>OZ024734.1:27449217-28693752 GCA_964016875.1 Fallopia convolvulus | reverse complement strand
AGGATATTTTATAAGCCATGATTATATATTGTATAAGCCTTATGATATGAAGAATTATGAGAGTAAAATAAATAAGATTAATTTAAAATATGTTAAATTTTAGGAAGTTACTTTATAAAGAAAATAGGAATTTCCTAAGTATGGAAACTTCCAAGAAAGGAGATTACAATTATTTAATGTGAATTATGTAATTATATAGGATGCTATTAAGAGAATATTATTAACAGAATATTTCTAGTGAGGAAATAATATTTTTAAATTCATTAAGGAAATGTTTGGATATTTGAAAGTAATATTCTAATTAAAATGGATTTGTAAAAAGGTTAAAGTAGATTACTTAAAGCTTAATAAGAATTGTACATTCTAAAGGAAAAATACTATTTAGATAAAGTATTATATTTTTGTAAAATTATACTTGCCTAAATTATATTAAAAGGAATTAACATGTGAGGTTAGAAAGGATTATTTTAACATTATTAAATAGAATTTTTATGGAATAATAAGGATATTACAAAGCCAAAATAATAATAAAGGAATATTATTATTTTAAGAAAATAACTTTCTAAATTATTATCTTAATAATTTAGAATTTCCAACTCTCTTATAAAATATTATAAGAGGTAATCCAAACCTTAAGAGGAAGTCATGATATAGTTTCGCTCGTAAATTCCGTGTCGATAGGTCGGGATTCTCGCTAGAAGTCGTGAATCACATAGTTCCGTCAAAGCTCGATTGTTAGAACTCGCCAAAGCTAAGGCAAGTGGAATTTCCCCTTGCGCCCTTTTAGATCCGTCTTTATACTATTTCTCGATGTTGGGAACGACTTGTATGCTTAAATAAAATGAATATAGGAAATATCGATTGCTAGAAGCAACGACTATTGTTAGCATAGATTGCTTTATATATATTCCTTATTAGGATTATTTATGCTAGTGTGGTTATTATCTTGATTGTTACGATCTCGTCTCGAGATCAAAGTCGAACTATTGAGGGGCGTGGAATAGCCAACGCCTCTACATAACCCCACCAAGTCGTAAGTGCCTACGCGTTTGAAGTACGACTTTCGGGATCATGATCCCATCCGCTCCGATTGCAAGGAGGGATGAGCACACTCTAGCTAAGTGCCGGGAAACGGAGTTTTCCCTCGGGTGGCTCGGATTATCCGTTTCCCACCACATTCTCTTCTAAATTATAAATGAAATCGAATGTCTTTTGTCACTAAATAAGATAAGTGCTAAGGCACAATTAAGATACCAAAACCGGACCGGTCTCAAATGATCGATCCGGCCCTCGGTCCGGTTGGGCGCGAGTGGTGTTTGACTTGTTTGAATAAATGAATGTTCCCAACATACCTTCAATTCTAAAGAAGACTACAATCTAGTAGTACTTCTCTTGCTCACCAAGCTATCCCTTTGGATATGCTATCGCTATCTTTCGTATCTTAGCTCCACATAAACAAGCTCATCATAAACACAACCCGATTATCTCTTTTGTTAATAATTTGAAATTTCCGAAATACCCTCGGGAAGTTCCATTCCCGCTTGCTTAGTCTCTTAGACTAATTCTTCTTTTCCGCATGTTTGCCTGGCATTCTATCGCCCCTCGCGAATTATGTCAGAATCTAGGAATCCCAACAAGGCGTGAAGTGAAGTGAAGACGAAGGAAGAACAAGGATTTTCAAGATGTACTTCTTATATCATTTTGCTTTAGTTTCAATATGTTTCAAGGACAAGCTGGTTTCGCATTTCAATTTCCGAACAACTTTATATTTGAAAACGATGTAAGATGTTTTGTAAGAACCAAGTCTCCCTTGGGAGCACCTTTTCTCATTATGTATTATGTTTCATTCCGCATTTTAATTATTCTATATCATTCTAAAAGCCTTGGGTGACTTTAGACGGTAAAGTCTGAGGTCACTGGCGGTAATACCCAGTGTTGTAAAATAGGGGTGTTACATAGGCTCCTTGTCCTACGATCTTCGTGATCTGATAAGGTCCTTCCCAATTGGCTCCTAACTTGACAACATTCAATTCTTGTGTATTTTGAAAGACTTTTCTCAATACCCAATCTCCCACTTGGAACGCCTTTACATTAACACGTTTGTTGTAACTCCGAGCTACACTCTGTCTATATGCCGCCATATGAACTGATGTTTCATCTCGTAACTCGTCAACCGTGTCTAGATGATTTAACAAGTTAGGTAGATTTGACTCCTCGGTAGTAAGTCCATATCGAACCGTGGGCAAAGTTACTTCTACCGGTAACACGGTCTCGCATCCATATACTAAGGAGAAAGGCGTATGGCCCGTGGCAGTCTTGGGAGTTGTTCAATCTGACCATAGAATAAGGGGCAACTCATCTGCCCATCTTCCCTTTAGCCTCCTTGAGTCGCTTCTTTAAGTTGTTGATGATTACTTTGTTTCTTGCTTCTGCCTGACCATTGGCTTGAGGATAACGTGGTGTTGACATCACCAACTGAATGTTGTATTGCTGGCAAAATGATCTCGTTTTATCACTGATGAATTGAGATCCGTTGTCGCACACGATGGTGGATAGTATTCCAAATCTACTCAGGATATTTCTCTTTATGAAAGAAATGACATGGGTGTCTTTGACTTCTTTGAAGGCTTTGGCTTCAATCCATTTAGAGAAGTAGTCGGTCATTACTAAGACGTAGATGTGTTGTCCTGAAGCTGGAGGGAGCTTTCCGACGATATCCATTCCCCATTTCATGAAATGCCAAGGGGAAGTTATGGGATGTAACAACTACGAGGGTTGATGTTGTATAGGTCCATGACGCTGGCACGCGTCTCACTTGAGGGCAAACTCCACTGCATTTTTGTTCATGTTGGGCCAGTAATAACTCATCCTGCTCGCCTTCCTTGTCAGGTTGCAACCCCCTGTTTGATTTACGCATTCTCCACCGTGTATGTCTTGTAGTACCTTCTGTACCTCTTCCTCCTTTACGCATCGGGCGTATATTCCTGATGACATCCACTTGAACAGAATGTTATTCTTAACAACGAAAGTGGATGCTTTTACCTTAAGTCGTCGGGCTTCTTCTTTGGCATCAGGTAGGACTCCGTCTCGTAACCATCTCAAGTAAGGAGTTACCCACGAAGCATCCTCATCGGGATCTCGAATCTTGAACATATCTGCTTCTTTGATTATGGATGGTGCATTGAGGTACACGAAAGGTATCTTGTTGTACTCTCTTGGGTCAAATGCGGATCCGAGGTTGGCTAAGGCGTCTTCTTGCGTGTTAGCATCCCGAGGAACTTGCTTTATCTCAAAGTTCTTGAAGTGTGTAATGATTTCTTGGACTTTTTCTAAGTATGCCTTCATCTTTGTATCCCTGGAAACATATGAGTTCGTAACTTGATTCACAATAAGTAACGAATCACAAATCACCTCAATTTCTTGCAAGTTCAAGTCTTTAGCAATGAGTAATCCTGCTATAAGCGCCTCATATTCTGCTTTGTTGGTGGTGGCTTTGAACTTACATCGAACAACCTGGGCTATCCTATCCCCCTGTGGTGACTTCAGGACTACCCCTAGTCCTACGCCTATTTGATTTGATGCTCCATCGGTATACATTAACCATTTGCCGCTACCTGTTACATGTAATACGTCTTGATCCTCTTGTTCCAAAGTGGTAGGAGTGAAGTCGACCACAAAATCCACCAAGGCTTGAGATTTCATTGTTGTTCGTGGCTTGTAATTGATGTCGTAACCATTAAGGTGGATTGGCCATCTTGTTAACCGACCTGACAATTCTGGTTTTGACATGATACTCTTCATTGGATAGTTAGTCCTCACGATGATAGAATGACTTTCAAAATAAGGACGTAATTTTATTGAAGCCATTACCAAAGATAATACAAGTTTCTCCACGGGTGAATACCTGGTTTCCGCATCAAGCAAGGTTTTACCGGTTTTACTTACGTAGTAAATGGGCAATTGGTCTCCATTCTCCTCTCCGATCAAGACAGCACTTACAGCTACTTCGGTTACAGCCAAGTATACATATAGCTTGGGTTTGGAAAGCACCTGCGGGTTAGAGAAATAATTTTTTAATTCTTTGAAAGCTTCTTCATGTGCTTCTGTCCACTCGAAAGACTTGTTCTTCTTCAGGATATCATAGAACAACTTGTTCCTGTCCGAGGATCGAGATATGAATCAGTTCAATGTTGTTATCCGCCTTGTCAACTTCTGGACGTCTTTGAACATTTCGGTGATTGTAACTCCATTATTGCCTTGATCTGGTTTGGACTCGCCTCGATTCCTCTTTGCGTTACTATGTATCCGAGGAACTTCCCTGATGTAACTCCGAAAGAGCATTTGGTTGGATTCGGTTTCATTTTGTAGCTTCGTAGGATCTGGAACGCGTCCCTCAAGTGGGCGATGTGGTCCTCAGCTTTCAACGACTTGACTAGCATATCGTCATTATACACCTCCATCGTATCCCTCAGTTTTTTTTTGAAACATTGTATTAACCATTCTCTGATAAGTAGCTCCTGCGTTTTTTAACCCGAAGGGCATAACTTTGTAACAATAAGTTCCTTGATTGGTTACGAATGCAGTTTTTTCTTGATAGTCGGGATGTGTCATTATCTGATGGTATCCACTAAACGCATCCATGAAAGTTAAAAGCTCATGCCCTACTGTTGCATACACCATTGCATCGATATGAGGCAAAGGGAACGAATCTTTAGGGCATGCTTTGTTTAAATCGGTAAAATCCACGCAAACGCGTCATTTACCATTTTTCTTTGTTTACAACTACCACATTTGCAAGCCAATCAGGATATTTTACCTCTCTAATTTTTCCAGATTCTAGCAAGGATTTTACCTCATCGTTGATTACCTGATTCCGTTCGGGTGCAAACTTACACCTTTTCTACTTTACTGGTGGCACCTTCTTATTGACATTCAGAGCGTGTGTGATCACGTTAGGATCGATGCCCACCATATCCTCGTTTGACCATTCAAAGCAATCATTGTAGGACCGTAGGAACTCCACCAATCGTTCACATAAAGTTGGCTCCAGGTCTGCTCCTATTTTAATTTTTCTTGATGGATCAAGTGGATCAAGAGCGACCTCTTAGAGTTCTGGCGTTTTTGGCATTACGTAGTAAGTGGTTGTTCTACAGTCCTCTAATTGCTAATCTGACGACTTCTTCCCCGCTTCAAGTTGTAGGTTTTTTGAAGTCGTTGGTCTCATTGTCACGGAGTAGCATTCTCGTGCTAATTTTTGTTCCCCCTTGATTTTTTGAACTCCCCATGGTGTCAGGAACTTCACACATTGATGGTAAGTGGAGGGGATTGCCCTCATCCCCTGGATCAATGGCCTGCCCAAAATGACATTAAAAGGTGATGGGCAATCAAGTACTTGAAATTTTACTTGGTAGTTTATTCCTCATGTGACGGTCGGTAAGGATATTTCTCCCAACGTGTTTCGCGATTCGCCATTGAAACCTACTAAAGTCGTAGATTTTTTGACAATGTCATCCATTCCAAGACCTAAGTTGTACAAGGCATCCAACATGAGCAAGTTAGTGGAGCTTCCGTTATCAACTAATATTCTTTTAACAAGGAAGTTGGCTATTGTTAAAGAAATTATTAGACAGACATGGTGAACTTCCTCTTCTTCGATATCATCGAAGGCTATTGGCATCACATCGTGACCCGTTCATGGATGAGCTCTAGGACACTCTCTCCTAGCATCCCTTGCGATTCATTTTGCTGTGGAGTATGTTATACCACAAATTTCTGATCCCCCGGTGATGAAGTTAATTACTTTAGTATGCTTTGGAGGTGGAGGAGGTCTATCCTTCCCTTTGTTACGTTCCAACTGCTCCTTTGCTTTCTCTGATATTAAATCCTTGAGGTACCCCCTGCGTAATAGTTCACTTACTTCCTTTCGCAACGCGATACACTCGTCCGTTCGGTGACCATGATCAACACGATACATTACTCTTTCAGGGCCATTTGACAGTATCCCCCATGGTGTTGAGAGTCCGAACTACCTCCGTCGCGTCTACACAGAAGTTGTAATGAGAAAGTCTGGGAGGCAACCTGGGATTTTCATATCTTTCACCTTGCCTAGAAAATGTTGTATTGACAGTTGTTTTGGCAGGGTATGAAGTGGAGTATGGAGCATATCTAGGTTCTCGCCTTCCTTGTCTTCGGTCTGGCCGGTGAGGGCTGATTGCTTTTTCAACAAAGAGATCATCTTCCTCCAATCGTACATGTGCTAACTCTTTCACTTGCACTTCATCGAAATTTGAACAAGGGTACTTAGTTAATTCACGATATAACTCAGAATTACAAACCGATATTCCCCTTCGGAATGCCTCCACGGCTGTAGCGACATCGCATCCTTCTATGGTTACTAGCTCCTCGTTGTAGCGGTTGAGGAAGGTCTTCAAAGATTCACCCGGTTTTTGGATCATGCGGTATAAGTCGCTTGATCGTTTCTTAGCGTGTTGACTGGTTGCAAACCTTACCCTGAACTTGTCAATCAACTCAACAAAAGATAAAATACTTCCAAGAGGTAAATGAGAATGCCAATTGAGTGCGGGTCTGGATAACATGTTCGCTAACCAACAACAGATAATAATCTCCTTCATGTCAAAAGGAACTATGCTAATGTTCATAGCCTACTTGAATGCTGCTATATGTTGATCAGGAGCTATTACCCCTTCATACTTAGGTACGTTGGGGACGTGATACTTTCTGGAGATGTCGACTCTTGCGATAGCGGGCATGAAGGGAGAATTGGTGTAGCCATCCCTTCTTTCCATTGTTATCGGTTGAGGTGCCCCTGGGACTTGAGTGATTCGGTCCTCTAGGGCTTTGAGGCATTCCCGTAATTGGGAAACCTTAGTATCTTCCCGCACTGCCTTAGGGAATTACCATTTACCTAATACCCAGTTACTGGCCTGACCACATCAGGTGTTACGAGACTTGGATCATCTATTTCTAATCATTTGGCGTCTCCTTCTACCACGTCAGCTCTGCGCGGTCGGGTGGGAGCTGATTGTACCTGAGATCGAAGCAAATTACGCTCATTAGTCAAAGTTTCAATTTGCTTTTCATATACCTTTTTATATTTAGCATTAGCCTCCTTTTGGCTTTCCAAATCCTTTTGGAGGGCGATCATTGTTGCGCGGAGCTCCATGATGACATCAGAATCGCCTCCTCCTACTCCTCGTTCCTCGGAAGTGCCAGGGTTGTCGTTGATGTTCCCGGAAACTTGTTCAACTCCATCTATATTCCCATCTCCATCTACGTTCCCAACTCCATCAGTGTTTCCAACACCTTGCTTGTTTGCTTCCTCATTGATCTCATGATTTTCAGGATTTCCTATATGGCTATGAGTAGTTTGAATTCCTTCCATCTCGTTGATAGAGTCTGTAGCTCCTTTAGCGTTACTTCTTTTGCCTAGGGCCCCACGGTGGGCGCCAATTGTTTTGGGTAGGATAATTGCACTAACACGTTACCTATTAAGATGCGGGAATCCTAACCAAACAGAGTCCACAACACGTTATAAGCTACAAATAAGTGGTAAAACAAGATAAAAGACAAGAAAATAATAGCAAAGTAATGGTAGTGTTTGTATTATAGTCGAGATTGCGAATGAACTCTCTGTTCAAACAACTGAACACTTGGAATGAAATAGAACGACTAAACAAAAGTGAGTTGAGTTTCCACAAATGATTTTTGTATCAGTCTCGATGATCCTTCATCTTGTCCTTGTCCTCGTCTTATATCTTTCTCCACAAATTATGTAGTTGAAGTAATGCCTCATGAATCCCGAAGATCTCGCTATTAGCATGAATGTGCTAGCCGTTGAGGTGGTTGATTGCCAATCCCGAAATTTTAGCCTTGTTTTGACTACTTCGTCAGCTTCCTCTCTTAACAAACTACTCAAGCTGATCATTTTGGACTTGCAATGTCTCTTTGGGCTGGATTATGGAGAGGCCCAACAGCTAAGGAGGAAGAGAAGAGACAAAGAGAATAGGAAGAAAAGAGAAAGCGGGAAGAGGAGGAAGAGAAAAGGAGACAACTAGCTAAGGAAGAGAAGATGCGTCTAGAAGAGGTTAAGGGGTTGGAAGATGAAAAAGAGAAGAAGAGGAAAAAGGAAGAGGAAGAGAAGAAGAGAAAAGTAGAGGAGAAATAGAAGAAGAGGATTGAGGAGTTTGAACAAGAGGGAAAGCAAGAGGAGGTGAAGAGGAGGCAAGAGTAAAGGAAGAAGAGGAAAGAAGAAGAGGAAGAGAAGAGGAAGAAGGAATATGATGAGGAAAAAAAGAAGATTAATGAAGAGAAGAGAAAGGAAGAGGAGAAGAAGAAGAAGAAGAAACAAGAAAGGGATGCAAAATTGATGAGAATTGGCATGGAGTTGAAGAAGAAACAAGAGGAGTTAGATAAGATGAAGGAGGATGAAGCAAATAAGTAACTTGAAGAGGAGTTGAACAGGATTCAGGATGAGGTTTGTTCATTGATTTTACTTATTTGTTCATAAGTTATAGGACATTTGTTTATTGATTTTGTATGTAGTTTGTTCATGAAATAATATGTGTTTTTACATTTGTAGATCAAGAAGCAGGCACAGGATGTTGGTTCTAGTTCAATTGACAATCCCGTTGGTGTTAAACTTACTGGTGAGGATGTACTTGATAAAAGAATATCTAAGCGTTCTGATTATGTGAAGTCACCTTACATCGAAAGGATTTTTGTTTTGACAGAAAAAGTATCTCATGCGGCCTACAAACTGTTCGATTGGTTGATTGAAGACATTCCTGATCAAAAAGGGTATCAATTCGTAGAATAGTAGTTTTTCTTTACATATTGCTCTTTTATATCTTCAAGTTGATTTTAGTAATAAAATTGATCATTTTTTTATTTGTGTTTTTGATGTGTGTAGTACTGAAATCTGTAAGATGATGCATGTTTCCACCATGAAAAAGGATTTCGTTTCAATGACGGTCAAATCTGAAGTGGAAACAAATATAATCGGGCTTTGGAGCTGTGATCTCAATATACAAGAGCAGTGGAAAAGCGACTCAAAATCCTTGAGGTTTTTTATGTCTCCTAAGGATTTGGTAAGAAAAAGGTTTTTTATATTCACATTGTCTTATTTCATGTCTTTTGAAATTCTTAATCTAATTTATACTTATGTATATTTTGCAGTTATTTGCACTGAACAAGGATTTTAGTGATCAAGATTACATAGAGTTTTTCATTAATGTTGTTGATCACACTCTTGAAAAATGCAATTGGATCCGGTTGAACAAGATTGGTCTGGTATGCATGTTTGTTCATTGATATTCTGTTATTTTGTTCATTAGTACTACATATTTGTTCAGAGGTATTGGTTATTTGTTCATGATTGTTCCCCCTCTGCATTTTTACAGTTTGTGTTCCCTATTTGTACTTCATCCAATTACTATTGCATTGCATTGAATGTGAGAGTTCCATGTTTCCACATATTTGATAACTCTATGAAGAAGGTGTCCTTGGAAACAAAGTATGATCACGAACCTGCTAAATTGGTGAGTTTTATTTGTAATTGGAAATTTTAATTTTTTGACATGTGGTTTTTAATATTGAATGAGTTGTTTTGTTTGTTGTTGTTATTTTTTAGAGAATGCTCTTTGTTGAGCTTATGAAGTTTTACAATATGGATGTAAGAGCTTCTTTGTTCGAGGATGAGGTTAGGGTACAATATTAACGTCTTGAGATGGATTGGAGAGATAATAGAAACAAGATTGATTGTGGAATTTTCATGATGCGGAACATGGAAACATACTTTGGCAGTGGCTTGTTTGGTTGGAATTGTGGACTCAATAAACATGATCAACAACAACTTGATGATTTGAGGATCAGGTACTACAATGAATTGTTGTTGAGTCCATCGAATGAGCACAAGGCAGAAGCTGAAAAGCTTATTCAAGAATTTGTCCCACGTAAATCGACAGTCATCTCTCGTGCTCCTCCTAAAAAGAAGTCAAAGAACAAGAAGTGATGTATGGTTTGTTTAGAATACAGTTTTATGGTGGAAAATATTTTAGGAATTTGGTTGTTTTTGTATATGATTTCTTAGAATACAGTTTCATGGTGGTGTATGGTTTGAATACTAAAGACATTTTGGGTTTTCTTTTTTGTATAGTGTGGTATATTCACTTTCAATGGAAATGTGGATGATGGTTGTTGAAACAAGTTTTTTGTGTTAGTGTGACCATTTGATCCAGAAAACATGATTAATCGTAATTTTTTTAATCAACACCTTAGATTTGTTCATCGATACCTTTTGATTTGTTCATCAGAAACTAGCATTTGTTCATTAATACCTTAGATTTATTCATCGATACCTTAGATTTGTTCATCAGAAACTAGCATTTGTTCATCAACACCTTAGATTTGTTCATCGATACCTTAGGTTTGTTCACCAATACCTTTGATTTGTTCATCAGAAACTAGAAATTGTTCTTAAGAATATCTAAATATACCTTATATTTGTTCATCGATACCTTATATTTGTTCATCAATATCTTCGATTTGTTCATCAGAAACTAGCATTTGTTCTTAATTTGTTCATCGATTAAGAATATCTACATGTACATGGAAATACATTTTATTGAAGAATGAAAGGGTTTTGTTCATTAGATAGTAAATTTGTTCATTACTAACCGCTAATTGTTCATCCAAAACCAGAAATTTGTTCATTGATAATGCAACAATTAAGAATACTATGCATTTCACCCTAATGCAACATCAGAAATCAATGATTAATTAGAGAACTAATTGGGAACATAGTTTCATGTCCTGCTGTTGTGTCCAAGCTTCTTACATTTTGCACAAGCCCTTTGCTCCTTGTTTGCTTTCTCATTGCCTTCTCTTTACCCCCCATAATACGCCCTTCTTTTGTTCTGCCCTTTGTCACTGCTCGTTTTGGAGGGTGTACCTCAATAACACTCGGTTTGTTTCCCAAGAATGTTTGGATTGAACTATGTCTTGTTGAAGTAGATGATTCTCCTCCCAATAAGCTCAGATAGTTTTCCTTTTTTTCCTTCAAGAAACATATCATCTCTTTGAGGTGTTCTGTGTTGTTCCTTATGGTATTAATGCAAGAATGTACCTCGCCTAATAAATCAGCAATTAACAACTTCTTCTCATTCATCACATCACATTGTTCAACTATTGAACCTTCTATCTCAAAAGTAGGAGTCAGATTTAATGTTTTCGTCCATCTATTCTTGATGTATTTAGTTGGCACCGTCCTCAAGCCAATATTTTTTAATACAAAAAACATATGACAACATGGAATCCAGATATTGATGAACTTATTGCATGAGGAAATGAACTCTTCGTTTTGTAGTTCATGTTTCACAACATGTAATTTCTGAAAATGCTCGTTGATGTGATACTCGTGGATGTTGTCTTCTTTGACCAAATTGCTTATACCACATTCAAATACAGAAGAAACAATTTCTGTCAGGATGCACAATGTTTCTCTAAATCTAATGGTTTCATTAGAGTGGGGGAGCTTGTTGAAGATTCAAAGTCTAACCTCTGTTGATTGTGACTTTGTGAATCAATTCTACTCTCAAACTGCATCATGAAAATAATTAGACAAGATGTGGATCCAATGAAATGCGAGAAGAAGAAGTTCTGGATCTCAGACCTTGAAGTTGTTCTAAGAAGTCCACCCATGTTTACATCATTGAAGTACGCAGGGATCCATAAGTGACGTAGCTCAAACATCAACGGCAACCAAGTTTTTGACTCTAGTCCAAATTCAGCAATAATGGAATGCCAAGTGTCCTCAAAATCATCCCGGCTAATTTCATTGCTCCAAACAAGTTTGTTGAACATGATTTTTAATTGATCATTGCACATCATTTGTAACCTTTGATGGTACCTTGAACATGATATGCCACATGCAGAAACGATGTACAACCTTGTCAAAAACTTTTTCAATTGCAACTTTTACTGCAGGATCTTGATTAGTGAGAATGACAAATGGTTAATGCCGACTTATTGCATCTTTGAAGTTTTGGAATAGCCAAACGTAAGATTCGGTATCTTCTTTTAGAAGCAACCCAAAGGCAAAAATAATGCTCTTCTTGTTGTTGTCAACCCCTGTGAATGGTAAAAACACCATTTCATACCTGAAGGCAAATAATTAAATTTGTTCATCAATATATGTGATTTGTTAATCAATATACACGATTTGTTCATCAATATATACGATTTGTTCATCAATAGAATTAATTTGTTCATTATAAATTCCTGAAGGCAAGTATTAGTTTTGTTCATCAATACATACGATTAGTTCATTAACAGAATCAATTTGTTCATAAAAATTAAGCCTTTTTCATACTTGTTTGATTTGTATGTTGCATTAGTTGAGACAACATCTCCAAAATATTAGAAGTTCTTCCTTACAATAGGATCACACCAGAATAATTTGGTTAATTGATGTTGTTCATCAACATCATATTCAAAGAAAAATGTGTCACATCTTTCTTTTTTCTTGAACAAGTTGTCAATAAACATTTGAGCATCACACTCAATCATAAAGGAGTTCAGATCTCTTTTAAAATTCTTAAAATCACTTATAGTTGCACCAATTTTTGCATATGAACCAACAAACTTCGTGTAGACCTTGTATGACTTGCTTGTACCAACGTTTGCTCGGATGCAATTCATGATGAAATCTTCATGAAAGGAGGTCAGTTTCCTATTGCTCTTTGCAAAGTGTTTTTGCCCATGTTCAAACATAACATGGGTGTGATGCTCTTCAAGTTTCTTAACAATATATCCATTTCTTCCAAAAAGTCTCATAGCCAGTTTAGCAATGCAACCACACCTTTTGGTTACTCTTTTTCGCTTTTTAACTTTTCCTTGTTGTCCTTCTTTTTCATGATTCTCTTCATCATCTTCTTCATCATCTTCATCATCTTCTTTTTCTTCTTCTTTACTAGATGTATTATTTTCAGGTTTTCGAGTTGAGTTTTAAAACCTACCCGATTACACAACATGTATTTTCAAACTGTAGTGTTAGTTCCATCCGAAGACTTTGTAATGGTGCCAGAACATGCTTGGAAACCATGTGATTTTGCGTATGCCTTGTAGAAATTTACTCCTTGTTCCTAGGTTCTAAACACCATCCCCTCTTTAGGTCTTAAGTTGTCATCACAAAATGGTATGTAGTAATGTGTGTTGTCAGGCGAGATTATGATCTTTAACTCCTTTTTATTTTCTGTTTTTCCTTCATTATAGGGAAAAGAAACATGTAAATACACATCAGTATCCACTACATGTACAATTTGTTATTTTTCATTTTTCCAACAAATGTGCGATACCTATAAAAAATGTGTACTTCCTATGCACAAATGCATGATATCAATGAACAAATGTCCAATACCTATGAACAAATATTTGATGAACAAATGTGCAATATATATGAACAAATGCGTGATATCTATGAACAAATGTACGTTACCTATGAATGGAATATTACACATTTGTTCATACTAGTGGTTGTCTTCCCAAATAAATCATAGCAATGTCCCTCAAAACCATAAAATGAAGTTTCCTACTGCTAATGCGTAAACATAAACAAATTTTGACGATATATGCGATGAAAACTTTCAAAATCGAGTTGTATTAGCTTTAATCAGGGAAAATTCGATTATTACCTGGTTCCATTAATCGTAATCAGTCAGATCTTCGTAAATCAGAAAAAAAGCTCCTTCGAAAAGGTATACTTTCTCTCTGAAAAAAGAAAATGCAGTTAAATCGAAGCTTTGAATGATGAATGTGCACTCATATAGTAAGATTAGAGTAGAAAATTAGAACATATATACCAAATCGTAAATCTCGGTGTTTCAATTCAGTGTAGAAGTTTTTTTTTGCAGAGAAAAAAAGAGCTTTTTCGTTTTTATTTGGAAAGAGGATAAAAAATTGCCTTTTTTTTTGGGGGGGGGGTTGCTTGGGCGACAAGTACCTTCTGGTAGCGCTTGATGTACACGTGCGCTCTTTTTTTTCTAAATTATTTGGATGCGCTTCGCGCGTCCAAATAATTAATCGACGGCAGAGATCTGGTTTCTTTTTGTACCCAGGCGCCCGTTCACACGTGAACCGCCCTCTATATATATATCGCAAATATGAATTTCATGTCAAATATATTTTTTTTGTTGGAACTCCAACAGATCAACATTTTGATCGATCATATTCGAATTTTTCCAATTTGTCCCGTTCAATGTAATTACAATTCCACAATTCAAACGAGCATTATAACGGCATGAAAAAGCCTTCTTTTAAGATTTGTGGATCCGTTCGGTTCTACGGTTCACAGGTTTATATGATAGGATGACAAGATATACATGGCATGGTATATTGATGACAATATATACATATATGTCAAAATATATGTATGACTATATATATATATATATTGTCATTATATATATAGGGCATGGTTTCGGTGACGACCACCCTTATGGTGAGGATTGGACTTAAAATGCGAACAAATAAGAACCATTGATTGGGCTCAAATTAACGGATCAGATTTTATAACGCAAAGCGCGCGTAATTAAAATTGCTTGATTTTAGGGACACAAACATAATTTTACTACTACTCTCTCACACAAGAAGGGGAAACAACGAGCAAACTCTCCAAAGATTCTTTCGTCCGTCTACAACTCCAAAATCGATCTGCAACTCTAAAGATTTCTTCCGGCTATTGGTTCGTCTCTCCTCCCCCACCACTTAAGAAGAACATTCCGTTCCTCTTCGGTAACTGGTTCGTCTCTCCCCCCCCCCCCCCTCTCATTTCAAGGGACATTAGAAACTAGACTTAGAAGCAGGATGAAAATCGAAAATTGGGGCAATGTTTTTCAAATATGTATATGAGGACTTATAAATGGGACCAGAATTGGGACATTGAACCTGTTCATGGCTGCTGGATTTGGAAAATTGTTCATGGCTGCTAAATTTTTAGGGTTTTTTGGTGCCCCAACTGTTAGTTAGGGTTTCTCGAATTTTATTTGAATGCTTTGGTTCTGTTGTTTTTGTTCTTTGTTCTCTAATTTTAATTTATTTTATTTTTATAATTTTCTGGACTTTATTAGGTCTATGTATCTATGTGTTGGAAATTTTCAGCTCATAAGGCGGTTGTTTTCTCCATCTTGTAATTGCTTTGCTCTATTGCAAACAAAAGAACAAACCCATAAGTAGCACAACATATTAACAAACCAAAACCAGTTACTATGACTCAAAAATTCAGATTCACATACAAATATTAGGAACCAAAGCAAAACAAAGGCCAAAGTACACTTAGTTACCTAGTTAGATGAACTCTCTCTAGAAATTCCATCATGTTAATCCTCTTATTTTATAGCAAATCTCTTCTTAAGAGTATTGTTCTTTGCTCTTTTCCAAGCCCTTAGACTGAATTATTAGCACATTTGAAAATTACATGAGAAAGTGTGTTTGCATGTGGCAGTGGATCAGTAGAGAATTGAGAGAAGTGGCACTAGATCAATAAAAAAGGAATAGGGCTATCATAATTACATTTTAGTTTGTTGGTTCATTTTTTATGCTAAAAGTTCAATATTTTATAGGAGTAGTTCATTTTATTTGCATGTATACTTTTTTTTTTATCACGTTTGAACTTGTTAATTTATTTGTTTATGCTAAAAGTTCAAATTTTTATATATGTAGTTCATTTTTTTCCTAGTATATTTTATCATCAGTCTTAATCTTTTATTATCTATTGCTTTTTTATTCATATAAATCATTTTTTTAATTATTTGAGCATGAATCCGATAAGATAATGCCTCCAAAGAAGAAAGCGGATGTTAATGAAGGTGACTATTTCAAATTTATTGAAAACTTGAATACTTCAGAAAATATCTTGAAATGTTCAACATGTTATTCTAATAGTTCAAATTTTATACAAATGCAGATGACATCCCTCTTAAAATTTTAACTTTCAACAAGAGAAATAGGTATGTTGAAGAAATTGGCAAGGGGAGATAAAACATAAAAAAGTGACTTGTAATGAAGCTGATGAAGTAACAGAAGATGAGAAAGAATCTAGTTCATATGGTGATGAATATGATACAATTGATGAAGATAGTATAGAGGATGAAGATGACACCACCTTTCATGGGGATGATAAAAGCAACTCTGATGATGTTGGTTTGTGTTTTCTTGCATCTCAACATGGGTAAAATGAAAATTGTAATGAAATTTTTTATGACTTCAACTTGTGAATTCTTGATGAAGTATCAACACTTGTTTAGATTTAGAACATGCCAATTTGCTTGATTTTGGTGATTCATGGACTAGTTTCTAAGGTGTTAATATCAAGCGTGCTATGTTGTATGTTCCAAGTAGGCTTCAACTTGGATGGAATATGTTGATCATGATAGTAGAAATTGTGAGAAAATGCAGCAAAAGAAGAAGAAGTCTAAATGGAAGGGTAATGGAGTTCAATACATCAAAAAAATATAGTATTAGTAATAAAATTTCAGTACATAAAAAATCTAGTATGAGTAATGCCTAACGAAATAGGAAATCACTTGTGAAATGAAGAAAAAAAAAATTCAATTTTCCTGTATATGGAGTTCAATATTTGTATGAAGTTTGTTCAATTCTATTTAGACTTCTTCTTCTTTTGCTGCATTTTCTCACAATTTCTACTATCATGATCAACATATTCTTTATATCTGTTGCACTTCCTTTTAGGACACTCCCTTTTTTTCAATTGTTGCAATCTTCATTGAAGGATTTGATCAATCACCAAAATGATAGGTTCATGCACCATTGCTTTCTTGAAAATCTTCAAACAACCACACATATGAATTCACATCCTCTTTGACAATAAGCCTTGCCCCAAATATGACACACTTATTATTGTTATCCCAACCCGTAAAGGGTGCAAAAACCATATTGTACTTGAAAAAGATTTGGAAAAAACATGAAATTAGAAAACTATACACCTATGTTCAAAATTATAGGAAACAAGTTTAAAAATATAAAACCAATAGTTCAAATAATGATAATTACCTGTTAGTTCTATATGTTGCATCAAATGAGACAGCTTCTCCAAAAACAACGTAGTTTCTCCTTGAAATAAGATCGACCAAAAAAATATCCGTGTCAAACGATCATACTCCTCAACATCATAGTTGAAGTAATAAACACTACAACTCTCCTTTTTTCTAAAAAAACATATCTAAAACCATCTAAGCATCAACACCATTTATATATGCCATCAATTCTCGCTTGAAATTTTTGAAATAAACAACCATTGCACCAACATTGTTATAAATCCCCGCAAATTCTTTGAATATCCTATAAGACTTCACTGGACCAATCACGGATTTAACACTATTGATCACAAAAATTTTGATGGCCAACATCAAAATTTCTACTTGATTTAGAAAATTTCTTTGAACTAGTGTCATAAGCTCATGAGTATGACGTTCTCCAAACAACTTGACCTCATATTTCCCTTCTCCACAAGGGGCAAATGCAACTCTAGCAATGCATTCAACTCTATTTGACTTAGTATTTCGTTGCCCGGAACTATTTCCTATATTCTTCTTTCCCTCTCTAGAGCATACACAATACCTTATCGTAGTAGCCCCTTTCTTTTTACAAAGATTATTAAGACGAACCTTAAATCCACAAGCGTTTGCATACTCACTTTACAAAGAAACACCTTCATCTACAGTGGAATACAACCTACCAACAAATGGCTTCAAAGCTTCATCACACATAGGAAGCCAAAATTTTGGTTAAGTTGGTGACAATTTTAAAATAGATTGTTGGTTATCGCGTGAAGCATCACCACTAATCCTTGATGGGCATCCACTACTTGACGTCTCAATATCTGTAGAGTCGGTTCCCAAATAATTAACCAATAGTTCAAAAACAGTACTATGAGTTCAAAATAAAAAATTGTACTTGTAGATCGTGTCATGTGAAAACCATATAAACAACACACACATCAAACACAATGTCTAATATGAATTTCAACACACCATACAAAGAAATTAACATTCAAATTGAAAAGCACAAAGCAACTTCCATCTATAGTTCATGTTTTATCTACAAAAACAAAAGCTAAACTTAGCTAGGATTTTTGTCGAACAGGTTGTAGGCTATATTCAATAAAAGTGTGAAACATGATTAAAATATCACAAAAATCTGCCAAAATTAGGGATTTGATCTAAGCTTGAATAGAATATATCAAATCCTCTAATCTTTGAAAGAAGACATGAGATTGAGGCCTTGTATGAGCAAAGTAATGCAAAATTCTCAAAAGGTTCCAAAAATTGAAGCAAATTTACAGAAATTGAAAACAAAAAGTAGGATGAAGTTGAAGATTATCAAAAGCCAATAGAATTCCAACAAAAGAGAGAACAACACTAACCTGCAACCATAATCAGTTGAGATTGAAAACCATTCTCAATATGAATGAGAAAGAGCGAGATCGAGATTGAAAGAGGAAGAGCGAGGAAGGGGAGAGATCTCTGGAGAGCGTCGAATCTGGAGAGCGTGAATGATGCCGCACACACAAATAGAAGATGGAATTATTTATTTTTTTAGCTTTAGTTTTGACCCTAGATTTAAGAAAATCAATGGTCTTAATTAGTCATCATTTTAAAAAAAAATCCTCACCATAAGAGTAGGTCTCACATAAACAAAAACCTATATATATATAGGTTTTGGTTCATGTGAGGACCACTCTTGTGGTGAGACCTTTGCTTAAAATAAGTACTATTTTCAACCATTAGACTTACCTCATCAATATATATTGGATGGTCAAGATTTTTTTTTTTATTCTTTTATTCTTTTATTATTTATTTATTTTTTTCTTTCTTTAAAATAGGTTTAAAATGCTAAATATGACAGTTTAATTTTTGTACTACGAGTTCATTTTTATACATTAGAATTTCAATTTTTTTATGTTAGGAGTTCAATTTTCTATATTGTTCGAGTTCAATTTTTATATTCTACGAGTTCATTTCTTTTTATCGATGATATGTTTAATTTTTGTGTGCTTTGAGTTCAATATTCAAATAATTCGATTTTCACATAACTAAAAAAAATAAAAACTAAATATTTTTTTTCAATTTTTTTATTATTTTTTTTTACCTTTTTCAAATTTTTTTCTTAATGAAAAAAAGCTTTAAAATGTTAAATATGACAATTCGATTCTTATATACTACGAGTTCATTTTTATACACTAGAAGTTCAATTTTTTATGTTAGGAGTTCAATTTTCTATATTGTATGAGTTCAATTTTTATATTCTACAAGTTCATTTTTTTTATCTATGATAAGTTCAATTTTTGTGTGCTTTGAGTTCATTTTTCATATAATTCGATTTTCAAATAACTAAAAAAATAATTGATTTTTTCTAAATTTTTTATTTATTTTTTAGATTTTTTTTACTTTTTTAAAATTAAGTTCTTTTTTTTTAAAAAAAGACTTAAAAATGTTAAATATGTTAGTTTGTTATAATAATATTATATTTAAATGTACATATGAAAACCCTAGATTTGACCTTGTACTCTCTTTATAAAAGACCCTTAAGGGTGATCTAATTAGATGGATCTGATATCTCTCCTTTCGCTCTATTCTCTCTGTGCTCTCTGTTTAATAACACGATTGTTCTAGGCCGAATGTATAAATTCTCATCCACATATATATAAATCCGATCGCTTATCAAACACTTTGAGAGTCAATCATAGTTGATCGGTTTGATCGCCGAAAGTATATTTAATAATGAATTGTGTAGTTTCATCAGTTTTTTTTCTATTCCCTTCTCTTTATGTGTGTGTAGTATCTTTAATTTGATCACTTCACGTATGTTCAATCATGTTTGATGTCATCTTTATTTTATGTACTCAATTCCTCATTTTTTAAACGGAGAGTTATACATAAATACGTGATTTATAATAATGAATTCATGAATACGTGATTCTTAGTTGCCTTGCACATTGATATTGGTTGATTATGCTTTCAATATGATGAATACATTCATAACACTTGTTTGATTCCAATTTTTATGAACTTCATCCAAAAATCTTTTGAGTTAATAATCTGTTGGATGGATCGCATGACTTGTTTTTATTGTTTGTAAACACTATTATAGCATGTCTTTATTCATCGATATCTTTTATTATCCTTCATTATACATACTTGTGTCTTATGCTAAGTCATGTACATACATGAATTATACATGATTGAATACATACGATCAGGTGGAAAAGTCTCTTACAGTGTAATGTGCGAGCACACTCGGACCGTTGGATCGAGCATCTTCAATGGACAAGATTAAGACACATCTTTAATGATTTTATAAACGGAGGGGCATTATTGTCTTTTTACGCGTCAAATTAGAAAACAAGTGACAGGAGTCATCATCAACCTCTTGGACGTGTAGGTTTTTTCAACTTTTTCGATCGATTCTTCTCCAAACTTGTTGCAACTTGCTTCTTCTGATTTGTTTGGCTTTTTTGTTGATTCCGACCCCAATTTATGTTATCTCTTCATCGATTTTGTTATAGATCTTTTTTATGGTTTCAAGTTCACATTTGAGATTTTTTTCAAATTTGGGACCTTGATACTTCGATTTACATGTTTTTTGTGTGTTTTAGAGTGATTTTTTTATTTTAATCAAACCAATACAGATTTGTGTATGTTTTGCATTGAAATCTAAAGTTTTAGATCGAAAACAAAAGAAAATAGTCTATGCTCATCTAATCGCCCACCATGTGTTCGACAAAATGCCCAAATGACCAACTTGGAGCTTAGAGCATTTTTCACCAGTTCTTCTTATTATTTCATTTAGTTTTATGCCAATGTGGTTTGTTACCATGTCTATATTTAAAAAGGTTGTGGCTTTTGTCATCATATCTCACTTAGTTAGTGTTCAAAATTCATGAACCAACATTGTGATTTGAGGATAATTTTATGAACTTTATTGATAATATTTATGAACCTAACTATATAAATACATGAACCAACATAATACCATTTACAAATCATAACACATATTGTTGTGAGTTAACTTCCATGAACCATATTGAGAATTGTTATAAACCTAACCGTAGACATGAACCTATAGTCCAACTTTTATGAACTAAAAGTCCTAAGATGAAATGTTATAAGCTATATGTTTATAACAACATGAACTAAGGGAGCAAATGTCATGAACCAAAAGAATTGAACCAAAATAACTAGTATGACTTAAAATACATCAACTTCAAGATTGATCGTTAAGAATTAAAAGACATGAACCATAAGAATTATAATGAACCTAGCTTTCAAAAACATGAACGGAAAGAACAAGTACCATGAACCAAAATACATGAAAGAAAATAATAACTAGCATTAACTACTAAACGACATGAACCATAAGATGAAATTTGATGAACCTAAGGTTATTCAAACATGAACCAAAAGAACAATTGTTATAAACAAAAAAGCACTGAACAAAATTTATGAACCATAAGAATTAGTATGAACCTACCTTGCAAAAACATGAATCGAAAGAACAAGTACCATAAACCAAAAATCAAGAAAGAAAATAATAACTAGCATGAATGAAAAGACATGAACCATAAGGTAAACTTTGATGAACCTAAGGTTATTCAAACTTGAACCAAAAGAACAATTGTTATAAACCAAAAAGCATGGAACAAAATTTATGAACCATAAGAAGAAATATTATGAACCTTACCTTGAAAAGTCGTGAACCAAAAGAATAACTGATATGAACAAAAAGACATGATTGTATCAAGAATTAGCCTATGTGGGATTTGAACCCACATCTATGTGCACATGCACATTGCTCTACCATTTGAGCTAATAGGCTACCAATCGACATAAAGTATAAGATAAACTACTAAGAATTAAAAGTCATGAACCATAAAAATTATTATGAACCTAGCTTACAAAAACATGAACCGAAAGAACAAGTACCATGAACCAGAAGTCACGAAAGAAAATAATAACAAGCATGAAGTAAAAGACATGAACCATAAGATGAACTTTGATGAACCTAAGGTTATTCAAACATGAACCAAAAGAACAATTGTTATAAATAAAAAAGCACTGAACAAAATTTATGAACCATAAGAAGAAATATTATGAACCTTACCTTAAAAAGAATTGAAGCAAAAGAACAACCGATATGAACAAAAAGACAGGACCGTATCAAGAATTAACCAATGTGAGATTTGAACCCACATCTATGTGCACATGCACATTGCTCTATAATTTGAGTTAATAGAGAACCTAATATATAATTTCTTAAGTGTCAAATGAACATTTCTCACTGATACAACAAGATCTAAACAAAATTACATTGATTTCTCCCAAGAATATTAGTAGATAACTTCAATAATGACAATATATCATCAATGGACTTCTATATCTAAAGCATGTCATCAAAGAATCAATACTACTTTGAAATTAACCTTTTTAAATAAAATAATTCATAAGAGTAAGATTGAGAGCTTAAAACAATAAACCCTAGAAAAATGAAATACCAACATACCTTTATCTGTTCTTATCACCATTGTTGATTCGAATCGAGTAAGATTGATAGCTTAAAATGGAGGATGAAGAAATCGAGCAAATTCTAGCATGATCGAGCAAGATCGAGTGGGGTTCGGCGTACGAACAAGAGCGCAATTTGGAGATTGTGAGAGTTCGGCGTTTCAGGAAAAAAATTAGCTCAAAGGGGTAGTTTTGTTTTTTGAACCTAAAAATTAAAGAAATTACCCGTGTTGCCATTATTAATGAAGCGCTTGTCCTTTTCGTTTTTTCTACTAAACCCAATTCGTCAAATCTCGACCGACTATTTATTTAATCCAACGTCCGTGCTTTGCTCGCATTTTTCACTGTAGCACTTTAATGTACCCAAGCGTGACTCTATAATCATATATGATACACGCTGTTATATTTTATTTACATTGATTTAATTCTGAAGTCAATTGTTATCTATAATTAATATAGAAATACAGTATATTCCCTGAAGTGGATGTATTTATAAAACGAATTTGTCCCCGGTGAGACAAATTATATGAAAGATAATATTATCCCCGAAATGATAATTTTTCATAATATTCATTCCCTGAAGTGAATGAAACATCAATATATAATCCCTGAAGTGATTATTTCCATTCCCTGAAGACATTGGAATACCATTGTATTATCCCTGAAGTGATAATTATTTTCTCCTCATGAAGAGTTAAATTTACAAATAAAATTATCCCTGAAACGATAATTATTTCCTCCTGAAGAGTTGAATTTACAAATAATATTATCACTAAAGTGATAATTATTTCCTCCTGAAGAGTTGAATTATAAATAATATTATCCCTGAAGTGATAATTATTTCCTCTTGACGAGTTGAATTTACAAGTAATATTATCCCTGAAGTGATAATTATTTCCTTCTAAAGGGTTGAATTTACAAAACAATATTATAATTTTATCCATGAAGTGATAAATTTTATTCCCTAAAGTGAATGAATTATTTTATTTATTTTATTGTTCTTATATTGTTTATTTATTTATTATTTTCATATACTTAATTATGTTATATTATTTTTCTTTTGAAGAGTTAATTGAATGTACATAACAAGATTATCCCTGAAGAGATAATTCTCGTTCCTTGAAGCAAATGAAAACTTCATTTTATCCTTGGAGTGATAATTCTCATTCCCTGAAGTGAATGAAACCATTTTTCTATTTTTATACTTGGAGTGATAATTTCCATCCCGAAGAGGGTGAAACAAATAATCCCCCGAAGTGGATGAAATAATTGAATCAATCCCCAAAAGTGGATGAATATAATAAAAGTTCCTACTCCTTGTAGTGAGTGGTGATACTAAAGTCATCTCTTGAAATAAATCACATGATTCGTGGTCAAATTGAAAAGAAAAATATCATCTCCAGAAGTAGACGATAAAGTTCATATGACAATATTATCTCTTGAAGTAGATAATAAAATACCCACATATATATCACATCCTGAATTATGTGACTAAAAGGTCTCATTGAAATCACATCCTGAAGTATATGATTGAAAGATCTTATGAATAATCACATCCTGAAGTATGTGATGGAAAGAAGTCTAGAAGACTTTGTATACAATTTCTTGTCACCAGAAGTTGACAATATTTTATGATACTTTATTTCTTTATAGTTTACAATTTAATTATTTATGTTATTGCTAATATACATTTTTATTTGTTCTTAAAGTTAAAACTTGTCATCTCCAGAAGCGGATGCTAGTATGTCCCAGTAGAGACAAATTTGAAATCGTCCCCGAATAGATGAAATAATAAATCTCATTACCCCTTGAAGTGAGTAATAATAGAAAATATCACTTCCTGAAGAAGATGATAAAATTTATGTGACAATGATCATCTCTTGAAGTAGATGCTTTTATACATAAGAGTATTATCCCTACAAGTGGATTTACATACATAATTGCTTCTTGTAGTATGATGAGAAGAATTTATTAGTAGAACTATATGAACATATCATCTCCAGAAGTGGATGATAAATGGTTCAACAAATAAAATTACATTGTCACTTGAAGTTCACATATGAGATGTTTGGGAGATTCATGAAGCACTTGAAGTTTCAACAGACATGTGCTATGTTATAATGAACGTATCATATCATCAACTCCATTCGAGCTTGAATAATTGAATCTTGACAAGAAGAGATCGTTATAAACTCTTGGAGAGTTAAGAGATCTCATACCAAACCATGTACTCTAGATGTAGTACAAGAAATATGGCATGTACTCTAGAAGTAGTACAAGGAATGTGGGTCGTTACAATATTCAGAACTATGTCTAAATGACCACCTACCTAGCATGAACTACAAGTTCAAGGTCATGTTTGACTAACCTCTTGCATGCCTCCTCTGGAAGAGGGTGTGAAAGAGGTTACGGTGTATTACGCATGCGTCCGTTAGTCATGGTTATGACTTATAGCTAGGACGTCGTGGGTTAATTTGATGTCCAGAAGAACATCTAAGATAAGGGATATCCCATTACTGACATAATTGAACATCAGTCTTGTACCACTTGTACAAGAACCACACCTTACGAGTATACGTGTGGAGACCGGTCTAATCTATATTAAAAGTTTTGAATGCACCCATTTTGAGGCATTTAATTTTGATATGGATGTGGTAACAACATACCTGATGTGATTCCATCTACCGAGTCATGACCCCATGATTTGAGTGAAGATCCCATCCCTAAAGACAAGCCTAATGTGCACGATAAAGGGGAGCCAATACTTGGACAAGCAACCAAAGACGATGTTCGAGGCGCTAAGAAGCCGAGACAAGGAGCTATGCCCTATCTTGGGCGCATAACGCGAGCCCTATCTAAGTCTATACTAGACAAAATCAAGGAGGAGCTCATGACTCATAAGTTTCCGATGGCTAATTGTAATATTCGGGAATATTTCGATTTTTTTTATTTTTTATTCTTTTTTTACGCTCCTTGAATTTCACGTTGGGATTACTTAGCTTATAAGTAATCTCGGATATATAAAAGTATTTAATTTGTAATTTTTAATTTAAAATAATTATATTTTGAAAGCTTTTTAAGTTAAAAGTAATTTCAGGGTAAAGTTTGTAGTAAAGGAGATTTTAGGGTGGAAAGCACAAATTTTACAAATATAAACCGACTTCTCGTTGATGACTTGTTAGACCAGTTGCAAGGGGCTATTGTGTTCTCAAAGGTGGACCTCAGATCAGGCTATCATCAATTGAGGATTCGGGAAGGGGATATTCCCAAGACGGCTTTTCGAACAAGGTACGAGCACTATGAGTTTGTAGTAATGTCGTTCGGATTGACTAATGCACTTGCGGTGTTCATGGAGTTAATGAATCGGGTGTTTATAGACTATTTGGATAAATTTGTGGTTGTCTTTATTGATGATATACTGATTTATTCTCAAAGCCCTAAGGAGCATGCAAAGCACCTTAGATTAGTTTTGGAAGTGTTAAGACACCACCGACTATTTGCTAAACTGTCCAAATGTGAGTTCTGGCTACCAGAAGTTACTTTCCTGGGTCATGTTGTATCCGCTAAGGGAGTCATGGTAGACCCCTTAAAGATTGAAGTTGTGAAGGCTTGGGAACCCCCTAAGAATGTGAAGAAGGTACGGAGTTTCTTAGGATTGGCAGGGTACTACAGGAGGTTTATGGATGGGTTTTCGCGAATAGCTCAACCACTTACCAGCTTGTTGAAAAAGACCACTCGTTTTGACTGGAATGATGCTTGTCAAAGGGGTTTCGATGAGTTGAAGGAGAAGTTGACTTCAACTCCAATACTTGCTTTTCCTCAAGGGAATGAAGGCTTTGTGATTTACAATGATGCCTCAAAAGTAGGCTTAGGTTCTGTATTAATGCAGAATGACAGGGTGATTGCATATGCTTCCAGGAAGTTGAAACCAAACGAGTTGAATTATCCAACCCATGATTTAGAGTTGGCAGCAGTGATTCATGCTCTAAAGATATGGCGTCATTACTTGTATGGAAGTACATATAAAGTGATGACATACCATAAGAGCCTTAAATACATTTTTATTCAGAGAGAATTGAACATGAGACAACGGAGATGGCTTGAATTACTGAAAGATTATGATTTAGAGTTCTTGTATCATCCCGGAAAGGCGAATGTAGTTGTTGATGCTCTTAGCAGAAAAACACCACAAGAGCATATGTTGTGTCACTTGATTGCCCAACCAGAGTTACAAAGAGAACTGATAAGGTATGAGATTGAGGTACAAATTCAGCGCTATCAAGGTAGACTAGGCCGTATAGATTGTCAGCCAACCTTAATTGAAAAAATACGACTTAAGCAGGAGACTTGTTTGATGATTCAAGAGTTGAGGCAGAAAGTGAGGCGTGGAGAGGCATCTGCTTTTGAAGAACATGTTGATGGTACTTTGAGATTGAATGGTCGATTATGTGTACCTCGAGATGAGGAGTGGAGACAAAAGATATTACAAGAGGATCACGCTACTCCTTATTCAATCCACGCGGGAGCTAGTAAGATGTACAAGGACTTCAAGCAATATTACTGGTGGGATGGAATGAAGCCTGATGTAGCAAAATTTGTAGCAAATTGTCAGGTGTGCCAGCAAGTAAAAATAGAACACCAAAGACCAGGTGGAATGCTCGAACCACTTTAAGTTCCAGAATGGAAGTGGGAGAACATTTCCATGGATTTTGTTACCGGACTGCGGATTAGTAGAGGACATGATACAATATGGGTTGTCGTGGACAGACTGACTAAGACTGCTCATTTTCTGCCGATTAGAGAGGCTTGGCAAGTGAGTAAACTAGTAGAGGTGTTCGTGAAACAAATAGTGAGATTGCATGGAGTGCCCAAAACGATTGTTTCTGATCGTGATGGATGGTTTACCTCCAATTTTTGGCAAAAAGTGCATAAAGCTTTAGGTACCAAGCTACATTTCACGACTGCTTATCACCCGCAGTCAGATGGCCAATCGGAGAGGACAATTCAAACACTAGAAGATATGTTGAGATCATGTGTGTTGGATTGGGGAGGAAACTGGTTTGATCACTTGGAGTTAGTTGAGTTTGCATATAATAATAGTTGGCACTCTTCGATTCAAATGGCACCATATGAGGCATTATATGGGAGGAGATGTAGGACACCTCTATGTTGGGATGATCCATCAGACGTTGTAGATGGAATGCCTCAGATGATTCAGGAAATAGTTAAAAAGGTGGCTTTGATTCGAGAATGTATGTTGACAGCACAGAGTCGTCAGAAATCTTATGCAGATAAGAGGAGACGACCATTGGAATTCGAGGTAGGAGCACATGTTTAGGTGAGGGTATCACCGACTCGTGGGGTTAGAAGATTTGGAGTGAAAGGAAAGTTGAGTCCTCAGTACATCGGGCCATTTGAAATTCTCGAGAGGGTAGACGAGGTAGCCTACAAGTTGGCAATACCACCAGCTTTAGAAGGAGTTCATTCTATTTTTCATGTGTCACAATTGAGGCAGTATGTGCCTGATCCTAATCATAGGCTCAGCTATGAAGAGTTGGAGATTGAACCAGATCATACTTTCCAAGAACAACCAATAGCAATCCTTGGTAGACGGTTGAAAAAGCTGCGAAATAAGGTGATATTGTTTGTGTTGATTCAGTGGTCTCGACGAGGAGTTGAGGAGGCAACTTGGGAGACTGAAACGAGAATAAGTGAGAGCTATCATGAGTTGTACCCGGTTTTAGTTGAGGCGTTTGAGAATAAGAGTTAGCAGTGATCAAGGGTTATAGTTATGGGTAGTTGTAACTTTTTGTGTGCTTTGTTCGACTTGACCTTGTGTGCTTGACTTGTTTGGTAGTTGCTGGTAGTGTGTTGATGGAATGAATTACATGGTGTAACTTTATATGGTTGTTGTTTGTAGTATACTAAAGGTATATGATCTGCGGGTTGTTTGATTCATGACAAGGATTTTAAGTAAGTGTTTTGAGTTTATTTTCATATATGTCTGGGAGTTTCGGGGCGAAACTTTCTTTAAGGGGGCTAGAATGTAATATTCGGGAATATTTCGATATTTTTTTATTTTTTATTCTATTTTTACGCTCCTTGAATTTCATGTTGGGATTACTTAGCTTATAAGTAATCTCGAATATATAAAAATATTTAATTTTTAATTTTTAATTTAAAATAATTATATTTTGAAAGGTTTTTATGTTAAAAGTACTTAATAATAATTTCATGGTAAAGTTTATAGTAAAGGAGATTAGAGGGTGGAAAGCACAAATTTTACAAATATAAACTGACTTCTCATTGATATATATATATATATATATATATATATATATATATCTTCTTGATCTTCATTTGTAAGTTTCATATGCCTTTGAGAAAATAACGTACAAAGGGGAGAGAGAGAGAGAGAGAGAGAGAGAGAGAGAGAGAGAGAGAGAGAGAGAGAGAGAGAGAGAGAGAGAGAGAGAGAGAGAATTAGCCGGTGTTGGGTTCGTTTGTCAGGTCAGATTTTGGAGTTCACACATTATTTGGTAAGTTTTAATTAGTTAATAGTTTGATAAGATTTTACTAATTTTTCCAGATCTGGCTTTATAATTGATTGGATTTAAAAATCAATCGATTTATAGTTCTCAGAGGGTATTTTTGATATCGGATTTATAATCGGTAAAAGATTTCAGAGTAATTTTAGAGTATTGTTTTGTAATGATATTAGGAAGACCTTTGATCCAGTTTTTCAGAATGGTTTGAACTAGAAAAATATTCTTTTATATATCTAGTATATTCATGTCAAGTTTTAAAGGATTTGGAATTATACAAAAGAAGTTATAACGCATCTTGGTTTTTTGTTGTTTTTGGGGTTAGAGTTTGTAAGAGTTTAAAATCTATTATTATTCATTGGGTTTATATATGCATATAGGAGCGTGAGTCCTAGGTTGTGATCAGAGACGAAGGGCAAAGACAGGC
Source organism: Fallopia convolvulus (assembly GCA_964016875.1). Lineage (NCBI taxonomy): Eukaryota > Viridiplantae > Streptophyta > Magnoliopsida > Caryophyllales > Polygonaceae > Fallopia > Fallopia convolvulus. Next base: position 28,664,185 of record OZ024734.1, on the reverse strand, counting down.
TATCAGTCTTAGACGGGGTTTCGCGTTGTATAATAATTAGTGGTTTCTTGGTGTTGGAAATTCGTCATCAAGGTAAGTCGTTTACGACTTGCTCAGTTGTTGTTCAATAGTTGTTAGACTTCAAGTGGTGCTTGTAGGATTGGTTTTGGGGAACTAGTCCCTAGATGATTATTTTATGAAAAAGGTTTACTTGTGTATGATATGTGTGAAAAGAATTTCATTGGGCTTTCAAAGGATGTGAAGTTTTCAAATATTTTCTCTATGTTGGTACCGTTCTCGGCATGACAATGTGCGTAGTCCTCTGGGTTGAAGTGACGACTACGTATGGTTATGTGACAGAGAATCGTGCCCCTTCAAAAGTAAAGCTATCTGTGTTTTGGGAAAGTGCTCCCAAGGAGGCTTGACCCGGGGTTAGAAGGATGGAATTGTGAAGGGTGGGAGGTCGCGCCTCGGCACCGTGGGCGTAGGGTTGATAAGCGCTACGGAACGGAACGGTGGAAGAATGGTTGTATTGTTTTGCTTGGACTTGTATGTGTGAATATGTATGGATGTTTGATATGTGGTTTGTGTTTATGATCTATGTTTATGATCTATGGGAAGTGAAGTATGAATTTAGAACTGAGCTGTGTTGTAATCATGCGAACCTTGTTTGTGTATATGTAGACACTTGATTGGTTTTTAAACATCTTACTAGTATCGTATGGATTCTAGCTTGTATTAGAAGGGTAGCTGACCCTTCGGAGACTTGTTTTTTTTTAGTTTCAGGTAAAGACAAGGGACCCATGATGGAACCTCGTCTGAATGATGGAACAGGTCGTTGAAGGCTGTGTCATTAGGATGGGTTCAGTTAGGAGAAATGGTGGTTACTTTTTGTTATCTTTTATATAATATGTGGTTTTGATAAAGAAAGGGTAGTGGTATGTTAATGAAACATTTCCAGGAAGTGTTGTAAATTATGTTGTTTTGGGTTTCATGCATGTTTTCTATACATGGGTTTTATAAATATTGATTGGATGTTTTATTCATGTTTTCTCGTCGTGCCCGAGTTGCAAGATCCAAGTGAACTCGTTGTCAAACTAGCCTAGGTAGTACCTAGTAAGGTCTACTACCGAGTAGCGCCCGGTGTAAAGACGGGGAGTTACACTAATGATGGTGAAGGTTGGAGTTTTATTGTGCTTCACGGTTCTAAGTGACAATTCTACGGTTAAGGACACTTTATAAGTTTTCAGAAGTTCGGGTTAATTTATGTAATTTTCTTAAGTGAGGGGGTTGATTTTGTAAGTCTTTGTGTTAGGTTTAAGGTTGGCCTCCTCCTCCTCATTCTCTAAGAGATGGGACAAAAAACCTTGTTTCTTACTTGCATCTTTCAATTCAAGTTCTTGTTCTTGTTTTCGTTCGTTAAATTCCCATTGTTCAAGTTGTTGGTGAGTAATATCCGACAAACTCGGGCATCCTAGTTTGTTTGAGAGCTTGGTGAGTCATGGCCCTTCCTATATCATGAGGAGAATCCCACCATGAAAGAAGAGAAAGGGAAGACTATTTTACTCGCCAAACCAAAGGAAATTGTTCACACCATCAAGGGGAGTAAAGTTTTCTTCCTACTTCTCTTTCATGAATCTTTGTTTTCTAATCAAGAATTAGGTCATCTACCCTCACCCATCTCTCATCTTTTGCAGGAATGTGAAACCTTCTTCTCGGATCAATTTGCGCCACCTTGGGAAAAAAGGTGTAACTTTCAAATCAATGGTCTAATGCTGCTCAAATTTGGAGGACATAAAGTAGACTTAGTGAGATCAAAATGGGACTTGGAATCACTTAATTTAGAGTTTGGAGCTTAGAGAACGACCTTGAACAAGTGCGAGTTAAAAACTGTCCGCAACATCACCGAGGAGATCGCCATGATGAGACGTGTCTGCTTTAACGCTTTCGGTATAGAGTTGCCACTAAGCTGTGGCATTCATGTGATTTTCACTTGGAAGTGAACTCGGATTCGAGGACGAATCCTTTTTATAGGGATGGAGGATGATGTGACTATGCTAAGGCCATCACATCGTGAAATAGTGACGCGTGTGTGTCTAGTTAGAAGGCCACGACTTGTGTGGTTCTTTGCTTGGATTGTGAGAGTATTTTATGACATTTGGAAATTTTGGGTCTATTTTGTTATTTTTTAAACTTTTCCTAAGGCAAATGTCAATTTTTCCCTTAGGTCTTTCTTTATAAGCCACTAGGGCTCTAGTTTTCTAGTAGACAAGATTGAAGCCAAATTCCAACTCTTTGTCTCTCCTCTTTGGAAAACGTTTTTTAAGCTTTGTTTATGAATCAAAATTCATATTTTGGTTCCTTAGATTGTGAGTCATATCAATCCAAATCCGAAGGTAGATCGTGGTGAGTCATATCCTCGATTGATCTTCATAGTTCAACTTCAATTCAAGGTGAGTCATATCCTTGAGTTTTTCTTGTCCATATCCAAACCTCAATTTGCCATAACCATCCACTTTTCCATCACCTTTAATACTCAAAATCTCCATCTCATCCTCCATCAAAATCGGATCCATAAACCCCATCAAAAACTCCATAAAAACAAGTCGAAATTCAATCCCGGTGGACTCTGCAATGCCTCAGTAAAAGAGTCATAACTTTTGAACCGCAAAAGATTTTGTTCTCAATTTTTGATGGATTAAAGAAGACTCATAGATATAACTCTGGACTTTGGAATCACCCAATTCCAAGTCCTGACGAGGGAGATCTGCCTTTGTGAACCCAGAATAGAAGTTCTTCCATCAAGATTGCTCAGGTCTTCCTCGAATTGCCTTGCACCGCTTGCAACATCAAGATCCTTCATCAAGTGGTATTAGAGCCACGCGAAGGTATCACCATCTAAATCTTGTTCCGACCTTGAATATCCACTTGTTGCAAGTTTTAGGTTCGACTCCTTAGGGATGCGTTGTTGTTGTTGTTGTGTTCGGCCTTGTCCGAATTGTTGTCTTATTGTTGTGGTCGTTTCTTGGTATTGAACTTGTTGTCGTCTTGGCTGAGTGGGTGCTCAGCCATGGCTGCAAAACCATGCTCAAAAACGTCCCCATAGAACACCAAAAGAGCATTCAAAGGTTGGTAGATGAAAGGTTGCTTTTGTTGCTTGATTAATGCCTTTCTTTAGTGCATGAATTGAAAGAGCCTTTGCTGATTTTTGTTGAGTAAAAAACGTGGGATTGAAACTAAAACGAGCCTTGATATTGTGTTCGTTACATACTTGTGAAAGAATCGGTGCTAGGATACGGGAACGACATCGAGAATTGCTAGTCTTGCTTGGTTGTTTCTTTTCTTGTTGTTGTGTTTGAGTTTTTCTTGTTCCATCTTGTTGGTCATCTCCTACTTGCAACTTGTCGGATTTTCATCTCGGGCAAGTCTTCGTGATTAATTCGTGTGACCTCTATACCTTGATCTTTGCCTTGTTTTTACGATGACAAGTGTAGGTGATGACAAGAATAAGGAACAAGTTGAGGAGACAATCCTTGCAACAATCCGTGGAAGCTATGGAGACACGCATGGATGCCTTGGAGCGCCGAATCCTAGGGCTGGACGAGAGGACACAAGTGTCGGATTTTCTATATTGTATGAGTTCAATTTTTACATTCTATGAGTTCATTTTTTATCTATGATAAGCTCAATTTTTATGTGCTTTGAGTTCATTTTTTATAAAATTCAATTTTCACAAAACTACAGAGAATAAAAAAATAAAAAGGAAGCAATGATTTTTGCACCCTTTACTGGTTTGGATAACAATAATAAGTGTGTCATATTTGGGGCAAGGCTTATTGTCAAGGAGGATGTGAATTCATATGTGTGGTTGTTTGAAGAATTCAAGAAAGCAATGGTGAATCAACCTAGGATTTTGGTGATTGATCAAATCCTTCAATGAAGATTGCAACAATTGAAAAAAGGGAGTATCCTAAAAGGAAGTATAACAGATGTAAAGAATACGTTGATCATGATAGTACAAATTGTGAGAAAATGCAGCAAAAGAAGAAGAAGTCTAAATAGAAATGAACAAACTTCATACAAATATTGAATTCCATATACATGAAAAATGAACTTCATTTTTTTTCTTCATTTCATATGTGATTCACTATTTCGTTAAGAATTACTCATACTATATTTTTTATGTATTGAAATTTTATTACTCATACTATATGTTTTTTTATGTATTGAGGTCTATTACCCTTTCTAGAATTCTAATCGAATCGATCAATACATTTCTTGTTAACTTCCATTGATCTGGATGACTCAAAATAACCAACATACCTTCCATCCAAGCTGAAGCCTACTTGAAACATACAACATAGCACGCTTGATATTAACACCTTAGAAACTAGTCCATGAATCATCAAAATCAAGCACATTGGCATGTTCTAAATCTAAACACGTGTTGATACTTCATCAAGAATTCACAAGCTGAAGTCATAGAAAATTTCATTACAATTCTCATTTTACCCATGTTGAGATGCAGGAAAACACAAACCAACATCATCAGAGTTGCTTTTATCATCCCCATGAAAGGTGGTGTCATCTTCATCCTCTATATTATCTTCACCAGTTGTATCATCTTCATCACCATATGAACTAGATTCTTTCTCATCTTCTGTTTCTTCTTCAGCTTCATTACAAGTCACTTTTTATATGTTCCGTCTCCTCTTGTCTATTTCTTCAACATAGCTTTTTCTCTTGTTGATAATTAAAATTTTAAGAGGGATGTCATCTGCATTTGTTTAAAATTTGAACTATTAGAATAACATATTGAATATTTTAAGATATTTTCTGAACTATTCAAGTTTACAATAAATTTGAAATAGTTACCTTCGTTAACATCAACTTTCTTCTTTGGAGGCATTATCTTATCGGATTCATATTCAAATAATTCAAAATAAATGATTTATATGAATAAAAAAGCAATAGATAATAAAATATTAGGACTAATGATAAAATATACAAAGAAAAAATGAACTACTTATATAAAAATTTAAACTTTTAGCATAAAGAAAGAAATTAACAAGTTCAATCGTGATTAAAAAAAAGTATACATGCAAATAAAATGAACTACTCCTATAAAATATTGAACTTTTAGCATAAAAAATGAACCAACAAACTAAAATGTAATCATGATAGCCCTATTCCTTTTTTATTGATCCAATGCCACTTCTCCCAGTTCTCTACTGATCTACTACCGCACACAAACACACTTTCTCATGTAATTTTCAAATGTGGTAATAATTTATTCTAGGGGATTGGAAAAGAGTCTTTTGAGGTGCAAGAACAATACTCTTAAGAAGAGATTTGCTATAAAATAAGAGGATTAACATGATGGAACTTCTAGAGAGAATTCATCTGACTAGGTAACTAAGTGTACTTTGGCCTTTGTTTTGCTTTGGTTCCTTATATTTGTGTGTGAATCTAAATTTTTTGAGTCATAGTAACTAGTTTTGGTTTGTAATTTATTGTGCTACTTATGGGTTTGTTCTTTTGTTTGCTACAAAGCAAAGCAATCATAGGATGGAGAAAACAACCGGCTTATGAACTGAAAATTTCCAACACATAGATACATAGACCTAATAAAATTCCAGAAAATTATAAAAATAAATTAAAATTAAAATTAGAGAACAAAGAACAAAAACAACGGAACCAAAGCATTCGAGAAAAATTCGAGAAAACCTAACTAACAGTTGTGGCACCAAAAAACCCCAAAAATTCAGCAAGCATGAACAAATTTCCAAATCCAACAGCCATGAACAGGTGCAATGTCCCAATTTCATTTTCTGGTCCCATTATAAGTCCTCATATACATATTTGCAAAATCATTGCCCCAAGTTTCGATTTTTCATCCTGCTTCTAAGTCTTGTTTCTAATGTCCCTTGAAGAGAGAGAGAGAGAGAGAGAGAGAGAGAGAGAGAGAGAGAGAGAGGAAACAGTTACCGGAGAGGAGCGAAATGTTGTTCTTTAGTGGTCGGGGAGGAGAGACGAACCAATGTCCGGAAGAAATCTCTGGAGTTGGAGATCGATTTTGGAGTTGTAGACGGACGGAAGAATCTTTGGAGAGTTTGCTCGTCGTTTCCCCTTCTTGTGTGAGAGAGTAGTAGTAAAATCGAAGGGTGGTCCTCACCGAACCATGCCCCAATATATGTATCGAAATCTTTCATGTAAATCATTTCAGATCTAACAATATATCCTCATTTTATTTTCCAGTTTATTACCCAATAGTTTTTGTCGATAAATCGAAGGTTAATTTTCAATGGAGTATTTATTTTTCAATATTTCGTATGTATACATAAAAGTCACTTTAATATTTGACACATACATACATACATACATACATACATACACACACAAACACACTTGTAGATCTGTCTACAATTGACTCAACCAGACAACCTGATTCGAACCATCCAAAGTATCTAAAACCCTTTAAATCTAAACCTGAATCAATTGAAAATGTATATATTTATTATAGATATTATTATAATATGAAAATTTTAAAAAAATGATATTTTATTATTGGTCAAAACTAATTAATTTAAATCTTATTTTAATAATCATACAAAATTGATAGTTTTGACTCGTAGGTCAACTCGAACTCACGTGAAATCCGCAATAACCCAACCCAATTGAGTGGTAAATTTAATGAGAACCCGTAATCCGAAGATGTAATAACTAAATCTAAAATTGACTAAACCAACCCGATTGATAGGTCTATACATTTAAAAAGATTTATCCATTATAAATGAAGTTTATCTTTCAATGGTCATTATGATGCGTTTGCACAATCCAGCGAGAACTACATCAAATTTGGAGGCATGAACTAACATGATTGTAAGATAGTGTTTATCGATCTCTTTATTCTCGATTAGTTGAATGTTTAATTTTAAAATGGTAATCACTTAATCCTTCTTGAATTTTTATATGCATCCTAAAAATGAATTGATTTATTTCTTCAAAAAAATAAATATGAACTTTAGCAAGAGATTAGTAATCTGCAGCACTAGATTCGGATTACTGAAGAACAATTGAGGTTTAATTTTTAAAATTATACATGCAATTCCAGCTTGACCCAATCGGATTTTCATCATTATCAGAACTTGATGCGTGCGAGAAACATCTCATGGATATCTATTCACGCGTTACACAACAAAAGGTAATAATAAGTATGATTTTTCGAACCGTTACACAACAAAAAGACTTGCTTGAATCTTGGTGTAGTGATGGCCGCTTCAAGGTCATCAAAGCTTATGAGTTCCTTCGCCTTCGGAAACAGGTGGTTGCGTGGCATAGAGTGGTGTGGGCCAAGCACAACACATCGAAGCACATGTTCATCCTTTGGCTTGCGAACCTCAGAAAGTTGTGCACCTATGATCGTCTTCTTTTCTTGGATGTGGAATCAGGTTGTCGCCTTTGTGGTGCTGAGTTAGAGACACATGAGCATCTTTTCTTTGAGTGCCCTTACTCGAGGGGCATTTGGAGGGAAGTCCGAATGAGATTCATGAACACCGCCGGCGCGCGCTCGGTGCGGCGCGCCATCGATTGGCTGCGTCGGCGCGCTCGGGGCCGAAGTTGCCTAGCCCGTGCCACGATTTTTGCACTCTCCGCTACAGTCTACTATTTGTGGCATGCTCGGAGTGCTTGCATCTTCGATGGGAATCTCATTTTCCCGGAAGTGATAGTTAGATTGATTATTACTCATGTATTTCGTTTGCTTCACGATATTTATCCTATATGTATGGTGAAGAGACTGTAGTTCACTTGTTTGGATGCGTAGTTTGGATGGCTTGCATGCTATTTTATTTGCGCTTGTTTTAGCATAGTTAGGAAGGCTTGCGTGCTTGTCCTTTCATGCTTGTTTGTACTTGATTATCTACCCTTCTAAAGGGTCATATTAATACGAATTTACCTTTACATCAAAAAAAAATTATGATTTTTCTAACACATATTCTTTGAGCAGATTAAGCCCTTGAAGTGAAACTATTTTTATTAGTTTTCAAAAAGTATTTGTATTGAGTTTATTTTCAGTTGGTGTAAATTTGAGTAATATTATTGTTTTGATTTCCAAAAATTCCTAATGAGCAATCATTTGTCGAGTTATGATGCATCAAATGTCCATGCAATTTAAAGTGGATAAAGAGTAACTAGTATTTGTATTTATTGTATTTAATTGCAATTTATATTTATATTAGGGAAGGAAATGAGTCGGTCATAGATTGGACTACCACGTTAGTTATCCTTATACGATTTCTTTTCGCTCGACCTTCATATATATATATATACATGTATATGAAATGTATCACCCTCATCTAATATGCACATCATCTATTAGATTTTTAACGGGTTAGGTAAAATAAACAAGTGGATTGAATTTTTGTTTTTCCAATTTTGCAAATCGATCACGTATAAATGTTTGTTTTTCAAAGAAATTTTAAGGTTCAACCAAAAACAAAATCAAAGAATTTGAAAATATGTATAATATGTGGGAAATTAATGGTTCTATGTAGTTGTTATTAGAAAGAAATGAGGGAATGCCAGAGTCATTTGAGAGTGAGGTTATTAGTTAGATACCGAAAATTCCCAAAGTCAAATATTTGGTGCGACAACAGAGCAACACCCTTGTTCAGCAGTGACCACGATCTACGACTACGAGTCCTTATACACTCACGACCACGACCACAACTATATGAAGGACCCCAGAGGCAGTTCCAACCACATGACTGACCAGGGTGTTTCGTTGGGCACCAGACTTCTTACACTTCCGCCAACCACCTTTTGTTTAGGCTCCTTCCTCCTACTTCCAATACTTTTCCTTTCATCAAGGTCTTAGGTCCACATCCTTTTTCTTTTGTAATTTTACTATTGAAGTTCAATTATATATATATATAAATATATGGGTGTCATGTGATTAATAGGAGCATGAGATAGGACATCCAACCATATCATCTCTCATGACGAATCAACAAGGCGAGGCCGCATCGATCGACTGTTCGACTTTCCAATTCAGTGAAGAAAGTTCCAACAACTTAGATTCCAAAAATATACCAGAAGTCACTGTCCAATAATCATTCTTGATTTTTTATCTTATTTCTCAATAAAAATGAACAAGCAGATTAATATTCCAAAAGTATTTGTTGGAACCAGATAAAAACCTTTGTTTTCTCATTTCCTCTGTCTTGTATGTAAAACATTAATTTATTACTAATTTTATGTTTTGGAATGTTTGTAATATCCATATTTTAATATATATTTACTAAAGGATTGGCTCATGCATAAGCACAAAATTTATTTATCTTTCTAATGTCTGCATTCACCTCTGTCAACTCGGCTCTAGCGCATCTCCGGTACCGGTCTTTGGTGACCACATGTCACCCTCGTCTCCCCTCCAAGATCTAGACCCCTCTCCATACTCTATCCCAATCCCCTTCTCTTGCATGGGCGTCTCCCCCTCCCTCAAACCCTCTCGTGCTCAACATTAGTTGATGGTCGACCCTGATAGGATCATCTTTAGTTGATTCACGGTGCGAGAGATTGGCCCCAATAAACCAACAACCTCGATTAGACGATTTGACCACAATTCGGAGAAACCAGCGGCAGGGTCGGTACCGAGGGGGTTGGTCGTGAGCGAGGGTAGGAGAAAGGATTTGGCGGAAGAAGATGGACAAATTTGATAAGGAATCGAAGGGATATGGACTCTCAAAGTTGAATATAACTCACCAACGTTAAGAGAACTGGCGGACTTGGATGTGACACATCAAGCGTTCATGATCGATCAATATCACGCACAATCAAATCAAGAGAGGGACCTTCAAAGAGATAGGGTTTCGCATTCATCAAAAAGACAGTTTTCTTATCAAATTCAAAGGTGAAAAACGAAACAACATAAGAGAGGGCCTTTTAAACTCCTAGGGTTGTCCCAACACTAAAGCATTAAACATAAAATTAACTCAAAGCATCCAAAACTGTAATAAAGATGTCTATCCCACAACACACAACTCTTTGGCATTTAGAAATAGGCCAATACCGAGGCCTGCAGCTCGGTACCGAGGAAGCTGAAGAGGAGAAACCGGTGTTGGCACGGTAACGAAGACCGACAGCTCTATACCGAAGCCCTAAGGGTTGGTACCGAGGATCATTGGCTCGGTAACGAGAGCCGTCTGGACTTGACGGTGAAGTGTCTTCGCCATTGAACGAGTAATACGCATCATCGGCTCCTCTTGCTCTTGCTTCTCGTCCTAGGTGTCCTCCTTGGTGTCCCGGCTTGTCTCATTGAGATCTCGATGGGAAGGATTCACATCATTCTCCCCCCTTTCGAAAGGATTCAACCTCGAATCTTGCACGTAGTCCTCTTCACCGGAATCGCCCACCAAGTATGGTCGAAGGTCAGCAACATTGAACACATCATGGACTACCATTTCCGGTGGATGTTCCAAGCGGTAGGTATTGTTGCTGATCTTCTCAAGCACTTGAAATGGTCCATCATCCCTTGTTTTCAACGTGGAGTTTCTATGTGAGGGAAACCGTTCCTTGCGGAGGTGCACCCACACCAAGTCACCGGGCTCTAAAATCAACTCCTTGTGTCCCTTGTTATGTTGTCGCTCATATTGCGCCGTGCGCTTCTCAAGCTTCCTCCTAGTGTCCTCGTGCAACCGCTTCACATAATCCGCTAACTCCTTTCCTTCCTGGCTAAAACCATCAACAATGGAGTGAGCAATAAGGTCTAAAGGAGTGAGACGATTCTTACCATAGGCAACTTCAAATGGTGTCTTCTTGGTCGCCGAATGGGTAGTGCGGTTGTGTACAAACTCAATATAAGGAAGACATTCTTCCAATCCTGCGGAGGTTAGCTTTCAAAACAACATGGAGTAAGGTGCCAAGCGTTCTATTCATTACTTCAACTTGACCATCCGTTTGCGGATGACAAGTACTGGAATAAAGTAACTTGGTGCCTAACTTAGCCCACAAGGTCCTCCAAACTGACTAAGGAATTTGAAATCCCTATCCGACACTATAGTCTTGGGAAGACTATGTAGAGGCACAACATGATTGAAAAACAAGGACGCAACATTGGTAGCATCGTCGGTTTTATGACACGCAATGAAGTGTGCCATCTTACTAAACCGATCGACTACTACAAGAATGGAGTCCTTCCCCGCTTAGGCCTAGGAAGACCCAACACAAAGTCCATGGATAAGTCTTCCCAATGTTGTTGGGGAATGGGTAAAGGTGCATACAACCTTTGGGGCTAGTTCTAGACTTAGCTTGAGCACAAGTAGCACAAGAGGCATACAATTTTTCCACGTCCCTAAGTATTCGCGGCCAATAGAAGTGTTTCTTCAAGGCTTGAAAAGTCTTAGCAACCCTGAAATCACCCATAAGGCCACCACCATGTGCTTCTTGCACTAAAAGGCGTCGGATTGAACCCCGAGGGATGCATAGCTTAGCACCCTTCATAAGATATCCGTCATGAAGGAAAAATTGATCTTTACTTCCCAAAGTACTACATTCCCCATAGATATCCTTGAAATCAAGGTCTACGTGATATAGTTACTTAATGAAAGCAAAGCCCAACATCCTAGCATCCAAAGTGGAAATTAGGGCATATCTTCGTGACAAACCATCCGCCACAATATTGTTCTTTCCTTTTTTGTGTTTGATCACATAAGGGAAAGTCTTAATAAATTCAACCTACTTAGCATGACGTTTATTGAACTTACTCTGACCTTTGAGGAACCTAAGCGCCTGATGGTCGAAGTGAATAACAAACTCTCTAGGAAGGAGATAGCGAGACCATACATTAAGCACCCTTACCAAAGCGAGAAGTTCCTTGTCATATGTTGGGTACTTGAGCTTGGCATCGTTCAACTTCTCACTATAGTAAGCAATCGCCCTCCCTTCTTGCATACCCACACCTCCAAGTCCTACTCCCAAAGCATCACACTCTGTCTCGAAAATCTTGGAAAAATCCGATAGGGCTAGAAGAGGGACGTGGGTGAGCTTGTACTTGATGATAGTGAAAGCTTGCTCTTGTTTTGGACCCCTTTGGAAGACCACTTTCTTCTTAGTAAGCTCGGTGAGAGGAGTAGAAATGGAGCTGAAATCCTTGACAAAACGACGGTAGAAACCAGCCAAGCCTAGGAAACTCCTCACTTGCGTCATTGTTGTAGGAATGGGCCACTCTTCAATCGCTTTCACCTTCTCCTTATCCACTTGAAGTCCTTATTTACTCACTACAAAACTAAGAAACACCACATTATCTGAAAAAAAATGGCATATCTTAAACTTAGAAAAGAGCTTTTCCTTCCTCAAGACTTCTAGAACCATTCGAACATGCCTAGTATGCTCTTGCAAGCTATGGCTATAGATCAAGATGTCATCAAAATATACCACCACAAACTTGCCTAAAAATTCTCGTAGACATGGTTCATTAACCTCATGAATGTGCTAGGTGTGTTACTAAGGCCAAATGGCATAACCAACCATTCATAAAGACCGTACTTGGTCTTGAATGCGGTTTTCCATTCATCACCTTCCTTCATTCGAATTTGGTGATAGCCACTTTTGAGGTCCTCCTTGGAAAATATGCATGAACCATAGAGCTCATCCAACATATCATCAAGTGTAGGAATGGGATGCCTAAACTTGATGGTAATATTGTTTATGGCCCTACAATCCACACACATTCACCAAGTCCCATCTTTCTTAGGAACTAAGATGATGGGAACCGAGCATGGACTCAAACTTTCACACACATAACCTTTAGAAATATGTTCAACAACCTATTTTTGTAGCTCTTCCGCCTCAGTTGGATTGGCTCTGTAAGCCGGCTTGTTGGGAATGGAGGCGTCGGGCACAAAATCTATTTGGTGCTCTATGCCTCGGATTGGAGGCAACCTTTCCGACATCTCCTCAGGAAACACATCCTCAAAATCCTTCAATAAGAAAGAAATGGAAGAAGGTAAGTCATGTACATCTTTATCATTAAGTAATACATCTTTAAACAACAAAAGAATGCAAGTATTACTCCCCTGCATAGGTTTTCTATCCTCGCGTCCCCTGGCTAGTAGAAGCTGGCTAGGTGGTGCCGTCGGTAACAAGTTGTTGGGCCTCGATACCGAGTTAGCAGCTTTACGCCGTTGCTCATTTGAAATTTGGTCGGCCATGATTTCGTGTGGCGCCATCGGCATCAAAGTGATCCTCTTACCATTGAGGCGGAAAGAGTACTCGTTCATGACGCTTTGGTGAATAACGTCGCGATCATATTGCCACGGTCGTCCAAGTAGAATTTGGCACGCCATCATAGGAAGCACATCGCAAATCACCTCATCAACATACGTCCCTATAGAAAACATGACACAAGCTTGCTCATTCACCTTAAGAGGTTTCTTAGAATTTCGCCAACATAAAGTATAGGGTTGTATATGAGGAATAGTTATAAGACCAAACCTTTTGACCACTTCTTGGTCTATGATAGAGTCATCAATTTTCATTGACTTAACAAGTAAATTTATCTACTTTCATAAACTAACTCACTCATTTGCTTGTTTTGGATCTAAAGCTTGAAACTTTCGTTTTCAAACAATATCAACCTTCAAGTTAGTAACTTTCTCTTTCAATCAAGTTAAAACTCAAATTACCTCAACTTCCGTTTCGGTATTAAGCACAACAAACAATCTCAATAAAAGATAAAAGGCATTCAACACACAATCTTACTCATCAAACATGCTCAACTATGCCGGGCTTAACCCCGACCCTAGAAAAATAGACTACTCACTACTCATGATTAAGAAACTAAAAACTTCAATAAAAACAAACATTGAAACAAAACTCAAACTTAAATTAATAACAAAAATATCGTCTTACAGAGATTCAGAAGAAAACTAAACAAAACATTCACCGAACAAACTCGATCAACGAACCTCGGAAACCGTCGTCTACCGAACCTCGTCACCGACTTCCGATCCGATTCTCTCTCTTTCGGCCTTCCTCCAAAACTTCTCCAAAAACCAGCTCCTCTCCCTCTTTCTATGCTAGATAGAAGGGTATTTATACTAAAAAAAATCCTAAAAAACTAAAAAGGCTAAAAGATAAAAACTTTCCTAAAAAGATAGAAACAATCTCTAAAAGATAGAAATTAAATCTAGAAAGATATTAAACCCTAAAATACATATTCTAATAACCCATAAAGATTCTAAAAAGATACTCAACCGATACGGAAATAAATTCCCGCTCAGGATCGGTGAATAATAAAAATAATACTCGAAATCTTTCTCTTCGTGGCCTCGTTAACGACCCTTCACAACCTCGTTAACGATCCTGGGATTTGTTTTCTTCAACACCTCCTCTTGTACTCTTAAGCTTTGACTTCTTAAATCTTGCACTCTCCCGTCCTTCACTGTGATGCTCCAAATTTAGCTCCATTTAGCTCCTTTTCTCGCTAAAACCTGCAAAATACACAAAATAGCGTAGATTCCACTCTTTTCATAGATTTATGCAAAACTAACTAAAAATACTCAAAACTAAACCTAAATTTAAACAAAACTAAACCTAATAAACAAAAAAAACCTATCAAAAACTATACTAAAAATGCGAACATCAAAATACCCCATACTTATACTTGCTTGTCCTCAAGCAATAAACAAGATACTAACCAAAACCAAAACAAATCGTGCTCATTAAGACATAGCCATCTTCTAAAAAGCAACATCTACACATAAGAAAATTATAGCAAAAGACTATTAACATCATTACACATATATGCACTCAAATAGACATAAAATAATACAATCCAACCTCTCAAGGGATATAATGTGTTTCACTCAACTCTCAAGTGTTTGGGATTATAATTTCAATCTCTCAACTCATCTTATATACAAAAACTCATAGAAATTGGAACTTATATCACCAATACTCTCCACCCAAGATTTGTCAAAACAAGCAAAGAATCATCAAGAGAACTTAGGCTCAATGAAAAACTTCATAGAAGCTTCCATTCGGCCGGGTTGTAATGGGGCTTGGTAATAACAATAAGGCGTGGAAAATATTTTGGTTATGTGGTGCTAATAATATCCGGGAATCAAAGACTCCTAAAAACTCACATCTCACCAAAACATTTCATATAAGATAACCAAACTCACTCTTCTTTATGCACACTCATTTTCACTCACCCTTTATCATCCTAGAAAGTCTCATAAAAATAAAAGAATCTCTTGATATTATCTTTAAACTCAAATGCACTTCAACTTTTCCTCTCTTTCTTTCTTTTTTTTTTATTCTTTTTTTTTCTCGTTGCCTCGTTAAAGAACCCACATCCGGGTCGTTAACGATCCATTGTATACATTTCTTCTTTTTAGAACTTTATTTTGTGCATCTTTTTATCAAGAGACCTTTCTTACATGTAATAACAAGAGACTTTCAATCTACCCTTCCCAAATACCCTTCAATTCAAGCAAATATAAACTCTTTTCTTTTCAACAAAACACAAAACTTTACCTCTCCAATCTAAGTCCTAATTCCCGGATGGGGTTAAGCTTATCTCGGCTAGGGAATAATTTTTGTGGAGCTAATAATAATAAAAGGTTTCAGGCCAGAATTGGTTATCAAAAGGAGGAATAATGTAAAGGTAGATAGGGAATAATAGGGCTCATAAAAATAAGTTCTCCATCATATGATTTTCACAAGTAATGAACTAAAAATCTTATAAGGGTCTCAAGAAATAGATAACCATCGCAATTCCAAGAGATAATATGCACAAAGAGAGTAAATCACACAAAAAAGAAGAGGGATTTATAAATGTTCTCCCTATAAGGCCAAAAAATTTCTCACAAGGTAGATTTTGTTGGATTGCATCATTTATGCTATAAAGTATATGTGCTCAATTTCATCTAATGCTATTCTCTTCTAAAAACAATAATTTCAATTTTAAGAATCCGGCTATACTTTCAAAGACATATTTGCAAGGAATTATATGATTAAGCTAGTGATTGCTATCATAGAACTTTAAGAAGGGATATCTATCAATTCTAAACTCTTTTTGGATTTTTAAATTTTTCAATTTTTTTGTTTTTTTCCGATTTTTATAAGAAATAACAACTACATAGAAAACACCTAGGACATAATTTTTCTACTTTCTCTCCACCCCATACTTAAAATTACAGTGTCCCCACTATAAGGAAAATAAGAAGAGGAGGGAAAAGAAATAGAAAACAAAACAAAAAATTAAAAAAGGAAAAGAAGAGAAGAAAAAAAAAACATTAAACTTACAAAAGTGGAAACAAGGAAAGGAAACTTCATCTTGAGCTTGATCAACGGTTCGGTGGAGGAAAATAGTGCTCAAAGTTTCCCATGAAGTCGTACATCGTCCTCCAACGCTCAGCATCCTCCACCGCTCGCTGACGCTGCCTCTCATCTTCCCTCGACATGCGAGCGGAATAAACGGTTTCCCATCTATCCATCCTCCGATGAATGTGATCGGTCTGGAGGTGAAGTTGTTGCATCCGTGAAGAAAGATCCTCGGCCCATGGTGGTGGTATACTCGATCCTGCGTACTCGGGTTGAGGAGGCGGTGGGTAGTGAGGCTGGAAATGGTCTTGATACATCACCGGGTTGTAAGGCATGAGACCATATGCATGAGGGTCGACAGGAGATGGTGGAGGGTCGACAGCGGCTTGCGGCACCTCGTTAACGAAGTTGGTTGCCTCGTTAACAGTGTTGGGTGGTGGCTGGAAATGGTCGTTAACGACCCTGGTTGGCTCGTCGACGAAGATGTGGCCTCCTAATCCCTCCGTGTCCATGTCTTCTTCTTCAAAGTTGAGCTCCTCAGTGCCGCCCTCGGTGTCGTCTTCCTCGGTGTCGTTGCCTACTACCTCGGTATCCTCTTGCTCATCTTCTTCTTCATATTCATCCACGTCGTCTCGCTCAAACCGGGTGTGACAAAGTATAAGCGACAGCTCATCCTCCGGTTTTGGCTCCAATGGGTAAGGATGGCCCGTCCACACCTCGTACCAATTCGGTACATAGAGTAGCTCGTACATGTCGAGGGAAGGTATGACTAGTTGATCTCGAACCTTCACCTTGTAGCCTCCCTCGGCTTGCGCGAAAATCCCGGAACTATACCAATAATTCTTGTTGAGGAGTTGGGCGTGGGTCGGTGTGTAGCGGGTGAGATCTACTCCAAGATTCTTAGCCAAGAGGCTAACCAAATTGCCACACCACACCTCCTTGGACTTGGTGGACTTCTCGACATAGTAGAGCCATTCGTACCCCAAATTCAAGGGGTCGGGCTCCTCGAAGAGGATTGTGCGGAAGCAAGCGACTTCCATTCTTGTAGGCCGGTTCAAGTCTTTCTTCGGCCAAAATGTTGCGGCGAGGACTCTCAAGATAATCCGGAAGATGGGGTTGACGATGTTTACCCCGGATAGCGCCGCGGTAGAGGATTGAACCTCTCCGGTGATGTAGCTCCAAGTGCGGGTCACTCGGTAGTCCTTCAAGCTATAGTCCCTTGTCGGGTTTGGTAGCTCCAAAATTGCATTGAACTCTGCCATTGTGAAGTCACGGTACTCATTACCGAGCCGGAACCGAATGCGTCCCGCCGAGATCTTCGATGAGAAATTGGTCTCCAAGGTGGCCAAGAACTCAGATGTGAGGGCCGGATAGTGTGGCAAGCTCTCTTGCTTCAATAAGTGTGCGACACCAAGGATGATGAAGGCGTCCTTGACATCCGTGTAGATACCCGTAGAGACGGCGCTAGACTTCAAGAACCATCGTCCACCCGGTAGCGTCGTACTTGGCTTTGACTGCTCAAAATCACATCGTCCACCCGGGGTGGAGATGGAGACCTGTGGTTCCTCCTCTTTTTCTGGGCTCGGGTAGCGGGTCTGCTTGAACTAGCCATGGATCCTACAAAATAATCAAAAATTTCCAAGATAAGATCCATTCAAAAATAATAGGTACGAGACCCCATACTTGGTTTCAAAATTAACCTCGGATTTATTCATAAACTACCCAATTGGGTTGTTCACGAGTCTGGGCTCGGATCGATCATTGATGAAGTGCAGGGTCGTTAATGACCCTGGGTGGGTCGTTAACGAGCCGCCGAGAGCAAAACCAGTATGTTCAGAAATTAATTCTACCTCTAATCAGTACAAATTAAGCATGCAATCTTCTATTATTCTCCACAAATCCCCCTTAGGGTAAAAGCACCCCATACTTACTCAATCACCCAACCCGAACATGCTAAGAATTACTCGGAATTTTGACATGCAAAGTTCGAACTTTTTTAGATCTAGGACAAGAAAAATTCATGCTTTCCTAACTAAAGGGTTACAATAGCTAATCTAACATGAATAATCTTTCCTAAAACATGAACAACTAAGCATAATCAAGAATTTTTAGAACAGATTTTAAGCATGCTCATCGATCTCCCTAAAAATCATGATTCAAGATATGAAATTTAACCCTATATATAATCAATCATGCAATTTCAAGCAAGGGTTTAGAAATCATACCGGAGAACCGAGAATTTAATGAACAAGGGTCGGAATCGGGGTAGTTAACGAGCTCGGCGTCGACGGTGTGTGGCCTCCGAACTCCGGTAACGATGGCGTCTCCGGTGGTCGTTAGCGTGGGAATTCCGACTCAGTGGGAGAGAAGGGAAAAGGATTGAGAGAGTTTTGGGTTTGAGAGTGAATTTTGAAGGGATTGTGATAGAATTTTGGGAGGGGTAGAAGGGTTTATATAGGAAGGGTAAGGGTAGAAGGGGTGGCGGCTAGGGTTAAAGAAGTTAACTAGGTTAGAATTACTTACCTGGCCCGTATTGTGACGAATCGGGTCGTCCGAACCGGGTCGTTAATGACCCTGGGTGGGTCGTTAACGAGCCGCCGTGGCCTTTCTGAGTGATTTTTCGACCCCTTTCTCCTGAAATCTTTGTTAGCTCAAATGATCTTATTTCTATCCTAATTAAAACTAAAAAGAAAAATAAAAGAGAGCTAAGAAATAATCTAAAAAGAAAAATAAAATAAAATAAAATAAACCTATTCTAAAAAGCGGGTTGCCTCCCGTAAGCGCTATGTTTAACGTCGTTAGCCCGACGAGCTCTCTTGCTAGTCTCATGGTGGTTCATGTATGGCCGTGTTGGGGTCTTGAGATACCCTGCTTGTAGCCTTACTGCCTCTGTGTGCTTGAATTGCTAAATTAGGGCCTTTTTCTTCTATCAGCAAGCTCGATATCCCTGGGTTATTGGTGTAGTCCGAAAGCCAAGGTGGTTTTGACTTTTCTGTAACCTCTGTAGTAGGGCCTTGGTTGAACTTGTGCACGTGAGAATCAGTGATCGGCAGATGTGGCTCGGTAGGGACTGTGGTGTCGAGTTCGGGTTGAGTCAACTCTAGTTGTGCCACTCCAATTGGGTCGTTAGCTTTTTTTATCTAAATTGAATTCCACCCGTTCCTCTCCTATATCAAAAGTGAGGAGTCCCTTTCGCACATCAACTCTTGCTCCTGTTGTGGCTAAGAATGGTCGCCCGAGAATTATAGGGACATGAGGGTCTTCAGGCATATCAAGGACAATAAAATCATTCGGTATAAAGAATTTCCCGACTTGAATAGGGTAATCGTCCACTACTCCTGTGGCCTTGACACTTGACCCATCTGCCATGTACAGATTCATGTCTACTGGTTCTAGTGGTCCCATATTGGCTTTAGACCATATTGAGAGCGGAACAAGACTAGCACTGGCACCAAGATCGCATAAAGCTTTGAACTTGTGGTTGCCTATGCCGATTGTGATTGCAAACCTTCCGGGATCTCGAAGCTTTTCTGGAAGAGCTATGGATCTGACCTCATCCTGCAGCTCTGTAATAGATCTTTTCCTGCTAAGAATATCTTTCAAGAATTTTGTGTAAGCCGGCATTTCGCTTAGGGCCTCAGCGAATGGGATGGAAATATTAAAGCCCTGAAGAATTTTAACGAAACGCTTGAACTTACTCTCAGTAGAGTCCATAGATTTCTTAGTTGGAAATGGAAGAGTTTTCACCATTGTCGGAACCAAGTTAGGCTCGAGAGGTGAGAGTACCGGGTCGACATTGGGGTCGACGGATATCCTTGGCGGGTCGTTACCGATCCTGATAGGGTCGTTAACTACCCTGGGATTGAGAGGAAGGCTCGGATTAGTAGACTTACCTGGGTTAGGATCGTCAGGAATCCTTGGAGCCTCGTCATCCTGGCTTGTAGGCTCGGTACTAGCTCTCGTTGGCTCGTTAATGAGCTGTTTTGTGAGGTCCTTTTCCTCCTTCTCTTTAGCTTGAACTCTCTCCGGTAGTGTCTTCCCGCTTCTGAGGTGTACCGCTGCTATTTGGCCTCTAGGGTTCTCCTCGGGACGGCCCGGGAGTTGCCCTTGTGGTCTTGAAATCCGTGCAGCAAGGTCTCCTAGTTGGGAATCAACGCTCCTCTTCCAAATATCGAACTCTCCCCATGTTTTATCCTGTCGGTTCAGCTTTGCTTGGACGTCATCAACCTTGTTGTTCACTCCGTTGATGCTCTCTTCAATCTCTTGAACCCATGATGGCGTCTCCTGATGGCCTGGAGGTCGATATGGTGCAGGTCGTCTATCTTGTGGGGGCCCTGCGTAATTGTGATTTGTATTCTGATTGCCCCACGGTTGATAGTTGTTTGACCTGTCATTATAATTAGGTTGGTTCCTGTAGGGTCCTCTCATGTAGTTCATCTCAGCTATTGTCTCAGCGGTTCTAACCTGCTCAATGTTAGTGCAAGCAGAAGTACTATGTGCAGAAGAACCACATTCTTGACATGATTGAGAGGATTTCAGCAAACTTACTTGTTTCCTCAAACGGTTGACCTCATCTTGTAAGAATTGATTTTTAACATCGGGGTCAACTTCATCACGGTTGGGCACATAGAGACGTTTTTGAGTTTGTGGAGCCTGCTGGGTTCCGTACATAGCATCGTAATTCGCCAGCTTGTCCAACAGTTCCCACGCCTCTGTCGGGTTCATCTCTATAAAACCGCACGCAGTATGCGTGTTGATGCGGTTCATGGTCTCCGCGTTGATACCCTGGAAAAAGATTTCTTGCAATACATATAAAGGTTGTCCATGAGTAGGGCATTGTCTAAGCATCTCTTTAAATCTTTCCCATGTTTCAACAAATGTTTCATTAGGCAACTGGTGATAAGAGGTGATGCGTTTCCTTAACTCCGTTGTCTTAGCAGGAGGGAAAAACTTTGTAAGAAATTGATCATACAAAGCTTTCCAAGTCCTGATAGACTTAGAAGGTAGGCTCTCTAACCAGTTCAGGGCCTTTCCAGTAAGTGACCATCGAAAAGCTTTTAACAGAACATATTCTAGCGAGACACCTTCAACAGCTATGGTGTCACATAAATCAAGAAAATTTCTAATATGCTCCATAGGGCACTCAGCAGGTTTCCCTTCAAACTGAGCCCGTTTGATTAAGGATATAAATTGAGACTTGATCTCAAAAGGTTTCTCTATCGCAAGAAGCACAATAGGAGATTCTGGCACCCTCAGTTCCGGATGCATGTATTGCTTGGCATTCCTTGGATAGGCGTTTAGCTCTTCCTGCAGTCGAGCCTTGTCTGCGTCTGCGCCGTCCTTCTCGGCTTTCAGTGCCTCCATCTGGGTCCGGAGGATCTCTAACTCTCGAGCCATCTCTTCAGTTGTGGCCATGGCTCGGTTTTCTGGGAGTCGTCGGTGCAGGGAACGTTCGGGTTCTGAGTAATAACTGAAGCTATCAAACTAAAGCCTTCTTCATCCTACCGGCATACACTGAGAAAACAAACAAAGAAAACAAAAATTAAAAACAAAAACGGGGTCGGGCTATTCCCGATCCCAAAGATAAACTAACAACTCGTTGCTTCCCCGGCAACGGCGCCAATTTGTTGAAAGGGTATTCTCGGCCAACAAATAAATTTGTAAGTCAAGACCCCGCTGAGTACAGTGGAGTCAGGATCGTTCCACAGGAAGCAAGGTTGTTTGTCTATCAATCTAATAAAAATCAAACAAAATAAAACACAACACTCACGAGATGCCTCATTAACGACCTTGTCAGGATCGTTACCGAACCACCGTACACAAAAATATCAAATAACGACCTAATTAAATTCCAATTAATACTCGGTACTGAGGCAAGTACTCAGCAACGAAGATTTACCAGAATAGATAGAGTCATCAATTTTCATTGACTTAACAAGTAATTAATCTACTTTCATAAACTCACTCACTCATTTGCTTGTTTTGGATCTAAAGCTTGAAACTTTCGTTTTCAAACAATATCAACCTTCAAGTTACTAACTCTCTCTTTCAATCAAGTTAAAACTCAAATTACCTCAACTTCCGTTTCGGTATTAAGCTCAACAAACAATCTCAATAAAAGATAAAAGGCATTCAACACACAATCTTACTCATCAAACATGCTCAACTATGCCGGGCTTAACCCCGACCCTAGAAAAATAGACTACTCACTACTCATGATTAAGAAACTAAAAACTTCAATAAAAACAAACATTGAAACAAAACTCAAACTTAAATTAATAACAAAAATATCGTCTTACAGAGATTCAGAAGAAAACTAAACAAAACATTCACCGAACAAACTCGATCAACGAACCTCGGAAACCGTCGTCTACCGAACCTCGTCACCGACTTCCGATCCGATTCTCTCTCTTTTGGCCTTCCTCCAAAACTTCTCCAAAAACCAGCTCCTCTCCCTCTTTCTATGCTAGATAGAAGGGTATTTATACTAAAAAAAATCCTAAAAAACTAAAAAGGCTAAAAGATAAAAACTTTCCTAAAAAGATAGAAACAATCTCTAAAAGATAGAAATAAAATCTAGAAAGATATTAAACCCTAAAATACATATTCTAATAACCCATAAAGATTCTAAAAAGATACTCAACCGATACGGAAATAAATTCCCGCTCAGGATCGGTGAATAATAAAAATAATACTCGAAATCTTTCTCTTCGTGGCCTCGTTAACGACCCTTCACAGCCTCGTTAACGATCCTGGGATTTGTTTTCTTCAACACCTCATCTTGTACTCTTAAGCTTTGACTTCTTAAAGCTTGCACTCTCCCTTCCTTCACTGTGATGCTCCAAATTTAGCTCCATTTAGCTCCTTTTCTCGCTAAAACCTGCAAAATACACAAAATAGCGTAGATTCCACTCTTTTCATAGATTTATGCAAAACTAACTAAAAATACTCAAAACTAAACCTAAATTTAAACAAAACTAAACCTAATAAACAAAGAAAACCTATCAAAAACTATATTAAAAATGCGAACATCATCTCTATTTCCATTAAGTGATTTTATTTTGCGTTTTGCATTTCATTGTTTTTCTTGTGTGGTAGCCCTTATTTCCCATGCTTCTAATCTAGGTTTGTCTTTGGCCTATGTTTGTTGTTTCAAATTGTTGTTGTTGTTGAGTTTTTTCAGGCGGTAGTTGGTTGTAGTATTGTTTTTTTTTTTTTTACTATTTATGGATGTAGTATTGTAGTTGGTGTGTGTTGTGTTTTTTTGGAAGCGTTGTGTTGTGTGAGCCTTTTGCAAGTGGACTCGATTGGTTTTGCTAGTATTTGTGTACAATATGGTTGGGATGACAAAATGATGTGACCATGCCACATCAAGGCCAAGACACCGAGGCCAATTCCGCAACACGCGCGCCCAAGAGGGCCACGACACGCCCATGCAAGAGGCCTCCATCAACTCTCCACCACTTTCCTCGCGCTATCTTCTTGGTGATTACTTGATGGAAGAAATGATGCATGAAGAACCTGAATATGCCGCTCAAAAGGTTACATAAGACGTCGAGCATCACAGACCTTATGGCACGACTGATGCCACCACCATTGCTAAGCAGGTTCACAACACTCCACCATTTTTGGGCTGAATCACTCGGGCACAGGCTCGTTCCTTGCAAGAAAAACTCAAAGAAAGCCTCATGGTCCATGGAACGCCGAGCAAATATGAGGGTGGCATGATATTTGTGTTGGTGACAACTGGGTGCGCTTCGTCTGAGCCAAGTGTCTAGGCGTGCTTGAGAATATCTTCCACCAACAATTGTAAAGTAAAGGCTCGATTGTGAAGTTATTGATGGATATTGAAAGGCCATTGTGATGCCAAGTTTTGCCTACTTAAAGGAGTTGATATCTCCTTAGAACGATCATCTTGAATATTTGAAAAAACCATGAGTTCTTTTTCTTGTTTTCTTTGTTTTGTAATTGTCTTTCTTGCTTAATAAAAGCCTTTTTTTACTTATCAAAATTCAGATTCATGAGTCATATTGAATTTCCCCCAAGGACCATAGGCAAAGTGTGTCACATCTTTGTTCTTGGATTCTTTAGTTTGTGTTTTAGAAAGGTGTGTAATATCCAATCTAAATCACATCCATATCCCTCAATTCCCTCCTCCACAACTCAGTTACATATCCATATTATCATCTCCACATCATTACAACTGAAGCAATGGAGGTGCCATCCATTACACCCCCAACCATTGGCGCAACAAGCAACTTGTGTTCCGCCTTGCACTGCTCGAAATACAATTATCCCATCATGTGGTATCAGAGGCACACAAGGTTAACCATCTAATACTCTTATTTAGATCTGAAATTTTACTTAATTTTTAATGTATAATAAATACAAGCAAAATAATCTTATTTTTGGGTAATTAATTCTATGTACTATACTAAATAATAAAGTTAATATGTTGATGATATAAAATCTTATTTTTGTATTCTAGTTATGAAATAAATATATTATACGGTATTTTGCATGTAAACTAGCACATTTTAAGAGTTTAGACCATAAAATGAGATATATTACAATATGAGGTTAGATTGAGTTGAAAATATAGTCATATGAAGATATTCTTCACTTAGGGAATCGAAAAGCCTAAACATGAAGCTATTCTTCACTTTCGGTAATTGAAAAACATAAACTAAAACACATGTGAAGCTACTCTTCACTTAGGGAATTGAAAAACATAAAAGAACACACATGTGAAGCTATTCTTCACTTGGGTAAGATAAAACATAACATGAAGTTATTCATCACCACTGGGGAACAACTCCCTCGTAAAGGTTTCCATGAATCTCTCTTGCATTTGGTTTCGGTTGGGTAATGCCACAAGGCCACTTAGAACTGTATACTTTTGAGCACGAACACCCTCATTCTAGATGCAAGCATACTCGTCCAACATCTCTCATTGATGTCGCAACGTTTCGGTTGGTGTTTTTTTTTTTACAATATTTCGTGTCTATCTTTTAATGTGTTTCAATGTTTTTAATTTTAAGTGAAATGACACTAAGATTGAACTAGGAGGTGATCGCTTGTTACTTCCTTGTTCCTCCTAATACCAGAAGTAGTGGCACTTTTTGATTTAGTGCATGGTCAGTGACCCATAACTCTTTGGGCCCATTATTCAGTGAACCATAAGTAACAAATGTATTAGTATAAACAAAGGGAAATTCTTCATTGTATCCCTAAGTTTTTTAATTTTTCAAATGGGGCCCATAAAAAACATATTCCGCAAAATACCCTCGAGTTTTTGTCCTAGTTCAATCCTTACCCTTTCTTAACATTTCCTTCCATTTAAACAACTTTTCATTGATATTGCTTTTTAAAAAAAAAAAAGAAAATAGTTTACAAATAATATATTCATTCTTCTCTTTAACATTTACGACATAGAGAGAGAAAGAGAAGCGTACATGTTGACAGGGTTTCTTGACAACAAATAAATTTACAATAAAGACCCCGCTGAGTACAGTGGAGTCAGGTTCGTCCACGGGAGATAGTCAGTACAAAGTTTTGTTCTTACTTATAGCACAAGTAAGAGAGAAAAACAAGTATTTTTATATTAATAAAGAGAAAATCTAAGCTATAGGTATCCCCACAACAACAATTATGCATGTCAAACGTTAATGAAACACATAGATCATGCTTTTATCACATAAAGGTGTCAACTAACTTTCGTTCAATCAATAAACTTACTATCTAATCTGTTGGGACGTTGTTGGGACCTCTAGTTCTAAATAACGGATCAACGATGCCATTCTCCGAGTTTTGATAATGACAAACACCATGAGGAACTAATGTGGTTTTTTCAAGTATTTCTAAGGAACGCAGGTACAGCCAAGAACTCCCATGAATGACCAAAAGCCACAGAAAGCTCACAATGCAGAGTTTCCATCAAGGGAACTCTGAAGAGGAAAGTTCCCATGCAATGGGAACTCCCAGGAATGATCAAGAGAACACAAGCTTACAACGATGAAGAGTTTCCATCAAGGGAACTCTGAAGAAGACAGTTCCCATGAAATGGGAACTCACATGTGAGGACAAGACCGTTCAGCGCAAATCGCGGGATCCTGTCCTGGACAACCCGAAGGAACAGTCTGAGGATCAGACTGTCACGAATGATCCAACGGTCCGATTGATTCAAGAAGTTGACCTAGCGCAAACCAAAGTCACATGTGAAGAAAGTACAACTTGGGCATCAAGCAAAGGGCATTTTGGACACAAATGAAAGATGCGACTGCCCAAGCATACCTGGACTATAAAGCCAAATGAATAGTACTCGGATTGAGCAGTTCTCCCAGAACTCACAAACACCCACACCAGAGAAAAGAAAGAAAAAGAAGAGAAGTCCCCGCCGGCGAGTGTGTGATCTCGACGACGGTGAAGTCGAAGTTCCCAGGGGCAAGGGAACTGAGAAGTCAGTGTAAGGATTGAGTTATTTGTATTTTGCTGTTGTGAGCTTAGGAACTCAGTTGAGAGGATTTACTAGTGTTGCTAGAGTTAGGAAGAACTCGTAGGAACAGAGAAGTGTGGATCCGGCTGTTGTAACTAAGGAACAAAGCAATCAATATTAGTAAGTCATTCAAAATCCTCCAAGCGGAGGTAGAGGTTTACCTATACAACTAGTTGGTTGTAGTGGGGTTCCTCTATAAGGGAACTGCGTTCTTTACGTCTTTTAATACTTGCGCTTAATTTACTTCCGCTGCCTTGGGAATATCTTAACAACCAGTTCCCAAGCGCTTTGCTAACAGTTAACGATCCAACAATTGGTATCAGAGCGGGTTTGCTCTAGATTTGTGTTAGCATCGCAGATATCAAATGGCTCAGGAACTTACTCAGGTAGGGAACAACACTAGCAAGCCGCCGAGGCTTATTATAGGAAGATTCGAAAGCTGGCAACGCGACATGAAGGATTGGATGCGTGGCCAGGACTACCAAGCCTGGTGTGTTATCGAGAGAGGGAACATCGAAATTGATCCAGCCATAGTCAACGACCACTCAAAGTGGGGACCCAACGAATACAAGTGCATGGAAGCCAACTACAAGGCCAAACAATACCTAAAGAGGTCCATGTGCGTTCAAGACTGTGACAGGGTAGCAAATCTTGACACAGCTAAGGAAATGTGGGAGGCCATCCAACAAATACACGTTGGGAACTCAGATCTCCGAGAAGATCTTTAGATGAATGCAAAAAGGGAGTTCTACAACTTCCAAATGGATATGGGAGAGTCTGTCGATAGCTACCAGTCCCAATTTGAAGGACTTTGCACCAAAATGGAAGGCTTGGGGATCACCAAAGAAGAAATCACTCATAAGATGAAGGTCCAACAACTCTTCAACGGATTGACTGGAGAATGGGCAAACGAGAGAACAATGTTCAAGGAGAATCCGGAAAATAGAACACTCATGCTCCATCAAGTGTTTGGAAAGCTAGTGGGACACGAGAAGAGAAAGATCGATGATAAGGAACAGACTCGAGCTCATCGAGGGATCGCACTCAAGATTGAGAAGATGCTCAAATCAACTCAACAACAACACGAAGACTCCGAAGAAGAAGAGGATGAGGAGCTAGTTATCGTAACAAAGGCTCTTCGGAACTTCTACAAAGGGAAGCTCCAAAGGAACTGTGGGAACTAGGGAAAAGGACAGAGTTCCCAAAGAAAACCCGCAGAGAAGGACCTCTTGGATGTCTAATGTTACAAGTGCAACAAGAAAGGACACTTCGCTAAGGAATGCCCACAGGGAACTGACGGCCGGAAGCAAGGGAAAAAGGCCTACATCGCCACCTGGAGCGATGATGAGGACGAAGATCTCGAGTCATGGGCACTCCCAGACATGTGTGGAATGGCCATAGGAGAAACCACTGGGGAACAACCCAGTGAGGTAACCATTGAAACTGTTCTTGCTTCTTTGAATAACTATGAAAAACCTGAGCTGTTGAAAATTCTTTCAAGTCTTGTCAAAGATAATATAAACTGCAAAACAAGTTGGAAAAACAGGAACACATAAATGCTCAATTAGTTGGTCTTGAACCCTGTCCCAACTGCATATCCCTTCTCGAAAAACTCAAGTCCCATGTGTCTCACATCGTAGATCGAGAAAATGAAATCAAAACTCTAGAGAAAGATGAGAACACCCTCTTACAAAACCTGAGTAAGACTCCGGAACATCTTGAAGCCTCTAGTTCCCAAATCAAGTTTGTCCCAGCCAAACACGGCATAGGATACAAAACTGAGAGCTCAAAGAACGGGAAGTCACCCCTGAGTGAACATGAAATCCATGAGTGTAGGGCCTTAGAACTCCAATGTGAGAAACAAAAAAATGCTCATCTCGAGGAGAAGATCAGGGTCCTAGAAAGTGGGAAAGGTGGTGAGAAAGATTATTACACTGGGAACACTGGACATAGACTTTATGTCCAAATTGCTAAGGGAAACGGGTCACGGGTGTACAATAAGGAAACCATGGATAGGAACAGAATCCAGAGACCACACCCAAAATACTACTTGGGAGAATACTATAAGACGTGCTGGAATTGTGGTGCTCATGGGCACTACAAGGAAGCATGTCCCAAGAAAAGAGCCCAAACCCTTAGAAACCGTGAGTTCATAAACAAACAAAAACATCATGCTAATCACCAAAGGAACTCCAACTCTCAAATCACTCATGATATCAACATCGATGACTATGTTTTGAATGAGAATATTTTCCCTTGCAAGGGACCTGGCAAGAGTCATCTTGCCTGGGTCTCAAAACACTAACTTTACCTTGTAGGTGGCGGTGAGAGGGAACAATGCATGGTTCATAGATAGTGGATGCTCGAACCATATGACCGGAAACAAAGATATTCTCATCTCACTCCACACTCATGCCGAAGGAGGCCACGTCTCATTTGGCAATAAAAACAAGGGAGAAGTAATTGGAAAGGGAGAAGTGTTGCTAAATAGATCAATCAAAGTCAGCAATGTCAATCTGGTATAAGATCTAGGATACAATCTCTTAAGTGTTGCCCAGATGTGTGATCAAGGGAACAACGTTGTCACCTTTGACTCAGAAGAATGCCTAGTTATCAACAAAAAGACCAACAAAGTGATTTTGAGAGGAAGAAGGCACAACAATGTGTATGTAGTAGATACAGAATTTGAACCACCAATGAAGTTGTGTCTTGCGAGTTCCCACGATGATACGGAACTCTGGCACCGAAGACTGGGACATGCAGGTGTCAATCAAATCCTGAAGCTCTATCTACAGGATCTAGTCATTGGTCTTCCATGAATCAAGCTCGAAGGAGTCCAAATGTGTGAAGCATGCGTTCGAGGGAAACAAACTAGGAACTCCTTCAAACCCAAAAAGGTGGTGAGCACAACCAAGCCTTTAGAGCTAATTCACATGGATCTCTGTGGTCCCATGCGAACAGTCAGCTATGGTGGATAAAGGTACATGTATGTCTTAATTGATGATTTTTCTAGATTCACCTGGCTTATTTTCTTGAAGGCAAAATCACAAGCTTTTGAAGAGTTCGAGCCCTTCATCAAAAGAACAGATGTAAGCATGGGGCTAAAGCTGAAAGCCATCAGATTTGACCATGGAACTGAGTTTCAAAACTCAGAGTTCCTTAACGTTTGTGAAAAACATGGGATCTCTCACAACTTCTCAGCCCCTCGCACTCCTCAGCAAAACGGAGTGGTCGAGAGAAAGAATAGGACCTTGGAGGACATGGACAGAACCATGATGCTTGAAAGCGGAGTTCCTGAGTATTTCTGGGCTGAAGCCATCGCCACAGCTACATACATCTTGAACCGAGCCATGACAAGGCCTTTGATCAAGAAGACATCCTACGAGCTCATCAAAGGGAGAAAACCAAACATCTCCCATCTAAGGACCTTCGGATGCACATGCTTTGTCCACAACAATGGCAAAGACAACCTTGGAAAATTCGATCCTAGAAGCGATGAAGGGATCTTCCTGGGATACTCATCACAAAGCAAGGCTTATAGGGTCTATAACAAGAGGATCAAGAAGATAGAAGAAAGCATCCATGTCGTCTTCAATGAGAAATCTGTAAAGATGGGAAAAGAGACCCAAGTGAAGGGAACTCTGTTCAAACTGGTCAGACAAGAAGACGATGATGATGACGATGATGAGCCAAGGAAGAGGGATGAAGACTATCCAAGTGCAAGTAACATTCCACAACCAGGGAACAACGACGGAGATCCAACACTCACTGATCAAATCTCCCTCGAGGTTCCCTCCTCAGAAGAACTACAAGACACCTCCAACTCTCTTGTTCCCCAAGATAATACCCTGCCAGAATCAAGTGTTCAGGGGGAACAAAGAGGGAACTAGCCAAGAATCTCTGAAGAAACACTCAATGAAGAAGCTGAAGATGAGTATTCCCATTAAAAGGAAGCCTCTACTGAAGATGACACAAGTGCAAGGGAACCCACTCATACAAGAAACTTTCAACAAAGGAAGGACAACCCCATTGAGAACATCATCTCCCCTTATGATAAAGGTGTACAAACTCGTTCCTCTCTCAATAATGTTTGTGCTTTTAACGCGTTTGTTTCAATGGTGGAACCCAAAAATATTAAAGAAGCCTTGAAGGACCCAGATTGGATCCAAGCCATGCAAGAGGAGCTCCACCAATTCGAGAGGAACAAAGTTTGGAAGCTAGTTCCTAGACCCAAGAACAAGAACATCATAGGAACTCGATGGGTCTTTAGAAACAAGATCGATGATACTGGAGCTATAGCAAGGAACAAGGCTAGACTGGTGGCACAAGGCTACAGGCAAGAGGAAGGAATAGATTACGAAGAAACTTTTGCACCAGTCGCCAGGATCGAGGCCATCCGACTCTTAATTGCCTATGTTGCTCACAAGGGATTCAAGCTTTATCAAATGGATGTGAAAACAGCCTTCCTCAACGGCCATCTCAAGGAAGAAGTATATGTGGCCCAACCCCCAGGATTCAAAGATGATAAGCTACCCAACCATGTCTATTTCCTGGAGAGGGCCCTCTACGGACTCAAACAAGCTCCCCGCGCTTGGTATGACAGGTTTGCTCAATTCCTCTTGTTCCATGGATACCTTCGAGGTTCCATAGACAAGACCTTGTTCTTAAAGAAAGAGTCTAAAGACATTTTGATTGTACAAGTATATGTTGATGACATTGTTTTTGGAGCAACTAACGAAACTCTTGTAGAGAAATTTAAGGACCTCATGAGCAGTGAGTTTGAGATGAGTCTCATTAGGGAACTCACGTTCTTCTAGGGACTTCAAATAACTCAAACCAAGGAGGGAACAAAGATTCATCAACAGAAATACAT
Source organism: Fallopia convolvulus (assembly GCA_964016875.1). Classification (NCBI taxonomy): domain Eukaryota; kingdom Viridiplantae; phylum Streptophyta; class Magnoliopsida; order Caryophyllales; family Polygonaceae; genus Fallopia; species Fallopia convolvulus. Next base: position 28,632,509 of record OZ024734.1, on the reverse strand, counting down.
CAAGGAAATGCTTGTAAAGTATGGGATGGAACACTCCAAGCCTATTGACACTCCAATCTCACCAAATTCAAGGCTCAATGCGGATGAAACAGGTATAAGTGTGGACCAAAGGAACTATCGAGGTATGATTGGGTCCCTCCTCTACTTAACAGCTCGTAGACCTGATATCATGTTCTCCGTATGCCTTTGTGCTCGTTTTCAAGCTAACCCTATGGAATCACACCTGAAAGAGGTGAAGAGGATTTTCAGGTATCTCAAAGGGAACGATAACTTGTGCCTTTGGAATCCAAGGAACAGTTCCCTTGAGCTCATTGCATACACAGATGCGGATTTTGTAGGGCACCTTGTGGATAGAAAGAGAACATCAGGAATGGCCCAGTTCCTAGGGTCATGCTTAGTTTCATGGGGATCTAAAAAGCAAAACTCAGTGGAACTCTCCACAGCTGAAGCAGAATATGTGGTTGCTGCATCTTGTTGTTCCCAAGTTCTATGGCTTAAGTCATAATTCCAGGATTACGGTATGTGTTTTGGCCTAGTTCCCATACTTTATGATATTACTAGTGCCATAAACATTTCCAAAAATCGTGTGCATCATTCTAGGACTAAGCATATAGATATAAGGCATCACTTTCTACGTGACAATGTTGAAAGTGGGAACATCTTGATGAAACACTGTAGAACTGAAGAGCAAATTGCGGACATTCTCACCAAAGCTTTAGACAGAGGTCCCTACCAGCGTTTTCGAATGCTTCTAGGGATGATTACTCTATACTAAACAAGTCCTTGTTTGTCTCTCCCTCAATGCCTGACTAGTTTTTCTAAGAATGCATGATAGGGAACTTGGATTTATTGCTTTCACTATGCCATGATTACTAGTCTAAAGATAAATGTGTGCAAGGGAACTTTTACTTCTTTCGGCCCTACATGATCAACCAGAGTTCCCCTTATCCCACCTTACAAGCCACTATGACGGTTGATCATATAACCTACCCTAACCTAGGGACCAGACAAACGCTTCTCATGATCTAAAATGTTTACTCCTTTATCGAGTCGTAAATTGTCTGGTTCCCTTTGAGTTCCCTAGCCCCACAAAAGGATGGGTGTGAAGTTCCCTTAACCACTTCACTCTCCCTGACCTTGATAAGATCATGGGAACTGATACATACTAGCAAGGGAATGCTGACTCATCTGAGAAGAAGAACCGTCACTTGGGAAGCGGAATTTTGTGTCAGAAGCTCTGAAGCGTTAAGGGCCAAGTATTCAAATTTTGAAAGTCCTTCCCTAGAGATCGTGACGCGTGTCAAGAGGCGTGCTACGGAAGTTGAAACGATGCCCCACGTTCATTGGGCAAAGGTTATCGAGGTTTTCCCACTTCCCTTTCTACCCTTCGCCCCTTCTCTCCTTAAAACCCTTGTTTGCTATTTTTGGGATCTTATTCCATCTTCCACCTCTGTCATTCTTCTTCTCCACATCCCTTTCACTCTCTTTTTCAAGAAAACTCCAAAACCTTCTCTCTTCCCAAAAATGGACACACCACACACCTTCGCCCAGATTAAAGCCTGGGTTCTTGCAAATCCCAGAATTCTCTTCGTCTCGCAACTAAACGAGATTGAGAAAGAGGAAGATCCAATCATGAAGGACGTCCTCATCCAAGGGCTCTACAACCAAGTAAGCCCTTTCTTGCCACCTCCTCCTCCGGCCGACGACACTCTGGCCTGGACATCTTCTTCTGCCACCTCCTCTGAATCTCTTCCTCCTCCTTCAACCACCAACACCTCCTCCGGCATTGTCATTGTTGACAGTTTCGGAGATGCTCGTCCCTCTATCAACGAGAAGCCTAGAAAATCCAAACACCACCATTCATCCAAAAACGCCATTCATCCAAAGACCCCTCAAAATCCAAACATTCCAAAAAATCCAAACACTCCAAAGATCCCTCACAATCCAAAAAACGCAAACACACTGAGGTCTCTGAGTTTTCGGAGCCCAGGAAGAAGCCCCACTTCAAATTCGAGGAGTACTTGAACTGCTCCAAGGAAAGTTCATGTATGGCAAAACCCCCTTTTATCTTTCATTCGGACTCTGGGACCTCCCAATCCCAGATCCAAGTCACCTCTTCTTCCCTCCCTCTTCCCATAAGTGAGGGACCTCCCAAACCCCTTCCCATAAGTGAGGAGCCAACTCCCCTCTTCCACCACCTCCCTCTGTTCCCACAACAACGGGAACTCCACCTCCCTCTGTTCCCACAACAAAGAGAACTCCACCTCCACCACTCCCTTTTTTCCCACAACAACGGGAACTCCACCTCCACCTCACAAAACTCCTTCCCCTCCTTCCTCACCCAAAAACACTTTCGTCCCTCCAACTCCTGCCTCAGGGACCTCTACTCCTCAGGTTCCCAAACCCACTCCTCCTCCCCCTTCTACACAAATTTCCACTCCTCTCTCCTCTCCTCTCCATTCTTCCACCATATCCCCCATTACCACAAAACTCCCCACTCCCTCTCCCTCCAAAACTATCGTCGTCCTCACTTCGGACGACGATGACCTCCCTCTCTCCGTTGTCATCGGGAAAATGACCAAGGACCCTCCTCCTCTCATCATGGGCACTGTAGAGGAGGAGGCCCAACTCAACGCTATAGAGGAAGAGCACAACCAAGTCCCCACTAAAGCAACAACTGACCAAGGGACCAAGTCCCCAGAGAAGGTGGCTCCTGAAGAGCCCACGGAGAAAAGGGACCCAGCACCAGCTGGTGGTGCTGGGGCCAGTACAAGTCATCCTGAAGATGACGCAGAGGGCTCAAGCTCGAGCTCCTCCGAGGAAGAAGGGACCTCAAATGATGAGGTCGAAGAAGAAGAAGAGGCTCCAGCTGCTAAGGAGCAAGCACAGATCCCAACACCTAGACACAAATGGTGTTGTCCACGGGTTCCCATCCTCCAAGGGAACGAGTGCTGATGATTGAAGCGGTTGCACCCCCTCAGCAGAAAGGACCTCGCACGGTCTCTAGGGGGAACACTTCTAAGAGCACCGCAAAGAAGGGGAAGGGAACTTCATCAACAAGGTACCATGTGGATGAACGCTGGAAGCTCCTCCCCCCTCTTATAATTTCTGAAGAAGTGCTCAACAACAACGGCCTAGGGGAACTGTGGGACCTAATCAAGGCCCAGGGCTGGGAGAACCTTTGCAAGGAAGCTGTGAGTGTAGATCCCTCCCAAGTGCGTCAATTCTACAACAACTTCATCATAAACAATGACGGCACTCAGGGGACTCTCTCCCACGAAGGCGACGAGTTTATCATTACTACGTCCACAATCCGCCTTCAGCTCCAGGTCCCAGTTTAAGGACTCAAAGAGTTGCCCAACAAGCTCTGGGCGACTTCAATAGCGCCGAGGTGTACAACACCATTTTTGAGGGTTGAGTTCCCACTAAAGTGCCTTCGACTCATCATCTGTCCCTCGTCGCCAAGCTTGTTCATCAATTCATCATCAATATGGTGATCCCTCGCCAAGAGAAGCGTCTGGTTGTCAATATCCCCGATGCCATCATCCTCTATCACTTCCTCCTCAAGAAGCCCATCAACCTTCCCAGAATCATACTTGGGCATATGGAGAAGTGTATGGCTTCCAAGTCCTATTCCCTTCCCTACTCTGGGATGATCAAGAAGCTGCTACAAAAAGAGGGTCTCTACGACGCCTCTAAGGAAGAAATTGTGCTTGGAAGGGAATTGGACATCTCAGTGATCTAGAAGATGAGGCACTCTGAGCCTGTATAGGAAACGGCTCAACTGGAATCTGGTGAAGAGGGGAACTCTCAAGTTTTGCTTCGCATCGCCAACACCCTCGATCAGATTGCCAGGGACCAAGCAACATTGGCCAGAGGACAAGAAAAGCTTACACAAGTCCTGACGCGTCTCTGTGATGCCCTGTTCCCACGAAGCCCATGATCTACCCTCTCCTTTTCCCTTAATCCAAAAATGACCACAAAAATGTACTTGAGTTCCCCTTGTACATATTTTCTCAATTAATGAAATGGCTTTTAATTTGAATGCGTGTTCCTTTTCTTCCTTCTAAATTACATTGCTTGTTTTCGATGATGTCAAAAGGGGGAAAGACAAAAAATGCGAGATGAGTTAAAAGTTTAAGTTATCACAGAACATGCATAAGCTTAGGGGGGGACAATTGCATAAAAATAAGCTAAGTAAGATCTAAGTGTCTCACCAGAAGTGGCTCCCCAATCTAAGTGTTTCACTAGAAGTGACTCCCGAAAATCATACTTAGGAACTCATTCGCATATCATTCATTGAAATACTTGCATATTTTGTGATGGGTTTGTCATCATCAAAAAGGGGGAAATTGTTGGGACGTTGTTGGGACCTCTGGTTCTAAACAACGGATCAACGATGCCATTCTCCGAGTTTTGATAATGACAAACACCATGAGGAACTAATGTGGTTTTTTCAAGTATTTCTAAGGAACGCAGGTACAGCCAAGAACTCCCATGAATGACCAAAAGCCACAGAAAGCTCACAATGCAGAGTTTCCATGAAGGGAACTCTGAAGAGGAAAGTTCCCATGCAATGGGAACTCCCAGGAATGATCAAGAGAACACAAGCTTACAACGATGAAGAGTTTCCATCAAGGGAACTCTGAAGAAGACAGTTCCCATGAAATGGGAACTCACATGTGAGGACAAGACCGTTCAGCACAAATCGCGGGATCTTGTCCTGGACAGCCCAAAGGAACAGTCTGAGGATCAGACTGTCACGAATGATCCAACGGTCCGATTGATTCAAGAAGTTGACCTAGTTCAAACCAAAGTCACATGTGAAGAAAGTACAACTTGGGCATCAAGCAAAGGGAATTTTGGACACAAATGAAAGATGCGACTGCCTAAGCATACCTGGACTATAAAGCCAAATGAATAGTACTCGGATTGAGCACTTCTCCCAGAACTCACAAACACCCACACCAGAGAAAAGAAAGAAAAAGAAGAGAAGTCCCTGCCGGCGAGTGTGTGATCTCGACGACGGTGAAGCCGAATTTCCCAGGGGCAAGGGAACTGAGAAGTCAGTGTAAGGTTTGAGTTACTTGTATTTTGCTATTGTGAGCTTAGGAACTCAGTTGACAGGATTTACTAGTGTTGCTAGAGTTAGGAAGAACTCGTAGGAACAGAGAAGTGTGGATCCGGCTGTTGTAACTAAGGAACAAAGCAATCAATATAAGTAATTAATTCAAAATCCTCCAAGCGGAGGTAGAGGTTTACCCATACAACTAGTTGGTTGTAGTGGGGTTCCTCTATAAGGGAACTGCGTTCTTTACGTCTTTTAATACTTGCGCTTAATTTACTTCCGCTGCCTTGGGAACAGCTTAACAGCCAGTTCCCAAGCTCTTTGCTAACGTTTACGATCCAACATAATCTCTACTACTTCAACTAAGATGGATCCGCTTTTGCTTCAAAACCCTAAATTGACTATTCTGATTCAAGGTTTCCACTTTTGCTTCAACTATGGATGAGAAATTCCCTTCAACATTCGTTTGAAGGATTAAGGACAAGAGAATAGATTTATGCAATAAAAACAATCAAGATATGATCATAAACAAGCATGCATAACCATTGTTGGGTTTAACCCTAACCTTAGAGAGAGAAGACTACTCACACATCATAATTGAAAACATCTAAATTAAATTAAGTCTTCTATAAGCTATCTATAAGGAAATAAATCTTCTAATAAGATATATCCCTTAAAACTATCTAATAACATAAAAGGAAATAGGATAAAAGTCTTTTAATTGCGCCGACTCGGTCTTTGCTACGATCCCGAGTGCCTCGCCAAGTGTTCGATAAAATGGCAATGTAAATGTCACTCCTAAATGTGGCATTCGGTTTCTAGGTTCGAATTTATGCTTCTATTCGATACATCTTGATTTTTGTAGTGTAGAACGTGCTTATTGGTTTGATACTATCCTCATTCTTTATGCTTATGCCTAGATGTCTTTAAAGATCACTTGTTTTTTCTCCTTTTGCCTTTAAAATGACTTGTGGTGTAACATTGCACACCAAGTGTTTGATGAAATGTCGATGTAAATGTCACTCCTTCTACGTTTGAATTTATTCTTTTATTCGATACGTCTTGATTTTGTAGTGCAGAATGTCCTTATTGGCTTGATCTTATCCTCATTCTCTATGCTTATGCCTAGATGTTTTTAAAAATCATTTATTTTTTCTCCTTTTTCCTGTAAAATGACTTGTGATGTAACATTGCACACCAGGTGTTTGATGAAATGTCCATGTAAATGTCACTCCTTCTAGGTTCAAATTTATGCTTTTATTCGATACGTCTTGATTTTGTAGTGTAGAATGTGCTTATTGCTTGATATTATCCTCATTGTTTATGCTTATGCCTAGATGTCTTTATAGTTCACTTGTTTCTTCTCCTTTTGCCTTTAAAATTTGACTTGTATTCTAACATAGCACACCAATTGTTCGATGAAATGGCCATGTAAATGTCACTCCTAAATTTGGCATTCGGTTTCTAGGTTCGAATTTATGCTTTTATTTGATACGTCTTGATTTCATAGTGCAGAATGTGCTTATTGGCTTGATTCTATCCTCATTCTTCATGCTTATGCCTAGATGTCCTTAAAGATCACATGTTTTTTCTCCTTTTGCCTCTAAAATGACGTGTGATGTAACATTGCACACCAAGTGTTTGATGAAATGTCGATGTAAATGTCACTCCTTCTAGGTTCCAATTAATGCTTTTATTCGATACGTCTTGATTTTGTAGTGTAGAATGTCCTTCATGGCTTGATCCTATCCTCATTCTTTATGCTTATGCCTAGATGTCTTTAAAGATCACTTGTTTTTTCTCCTTTTGTCTTTAAAATGACTTGTGATGTAACATTGCACACCAAGTGTTTGATGAAATGTCCTTGTAAATGTCACTCCTTCTAGGGTCGAATTTATGGTTTTATTCGATATGTCTTGATTTTATAGTGCACAATGTGCTTATTGCTTGATACTATCCTCATTCTTTATGCTTATGCCCAGATGTCTTTATAGTTCACTTGGTATTTCTCCTTTCGCCTTTAAAAATTGACTTGTGTTCAAACATTGCACACACAGTGTTCGATGAAATGTCCATGTAAATGTCACTCATAAATGAGCCATTCGGTTTATAGGTTTGAATATATGCTTTGTTTCAATACGTCTTGATTTTGTAGTGTAGAATATGTTCATTGGCTTCATAATATCCTCATTCTTTATGCTTATGCCTAGATGTGTTTAAAGATCACTTGTTTCTTCTCCTTTTGCTTTTAAGTTGACTTTAGATCTAACATGGCATGCCAGTTGTTCGATGAAATGTCCATGTAAATGTCACTACCAAATGTGGCATTCTGTTTCTAGATTCGAATTTATGCTTTTATTCGATATGTCTTGATTTTGTAGTACAAAATGTGCTTTTTGGCTTCATACTATCCTCATTCTATATGCTTATGCCTAGATGTCATTAAAGTTCACATGTTTGTTCTCCTTTCGCCTTAAAAAATTGACTTGTTATCTAACAATGCACACCAAGTGTTCGATGAAATGTCCATGTAAATTTCACTGCTAAATGTGGCATACGGTTTCTAGGTTCGAATTTATGCTTTTATTCGATACATCTTGATTTTGTTGTGTAGAATGTGCTTATTCGCTTGATACTATCCTCTTTCTTTATGTCTAGATTTCTTTAAAGATCACTTGTTTTTTCTCCTTTTGCCTTTAAAAATAACCTCGAGATCTACCATATCAAGCCAAGTGTTAGATGAAATGTCCATGTAAATGTCACTTCTAAATGTGGAATTCGGTTTCTAGGTTCGAATTTATGCTTTTATTCGATCGATCGTGATTTTGTAGTGCAAAATATGCTTATTGGCTTCATACCAACCTCATTTTTTATGCTTATACCCAGATGTCTTTAAAGTTCACTTGTTTTTTTTCCCTTTTTCCATTAAAATGGCTTGTAATCTAACATTGGACGTCAAGTGTTCGATGAAATGTAAATGTAAATGTCACTCCTAAATGTGGCATTCGGTTTCTAGGTTTGAATTTATGCTTTTATTCATTCGATCTTGATTTTGTAGTGCTAAATGTGCTTTTTTGCTTCATACTATCCTCATTCTATATGCTTATGCTTAGATATCTTTAAAGATCACTTATTTTTTCTCCTTTTGCCTTTAAAATGATATGTAATCTAACATTGCACGCCAAGTGTTCCATGAACTGTCCATGTAAATGTCTCTCCTAAATGTGGCATTCGGTTTCTAGGTTCGAATTTATACGTTTATTCGATATGTCTTGATTTTGTAGTGTAGAATATGCTTAATGGCTTGATATTATCCTCATTCTTTATGCTTATGCCCAGATGTCTTTGAAGATCACTTGTTTTTTCTCCTTTTACCTATAATTAACTTTAGATTTAACATTGCATGCCAAGTGTTCGATGAAATGTTCATGTAAATGTCACTCCTAAATGTGGCATTCGGTTTCTAGGTTCGAATTTATGCTTTTATTCGATATGTCTTGATTTTGTAGTGCAAAATATGCTTATTGGCTTGATACTATCCTTATTCTTTATGCTCATGCCTAGATGTCTTTAAAGATCACTTGGTTTTTCTCCTTTTGCCTTTAACAATTAACTCGAGATCTACCATAGCACGTCAAGTGTTCGATGAAATGTCCATGTAAATGTCACTCCTAAATGTGGCATTTGGTTTCTAGGTTCGAATTTATGCTTTTATTCGATATGTCTTGATTTTGTAGTGTAGAATATGCTTAATGGCTTGATAGTATTTATGCTCATGCCTAGATGTCTTTAATGTTCACTTGTTTTTTTCCATTTTTCCTTTAAAATGACATGTGATCTAACAATGGACGCCAAGTGTTCGATGAAATGTCAATGTAAATGGCACTCCTTAACATGGCATTCGGTTTATAGGTTCGAATTTATGCTTTTATTCGATCGGTTTTGATTTTGTAGTGTAGAACGTGCTTATTGGGTTGATATTATCCTCATTCTTTATGCTTATGCCCAGATGTCCTTGAAGATCACTTGTTTTTTCTCCTTTTGCCTATAATTAACTTTAGATTTAACATTGCATGCCAAGTAGTCGATGAAATGTTCATGTAAATGTCACTCCTAAATGTGGCATTCGGTTTCTAGGTTCGAATTTATGCTTTTATTGGATATGTCTTGATTTTGTAGTGCAGAATATGCTTATTGGCTTGATACTATCCTTATTCTTTATGCTCATGCCTAGATGTCTTTAAAGATCACTTGGTTTTTCTCCTTTTGGCTTTAAAATTACATGTGATGTTGGGACGTTGTTGGGACCTCTGGTTCTATACAACGGATCAACGATGTCATTCTCCGAGTTTTGATAATGACAAACACCATGAGGAACTAATGAGGTTTGTTCAAGTATTTCTAAGGAATGCAGGTACAGCCAAGAACTCCCATGAATGAATGCAGAGTTTCCATCAAGGGAACTCTGAAGAGGAAAGTTCCCATGCAGTGGGAACTCCCAAGAATGATCAAGAGAACACAAGCTTACAACGATGTAGAGTTTTCATCAAGGGAACTCTGAACAAAACAGTTCCCATGACATAGGAACTCACATGTGAGGACAATGACCGTTCAGCGCAGATCGCGGGATTCTGTCTTGGATAACCCGAAGGAACAGTCTGAGGATCAAACTGTCACGCTTGATCCAACGGTCCGATTGATTCAAGAAGTCGACCTAGTTCAAACCAAAGTCACATGTGAAGGAAGTACAACTTGGGCATCAAGCAAAGGGAATTTTGGACACAAATGAAAGATGCGACTGCCTAAGCATACCTGGACTATAAAGCCAAATGAATAGTACTCGGATTGAGCACTTCTCCCAGAACTCACAAACACCCACACCAGAGAAAAGAAAGAAAAAGAAGAGAAGTCCCTGCCGGCGAGTGTGTGATCTCGACGACGGTGAAGCCGAATTTCCCAGGGGCAAGGGAACTGAGAAGTCAGTGTAAGGTTTGAGTTACTTGTATTTTGCTGTTGTGAGCTTAGGAACTCAGTTGAGAGGATTTACTAGTGTTGCTAGAGTTAGGAAGAACTCGTAGGAACAGAGAAGTGTGGATCCGGCTGTTGTAACTAAGGAACAAAGCAATCAATATAAGTAATTAATTCAAAATCCTCCAAGCGGAGGTAGAGGTTTACCCATACAACTAGTTGGTTGTAGTGGGGTTCCTCTATAAGGGAACTGCGTTCTTTACGTCTTTTAATACTTGCGCTTAATTTACTTCCGCTGCCTTGGGAACAGCTTAACAGCCAGTTCCCAAGCTCTTTGCTAACGTTTACGATCCAACATAATCTCTACTACTTCAACTAGGATGGATCCGCTTTTGCTTCAAAACTCTAAATTGACTATTCTGATTCAAGGTTTCCACTTTTGCTTCAACTATGGATGAGAAATTCCCTTCAACATTCGTTTGAAGGATTAAGAACAAGAGAATAGATTTATGCAATAAAAACAATCAAGATATGATCATAAACAAGCATGCATAACCATTGTTGGGTTTAACCCCAACCTTAGAGAGAGAAGACTACTCACACATCATAATTGAAAACATCTAAATTAAATTAAGTCTTCTATAAGCTATCTATAAGGAAATAAATCTTCTAATAAGATATATCCCTTAAAACTATCTAATAACATAAAAGGAAATAGGATAAAAGTCTTTTAATTGCGCCGACTCGGTCTTTGCTACGATCCCGAGTGCCTCGGTATCGAGCTATTTGCCTCGGTACCGACCTGTTACAGCACTACGAACAGCCTAGAGTAAAACTTTCGTAGCGAGTTTGTTACAACTCTGTTTGACTCGATTCTTTTTCCTATGTCTTTGTAAAGAATTTCTCTACATATTTCCAAGCTCAAACTTGATCTTCAATATCATTATGGACTTCATTCCTTGAGCTTTTCCTTAAGTGTTTTTCCTCGGTTTTGCTCTTTTCCTCAAAAGTGCTCCAAACAGCTTCTAAAAACCTACAAAACACCACCAAAGCTTATGTAGACTCCATATCATAAGAAAATATGAAAACCTACACAAATGACTCAAAACCAAGCATAAAACTAAAGAAAAAGACTCAAACACACTAAAAACACACCCTAAAAACACGACTAAAACGACGGACATCAAAATACCCCCTACTTAGACTTGCTTGTCCTCAAGCAATGAACAAGACATCAACCAAAACCAACAACACATATATCAAGTCAATACCCTTATCAAAAAGCAACATCAAAGCACAAGTAGAAATAAATAGACAAGTGAATCTAACGTCATCACACATATATGAGCAATCTCAAGCAAAAGCAACCAAAAATCCAACCTCACAAGGGTATATGTGTTTCTCTCAACTCTCAAGTGTTTGGGCTTTGAATAACAACTCTCAACTCAATCCAGTATTCAAAAACTCATAGTCATTGTTACTTATATCACCAAACTCTCCGCCCGAGATGTCAAAACACATAAAAAATCATCAAGAGAATTTAGGCTCAATGAAAAACTTCATAGAAGTTTCCATTCGGTCGGGTTGTAATGGGGCTTGGTAATGAAAAATAGGCATGGAAATATTTTGGCTATGTGGTGCTAATAATATCCGGGAATCAAAGACTCCTAAACTCTCACACATACTCACCGAAACTTTCAAAAGATAACCAAACTCTCTCAACATTATGCACACTTATTTCTTTCATCCCCTTTAATATCCCAACTAATCTTCCTTCAAACATACAAGGAAATTTGGCTCAAGCATGCTTTCACTTTTTAACTCGTTTTCGGATTTTTCATTCTGATTTTTCTTCTTTTTCTGATTTGTTCACTAATTTTTTCCTGCTGGAAAGGTCAATACCAAACCTACTAGGGTCGGTATCGATGTTTGCTTATTCCTTCTCGATGTCTGCTTATTCCTTCTCTTTCTTCTCTAGCAAGTGCATTTAGGGAACTAAACTCCCTTTACATGACAAAATGCAAGATCTTTCACTTTACCCAACCCAATACTAGACAACACATGAACCAAACAACTCACTCACAAAACCATCACAACAACCAACATTAAGTCCTAATCCCCGGATAAGGTCAAGCTAACATCGGCTAGGGAATAATTTTGTGGAGCTAAAATTAACAGGCTTAAGGCTCAACTTGGCTTCAAAAAGAGGATAAGATAAGGTAGGTAAAAAGGGAGGATAAAAAGTGGTTTAAAACAAATAAGTTCTCTATCATATGATTTCACATGCAATGAACTAATATCTCATAAAGGCCCCAAGAAATAGATAATCATATCAATGACAAGAGATAATATCTCATAAGGAGAGTAAATCACATAAGAAAAGAAGAGGGGTTTTTATGTTCTCCATATAAGGCCAAAAATAACTCACAAGGTAGCCATTTTTGTTGGATTTCAAGTCACCTTTACCTAAGATCATATGTGCTCAATTTCATCACATGCTAAATATCCACATAAAAACAAATTTCAACATGATTCAAGCAAAGCTATCCAAACATGCTATGGAATTATATGATCAAGCAAGTTAAAGCATATCATAGGACATCTAAGGGGAATATTATCAATCTTAAAAACACATACTAACACAAATTGACACAAAACTGAGTTACCTTTTCCCATACTCCATAGTTGAACCAAACAGTGTCCTCACTGTTTAAAGCATAAACATAAAAATATAAAGAGGGAAAAGAAAAGGGAACTCACAAAATAAAATTGAACCTACTTGAAAACATTGATCACTTGAGGAGGTTACTGAATTGTTTTGGTTGTCTGTAGAGGTCGGTACCAACCCATGAAGGTCGGTAACGAGCACGCTGTATTGCCACCGAAATTTTTTGTTGTTCCTTAGCACCGAGTATGTGTAGCACTTTGTCCACATCTTTGTACCTGAGTCACTTTAGATAAACTTTTATCCCTACTACACTACCCTAATCTAAAAACAAGTCAAAAGAAAGCTAGCAAAAAGAACTAAGAAAGCAAAAACTTAAAAGCAAAAACAAAAAGCGGGTTGCCTCCCGTAAGCACTACGCTTAACGTCATTAGTCCGACGAACTTACCTCGGTGGATCAGGGCGGTTTCCATCCAGCATTGTCAAGATCAAGAGAAACCCCATACTTAGATGGAAAAGCTTCAAAGCTTCTCTCCAAGACATTTGGCCCTCGATCATCAATAAGTATGCCCGATAATCCTACAACAGGGTTAGAAAAATCTGAAAACCAAGGAGGTTTTGACTCCGTCAATGTACTTGTAATATCCACTAAAATCTAAGTAAATAAAATGGGTAATTATCCCAATAAATTTTTTTCTCTAAAGTAGAGAAAAATATATTTTTATAATCTCATATTATATTATAAAAGGTTATAAGAGTTTACTACAATGGAAATTAAGAATTCAATTAAAAGTATTAAACAAGTCTGGTATTCATTTAAATATTTTTCTCTTAAACAAAGAGTTTAAATATTTTTATAATTTTCTTAATAAATTATAAAAAAAATATTATAAAGGATTATTATTAATGTCAAACAAATATGATTATAATAATTTCAGATTTTATAATTCATGTATTAATATAAAGCTAACAAAATAAATAAAAGAGAGGCAAATAAAAAGGTGTAAAGAGCCGGGACTCGAAATCGGGACCTCTTGCACCTTGCACAAACTAACATACACTCATTTCCTCTAGAATATTGTAACTTGACTATCCATAAAGGAATAATTTTAATTTTAAACTCTCTTTTCTCTCTTCTTCCAAATTGAAACATTAGACTTGTCAATTCTGATTGACGTACATCCATTGAACGCTCTTTTCTTCCTCTCAATTGCCATGGTTGCTTCGATTGACCACCAACACCACCATCATCCCATGTCATCTTTGAAGAAGCACAACCCCCACCAATCTTCTTCAAGCTTCTTCCCTTCCATTGGTTAATTTCCACCATGGAGGATCAACGGAAGCTCAAGTTTTGCTATTTAAAGGGGCTGAGACTTCATTGTAAATTCACACAATAAATCCTCTCATTCTCCTCCTCCTTATATACTCAATTTCATAGTTAAAATTCAGATTTTAAGTTAGGATTAAATTCTGAATTTTTTTCGCAAAAAAATCCCCAAACCCTAGAGAAGCCACTGGAGCACCACCAACGCACCAGCAAGCCGCCGGCCACCCCACGTCGGACGTGTGCCGCTCGCCGGAGCTTCGCCAGGAGGCACCACCACCGAGTCCTGCTGCCTCCACCGGTGCCTGGTGCCCGTCGTCGTTCCATCCTGAGCTCTCTCTAGTTTATGCGTAAGAAAGAGAAGAAGGAGGATAGTGGGCCTATCCTAATTTTGGGTAAATTCTAATTAAACTTGGGCTGAAAATTTTTGGTCCAAAATATTAATTAAAATCAGATTCAACCCACATTAATTTCCTAAATATTAAAAATAAGAATTTATTTATTTATTAGTATTATTTACTAGTGAATAAATTTATTTCTTAACATACATGTGAATTTAATGAAAGGAAATAAATTATGGCAAGACACGTTATAGTTTTAAATAAATTATAAGACTATTATATGGTTCTTCTAAGTATAAAAATTATGATTTAATAATATTTTTTCCTTCCTTGGATTTTAATGAATAAAAGAAAATGGAACTAGAAAAAGGGGTTTATTAATTTAAGACTTTATTAATAGAAAATATTTGCACGTCTGTCAAAATCATTTCATAAACTTGGAAATATTATGGACAAGATATTCTTATTAAAATATAATTTTATATGATTAACTTGAAGACTAAAAAGATGTATTAAATAGTTTGCATGTGTTTTTATATAAAGAAATAAATATGGGTAGACATGGAAATTTTTTAACTAAATTATAAGATTATAATATGAGATTTACATACATGAAAAGTATAACATAAATAATAAGTATACTCTCTTAGAATTTATTATATAATTAAAAAGGCCTAAGTTCTTAGGAAAGATAAATCACTTGTATTAAATCCCTTGCACTTTAGTAAAAAACATAATATGCATGTTTACTTTATAAAATAAGCATGGTTATCCTTTTTATTAAAATAATGGGTTTCTATCATCAGTTTATCCACATGAAAGCTTGATATAAATATTATGAGTACAATTTTCGAAACTTACTATATCATTAAGGAAATAGTACAAGTATAAGAAAATATTATCTTAGTGCCTTTTATATCTTAGAAAGGATTACATGTCTTATTATAAGAATTATAATAAGAGAAAAAATATAATAATAATAATATTTTCTAGTCTTAAAAAGATATTTTTATGATCAAGTTATGGATAAAAGATATCTATGAAGAAAGCTAAAAGATATAATATGATAAGGGTATAATGGACTTGTTATTTCATAAGAATATTTTTTATAATTAGTTTGAAATATAAATATGGAAAGTATAGTTTTAAATGAGCTTTATCAAATTTAATCAATTTGCATGCCTTAAAAGAATTTCCTATTAATGATAAAGTTATAAGGTTGTGATCTTAATAGAATAAAAGAATTATAAAATAATCTAAATGGAATAATAACCTTAAGTTATTGAATATTTAAATTTAATAATACTATGTCTTAATTTTCAAAAGCATGTAATACTTGAAATAAAATAAAGATTTATAAAGAATACTTGGATATTACAATTAAGAAAAAATAATAAGGAATATTATTATTTTATCACCTCCACCTAAATTATTATTATAATAATTTAGTTCGTTATTAAAGTTCGTTCGTACCTCTCGTGTCGATAGGTCGAGTTTTCCTTTCCAACTAAGGCTTCATTACCACTCGTCGTTAAAAAACGCTCATAAAAGCTAAGGCAAGTGGAATTTCTCCTTGTAGCCTCGTTAATTCGTTTTGTGAAATTTCTCGATGTTGGGAACAACTTGTTTGCTAATAATAAATGAATCTAGGAATACCGATTGTTAGAATTAACAACCCACTTGTTATCGTTATTTCGCTATTTAAATATTCAATAGGACTTTTATGCTAGTCTTGTTTGTGACCTTGATTGTTTACGATCTCTTTTCGAGATCGGTTTGGATGAAATAGCGGGATTAACCCAACACATCTATATAACCTACTAAGTCGTATTGCCATCATGCCTAAATTGCGACTTTCAAGATCATGATCTATCTCCGCTCCCGCTCAACAGAGGGATGAGTGCACCCCAGCTAAGTGTTGGAACTTTGTTCCGGTTAGTGGACCCGAGCCCATTCATGGCCCCCACACTCTTAAAAATCATTAACATAACTGAAAGTTTTATCACGACATAAGATAAGTGCCAAAGCACAATTAAAAGAAACTCAAACCGGGTCAGAGTAGTACATCGTGGAAAGACCGCCCGACTCCCTGTTCTTGAAAAGATCGTCTTCCAATCTGAATGTTTATTCGGGCTTGTCTAAGGTGGGCGGGTACTTAAGCGCCTTCGAGCCACCTCCCCAATCTGGAGCACCGAATAAGATGAGGTTGGTTTAAATACATCTTTCAAAGAAGAAAGGAATTTTTCAAAGAGCAAAGCATTCAAAGATAGTGCACCGGCTCTTCTATTTTAACCAAACAAATCATCATCCTTTGAATTGTCTTGGAGAACCATACATGTATTTTTAAATACATCTTTTCAACCCTTTTTAAGATGGGCTTCATTTTCCGATGCTACATCATTTGTAAAACGACTCTTAATATAATGAACGAAAGTTCTTATCAATGAAAGACGACGTTTTAGAAATTGACTAGAAGCAGAATTTTATTTATTGATAAGAACTTTCGTTCATTACATTGAGAGTCGTTTTAGAAATGATGTAGCAGTGGAAAGTAAAGCCCATTTAGAAAGGGTTGAAAAGACGTAATTGAAAATACAAGTATGTTTTCCAAGGCAACTCATGTGATGATGATTTGCTTGGTTTTAAAAAGGGAAGAGTTGGTACACTAACTTCGAAATGCCTCGCTCTTATGAGAATTCCTTCCTTCAATGTCGTCTTGCATTGACCTTCACTCGCCCAACACTTCTCGAACCATCTAGACTTTGTCTTTAACACTTCGATGTACATTCCTATAGTCTGGCATTTGTCGCGAAGGGCGAGAAATACCAGGCAAAAATGCGGAAATAGGGGAATTAGTCCAAGGAGACTAAGCAAGCGAGAATGGAAATTCTCAAGGGTATTGTGGTAATTTATAGTATTCGAGAGATATTATCGGGATTTGTTTTGAGGTATAGGACTTTATGTGAGGCTGATCGGAACGAAGAAGAATGTATCTCGAGAGGAGATAACTCGTTAATCGAGATAAGAACTACGAGATTGTAGACTTCTTTTAGAGTAGGAAATGTGTTGGGAATGTTATTAATTCATACAAGTTTTTGAAAACCTCTCGCGCCCTTGCGAACCGAGATCCGGATCGATCATTTGAGACTGGTCCGGTTTTGGTTTCTTTTAAATGTACTTAAGCACTTATCTTGTATCGTGATGAAAACTTTCACTTACGTTAACGTGTTTTAAGAGCGTGAGGGGCCTTGTACCAGCCCGGACCACTAATAGGAAAAAAGTTTCGGCACTTAGCTAGGGTGCATACGTCCCTCCGATGCGTAGGAGCGACATGGATCATGATCGACAAGTCGTAATTTAGGCATGGTGGCAATACGACTTTAGTTGGTTATATAAAGGTGTCATGTTAGGCCCGCATCCATCACTATTTCATCCAAACCGATCTCGAAAAGCGATCGTATACAATCAAGGTCACAAACAAGACTAGCATAATAGTCCTATCAAATATTTAGATAACGGAATAACGATAACAATGAGATCATTATTTCTAGCAATCGATATTCCTAGGTTTGTTTATTATTAGCAAACAAGTTGTTCCCAACATCGAGAAATTTCACGAAACGAATTTATTAAGGCTACAAGGAGAAATTCCACTTGCCTTTAAAACGAAAACGTTGTCCTTAAAACGAAAAGGAGGCTCGACCTAACGACATCAGAGATACAAACCAACTTTAATAAGAATTTCTTTAATTCTTCTAAAGTTATAAATATCTCTTATATTTATAAGAGAATTAATTTACTAAATTGTTATAATAATAATTTAGGTGGAGGTAAAATAATAATATTTATTATTATTATTTTATATTTGTAATATCCTTGTATTCTTTATAAACTCTTTGTTTTAATTTAATTATTATAATCCTTTGAAGATCAAGGTTTAATATTTTTCAAATTATTAATTACTCATTAAATTAAAGTTAATATTTCTTTTAGATTAATTTATTAATCTTTTATTGTACAAGCATGTAAGTTGCTTAATGTAGAATCCATTAAAACATACTCCCTATATTTCTTTTCAAAATAATAATTATTCAAATCATTATCATGATGTAAAAAAAAATCAATTATACCCTTATTATTATTTCTTTTACCTTTCTTTATAAAGATATCTTTTATTCCATAACTTGATCATAAAAATATCTTTTAAGACTACTTTATCTTATTAAAATACTTTCCATATTTATAAAACATGTTGATCATGAAAGTCCAAAATGCCCTTATCATATTATATCTTTTATTTTTTCTTATAAATATCTTTCATCCAACTTGATCATAAAATATAGGATGATTTAAATAAATAGCAAAAAAAAGAGGCTAATTAGGTGGATATTAAGGAGAGTGTGAAAATTAGGTAAATAGCAAAATCCCTCATCACCCCCTCCACCCCACTCCCACCGAGTTGACTCGGTCGTTGACCAAGTTGACTCACCCGTTGACCGGCTGTTGACTGGCGTTGATCGGCGTTGACCATCATCACAATCATCACTATCATCATTTTCAAAACTGTCATCACAATTTATTTCATTGTCATCACAATTTTTTGATGACAAAAAGTGTGATGAAAGGTAAAAAGTGTAATCAAAATGTCTTGATGACAATTTTTTATGACAAAAAGTATCATTAAAGGCATTCAACCACATAAAAAAACCGTCATCCCCATCATCACAATTTTTTTCACCGTCATCACAATTTTTTGATGACAAAAAAGTGTAATAAAAGGCAAAAAGTATCATCAAAATGTCTTAATGACACTTTTTGATGACAAAAAGTATCATCAAAGGCATTCAACCATATAAAAACAACCGTCATCACACGGTTCGAACCGTCATCAATTGTCATCACTTGTCATCATTACTTGATGACGGTTTGATTGTCATCAACTATCATCTCTACTTGATGACGGTTCGATTAATTTGTCATCAAAAGGGCTTTGATGATAAAAAAGTGTCATCACACTGTCATGACTTAAGCTTCATCAAATATGTGTCCTCAATATCATCACTGTCATCACTTACTTGATGACGGTTTGGTTATCATCAACTATCAGCATAAATGTCATCTCTACTTGATGATGGTTCGATCCTCATCAATCGCCATCGCTATTTTGATGACGGTTCGATTGTCATCAATTATCATCACTACTTGATGACGGTTCGATTGTCGTCAACTGTCATCACTTTTCATAAACTGTCATCACTATTTGATGATGGTTTGATTGTCATCAACTATCATCACAAATGTCATCTCTACTTGATGATGGTTCGATTGTCATTAATCGTCATCGCTATTTGATGACGGTTCGATATTGTCATCAATTATCATTGCTACATAATGACGGTTCGATCGTCCTCAACTATCATCACTTCTTGATGACGATTTGATTGATTTATTTGTAATCAAAAGGGCCTTGATGACAAACAAGTGTCATCAAACTGTCATCACTTAAGCGTCATCAAATATGTCATCATTATCATCATTGTCATCACTACTTGAATTGTTTGATCGTCATCAACTATTTGATGATGGTTCGATTGTCATCAATTATCATCACTACTTGATAACGGTTCAAGTAATTTGTCATCAAAAGAGCCTTGATGACAATGGACTTGAAAACAAACAACCGTCATTAAGTGTCATCACTCAAAGTTTGCTTGTTTTTATCATCATCACAATAAATAGTTGTCATCAAATCTCATCACCACATAAAAATTGTTGGTATCACCGCATAAAAAAACAATTGGCATCACAAATAAAAAAAGGTTGTCATCAAATATTTATAATCACATTTAATTTTTTAGTATCATCAAATACCATCACGTTTAATTTTTCAATGTCATCACATATAATTTTTAGTATCATTATTCAAAGTGTCATCAAATATGTGTCATCACGTACGATTTTTTCATAAATTGTCATCACTTTTCATAATTTTTTTGGCACGAAAAATTATCACTTGTCATCACTAAATATGTGCCATCACTATCATCATTGTCATCACTACTTGATGATGGTTCGATTCTCACCCAAAGATTTGTGAGAGTATTCACGCACTTTTCATATAAAGATTATCTTTAGGGTATGATCATAATTGATCTCCTTCATACTGGCTTTGCTGGATTAGGTCTTCCTATAGCAAATATATAGGCTTTTTTAAGCTCTTAATCAACTAAATGTCATTAACTGTACAAATCAAACTCTAAAAAGAAAAGGCAAACTTTATGATGATTATCTCTACTATTCTACAGGACTGTCACTTGAGCCCAATATGCCCAATTGTACTACAAATATGTTTTTTTAATGAACATACATAGCCCCTTATGTACCTATCTGTACCACATTTTCACTTAAGACTTGCAACAATTCCTTGTTCTAGATCTTCCTTAAAAGAAACTATTTAGTTTTTGATGCTAAAAGGAAAATCAGTGCAACTCCACGTCTCCATCATAAGCAATTGATGCATCAGCAACTACCCACTTTTCATTCTTTTCTACAAAATGGACACGCATTCCAGTTGTACCATCCAATACAAGAAGGATTTCTTGCACCATGGGTAAGTAATTTAGATCCCCACTACATCCAACATCAAAATCTCGAGCTGCTTTCAATCTTTGAACTCATTCATCATCAAACTCAACTCCTGTCATCGGAATATTAGCTTTTATTCCTGCAACTTCACCATCAACATTCATAGAAGAAGGTTTCCGGTAATCCACCTTGAAATCATACTCATCACCGTCTTTGTCGTCTTCCATGACATCCTTTGAAGCAGCCACCTTGTTGGCCTTTTTCCTTTTCTTTTTCTCTACGCTTTTAATTTTAGTGTCCAGCATGCCTTCATTATCATATAGCTATTCATTTTGTTTACTGGCAGCTGATTTGGCAGTCACATTCCCCATCACCAAAGTACTTAAGTCTCTATAGTAATATCACTGAAAGAAACATAACCATAGCTTGTTAGCTTAGTAGAGATGAAACTACCAACCTGTCAACTAATATCCCATCATCGTTGACACACACAATCCCATCATACATTGTATGGTCCAAATTAAGCAGAATACATTAAGAGACACTTGAACTTGTAACTTTTTTTCAATCAGCCCCTGTACTATAAAATGTTCAAATAAATACCTAAACTTAACTGAATTTATTCTAATAAACACAACTCCTTGAAGTGAGATTTATGCGCGCTGATGTGTATGCCATGTAATAGCCATGTAGGTGCCACCTAGATAATGGTATTAATTTTATTAATGTTTACCTTTAAAATGTAAATATTTTTTCCCTTTATATTTATTTTCAAAGCTCTTAACTTTCACTTTATGGGAACCAACCGGAACGACATGCTTGGAGAAGATCCAGGAACCAGATCCAAACCACAAAGAGTCAAGTCGGATTGACGGACTCAGAGAAGAGTTCAAATTCTTCATTGCCGGCTAATGGAACCAGATCCAAAACAAAGAGAGTCAAGCCGGAACAACAACATTTCTTCTCTGTGAATCCGACGACCCTGGAACCGGAACGACGGCGTATCTTCTCTGCAAAGCCGGAACGACAACATATCCGACGGCGGATCTGGATCTGGAAATCCAGATCCGAAGCCACGGTTCCTTCCTAGCCTATGTCGCCGGTGAAGTTTTCGAATTCTTTCTCTGAGTCCGTCATTCCGTCCCGGCTCCTTCTGGTTTATCAGTCATCGTTCCGTCCTGATTCGAATCGTCGTCGGTGAAGAGTTCAAATTCTTTCTACGAATCCTCGCTCTGTCCTGATTCGTCAGCGGAAAACCGAGGGATCTTCAGCCCCACCCCTCCTCCTCCTTCAATTGAAAACGAGAAGTTCACACCGGCGATGAAGAAGACCGCTAACTCCTGATTCTCTCTTCTCTGTCATTTTGAGAAAGATGATAAAGAAGGCAGATAAAAAAGAAAATTTTCACATTTATAAATAAATGAGAAAAAAGTGAAAATTTTCACTTTATGTGGAAATTTTTTAAGAAAGGAATTTTTTTAATTTAAAAGGGAAAATTGTGATATTTTACGTAATTTTTTGTGAAAAATTTTAAATTAGGATTTGATAAGTGTATCACTTGCTTATTAAGAGAGTAGATTTCACGCGTTATGCCACATCAGCCCTTAGTGTTTATTTGAACAAATTTAGTTAAGTTTAGCTGTTTAATTGAACATTTCAAAGTACGGAATGCTAGTTGAAAAAAGTGTACAAGTTCGAGTGTCTGTTGATGTATTTTGCCGTCCAAATTATGTGCAACTTCTTTTGCATGAAGCTGGCATTCAATTTCATTGAATCATAGAAGATTAAAAAAAGAAATTTATTGTTCAAACCTCCCGAGAGAAGCAACATCTGCTGGACAGTGCTGAAATGAAGAAAAAAGAAGATGCATACCCATCACTGTAAATTGGATCTCAGCATCATTCAGAAATGGCTTTACATTATCTACAAAAATCATTGATCCAAACTTCTTCCCCCGATATCGATTGACGAAAATAAAAAGCCTCTTTGGCTGATTTGTGATTACAAATGAAATGAAAAGAATAATTAAGCAGTTAACTTTCCTGCCTAGCATGTGTACATCTAATTTTAAATTTGGCTCTTTCATTACTAAAAAATGCAGAACGAATTATGTTAATGCAATTGATAAGAACAAGGTCAGTACCAAATTAAGGACAATCCAGATCCTACTACCAAATTTCCTCAATTTACATATTTCTTCTCCTACTTCCATCATTAGTCTTTAATGTAGTACATAATCAAAACTTGGATCAACATTATCATTAGTCTTTAATTCCTCATTTTAAAGCTTTTTGATAACTACACCATAAACTACACCAGAAAATCAGCTCACCAAACGTACAATGAAGAAAATCAGCTCAGCTCTGCCCGATCGATTTCACGAGAAGCCAACCGATAGCTCCCTTCCGTATGACCAGCAACAGCACCTTCCAACTCCATTCCCGTCTCGTCCTCCTCTTGTAAGATTACCAACTAAACCTTCCAACACAGAATCCTCCTAAAAAAAAGATCACCAACTACAGGAAAAACAATTGTAAGAGCTTCCAATTCACAACATATTACACTATTACAGAAGACAAAATCTGAAGTTAACAATTGCCCTTGAACTGCAAAGCTGGGCCACCGAGCTTCCTTTGATCCCACCAATGGAGGTTAAACCCTAGCCCACCGGTAGAAAACTCCACAGGGGACGCCCACTCCACTGCCGAGTATGAAACAAGCCCATTACTATCAAACTCATCCAAAAAAGACACGTATAGGGTTTAGGGAATTGAAACCTGGTGATTTTAGAGAAATAGAGAGGCAGGACGTTAGCATCGAAGAGGACGATGGAGGCGAGGCCGGATCTGATGGTGATGCCATTGATGAGCGAAAAACCATCCTTCGATTTGAGCTTGAAGAAATCTGAGGACGTATTTGAATTCTTGATCAGGGGAGAGGAAGTCGCCGGTGAGGGAATGGAAGAGAACGAGAGAGAGGAGTCGGGAAAGTGAGGAGAAGGATAGAGGAAAATAATTGGGGCCTTTATACTTGACAAAAACCAAAAATAGGGGACTTTGCAGACAGTGGCTGACCCAGAAAATCTCCGAAGGAGGGGCGAGATTACTAACAAAATTCAAGTTATGGCGTTACGTACTTAATGTAACACAAAACACATCGACATATCGACATTACTATTATTTAAAATTTGGATACTAATGAATCAAATAAGATCAATTCAACTCTAAAATTAATAGAACAAATCAATAAGATAATAAATTTAACTAATGGTCTAAAAATCTTAAATAAAATCAAATCAATCAAAAAAAATTAGTATTCGTTACTATTGAGTTGGGAAAGGTCCAACACAAAGTATTTGTTAGGAATATTTTGGAAAGGTGCGCAGGTATAGACTACTAGGTCATTGGCTGGTGGGTCAATTTCAGAGTTGGAAGAGATGCACAATTACTGTTCTTCAATACAGATTTTTGTGGTTTTTAATTTTTTGGGGGAAAAGAAAAAGAAATTAAAAGCTGCTACAATTGAGCTAAACGACGTCGGTTTGTAAACGTAGAAAATTAAAAAAAAACAAAAGAAATAATAGATTTGGTTATCTTCTCCCCCGCCCTTTTCTCCATTGTTACAACTTCAGATCTGAAATTTGAACGGAGCAGGGGCTAAATTCTATATTTCGGTGGCCTCCCTCGTTAATTCTGGTGGTTCCCCTGGGGAATGTTGGGCGGCCGCCCCCTCAAGCCCACCCCTGGGTCCGCCACTGTTTGCAGACATGCGGCTAATTAGGTTAAATTTTTATGCGTTTTGACTAAATTTGTTCTAAAATATATTTTTTAAGACATGAAACCACCTTATGATATAAAAGATACGCGGGATTCATACGCACAGAAATTTATTAAAAGCGCACAGAATCTCCGCGCAACGCTATTTCGCGCGAAATAGCGTTGCGCGAAAGGGCAAAACCGTAAACTGAGGTAAATGAGTCGGGAAATGAGTTTGGGCCGCACAAAATGGGCCTGTGAGGAGCCGCGCAAGCCCGTTTCGCGGGTCTTTAGGGTTTTAGAACAAATAGAGCCGCGCAGCTTTGGGCCGCACGAAATGGGCCTGTGAGGCGCCGCGCAAGCCCATTTCGAGGCTCCTTAGGGTTAAAAAAGCGAGCGCGCCGCCATCGTCTTCAACCTCGAGTTTCGAAACCCCATTTCACGCAAAACCAGATCTCGGAAAAAAAAACCGATCCCGTCATACACCATGGCTACCGATCGGACCACCGACCCATCGCCACCGTTGCCATCGAGCGAAGCCGAGGCCGTCGCGACGGACCCCACTGAGTCTGCACCCATGGTCGTCGCGACGGACCCCGCCGAACCCGTCGCCACCACGAGCCCGTCGGCTCCGGCCACCACGAGCCCGACGGACCCCACCGAACTCGTCGCCACCACGAGCCCGTCGGCTCCGGCCACCACGAGCCCGACGGACCCCAGCGCGTCGGCTCCGGCCAGCGAGCTCGTCGCCACCAGTTCCGTCGCCATCGAGCCCACCGCGCCCGTCGCCACCACCGTCGACCGACCCGATCTGGTTCGTAGTCGGATCCGCACCCGAGCGACATTTACGGCTGAGGTACGTTTCAAATTGATTACGAAATTTTATATTATTTAAATTTTGTAAAATTTCGTATTGAATTTTAGGTATTAAATTTCATTTATATAATTGAGTTAATCAATTTGAATATGTTGGTAATCAATTTAAATCAATTTGACTTATTTATTAAGATATTCAATTTGATAATTTGTTTACTATTCAAATTCCTAGTTATAATTAGTTTTTGTTATTGTTATTAGTTGTTTAATTTAATTTATTTTTATCAATTTAGAGTTATATTTAGATTTGGAATTATTAGTTATGAACTTGTAATTAATATAAGTAGATAAGTAGATAAGTATGACCCTAAAAGAATTGATAAATAATTAAATTAAGTAGATAAGTATGACCCTAAAAGAATTAAATTAAGTTAAGATAGAGAAATATTAAAATTAAATTAAGTGAACATTAGAGTTAAAATCTGTAGCTAAAATTTGTTGTGAAGGTTAGAAAATTGATAATAATTGAGTAAATAAATTTCGCTTATTTAGTAAGAAATTTAATGTCATAATTTGTTTATGATTCAAATTCCTATTTATATTTAGTTTTTGTTGTTGTTATTAGTTGTTTTATTTAATTTATTTGTCTTAATTTAGAGTTATATGTAGATTTTGAATTATTAGTTATGAAGTTATACTTAATATGAATTCATAGTCGTATGTTGAATTCTTGATTTAAAAAAAATAATTACAGTTATAATTAGAGTTTGAATTATGGTTTTATTCATTTTTCATTACAAACGTAATGAAAATTGAAATAAAATTAGTAATGATAAATGAGTTTTTGGTTCGGAATTTGAATTCCGACAGAAACGACGAATTCATTAGTTGAATTCATATTCATAGGGTGAATTTTTAAATAAAAGAAAAAAAATTAATAGAAAACTTACTAATTTAATTTGAACTTGTCGCCTAAAGGACGTACACACTAGTTTGAGCGTCGTCCTCCTCGATAAGAGGAGGAAAAAGCAGGCGCCCAAGCTCACATGCGCCGAGATTGCACATGCGTTACTTGCCAGAGTGCCGCCTACCGAGCAACAGTGGATAGCTACTGATCCGGAGTTGACGCGTGCACCGGAGATAGATGTAGACCCCTCCGTCGAGGTGGAGGTTGATTTTACGGAGGAGCTCCTACAGGACGACTTGCCAGATGACGTTGCAGGGGACGACATGCCCTTCACGGAGCAGGACGTACAGTTTGATGCTCCCTTAGGTACAACGGAGGATTTTTCGGTTGACGATTACCACATATCCGAGGCCACCATTTCTATTTCACCTCCCACCATGACCCATGTCCCGCCACAACCACCGGTCTTTTCCAGTCCTCCACTTACTTCTTCGACCGATCCAACTACATCCGTGGCGGGACCCTCAGCTCCTCCGCTCACATCCACATCCCCTCCTCCCGTTCCAGCAGAACCCATCCCTCCTCCCGTTCCATCATCTCACATACCTCCCCCCGCTGCGGAAGTACCCCCCCCCCCTGCACCAGCAGCTGGGGCCGCTCATGAGGACCCTCCTGCTGCGGAGGGATTTCCGGGAGGTCCTATTGACGACAGCCTGTTGACGACATATTCCACACATGTGGCGGGCAGGATTTGGATCGACCGTACCGTACGTAAACTTTTCCAAACTACGAGTATTTAATTTTTTTCGAAAGCAATGCTTAGTTTTTCTAAGTCACGTTTATTTTCCTCTGTTCAGTATCTTCAGGTCATTAGAGTCTGGTCTAGGAACTTGGATCCTTTAGACTTGTTTCGAGAGTATATGCATGGAGGACCCGATTCTTGGTGGGGCCTCGCCCAGCGGAGCGGTCTCACCGGGCTGATTGGCATGGAGTTTGGCGCGACGGACCACATTCTCATCTCTGCATTTCGGGAGCGTTGGTATCCAGAGACCAACTCCGTCCACTTCCCGTGGGGCGAGATGACCATCACCCTCCATGACATGCACCGCATTTTCGGGCTGCGTATAGATGGAGAGGCTATGGTACCCCAGATGGATATTTTGCAGCTCGAGGCTCGTTTAGGGGATTTGCTCGGCCTAGATCCACAGACAGCACACGCGTGGAGGACCCGGGCCCCGAGCAAGGCCATCGTAACTATTCTGTTGGACATGTTTAGTGGGACGCGACCCGCATCCCCAAGGACCATTGCCACTGTGTTTCTATGGTACTTTATTGGGATGACGTTATTTGTCGACAAGTCCGGGAACATGATCAAGACGTGGATATTGGGGTTTCTATTGGACCACGAGAGGACTGGTCAATATGCTTGGGGGGTGGGTTTATTGTCTTTACTATTTCGCGAGTTGGGCATGACGTCGCGCGCCAAGACTAAGGGATGCTCGGGTTGCGCTCTTGTTTTGAGGGTACGTGCTTCGTCCTAAATATGTCATTCTTCAAATTTGGTTGGATTCAATATCTTATGAGTATTGTTTCAGACATGGATCATGAGTTTTTTTCGAGCACACCCGGGGCCGGATCAAGTTGGCTATGGAGGTGCTAGCTGATCCTCTTGCAGTCGCACGACAGCCTGGTGAGCAGGCCCCCAACCGAGACGTGAGGAGGCTAGATGCGATGGGACAACTTCTAGACACGATCCGTGCAGAGGAGGTTAGACTTCGAAATCAACCTGACGTACATTGTATAGTGTGAACGACGATTGATGATTTGTATTTCGCTTTGCAGATTCACTGGATGCCGTGGGGCAACGAGCTGGATTTTGATGACGCGTACCGGGTGTCTCGCTATAGGGGCGTCCTGGTCATTGGGATCATACAGGAGGCATACCATCCAGATAGGGCATTGCGGCAGTTTAGTTGCATCCAGACTATCCCTCCTCCACCATTGCAGCCGGCTGTTGTGGTCCAGCATGACGCGGTTCAGAACCGCCCATACATTGTTTCTTATGATCCGACGGGCCATCATTAGGCACAGCGTATGGAGCACCTGATCGAGTTGGATGTGCAGCGTGCGGAGTACGCATGGCATGTGGAGGAGGGCTACTTAGCATGGTTTAGGGCCCGATCTCACGTATACGTCGACCCGACGTCGCCGCACCAGGATGACCCTCGTCCTCCTGTGCCTCACCCGATACCGGCAGTTTCTGACAGGATGGTAAGAACATATTGTTTTTTAGTTGTATGTATAAGTTGATATTTGAGTGTACAAACTAATATGATTTGATTTTATTTGCGCAGAGGGTACAACATGCAGCGAGATATATCCGGACCCAGCTACTAGAGATGCCGCCTGAGCATCCGACTGCACATCATCTCAGGCACGTGCTCCGCATCCTAGATTCCGACGCACCGCCTCCCCCACCGATGCCCACCAGGCACTTTCCAGATTCAGTGCACGAGCGCGGCAGTGGCAGCGGCACCTCGCATGAGCCCGATCCTTAGATGCTTTCACATTAGTACATTATGTATCTATTTTTGGTGGTTTTGGTGGTTTTAGGGTCTTTCACATTAGTACATTACTATTCTTGATTTTGGATGTTTTGGATGGTTTAGATGACATACATTAGTACTTTACGTATTTATATTTGTTGTTTTTGGATTATCTCCATTATTGATTTTTCTGATACCTTATCTTCACCTTGATTTGTTATTTTTGGATGGTTCGGATGAAATACATTAGGGTTTGAAATTTGCACAAAATGCAGCGCTTACAACTAACTTACCAAAAAAAACCGTAAACAACAATTATGAAAAACCGTAAACAACATACACCCTACACCATAAACAACAACTTACTGAAAAAACCGTAAACAACAATTATGACTTAAACCACTAAACAAGTGGCACTTGAAAAAACCATAAACAACATACACCCTACACCATAAATAACAACTTACTGAAAAAACACTTGGATCCATAAAAAGTGACTTATAACAGTAAACCACATCATTAATTCTCCGGCGAAATATCATCAATCGCCCGAATCTCGTCACCTTCAGTCAGGCAAAGCTGCACCGTGGTTTCTTTGGCGTAGATACGATGTGTTATATCGTTGTCGTTCAAGAAGAAGCGACAATATCCCGGTGGTGCTCCATAGCCAGCTTCGCTCCAGTTCATGATGATGTTTTTTATTGATGCGCCTTGTATCACAGACCATTCCGTCTTTGTCTCCCTCACCCCACGGACGTGGATGATGGAGAAGTTTATGATGGGTGGAGCAAAGGGGTAGGTTCGCGATGAACACGCTTTCCTTTTAGCCATTGGGGTGCCGATAATGAAATTTTGGTTTCGGTATAGAGTTTAGGGCTGATAGAGCGTGGAGCAACAATGGAGAAGGTTAAGGTCTCATTTTATACTTGGAATTTGCTCGAAGGGAGAGATGTGCATGCATACGTCTTGTCACCAGAAAAGTTGTCGGTATACTGTTTTCAGAAGCATGCGCGGAACTAGTAAAAATGGAATATGAAAGTCTTGTTTTCAGAAGGGAGTGATGTGCATGCATAAGTCTTGTCACCTAGTTGGGGTGAAAGGGGTAACAGAAGGCGCGCAATGGGGCCTCGTGTCTGCGCGAAATGGGCCTTCGAGTAGGCACGAAGGCCCATTTCGCGCAGACACGAGGGCCCATTGCGCGCCTTCTGTTACCCCTTTCACCCAACTCAGATATTATACTATTAAAAATGGGCCTTCGTAAAAATGGGTCTTCGTGACACGAAGGCCCATTTTTAATGAAAGTACATATCCCAAAACAATCCATCAAAATACATGAAATATGAAAGTTATTCTTAATAAAGTACATATCCCATAACAATCCATCGAAATACATGAAATATGAAAGTTATTCTTAATAAAGTACATATCCCATAACAATCCATCGAAATACATGAAATATGAAAGTTCATAAATCTCCTAAACAAGGCACACAATACATCGAAATACATGAAATACGAAAGTTCTTCTTAATAAAGTACATATCCCATTACAATCCATCTTGCCACAACACTGTCCTAAGCAAATGTCTCCGGATCCCGACCGATGTCCCTTCGGGAAGCCTTCCAATGGTCAATCCTCGGGGTAAGAGCCTCGAGCCAGTAGTCGGCGCTGGGGTCGTGAAATTGACACCATGCATGAGGAGGTGGGGGGATAGGCGCGTTCCTCGTAAGCCATACCTGAAAAAAAATGTTATGTCACATATACGCAAGCAAGATGTACCTAAACAAAAAACTTTCAAAAAATGATTACAAATTTCTCACTGGTATGAAGTGGTCCCGTTGACCAACGAGGGCAATAGCAACGACAGGTGGCGGTATCCCATGTCCTTGATTGTTACCAAAAATCCGCAACGGTAAACACGTGTGGGAGCCTCGATCCCTCGATAACATCACAAGTGGCACTTGATAAAAGGTAGAAAACACAAGGCCGTGTAGCGGCATGTCTATCCAGTAACTGTTCGCGCAAGGAGACTCTACATGGCCGATCTACTCCAAGAAGTCATCAAATGATGTAAGGCCCCTAGTGAACAAGACTTGATACATATCTCTGTTACGCATCAATTCTGCCTGAAGCTCCCATCGAATACTGTAATACTCCTCCTCTAGCTTCCCCAATACGCAAGCAAGGGACCGAAAACCACAATGACCGTCTCCCATCACGTCTCTAGCATCCTCAATGAACGGAAATACAAAACTATCCACATTACCCATGCCAAAGTTAACCCCGCGCCATTTGACGCTCGTCGGGGGGCCACGGTGGCTTCCATCGGCGGGGGTAGCGGTGGTAGGAGGCGCGGTCGCAACCGGAGGCGTATCAACTCCAACTCCGGTCCGTTTCTTATTCCTAGATCCTTTAGGTCTTCCGCGTGGTCGGGATGGCGCCGATGTATTTGCTTTGCTCCGACTGTCGTTGTCTTTCCGTCTTTGTTGCTCCCTCTCATACTCTTCCATTACGTGCTCAAGGTGTGTTTTCTCCCTGGTGGTTGAATACTTGTTGGCTCCATCTGGCGTCTCATATGGTATCGGCTCAATAAGGTTTGTGTCTTCAGGATGCTCTGAATCTTTGAACGCTGATGTGATCTGCAAATACTGGTCTCTACGCATCTGACCGCTATTTCGCTTTGCCACCATTTCGTCCCACGTGGGGTCTTGAATGGTCAAGGGTACGCATGCAAGGGCAAGATCGTTGTCATCGCTAAGGTCATCCCATTCGATCTGTTTCCAAAAAGGATGTATCTCCTCCAGATTGATGGGTACTTTAGTTATGATAGCGTCTGCAACTCGATGCTTGCATGGAAGACCGTGACATTCCCTCCAAAAGTAGTCGTGGAACTCCATGTCGAGTGTACCCTGCGTCAACTCAATTTCTATATCATAATACATGTCTAACAACTTACCTAGGCATTGCCTTGAAACGTGTCTGCGTATAGGACGAAACAACGCTTTGAACTTATTCGCCAGTAGTCTGTATTTTGTTGGTTTCTGTATTCTGGTTCTCTCAAAGGCTGTCCTCAAAGTGTTGGTTTGAGATTGCATCTGGATGTGAATCCTTAGTATCAAGGTGTTGAAGCCTCCTCGAGATGAATCCAATATCTTTTTCAGCACAGCGTGCATCCTTTCGACCCTGAAAAACACATGTCAAAGTTTAAGTATTGAACATATACACTTTCTAATATTCAAACTGAATTCAAATGCTAAAAATGAAATTACCTATTGGTGGTTCTCGTCTGAAAGTGGAGTGTATGATCCGTCCAAGCACGAACTATGTTCTTCTTGAATGGATTAAGCCACACCTTCTCCACGTATGCAATAAGC
Source organism: Fallopia convolvulus (assembly GCA_964016875.1). Classification (NCBI taxonomy): domain Eukaryota; kingdom Viridiplantae; phylum Streptophyta; class Magnoliopsida; order Caryophyllales; family Polygonaceae; genus Fallopia; species Fallopia convolvulus. Next base: position 28,600,157 of record OZ024734.1, on the reverse strand, counting down.
GTCGATCGCCATCTTCTATTCAATTCTACGTACCGTTCTTCAAATGTCGCCTCTGTGGTGGACGAAAAGAGCGCCCAACAAGCGTTTGCAAAGCCGCGTGACAACTCATGTAGTTTTTCAGCGTTCGCAAACACCTTTAGGCCGTACGCAATAATTTTGTGTCTGATGTGCACCCAACACAACAAATGTTGGACTCCGTCCCGAAAACTTGACTTATCGCCTTGATTAGAGCCTGCTCGCGATCTGTCATGATTGTATTGACCTGGACTCCAAGCTCGTCGTACACGCCTTTCAATTGAGTTAACACCCACCTATAACTATCGACATCTTCGTTTGAAATAAATGCAAACCCGATGTTGAATGTATTTCCGGTGCAAGTGAAGCCAACCATCTCCAATAAAGGCATGTCGTACCTAGCACAACAAGTTGTTTTAAGCATTTATACTGGAAATATACTAATCAAGTCGATTACATATTAAAATAACATACCTATTGGTCTTGTATGTGGAGTCCATAATAACGACATAGGGAAACATCTTCAGCATGCTCAGACTTGTGGGGTGCACAAAAAACAAGGCATTCATAACATTAGAATCCCTTACTCGTCCTGGACGGACAATGTATTCTCGGTCTTTCAAGAACTTCAGAGACCATTGTGTCACCGTCAATTCTCCGCAATCCTCAAGAAGTAACTTATCCCTCATATTGTAGATTTGTCTAATTGAGGTCACATTTCCCGGGTACCATGACCTCAACTCTTCAAGTATCATCTTCGGGGTGGCTAGATATAGGAACTTCTCTTTCACAAACTCCTTCTTCTCAGGTGTCAATCGGCCCGCATATGGATGAGCTAACAAACTAGTGGGGAGGCAATGATTGTGTTGTCCACACTTTACCGTTAAGATCCATCCATTTTTTCCCTTGAGGCGGACCCCATTCAATTCAAACGGACATCCACACTTCCTAGTCGATGTATCGGTAAGTGGCTTATAAATGCTCCTATTTTCCAGTCCGAGCAACACCCTCTTGCCACATCTATATCTACCGGCTAGGTCACAAGTGAGTATGACCCTATTTGGATTTGAGGTTTTTATGACTAGTACAAAATTTTTCGAAATTGCAATTTGTCTATCCCAATCAAGCATTTCTCTTCGATCACTCCACAACCCATCGTAGTGGAAAGCAATAGAAAAATCTATTCCGACAACCTATGATTTCAAAATGTAAAAACAAAATATTATAAATTACATTATCCTAACTTTCAATATACTACGTTCGTAAATGACATAATATTATGGGTTCTTTGAAAAATACATGTTCTGGCTCGCTTGATGCATCGGAGTAAGTTCCATATTCTTCTCCCGATACACCTTCCTCATCCTCAGCTATGAAACTATCTATTGACGATGAATCTTCCTCCTCGGGATGATAATCGCTCGATGACGTATTTTCTTCTCCTGACGACATTTTTAAGCAATGATGTGGAATGAAGGTATACTCCAACTATAATGTGGAATCGAAATGGGTATTTATAGGGGACAATTAGACCGTTTTTTTACCGTTGAGATCCGCGCAACGAAGCCTCGCGCCAGTCCAACGATACTTTTTATTACCGTTGGATTGCGCGCAACACCGATGCGTGCATGCACGAAACGGTGTTGCGCGCGCAACACCGTTTCGTGCGCATCGTCGTTGTGTGGCCCTTTCCTTTCCTCCACGCTCCCGAAATCCTTTTTTGATATTCCGGAATTTCCCTTTTCGCGCAACGCCATTTCGCGCGAAATGGCGTTGCGCGGATATCTGTGTGCGCTTACCAATTTTCTCGTGTGCGCAAATCAACAGCCAAAAGATATTACTATATCATATTATATTATACTTATTCTACACTTTACTTATATGAAAATTTCCAAACATCATAATAAACTCTATTTAAATGCTTCCTCATATCTAGAATATTATTTTATAAAAATAGGAGCATGCAACTATTTATTCATATCTATAGTTATTAATAATATCTTTCGCATATCTTTTCTAACAACTTAGACCTTAATCCCATGATTTTATTATAATGTATTTCACTATATAAAAGTACATGCAAATTATTTATTTAAATTAATTTAATACATACTTGTTTTTATTAACATACTTTATTCAAAACATCTTACTAATATTATTACAAAGCATATTATAGGATGCAAGACTAATTTCTTTTTAATAAAGTCTTTGTTTTAATAAAATCCCATTATCTTATTATTCCTTTTATTTTAGCATAAAAATATACCCAAGTTAATATTATTTTTAAAATCATAAATTTTATTCTTAAAATTCATTTATATTATTCTTATAATTTATTGGAATTTATTAAATGTCTTGCCAAATTTATTTCCTTTTTATAACTTCACATGCATGTTAGTTTTATTCAATTTAATTAAAACAATATCACATAAATGTGGGAAAAAATATCTTTTAAATATTTATAAATAAAATATAAGTCGGGAAATTATACCGAGACAAGACGGGAGCGAAAATGGGCGCACGAATCGAGATGGAAAGACTTGGGTCGAAATTCCTCATTAATTCCTTCTTAAAATGAAAGTTGATGGGCTTAAAAAATGCAAATGGGCCTTATTAATCCTTTTAATTTCAGCCCAGAACAATAAAAAAGGCCCAAACCATCACCATTCTTCCTCCTTGCTCCTTCTTCTTCACGTGGATCATCAAAGATGAGCAGCAGCAACTCCGAGCGGTGGTGACGGGGCTCCGGTGTCCTTGGGCGGCGCGCGCAGGTGGTGGCCGGCGGTATGAGTGGTCCGACGGTGGTGGGCGGCCAAGGGAGAGCTAATAGGGTTTTTTTGTGAATTTTGTGTGTAGAAATCAGCTTTTAATGGGGGGACGAGAGGAAATTGATGTGCATTTTTCCCTTTGCTTTAACCCCTATTTATAGCAAAATATGGACCTTCCCTTGTTCCTCCATTGATGGAATTGCCCAATGGATGAAAGCAAGATCAAAGGGAATTGGTGGAAGGTGTGTTAGTTGAATGATGACATAAGATGATGATGGTCTTGGGTGGTCTTTGAAGCTACTATGGAGATTGGGAGGAAGAATGGGCAAGCATTGGTGTACGTCAAAATCAATCAGACAAGTTGACTCTCTTGTGGAATAAGAATAAATAAGAGGGTTTATAATTAAAGGAATTGTAATATTGGTAGATAAGTTACAATGGCATAGAGGGAAGGAGTGTTTGTTAGTTTATGAAGGGTGCAAGAGGTTTCGGGTTCGAGTCCCCCTCTTGACACCTTTTTATTTTGTCTCTCCTTTTATTTTTAATTGCTTTGTAATATGACTTTAAATAGAAATTCAAAATTAATATGAACTATCCTTATTTGAATTTTTCATTTGTCACTTTGATAATCTCTTTTAACCTTTTTATAGTTTATTAAGAAAATTATTAGAATATTTAAACTGTCTATTTAAGAGAAAAATATTAAATTAAGTACCCGATTTACTTAATATATTTAATGAAATTCTTAATTGTCATTGTAATAAACTTTTACAACTTCTTTATAATTTAATAAGAAATTATACAGATTATTAAGTTCTCTACTTTAGAGAAATGAAATTTTTATTAGGATAAATATCCGTTTTATTATAATTAAAATTTAGCGGATATTACAATAGTACCTCCTTAAAATTTGTTTCGTCCCCGAAACTAGGAAAGACTTAGGGTGGTACAAGGTTAAGACGGAAAGTAGCTACTACCACTCACAACTTGTGAGGAAACAACAAAGGGTCTAGTACCCCCTTAAAGAACATTTCGTTCATTAGTTAAGATGACTGTACAAGTAGAAGAATCACTATTGTACCTTTTTCTTAAGGAATCGTTAAATTAGTATTCCTTGAAAAGATTCCCACATTTGAACTTATGTGGTTTAACGAAATTGAGGGATAGGAATGAAAATCCAATTGGTCTTGCTAGCGAAGTAGGCGGGGGTCAAGCGGTTTTATCTATTAGCTTGAGTCATAGCTACGGAAGTTCTGGTTTGACCTTCCCAACATAAAAGTGGGACTACTTATAGAATAAGCATCCTAATTGGAATGAGCACTTAAGTGCTTCTAGGAAGCGAGTACGAAAATGACTAATCTATTCTATTCTTCTAGATTAGAGTCATTGTGGAAGAATTCTTTTTAAATGAATATTCGATAATTGTCGAGATGGAATCAAGGTTTGAATATGTAAGGGTCATGCCTTAGAAGAAGAATCTCGAATTACGGTTTCTAAAGAAGTTACTATTGGTATAGGTGATGGTTTTCTCGCAAGAGGGAGTAACCATCTTTACGATGTCGTGTTCGAGTATATTATACTATCGAGAAGTGGTTCGAGCGTCCTTCTATCTTAAGCGTATTAATTCTTATAAGAACGTAGTTTTCTTAAACAAGGTTAAATTCGAAGGAATAAGTGGTTTCATTCCACCAATGTGATCAACATCGGGGAACTATTTCCAACATAACCCCTTAATATGCCTTCACAAGACCTGAAATTCTACCTCAACCATGTGATCAAGATGGGAGATAGAAGTCCATCCTTATTCGCCACTGTGAACCATATACTTAGAAAAAAATGTTTAGCTATTTAAGCTTATGATATTAACTATTGTAGTTTTACAACGCAATACAAAATGAAAATATTTCTTGCAGAGGTAGGAGTAAATCGCATAAGAAAAGATGGACTGACTTACGTAATCCTATTAATCGAAACTAAGTGTAACACCCCGGTTATAAATACCAGAATGTTACTTGGTTGTGGACCTCACTTGGGTCCACTTAGGCTAATTTAACAACAATTTCACAATGCGAGACCTTGCAACAAAGGCACGACGAGAAATACAAGAAAACATCCAACTATGTTTCTTTTAAAGTAACAAAGTCATGCACGTGTGCATTAACCCACTCCAACACAACTCTCATTTCTGATCTCTAAACTTTAACCAATATTTACAAACATCTAACTTAACAAGATAGCATAGATTCCTAGGACCTACAGTCCTACAAAACATTATCCGACTGCATCCTAAGACACACCACGTCGATCTGGCTCACCATCATCTTGGAGAAGATTCCTTGGAGCATTATTCATTCTAGAGTGATTACCTAAAAGAAAAACAACACCCCGAAGGGTTAGCTAACAATTCCATTATGCACTGGATAGTAAAAGCAACATGAAGAAGCAAAATCAATTTATTCAATTACATAATAAGAGTCGTAATATAATAGTTCATATATAGAACATTCACCATAACAAACAACCGCACAACAATACTTATAATTATAAAACGCACATAATAATACTTACAGCCATACAATGCATACTAATAATAACACATCATTTCACTTAAGTATCACCTCAATCACTTTTCGTCTCAATAATTGTTCAATCGTAACTCATCAATTGTCAATCGACATAATTTATTAAACAAGCATGGCATCCTCCAGCCTTACGCGGGGTAGTGGACGGCGACCTCCACCGTTTATCCAAACCACTCACACCCTCATCATTCACCTTCTTACCCCTGGTCAAGCCTCATCGGGAGCACTCGCCAAAATATTTTATTATAATTTTGAAGGGGCCCTCCTTGACATACAACTAAGTTAGGGATGTCTCCGCCTTCCCGACTATCCCTAATCATAGCCATATCGGTTAGGTGCCAATGCTTAGAAATCCAAATAAAATACAGAATAGTATTTATCTATTATATTTTTCCAAAATAACGAATTATTTTTAAATAGACATATATTATAAATAGGAATAAATACCAAAATACAGCTCTACACATCATATCTACATAACCAGCACACATCAAAATTGATAACTAAGTAAGTCTAGGCGACTTACCTCCAACGAAGAATTTCCAAGGGTATCGAAATGGACTTTGTCAAGCTAGTTACCCAAAACAGCGATCAACGATGATCGAGTTAGGTTTCAAGCTCGAGAATTCGATCTCGCTAGTGAAACCCATAGAGAATTTGGGCGGTGACTTCGCTATAAGGACGAGGCATAGAACATGGTGTTTTTGGCGGTGCTTGCTGACAACCCATTAAAGTAACAAGAAAGCTAAAAGGAGGGAGTGGTGGCTTTTTAATTCTATCTCTCATGTACGTATATATATATATATATCATCGTGTGGGTGGGTTGTTAAATATTAAAGTCGGTAGAATCATACATAAGAAAAAAAAAACTTATCTTATATTACATACATAGTCGGCATATATAAAAAGATAAGGTTATTGATAAGTACAAATGACCATGTCATTCTCATCCAAGACAAATCAACAATTTCGGCATAAGACATTGAATTTTTACTTTTAGCTATATAAAAATCATGTACACGTATATAATAAGTATATTTAGTAAGTCAAGTCTAGTGTGTATATATAACTATTAGTATATGTACATGTGTATGTATATATATACTTGTACATATATGATCACATAAGATTAATTTAGTGATCTCGTAATTATTTTCCAAAATAGTGTTACCAAAAGCCTAGGGTCCAACAATATTAAATATTTAATAAAAGTAATCTCTAATACTTCTACAAAAATTAACTAAGTGGCGAAACTTTAATCGAAAAGAATCCACATGTATTACACTAAGCGTTTGAAACAGTGCTTTCATAGAGAAAGTACCAACGAACATCTTCCGGACGGCTATGATAGCATAGCAGAGTTCAAAGTATAATACTTTGCGAAAGAAGATAGTTGACAATAATATTGGAATTATTCAACTATGCTATGATTATGACCGAGGTTGAAATTCTAATGAAAACCCTGCGATATATGTCACAAGTACCCTTGTTCGGACATATTTCGATTACACATGGAAGGATAAGCTATTCTATTTTCTCCTTGCATCTATCGTTGAATTTCTCCTTGGCTTGGGGGTTGAACTTATCCACGTATGACGGAATACTTTTGGGCTTAAGGGGAAACTTCATATCGTGTGTAACGCAATAATTGGTTAAACTGCGTGGCCTTCTTCTCGACATACATAGTCCTGTAACCTTTAGGGTCTAAGAGATCATCAACTATCTCATCTCTCGTAGAATAAGTGAGGAATGATTCATCATTTAGTCTTAAACGTTTTCCCAACTCAGCATGACATGTTTTTCTTGATTATAATTCTCTTGTTATTGGCTAACTCTTTCTCCGAGTTGTAAAGCGGCAATATGAACCCTTTTTGCTTTAGCGCAATTTATACTTCTCAAGTATTTCTACGTAGGAGAACTATTTGTGGTTGTGGTTGACTTTCTAGTTCCCCCATAGACATGAATGTCTTTAGTGTCCTCGTAAAGCTAGACACATTTACTTGAGGTGGAAAATGGCGTCATTTGCAATTCTATTTGCATCTTGGTCAGTTCCAATTATGCTTGCTTCTTTCAGTGGAACACAAAAGATTGCCTCTGGCATCACTTATATTGTTGGACTTCTTAATGCAACTTGTGTCACATCATCCAACAGTATCGGCGTACTAGGGTCCATCACACGACGATTTTCTTGTTCTTTCTTTGGAAGATTTTGAACCATCATTCATGCCCGAACTTGAATGCTATTCAGGGGAATTCTATTGTTGGTTCCTTTTGGTTTGAACATTTTGAAATAAGAATCGACAAATTGCTCCCAACAATTGTCATTCATTAGTGGATAGAGTAGGCACTTGGGTTATCGAAGCCAAAGTTAATGTTGTATTGAAATACCTTTAAAAGGTTGGTTCCATACCATAATCTCTTGTTAAGGAAGGAAAAACGTTTATAGTAAAGGTAACGAACTAGGCAACCTAATAATGGAATCAACGGTTGGAGATAACATCGAACATGGCCTAGGTAACTTCTTCAAATGCGACAAATCGGGACACGTGTCCACAAACTGTCTTAGTAATGAAGCAACCTTATGACCTAGTAGGCCTACTGGGGCAACTTAGAGAACTTACAATGATGTCCAAAATCTTGGTCTTAATGACTTCCCTTCTAACTTCTTCTTATCATCGGGTCGACTTATCAAAATTGGAGGAGAAGAATCTTCATGATGTGGCTTTTGCGCAACCTTATTATGGTTGGTTTACTCAGTTGACAAACATCAATTGTCAAGAATGGAGGAGAAGAATCTTCATGACTGAGCAAGTCATTTCTACTTGTAGATACTTCAGATTAATGTATTTTTCATTGGTCAGAATTCTCGACCATTCCTTTATTAAACCATCGCTTGTCCCCTCACATATCTCTCGATAATCTGTTTCGAGATCAAGCTAGGTGGAGACATGTTAGGTCCTTAGTTGAACAAGCCTTCCTTGATGTCCTCTTTGGAAATTTGTATCTTCCTGTGAGTAACTGGCTCAGTAAGTTTGGCTCTATGGAACATAAGCATTACCTTTAGTTGGCATGCCTTCTTCTAATCCAAATGAACTTATTTTCCGTTACAACCATTTTTCGTAAATGGATAAGGGTCGACATTAAATATAGAATATCCGTAATTCTTTATTTCAAGAAGGATATAGTTGTTTTTGGTAACTCACAAGTATAGGCAAGAAGTGACGCGCAAGTTTAGAGAAGAAAGGAGATTTTATTAGCACTTTTATGGAAATAGATTACAAAAGGCTTTATATAAGCCGAATTTAGAGTTTCACACTTCTTAATGATAAAAGCCGACTAGTCAAGAACAATATGGATAGTTAAGTGAAGTGGACTACTTAGAGTTTCACACTTCTTAATGATAAAAGTCGAATTTTAGGCCTATGGTGGGCTTGGGAAACAAAAGTTGTCCAAAAATCCTTCGTCGAACAAACTTTCGTTGAGGGCTCCTTCATCATGGTTCAACAACAATTGGGCCAGCTCGATGTGTCGACGGGTTGCTGTTATTTAGCCACGGTTGACAGCAAGACGAGTATGGAGTTGAGTGTTCTCGTTTTGGTATGACCTCATTTCTTCCGACCACACTTCCTTACATTGGAGGAGATAGTTGTAATTTGGCTGACGAAGCCTCGTTGGGTTTGGACCACTAATCGTAGATGGGTTTCTTATTTGACCAATTGATTGATGATGTGATTACTCTCCTTGAGTCCAGTTAGTCCATCCACCCATTGGATAGACAATTGAGGTTTGACTTGATTGGTCATGAAGTGAACTCTCAATTCCTTTCTCGCGGTATTCCTCTTCGGGGTTCTCCTCCTCGAGATTCACCTCGGTGCATTTTCCTCATGTAGTAATAGCTCGGGGTTATCCTTAGGGTTTCCATATGGCAAAAGCGGCAACAAAAACCTCATCATGTTCTTGAGCAGCTTTCCTAGCTTCGTCCCTGATTCGGGTTATACTTCTAGTGATTACGAATTCTGTAGAGGAGAGACAGGTGTTTATATAGAATATCCTTTGATTCTATGCGACGAAAATATTGGAAGGAATTAAGGACGTATTTAAACAAAATCGGGGTTCCGCGGCCGAGGCGAGAGAGTAGATCCGCGCCCGCGGATTGAATCCGCGCTCGCGGATCGAGGGTTTCAGCGCCGCCTTCGTTTCGTCTTTATTTTATCTTTTGTATTTTTATATTTTTATATTTTCGGACTTATTTTCTACTATTTAAGGTTTGTTTCGAGTTTCACTTTAGGGTTACACAATTAGAGAGACAATTTCTAGCATATTTTCAGTATTATGGAGAACTAATTTTCCCTTGGAGTTTGTTTAATCAAGGGCGCCTTTTTATGTATTTCGTGAGATTCTGGTAACTTTTCTATCCCTTGGTTAATATCAAAACTCTTGGTTTTATTTATATGATCTTTGTTTGATTTGATAAGCCTGATCAACTTGTTTGATTGACTTAGATCTACTGTTTGGATTAGGTTTGATTGTTGTCTGTGCAACCTTATTTATCCTTGAAACAACTCTTTTCTAGGACCGTGGACTAGAATTGAGAAAGAGTATTTGATTGTTATTTTATGCATGAGACTCGTAGCTTGATTGCATGAATTAATATCCTTCTATCCTTAATATTTTGTATGATTTGAATTAAGCGTTCTTGTTCATATCATAATTCTGTTTGGACCGTGGACAAGCGGAAATCTTTTATAAGGATTGGAATTAACTAGGGAATTAATAGAAAAGTGGATGAATCAATGATCGGATGAGTAAAAAGGTGGAATTGATTGAATGAACTCTGCTTTCCTTCACTTGATTTAATCTCAACAAGATTCGCTTGTTTGTTTGTTTGCTTGAACTCCAAAACCCCTGTCTTTACTCTTTGCTGATTGATAAGAATCCCGATTCTCTTGGGTTCAACCCCTTGCTTGCTTGCTATACTAGTTAGTAGTTTAGGGTTATTTATCTTTGATCTTGGAAACAACGATTTTAGCCGAGTCAAATTTTGGCGCCGTTGCCGGGGAATCGGTTTTTAATTTTCTGTTTAATCGGCGTTTCTGACGAATCCGCGACCTCGGAATTTTTCCGAGCCCACGGAAAATCCGCGCCCTCGGAATTTTTCCGCGCCCGCGAATCGATTCGTCCAGATCCCCCGAATTGGTAAGAACCTGTCTTATGGTTCTTACCCGTTCTACTGATAATTCTCCTGTTGTTCCATTTGATCCAGAAATTAACAGGACTCTGAGAAAGTTGAGACGTCAAGTTCAGGCTCAAGTGTTAGGCATACAGTTTGATCCAGTTTCTTCTTCTTCATCATCTGATTCAGAGGTTGAAGAGCAACTAGTCAGCATGGTAGATCGCACTATTAGGCAACTGACTGCGCCTAATTTAGAGCAACAACAACTTGGTCTGCAGTTTCCAGCTTTGGGAGAAGGAGTAAAGTTTGAGCTTAAATCTGGTCTTCTCCACTATTTGCCTAAATATCATGGGCTGAGTGGGGAAGATCCAAATAAACACCTTGCAGAATTCCATTCTGTCTGCTTGGGAATGAAGCCAGCTGATGTGACTGAAGATCAGCTTATGCTAAGGGCTTTTCAATTTTCTTTGGCTAACTCAGCTAAGGAGTGGTATCTATACTTAGCACCTGAAACAATTACTACTTGGGCTCAGATGAAGGGTGCCTTTCTAGATAAATATTTCCCTGCTGCTAAGCAAACGTCCATTAAAAAGAAACTGAGTAGTTTGGAGCAGGGAGATGATGAGAACTTGTATGAGTACTATGAGCGTTACAAGAGACTCAAAGCCAGTTGTTCGTACCATGGCTATTCTGATAAAGACCTAATTTTCTATATTATTGAAGGTCTCTGTGATGCTGATAGGCGCCTGATGAATGCTTCTTGTGGAGGTTCTTATGAGAATCTCACTCCTAGGCAGGTGTTTGAGAAGTTGGAGACTCTAGCAGAGCAAAGCAGAAATCAGAGAAAGAGATCCAACAGTAGGTCTATTCATTCTATTAATGACTCCCTGAATGCTGAAGTAAGGGAGTTGAAAGCTATGATGAAGCAACTGTTGGCGGGCAATGGAGCTTCAAGTTCAAGGGCTTGTGGAATCTGTGGCGAATCTAGCTATCCTTCTGATGCATGCCCTATCATGCAAGAGCCAGCAGCTGATGTGAATGCTATAGGGAACTATGAACAGAGGCCCCGAAATGATCCATATTCAAATACCTACAACCCGGGGTGGGCAAACCATCCTAACTTTAGGTGGAATCAACAACCTCAACAACCTTTTCCACCACAGGGAGGTCAACCCAACTATGTTCTCAGGCCTAATTATGTGCCAAGGCCCCAGGCTCCTCAAGAAAATCCAGCCATTATCAATCAACTTATGAAGGAAAATCAAGAGACTAAGGTTGCGATGAAGAGTTTGGAAATTCAGTTAAGTCAGATTCCAACCACTCTGAACCGGCTAGAAGCTAAGGACTCGGGAAAACTGCCATCTCAGCCCATTAACCCGAGAGAGAATGTGAGTTCAATGACATTAAGAAATGGGAAAGAGCTAGATATTGAAATTTCAGCCAGCAGAAACCAGCTGAGTTCACCGGAGGGCAGTTCTGATCGCGGCGCAGAAATCGAGGAAATTCCGAAATCCGCGCCCACGGAAAAATTTCGCGCTCGCGGATCGCCCCTCTGACAGAATCAGATGGCTATATCAGACCTTCGTTTCCCCCCATGGCTTCACAAAAGCCAGCTCCACCGTTTCCTGAGGCACTGAAGGACACCAGGAGGCCAACCAATGACAAGGAAATTTTCGAAACCTTCTCCAAGTGTGAGGTAAATGTTCCTTTACTTAAACTTGTTCAAAGTATTCCTCGGTTTGCTAAATTTCTGAAAGAATTATGTACTATAAAGAGGAAACAAAAAGAAAAGGGACAGGTTAAGAAAATTAATCTTGTGGAAAATACTGAAATGTGTCTTCCATGCTTCAAAGGCAATTGCCTAAGAAGTATGGGGATCCAGGGAGGTTTACTGTTCCCGTTACAATTGGTGAGGCTAAAATTGAGCATTCTATGCTTGATCTAGATGCATCCATTAATGTCATGCCACTTAGCATCTATGAGAAGTTAGACCTAGGGCCATTACAGGATTCTAATATTACTATTGAACTGGTTGACCACTCTAAAGCGCATCCGAAAGGATTTTTGGAAGATGTCTTAGTGCAGGTGGATGGTTTAATTTTTCCGACGAACTTTTATGTCCTAGAGATCGGTAATGGGAGATACGACCTAGTTTTGCTGTTGGGTCGTCCATTTATGAAGACGACGAGCGCGGTAATTAATGTTTCAAAGGGCCTATTATCTATGGCACATGAAGGAAAAAGGGTCCAGTTTCAGATTGATGATGATCCATTCTGAGCATAAGGACGTCGGGCCAAACGACGTTAAACAAAGGCGCTGCTCGGGAGGCAACCCGAGGTAAGTTTTTCTTTTCTTTTCTTTTTCTCTTTTTAGTTTAGTTTTAGTATTCGTTTTGTTTTTATCGGGCTAACTTGCAGATACCATTTTTCCATCAAAAGAAGAGAGTCCGAGAGGAGTTCGAGCCCGCGGCTTGATTCGCGACCCCGGATTTGATCCGAGACCGCGACAAAATCCGCGACCATGGATACGATCCGAGATCGCGGATTGGCCTGATTTTTATCGGTTATTCACAAAAAAAAAAATTAATTAATAAAAAAAATAAAAAAAATAAAAATAAAAATAAAAGGCTTTCGGGTGAAACCCCCGGAATAAAAGGCTTTCAGGTGAAAACCCTGAAATAAAAAGGTTTTCGGGTGAAACCCCCGAAAAAGCCCGAACCAGTACCAAACCAAACCCGAAAATAAAATAAAATTTCCCACCTACCCCACCTACCTGTCTTTTTCTCCCACATCCATTCTTCCCTTCTCACCAAACAATCCCTTAAAACAAAAACACCACCACCAACCCTCCACCACCATCACCACCCGCGGCCACCATTTGCATCCGCGACCCGGCGATTCCGCGCCCTCGGAAGTTATCCGCGCCCGCGGAAATTCGTCTTCAAGCACCACCGTTTGTCACCATTGTTGGAAGTTCGAGTTTTGTTTGGAGTGGAGGTTTGGAGCAATATCGGGCTAGATCCGAACGGTTAGTCCTTATTCCTATCTTTGGAGTTTGATTCCCGCTGTATTGAGGTCGATTTGTTGTTATTTGAGGAGAATCTGAGAATTGAGGGAGTCGGAGTTCGCCATTGTCGAAGTTCTTCAGATCTGGAAAAATCCGGATCCGCGCCCGAGGAAATATTCCGCGCCCGCGGATTGCCCCTGCCTGTCCGCGCTCGCGGATCTGATCCGAGCCCGCGGATTGCTTTTGTCCAGTCCGCGCCTTCTTTGTTGTCCGAGGCCGCGGATTTCAGTAACTTGGTAATTTTCTTGCTCAACTCTATATTATTTATTCAGCTATGGCATATTACGGTTTACAGCATCTGAGTGAGGGACAGAGGGAGATTTGGGATAAGTATGAGGATAGGGAGTTTGTCAGTACTAAGTTTTTTGATGTCCCTACACTGATTAATTTGGGACTTAGAGAGTGTACAGAGCAGTTACTGGCGACTGGGGGTTTGGGTAATTTCTCTGCTCTAGCTATGCCTACTTATAAAGGTCTTACTATGGAGTTTCTGTCCACTTTCCGCTTTGCTGATGGGGTCTTGAGTTTTCATGCTTGTGATAGATTATGTAGTTTGACCCGTGAGGAGGCCTGTCTTATTTTTGGGATCAGTTCACCACCTACTGATGGGTGGACGAGTATACTGTCTGATGCCACTATTTATGATTTTTGGTATACGCTTACTGGCTCCCCTTTTAACACTCGTTCTGGGGAGCTTAACAGTAAGATTCCCCATCCATGTGTCCGTCTGTGTCACAAGGTTCTGGCCATGGCATTTTTTGCTCAGGGAGAGCCAAACAAGCTTCCTGCTCGAGATTTGAGGATTATTAGATGTTTGTTTCCTTTTCCGTCTCACTGCCCGGATTGGTTCGGATTATTTATTCAGTTTGTTGAGAAGTATCCAGATAAGAGGGGGTCGATTAGATTGGGTGGTATGGTTACTCTCTTAGCCACCAGATTTGTTTCTAGAGAGCAGATTGAGGCACAGTTTGGCCGGCATTTGACTGATGGGTACAGATATACTCACCAGGCTTTAGTTAGGGCCAATTGTTTGAGAGGGTCAGTTGATGACGGGTGGAATTGGTTGCATGGGCATCCTGCTACAGCTTATCTGCGTCTACTTGCACATTTACAATATGGCGATACTGTGTATTCTTTTCATCTGCAGCCTAATGTAGACGTTCCTGCAGAGGAGTTTGTTGGCGATGAGTATGAGGCTGATGGTGTTGGTTGGGATGAGCAGGCTGATGCATTTCGAGCTAGATTTTATTCTGAGCCTTTTGGATGGGCTCCTGCTCCACAGACTATAGTTGGTTGGGGTGCACCTCCCCCAGCTACTCGTGCATCCACTTTTGCTTCTACTTCTGCTTCCTCTAGTTTGCCATGGACAGATGGTATGAGTTTTGAGGATCGTATGTTGATTGGGATGCAACACTTATCTATTCGTCAGGATGCCATGTCTGCATGTCAAGATGCTATGGATCGTTCATTGGAGGCATTTTATGAGCATCAGAGGCAGGCAACTGTTTTCTGGCAGACACAGTGGCCAGGTTATCCATCATTCCCTCCACCAGATCAACAATGAGTCTTATGATTCCTTCTTCTGTACTTTGGTCTTTATTTCTTAGCTTCATTGGGGACAATGAAGGGTTTAAGTATGGGGGAAGGGATTCACTGATGTATTTGTATTATATGTACAATTGTATTCTATTTCTGTCATAATTAAAAAAAAAATAAAAAAAAATAAAAAAAATAAAAAAAAGCCATAAAAATAGAGAAAAAGGCATAAAAATCCTAGGATGAGTTGAAAACCCGAAAGGGCGGCTCAAGTAATAAGCAGGTAACCCGGACCGGCATTAGGCTGGGGTAATATGAGGTTAATGAGAGATGTGAGTATTTGTGAGCACACCTAAGAAAAATGAAAAGAGTGATTAGGTGAAAACCCGAAAGGGCGCCTAAGTAGAATGAGTGGAAAAATCAGAGTGTTTAGGATCATATTCTACTTTGGGGCTTGGGGATTACACTTTAGATATTGGGTAGATCCTAGGTTGCTCTACACTTTTTGGAGCTTGAGTGTTATATCTTGTATCTGTGAGGTGTGTGGTTTGAGCTTTCTTGTTTTGCTCACTATTTCTCTACATGGGTCTGGGTTGTGAGTTGAGAGTAGATTTTTCATATTTCCCTTTACTTCCTGTGGATCTTTGATAGGATTGATTGTTAGATTTATTTTGAGCTTACTCGAGGACGAGCAAGATCTAAGTATGGGGGAATTTGATACGCTGGTTTTAGTACATCGTAATTCTGTATTTTTATTAGGATTTTCTGAGTGTTTTAGGCTAGATTAGGTGATTATCTGTAATATCAGCAGAAGCCTACAGTTGAAGATTTGGAAGACAGAAATCCTAAATTCGAAGTTGAAGTGCTCAAGGAGTCAAGATCCGCGTCCTCGGATCAGATCCGAGCCCGCGGTGCCGAGGTAGAAGCGAACCATCCGAGGGCGAGGAAGGCTGGATCCGCGACCGCGGATTATTTCCGCGCTCGCAGATCGTTGGGGTTCCGCGGCCAAGGCGAGAGAGTAGATCCGCGCCCGCGGATTGAATCCTCGCTCGCGGATCGAGGGTTTCAGCGCCGCCTTCGTTTCGTCTTTATTTTATCTTTTGTATTTTTATATTTTTATATTTTCGGACTTATTTTCTACTATTTAAGGTTTGTTTCGAGTTTCACTTTAGGGTTACACAATTAGAGAGACAATTTCTAGCATATTTTCAGTATTATGGAGAACTAATTTTCCCTTGGAGTTTGTTTAATCAAGGAAGCCTTTTTATGTATTTCGTGAGATTCTGGTAACTTTTCTATCCCTTGGTTCATATCAAAACTCTTGGTTTTATTTATATGATCTTTGTTTGATTTGATAAGCCTGATCAACTTGTTTGATTGACTTAGATCTACTGTTTGGATTAGGTTTGATTGTTGTCTGTGCAATCTTATTTATCCTTGAAACAACTCTTTTCTAGGATCGTGGACTAGAATTGAGAAAGAGTATTTGATTGTTATTTTATGCATGAGACTCGTAGCTTGATTGCATGAATTAATATCCTTCTATCCTTAATATTTTGCATGATTTGAATTAAGCGTTTTTGTTCATATCATCATTCTGCTTGGACCATGGACAAGCGGAAATCTTTTATAAGGATTGGAATTAACTAGGGAATTAATAGAAAAGTGGATGAATCAATGATCGGATGAGTAAAAAGGTGGATTTGATTGAATGAACTCTGCTTTCCTTCACTTGATTTAATCTCAACAATATTCGCTTGTTTGTTTGTTTGCTTGAACTCCAAAACCCCTGTCTTTACTCTTTGCTGATTGATCAGAATCCCGATTCTCTTGGGTTCGACCCCTTGCTTGCTTGCTATACTAGTTAGTAGTTTAGGGTTATTTATCTTTGATCTTGGCAACAACGATTTTAGCCGAGTCACTACCCCGACGAGAACCCGAGAGGTCAAATAGCAGACGTGCACCTCCAAAGCGGAAAGACACTACCAAACCGTGCCGAGTCCAAGGAGAACAACGGCGATACCGAAGATGATGCTCCGGTTAGGCTCGATAACGAGCCAAACAAGGTCGATATCGGGCCTAAACATCTTGGTACCGATGCTCCCCAGGTCAATAAGGATCCCAAACTAGGTAAGTCCTCGATACCGAGTCACTCCCTTAGTCCCAAGCACGGTATCGACCCCGTTGGGGTCGATACCGACCCTTCTCCTACACCAATCGACCCTCTTGTCGATTCGGTAGGACCTCGATCCGGGTCTCTCTTTATCCCAAGTCCGTCTAAAACTCTTCCTTTCCCAAATAAGAAGTCTAATGATATCACGGAAGGAAAGTTTAGACGCTTTGTTAAAATTCTTCAAGGGTTATATATTTCAATTCCATTTACTAATGCCCTTAATAAAATGCCGGACTACACTAAATTTTTGAAAGAGATTTGAGCAGGAAAAGATCTATTTCGAAGCTGATCCAACCACCTTATTCGAAGCTTGGTGGTTTTGAGAAGCTGAGTTTGAACGGAATTGGCCTTCGTTGGTCCCTTTTTATCTGCAGTAGGTACGGAGGTGTCCCACCTTTCCACAGTTGTAGCACGTCCTACGGTATTTTGAGCAGTCTCGATTGATGTGCCCCGATTCCCCACAATTGTGAAAAACTATAGAGCTCTTCTTGGATTCCGAGCTCTGGAAATATTTTGGCCCAGCTGACATCGCCTTGTCCTTACGTTTCTTGGACCAGTGTGATCCTTATGGAGAGGCCGACCTTTTGAAACCGCTTTGGTTTGAGTGTTGAGGCTTCCCTCCACCATTCTTTCCGCGCTCGGGCCCCTTAAGCGTCGTTTCAATCATGTAGGCCACATCCACATATTCTTCCAAGGTTTTGAAATTGCGATTCACCATACAAGGTTTGATGGTGTCGCTCATCCAATGGTGGAAGCGCTTGATCTTCTGCTGCTCGGTGGTGATCTCTTCCTCTTTGTACTGTAGCAGGTGGTTAAACTTCTTGGCTCGCTCATGCACACTTAATCGGTGGACTTTCGAGGAGTGAAGTTCATCAAGCTTCTCGTCTTTCATAGCCTCGGAGAAGAAATGGTTCATTATTTTGTCTTTGAACATAGCCCATCTCAGGTCGGGGCGAGTAGCCAAACTAGATCTCTCCGACCATTCTCCGGCTTCTTCCTTAAGCCATAACACAACCGTGTGCACTTTGTGTAATATCCGCTAAATTTTAATTATAATAAAACGGATATTTATCCTGATAAATTTTTTTTTCTCTAAAGTAGAGAACTTAATAATCTTTATAATTTCTTATTAAATAATAAAGAGGTTGTAAAAGTTTATTACAATGACAATTAAGAATTTCATTAAATATATTAAGCAAATCGAGTACTTAATTAAATATTTTTCTCTTAAATAGAGAGTTTAAATATTCTAATAATTTTCTTAATAAACTGTAAAAAGGTTATAAAAGATTATCAAAGTGACAAATGAAAAATTCAAATAAAGATAGTTCATATTAATTTGGAATTTCTATTTAAAGTCATATTACAAAGCAACTAAAAATAAAAGGTGAGGCAAAATAAAAAGGCGTCAAGAGGGGGACTCGAACCCAAAACCTCTTGCACCCTTCATAAACTAACAAACACTCCTTCCCGCTATGCCATTGTAACTTATCTACCCATATTACAATTCCTTTAATTATAAACCCTCTTATTTCTTCTTCTTCCACAAGAGAGTCAACTTGTCTGATTGATTTTGACGTACACCAATGCTTGCCATTCTTCCTCCCAATCTCCATAGTAGCTTCAAAGATCACTCAAGACCATCATCATCTTATGTCATCATTCAACTAACACACCTTCCACCAATTCCCTTTGATCTTGCTTTCATCCATTGGGCAATTCCATCAATGGAGGAACAAGGGAAGGTCCATATTTTGCTATAAATAGGGGTTAAAGCAAAGGGAAAAATGCACATCAATTTCCTCTCTTTCTTTCTTCAAATTCGTCCATGTCAAACCCCAAAAATCCAGAAATTATGTTTGCCCAAAATCTGAATTTCCCCCCATTAAAAGCTGATTTTTACACACAAAATTCACAAAAAAACCCTATTTGCTCTCCCTTGGCCGCCCACCACCGCCGGACCATTCCTACTGTCGGCCACCACCTGCGCGCGCTGCCTAAGGACGTCGGAGCCCCGCCACCACCTCTCGGAGTTGCTGCTGCTCGTTTTTGATGATCCACCTGAAGAAGAAGGAGCAAGGAGGAAGAATGGTGTTGGTTTGGGCCTTTTTTATTGTTTTAGGCTGAAATTAAAAGGATTAATAAGGCCCATTTGCATTTTTTAAGCCCATCAGCTTTCATTTTAAGAAGGAATTAATGAGGAATTTCGACCGAAGCCTTTCCATCTCGATTCGTGCGCCCATTTCCGCTCTTGTCTCGTCTCGGTATAATTTCTCGACTTATATTTTATTTATAACTATTTATAAGATAATTTTTCCCACATTTATGTGATATTTGTTTAATTAAATTGAATAAAACTAACATGCATGTGAAGTTAAAAAAAGGAAATAAATTTGGCAAGACATTTA
Organism: Fallopia convolvulus; assembly: GCA_964016875.1. NCBI lineage: Eukaryota > Viridiplantae > Streptophyta > Magnoliopsida > Caryophyllales > Polygonaceae > Fallopia > Fallopia convolvulus. The sequence goes on along the minus strand of OZ024734.1, from coordinate 28,580,436 downwards.
ATAAATTCCAATAAAATATAAGAATAATATAAATGACTTTTAAGAATGAAATTTATGATTTTAAAAATAATGTTAACTTGGGTATATTTTTATTCTAAAATAAAAGGAATAATAAGATAATGGGAGTTTATTAAAACAAAGACTTTATTAAAAAGAAATTAGTCTTGCATCCTATAATATGCTTTGTAATAATATTAGTAAGATGTTTTGAATAAAGTATGTTAATAAAAAACAATTATGTGATTAAATTAATTTAAATAAATAATTTGCATGTACTTTTATACATAGAAATACATTATAATAAAATCATGGGATTAAATAATGAGATTTATATAAATGAGAAGTATAATATAAATAATATGATTATCCATTTGGAAGTTATTATATAAATATAAAGGTCTAAGTTGTTAGAAAATATATGCTAAAGATATTATTAATAATTATAGATATAAATAAATAGTTGCATACTTCTATTTTTATGAAATAATATTCTGGACATGAGGAACCATTTAAATAAGATAATATGAGTTTATTATGATCTTTGGAAATTTTCATATAAGTAAAGTGTAGAATAAGTATAATATAATATGATATAGTAATATCTTTTATATCATAAGGTGGTTTCATGTCTTAAAAAATATATTTTATGATCAAGTTGGGTGAAAAATATTTAAAATGAAAAATAAATGATATAATATGATAAGGGCATTTTGAACTTTTCACATCATAAGAATGATTTTCATGATCAACATGATTTATAAATATGGAAAAAATTTTAATAAGATAAAGTAGTCTTAAAAGATACTTTTATGATCAAGTTATGGAATAAAAGATATCTTTATAAAGAAAGGTAAAAGAAATAATAATAAGGGTATAATGGATTTTTTTTATACCATGATAATGATTTGAATAATTATTAATTTGAAAAGAAATATAGGGAGTATGTTTTAGAATTGCGATCAGATGCAACATATTGCTACAGTGTTTTATGCGGGCACATGTAAGTCGTTCGATCGGTGTCTTTTAACGGTCAAGATATGTACACGCGTTTAAGAGATATTATACACGGAGGGGCATTTTCGTCCTTTACCCATTAAATTAGAACAAAGTTGCAGGGTCTCCTTCAACCTCTACACCGTTTGTTTTTTCAATCGCCTATTTCGATCAAACCTCCTCCATTCTTGTTGCCTCTTTGCTTCTTCTAATTTAGTTAACCTTTTTTGTTGATTTCGGCCCAAATTTATGTTCTCTCTTCATAGATTTTGTTATAGATCTCTTTTCCAAGGTTTCAAGTTCACATTTGGGGTTTTTTTCAAAATTTGGAGCTTGGTACTTCGATTACATGTTTTTGTGTGTGTTGGACTGATTTTTGTTTATTAGAATCAAACCTATGAAAGATTGTGCTTGTTTTGCTTTACAATTTCAAGTTTTTGATTGAAAACAAAGGTTAATGACCAATGCACATATAACCGCCCACCATGTGTTCGATAAAATGTCCAAATGTTCAACGTAGCGCTTAGATAATTTTTTTTTACCAATTGTTCATAAATTATGAACCTAGTATACCAAAATTATTAACTTATACCATTTATGAACTAGAATACATGACACAAGTAACATGTATTTGTTAATTATATTTCCTGAACCTCATTGATAATTGTTATGAACTTAATTTTATAAAGACATGAACCCACACAATAAGTTTATGTACTAGATTAAGTGAAAAAAATAACAAATATTATGAATTTCATGAACTTTATTGAAATTTTTTCTAAACTTAGCCGTATAAAGACATGAACTAAAAGAATATCATTTATGAATACATGCCACAAAATAACAAGTATTGTGGATTAAATTTAATGAACCTTATTGACAATTGATATGAACATAACCATGTAAGGACATGAACCAATACACCAACTTTTATGAACTAAAAGTCATGTACCGTGAGACGAAATATTATGAACATGTATGAACTTGTACCATTTATGAACTAGAATATTTCATGAACCACATTGATAATTGTTATGAAAGTAATCGTGTAAAGACATGAACCCATAAAATATGATTTATGTACTAGATTATGTGACAAAACAAAAGTATTATGCATTAACTTTCATGAACTTTATTGATAATTGTGGTGAACTTAACCTTATAAAGCCATAAACCAACAAAATATCATTTATCAATGCATGACACAACATTACTAGTATTGTGAATTAAATTTAATGAACCTTAGTAATAATTGTTATGAATCTAACTTGTAAGGACATGAACCAATAGGCCAACTTTTATGAATAAAAAGTCATGAATTGTGGGATGAAATATTATGAACCTTTGTTTATATAAACATGAACCAAATGAATAAATATCATGAGACATAAGATATGAATCAAAATAAAAACTAGTATCAATTAAAAAACACGAGTTGTAAGATAAACTATAATGAACCAACAAAAGAACTACCATGAACCAAAAGACATAAACACGTATGAATAGTTAGCCTATGTGGGATTTGAAGCCACATCTATATGTACATGCATATTGCTCTACCATTTAAGCTAATAGGCTACCAAATGACATAAACTATAAGATAAACTACTAAGAATTAAAAGCAATGAACCATAGGAATGATTATGAAACTACCTTACAAAAACATGAACCAAAAGAAAAAGTATCATGAACCAAAAATCACGAAAGAAAATAACAACTAGCATGGACTACAAGACTTGAACCATAAGATGAACTTTGATGAAGCTAAGGTTATTCAAGCATGAACTAAAAGAACAATTGTTATAAACAAAAAAGCATGCAACAAAATTTATGAACCATAAGAAGAAATATTATGAACATTACCTTAACAAGCCATGAAACAAAAGAACAACAAATACGAACAAAAAGACATGATCGTATCTTCAATTAGCCCATGTGGGATTTGAACCCACATCTATGTGCATATGCACATTGCTCTACCATTTGAGCTAATAGGCAACAAAATGTAAAATTTCTCAAGTGTCAAATGCACATTTCTCAATTATCACTATTATAACAAGATCTATACAAACTTACATTGAGATTTTTCCTTAGAGGACTTAGTAGACAACACAATGAACTAAAAAATCTTCTTTTCACTGACCAATACATGTGAAAATCAGTGAATATTTCTTCTACTTACCAAATAGCAAAGGGTTAAAATTTAGAAATTTGGGGGTAATTGATTTTAGTAAAGAAAAATTATACGGCCGAGTTGTTTCCTTGCAATTTAGAACTTTAACCTATAAAATTAAACAAACTTCCTATCATAAACCAGAAGAATTTGTAGATTGCAAGGAAATTTTTAATAAACCCCAAACAACAAACCCTAGAAAAATCCAATTCGTGCATACCTTGCTTTGTATCATACTTCATGAATTTGATGAACCGATATCATCTATGAATGAAAATGGGGGAAAGAAAATGGAAGAAAGTAGAAAATAGGGGAAATTAGAAAGATTTATCCTTCAGATCTATGGTGGAGTAAGAGTGGAAGTAAGGGGGAGAGAGAGAGGGGGGAGAAGGAGAACGCTGAGAAAAAAATGCGTACAAACTTCTTTGTCTTTTTGAGTTTTTTTGTCAAAGGGTAATTTTGTCTATGAAATAAAAAAATTAGACTATTTACCCGCGTGCCATTATAAATGAACAGATCCTAGCTTTTCCGTATTTTTTAAAACCCCGTTTAGTTAATCCAGTCCCTCCATTCATTTGATCTAACGGCTTCAATTTGCTCGCATTTTTCACCCAATCAAATAAATCCACCCGAGCGTGACTCGTATGTTTTAATGGATTCTACATTAAGCAACTTACATGCTTGTACAATAAAAGATTAATAAATTAATCTAAAAGAAATACTAACTTTAAGTTAATGATTAATTAATAATTTGAATAATATTAAACCTTGATCTTCATAGGATTATAATAATTAAATTAAATTAAAGAGTTTATAAAGAATACAAGGATATTGCAAATATGAAATAATAATAATAAATAGAACAAATTTAGTTAGAATGCAAAAATAATTAACCTATTTAGGCGTTTGTAAGCAAACTTATATTTTTAGGTTCTTATTAAGTATAAAAACCCTCTTTTTTCTCACCTCTCTCTCCTGTGGTTCTTTTTTGCTCTTGATGTTTTCCGCCGACTACCTCCTCCTCCTCTTCAATGTCCGTCGCCGCTCCCTAGTGTGCCTAGAAAACCATCGCTCTCCATCCCCGCCCCCGCGGCTGCCATCTAGCCACCTCCAAGGTCTCTTCTCCATCTTCTCTGTGTTTTTTGCTCTCGTGGTTTGCTCAATTTCTTAAAACCCTAAGATTGTTCAATGTCTCGTGGTTTCCTGCTCTGATGGAATTCAATAAGGGAATTAAGGAGGATCCGCGCAACAAGGTGCTGGGAACGTGGAGCCATTTCGCTATCACCGATTTAGATCTCAATGCTTGTCCGAGATCCTTCTATGGCTTCTCCTGAGGTGAAAAAACTGGAAACCCTGACAAGGTCGATATCGAACCCTTCCAGTGCATTCATACCTCGATACCGACCCTGACAAGGTCGATTTCGAACCCTTCCAGTGCATTTATTTAGTTTTTTTGCTTTGTTCTTTGCTTTGTTTTGCCTTCTCTTTTGCTTTCTAGTTTAGTAATCAAACAAAACCTTGCTTCCAATGGACGATCCTGACCTCCCTATACACAGCGGGGTCTTGACTACAAATTTATTTGTTGTCGGGAAACCCTCTCAACACTCCTCTCCTCAGTCTTGTGTGTGTCCCTCAAACAAGAGCTAGAGAAGGGTAATTATAGAGAAACTAATCTATCTATAAGCTATCTATAAGGAAATAAATCTTCTAATAAGATATATCCATTAAAACTATCTAATAACATAAAAGGAAATAGGATAAAAGTCTTTTAATTGCACCGACTCGGTCTTCGCTACGATCCAGAGTGCCTCGGTATCGAGTTGTGTGCCTCGGTACCAACCTGTTACAACACTACGAACAACCTAGAGTAAAACTTCCGTAGCAGGTTCGTTACAATTCCATTTGACTCGATTCTTTTTCCTATGTCTTTGTAAAAAATTTCTCTAAATCTTTCCAAGCTCAAACTTGATCTTCAATATCTTTATGGACTTTATTCCTTGAGTTTTTCCTTAAGTGTTTCTCCTTGATTTTGCTCTTTTCCTCAAAAGTGCACCAAACAGCTTCTAAAAATCTACAAAACACCACCAAAGCTTATGTAGACTCCATATCTTAAGAAAATACAAAAACCTACACAAAAGACTCAAAACCAAACATAAAACTAAAGAAAAAGACTCAAACACACTAAAAACACACACTAAAAACATGACTAAAAAGGCAGACATCAATACAGAGCTTTAAGCGACGAGGAAGGTCAACCGAAGGAAGGAAGGCAGAGGGATAACGGTCTTCATCGTCGGCGGTGGGCGCGAACGCAGCAGGCCAATCTCAAGATAAGCAAGGATGCCTCAATGTTGGGCCGAGACAAGGGTGAGCATCAAATGATTCAGAGCGCACGAATTTGTGAGATTTGCGATTGAGAAAAAGAGAGAGAAGAGAGCTTTGGGTGTAAGGGATATGGTGGAAGAGCAAGCTCTATTCCACACAAAACCAAAACCGAGTACAAACAGAGGCAATGAGGGCTTTATGTAGAGCACTCCTTCGTAGAACACACTTTGACTAATCCCAATATGCAAACCGTGATACACGTCCAACAAAATAAAATAAAATAATAACAAATACATGAAATATATGTATATATAATAAAGTCATGCAACATAAATAATAATAAAAGAGATAGACACCGACGTGGCTCGGCTAGGCATAGAGGGTCGCGCTTTGGCATGCGTGTGCCAAGGGGGCCGCCATGGCCTAGGGCGCCTCGGAGTTGTCAGATCTTGACTTGGGTCGGGGCTTGATGCCACCATTCTCCCCCTATATTCAAAGCATCCTTGCTTCGAGCTAGGGACGACCAAGGAGAGATGATGCTCGATGGTCAGAAAAATAACAATGTCGGGCTCGGGTGCCGCTCTTAGAACATCCATAATTATCAAAGAAAACTCGGGTTCAAGAGCTGGTAATGGTGTAGAAACGACCACAATAGCGGGCTCACTCAAAATCGACGCGGTGGGCGTTGGCACGATGGTGGGTGCAATAGGGGTGGTAGTGGGTGCACCCATAGGTGAGATAGGGAGTGCAACAGGTGTGACAATGACCTCAGCAATTGCCACAGTAGGCGGAGCAGTGTGCGCTATAGTCGCACTTGAGGCGTTGGCAACATGCGCGAAAATAGCATGCATGGACACGATCGATGGCGTGATAGACAATGGGGCTGACACAAAATGGATCATAATAGAGGCGGTTGTGGGCACGACAAGATGCGCGACCTTGGGCCTGGATGGGATCGATCTCATGTTGGTATGAGGCGTTGCTCGCTAAGCCACCAAGGCTCTCAATTTGTGAGTCTTTCTCTGTTCGGCCATGATGGCTAAGGCGCGATCTGAGACACCCTGAGCATCAACCTCTGAAGAAAAATGTTGAGCCATGAGAAATGCAATGTGTCCCCGTCTTAACTGAAGGTCGACGACCAGTGGCGGACCCAGAACTTTTTTAAAAGGGGGCGGAACTTTCAAAAGTCGGGGCTTCAAAACTTTAGCTTAAAAAACAAAGGATAGTTCATCGAATTATTCAGGGTGCATACGATAAATATTTATATGAAATCTTACAAGAAATCAAATAATAATTAAATATTTTTATATTAAATTTTAAAACTGACAATTATTTATAAGGTTTCTTATCATGCCAAAAATTCTAATGTTGTAAATATATTGTATTCTATTAATAACAATTACTAAGAAAAATATATTATTAATTGCTAACCAACAAACATCACATAACAAATGATAATTTTCTATATTTTAACAATACACGCAATTAATATATAATTACTATATTTTCTATTAGAAAAAAATAGAAGTGATTAGATCATGTATTATTTAAAACCATATAAAAATAATTTAGTCAATATTTTTACCATGTTTACATAGTAAATATAACCAAGTAATAGTTTCTTTTAAATTATATCCTCTTTAATTAATGGAAACTAGTTGTGATACTAATTAATAAAAACTATTTAAATTAATAAAAATAAGTTATTAATTAAATGCAAATAACATGAATATTTTTTTAATTATATTTAGTTTGTTCCCATTAACGAAAAAGAAAAAATAAATAAAATATCAAAGGGAGAAAGATGTATAGAATTGGGTGAATGATCACATGTTGATGTGAAGATCCAGTATTCCAGTGTATGAACAAGGGCAAAATAAATTAAATGTGAAAAGGGGGAAAAGCTGAGTCGAACTTAGGTTTCCGTGTAACGGATGGGAAAGCAGGGGCTGCTCACGCCAATTCCGCTACTTTATTTAAATGCTATATAATTCATCTACTAAAATTATATTGCGAAAGGGGGGGCAGCCGCCCCCTCAAGCCCACCCATGGGTCCGCCACTGTCGACGACAATACCATCTATCATCTTCAACGCGGGACCACCAGTCTTGTGAGTAGCCGGTGAAGCAACTAATGGCGATTTCACACTGCTCATACTTGTTGCAGTCTCGTTGGCTAAAGTAGTATGGCATATGATTGATCCACCAGAAGAACATATCATGGTCATCATGTCCAACAAAGTACCTTGGTCGAAGTCCTGTATGAACAACAAGAGAGTAAAAGTGAACTAAGTATAGAGAAACTAAGAAATATATGCACTCAAATCACTAAAATCATGCAAAGGGGTCGGGTAGCACATCTTGTCGTGAGGGCGGCTCGTAACGGTAATCAAATGTGGTGTTATGGTCAAATTCACAAGTAAAATTGAGACGCCCCAATAAGCAGAAAATAAGACCAAATCAAGAACAAAAATATGAAAGGATTCAAAGAAGCCCAAGTACGGCTAAGGTGAGGTCCGGAATGAGCCAAGTCGAATTTGGGTTAGCTTATTTTGGCTTTCCCCTTTGGAATGATTTTTTTTATAACTTTGTTTGAATCAAACTAGAGTTCTTCAAATCTCTCGTGGGTTTTTGAATATGCGACTCGTCCCTTTTTTTTTTAACTTGGATCGTTAATAAGCAAACAAGGTTGTAGCAGTTGAACTAAACAACCTTGGCAAAACGGCAAGTAGAAATCAACCTTGTCTAAATTTTAGGAGATTGACAAGCCCAAAAATAACTACCTAATTCGGCAATTATGCAGAAAAAAAAGAAGGAATTAGCCCAAAAATCCCTTTTTAACTTACTAACTACAAATTTGTTTGTAGTTATGTTTTAATTATCCGCACTAACCCTCGATTCTCCATCACTTGTATCATGAATCCTCACTTCTCTTTCCTTCTACGCTCTCTAGTCTCGAGATTTTGATCGACCTTCTTTCTCATTGCCATTCGCCGTCTTTGGCCAGAGCTCGTTGCCGCTTCCTGAAGGTCCGGTTCTCTATTCCAATTAGATCGAATTTGATGTCAATCCTAAGTCATCTGCCGTTCAAATAACCTTGGGCTAACCAATTCTAGGTCGTATTTGGGTTCGTGAAAGAAACTATCGGATTGGAATTTTGAATCGGATGGAGATGGCGTGGCAAAGTGGTGGTAGTGGGCAATTGGAAGCGCCGCCCAGCTCAGTTGGGGAATTAGGTCTATCCGACAAGGCTAAGCCGGCAACGGTCGCTTGACGCCACTTCGGTACCGCCACTCAAAGCTATCAAAATCATTGCAAGTATTTGAGCTGCGTTCTTCTGAGCACAAGCAAGAGGAGGTCTTGTTGCTTGTATGGCTCAACTTTTGTACATATGCTCTCTTAGAAGTTGCTTAAATCTCTTATTTTTCCTTATGTAGAAATTTCAACAGCTAGATGATAGCATTCACTTAGACAATGGTAGTGAAGTGTGTGGGAATGTGATTCATGTGAAACATGGGCTCGCTGGTGTTGATCAAGTGTGGGAACTTGAAGCCTTGTTCACAGCCTCTTGAAAAAGCAGAAGAAAGTACTAGAAGACCAAGGTTGGTAGCTTTTGTTGACAACTTGATTATCTCAAAGGAGGCGACCAGAGAGTAACTTCAGATTGTAATTTTACCGTTTAACAAGATTTGGCTATTCATTTCAGGGGTGAAAGTAGTAACTTCAGATTGCAATGAATGTTGTGATGATGGGAATGTCCTTGAAGAGTCAAATGTGGAAAATTGGGTGTCTTGAGTTAGCACTGATCAGGTATGTGACTATCTATGTCTTCTAATTTCTTTTCACAAGTGTTTTGGTGATCTACTAGTTAATTTATTGTATATCTCACAAAATAGCTTAATGCGTTATTTTAAGCTTATTTGTTGAGTAGAGAAGGTTAACGAGATCATGTCTAGAATGAGGACTCTGAATTACTGCATTGTCATATGATAAATTGATATATCATCCAGCTCCAAGCTCAAGGTTTTAGGAGGTAGTAGATTGATCAGAACGAGGAGTGAAAAAATATGTCATTCTATTGATTAAAGAATTTGAAGTAATATGTAATTGCCAATGCCTGCAATGGTTCCTGATTGTGGATGAAGTTTTTCCACTTGAATATCATTACCAATGCCTGCATCTATTTGGATTATTTGTTGAAGATAAGTATCTAGATTGATCCATGTTTCATAGACTAAACCTAATCTTTAGTTGCTCTTAATCAAATCAATTAGAAATAAAGGAGATTAATGCCCAGCTGTCTAATATCTAGTAGCCTGAGTCTGAAGATCCTTTTGTTGTTAGTTGTGACAGTTTTCTCAACAAGATCCTTTTGTTGACGATTTTTTGTCAACAAGATATTTTTGCTGACAATTTTTTTTGTCAACAAGATCCTTTGAAAATCGTCGACAAGATCCTTTTGCCAGAAACAATATCCTTTTGTCAACAAGCCTTCCACTCGTTTGTTGACAATATCCTTTTGTTGACGTTTGCTAGAAGCTTATGGATTGGAATTCTGTCTTTATAGCCAATTGGTGTTCCACTAGAGTTCACCTTCGATATTTTATATAACAAGCCTTGAGTCTTCTAGGGGGAGCACCAGCTAGAACAACCAGAATCCAGTCTGAAAAGGTAGCAAAGTTCGAACTGTTAGAACACCAGCTTCTACCTAGAAGATGTCATGCGTGGCATTCTAAAAGTGGTATGCATCATGAAGATAAGAATGAGGATGGTCTGTCTTTCCTTGTAAGATAAGGAGATATGATATTGAGGTATGTTATATTTTCTTTTAACTAGCAAAATAAGTTTGCACTTCATAGAACATATGATTTGTGGACCAATGATGAATTCTGATTCCAGAAGAAATACTTTAATTAGTGGATGAAATTAATATAAGGGAAATTCATGGTTTAATGATTAGTGCTCACTCCTTCAGACTAGTCTAGAGCTTTAGATACACATGTTTAGTTTTAGTGGCTTTATACTACATGCTATTTCATTGACACTCTCTTGAGGAGTTGTAGATTTGCCATAACTTTTAGATACTTTGTTGACGCTCTCTTCAATTGGTAACTAAATGCTGTGATTTTTGATAGATTTATTTGCATATGACAGGAAAGAGAGACTCGTAGAGAGGAAAAGATTTAGTTTACATGTAAATGCTCGTTTACAATATTTTATTCAACAAAAGCCTTGTGTTGACAATTGTTTTTTTTTTGTTAAAAGAGCCTCTTGTTGACATTTTTTGTCAATAAAAGCTTCTTCTGCACATTTAATCAAGTTATTTTCCATTGGATTAAGTTTTTCATGGCTTGCCATTGTCTAGAAATGCTAATGTGAAAGATGAGAATATTGCGAGCAGATTTGAGTTATGAAATTGAGTATAGCTGAATTGATTATGGGCAGGCAGTGGACTCAGCAATCAGATTGATCATAGATTACGATGAGCAGCCTAGTCATTGATCCCTTATAAACATCATCTATCGTATGAATTTGTGCAACTGGTTAGTGCTAGTGAATGAATTCTGATGCAAATTTATGCTTGTTGAATTAATCCTGCTAGCTCACCCCTCACATCATGTATATGCTGTAGTGGAGATGTATTTTCTTATATAGCTCATAATTATTGTTGCAAACTGCAGGCACATTTTGAGGTGAATGATCGGTGAATCTGAATCGGTGATTAATATGAACTTGATTGTTTTTTGTGGTTCTGTTTATAGGTGATGTATGAAAACAGGGCAAGATTACTACGCACTGCAGAGGGGAGTCCACGGACCATGAGAGTTGTATGAGAAGATCATAATAATAGCCGAAGCCCAGAAAAGGGCCCCAAGAACCTCCACTAGATCAAGAAGAAATGATGATGCTGACTTGTGTGTTGACAATGAACTGGGATTTGCAAAGGATCGCACTATCAATAGGTAAAACCTATCTTCATCGTGTACAAGTCTTTTTATATAATGGAAGAAATTGATTTAAACTTAAGCACGTTTTCATTTTCTTTGTTGGTTTTCTTGGATCTCTTCTAAAGATGTGAGCTAATAATTTGTGCAGATTAACTAAAATGAACAGCAAAGAGTACCTTTGTGTTGGAATTTTTTTATCAACAAGATTAATAAAAAAAACCTGAGTGGTATTCCTATTATAAGCATGTTTATCATATGCATCATATTATTCAACTTATTATAGCTGATTTTTTTATATATTTTCTTACCACAAGGCTCGAAACGTGGTAAATATATTAGAAAGAGGAAAGAGGATATACAACCCACACTCGGCCGCAACCGAGGTGCAAAAGAACAACTCCAACAAACCTAGCCCAACGGACCTAACAAAAACGGGTCTAGGACTCAAGTCAAAACTAGCCCAACAGGCTTACAGATCAAGCCCGGGTTTTAAACCCCGGGAACAAAACAAGAGCAATAAAGCCCCTTCAAACCAACTTTAACAAGAAAAACAACATTATCACAACCAAAAAACTCGGCCACGTATCCAACCAAACTGCCCACAAAACCAGCACGTGTCCCTAAGGTGTCTCGTCCCTCCCACCAGTTGAGAGCTAACGACCTTACCACAAGGCTGAGTGAATGGATTTAACTATTTTTTCTTAAAGAATTGAAATGAGTATATTTTTTTTTGATAAAATGAGCTAAACGCTCATTACAAGGCCAACACTAGATTATCTGTTACAAACAAGGCTAATCTAAATCATCACGGCAGATGATCTTTAGAAAATCAAATAATAGAGGATGATCACTGAACCAAGATTTACAAAAAGAAAAATCAAATGGATCTAACAACGATCCAGGGAAGAAATTAGAAATAGCAAAACTAAGCTGAGGGGAACTAAAAACCCTCCTGGCAAGAAAATCTGCCGCTGAATTGCACTCCCTGAAACAATGATAAAACACCATACAAGGAACCAATGCAACAAAGTGACGGATATCATTGACTATTGTCTGAATTTCCCAAGGAACTTTCCATGTTCTTTTTAAAGAATTAATAAGAATTAAATTATCTCCTTCAATAATAAGACGCTGAATTTGTAACGAAACCGCACTTCTAACACCTTCTAGTAAGGCAAGTGCTTCCTCTTGAAGGACCGAACAGGGTAGTTGTTCCTTACGATCAAAACTAAGAATCTTACTTTGATGGTCTCGAATTAAAAAACTCGAAAAAATCGCAGAGTTATTTCGTTTAGAAGCATCAAAATTAAGTTTCGACCATTGCGGAGGTGGCCTAATCCAAGAGCAATTATTTTTCCTTTTAGGACGAGTGACATGTTTAGGAACTAACGACGGACGAGCTAAAACCCACTGTAAATGTTGAGAGAAGGCTAAATCACTAGGAAGCAACGAAGAAATAACCCTAGAAGGATTGAAAATTTTAGCATTTCTGTGTCCCCAAATAAACCACCAAAGAAAACAAAGAACATTACTATTTTTATTCGAATTTATAGTAGAAATAAGATTATCTATAAAAGTACCTGAAGAAATGATTTGAAAATTGACATTCAACTTAGACTCAAGTTTAGAAATCATATTTTGTGAAAAAGGACAGTTAAAGAACAAATGATTCAAATTTTCTTCCTCACTTGAGCATAAGGAGCAGGTACTATAAACACAATTATAGAACCGATTTAATCTATCTGTAGTAGGAAGACAATCTGCACAGGCTTTCCACAAAAAAATTTTAATTTTTGGAGGAAGAGACGTCTTCCAAATCCAAGCAAATTCATACTGACGATCAGGCCTGGCTAAAGAAATCACGCAGGAAGCAGATGAGACTGAAAAAGTTCCATCCGAAGAAGGAAGCCAGATCAAACAATCCTCAGAGTCAGACACAGGGATTCTGATAGAAGCAATTAAATTCACAATTGAATCAGGAAGAAGCAAGCTCAAATATGCCAAATTCCAAGAATGATCAGGACTTATAAAAGTCGATACTTTTAAATTAATATTATTATTATCAAAAAAAGAGAGCAAATCAGTATTTTTCACCCAAGGGTCTTTCCAAAAGTTGATAGAGTGTCCATTTCCAATAGTCCAAAATAAACCCTTAGCAAAGCTTTCTCTAAGATTTAACAATCTACCAAATTGCCAGGAACAATTATTTTTCCGAAGATCAAAAATCGAAGAGGAACCCAAATATTTTTCAGTAATAATACGCACCCAATAATTATTCGGATTAGTATAAATTTCCCACAAAAGCTTCAGTTGTAGGGAAATATTAATAGTTTCAGCAGAGCGAAGACCCATTCCCCCAGACTCTTTAGGAGAGCAAACTTTATCCCAACTTATAAGAGGGTGATGATTAGGAGTAAACTTGTTCCAGAAAAAAGATTTATTAACTTTATCAATTTCACAAAGAATACCTTTTGGAAGCAAAAAGCTTTGCATTAGATAATTAACCTGTCCTAGCAAGTTAGATTGAATTAACACAACTCTACCTGCCTGGGAAATAGAGTTGGCTTTCCACTGAGAAAGTTGTTTTTTCAATTTGTTAATAGATTCTGTGAATACAGAATTTTGAACCCTTCCCTTGAGAATAGGAATACCTAGATATTTTTCCATTGAAGTGGTAATTTGAATATTAATAACACTGGCAAGCGACACTGCCGCCTGACGGGAAATATTTTCCGAGACCTGAAAACTACTTTTATGGTAATTAATCGAAAGACCAGAAATCCTTGAGAAGTTATCTAAGAAGCTTTTAATATAATTGATATTAGAATGAGATGCATTAGCAAAAATAATAGTGTCATCTGCAAAACTAAGAAACGGCAAACATATTCCATTTTTAACTAACTGTATTCCAACAAATTTGGAATCCAGAGTCGATTGTAATTGAAGGGTTCTAGCTAGATATTCCATAGATATGATAAAGATAAAAGGAGCCATCGGATCACCCTGACGAATGCCACATTGTGGTGAAAACTCAGTCCCAGGCTCATTATTAACCAGGACAGAAGAAGAAGTTGTAATACATGCCATAACTAGATCAACCCACTTGACATGAAAACCAAATTTAAGAAGAATTAGCTTAATAAACTTCCAACCAAGCTTATCATAGGCCTTTTCCATGTCAATTTTCAAAGCCATCCAGCCTTTTTTCCCCTTTTTCTTTTTATGAAAAGAATGAAAAATTTCATGAGCAATTAGTATATTATCTTGAATAAGTCTCCCTTGAACAAAAGCACCTTGAAGAGGATGAATTAAATTTGGTAAGATAGAGGCAATACGATTAGCTAGAATTTTAGTAATAACCTTATAAATAGTATTACAAAGACTAATTGGTCTAAAGTGATTAATATTTAAAGGAGAATCAATTTTAGGAATTAGTGCTATAAACGATTTGTTAATAGAACGCAACATATGACCCGAATGAAAAAAAGCTTGAACTGCCAAAACAACTGAGTTTCCAACAATATGCCAGTAATGTTGGAAAAAATCTGCCGGAAAACCATCCGGCCCAGGAGATTTATTAGGAGCAAGATCGAAAACCGCAATTTTAATTTCAGCTATTAAAGGCGTTTTGCACAACATCAAATTATCAGAATCTGAAACCAAGTTAGGAATAATATCTAAATCAGAATTACTAACAGAACAAGAAGGATTAAGGGTAAACCGGTGAGCAAGCTCAGAAGTAATTTTTGCAGAGATTAATTCATGATCAAACAGAACAACCCCTTCATTAGTCTGAAAGGAAAGGATTCTTTGTTTATAAGACCGAATTTTAGAGACAGATTGAAAATATTTTGTATTTCTATCCACATTTTGCAAGTGAGTAATTTTTGCTCTTTGTTTCCAAAAATTGTGCTGAAAATCTAAAAGGGCATTATATTTATTTAAATGAGCTTGTAGTTTATTAATAGTGTTAGTATTATAGGGATCAACTAATAAATCTGATTGAAGCGAAATTAGCTGATTTTCTGAAATTTTGAGTTGTTCATAATTATTATTAATATGATGTTTTGCCCATACTTTTGATTAAGTTTTCAAAAGATGTAATTTCATCGAAATACGAAACATAAAAGATCCCGACATGTGATAGCTCCAAACTTTTGAAACCAAGGGATGAAAGGACGAGATAGACATCCAAGCATTTTCAAAACGAAAAGGAATTTTCCGAAAACTTTTATTTTTTCCCAGCGAAAAAGTTATTAGACAATGATCCGAGGTGGTAAAAGGATGATGTTGGACTACAAGCGACGGAAAAAGTTGAGTTAAAGATTGTTGACTAAGTACTCGATCCAATTTTTCGAAGACATTATTCTGAGCCACCGAACTTTTACGCCAAGTGAAAGGAATGCCCGAAGTTTTAGATTCTACTAAACCTACATGATTAGAAAAATTAAGGATTCGATTAAATCTAAAAGGAAAAGGAGGAACACCTCCTAACTTGTCACTACAGGATGAAATTTCATTTAGGTCTCCTATTAACAGGAAAGGTAACTGATTTTGAGAAATTAAAAGAGCAAGAGACAACCAAAACGGAGTTTTAAGAGCCTCTCTAGACGGAGCATAAACAAAAATTAAAAGAATAGTTTGATTAAGGTATGAAATGATTATATTGATTGCTCAGGTTGATATATCTTCATTCTAGTTCACACTATTGGTGTTTTAGTTTATTTTTGTTTGTGGACAGTTTTTTGTCAACGTTTTTTTTTTGTCAACGAGACACTTTTTTGTTGACAAAAAATTGTCAACAAGGCATTTGTTGATAAAAAAAATTGCCAACAAGGTATGTGTTGACAAAAAACAATGCATTTGTTGACAATAATTATTAGTTGTTGATAATTTTTTGACAATAATTGTTGACGCTGACAATTGTTGATGAGTGTTGACAATAAGTTCATTCATAATTATTTGTTGACGTTGAAAATAATGGTTGTCAACAATTGTTGATGGTTGTTGAAAATAATTGTTGACGTTGATAACAATTCTTATC
Organism: Fallopia convolvulus; assembly: GCA_964016875.1. Lineage (NCBI taxonomy): Eukaryota > Viridiplantae > Streptophyta > Magnoliopsida > Caryophyllales > Polygonaceae > Fallopia > Fallopia convolvulus. The sequence goes on along the minus strand of OZ024734.1, from coordinate 28,563,954 downwards.
AACAATCGTTGACGGTTGTTGACAATAATAGTTTGTTGACGTTGACAATAATTGTTGGTTGACGTTGAAAATAATTGTTTGTTGACGTTGACAATCTTGTTGACAACAATTGTTGACAATAATTGTTTATTGAAGTTGATTATATTTGTTGTCAACTATAGTTGATGGTTGTTGACAATAATTGTTTGTTAACGTTGACAATAATTGTTAGTTTATGTTGAAAATAATTGTTTGTTGACGTTCATATATTGTCAACAAGATTCTTTTGTTGACAAATTGTCAATAAAAATTCTTTTGTTGACATTTTTTTGTCAACGAAGTTTTTTTTGTTGACGAAATTGTCAACAAGATTTTTTTGTTGACAAAAATTTTGTCAACAAAATTATTTTTTGACGGTCAACGACTGAGTTAACTTGATTGACCAAGTCAACTCACAACGGGTAATAGGTTGGGGACAGTGGAGTTATCCTATGCAATTTTATATTTTTTGTCAACTAATATGTAGTATCACCCCTTATTATAGGCTAATTACTAAAATCCTGAAAGAAAAAAAAAAGCTAACAAAATCCTATAATGTAGGAGCCGATCAACCGAATGTGGACCTCTTTCTCTCTTTTTTTGAGGATAAATGTGGCTATAATAAAAATAAAAAGAAAGAAGGAAAAGAAATTGTTTACGTGGTCAATTGGCAATTAATTTGCATGTTCACAAAATTAGATTGCACACATAAGATTATTGATTGGCAAGAATTTCGGTAACAAGAGATAGAATTTAAGATTGGGGATCAAACGAGAAATAATGTTAACATGTAAAATGAGAAATTAGCTCATTCGTTAGATCTGCATAGATGGAAGGCTATGACCCCGTCCGTTTTTTAATTAGTTTTTACTCAGGAGGGGTATTTTAGACTTTTTACTGCTCATTTTCTTCTCCAATTATCCTTTTCACAAGCTGCACCCATTTTCTTATTTTTTTTGAAGCCAACAAGTCTCTAATTGCTATGGAAACTAAAGAAAATTAATGTTTGATCATCATTCTACTTTCATAGACGTTTAATATCCTCCTTATGGATCTAGGTTCGTACAATTTTAGTATGGATTTTGATGAACTTATGCTCTTCCATTGGGTTTGCAATTTCTGTACAATTAATCCCCACACATTATGAATTTGAGTTAAGATTTGTGAGTATGAGTGGTACTTACATTAGTTGTTAAGCTTTTAGCCTGATTCAATTGAAAAAATGTGGTTGACGCCTACCATGTGTTCGATAAAATGTCCAACACATCTAGTGCATAAATATATATGAACCGCACTGTGAATTTTAATGAACCTTATTGTTTAAATTTCTGAACCACATTGGGAATCCTTCTGAACGAATAAAAAAACCTTATTTGCACATTTTTATCGCTCATCTAGTGCATTGTCACTTTTTATTACTCATTTATGTGTTCCCTTACCTTTTATTATTATTGTAGGTTGTTCATCAAGTTCGCACTACACCATTCTGCAGATTTAGCGATCATATTTTAGCGACCACAAAATATGGTCGCTAATTAGCGACCATATAGACACCAATGGTCACTAATGTGGAGGACAAAACGGGGAAAAAAATAAAACCAAATTAGCGACCAAGTGGTCGCTATAAAGGGCGTCCACGTGGTCATTGGGCTTATATAGTCAGAAATAAGTACGCGGGGAAATTTCCCGCCAACACTCAGCGATCATATGGTCGCTGAACGTAGTGACCATTTGGTCGCTAAATATGGAACCCATATCCGGGACCATATGGTCGCTATGTTTAGCGACCATGTGGTCTCCACAAGGCCAGCGACCACATGGTCACAACATATAGCAACCATTTGGTCGCTGACATGGATCAGATGTTTTGGCGCGCCAAATCAATTTTGGTGGGTAATTTCCCGCGTTTTTTGCGACCACTTGGGCACTAAAAACAGTAGTTGGTAAAATTGCCGCCATTTCAACATATATACATAGGTTGTAAAAACTTCACTCTCATTCCACTTCAACACAACCTCATACAACCATAGCTCTCTTTCAAAATATTCACAAAAGAAAGAAACACTCAATCACAACTCTGAATTGATTCTAAGAAACAAGTTCCGTCAATTTTTACCGACAACTTCACTAAAGGTATGTATTTAAAACTTATTCCTAATATTTCGTTTCGTCATTATATTGTTTTAGACAAATATTGTCGGTAGAAAGTTTTCGCTTATATAATTCTAAGAGATTGTGTTACAGAATTTAACTACATATAGCATATAGCAATTGGTTATATATATATATATGTGTGTGTGTGTGTGTGTTCTGAAATACTGTATGTGGCGACCATATGGACGTTAATTAGCGACCATATGGTCGCTAATTAGCGTCCATATGGTCGCCACATTCGGGATAATATGCACTTGAATTAATTTAGTTATACGCTTATATTGAAATGCCGAAATAAAAAAATGCGTGAGTTGATGTATGTGGGTAATATAGATGGTTTTTTGACAAACGAGTTTTTAGCTGGCGTAGAGCAATTTCTCGAATTCTGCAAATCTATGTCGTCCTATGACCCATCTGAATTAAGGTGTCTGTGTCGGAGGTGTAAGAATAAGAAACTGAAATCTGTAGATGATGTGCATTATCACCTTGTTGAGGAAGGTTTTGTTCCTAACTATTACCATTGGGTTTCGCACGGGAAGACAGATGAAATGTTCGCTGCATTGTTGGCCGAGTCTAGACAACGTGAAATCTAGACAACATGAAATGTTCGCTGCATTGTGGGAATGATAATCGAATGGAACAGATGGTATATGATGTTTTTAATGCCCGAAGTGATTACATTGTTGAGGATCCCGTGCAGAATGAGGATATAAGGCATGCGCAAAGGGAGCAATATTATAATGAAGTGCCCAATTCCGATGCACAACGTATGTACGACATGTTGTTGGCCGCAAATAGGCCTTTGTGGCCTGGATGTGATATGACCCAGTTGGAGGTTGTGACTGAGCTACTTAGCCTAAAGTATAAGCTAAGGATGAAGGAGCGCGGATATGACATGATTTCGGATTTTTGCGGACGCATTTCTCACCTGGAGACGACATTACCAGCCACGTTTTACGACAAGAAAAAATTGGTTAAGGGTCTCGGTCTTCCGTACGAGGCCATTGATTGTTGTCCAAACTCTTGCATTATATATTGGGGTGCAGATGCAGAGTACGCGGCATGAAAGATATGTGACTATCCTAGATGGAAGCAAGGAAAGTCAAAGCTCATTCCCTATTCTCGTATGTTTTACTTGCCAATTACTCCACGGTTGCAGAGGTTGTACGCATCTGTGGTGATTGTCGAACACATGAGATGGCATGCAAAGCACGTACAAAATGGGGTGATGAGACATCTGTTAGATGCAGAGGCATGGAGGCACTTCAATGCTGTGTGGCCAGATTTTGCATTAGAAACACGAAATGTGAGACTAGGCTTGTGCACGGACGGTTTTAATTTGTTCGAGGCGTCCGGGCGCCAGTACTCATGTTGGCTTGTGATTCTAACACCCTACAACCTTCCGCCATCGATGTGTATGCGAGAAGAGGTTATGTTTTTATGGTTATGTAATTGGATAGAAGAGCCCAAAGCTAAAGTTGGATGTCTACTTGCAGTTGTTGATAGCCGAGTTGAAGGATATGTGGCTTAATGGGGTGTACACATACGATTCTTGGAGGAAGCAGAATTTTGTGTTGCGTGCAACTGTAATATAGACTATTAGAGACTTCCCGGCATATTCGATGTTGTCAAGTATGTTGTTAATTTTACATATGCTAATGAATTTGAAACTATTATATATAATAATAATGCATGTATATGATTTGTGAAATTTAATGTGTGATACAAAATATATGTTTGTGTAGGCTGGAGCACGTCTGAAAAATACGCGTACCCTTATTGCATGGAGGAAACTAATGCATTTTATCTAACACATGGACACAAAATGTGCTGGTTCGATTGTCACAGGAGGTTTACAGAACATGATCATCGCTTCCAAAATAATAAGACTGATTTCATGAAATGTTGACGGGAGCGTCGTGGTCCTCCGGTACTTCGTGACAGATATGAGATATTAGACCAGATAAACAATATCAGGTTGATGAAGATAACTCAAGTGGGAGCTGAGGAGCACAATGTCGCGGTCAGTAGACGTTCGGGTTGGAAGAAGAAAAGCATTTTTCACGGACCTACCTTACTAGCCTAGTCTGTTGGTAAGACATAATTTAGATGTCATGCACATTGAACAAAATGTATTCGATAATGTTTTCTTCACCATTCTCGATGTTCCAGGGAAGTCAAAACACAAGTGGTCGGCCAGAAAGGATATAAAGGAATTGTGCAAGCGTCCGGAGTTGGAACCTGATGAGGAGGACAATAGGTACCCAAAGGCTTGCTATGCACTAGATCGTCATGAAAAACAAGTGCTTCTAGATTGGTTGAGATCCGTAAAATTCCCGGATGGCTACATATCCAACTGAGCCACTGCATTGACTTGCACAAGCTTAGACTCTTTGGGATGAAGAGCCATGATTGTCATGTGTTCATGCAAAGGTTGATGCCAATTGCTTTTCGTCCATTTCTTGATGACAAATTCTGGGAGCCCATTGCTCAGCTAAGTGCATTCTTCAAGGACCTGACGTGTTATGAGCTGAAGCCTAAGGTGGTTATGCAATTGCACAAGGAAATACCACTAATTTTGTGCAAGCTGGGGCACATCTTCCCCCTGCGTTATTTGATTCAATGGAGCACTTTCCTATTCACTTGCCGCGGGAAGCTTCACTTTGTGACCCTGTCAATTATATATGGATGTATCCAGAAGAAAGGTGCGTACAGTTATATGCAGTTGTACGATTTTGCATTGGATTTATATAATTAACCTTTATAAGAAATAATGGTCTTCAATCTATACTATAGGCTCATAAAAAGGCTAAAGGCCTCAGTTGGCAACAAAGTCCATGTTCAGGCGTCAATTTGTAGTGCCTATCTCGTTAAGGAGACGTCCACATTTTTCTCGTATTATTTTAGCTCACATGTCGCGAGTAATCATATGGATATCGCCCGGAACGTGAGTTGCACACTTCCAGTTGGGGTTGATCCGGGCGATTTGTCTATTTTCACAACAACTGGTCGAACCTTGGGTAGTAGATCAACTGGTTGTGTCCTCATAGATGATGAATTCCATGTGATCCAAACTTACATACTTATGAACTGTGTCGAAGTGGAACCCTATATTGAGTACATATTATATATATATGTTGATTTGAATAAAGTAGGGGTTCAATATATATAAGTACGCATTTCATTCAATTACTCTTTCGTAGGTACTATTTGACAAATTTCATGCAGCTGTCAAATCCAACAATAACCAATGCTAAAGAGAAAAACATTTTGGAAAGACACTTTCGCCTCTGGTTCTACTCTCATGTAATTAGGATTTCTTAAATTAATTTCAGTTTAATTTCAAATTGTATATATGTTGATTCCCAAATTGTAGATGTTATATATATGTTGATTTAAAATTGTATGTTGACATTCCAGCAATTACAGATCCTAACATTGCAACACTTGCTCGTGGACCCTCTAAAAAAGTGAGGACATATCCTGGTTATTTTGTGAATGGTTACCGATTCTACACGAGGACACACGCATCAACCAGGGCCACTGACAGTAGTGGAGTTTGTGTTCTAGGACAAAGCTTCGACACCGATGAGGAGGACTTTTATGGTGTGCTAGAGGAAATCATTGAACTAAATTACATATCTCCAACCGTAAAGCGTCCTATTGTCTTTAATTGTTCGTGGTTTGACAATAGAAGTCGTGGAGGAACACACATTCACCCTCACCTAAAGCTTTTCGATGTTCATCGACATAATATGTTGAGAACAAAAGATCGTCACATATTAGCACATCAAGCCACTAAAGTTTATTTCCTCGATTACCCAAAGATGAGGCTTGCAGATGCTGAATGGAGAGTGGTTTGTAAAGTGAAGTCACGTGTGTGGCCCGATGAAGGTACGTGCGTAGACCCTCATGAGAGTGGTTCCAGGGGCGTTGCGGTTGAGGAGGCATTTCAACATGATTCTTCCCTTCCACGAGTTATCGACGACACACAAGATAATTATCCACTTGGTCCGCTAAATGACCTAAACGGAGAGGATCATGTCGTTGAGGAACAAGCTGATATGTCTAAGGTGGAGTTTGAGACTGAGACAGATACAGATGAAGAAGATATGTAATCAGAATACTATTATGTATTTTCATTGACTTTTCTGCTAACATTATTATCATTTACTATTCTGATTTATTGTTTTCTATCACTATGCTCATAACACTATTAGATAATACTATTCGGATTCACTATCTCCTATTACTATGTTGATAATACTATTAGGATAATACTATTCAAATTCACTATTTTCTATTGCTATGCTGATAATACTATTCGGATGACACTATTCAAATGACAACATTATCATTTATAAGCTAGATTGATAACAAGAGGCATGCATGCACATCACAAGTCTTCCATCCTCATCTCCATTTTGAACTATAAAAGGAGACTTCATCTCCTTCCAACATACATAAGTCTTCCATCCTGCTCATCTCCAACTCCAAAACATCAAACCCTCACCTAAAGCTTCGATTCCATCTCCAATTCATCCGATCAATGGCTCATCAAAGGAGAGCATGTTCCAGGCACTGTTCTAAAAAACGGCCTGGGCGGCCGCCTAGGCGGCGTCTAGGCGTTGGGCGGTGGTCCATGGTCCCGATTTTTCCCTGAGCGGTGGGCTGGGCGGCTAGGCGGGCATCTCGGCGGGCTGGGCGGGCGCCTAGGCGGGCTAGGCAAGTTGTGCAAGCTAGGCAGGTTGGGCGGGTTAGGCGGGCTGGGCGGCCTTCGAGGCGCACGACCGCCTAGCCCCCGCCTAGCCGTCTAGGCGCTAGGCCCCAGCCCACCGCCTAGCCCCCGCCTAGTGTTTTTTAGAACACTGGTTCCAGGCGCACGACCGCCTTTGCTCCAGAACTGATCCATTTCTCAGTCGTGCATGTGCGTGGGGATAGGGAGATCAACAGAATGGAATGGAGCATCGGACCATATCGCCCATTAAGAGTTGTGATCGCTGGTTGGAGGTCATCTTGCGGGGAGTACCGCCGGGATTATGTCGTTTTTTCTTGAACGGCGAAGACATCACAGACTGCATAGAGGCCAGCAAAACTACTGCGTAGCTTCGCGTGCTCGAAGGAGCTGAGATTAGGGATATTGCTTCTTAAAAATAAATGATGTGTCTCATCTAATTTGTAATTTAGTAAGTTGTTTGTTGATGTTTTTGCTTTACAAGAAGCAAGGGTTATTCGTACGTAAGTTGTAATGAAGTTGTTTGTAACTTGGTTGTGTGGAAGCAATGAACTTGTTCGTTTTGTCCCATTTGAGTCCTCAAACTAAATATTGTTGGTAGAAAGTGTTTGTTTACATATAATGTGCATCAAAAATACCGACCATATGGTCGCTATATCTAATCGAGCGATCATATGGTCGCTCGTAATGGCGACCACTTGGTCGCAAATGGATGACATATCGTGCACTTTTAGTGCACGATCGTGCGCTTTGCTTTCAGAGAAAGGCTAGGGTCGTGTGTTCTTTTATTGATTTTAGTGACCATATGGTCGCTAACATTAGAAACTTTAGCTCAGAAATGCACTTTTTAGCGCGCATTTCAATCTTATTTAGGATTAACGACCATATCATCCCTAAAACGAAATTTATGGCACGAGTTCTGAAATAGTTGGGGGAATTCTGAAATTCCGACACTTAATCCAAATTTCAAGGTAAGCGACCATATAGTCACTAATCCTATATTAGCGACCATATGGTCGCCAATGTGCTGGCATGGCCCACTTCCCCTTCTTATTCCACATTAGCGACCATATGGTCGCTAATGTGGAATAAGAAGGGGAACGCGGACTTTCCCCTTCATTCTTGCAAACTTCGCCTCCCTCCCGATTCTCTCAAACTCCTCGCGAATCTCTCAAACTCCACCTCTCGCGCCACCCCTCCTCCTCCACCTCCCGCCTCTCGCATCGCCCCTCCTCCTCCGCTTCCCGCCTCTCGCGCCGCCCCTCGCGCCGCTCCTCCTCTGCCTCCGTCCTCCTCCTCCTCCTCCTCCTCCTCCTCCTCCTCCTCCGTCCTCCTGCACCACTCCTCCTCCTCCGCCTCCGTCATCCTCCGCCTCGTGGAGTCGCCGTCCTTGCGCCACTGCTCGTCGCGCCGCCTACGTCCCTTGTAGGGAAATCAAGAGCGCCGACCGCCGTCTCCCTCGCAACACCCACCACCTTCTTAGCGGCGCTCGCCCCCAACAGCCTTGCCACCACCTTTTCCGGGTATTTATCGAAATTTTTCCTCTTTCGGTTGATTGATTATTTCCGTTAAATTTAAGGTTTGAGATTTGGATGAATTTGTAGTTTATGATTAAATAAAATTTTAAATTTAGATTTATGTTTTTTAGTTAATAAATAATGATAGATTTTTTTAATTCATAAAATATTGGATAGAATTTGATGAATTTGGAAAGAGTTTGATTGAATTTGGATAGAGTTTGAATGAATTTGATTGTTGTTGTTGAATAAATTGATTGTTGATTTGGTATAAATTGATTGAGAAATTGCCTAAATGTGGTTTTGATTGTTGTTGTTGATTGAGAAATTGATGTTGCTTGGGTTGTTGTTGTTGTTGATTTGATTATTGTCGTTGTTGTTATGATTGAGAAATGTTGGGAAAAATGATTGAGAAATTTTGTTTGAATTGGACTAAATTGTTGTTGTTGATGATGTTCTTCCTGTTGTTGTTGTTGTTGTTGTTGTTGTTGTTGTTGTTATGATTGAGAAATTTGTAAAAAATGATTGAGAAATTTGTATTGAATTGGAGAAATTAGAATTGCAATGAAAGTTGTTTGTTGTTGTTGAATAAATATAATTGTTGTTGTTGATTTGGTTGATCTTGTTGTTGTTATTTATGTTATTATTATTGTGATTGTTGTTTTTTAGTTGTGTTGTTATGGCCGGATCACTTCGACATGCACGAGCTCCTCGTCCGGACGAGCCGAGCTCGTCCAAGACACCGAACGAGGAGAACTCGTCTGAGGCGACCCACACGGACACAACACGCTTGTTCGAGGACGATGAGGCCCGTCATCCTCGTGCAGAGGAGTCGGGCACCCAAGCGGATGAGTCCAGAGCCGCTACGCCTGTGTCCTCGTCGAGATCGAGTCGAAGAGTTGATCCCAAATGCGTTTGGGATCTTTCCATCGCCGTCAGGTGGTACGTATAAATCATTTTTACCATATATTGTTTTAGATTCTTATGGTACCTTTAAATATGTTATAACACGTTTTTCGAAATTTCGTAGCTTGCAGCCGTCGGGCATGGTTTCGCAGTGGTCGACACAGATTATACAAGGTCAATCCGACGATAAGGTGTCGGAGTTCGACTTTGCCTCCGCCGCATTGAAAACTCGTTGGTTTGACTCTTGGAGGGTAATTTTTGTTTAATTTGCATTTATTTTTAAAAATTCCGCATTAATTAATTACTTTTTTTGAATAATTATTTTTTCGGATTTAATTAGACGCACTTTTGATGGGATCCCTCCCAGCCGGGTATGGACGTCGAGTCAGTCCGGTTGTTGTGGGAGAAGAGAGCCAAGAAGAGATACGAAGACTTGATCGGGAGCACTAGAAGACGATGAAGCCGAATTTCATCCAGTCTGCCACTTGGGAGAACTAGAAGACGATGCATTGGTCCACGGAGGCGTTCAAAGCCAAGTGTGCGCGCCACAAGCGAATTCGGAATGTTAATTCGGCGAACCACAGTAGCGGTTCGAGGTCCCACCTCGACACCATGCGTCGAATGGTACGTATGTTATTTTAATTTGATTAAACTTAAATTAAGTTAATTATTCTTAATAGTTCATAACACGCTTGATGAATTTCGTAGGAAAAACAACGACGTCGCCGCATTACACCTCTCGAGCTTCTCATCGAGACGCACACGCAGGGCACCGATCGACATTTTATAGACGAGCAGTCGCCCTTCATCACTGTAAGTTTTAATTATTTTACGTATTATTTAATTTCGTATATTATTATTTTATTTATATTATGTACGTATTTTGTTAGGCTCGGACCCAGGAGATCCTCTCCCAGAGGTCCTCGGAATCAAGCACCCCGCCGTCCTTTCAGGACGAGTGTGATGCCTTGGCAACGCCACCTCCGAGTTTTACGGCGACCGATGAAGGGAGGTGGGTTCGGGAGGTGTCGTCTTCTGCCTTGGCAACGCCACCTCCGAGTTTTACGGCGACCGATTGACGGTGTCGCATCGTCCAACTCCTCGGGTGCCGGAATCAACACACGAAAACGTCGGGCTTAGGCAAACCGTGGAGAACCTACAGCGTAGGATGCGCGAGGTCAAGGCGTGGATGCACCAGATGTGATGTGGAGGCTTCGACCCGCAGGTCGGTGGGTCTCGCCAGCCCGGTCCCAATGGGAATGATCAGGACGCGGACGACTCCGTTGAAGCCGGCTAGATTAGTGATTTTTTGTAAATATTATTAAATATTGTAAATTATTTAAATTTATGTAAATTAATGAATTTTTGTCAATTATGTAAATTAATATGAATTATTTATATTAATTCGTACTTGTTTTTTTAAAACAAATATATTGGCGACCACGTGGTCGCTAATTGCAAACATGATCGTGCACACCTATGTGCACGATCGTGCGCTTTGATCTCAGATAAAGGCTAGGATCGTGCGTTCTATTTGTGCTTTTAGCGACCATCTGGTCGACCATTCGCGATCGGTTGCCATTTAGCGACCAATTGGTCGCCATTTTTTGGCCTCAATTAGCGACCATATGGTCGTTAATCATGGCGACCACGTGGTCGCTATGGTCGCAAAATGGTCGCCACATTGTTGGCGACCATGGTCACTATTTGGCGACCATATGGTCGCTAAATGCAACGACCATATGGTCGCCATGGTCGTTATATTCAACAACCATATCGTAAAGCCAAGTAGTTAGCGACCGACATTTTAGCGACCACATTTAGTGACCACGATATGGCCGCTAAATGCATTTAGCGACCAGATTTTGCATTTATAGACCAGAAATATGGTCACTAAATTCACTTTTTGTAGTGTCGAGTCATCCTAACATGTCTCATTCCGACAATGATGTTAGTATTGATGGTGTTCCATTGAAGGATATTGATAACGGTCCTAGTAATGGTGGAGCCATTGAATGATCCTAGAGAAGCTAGTGATGCCTACATTCTTCAAGTATTACATGATTTTAGTTATTTTATACCTACTTGTCCGAACGGGTATAAACCATGTGAAGGATAACACTTTAGTACATTGGATGAAGGCATTTCTTTGTATACACTCTATTTGTGATTTTGATAGCCGACAGATGATGTAAGTTCGAATCCTACATAGGCTAGAAGAGCAATATCATATTTTCTTGTTTTTTTTATTTATGTTCGTAATCATAGCAATTAAGAAATAAATGATGTATATGATATGAGATACGAACCATAAGAAGAACTTTTATGAACCTAAGTTTAAGAAAACATGAAACAAAAGAACAAATGTCATGAACCAAAAGAGATGGTGTTAAAAGATAACTATTTCAATTAAAAGACATGAAACTTAAGAAGAACTATTATAAACTCAAGCATACAAAAACTTCAACCAAAGTAACAATTGTTATAAACCAACAAGACATTAAATAAAATAACAACTAGAATGAACTAAACGAATTGAACCATAGGAAGAATTAGCCTATGTGAGATTTGAACTCACATCTATGTGCACAAGCACATTGCTCTACCATTTGAGCTAATACTAGGGGTGGGCAAAAAAAACCGTAACCGAAAAACCGAACCGACAAACCGACAAACCGATCACTTTTATGGTTAACCGAACCGAAAAAAAAATTTAAGCGGTTACGGTTAACCAACCGATACTTTTAACGGTTCAACGGTTCGGATACGGTTATTAATATTTTCACGGGCGGTTAACCGATGAACCGATAATATTTTTAATATGTATTATATGTTTTTAAAAAGGGAATTATATATTTAAATGTTTTTAGAACTATCAAAGCATGAAATACAAGCACAGCGACAAACACAAAGGAAATGCAAACACTAGAGGTATACAACAACAAGACAACAGAGCATAAACAATTCCTAGGATTATGCTACTAAAATTGAAATTGAACACAATGAAAACATGACAATCGTGTGTATATAAATTACAAGTGTAAGGCTATTGAAATTACCATGATACTGGAAAAAGATTGCGCTGCCAAAAAAACATAATCTTGAATCACCATGGATAATAAATGGATGTGTTTTAATTCATTTTACAATGAAGTGTAATCTCACCGTGGATAATAAAAGAAATCTTAAGGGAAATTGTAGATCAAATTGTTATCATATGCACTTTTGTTACGGTATAAGACCAAATAAGTTATATAATCACTTACATATCCACAGTATATATTACCAATTGTTTGCTAAAAAAATGCATTATGAATTTATAAAAAAATATAATTTATCAATGCCAGTTTATATGTATAATATAATATTCCCCCATCAGGTGTAGATAAAATTGTTATCAAATGCACTTACTGTTACAGCATAAGACCGAAAAACAATTGTTATCATTTGTAGAATCTACACAAAACGTAATTATGATCAATAAAAATCTTCCCTATTTAATTTTATTAAAAAATAAGGTAATTTTTTGTATTAAAAATCTGATTATCGATAAAAAAAATATAAAAAAATAAATCGGTTAACCGATAAACCGTACCGAATTTTATGGTTAACCGTTAGCGGTTAACCGATAACGAACGGTACGGTTATGGTTATTGAAAATTACTAACCGAAGTTCCGGTTAACCGATGTCCGGTTAACCGAAACTCCGGTTAACCGCTCGTGCCCACCCCTAGCTAATAGGCTACCAAAGGACATGTATTGTATTGACATTTATTATGAACCTTCGTATTCAAAATCATGAACCTAAAGTAATAAGTTAGAAAAAATTCAATATTTAGCAGTCTACTAACCTAATTCATCCAAGGCAATGCACAATATGAAAATTCGTACATTAATTAATAGTCTTAATCAAATTGGCTATTCGTATCTACCTTTAAAGTCATTCAAATATTTGGAAAATTAAATCTATTCAGCCGTAACAAACCATGAACCAAAAAGTTCAAAACCATGAACCAACAAGTTCAAAACTATGAACCAAAAAGTTATAAAATATGAGGATGAAAATCCGTACAATTATTAACAATCTTTTTTAATCAAATTGATTGTTCACATCTACCTTTGAAGTCATTCAAATATTTGATAAATTAAATATGTTCAGTCATAACAATCAAGTAGAAAATCATGAACCAACAAGTTCAAAACCATGAACAAAAAAGTTATAAAATATGAATATTATGCATATTATAAGCAAGTCATGAAGTTTTGAATCAAATATGAGTAATATGTCTATTGTAATCAAGTGATTAAGTTTTCTTCAAAGATTCAACAGAATATAATGGGCAAACACACATACCAACAAGCATTTTGAAGAACAAAAAATGACCATGTTCCAAAGGGCCAATTGGAATCTTTCTTCCCCCACAACTCCAATTACATGGCTATGTCATCGTTCTGTCAAAAGACATTAACAAGTGAGAAATGTAAACAATCAAGTCCTCAAATCAAAGTGTATGTAGAAAGTTGAAGAAAAGGTTGAAAAAAAATAATTCTTTGGATTTGAAAGATAAAGAGGATGGATTAGAGAAATTGATGCAAGCATACCACTTGATTTCTTGCAATAAAGGATGGCCTCATAGATTGAGGTGTAAGGATAATCACTCCAATTTGAATAAGCTGAAGTTGTGCTCAATCTTGGAGAGATAGTTTTAGAGTGTTACTTAAGCTCTTCACTAGATGGATGTGGGAAGACACTGTTGCTTGCATTTATTTGAGTCACTCTTTAAATTCCCAATCTTAGTTCTCCATCAACAACCCTAGAAACAATAAGTCATCAGTCAATTTTACATACTAAAAAGACTAAATAGAATCTGGTTAAAGTTTCAAGCTTTGACACTTAAGAAAAAGCATAGCATTTCCAGAGACAAGCTTCTTTTTTATTCACAAATGCACTCCATCTAGTCGTCAGCAAATGCCTTCAAGGTTGGCCTAGTCCACTATATACAAGAATCAAAATTTTACCAAAACAGAGATGCATACGTTCATTCAAATATTTGGAAAAAAATAGGGAAAATTGCATTTAACCACCCCTTATTTCATATTTATTACATTTAACCACCCTTTATATTTTTTTCTACATATAACCACCCTTTATTTTAATTTAGGTGACATTTAACCACCTTTTGACATATTAGGTTACTTTTTTTTGTTAAGTTAAAAACTTTTTTACCCTTCTTTTTAAAATTTATTTAAAAAAACAAAATTAAAATAAAAAGGGGAAAGAAGATGCAAGTGTTCTTCTGATGAGCGAACAAATTAAACGACGACGAACAAAGAGAAAAAGGGAGAGAATAGGGGAATGGACAATGGATACGGACGGTGGATGAAGCAACTCCGAAAAAGATATGATGCATTCCTCTTCTCCTTTCACCCCTTCCATGCTCTATTCAATTTAAATTCTAAATGGGGGTTTTGGATTTCAATTCTCTGCTGCTGCTGGGTTATAGAGTTGGGGCATAGTATACGGTAGCCCTAATTTTTCTTGTTAGTGGTTCCTTGCTCTATTAAATTTTAATTTAAGTTGTTCAAAGTGAGAAAACAAATTTAGAAAATTAAAAAAGAAATCAAATCTATTAGACTTCACATAAAAAGTAACCTATTCTGTCAAGAGGTGGTTAAATACCACAAAATTGCAAATAAAAGGTGGTTATTTGCAAAAAAAAATATAAAGGGTGGTTAAATGTAACAAGTGTGAAATAAGGGGTGGTTAAATGCAATTTTCTCAAAAAAAATATGTTCAATCGTAACAATCAATTAGAAAACCATGAACCAACAAGTTCAAGATCATGAACTAACAAGTTCAAAACCATGAACTAAAAAGTTATAAAACATGAACCAACAAGAAAACAATAGAGGCCAAGTCAAAAATACACAAAAAACTGGGGCATGAAGATGAAGATTCATACCTTCCTCACAAGGAGAGCTCCAGGTGGGCTTTTTAACCCGTCCATTGACCCTTAGACGCTTGGGCTTTGCCTCATGAACTAGATCATCATAGTATGATCAAACAGAAATCAAAATTCATAAGGTTTAGTTTCAACATTCAAGAGTATGTAACATTCCAGAGTATGGTTCTTATGAAAATAGTAATCCACTATCCAAAGGCAAAGGCACAACAAACCTTATCTTGAAACCCTAACTCCAAACCAATTCAATCAAGCAAATTAAAGCAATACAAAGTCGAATTAAGCAAAGAAAACTTACTCTCAGAGAATGGCGACGAGATTCTCACTATCGAAGAGGGCGACGCTACGGGAATCGGTGATGCGGAACTTGTCGGAGTTGTCAATGGCGAAACGAGTGATCAAGCGAGTTATAGAATAGGAGCGATCCAGCGAGTTAGAGAATACGGAGCGATCCAACGAGTGAGGGAGCAAAGCGATATATGGATCAAGCGAGGGAGACAGCGAAGCGATCGGGAGAGTGAGGAAGACAAGCGAGCAATCCTTCCTTCAATGCGATAGTGGCCTTTTATGTTTTCAGGGGTATTTTTGTCCCCTGATTTAGACATTGTTCAAAATTACATTAAATGCCTCCGTCCCTAATTATTTTATTTTTAATCAAACAATTTATCTTTTAATCTCCACCATTCATTTTTCTAATCCAATGGCTCTCTTTTGTTCTCATTTCTTATTATAAGCCCTATAAACACTAGAACCTCCCTCTATGGTATGCAAGAAAAAAAATTGAAATGAACTCTAAAAGAAGAAAACTTCCTACTTAATCCATACTAATATAAAAGCATACGGAGTAAAATCAATCCAGACCGTTCACTTTTACATAACACTATATAATAGCTCTTAAACTTATCGTGTGGTTATTATTTCATGTGAACGAAATCCATCCTAGCTGTCTATTTTACAGTTTTTATAAAATTGTTATCGTGCGGTCCTTATCCGCTTAACTTCTCCGTTCACTTTCTCTTCGTCTCTCTTCCACCTCTCTCTTGGAAAAGCGTGCCTGACTTAAGTGATATTCGGATGTAACGGGTAATTTTGGCATGTCTCGAAAAACGTGTCCAAGTTACTTCGCTTGTAAGCGAACTCGTGAAAAATAAATTTACTTGGAAAAGCGTGCCCGACTTACGTGATATTCGGATGTAACCGGGTAATTTCGCCATGTCTCGAAAAACGTGTCCAAGTTACTTCGCTTGTAAGCGGGCGCGTGAAAAATATATTTTCTTGGAAAACCGTGCCCGACTTAAGTGATATTCGGATTTAAATGGGTAACTTCGACATGTCTCGAAAAACGTGTCCAAGTTACTTTGCTCGTAAGCGAGCTCGTAAAAAAAATTTCTTGGAAAACCGTGCCCGACTTAAGTGATATTTGGATTTGAACGGGTAATTTAGACATGTCTCGAAAAACGTGTCCAGTTTACTTTGCTCGTAGGCAAGCTCGGATAACTTTGTTTAAAATAAATTGTCTTGGAAAAGCGTGCCCGACTTAAGTGATATTCGGATGTAACCGGGTAATTTTGGCATGTCTCGAAAAACGTGTCCAGGTTACTTCGCTTGTAAGCGGGCGCGTGAAAAATATATTTTCTTGGAAAAGCGTGCCCGACTTACGTGATATTCGGATGTGACCGGGTAATTTTGCCATATCTCGAAAAACGTGTCCAAGTTACTTCGCTTGTAAGCGGGCGCGTGAAAAATATATTTTCTTGGAAAACGGTGCCCGACTTAAGTGATATTCGGATTTAAATGGGTAACTTTGACATGTCTCGAAAAACGTGTCCAAGTTACTTTGCTCGTAAGCGAGCTCGTGAAAAAAATTCTTGGAAAAGCGTTCCCGACTTAGGTGATATTCGGATGTGAACGGGTAATTTAGACATGTCTCGAAAAACGTGTCCCAGTTTACTTCGCTCGTAGGCAAGCTCGGATAAGTTTGTTTCTTATTTGTAAAGAAAGCTCGTATACGTAATAAAAACAAGTTTTAAGACATTGGATGACGTGAGAAGTCAAGTAAATTAATACCAAAAAAAACATGTCCCTTTAAATAAATTTACAGAAATGCCATTTCCATATTTTTTTTCCAAAAAAGTCATGCCCCTTTAAATAAATTTACAAAAATGTCATTTCCATATCTCTATACTAATGAAGTCTCCGTCTTATAATCGCCGCGCAACGCGCAGTGTAATTGCTAGTACAAGAAAATATGTACCCCAACAAATTATAAGTCTATAACTAGCAAGCTTAGTCACAAGTTAGAAATGGCAACAGATTCTAACAAATTTCCTAAATGAACCCTATAACTAGCAAGCTTAGTCACGTAATTATGAATCTATCATCTTACTGAGGTAAATATGCCCATCAATTCAGTATAGTAAATCACGATCAATACTTTCATAAATTTTGTGAATTGGAATATACCCAAAACTTTCATAAACTTATATAAACAAAAAAACCTAAAATTATAAGCAGCTAAATAGCCCTAATTTCAAATTAGGAGTGGAATATAAAATAAAAACCCTAACTACAATTTCAAACCTAATTTCAAATAAAATTAGATATTACGCAAAATTGAGCATAAAAACAGCTAACGAGAGTAGAAATCAACTAAATCATACTTTAAATTGCCCTAAATTCAACCTTAAACACATCAATTGCAAAAAAAAGTCCTAAATCGCATAAATATAGTAAGCTTGTCATCCGAAATTCAACATGTCAGCCACAAACCGCCAAGCGGCCATCTGCGAGGTGATAAAGCGAGCGACTTGGTTTCTTCTTCGCATGTGGTTGCTGCCTTTCCTTCGCCTCTTGTTCGCTCTCGTAAGTTTCCCTTTGTGATACGTTATGTAATTTTACCTTCTTTTTTTTGCGTTAAAACTTTGTTTAGATTAATTTTTTTAATATCAAATCTGACAGAAAGTTGTTTAAATGGAAGGAAATGTTAAGGGAGGGTACGAACTGAACTATGATAAAAACTCGAGGGTATTTTACAGAATAAATTTTATTATGGGCAGCATTCGAAAAAAGTACAAGATTTAGAGGTACCATCCGCAATTTCCCAAAAAAAATGTTGTGTTGATGATATTTTGGATATGATTTTGGCGCGGGATGCGACAGAGGCCTAGAAGCCACTGAAACCAAATCCCCAAAGAATTGCAGTTATAGTATAGATAAGGCAGGCAAAAGGGGAACGAGGGATCCAAAATGGGCATGTCCTCGGCAGCCGTTGCGGGCCTGAATCTTCTTCCCACATCGAAACATAAATCTCCGACCAGCTGCATCAACCAGCCTCGTTGGAATGAAAGCAAAAGACAGACTCTGAAATCGGGCATCAATGTGGGTGTGGTGGGGTTGCTGGCAGCTGCGGTGATGGGTTTCAACAAGCCCTTGGATGCAAGCGCAACCCGAATCGAATACTATGCGACAGTGGAAGAGCCCTCTTGCGAACTCAATTTTGTCCGCTCAGGCTTGGGCTACTGCGATATCGTTCCCGGATCCGGCCCCTCCGCTCCTTACAATGACCTGATCAATGTCTGTTTCTTTTTCTTAAAATTTATTTCATCTTTTAACGTTTTAAGTGTAGTGTTGAGTATTTTTAATTCTAATTCATTCAGATCCACTACACGGCAAGGTTTGCAGATGAGACGGTGTTTGACAGCAGCTATAAGCGCGGCAGGCCTCTGACCATGCGTATTGGCGTGGGAAAGGTCTGTGTGCTTTATGCATGTTTGTTACTACTATCACTACTACTACAGTACTACTACTACTTAGCTAGTAAGGTTAGATTGGAGTACTAGTCTTAAATAATGTTTTGTTTCAGGTTATAAAGGGGTTGGATCAAGGCATATTTGGGGGTGATGGAGTTCCTGCTATGCAAGTTGGTATGTCCATCACTTGATCGAGCATAAACAATGTATGTATGTACCTTTAACTAACTTTAACTTGGTCATTAATCCTCCTCCTCATTAAGCAGGCGGAAAACGCAAGCTTCGAATTCCTCCACAGCTGGCTTATGGTCCTGAACCAGCTGGCTGTTTTTCAGGTGATTTTGGATAATCATTTACTCAATCCAATTATTCTACTTTACAAGCTAAGTGTTGTTGACATGTTACTTGTTTCTATGATGGTGCATGAAGGTGATTGCAATATACCCGCGAATGCAACTCTGCTGTATGACATACATTTTGTTGAGATTTACAGTGGAAACAGGAAGTGAACCCACCACCAAGATCATATTATCAAATCCAATCCCCGTAAGAGTAATAAGAGTGAGTGTTGTTGCCTTCAATTTTCCTCTCTTCCCTCTTTAGTCATCATTATGTACGTTATGTGTACTGAGATCGAGTACTTTGAAATGAAAGCCTCATTCAAAATTCAAAAACCTGTTGTTGTTAATATAAGAAAAATCGGATGGATTGGAACATAATTGTACGTGTTTCACATAATTACATTATAGAACAAGCATTTGGGTTGTCATCACTAAACATGCAAGTATAAGGGTCTTGCTCATATCTCATGACTCCGGCGGGGCTGTCGACCCTCCTCACATGCCCTGCAGGAGCCTTCTTGTCATAAGCCCCCACAGCGTAGGGCTGTGCCACTAAGTTGTAGGGTACGTAAGGCCACATCTCGCACTTCTTCCCTGTCGATTTTGCCGCCTTCAACACCTTGCTCGCTTCCACATACCCTGTTACCGTCGCTTTCTGTTGCTTCGGGTTGATGTGCACTGATTTCACCCCACTGAGAGAAGAAAGGGCTTTCTTGACTTTGAGTACACAGCCTTCACAATCCATCCTGACTTTAAGCTCAACACTCTGAAGCTGTTTCCTCTTCTTGTATTTGCGCTCACCTCGCATCAGCTCTGCTAGGTACTCCAATGTGCCTGCTACACCCATATGTACTGTATAACAAATTGTATGTATATCTCAACTGCCTTTTTCACCTCTTCAAACTTTTGACTTTAATTTTATGCTGTGTAGCATGACTTGAGAGTTTCACACCAAAAACCATCACACATATGTATAAGAAAAAGTCTCAGGGATACGGTTGTTTTTAAGAAATTTAATAAAATATCTCACGGCCTGTAAACCATTTTTTAGAGATACTGGTTGTTTTTAAGAAATTCAATAAAATATCTCACGGCCTGTAAACCATTTTTTATTCCAACTATTTTATACTCCGGATACATCCGTTTCACAATAGATGATCATACACAAATTTGCACATATATTAAGCAGAACAAAATTCTCCCTATTAAATAGTACTCCTAGATTTCTATTAGTGCATAAAAATTTCGTCTTCAATTTACTAATTGAATGCTCCTTCCTTTTCCGTTCCCAGCTGATTCTTCTAACATGTAACCTGCAAAACAATGGACACATGGGGCGGGGACCT
This sequence comes from Fallopia convolvulus, assembly GCA_964016875.1. Lineage (NCBI taxonomy): Eukaryota > Viridiplantae > Streptophyta > Magnoliopsida > Caryophyllales > Polygonaceae > Fallopia > Fallopia convolvulus. The sequence continues at coordinate 28,543,225 of OZ024734.1, read as the reverse complement.
CCTAATCCACCTCCGATGCCTAAGTTAAAAGAGCAGTCTGTCGCTTCGAACGTCGAGGTACAACAAGAAAGCAAGAAATCCATAAACAGTCGAGCTAAGCGAATATTAACCTGTTCAGGTTTTCAGTATGCGATGATATGCAACATATGGTCTTCCCTACACGTCGAAGGCGTGTATTTATAATAGAAGAAGTAGACTAGAGGGGTTGAGATTACACATATCATAGGGCTAGTAAGATGCCTTAGAGCCCAAATTAGGAATATACCCCCTTTCTCCATGTTTAGTTCTATGCTATTTGAAGGATAAAATCTATTAAGTTGCACAACTATCATATTCAAAATAATAGGAAAATAAATAAAAGTAATAATAAATACGCAATAATTTAAGAAATACCTTTATAGAGATAACGAAAATAATTATGATAACTATGTTTATTTTACCCGCTCACAAATCTACTGCTAAAAATTGTTTTGTGCTTTTGGGAGAATTATATGGGATTAATATCAGGGGCGGAGGGAACAAAAAATTATTATTTTTTTAAAAATATAGTAAAAAAATTAGATTATTTGATAAAAATTAATTTATTTGGTCAGAAAATAGAAGATTAATTTTTTATATACATATAAAATATATTGAAATGGTTTTTATACATAACAATACAAAATTTTATATATAATTTTCTTGGCTATGCCACTGATTAATATGATATACTCCCTCCGTTCCCAAGAGATTGTCTTGTATTTCTTTTCGGGTGTCCCGAAAATTTGTCCACCTTTTCAACTTTCCTTTTATATCAATTTTTCTTACAATATTGCCCTTATTCTATCTAATCTATTATCCCCATTATCTAACAAAAAAAAATCTACCCCTTTAAACACTGTTTTAGTCTTTTCCTTTCTTTTTTTTGTTTCTTCTCACTTTTACCCATTACAATCACACTCTCTCTTCTCCTTATTGGCTACTTTTTCCTATTAATAATTTCTTAATAAATGTGAAAATTGTCCTTTAGGACAATCTCTTGAAGACGGAGGGAATAATTATTAGAAGTATAAATGGAAAGTAATGGACAAAATTCTTGTATAAATATCTATTGTGATATAAAAAAATAATCATCTATTATAAAACGAAGGGAGTATATTAGGTAGTTAACAAATAGATTCTTTTGATGCAAATTATACTCCATCTTATAATAGTTGACAGCTTCGTGGTTGTTGTTGCTGAACGTCCATTATATTTTCGTGTCTTGAAGAATATAAAGTTGGTATGAAGATTAATTTGAATAACAACGATCATCATAAGTAGACAAGGCCCACATGCGGTGTATCTGCCGTTGATTCAGCCGGCCTATTCGTCATGTATGATTGCAATGGTGCGGCTGGTTTGAGTTGTACAGGAAGGATCATCAACGGCTATAAATTGACAAGTGTCGATGATCAGACGGCGGAGAAGAAAGGGGGAAGGAAGAGCTGGATCCCTCTAAATTCTATGCATGCAATGCACAGTAGGTTGTTTTGTTGGCTTATGCGCTGGTTTCTTTTAAGGCTCCTTGATTGGTTGGGTAGGGCTTCGTGCTTCCTAATTACCTAATTGATTAAGTTTAATTAATGTCCTATCACCGGCTTCCAAAAAAAACGGTTCGGCTAATGTGTGTACATAGACACATAATAACTATGTTAATTTTAGAAAACATTTTAAAACTATTACCTAAATTGGAATTAGTGAACCCTTTTAAAAAAAATTACAATTAACAAACAATAATCAGATTTACCAAACCTAATATCTTTATTTTTTTATTTTTTTTATTTTTGATAAGCAAAGGAATTAGGGATGTCACTAACATACTAGTGACCGCCCTAGGGCATCCTGACGGATGAGGGTACAAATCCCCAATTCAACTGCAAGTGGAACGGAAGAGACACGTCGGAAAGAACCAGCGATGTAGTCAGCCACAGAATTGCACTCACAGTAGATATGAGCAATACTCCAATCTTGGAACCGAGTCAACAAACAATGGATGTCCGCACGTAACAATTCGATCTCCCAGGGGCAGCGTCAGTCACCAAGAACGGCCTTGACCAGCTGCAAATTATCGCCTTCAATCTGGATCCGAGGAATGCCACGTCGAATGGCCTTGAGAAGTCCCTGGCACAAGGCGATGGTCTCGGAGATTAGAACAGACTGCTGACCAATCAGTCTCCGTCAAAATGGATGGGGGAGCCGTCAGAGTCCCTAATGATCAACCCGAAGGAAGTCACACCATAAGCGTTCACTGCACCATCAAAATTCAATTTAACGTAATCTCTCTTGAGTTTTTCCCACTTAGCAGGTTCTCGCCTTGTGATATTACTCGCTTTATGAGTGCTAGAGCTTTGGGATTCAGAGGCTTTTGCGAGATTCCAATCTTTAACCCGGTTTTAGGTAAAGTAGATGATGTTATCTTTATTATTCAAGCTTGTTCCATTGTTGTTGTCAAAGGTTCTCTTATTTCTGGAGAACCAAAGGCTCCACCAGGTGTAAGTGAGGAGTTCAAATTCCTCTTTTGTTATCATTTTCCTAATTTCCTCCAGAACCTGATGTGGTTTTTTGTCATCCGGTGAAACTTGGGCAATAGTCCACCGAAGTTTAGGGTTTATAGCATTAAGGGTCGTTCTCGTGAGTGGGCATGAGAGTAGGATGTGGTACGTGTCCTCCACTTGGTTATTACATGCATCACAACCTTGAAGTACTGGAATATGGTTAACAACAAGCCTCATTTTGGTTGGAAGGCCGTTATGAGCCACTTTCCATAGGAAATTCTTAATCTTGGGAGGAATATTGAGTTTATTGATCCATTCTAGGTTGATTTTCGGTTCACCTTTAGAATGGTGGATCCATTGCATAGTCGAGTGGGTAGAGTACCAGCCATTTTTACTAGGTTGCCAATACAACCTATCTGGGATTTTAATACCGGGATTAATAATGTTGGATATTTTATGGAGGTCCTCCTGGTTGACGACCTCCCTTAATTTTTCTATGTTCCATGAGTTGTCCTCATGGAGGTACATAGCGACAGGTTCCTCCCAATTAATGAAGGTTTCAGCCTCAGATTTTGGGTAGATAGGACCGTTACCAATCGAGTTATCTTTCCAAAATCGGATGTTGTTTTCGTCCCCCACTTGCCAGATAAGAGCTTTCATGAATAGGTCTCTTAGGCCCAAAAAGTTTGGACCACTGTCAAGAGGTGTTATGTTTTTTCTTGTAAGTTAAGATACTTTCTGTTTTGAGGTACTTTTCAGTCACTATTTTGACCCAAAGGTTGTTTGGTTCCTCTAGGATTTTCCAAAGCAGTTTCATTTTGAGTGTTTTGTTCATCTCTTCTGCCTTGGCAATCCCCACCCCCCACCCCATGCGCGGGGGTCGATAGACAATGTTCCAACTTATGAGTGGCTTGTAGTTATTTTCTTTGTTCTAGAAGAAGTTTTTGTTAATTTGGTCTATACGTTTGCTCACAGTGGTCGAATATTGTTACCAAATGAGTTCAAAACACTAGAGGAAGGCACCTATATAGCAATCAATATTCTGGATATATGGTGTATTTATCTTAACGAAAGAGAAGTTGTTCGTGCTCTTGATTCAAATAGGCATTTATTTATAAATCCTGGAGTAACGGTAAATTCAAAGTTATTTAAAGTCATGTGAGCAAAGTGTTTAACATTAAATATGTTTTTATATTATATGTATAAAATATAATGTGTGATGGTAATTGAATTAAATGCAGGTTGGATCAGTTGTAAACGATGAATCGCGTCCTTATGAACAGTTATTTGCAAAGTTCAAGGAGGACATGGATGTAGCAATTTCGCAGGCACCCAATTCATCACCACTAGATGCTGATCTGGTAAGTACGAAAATGTTTATACGATTTTTAAATACAAATGTTTTTTCTTATTAGATATTAATAAAATTAACAAATTTGCAGATTTTTTCCCCAATACTTACACATGCGCATTTGTATGACATATGTTTCAACTTGGTCAAGAGTACCATTGAGATTATTGATAACTCAACTGATGGGGATGCAAACTTGGAAGGAAAATATGGCACAATAGTCAGAATATTGGTAATTATAGTCTTAAATGTCGCGTAGGGTAATTTTTTTGATGGTATAATAATTATGTTTTTTTCCAAATCAAGATGTTTATTCAGTATATGGGCTCACTAAATGCGGAGAAACGGTGTAAACATTTCATGGAGAAGAGACCAATCATACTGAAAATGAATTGGCGTGATGATGCAAACAAAATTGATTACGGGTTATACTTAATGCACCATTTAGAAACCTATATGGGTCAAGATGCCAAAAACTGGGATGTTGGATTCAAAGCTTACTCATTGAGGAATATTAATCCACTCCACACTATATATCTACATGTTCTATTGCTATCTGAGTTCAATGAGAAGCATCAATGTTTGAGAAGGAAGTTGTTGCGCTATATTGAGTCGGTTCAAAATACCATTGTGGTTGCAGAGAAATAGTTCTAAACTGAGTTTAGCTTTTCGGACGTTAATTTATTTTGTTAATATAACTTATGTCCAGACAATATGGATAGTTATTTTTATGTTGATTACAATACATTATATACTATGATTTAAGAAAATTTCGTGAAGCATTTACCTTATTGTTTGGTTTCATTTTGTACGTAAACTTTTTTGCAAGCTTTCTATACTATATGTGCTTTGATAACATGTGGGTTGTGCATGCTACATTATATATAAGTAAGGATTGGGGTAAGTTCTGGGTGTATGAGATCACATTTAGTTTTATTATCATCCATATTCAAACATATATATAAATAAATTCAAGCATAAAACATGGTACATTCAGTGTGTACTAGCGCAAATTCAGTTGTATTATCCCTCATATTCAAAATTAGTTGTACATAGCGTCTTGAACATCATTTGATACCTTCACTTAGTAGAATATATAATTCAAGCTTTAATAAATTCAAAATATCACGAACAATATTCAAATGACCAAATGCAAATTTCGTCACAAATAGTAAACCATAACAATTCTTAAATGACACACTCCAACTTTCAACACAATTCAAATGATCATTCAAAAAACATTATAACATTCAAATGACGGAAGGTAACATTGAAATGAGCATTTAAGGAGTACCAGACGACATTAATCGAATAACCAATATTCAAACAACGTTAGCAATCAATCAAGACATCACATTTTTTAATTTGTCACAATTCCTACTGTCATGTCTAGCAGAAAGACCGCACTTTTGCACTTCCTCTTTCCCTTTTTGAAGCTTTTTGTTGTTCATCCATGGATATCTCCTTTCCACCTCGTAGTCTTTTTCCTGATCCACTCCCTTTATTTTTTGCCATTGCGAGTGGTATAACATGAATCTCTCTAGGGATTGATATTCCTGCAATTGCTTCTGTGTCATCTTTGATTGTTCTTGTTTTTCCGGTTTGCACATCAGCCTATTCAACATCAGCTCGAATTTTTGTAAAATTTGTCAACAAAATATCTAATATTTCATCGTTGTCATTGACAAGGCCTATACATGCATGTATGGCTGATCAAACTGAACTGAGGTTAGATTGATTTTGATCCATTCGAACACTCTGATTTAACACATCAGTCATTGTATCAGAATGTATGTCCCTAGCTGCACCTTTCCTCCAACGTTTGTGAATCATTGTATCTAGGATCTTTTCACAACCATATGTTTTCCATGCTGCACAGGTATGGCTACATGGGATCCCGATTCTATTGTACATCATACAAGTGCATGTTGTGAAGCCATCCTTTCCCACGTAATGTACTTGATATTCATCGATGCCCTCCTTAATCGTGTAATCTATGAACAAGTCACCTACAATTGGAACTAAGTTACTAATTACTTACATGGAATCGAACATACAATATATTCAACATGTACCCATTTACATTCAATATAATATATTAAAGGGCATATTCAAAACATAAACATGTATATTCAAAACATAATAAAGTAGGCAAGAAATGACAAATTATTAAATAATATAATTTCAAAATTTGTAATGAATATTTGATTTGCATACTATTTTCTTCATTATATATTATAATAAATTCAAGGGAAAATAAAATAATATGCATACCTTTGGTTACATTCATAACAGAACAATAGAAGCATGCATCAGTTTTTTCATCCTGAACCTGATCAAACACATTGAGAGTGTAAACTTCTAAAGCATGTCTCTCGATTAATATCGAGATCTTTAGGTCATGTGATTTCGTGTCAGAATCCATATCATCCACTAACTGATCCTGCCGTTGTTTTTCAAGCGCAGTTTCAAAATGGGTGAATAACTCTACGAGGCTAAAAGCCTTGATCGCATACTTACCAAAGAAACTATTTTGAGACTTAGAAATAGATGTCGTCCTCATCAAACCCCCAACACTATATCTCTAAAATATGTTGTGATCCAATATGTTCGAAGATCATACATATCCTTAACCATGGATTACCACGCTCATCATACTTGTCAAGGAAATCAGACCAACCTTCCTCAAGTTGTTGTATTTTAATTTGATCACTCCAAACAAGTGGCCTAATGTTCTCCTATACCCAGGCTCATTGAGTTTTGAAAAACTAACCTTTTTCGACACCTTCTCCATAATGTGTCACATGCAGAATCGATGTCTTGTAGTACCAAATACCCGCTCAACTACGACCTTCATAGCAGGGTCCTGATCGGTGACTATTGTCGTGGGTTCATAATCCATGTCGTTCTTGAAATGTTCAAAAATCCATGAGAAAGATTCCACATCATCTTTCATCAGCAACCCACAACCAAAGGTAACACAACTCTTATGATTGTCTTAGCCAGTGAAAGGTGCAAAAACCATGTTGTACCTACACGATAAAACAATTGAATAAGAAATTATTGATATTCGAAACTGTGAAGGCTATATTCAACTTTATTAACTAACAAATTCAATGTAATAACTTACTTATTCGTCCCATATGTTGATTCAAATGACACAACTTGGTCAAAAGCAGCATAATTCCGCCTAGCAAGTGGATCATACCAAAACAGTTTTGTCAGCTGTTGAGAATCATTCACTGTATACTCAAAGTAGTACACGCTATACATCTCCTTCTTTCTCTCGAACTTGTTCATAATCATTTAAGCATCTGCATCTTTGATATTTGCCATAAGATTCCTCTTATAATTTTTTAAATCTATTGTTGTGGCACGCATGTTAATGTATCCACCAACAATTTGTTTCAATAAATTGTGGGAACGTACAGGACCCAAATTCGCTCTTGCACAACTCATCATGAATCTCTTATGTCCTATTTCCATCTTCTTGTTAATCTTCATCAAATTCTTTGCATAATTCGGCACCATATCAAGTGTGTGTTCTTCTACAAAAGTACTAACGACATAAGTATCATGACCCCCATATTTCAATACCAACCGAGCATTACAACCCACCCTATTTGACTTAGTTTTTCGTTGTCTTGTTCCCTGGCCTATATTTTTATAGCTATCCCGGTTGCATCTGTAATACTTGTTTGCAAAAACATTACGCCGTTTGAATGTGTGACTGTGCTTGCTTTAATATTGAAGCCAACAATAGATGCATATTCTCGGTAAAATTCTTTACCAACTTCAAGGGTCTCGAATCCTTGTCCAACAAAGGGCTTTTTATTCGAAGGACAACATGGAACCCTTAATTCTACATTCTCATCATTTGGGTCAACAATGCAATCAGTCCCATATACAAATTCTGAAAAATCTTCTTCCATATTTGCACTGCAATTGTTGTCATTTTCATTTTCTGAAATGTCCAAACCATCATCAAAGACATAATCACTCCATTTCTTGGCAATGCTGTTGAAAAATCAAAATTCAAATATAAGCTATCGACTATAACATTCAGCTAGTACATATAAAACAAAAAAACAGATTAGAGTAATCCATGTTTAATATTCAAGTACAAATGTTATTATATTCAGTAATTAAAGCTACATATTCAGATCAAATGACCACATCATATATACTTATATTCGGGATTGTACATTGAATATTCATATTCAGATACATATATGTTCAATATCATAACAAACATATTTGAGTTCATTAAAACACTTACTTTTAAATACTTTAATGGTGTAATACACATGTTCGAATACATACAATGAATTGTTTAAAATATATATTGATATATTCATGCTTAATCCATGTAAGAGTAAACCGTTATAGTAAGTACAATATGTTCAGATGCATCGCCTAGTATGTTCAATTTATTACGTATTCATATTCAGATTTCTCATATTCCAGTAAATATATTAGTTGATTCAGTTTAAAACATGTACATATTCAAGTTCTAAATTTATGTCCAAACAAGAGATTCGACAATATATACTCAATATTCAGTTCAACTACTAATATATTCAGTGAGCGATCATATATGTTAAACGGTAATTATTTGAAGGAAAGTACAAATGAATAATAATAGGTTCGAACCAAAAAAACGACAAGCAGGTTTTTAATGAACGTGATGAACAATATCAATTATCCATGTCGACTCTCGAACCAACTGGCAATCTTATAACCAAATTCAGTTTAAGATACTAACCTTTCTCCATGTCGATTATCGACCCAATGCATATGCGAATGACGAAACAATAGGTTAGATAAAAAAACGGAGAATTTCAAGGCTATCAAATTGAACGATGAATGATTGAAGAAGGTTAAGAAAGCAATGAACGCAGGATTTTTCTGAATGTGTTGAACAAAATCAAGCAATTCCATTTCACATATAATCTCGTTTCCTATAATCACACATGTTCTGATTTTTTTTCTTTTTCTTTAATACAAAATTTTCCTTTTTAAAGATATCATATAGATTCAGATCCATTGATTTTGCCTAATCCTACGAACCTAATTCCATCCATGGTTTCTCTATAATACTTGTCTCTAGATCCCTCCCCTATATATATACTTCTAATAAGCACAATCTTATATTGCTACCTAGTGACGCAATATAGCGCGTTAGATTGAACCTAATCTACGGTGGTAATTAAAGAGAGTATCCATCTTATTGTAGGGATTTTTGTATGCAATAACTACCTAGAGAGGGAGATAACTACAATATCTGATTTTTTTTTAAATATGCAAAAATATTTAATGGCAATTATTTGATAATGACGTGATTTTCTCCATCCAATCTTACAATATTCATTTTAATTTCAGATTTACAAAATCCCGTAAATCCATAATTTTAGGAACCATAAAATTAGTTTCCATTCACGCGTTTGAGAAACCTTGCTATTGGATCGTAATCGGTTAGCAGTGAGCTTGGGAACTGGCAATTAAGCTGTTCCCAAGGCAGCGGAAGTAAGTAATCGCAAGTAATAAAGACAGTTAAAGAGACAGTTCCTTTATAGAGGAACCCCACTACAACCAACTAGTTGTATGGGTAAACCTCTACCTCCGCTTGGAGGATTTTGAATGACTTACTTATATTGATTGCTTTGTTCCTCAGTTACACAGCCGGATTTACACTTCTCTGTTCCTACAAGTTCTTCCTAACTCTAGCAACATTAGTAAATCCTCTCAACTGAGTTCCTAAGCTCACAACAGCAAAACACAAGTAACTCACACCTTACGCTGACTTCTCAGTTCCCCTGCTCCAGGGAACTTCAGCTTCACCGTCGTCGAGATCACACACTCGCCGGCGGGGACTTCTCTTCCTTTTCTTTCTTTTCTCTGATGTGGGTGTTTGTAAGTTCTGGGAGAAGTACTCAAACCGAGTACTATTCATTTGGCTTTATAGTCCATTTGTCTTGGGCAGTAGCATCTTTCGTTTGTGTCCAAAATGCCCTTTGCTTGATGCCCAAGTTGTACTTTCTTCACATGTGACTTTGGTTTGAACTAGGTCAACTTCTTGAATCAATCGGACCGTTGGATGAAGCGTGACAGTCTGATCCTCAGACTGTTCCCTCTGGCTGTCTGAGACAGGATCCCGCGATCTGCGCTGAACGGTCATTGTCTTCACATGTGAGTTCCCATTTCATGGGAACTGACTTCTTCAGAGTTCCCTTGATGGAAACTCTTCATCGTTGTAAGCTTGTGTTTTCTTGTTTGTTTCTGGGAGTTCCCACTTCAAGGGAACTTTCCTCTTCAGAGTTCCCTTGATGGAAACTCTTCATTGTGGCTAGCAGTGGCTTTGTCATTCATAGGAGTTCTTTGCTGTACCTGTGTTCCTTAGAAGTACTTGAACAAACCACATTAGTTCCCTATGGTGTTTGTCATTATCAAAACTTAAAGAGGAGTGAATCGTTGATCCGTTGCTTAGAACCAGAGGTCCCAACAACGTCCCAACAATTTCCCCCTTTTTGATGATGACAAACCCATAAAAAAAAATGCAAATATTTCAATGAATGATATGCTGATGAGTTCCTAAGTATGATTTTGGGAAATCACTCTTAGTGAGACATTTAGATTTAGGGAGCCACTTCTGGTGAGACACATAGTTCCTATTAGGCTTTTTATGCAGTTGTTCCCCCTTAGCTTATGCGTGGTCTGTGATGACTTAAACTTTGAACTCATCTCACATTTTTTATCTTTCCCCCTTTTGACATCATCGAAAATCAAGCAAAGCAATATTAGGAAAGAATGGAACACGCAATCAAAATAAAGACCATTTCATTACTTAAGATAATATGTACAATGGGAACCCAAGTACAATTTTGTGGTCATTTTTGGATTAAGGGAACAAGAAGGGAGAGATCATGGGCTCTGAGGAAACAAGGCGTCACAGAGGCGCGTAAGGACTTGGGTAAGCTTTTCTTGTCCTCTGGCCAATACTGCCTGGTCCCTAGCAATCTGATCGAGGGTGTTGGCGATGCGGAGCAACACTGGAGAGTTCCCCTCTTGTGTACCAGACTCTAGGGGAGCCGCCTCCTCTACAGGCTCCGAGTGCCTCATCTTCTGGGCAACTTGAATGTCCAGTTCCCTTCCAAGCTCGATTTCTTCTTTAGAGGCATCGTAAAGACCCTCTTTTTGTAGGAGCTTTTTGATCAGCCCGGAGTAGGGAAGGGAATGGGACTTGGAGGCCATGCACTTTTCCATGTGCCCAAGGATAATGCGGGGAAGATTTATGGGCTTCTTGAGGAGGAAGTGGTAGAGGATGATGGCGTCGGGGATGTTGACAACCAGGCGCTTTTCTTGACGTGGGACCACCACGTTGATAATGAATTGGTGAGCGAGCTTGGCAACCAAGGATAGGTGATGCGTCGAGTGGACCTTAGAGGGAACCCGACCCTCAAAAATTGTGTTGTACACCTCGGCGCTGTTGAAGTCGCCCCAGAGCTTGCTGGGCAACTCGCTAAGCCCTTGACCAGGGACCTGGAGTTGAAGGCGGATCGTAGACGTGGTAAAAATAAACTCGTCGCCTTCGTGGGAGAGAGTTCCCTGAGTGCCGTCGTTGGTGATAGTGAAGTTGTTGTAGAATTGACGCACTTGTGAGGGATCTACGCTCACAGTTTCTTGGCAGAGTCTCTCCCAGCCCTGGGCCTTGATCAGTTCCCATAGTTCCTCCAGACCATTTTCAGTCAGCGCCTCTTGGGAAACTATGAGGTGATGGAGAAGCTTGCGGCGCTCACTGACATGATGCTTGGTGGTCCCCTTCCCCTTTCTGGACTTGCTTTTGGATGTGTTCCCCCTAGAGACCGTGCGAGGTCCTTTCTGCTGAGGGGGTGCAGCCGCTTCGATCATGAGCACGCGGTCCCTTGGTTGTGGGGAACTCGTGGACACCACCATTTGGTGTCCAGGTGTAGGGATGCGTGCTGGCTCCTTTGAAGCTGGAGCTTCTTCTTCTTCTTCGACCTCATCATGGGAGGTCCCTTCTTCCTCGGAGGAGCTCGAACCCGAGCCCTCCGCGTCATCTCCAGGATGACTTGTTGTTGCCTCAGCACCTCCAGCTGGTGCGAGGTCCCTTGTCTCTGTTGGCTCTTGAGGAGCAACCTTTTCTGGGGACTTTGTCCCTTGGGAGACTGTGTGCTCAGAGGGACCCCTGTTGAGTTCTTCCTCGATGTCCTTGAGCTGGGCTTCCTCCTCCAAAGTTCCCATGATGATCGGAGGAGGGTCCTTGGTCATTTTGCCGATGACCACAGAAAGAGGAAGATCGTCGTCGTCTGAGGAGAGGGCGACGGTACTTTTGGATGGTGAGGGAGAGGGGAGTTTGGTGGTGGTGGGAGACGTGATGGAAGAGGGGAGAGGAGAAGAAGGAATAGGGGTTGTGAGTTGAGTGGAGATGGGGTTGGTGGAAATGTGTTTTGGGGAGGAAGAAGAAGGCGTTTTGTGAGGTGAAGGTGGAGTTGGAGATCCCGTAGTTATGGGAAAGGGAGGAAGTGAAGGAGGTTGGGATGTTGGAGTTCCCATCGTGGCGGGAACTGGAGGAGGTGGCGGAGGAGGTCCCTTGATTTTAGGAGGAGGGATGGAGGAGGAAGAGGGAAGTAGACTCTGGGGTTCGGAGTTCCCATCGTCGGAAGGAAAAAGGTAGGGAGGTTTGGGAGCACAAGAACTCTCCTTGGAGCAGTTCAGGTAGTCCTCAAAGCGGAAGAAAACCTTCTTTCTGGGCTCCGAGAATTCAGAGGCCTCAGAATGTTTTCGTTTTTTGGATTTGGAGGGGTCGTGGGAGTGTTTGGATTTTTTGGATTTTGAGGGATCTTTTGATGAGTGGCGATGTTTGGATGAGTGGCGATGTTTGGATGAGTGGCGATGTTTGGATTTATGGGGTTTTTCATTGATGGAGGGGCGAGCATCTCCGAAGTTGTCAACGATGACAACTCCGGAGGAGGTGTTGGTGGTTGGAGGTGGAAGAGGAAGAGATTCGGAGGAGGAAGAGGTCCAGGAGACGGTTTCATCAACCTGAGGAGGAGGAGGGGGCAAGAAAGGGCTTACTTGATTGTATAGCCCTTGAATGAGGACATCCTTCATGGTTGGGTCCTGTTCTTGCTCGATCTCGTTCAGTTGAGTGATGAAGAGAGTGCGAGGATTGGCAAGTACCCACTCTTTGATTTGTGCGAATGTGTGTTGAGGGGCCATTTTTGTAAGAATTTGGGAGGTTTTGGAGGTTTCTTGAAAAGAGAGTGAAAGGGATTTGGGGAAGACGAATGACAGGGATGAAAGATGGAGTAAAGGACCTAAAAATGGCAAAGAGGGGTTTTAAAGGAGAGAGGAGGTGAAGGGTAGAAGGGGAAGTGGAATAACCTCGATAACCGTTGCCCAATGAACGTGGGGCGCCGTTTCAACTTCTGAAGCACGCTTCTGGACACGCGTCACAATCTCTTGGGAAGTCCTTTTCAAATTTTGAATACTTGGCCTGTAACGCTTCAGAGCTTCTGACACGAAAGTCCGCTTCCCAAGTGACGGTTTTTCTTTGAAGATTAGTCAGTGTTCCCTTTGTAGATGCAGCAGTTCCCATGATCTTTTCAAGGTCAGGGAGAGTGAAGTGGTTGAGGGAACTTCACACTCATCTTTTTGTGAGGCTAGGGAACTCAAAGGAAACCAGACAATTTGCAACTCGATAAAGGAAATGTTTTGGCTCATGAGAAGCATTTGTCTGGTCCCTAGCTTAAGGTGGGTCATATGATCAACCGTCATGGTGGCTTGTAATGAGGGATAAAGGGAACTCTGGTTGATCATTTTGGGCCAAAAGAAATAGAGTTCCTTTGTACACATTTTTCTCTAGACTAGTAATCATGGCATAGTGAAAGCAATGAATCCAAGTTCCTTATTATGCAATTTTAGATAAACTAGTCAGGCATTGAGAGAGAGATAAACAGGGACTTGTTTAGTTTAGAGTTATCATCCCTAGAAGCATTCGAAAACGCTGGTAGGGACGTCTGTCTAAAGCTTTGGTAAGAATATCCGCAATTTGCTCTTCAGTTCTACAGTGTTCCATCGAAATGTTCCCATTCTCAACATTGTCACGTAGAAAGTGATGTCTTATATCAATATGCTTAGTTCTAGAATGATGCACAGGATTTTTGGAAATGTTTATGGCACTAGTGTTATCACAGAGTATGGGAACTGGGCCAAAAGACATACCGTAATCCTGGAGTTGTGACTTAAGCCATAGAACCTGGGAACAGCATGATGCGGCAGCCACATATTCAGCTTCAGCTGTGGAGAGTGCAACTGAGTTTTGCTTTTTAGATCCCCACGAAACTAAGCAGGATCTAGGAACTGGGCCATTCCTGAAGTGCTCTTTCTGTCAACCAAGTGCCCTGCAAAGTCAGCATCTGTGTATGCAATGAGCTCAAGGGAACTGTTCCTTGGATACCAAAGGCACAAGTTATTGTTCCCTTTGAGATACCTGAAAATTCTCTTCACCTCTTTCAGGTGTGATTCCTTAGGGTTAGCTTGAAAACGAGCACAAAGACATACGGAGAACATGATATCAGGTCTACTAGCTGTTAAGTAGAGAAGGGACCCGATCATACCTCGATAGTTCCTTTGGTCCACACTGATACCTGTTTCATCTGCATTTAGCCTTGAATTTGGTGAGATGGGAGTGTCAATGGGCTTTGAGTGTTCCATCCCATACTTCACGAGCATTTCCTTGATGTATTTCTGTTGATGGATCTTTGTTCCTTCCTTTGTTTGGGATATTTGAAGTCCCAAGAAGAACGTGAGTTCCCCAATGAGACTCATTTCAAACTCACTGCTCATGAGGTCCTTAAATTTTTCTACAAGAGTTTCGTTAGTTGCTCCAAAAACAATGTCATCAACATATACTTGCACAATCAAAGTGTCTTTAGACTCTTTCTTTAAAAACAAAGTCTTGTCTATGGAACCTCGAAGGTATCCATGGGACAAGAGGAATTGAGCAAACCTGTCATACCAAGCTCGGGGAGCTTGTTTGAGTCCGTAAAGGGCCCTTTCCAGGAAATAGACATGGTTGGGCATTTTCTCATCTTCGAATCCTGGAGGTTGGGCCACATACACTTCTTCCTTGAGATGTCCGTTTAGAAAGGCTGTTTTCACATCCATTTGATAAAGTTTGAATCCCTTGTGAGCAGCATAGGCGATGAGGAGTCTGATTGCCTCTATCCTGGCAACTGGTGCGAAGGTCTCATCGTAGTCAATCCCTTCCTCTTGCCTGTATCCTTGTGCTACTAACCTAGCCTTGTTCCTTGCTACAGCTCCAGTATCATCGAGCTTGTTCCTAAAAACCCATCGGGTACCTATGATGTTCTTGTTTTTGGGCCTAGGAACTAGCTTCCAAACTTTGTTTCTCTCGAATTGGTGGAGTTCCTCTTGCATGGCTTGAATCCAGTCCGGGTCCTTTAATGCTTCTTTGATATTTTTGGGTTCCACCATTGAAACAAACGCGTTAAAAGCACAAAAATTATTGAGAGAGGAGCGAGTTAGAACACCTTTATCAAGAGGGGAGATGATGTTCTCAAGGGGGTGGTCCTTCCTTTGTTGAAAGGTTCTTGCAAGAGTGATTTTCTTTGCATGTGTATTATCCTCATGGGAACTCTCATCTTCAGCTTCTTTATTTGATGTTTCTTCAGAGATTTCTGGCAGGTTCCCTCTTTGTTCCCCTTGAATACTTGATTCTGGCAGTGTATTGTCTTGGGGGACAGCAGAGTTGTTCCCTGAAGAGGGGACCTCGAGAGAGTTGGAGGTTTCTTGTAGTTCTTCTGAGGAGGGAGCCTCAAGGGAGGTTTGATCAGTGAGGGTTGGACCTTCGTCGTTGTTCCCTGGTTGTGGGATATGGCTTGCACTTGGATAGTCTTCATCCCTTTTCCTTGGCTCATCCTCGTCATCATCATCGTCTTCATGTCTGACTAGCTTGAACAGAGTTCCCTTCCCTTGGGACTCGGTTCCCATCTTTACAGACTTTTCATTGAAGACGACATGAATGCTTTCCTCTATCTTCTTGGTTCTTTTATTGTAGACCCTGTAAGCCTTGCTTTGTGATGAGTATCCCAGGAAGATCCCTTCGTCGCTTCTGGGGTCGAATTTGCCAAGATTGTCTTTTCCGTTGTTGTGAACAAAGCATGTGCAACCAAATGTTCTCAAGTGTGAGATGTTTGGTTTTCTCCCTTTGATGAGCTCATAGGAAGTCTTGTTGATCAGGGGCCTTGTCATGGCTCGATTCAGGATGTATGTAGCTGTGGAGATTGCTTCAGTCCAGAAGTACTCAGGAACTCCACTTTCGATCATCATGGTTCTAGCCATATCTTCCAGAGTTCTGTTCTTTCTCTCGACCACTCCATTTTGCTGAGGAGTGCGAGGAGCTGAAAAGTTGTGAGAGATCCCATTTTGCTCACAGAAGTTTAGGAACTCCGAGTTTTGAAACTCAGTTCCGTGATCAGATCTGATTGCTTTCAGTTTCAGCCCCAAGCTTACTTCTGTTCTTTTGATGAAGGGCTCAAATTCTTCAAACGCCTGTGATTTTGCCTTCAAGAAAACAACCCAGGTGAATCTTGAAAAATCATCAATTAAGACATACATGTACCTTTTTCCACCGTAGCTGGCTGTTCTCATGGGACCACAGAGATCCATGTGAATCAACTCCAGGGACCTGGTTGTGCTTACCACCTTCTTCGGTTTGAAGGAGGTCCTGGTCTGTTTCCCTCGAACACATGCTTCACACACTTTGACTCCTTCGAGATTGATCCGTGGAAGACCAATGACCAGATCCTGTAGATAAAGCTTCAGGATTTGATTTACACCAGCATGTCCCAGTCTTCGATGCTAGAGTTCCGTGTCATCTTGGGAACTCGCAAGGCACAGCTTCGTTGGTGGTTCAAAGTTGGTGTCCACCACATACACATTGTTGTATCTTCTTCCTCTCAGAATTACTTTGTTGGTCTTCTTGTTGATGACGAGACATTCATCTGAGTCGAAAGTGACGATGTTGTTCCCTTGATCACACATCTGGGAGACACTCAGCAGATTGTATCCCAGATCCTTTACCAGATTTACGTTGCTAACTTTAATAGATCTATTGAGCAACACTTCTCCTTTTCCAATAACTTCTCCCTTGTTCTTGTTGCCAAATGAGACGTGGCCTCCTTCGGCATGAGTGTGGAGTGAGATGAGGATATCCTTGTTACCTGTCATATGGTTCGAGCATCCACTATCTATGAACCATGTACTGTTCCCTCTCACAGCCACCTACAAGGAAAAGTTAGTGTTTTGAGACCCAGGCAAGATGACTCTTGCCAGGTCCCTTGCAAGGGAAAACATTTTCATTTAAGATATAGTCAGAAATGTTGATGTCTTTGGAATTTTGAGAGTTGGAGTTCCTTTGGTGATGAGCATGACGTTTTTGTCTGTTTGGGAACTCATGGCTTCTAGGGATTTGGGCTCTCTTCTTGGGACATGCATCCTTGTAGTGCCCATGAGCACCACAGTGCCAACATGTCTTGTAGTATTCTCCCAGGTAGTATTTTGGGTGTGGTCTCTGGATACGGTTCCTATCCATGGTTTCTTTGTTGTACACTCGAGACCCATTTCCCTTAGCAATTTTGACATAGATTCTATGTCCAGAGTTCCCAGTATAGTAGTCTTTCTCACCATTGTTTCCACTCTCTAGGACCCTGATTTTCTCCTCGAGATGAGCATTTTTCTGTTTCTCGCACTGGAGTTCTAAGGCCCTACACTCATGGATCTCATGTTCGCTCAGGGGTGACTTTCTGTTCTTGGAGCACTCACCTTTGTATCCTATGCCATGTCTGGCTGGGACAAACTTGATTTGGGAACTAGAGACTTCAGGGTGTTCGGGAGTCTTACTCAGGTTTTGCAGGAGGGTGTTCTCATCTTTCTCTAAAGTTTTGATTTCTCTTTCTAGATCTACGATGTGAGACACATGGGACTTGAGTTTTTCTAGAAGGGATATGCAGTTGGGACAGGGCTCAAGACCAACTAATTGAGAATTTATGTGTTCCTGTTTTTCCAACTTGTTTTGCAGTTTTATGTTATCTTTAACAAGACTTGAAAGAATTTTCAACAATTCAGGTTTTTCATAATTACTCAAGGAATCAAGAACAGTTTCAGTGGTTACCTCACTGGGTTGTTCCCCAGTGGTTTCTCCTATGGCCATGCCACACATGTCCGGGAGTGCCCATGCTTCAGGATCTTCGTCTTCATCATCGCTCCAAGTAGCGATGTAAGCCTTCTTTCCTTGCTTTCTGCCTTCAGTTCCTTGTGGACATTCCTTCGCAAAATGTCCTTTCCTGTTACATTTGTAGCAAGTCACTTCTGAGAGATCCTTCTCCGTGGGCTTTCTTTGGGAACTCTGTCCCTTTCCCCAGTTCCCACTGTTCCGTTGAGACTTTCCTTTGTAGAAATTTCGAAGAGCCTTTGTTACAAGAACTAGCTCTTCATCCTCTTCTTCTTCAGAGTCTTCATGTTGTTCTTGGGTTGATTTGAGCATCTTTTCGATCTTGAGTGCGATCCCTCGATGAGCTCGAGTTTGTTCCTTATCATCGATCTTCCTCTTCTCATGTCCCACTAGCTTTCCAAACACTTGATGAAGCATAAGTGTTCGATTTTCTGGGTTTTCCTTGAACATCGTTTTCTCGTTTGCCCATTCTCCAGTCAATCCATTGAAGAGCTGTTGGACCTTCATTTTGTGGGTGATTTCTTCTTTTGTGATCCCCAATCCTTCCATCTTAGTGCAAAGTCCTTCAAACCGGGATTGGTAACTATCGACGGACTCTCCCATCTCCATTTGGAAGTTGTAGAACTCCCTCTTTGCGTTCATTTGAAGATCTTCTCTGAGATCTGAGTTCCCAACGTGCATTTGTTGGATGGCTTCCCACATTTCCTTGGCTGTGTCAAGGTTTGCAACCCTGTCACAATCTTGTACACACATGGACCTCTTTAGGTACTATTTGGCTTTGTAGTTTGCCTCCATGCACTTGTACTCATTGGGACCCCACTTTGAGAGGTCGTTGACAATAGCTGGATCGATTTCGAAGTTCCCCCTTTCGATGACGCACCAGGCTTGGTAGTCTTGGCCACGCATCCAATCTTTCATGTCTCGTTGCCAGCTTTCAAATCTTCCTGTTATAAGCCTTGGCGGCTTGCTGGTATTGTTCCCCACCTGAGTAAGTTCCTGAGCCATTTTGACACCTGCGATGCTAACACAAATCTAGAGCGCTAGCTCTGATACCAATTATTGGATCGTAATCGGTTAGCAGTGAGCTTGGGAACTGGCAATTAAGCTGTTCCCAAGGCAGCGGAAGTAAGTAATCGCAAGTAATAAAGACAGTTAAAGAGACAGTTCCTTTATAGAGGAACCCCACTACAACCAACTAGTTGTATGGGTAAACCTCTACCTCCGCTTGGAGGATTTTGAATGACTTACTTATATTGATTGCTTTGTTCCTCAGTTACACAGCCGGATTTACACTTCTCTGTTCCTACAAGTTCTTCCTAACTCTAGCAACACTAGTAAATCCTCTCAACTGAGTTCCTAAGCTCACAACAGCAAAACACAAGTAACTCACACCTTACGCTGACTTCTCAGTTCCCCTGCTCCAGGGAACTTCAGCTTCACCGTCGTCGAGATCACACACTCGCCGGCGGGGACTTCTCTTCCTTTTCTTTCTTTTCTCTGATGTGGGTGTTTGTAAGTTCTGGGAGAAGTACTCAAACCGAGTACTATTCATTTGGCTTTATAGTCCATTTGTCTTGGGCAGTAGCATCTTTCGTTTGTGTCCAAAATGCCCTTTGCTTGATGCCCAAGTTGTACTTTCTTCACATGTGACTTTGGTTTGAACTAGGTCAACTTCTTGAATCAATCGGACCGTTGGATGAAGCGTGACAGTCTGATCCTCAGACTGTTCCCTCTGGCTGTCTGAGACAGGATCCCGCGATCTGCGCTGAACGGTCATTGTCTTCACATGTGAGTTCCCATTTCATGGGAACTGACTTCTTCAGAGTTCCCTTGATGGAAACTCTTCATCGTTGTAAGCTTGTGTTTTCTTGTTTGTTTCTGGGAGTTCCCACTTCAAGGGAACTTTCCTCTTCAGAGTTCCCTTGATGGAAACTCTTCATTGTGGCTAGCAGTGGCTTTGTCATTCATAGGAGTTCTTTGCTGTACCTGTGTTCCTTAGAAGTACTTGAACAAACCACATTAGTTTCCTATGGTGTTTGTCATTATCAAAACTTAAAGAGGAGTGAATCGTTGATCCGTTGCTTAGAACCAGAGGTCCCAACAACGTCCCAACACTTGCATATGCATATACATGAAATTTGTTATTTATATATATGGTTGTAATTTTTATATACATGATCATGATCTGTATCGATAGTATACGTGATATTGAACATATTATACATGATTTTATATGTCTGTATTCATGATTTAAGACTTGAGCAATGATGAAATCCAATTCATGTAATAATTTGCTCAAATACGTATATACATGGTTTTGATTGTATATATATACCTGGTTTTATTTTTCATTTTTCAATATTTAATATTTGTAATTATGGATTGCAATTTATATAATAATGTGGTAGACCACGTATGTACATGGTTTTTTTATATATAAACATGATTGTGATTTTTTATATACATAGCTTTACATTTCGTCTCACTTTTCTTTTAGAAAAATAATAACAAAGTAACACAAATATACATTAAATTAAAAACTTTATAAGGTATTATACAATGAACACAACTCTCATTTCTAATGTATTTTCTCTATTTCTTAACAAGCTCCTTCTTTTTTGGGTAGAATCTTAAGAAGCTCCTTCTTTCCAAACCCGTGGTAGCCTAAGACAAATCTCAACATTTTCCCTTAGTTACATCCAATCGGTCAGAATAATCTGACCTCTCATGACATCATATTTTTGCACAAGTCGTAAATCCAAGAACCTACACTTGACCGTGTATAAAGAATAATATTACCATGTATATACATGTAATAAATTATGTATATAGCCAAATTAGAATCATACATATGTAAAATAAAATTATGCATACAAAGATTATATTGCAAATAGATAATATCATGTATAAAGTAGAACATTACCATGTATATCTATAAACCTATAAACTAAAATAAACTTGACAATTAATGCGTATTCAAATAATAACGTTTTTATAAATATCATTCAAACATACATGTAAACTAAAATTAGTATAGAATAAAACATAATTAGTGCAGGGGGTGCTAATGTCCAAAATTAATGCTTTCACACATTCTCAAATAAATATTATTTATTATTTATTAGGGGTGTTGTGAAAATTTGGTAACACAAATAAATATGAGTATTACATTACTGGCCATTCACTGTCTATATTACAGCCCATTCACATTCTTACACCTTTGCAACCCTTACACATTCTCAAACTGTTACAATTTGAACACCATAATCAATAGATAATTAAGGGCATTTATACCCATATTACATATCTTCAGCCGTTGATGTTTTTCCCTCCTACAATATATGCAAATGTAAACACCCAGAAAAGTCAAATCTTACAATTAAAAGTACTATTATTTTAATTGCATATATATATATATATATACATATATAGCAAACAAATCAACATCCATTCTCCCACAAATCAATAGTCCTTTTCACAACAGAATAAGAGCACTCTACAATGGGAACCCAATTGAAACTCCTAAACGACTTGACTGAAGGTGATGCTTGTGAAATCCAAGTAATGGTGTGCCGCAAATGGGACGTTATCAACACATACGGAACATACTTGAGCACCGACTATTTACTATCTGATGTGAAGGTATATCTACATATGTAAACAAATGTTTTGCTTTTTTTTTTACCATGAATATCTAACTAAAATTTTCTCATTTCAGCCACTTACTTTTGGGTTTTAGTTAGTTTAGTAATATCTTCCACTTACCTATATTCCTCTTTGAAGGGAAATGCCATACATTGCACAACTAAGAGCAATGTAGCACATTGCTTCATTAACAGGCTAAAGGAAGGTTCTGTGTTCAACTTAAGAGAATTTTATGTTCTGCCTAATTTACCAGAATATCGAATTGTTAAGGAAAATGATCATATGATTGAACTTCATGTTGCATCCTTAACAAAGGAAATCCACAACACTACGTCTGGGTTCACTAGATACCTCTTTAACCCCATTGAAATTAGAGCCATAAAGTTTGATGCAAAAAATGCCCTAATTGGTAAGCGTACCATTCTGTACAGTTTTATTTTTTTCATAATTCACCACTTCCTAACATTGAAATATATATCGTCACTGCTTACAGATGTTCTGGGATATGTTATCAATGTTGGAACTCCTTCACCTAAGGATATTGGCAAAGGAAAAAAACAAAAGGTGGCTTCCAAAACTCTAAATTTCTACCTGCTGAGTTTGAAGTAAGTTTATTTAAACACACACCCATCTTAGCCCGCATTTTACCTCCATTCCACTCTATGTCATATATTAATACACTCTGTAAAATATAGGGGAAGAAAGATAAGAGTGACATTTTGGGAAAATTTGGGAGATGAATTCATGGAAAGGAAACCTACTAAAGCCAACCTCTATGCTGTCCTATTGGTTGGAATGAATGTGAAGACCTATAAGGGTAGAACCTACACATTACTCTTTTTGTAGATTTCACTTTTTGTTGATTACAATTGCTATACTAACATAGATGTTGCACCTGACCTTAATAAGGAGATTTGTACCTCTCAAGCACCTCAGCAACAATGTTCTATGATGGTGATGATATTCCCCATCTCCGTGAATTTAAGAAACACACCATCGATGTGAATGCTGCATCTGCCCAATCTGTACAAATGCCAACAGCACAAGTGACGTTACTTGAATTAGCAAATTGGTGTGAAAACAAAAATCCAGTACGATTACTTCACACCAAACCATTGGTTATATCTTTTTAGCAATCAATTTCACAATTACATTTGCATCTATTTTTGCATAACAGGATAGAAATTTCCTATGTCAAGTCAAAATAAAAGCCATTGATACGCGGACACCCTGGTATTACTTTGCATGTACCAGTGGAAAGTGCAAGAAAGGGGTTACTCGCTGCGCTCGGAATTTCTTTTGTGAATCATGCAATGAGATGATTTCTTGCACAAAAGCAAGGTACCAAAGAACTCATAAGAAATAGCTTTATTTAAATTTAGTTTACAACTTTCTCCTTCTTTACTCTTACAACTTTATGTCCTTTCTAACTTTCAACCAGATTTAAGGTTCGCTTACAGGTGGAAGATGACACACACACACTGCAGCTGTTACACTATTTGATGAGACTGCCGAGAAATTAGCGAAAGCCACAGTTTACTCTTTGCTACAAGAACAAGATGTATGACCAACCTATTTATGCAAAATAGTATTTGACATTATATAATCTAATGTGTAATATAATGAACAGGAAGGAAATGAGAATGCACTACCCAATGCCTTGGCCAACCTCATCAACACTTACCATGTTTTTGAGATCCTATCTCAGACCTACTATCCACGTGGTGGAGAGAGCTTTACATGTGTTGCCATCAAGCTTGTGAATCCTAAATCCAAAGAGGTACACACATGTTACATGACATAAATGCAACCTATTTCCAATTTAAACAACAATGTCACTACCCTATTAAATTTGACAAAATATCAGGTCGAAGAAGAACATGCGGAGAACAGTCCATCAAATGAGGGGACTAACAATCAAATTGTTCAATCAGAGAACGGAGAAGTGAAGAAAAGAGATGGAGAACCAAGTACTGTTGATGTAGCAACAGTCAATAATCCACAGGCTGAACCAACATCCCTCAAGAAAAGAAAAAAAATGTCTCATCTGATGAGGAGTAATGCCTACATCTGGAATAAGGAATAAACTTAGCCCTATCATATCCCACTTAGCATATTCCAAAAACAAGGCTTTATTTTATAATATTAATGTTTAGGCTTTAGGCCATATTCAATAATGAAGTTCATAGTGTTTGTCTACTAAAAAAAATATAATATAAATGTTTATTCTTCTACTATGTCCTTTTTTAATCAAAATAATATTCTCCATTCCATCTCCGGTCAAGTTTTCAAAATCTATTTTAATCTCACAGATTTTGCCAAAAGTAATAATTATAGCAACAGTGAATTGAACTACATCATCACACAATAATAATTGTTTTGAAGTTGCCACAGTCAATAATCCACAAGCTGAACCAAAGGAAAAAACTTATTTACTCAAAAAACAATTGATAGTAACTCAGCCATATCATATCCCACTTAGCATATTCCAAAAGAAAAACTTAAATTTATAATATTAGTTTAAATAGCGTTTAAAATAAAAGATGCATACTAATTGTAATTGAAAAAAATATGTGCTAAAACCTAGAATAGCATTGTATGGTTACATGACAATACTAATTGTAAATTGCAAAACCGTGTACTAAAACCTATATCAGCATTATATGATTGTATCAGAATTCAAATTCCATGACTGATTTTATGTAAAGAACTTTTCATAAATGTAAAGAACTTTATGTACAGAACTTTTCATAAATGTAAAGATGCACAAAAGATAATCTTTATTTTAGAAACATGTCTCGCATCTATAGATGATTTGCACCTTCATTTTACAAACATGATTGAAAAGGAGAACATATAAATAAATATAAATATATAAAAATTATATAAATGCAAAATAAACTAATATGATTACAATGCAGAATTTTAAAAGACAATAATATATTATAACTCTGGCAACATTTATTAGGACAATATTATGATATAAATGCAGAAATTTGAAAGATATGAAAATGTTGTAACTGTGGCAACATTTATTGACACACCATTAAAATCTATTACCTCACAAATGGGGAAAAAGTTGTGAACGGCTTTCCAGAAATGTCCTATATTCCACCAATGGAAAGAAAAAAAATATTAAAATTCAATTAATTATTAGATTCTGTCAACGAATTCTGTAAACATCCTTTTTTTAAATCACTTCTGCAATACTCTCATATCAGCATGAATTCTGTAACAGCTTTTTCTGTAACAGCTCTTATTGCTTTGTGGGTTATTATAGGTTCAAATTTTAAAACATATATAAATTGAACCCCACCCCACAAAGGCCCAAACCTACTTTCACACCTATAGTTCCAAATCCAAGAGAAAGAGAGGAGGCCCTACATCTAAGATTAAAGTCATGTAGAGCGTTATTGCATACATACTAAGATTACCACGCAGATGCTTATAAACATGTATACATTCAATAATTACAATGAAAATATACAATTAAACCGTGAATATTTAAATTAAAATCATGAAAACTTTATATGTAAATACATAAAAACATGTATACAAACAAAGCTTATCATGTATACAACCAAGTAAAGTCGTGTATATACATTTATATATTTAAATAGTACATGAATATATACATTTTAATGTATGAATTTGCAAGCTCAATATATCTAATCATGTATAATATAATCAAACAAAATCGTGCATTTTTTAAATAGGATCATGTATACAATTTAAATAGTAGATTCAAATTGAACAATATTTTAATCATTTTTGAAGGTGATGCACACTAAACACAATTAAGAACAAATAGCGTCATCATCACCGAAGACACATGAAAAGGCTTAATTAAGTTAGAGATTTGGATTAACATGATAAAATCTGCCATTGAAAACCATAAAAATTAAATACTAAAGGAAAACCAACATTCTAGATCCAATTCCTCCACCAGCTATGCAAGAAGGCGAGTCATAAAGAATTCAAACCAGAATCAATAGGTAAAAATTGTTTATATAAAAAACCCTAAATCGAATTTTAAATTGATCGAAGTTAAAATTTTGATGAAATTGAAATCATAACTCGAAATTGAAGCAAATCGTTGGTAAATCTAGTCTAAACTATAAACCCTAACTCGAAATCTAGATTCAAACACTTTGAAATGAAGATGAGATTTTTAGATAAAAGTACGTGAACTTGCTCGAGAATTCACATGAGAAGACGATCTAGAAAGTAAGTCGGAGAAGACACTGTAAATTTTCGCCGGATATGAGAGAGATGGAATTCCAATCTCGTGTAATGAAAGTTATTAAACGCCAAAAGTGAAGAAAGAGGTTAATATGTGGTTTATTTGTAAAAGAAAAAAGGAAATCAAAATAAAATCTACCCATTTCCTAAAATTATGCCAGCCTAAATAATCTAGTGTTTTGCACTTCCACTCAAATTGCTAATTAATCTTAACCATTAATTTAAATTTGATCTAACGACTTATATTGTCACTGCGTAGCACTCTAAGAAGGGTATCTATAGAACCTAATACTATATATATATATATACATGACTCCTACAACGACACATTTGAGAACTTGTTCTTAATATTCGTTTACATATATTGCTTTGTTCAAAATTTAAAGTTAAAATAACATATTCAGATATAAGCACATGACTACTACAACAACATATTCGAGAATGTGTTTTTAATATTCATTTACACATATTGTTTTGTTCAATATTTAAACTAACATATTTAAATATAAGCACGTGACTACAACAACGCATATTCGATAATGTGTTCTTAAAATCCATTTACACTTATTGATTTATTCAATATTGAAATTAACATATTCTAATATGCTATAAATTTAATATTCAGATATATTGTAAGCATTTTCAAGACTATATACATAATTTTCGATTTTATAGTTTATTTTGTCAAGATTTACAATTAAATATTCGATATAATTATAGTTATAAATTATATAGATGACTCCTATAACGGTACATTTGAAAATGTGTTCTTAACATTTGTTTACACATATTGATTTTTTCAATATTTAAACTAACACACTCAAATATAAACACATAACTATTACAAAGTGGATGGCATATTCAAATCATAACAAATTCGATCTATCTTTGAATAATATTCAAAAAACTATCAAAGCATATTCAACCCTATATAGTGTAATTACACCAACAATAAATATTCAAATTTTAGACCTGAATTTTACATCAAATTGAAAATGGAAGCTTTAATTTTTATTTTTTAAAAAATCCAACAAATCTCTATAATTTCACACCTTTTATTTTAGTAACTAACTAACCATATTCAGGTATTTAATCTCCATGGTTGTTATTATACTCCATCTATTATTAGGACACCTTTATGCTTAAAGGGAATTTCAACAAGGAGCAGAAGTTAGTTATCAAAGGCATTAGAGTCTTTGTTATAAGGGGCAATTAGAAATGCAACTAGCTTGCAAGCTAGCTAGTGGGAGTGTTCATGGTGCTTAAATAGAGGTAAACTAGTTATACCCTTCGTGACCTGAACGACTACATGGATATTACTTAATTTATTTAATAAATGATTTTAATTTAATATAAACAATATATTACATCATAAATGGATAAAAAAGACATACATAATATAAATTTTATCATCTTGTATTTTTTTTATTTATTTTTTATCATAATTTGATTTAAGAAAACTTTTATAGAAATAGATATATAGATTAAGATAATATAATTTTTATTTTTTTAAATAAATTTCAAAATTCTTAATTTTTTTATGAATAAATAGATTGAAAATAAATTTTATTAAAAAAGATATATTAATATAAATGAAATTTCATTTTTTAAAATATAAAGTAGGGTCAAAGTCAATGTTGTGGCTAAGAAAGATACAACTTTAGTATATAGTTATGAGTTTGGTTCAAATGAAACAAATTCTTATCCTAAAACGTGAAACGAATGCACTTTTCCTAGTTAGTAGTGCACTTTTTATATAAAAGTGCATTGAAAAAATACAAAAAGTGCACTACAAAAAGTATGAAAAGTGCACTAAAAAGTACTAAAAGTGCAAATGCGAAAAAGTGTACTCTGAAGTAGGAAAAGTGCACTACTAACTACAAAAAGTGCATTCGTTTCAGGATAAGAGTTCGTTTTAGGTTAAGAGTTTGTTTCATTTGAACCAAACTCTATAGTTATAGATCCTATAATTAATTGTAGTTGATATTGTCCAAGAATAAGTTACATAGATATTGTTTTACAAAAGAAGATAAAAACAAATAATTATTTTAATATACGATGGGCCCATAAGCATAAGATATTTTTTAACATAAATAGATAATAAAAATTTAATGGTAAAAGGTGAAATAATATATACATGTATCTAAAATAATATTAAAAATATTGAAAAATCTTATCATAAATATTCTCTAAGTTAGTTGAACAAAAGATAAATATTAGAAAAAATAAATATACAATAAATAGAAAATCTTGTTAGAAAAGTTGAAATAATATGAATATAAAATTAATTTTTTAAACATGTGGTGGGGTCAGAATCAACGTGGTGGCTCAAAAACAGTCGGCTTTTATAATATATATTGATGATTAATTGAAAATTTTCAAAAAAAATCTACCAAATTAATGATTAAATTTTAATATGACTATTGTAATTCAACCAACAAATAAAAACATAAATTTGACATATAATATGATACTTTGTATAAATATAAATCATAAAATTGAACATAAATAAATTTGTAATTAATAGAACTCATATAAATAGGAAAAGATACGATTTTATATAATATTTATATAAATATAGAAAGATTAATGGAAGTTTAAGGTAAAAAAAAAGATATGATTTACTCGTATTTTTTTTAAATCTAGATTTACTTATAATTTGTTATACTAATTTCAATTGAAGGTTATCTTTCAGTTTCACACATACAATTCACGATTGTGTATATGTTGTTGGAGGCACCGACGGTGGCAACAATGTTGATGATGTAGATGGTGTATGTAATATTCGAATTTTGTATTTCCTTCTAGGTCGGAAAATTAAGTTTCTTCTATTACAAACAATCGAGTTTCTTGTTCTGCAAGTAGCCACGAAAGACGAATTAACTATCCGTTTTGCCAACGAGCGGATTACATTATTTTTTTTTGTTATATATTATCTCCTATATCTTTTCACAAGTCACCATTTATATACTCTTTTATAAGTTTTTCAATTGATATTAATATTAATAATCCGTTTGGATCCTATGGCGATTAGTCAATATCAATCTAACCAAAATCCCATTCTTTTTTTAACTTAATTAATTATCTTTTTACTCGAACAATCCTATCTTATTGCCGAAATTTTTTATCTTCCTCCTCGTTGTTATTTGGGGACGATCGTCAATAAGACCGAAACCATAGAACACTCTCATCACGCTTTCCTTCCTTCTTCAATCCTCCAAGCCGATCTCCTCGTTTTGCCGATATCCAAGCCACCTCGGTTAAACGCTCGAGAAGGACAACGCCGGACGACTTTGCGAGTTAAGAGGAGCATTATCTATCGTTGGTCACGTGGCATTTCTGGTTTGACTCATAGGCCATCGTACCATTCCGTTGGTGGAGCCGTGCACCGATCGGGGTTCGTTCGCCAAGCTCCGATCACCGACGTCTTAAGTCATGTTCATCTCAAAGTGCAACCAGTCGTGGTTTAGATCTCCGTCGCCGTCGCTACGGTAAGCTTTGTCTCTTCGTTAATCGTTCTAAGTCTGGGGCATGGTGAGGAGGCTCGCGCTGGGGACCGAGTGGATGTTGGGTTGTTCCAGTTGATCGGGAGTTTGAAAGGGGTTTGGGTGTTCGTTTTGGTATTAGTAGAATGGTGTATATAGGCTAATTAGTGGAAATCATTTATATATATAGCCAAGTTTAAATTGTTGGTGGGAAAGTAATTAACATTAATAAAAAAATCCTAAGTTAGAATATGTGGGTACATGTTAGTACGCGGAAATCTAAGAGTACTGTATAATTTGTTTTTACGGGTCATGTTTGTGAGATTAGTTTATACGGATATATAGGTTTGGATTAGTTATACTGATTAATATGGAATTGGTTTATACGTGTATATATATATGTAGATATGCTAATTGGTTTTAATGAAATATGAGTTTGGTTTATAGTAAAATACATATGTTGGGGCTGTATTAATTCATAGTATATTCTTATCGTTTAATTTAGTAGTAGAAGTGGTGTGTGCGAATTAATGGATCAATTGTGGTAAGGGAATTAGATTCATCAACGTGTTGTAGAGGTTGGTTCTAGATCGATTTGATCAAGTGATTGTAAGTTATAACTAGCGCGGCCGGTAAAAGAAGGGTTAACAAAATCTAAAACGGATTTGTAAAGTATTTTATGATTCCTTAAGTTGTACAGTGGGCCTTAATTAATTCAACCATACTCATTAATATTTCTTCTAGGGAATCGTTTGTTCAAGACCTTAATTAGTTTCTGTCTTCGTCAAAGAATCTTTCATTTGAGGTAAATCGTTTTCGACTTGCTCGGTTCTTTTCTACCTTGTTAGATTTTGTGCCGTTATTATAGGATTGGTTTTGGGAAATAGTCCCGAATATCTTTTTAAAGTGTTTTGGAATTGCTTGTGTTGTTGTGTGCAATTGATTCTTAAATGAGTTTTTACCGAAAATAAGTTTTCGAACGTTTTCTCTGTGTTGGTACCGTTTCCGGCACGGCCATTGTAGCTGGCGTAGAGGAAGAGTTGTCTATGTATGGTTCGTGTGACAGGAAAACCGTGCCCCTTCAAAACGAAAAATATTATTTGTGCATTTTGGTAAGTGCTCCAGTGGAGGCTTAGCCGGAGTTAGAAGGGAGATTGTGAAGTAGAGTGAGAGGGCCTGCCTCTGCACTTGGAGCGGGGTTGAGCACCTTGGAGGTTGGATTGCGAGATGGAGGAGTTGCATTGTTGTAAGATTGTGTATGTGAATGTGTATGTGTCTATGCGTGACTAAACAAAACTAATTTAGGTATTGGCCTTTAGAGTTATGGTTGCGATTGTGGATTCTGGTTGCTGACTATAGAAAACTATTTTTAAACGTCTTATAATTTCCGCATATTATCTAGCTCGGTAGATTAGTAGCTAACCCTTCGGGAATTATTTTTCCAGTTTTAGGTATGTCACAAGAAATCGTGCAAGAGCCTTGGCAAGATGGTGGAGTGGATTGTTGACGCACGTGTCATTAGTTTGGATTTTCGGGTGTACTTCGGGAGGATTTATTATTATTATTAGTTCTGTTGAATTATTTCAATTGTAATTGTTAAGTGTTGTTTGGAATATTTTGAGGAAAATTCATGAAGGGTTACTTGGTAATTTTGTTTAGGCATTCAAACATGTTTTATATTAAGCTTTATAAATCTGAAAGTTGGTGTTTTACTTGTTTTCTCATCGTGCTCGCGTTGCAAGATCCTAAAGTGTTGTTGTCAACCCACCTAAGTAGTACCTGATAAGGTCTACTACCAAGTAGCGTCCTGTGGAAAGACGGGGTGTTACAGTGTAGATGATTGATTCACAGATACCACCATCAATCATTGCGCATACAACATGCTTGAGGGCGTTAGAGAACAAAAGGGCAAAGGAGGATGAGTCATGAAATGTTTTCATTGATAGTGAAGGAGAATAAAAGAGCAATGAAAAATTGATCAAAGGAAGATGTCATGAAGAGGAGTGACAAATCGATTGGTGAATATTAGCAATAAATCGATTGATATGCATTTCAATATAGAGCAACCAAAATGACTACGATTAGCAAGAAATATGAGCGGTAGATTGTTGACGGAGGAAAATGAAACCCTATGAATATATATTGAAATTTGAGAGAACTCGAGACTCTTGAAAAAGATGATTTTTTTGTTAATGTATTTAGATTTAGATTATTTATTATTTATAATTATAGTTAAATATGACATGTAAATGACGGAGCAAAATATAATATGAAAATGGCATATTACACGTAAAAATATAATGGTGTGACTTAAGGAAAATATGACATGTGTCATAATTTGAGATGACATATTCTCGGAATGACACGTGGAAAAAGATAAAGAGCCACCACGTGGTGGATCCAATTCTTATTGTTTTTTATATATACTAGGTGGATGGCCCGTGCTATCGCACGGGTTCTCATTGATTATATTTTATTTTTTATAGTATATATAAGAGATTGTTTTTTTTTCACTTTATCCATTTCCAAGAGTTTCTTGATCCTTATTTTTCAACAATTTTAAAGTTGTCTTTTTTTTTTCTTTGTGGTGAATAGAATTGTGATGTGATCATGTAAAAGTAAAATGCTTACATAATGTGAAAGAGAGTAGAGTACGAAAGGTTATATTTTAAATTTGATCTTATCTTTTGTTTGGAATACCAAAGGTTGATCGATCTTATCTTCTTTTATTTTATTACATTGAAATTAGTTTGATTAAATATAAATACATATTTTTAGTGTTATTTATTTATCCTAAAAAGTGACATAATATAGGAAATCATAACTTATTTATTAATTGAATAGTTAACCCATCTTCAATAAAAATTATAGCATTTTTAAATGTAAGGAATGAAGAAATAGAAGCTTATAACTCATTTGAAATCTTAATGAGATGTATATTCAATTTGTGAATGATCATAATATGATTGTTTTTTTCCTTCATTTATGTATAATTGTGAATGATCATAATACGACTGATCCTATTTTTACATTTATGTATATAATAATTGTAAAAAGAGTTTTCAATGTCATGTATAAAATATTTACAACTCTATTTTATTCTACTAAAAAAATCTATTTTATTATATTTGATATGGCTTGGATTTTTTTTGTTTATTTTTAATGTTTTCATATTTATTTATTTTCTTCCTTTATTACATAAACCAAGCTAAGCCAATCAATCACTTGTGTAACCATTTTTTTCTCGTTACTCACCTTTTCATGCACTAATTAAAAAAACAAACAACTCTTTAAGTAAAAAAAACATAATTGTTAAAAATATCTACCAAAATAGATATTTTATAATTTATGTAAAAAAGGCATTGGTATTAATAAACATATTACATTTTAATTAATTTTCTATTTCGTACAATATATTGATTCTTCGTAAATATTTTAACAATCCTCACAATATGTATCAAGCATTGAATATGTCAAATATCTTACTTTCTCAAATATACACCATTTTCATTTTCTTACAAAAACAAAGTAGCTATTGCATGACTGCATTTACCTTCATAACAACAACAAAAAAAGAGTAGCTATTAATGCTTATACAAATAATAGGCTTAGGTACAAATAATAAGCTTAGTACCTTTTATAATATAATCTTGGCATAAACAAAAAAAAAAGAGTTACAAAGTTGTTTTCCACTACCTTCCTAACATGAATGCCCTTTTTTTTGAAGGGAACATGAATACACTAGGATATCCATCTAATTTAAAAAGTAGCTATTGCATGGTAATTTATTATGTAAATGTGAATGGACAATGAGATTTTATAAGCACGGAAAAATGTTCAACCTACATCTTTTTAATGTATGTTTTAATAAAAAATCATGTACACGCGGAGTAATAAAGTTGTTAGTGAAAATAAAACCCGACTTTAGATGACCAAACTATTGCATACTTGACTTGAATCTCTTGGATTTACTTCGCAATTGGTTGGTTCATTGATACCTACATAAATACTAGAGATCTCTGTGTTAGAAAAATTAAGTTACATATAAACATAAAACATCCAAAAAATTCCTACCATTATATACACAATCGATAAATGGAGTTGTGAAGAAAAAAACAATGTCCTCTTGAGGATAATTTCATTTTAAATTTTCATAATAATAAATAGAATATAGAATACATATCATTATAACAGTTAACTAATAAAAACAATTTTCAAAACCATTATATACACAATTGACTATTTGATCAAGTAAGAAGATATACAAATGCACAATAATCTTCTTGCAAAAAATATTAACCTGTTAAGACCAATCACTTGGAAGAGAGCATTGTGTTTTTTGCCAATGGTGAAATCTAGAAATGTGATAAGAATTGCAGAGAGAATTCAAAATAGAAATTTATAGTGGTTATCAACTAATGTACATTCTAATGTAAATTAATGTCACTAAATGCAATGTTATAAAATTTGGCCATTTAAGATGATTCGGCTTCCACCATATTTCTAATTCTAAATTAATGTACATTAATAATATCACTAAATGTAAAGTTGTACAGTAAAATTTAGACGTTTGAGATGATTACATATTTCTAAATTAAGTTAATTTAATTTAGCCGTTTAAGTCCTTTAATAGTAATAATATACGGAGTATATATTTTTAATCTTTATTATTGCTTTAGGTTAGTCAAACAATAAACCCATTTTCTATTTCAAAATTTATTTATAAGGCTGTAATAAAATACTAACATAAAAATTTTCAAAATATATTACGTTTTAAAAAATTGTATGATTTTAGTTTGGAGTAAGATAAAATGTCATTTGGATTGAAATAAAATGACACATTAATTGCATTGAAATGGATTATCAAAAAGCTTTTCTTATATGGTGTAACACCCCGACTTCCGACGAGGCGTTACTAGGGAATAGACCTTACAAGGTACTATTTATTAGGTTGACAACTACGCTGTAGGACCTTACAACTCGGGCACGACGAGAAAAACATAATAAAACATCCAAGCTTTATTTAATGAAAACTTAGAAAAATGTAATTATGCATGAATCCCCGAAAATTATAAATAATCAAATACGTCATAACGCCTACTGAAACTGAACTATCTGAACCAAAAGATAATAACTGAAACAAAATACCAACTCCGTCTAACAAATATTAAAATCAATATTCTAACTAATATAAATAACTAATATAAACCGATCCCACTATGACACACGCTCTTTACCGCTCCGGCCCGCCATCTTACCTCGGTTCCTGCACGGCTCCCTGATTCATACCTGGAACTGAAAAATGTTCCCCGAAGAGTCAGCGTCTAATCTACCAAGCTAGAAAGAATATAGAAACTGTAGAACGCTTTAAAATCATTTATCTATAGTCAGCATACAATTCCACAACCGCAATCATAACTCTAAAGGCCAATACCTAAATTAGTTATGTCAGTCATAACAGACACATATGCATTTACAATCACAGTCACACAACAATGCAATTCTTCCTTTGTCCACAATCCGTCTTCCAAGGCGCTCATCACCGCGCCGAGTGCAGAGGCAGGCCCTCCCACTCCACTTCCCAATCTACCTTCTAACTCCGGGCTAAGCCTCCACTGGAGCGCTTGCCAAAACACACAGATAATAATTTTCGTTTGAAGGGGTACGATTTTCCCAGTCACACGGGTCAAAGTAGCCAACTCTTCCTCAACACCAGCTACAATGGGGCGTGTCGGAAACGGTACCAACACAGAGAAAACGTTCCAAAATAATTTTCGACAAAACATATTTAAAATCATTAACGCACACAACACACACAAGGAGTTCAAATCAATTTAAAAGGTATTCGGGACTAGTTTCCAAAACCCGCTCTACAATATCGATATGCAATCTAACAAGGGAGAAAAGAACCGAGCAAGTCGAAAAACGACTTACCTCAGATGAAGAATTTTTCTGATGAACATGGAAAACTAAGACCTCGGGCAAGAATGGTTCCTAAACATGTCAACGACATAATTAACGTTCAAAGTCAACTTGTAATCTAGCCAATTAATTAGCTAATTGCCTACACTATTTAAACTAATCTAGATAATGGTGAATATAAACGTATGTATGAGCCAAATCATACCATAAAGCACAAATTACGAACCAATTTATACTAACTAAAAGGAAGA
Source organism: Fallopia convolvulus (assembly GCA_964016875.1). NCBI lineage: Eukaryota > Viridiplantae > Streptophyta > Magnoliopsida > Caryophyllales > Polygonaceae > Fallopia > Fallopia convolvulus. The sequence continues at coordinate 28,507,535 of OZ024734.1, read as the reverse complement.
CTATACTTCCATGCTTACATATAATATATAATATGAGTGATCTTGTAACAAGCCTCTAATTTCTATGCTCTTAGCACCAATTAAAAATATAAACCACAACCCTATTATTACTTAAATTTAACCTACCTGAATAACAAGAGAGGCATATATACTTAGTCATCGAACCAAACATGAAATATATGTACCCAATCCCAAAACGTTCTAATGATTGCAAAAATTAACGATCCAATCTCATTATTTAGTCCAACACACTGACACCAAAATCCGATCTTTATATAAGAATTAAAGGAACCCATTTCATTCCCTCTCATATATACTCGATCGAACCAAAAATTCAATTTTTTTTAATCTACTTACTCCTCTGATTGCAGCTTCATGTGAATTCGATCGGAGGCCAACAATTGAACCCACCAACGTGAAACAGAAGGGAAGGTAACCAGGCTAGTGTTGATGTTGTTCGCAAGTGCAGGCGGAGACGATCACGCTTGCCAAAGAAGATGAAGATGGCGATGTAGAAATCATGAGGGAGTTGACGGCTTGGAAAGAAAGTGGCGAGAGGAAGGAACGAACGTGGTCAAATAAATAGATTAGGCTGAGGCTTGTGTGAGGGTTTAGTTTGGATAGAATTTAATCTAAGATAGAATTATTTTATTTTAATTAGTCGTTTGGATACAATTAGTTCCTTTTTGGATATAAATTACTAAACATTAATATTAGATTTTTTTTTATCTATAAATACGATATTATTTGCGGGTCAAGAAATCTTGATTACATGCAAATTGAAAACTCTTGGTTCCTGTCCACAACGAAAAAAAATGAACCCGGGTATTACATACTACCCCCTAAGAAAGTTTCGTTCCGAAACATAGAAAGAGCGGAATGCTAAAAGAGTACTAAGGGTATTTTGGGGTTTTATATATGGAGTTTATTCTTATAGTAGATAGATATTTTTTTATTTCTTTAGAGTTATATATTTGTTTTTTATTTAAAATTTTCTTGATAATCGGTCTTGATAAAGGGTTTTCGGCTATTAATTAGGACTATATTATATTCAATATGCATTAAAGTAAATTATTTATATTATTATATAGATATAGATTATTATTAAATTAAAATTAGATACAGGTGTTTAGGCCAATTGAATGGGCCATTAATTACCCAAATTTCTATTTTATAATATACTAGGGATGATGCACGTGCTACGCACGGGTTTATTTTGTGCAAATAGAACAAATTTTTTATCCTTTTAATATCTATATATTATCTATGGGTTTATAAGTTCGGAAAAAATCAACCATAAAAGCATCTATATTTCTCTTTTTTATTGTGTCTATTATGTTGTTGATTGTCTTTTTACATTTATAATATTTTATTTTTGTAATGATCAATTATTTATAGGGAATATAAGTTTAACACTAATTTTATGTTTTATATTTGTTAAACATTTTACGTGATTAGAATTCATAACACATTGTATTTTCGAATATTACAAAATCTTTAGTTATTATATATCTACCCTAAAAATATATTCTTAAGCGCAATCCAATTATAATAGAATTTTAACACAAAATATTTATTTTTTAGTTGTTACTTCTTTCTTCTGAATATTTGTTTTCTTTTATCAACCTAAAAATATCATTTTTAATTTCACCTTGATTAGATAAAAAATATACCAAAAATATAACAATCTTACCATACATAAGAAATGTTTACATCAAATGAACATAATAGCTTTCATGATTTAAATAAAAAGTAATGATGTTTTACCTTAATAATTTAGTTTGATGATCCTTCGATCCTTCTTTCTCATGAACATATTCTCTCATTGTCTATGAAATTACACCAAGAAAACATGATAAATTAAAATTAAATACATAATTGCCTATGAAATTAAGCATGAGAGCCATTTGGAGCGAGAAAATAATTTCTAAATATAGTGGTAAAAGAAATTAAATAAGTTCCTTTTCGTTGAATTTAAAAAACATAAGAAATGGAATGAAAACTTTAAAAAAACAATCAATTACCTCATTGCTCTTTTCTTGTATTTTGTAATTCTTTCATTTTGGAAACACAAAAGTCTTGCATCTATGGGTTTACTCCCACTTTTGCGTTCCAAAAAATCCTTCAAATTAGCTAAACTTCATCCACTAACACATAAAAAATGATGACATAATTTTCTTATTGAAAAATTTAATGTAATAAATTTGATCTTATCTAGTTTTTTTAGGGGGTATGGAATGTGAGGGGATAGAAAAAATTAATGTGATAAATTTGATCTTATCTAGTTTTTAGGGGGTATGGAATGTGAGAGGATAGACAAAATTAATGTAATAAATTTGATCTTATCTCATTTTTATTAATTTGTTTTTTAAACTATTAATGTACATTTTAACAAAAACCAATTCTTGACCTTTTTTTCTTTTTTTTACTCTCATTATTTCATTTGACGGTTTGGTCATTAATTGACCAAATATTTCTATTTTATAATATATATAGATATAGATATATAGATAGATAGTAGATTAGCTTTGTTTGGATCATCCAGAAAAGTAGAGAAAAGTATCGAGCTAGGCCTTGGGCTCTTGGAGATTCATCTCATTGAGATTGGCTTTTTGAGAACTTGTTTTCCATTTAGATTTATCTTGTATTCTTAATATAATCAGTGAATTGTGTGTGATTTGTGTTTCCTGATTTTCATACTCTATCATCGATCTGGACCACTAATCAACACAAATCTAACGCTTCTAATTCTTTCTCCCGTTTCTCTATAAAAGCCCATTTTTTATGGAGAAACGACTTATATGTATATATACAAGGTTATCAGAATCGGGATCTTAGGTTGGATCGTTGGAGGTCTTTTGGATCGATCGTAAAATCGGATCGCGAAATCATAAGATCCTACATTATAACTAAAAGTATGCAAGAAGAACCCAATATATAGTATATTTTGTTATATATGAAGTAAGAAAATTATAAATCTTATTAACTTGATTATTAAAAATGTTGTAGGATGGACTAGTCAAATATTTTAATGGAAATTATACGTTAATCGTAAAATTATTAATAATATATAGTTAAAATTGTCATTGTATAGGATCGTTAGAATCGTTAAAATCGTTTGTAAGATCGTTAAAATCGTATGTAAAATCGGGATTAGATCGAGATTGTATTCTAAATCATTTAAGATCCTACTCTAATAAGATCCTACTTGGGATTGTGGACCGTTTTATGTGCTATGGATCATAAGATTGCTAGAATCATAGAATCGAATCGGAATTCTGATAACATTGTATATATATATATATATGCAACTCAAAATCATGAATATGCAACTCTAAGTAAAATGAATATGCAACTCAAAATCATGAATATAAGTTAATCATGAATATAAGTTGGGCGGTTTATATTCATGATTTTGAATTGCACATTCATTTTGTTGAGTCACTCACTTTTATAAATATACAACTTAAAAATATAATTATGTAACTCTATAAGCATGATAAAGAGATGGAATATTAAGAAAGCATCAAAAATACAATATTTGTAAAAATAAGAATATGCGACTTATAAAATGAATACAGTGTAATAGGGAAAAAATAACTATGCAACTCAAAAATATAAATACAATCATACAATATAATGAATATGCAACTAAAAATCAAGAATATAAACTGGGCGCACGGTCTCACCATAAGAATGGTTTTACCTGCAACTATATATGTATATCATAAGAAAATTGGAAATTGAACTAGACTGCTGAAGTTCCTTTACTCTCTAATAAATAACACGGCCACCGGAATTACACTAATTGTATCAATTTATGACCTTTAACTTTTCTCGTAGACTTAGATTGGGAGTGGGAATCCAACATGTGACCTGCCATCACATTTTGTTTGTTCGAGCTAATGACATGCCGTCCTATCACGGTTTGTATGCCTTGGATCGATTCATGTGACATTCCAATTTCAAAAAATTCCAACCATAATAAAACAGGTGCACGGTTGTCATGAACCGTGCAAAATTTCAAGTGATAACAGACAGACGGAAAAAAACTAGAAAGAGAGAGGAGTCGTTAGGAAGAAAACCAGTTATTTTGGTTTCCCTAAGATTCTCATGGGAAAACTGGCATCAAATGTTCATCAGCAACAACTAGTGTCTTCCGTGAATGCCCCCTTTGTTTCTTGCAATGAAGCCATTCTTGGGCTTTGGTATCTCATGAATGTCCATCACTTGGATTGTTCTTTGCCTTTTGGCTTCATAAAGGCGAGACCAAAAACAACACAGCAAATATAATCAGAACATGAAAGCCTAAAGCCTAAGAAGAAGTATACGTTTGACTGATAGTCGAGGGAAACAAACAAAAGTAAATTCATATGCAAACCATTTTGAGCTTCTTGGTAGTTCTCTTGGAGCCTCTTTCTTGCAGATGCCAGCCTCTCTATGTCTATGGAAACTTCTTTCTGCTTCTGCATTAATCCTTAAGTCGTAAACAACTCCACATGTCTAGATTTCAACACTAACATAGATTGAACCCATGAATTTACAAGATATATTCAAGAGCAATACCAAAAATACCAAAAAAAATATATCTGCATTCAGGAGCAATACCAAAAAAATGTATCAAGGCCCTTGGTTGCTGCGGTTGTATCAAGTAAAAATAGCCACTTCACAAAATCTTGAACATTTTAAGATTGAAACTTTTGCATTCATTTGAACAAAACCAGATAAATATCTGCATTCAGATTCAATTATTCAGCAGGTTCTATTCAATGACTTAGGGTTCATAGGAAGGACCTCATTCTTATTTATAATGGAGGGCTACATACATTTGGCGGGGGAGCAGAGAATTGAGAAGATCCCTGGTTTGGCTTCGGCTTAACTGAAGGTTCTCTTCGAGCCAGAGCTGTTTTGAGCTTGCTTTCAGGCTCAAAACTGATCCTATTAAGATCAACATTTCCATCTGCAGATTCAAACGTTCAAGTGAAAATAGGTCAACACTAGGAAAAGAGAATCACCCACATGGATTCATGTGATCTGTCTTCAAAGAAGTTGGATGCTTACTGTGTGGATTAGGAGAGTAGGCAAAATCAGGAGCCTGGAGAAATGAAAATAAAGACTTTCAATATTTCAGAAGGTAGGGAAGAAGGGTTAAGGAGCAAAAAGCATTTAATTCCACCTCATAAAGGCCGTCTTGCTGATTCCTTAATCCGTATCGCTGAGGCGAATCTCCATCAGCTGAAACACCAAGTGGAATTTGAATTACAATAAGGAATAATCCTCACCCAAAACTTGTTGAAAATAATGGATAGAGACAGAAAGAGAGACCAATCAAAGCAGATGATTGGAGTTCACCACGACGTGGAGCATTTGAACTAACCCATTCATCAACCAAATCCTTCCATTTTCTGTCAAGAAAGCAGAAAAGGAGAGGTTTTTCAACACATACATGCCACCTGCTAATTTATCAAGAAAGCAATCATTTGATTGCTCAAACCAAACCTGACAAGTAACTTCACCAATCTCCTCACGTCATCGGACGGGTGCTTTCGCAATCGATTAACATGTCTTCCAATGTCAGTATCCTTGGCGAAACAAGAAAGAATGTCAACTCAAAGTTTCCACTTAACTTTTTACTGATTAAGCAGGTAGTATGTAGGTAGAATGCCGAAAAATAATGAATAATCGATACTCACCTGTAGAGCTCTGAATGTGATATCCATATCAGCCAGAGTTTGGAGGAGATCAAGCAGCGAATCGTCAGTCTAACAAACACACAATTTCACAGCCAAATCAAATTGACTTAATGAAACTATGGTTATTCGAATCAAAACCAGCAATTATAACATCGGTAAAAGGGAAAACCTGATCAGGATCGTGAATTTGTTCTCTGATTGCGAGAATTCTGCTTTTCTCATCATCTACGGAGGATTGGTTTCTCTCGCTGCCGCCGCCTGACAATGAAGGCGAATCGCGCTTAACCACATTCCCGGGGCTGCTCTCCAATTTTCTAACCTTACAAAGGTTTGCCGTTGGGCTATTGATGTTGCAGTTCCGGCACACCGGAACGACGTTAGTGTAGAGTTTTCCGATGATTTTGTCTCTCCGATCACTCAATTCTTCGCCGTAATCCAGCGAAGCAACAGTGACGGCCGTGTCGATGAGTGTCCAAATATCCACACCCAAACTTTCCAAAACCGAACGAAAATCGTCCAAATCCATGGCTTATACCTAAAAAAAGAAGGCTATAAATAATATAATTCAATCGAGCTCTACCATCAGGAAAGCAAAGCGCCTACGACAAAGCCAGATCTAAGATGAAAAATTCATTGAAAATCAGATAGGATACAAAGTACGATCTACGGATCACGGATATGTTTCCAACTCTCAGATGTACCGGATATAGGCGAAAAAAAATCGACAGTTCTTCCCAGTCAACACAAGATCTGATCCAAGCCCTGATGAAAACTAAATAAATCCCTAGCGAGCATAAACCGTCCGCATGCAATTCAGGATTCAGAATCTAAAGGCTCACTAATGGCGGCTTCGGACCTCTTTGACATTGTAAGAAAAGAGGAGAAAGATTGGTGTACGTGTATGTGGCCATGTGGGTATAAACGGATTGGGTAAATTACACACCACCACCCTTAAATTGAGCCCTTTGAACAAAATCACACCCACCTTTTTCTTCTTTTTTTTACCAGTTGCCGGAGACCTCTGAGTACTCTCATTAGATGTTTAACCGCTTGATTAGATACCTGAAAGCTTCACCCACCTTCTTTATCGCTCTTCTTTGTCAACGTGAGCATGCTTGGCAATTCAAAAAATGGTGAGAAAAAAGGTGGTAAAATATTACCTATCGTCTATCATCATGAGAATGGATTCATCGTCATGAATTACCGGTATAACCAGCTAAGCTAGAGAGCGGATATCCTACTCGTTTTCGTTTTGGCCATAGAAGTACGTCTTGTTTATTAACATCTCGGAAATATTCCGCCATAGTTAGGGCAGTCAAACCAACTCTCATACGAGCTCCGGGCGGTTCATTCATTTGCCCGTAGACTAGAGCCACTTTGGATTCTGGAATATTATTAAGATAAAAAAAAGTGAGAAAAGACTCTTTGATATGGCACAATTATCCTTTATTAATATTTTCTTATATATTGTAATTTTAAATAGAGTTTATAATTCCTTCACGGGTTTTCTTGACGGTTCTTTCCCGGGACGCTTTATTTGAACCGTTAGGGTTTAGTATTAGGTTTTAGTATAAATACTTTGTTTCAGCTCTTTAATCATAAGAAGAAAATATTTGCCCTAATCTCCTTTCTCTCTTCTCCTTCCCTAACTCTCTCTCGTCTCTCTCTCTCGTCTCTCTCTCTCGTCTCTCTCCCTCCAGGCCATCGGCCTCTCCCTGGTTCGATTCCGTTGACGACTTTGGTACGGTAATTCAACTATTATCGGATCAATTGGTGCTTTCATTCCCGAACTCTCCATTACCATGACAACATCGAACAATATTGATGCTCCTCGTTTCAATGGTTACGATCCGACCGGTTGGGTATATAAGGTACATGCCTATTTCGATTATTTTCATACAACGGCCAATGACCGCCTTCAACTGGTGGGCCTGTTATTCGATAATCCGGCCTTGGCCTAGTTTCGTTATCAACGACGGTATAAATTCATCCGCACGTGGGAGGAACTTTTGGACGCTGTTCAACAGAGGTTCGATGGTGGTTGAATCAATAATCACGTACAGGATCGCACATTGCTTGTCAAGATTCACTCGATGGTGTACCGAATTTCATGCGACGTGTTAGCGTCAGTGTTTTCCAGATTCGGAACTCTAGAAGACACTGAGATATTGAGTGCAGAAATTGGGTTTCATTCACGGATTCGCTTCACGGATAGGGAATCAGCCATAGATGCTTTCGACGCTCTCGACGGGAGAAACATTTATGACAGTTGTTGTCAACTGGAGTTGTTTCTTGATGTCCTGAGTGAGATCGAAGCTCCGATGGCATACACGAGTAGTGGACCGAACCAAGTTGAACCTCCAATTGAAGATGTGGACCAGATTGTAGAAGTAAAGCCTGTTGATCAGTTGGCGGCATCTTTCAGCGAAACCGCGTTGCATTGGAATTCCGCTCCCCGGCGCAATTGGAACTCGAGCGGTTACAAACCCGGCGGCCAATCCCATCCGACCCGTACTCTCCCAACGGTTTCGGCCACAACACTGCTCGACCAACACACGAATAATTTGAAAGCAACGCTTGACGATGCTCCTCTGTTTGAATACGACGTCGAACTGCAAAGCCAGGACCCGAAAATTGCTATTCCGGTGAGTGTTGAAACTCATGTTGCATCCAAGGTGTTTGCCAGAATGCCGAAGGGATTCGTGGTTGATCTTGATGAGCAACAGGGTGCTAGTTCAGAGTGTGTAATGGATTCAAGCCTACAAGAGCAATTCACGGTAAATTCTAAACCTGTAGAAGCTGTAGATTGTGATGCACCCGAGAAAGTGGTGGTGTCTATGGTTGAATTAAACGATCTTGGTGGAATTAAAGGAGGTGATCTTAAGGGACATCCATTTGAATTCTTGGCAGTTTCGACTGCACAATAACTGTTTGATAAAATGCCAATGAGAAATTCTATTGGTAGTGATTTTTCTATTCACCCGACTAATGTACCTCTACTTCTGGATCATTGGGTATTTGACCCAGGAAGTACTGCGATTGCGAAGGGCGGGTACCGTAGCAATTTCAATGGGTTGCCAGGGCAATTCGAATGCTTCTATGTAGACACGTTTGATGAGCAAACTAGGCACTCTGTTCAGCAACTGAATTTTGGTGGAATTGAGCTAACAAGTCCCACTGGTGGAATTTTGGTTGTTATAGCTGCTATTTATTTGCTGCATTTTTATGCAATGTTTTGCTGGCATTATGTGCTGGTGAAATTATTTTTAAGCACCTTATTTTTGATCCCGAAATTGAAATCAGTGAAGATGGGGGGTTTTCATTGCTTGTTGAAGGCTCTTATTGCGACTTTGAATTGTTGGTGTTTGATTTTGGAGGGAGTTGTTTGCAGCAATGGGGTTTATGTGTAATGGGGATTGCTCAAGGTGAAAGAAACACGTTTCCATTACATATTGGAAGGTTGGATAAATTGCAACAGTGTAATATACACCTTGCATGGGAATTTCAAAGTAGCTTGCTGATGTGTACAAAGAATGTTGACAAAAAGGTGCTTGTGCAGTGGCTTACTCAACTTTCTTATGCATTTGGCGGTTTTACTTATGATAAATTTGGTATGCAGCTTAGCTGGGGTAAAGTGCAGCTTAGTAATGGTAATGACGGTGGATCCAAATGCAACATGGGAGATGAAGTTTTCTTGATGCCAAGTGATAGTTTTGTTTATGGATTGACACTGCACTATAGTGGAGAAGTTGCGCCTCTTGAAGATGTTTTTGCTCGTACAAGATGTTTATGGGACCCTAGAGATCATGGGTTATTACTGAGCACACATTGTTTTTGGGCACTACGTGGACTGAGTTGTGTTTTCGACCCTAGTGGTACTGATTATGGTTCGACTGATGATGCTTCGGCTCCATATGATAAGCTACGTGCATCTTTTCCCGATTTTCGCCTTGAGGACAAGTCGATTCTCAACGGGGGAGTAATTGATACGGCACAATTACCCTTTATTAATATTTTCTTATATATTGTAATTTTAAATAGAGTTTATAACTCCTTCACGGGTTTTCTTGACGGTTCTTTCCCGGGACGCTTTATTTGAACCGTTAGGGTTTAGTATTAGGTTTTAGTATAAATACTTTGTTTCATCTCTTTAATCATAAGAAGAAAATATTTGCCCTAATCTCCTTTCTCTCTTCTCCTTCCCTAACTCTCTCTCGTCTCTCTCCCTCATGGCCATCGGCCTTTCCCTGGTTCGATTCCGTCAACCTTGGTTGACGAGTTTGGTATGGTAATTCAACTATTATCGTATCACTCTTGAATTTGCTTCTTTTTGTAATGAATGGAAGCATGACTAATTTTTTTTGAGTAAAAACGTGTGGAAAAGACTCTAAATCCACACAAGCAATAATAAGGCAACTAAGGAAAGATCAAGTAGTGTTGTATGAATCCACTAAATAGTTATTTCAATTCACTTTCAAGAAAATAAATTGAACAAAATCAAACTATAGGAAATCGAAATCAAAACTTGATCATTTACTAAACAAGACAAAAGAAGAGATATAGTTTGCGAGGAGGGGTTGTCTTTCTTGAAAGTTAAGGGGTAAAGGTGAAGGTTTGGGCGACAAGGAAGGGGAGGACGCGACTAGGGATGTCAATGGGGCAAGGATTCCCCATTACCCGTGGGGATTCCCCGTTACGGGTATGGGTATGGGGATTTTTAGTGGGGATGGGGGCGGGGATGGGGGGGAAAAGTAATTACCCGCTAGGGTATGGGCATGGAGACGGGGATATGTGTCACCACCCCACCACCGGACCCGAACCCGACCCCATTAAGGAACCCTATGGGGAATCCCCGCCGGGGGACCCATTGGGGAACCCCGTGGGGAATCCCCATTGGGGTACCCATTGGGGAACCTTGTGGGGAATCCCGTCGAGGGACCCGTTGGGGAATTCCCACCGAGGGACCCCGTGGTGGAGAACTAAATTATTGTTTTTAATTATTGATCATTTTATCCTTATATTATGTACTTGATACGTACGAAGAATATGATAATTGCATTTACAAAATTATTGTTTTGTTTGTTTTTGAAGCTCTTGTTATATATATAAGTTTAATTGATAAAATTTGTAAATGGTGTATCAATAGAATTTTTGAGGAAAGTGTACATGAAAGTAAATCAAAAATAAAATGAGTAACCCGTGGAGATTATACAAGGTCAAAATCAAACGGAGATGGGGAGTCCCCGCTAGAGATTATAAATGGGGAAATCAAGCGGAGATGGGGAATCTGATAGGCCAAATCCTACCCCGCAAGTGTACAGGATCGGTTGTAATACCAAGGTGTCGAACTCTGGGACTATGTAGTATTAATTGTAATCAAATCAGTAGACTAAGTCGTAAAACAAGAAAAGATTGAATTGTGATTTTTGTACTATGAAACTAATTAAATCAAACAAACAAGTAAACAAGGGCAAATCAATGAGAGGAAGACTTCTAAGATCAAGGATCACCACAATAATGCTTCAGTAGACTATAAAAGATGATTGCACAATCTTAATTATGACTTTGTTTGAAGACAATTGTCTAATGTATCCGCTAAATTCTTTCGAATGTTAAGAAACGTATCTAGACTCAATTAAACATCCACTTTCGTGACTTGCGAATTAAAATCTAGACCTTTAAGCACTTAGAATTTAAGATTAAATTAAATAAACATCCGCTTTCGCGACTTGCTAACTCAACCCAACCTTAAGGTTTCTATGACAATTGTTATTCCACAAGAGAATTCAAAATGCTTTCATAATAGAGAAAACTCAGGTTCAAATCCTAGGGTTCCAACAGGAAAAAGTACCTTTCAGTCTCAATTCCCTGTCTAACTACTTATCAAAGTTTTCACCTTTCAGTCTCAAACTTTGGCAAGTTCCCATTCAAATAAATTACTAGGGCATAAAACATCTAGGATTGAATCAAACAAAGCTTCAAACAATGAATTGTACAATTTAATAAATAAGTCTACCTAGACATCATTGGGTTCAACCCAATCTTAGAATTTGGGGTTTAGCTAGACATGGAAATAGAAGAAGTCAATTCAATAACAAGAGGAAACATACCGGATTGAAGAAACAAATAAACTTGATTAATATCCAGCAAATCCCAACTCAAAATCAAAACAAAGTCTTCAATCTCCAATTAGGGTTATAAGAGAGAGAGAGAGAAAATTGCAATCTAAACTTGTTCTCCAATCCAAAATATCTCTTAAAGATAGATAACTAGACTAAAAGTATTTTTGGAAACAAATAAAATAAGAGATCTCGTGCAAATCCAACACGGGAGACTACCCCACCAACCACCCTACCAACTACCCGGTCGGGTAACCCTCAAATGACATTACCCTGGCTATTACCCCAGGTACTACCTTGGGTGATTTTGGTAGGGTAACTCTTATTTGGCTTGTTCTTTGACTCGGCTTCTTTCTTGGGCAAAAATCCCGACATGTTTGGCCTTGGACTTCTTGTCTTGACTTCTCTTCACACTCTTTCACTTCCCAACTTCCTTGAATGGTTCGGTTTCCTTCTCCTTTCAGACCTGAAATACCAAAATCGCAAAACATAGATACCGAACCACAAAACTCACCAAAACAACTAAAAACGACCTAGAAACACGAATTGCAAGCTAATTAAATAACTAAACATGATCTAATATGCACCCTAAACATGCTCTAATTGCAAGTTATCAAAATCCCCCAAACTTGAACCTTGCTTGTCCTCAAGCAAGAGATAAACTCAACACCCTACATAACAATGCAATTCAAGTATCCACCTCAAATAAAGTTAAGCATTAATCAATAAACTTGCAGTTCACAAATTTGAAATCATTGCACATGCTTTAGAAAATCGAAAAGATCAAGAAAATGCATCCATTCTAGACCTCACTAGGAGAATGTGTTTGTCTTTCACACTCAAGTGCTTAGGGTATAGTGTTTCGCTCAATTCTCAACTAAGATTGCTAAACTACCATATGCTTGCATCAGTGTTCTAAATCTCCACCGCTATGGACATTGCATATAACAAAAATCAAGAGGTCTTTTAATGGGTTGTAATGTGGCCAAGGTGAGAAGAATAAGGCATGGAATATATTTGGCTATGTGGTGCTAAAACTGGAAAATAGAAATTAAGCTTCGTTAACACCAACAAACTAACTCTTTTGCTCACTTTTTTTCCAAACCTTTATTCAAACTTCAACTTCTTTCTTTTTATTCTCACACTTCCTTTGCAATTTCTTTCAACCCTTTTTTCATGGATTTTGAAACTTTTCTTCACATACACACTTTTTATTTCTCAAGCTCAAACCATTCTTCATTTTCAACCTTCATTCCCCTTTACTTCACTTTTTTTCTTTCTTCTTTCAACTCATCCACCATTTTCATTCTTCTTTTCAACTCCCCAAATCACTTAAACTTCACAAAACAATTCAAGCTTAAATTCCTATTCTCCAGAAGGGTCAGGCTCATTAGGCTCGGGATTTAATTTTGTGGAGCTTAAAAAGATAGGCTATTAAGGCTAACAAGGGCTTCAAAAAGAAGGATTAATATGCAGGGTGGATAGGGAAAAATATAGGCTAATAAAAAATAATGCCTCTATCACTTTAATGTCATATGCAAGACTCATGTAAGTAGCCTCAAAATAGATATTTAACGCAAGTTCTAGAGTTAGCAAGTCATAGTGAGACACTCAAGAAATATAGTGGACAAGTCATAGTGAGACCACTATAAGAGAGGACAATTAGTCCTAGAAAGGCTAAAAAAAATGATCTCACAAGGTTAAACATGTCTAGAACTTCAACATAATCTCAAATCTCAAAAGATAACATGTGCTCATTCAATTACATGTAAAACATACAAATCTACAATCATGCTAATATATAGAGGTTTCAACAATTCAAGCATGTCATGGGTTTAGAGTTATCCAAAGAATAATTAAGGACAAGAGGTTTTCCATTAAAAAGGATTCAATAACACCTAAAATGCATGATTTTTTTTTGACATTTTTCATATTTTTTTGTTTTTTTTCCCTTATGCAACGATAAATGCAAAAATTTAAACATGAAAATGCAACCTAGGATGAAACTATATGCAATCTAAACAACATGAAACATGTTTCCATCCCCAAACTTAAAATCTACATTGTCCCCAATGTAGAAAATAAAAGAGAGAGAAAACACTAACCTTGCACTTCCTATGGGTGAGGAGGAGGTTGGTATCCAACGGGCCAACCTGGAGGAAACTGGAACTCCTGTAGACGCTTCTAAAAGGCCGCTACACTGGCATCTACTAAATCGAAACGAGCATTCACAAAAGTCTCAAACCCTTGAATATATGTCCTTTGATTCTCAAGCTCCCGATAAAAGTCATTGAATGTGGCAGGCTTAGGAGCATATGGGTAAATAGTAGGATCGGGGCAAACAGGTGTATACCCATAAAGAGGTGGATCAGTGGAACCTGAAGTATCTCTACGCTCAAAATGTGGTCCTCTCATCGGGACGTTTCTACCCTCTGGCGCAGTATCCTCAACATCCATATCTTCATCATCCTCATCTTCTTCATCATATGATTGTCTCACCACAAAGAACTCATTTTTTCCAGACTTCTCTTTCTTACTTCTAGCATTTTCACTTCTATGAATTATCTCCATCTCTTCCTTGTCACACTTCTGAGCAGGGAAATTCCAGTTAGCCTTGGTGGTGACATCACACCGGGGTATGCATGGGAGACTAACAAGTCGTGGCTTGAGATGAAAAGGAGCATAGTAGTTGTGCCCCCAATATGCTTTAGCATGAGCATCTTGGTGTATGTTTGGTAGCCAATAGGAGCACCATAAGGAACATTTGCCAAACCATTCAAAGGCACTTGGAGACACTTGGCTATATGTGTGACAAAAGAGCCTATCACAATTGTTCCTGAGGCTTTGCTACTAATAGCTTTCTTGTGGTTGAGCAAAAAGCCAGCAGAGCTAAGAGGGAGATGTATATTGCACTCCATAAAAAGACAAGCTCCTTGATTGAGAACCCATTTTCACTATCACCTCTACCAAAAATGGTATGAGCCATGAACCGCTGCATTATTCGAATACTCGGGTTGAAGATGCATGATGCTTTAGTCTTTGCAGGCCTATACCCCTGTGGATCATGGCCTATCTCCCAAAAGAAATTGACAGAATTGAATCCGGTGGCGTGGTTTTCATGGCTAGGTGATGTGGTCCTTGGAAATCCGAACATGTCACTCACTTCTTCAAAGGTCAACTCATAATTTTGGTTTCTCATTTGGAATTGGACCTTTCCATAACCCGGACTCGAGGTGGACCTAGTCTCAATGGTGCTCAGGAACTCAAGGGTCAAAGCGGGATAAGCACACTCATTAATTTGAATGAAGGTTTCCCATCCAAATTTAGAGACCATGTACAAGAAATCCTCATGAAGTCCCAAGGTCTCTAAACAATCTAAGTCGATAACTCTAGTACTCTCATACCCCCGCTTCTTCAATTCTTTAAACCTTTTCTTGTATTCCTCAACCTCCAAACTGAAACCCAATTGTCCTGGGGTAGCTGACTCGAGCGGGATGGGTCTATTGTATTGGGATCCAGACCCTCTTGTTCTCTTCTTTTGAGACATATTGCAAGAGCGGACCTACACACCACAATACAAGCAAAGCAAAGCACAATTTCGTTGTCCCGGCAAGGACAACCAACACCAACAAATGCAAATTTCACAAGAGCCCCACACACAACAAACTAATATTCCTCAAGCAAAAATCAATTAATTATGCCTTTAATCAAAATTCAAGCACAAATTCTAAATCAACTTCTAGCACATTCAACTGTTAATTTTCATCAAGCAACACCAAATTGTTTCAAAGCAAGTGCTATCAAACCATAGACTCCCAAATCAAGCACAAATCTTCCCCCAAACTCAAGTCAAACAAATCTAGATCTAGGGTTTTGAAATTTTGCTCAAAAATATCAATATATCTTCATAAAAGCTTCAAATAAGATCAAATTTCAACATTTTAGCTCCTAAAACAACAAGATTGAAGAGCAATTTGTTTGAAGATATTAAAACCTAGATCTAGAATTATTAAGAGGGGAAGAGAACTTACCACAAGTGGGTCGGATTGCCAGGAGTGTGCAGCGGGGTGGCGGCGTGGTGGGTGTCGCCGGATTTGGGGTTTGTGCTTTCACTCTGTTGGGGAGAGTATTGTAGAAAGCCTGAATGATTTGGCATATTGGGGACCATAACCTAAAATCTCTATTTATTTAGCCCAAGAGAATCCCATTTAGCGGATACATTAGACAATTGCCTTCAAACAAAGTCATAATTAAGATTGTGCAATCATCTTTTATAGTCTACTGAAGCATTATTGTGGTGATCCTTGATCTTAGAAGTCTTTCTCTCATTGATTTGCCCTTGTTTACTTGTTTGTTTGATTTATTTAGTTTCATAGTACAAAAATCATAATTCAATCTTTTCTTGTTTTACGACTTAGTCTACTGATTTGATTACAATTAATACTGCATAGTCCCAGAGTTCGACACCTTGGTATTACAACCGATCCCGTACACTTGCGGGGTAGGATTTGGCCTATCAATTTTTTGGCGCCGTTGTCGGGGACTATAGTTAGTATTGGTTGTTTCTCACAACCGGTAGATTAGGTCTGTTATTTTGTTTCTTTTGTTTGTGTTTTCAGATTGTTCTCTAGTTAATGCGAAGAGCCCTGAACGCTCAACCACTCAACAATTTTGATCCTCAAATTGAGCGTACTTTCCGTAGAAGACTAAGAGAGCAAAGTGCAATCCAAGCTATGGGTGATCAAGACCAAGATGCTCAGGCTTTGCATAGAGCCTATGTTGCTGATCTAGAAGCCCAAATAGCGGCTGCCAACAATCGATTGGCTGTGTTGGAACAAAACCAAGCGGTCCAAGAAGAAGAACAACACCCACAGACTCTTGCTGAATATATGAGGCCTGCTCAACATGGGCCTATTTCTGGTGATGTCTATCTTGAGGTACAAGCTCGGTACTTTTAATTTAAGCCCTCCTTGATCAACATGGTCCAACAAAATCAATTTGGAGGTCTTCCATTTGAAAATCCTCATTAGCACCTCACTACCTTTATTGAGCTCATGGAAACTGTTAAAATCCATGATGTCCGAGATGACGCACTCAGGATGAGAGTCTTCTCATTCTCTTTAAGGGACAAGGTCAAGACATGGTTCAAGACTCTTTGATGCGACCCCGTTCCTAGACGCCACCCAGGAGGAGGAGGCCCTTGGCCTTCGTTCAGACGGTCCGGTCACTCGTGCCCGTGCGAGGTCCATTGCCTCGGCCACACAGGCCATCGTGGCTCGTTGCAACGCAGGCCATGGCTTGTGCCACGTCACCGTGCCAAGCCAAGTCTGCGTCGTGACCATCGCACCCGACGCGCCCAACCCTACCATGCCAGACTCAGGATCTGTCGCGCCAGCCACGTGCCAGACCTGCGCCAACGTCTTGTGCCAGGACTAGGATCCGGCTGCGCCAGAGGAGCACCACTGCCGTGCCGGCGCGCCTACTTATTTTTTTATTGCTTTATTTAGTTGTTTTTACTATTTTGAGACACTTGCTTGTTTTAGTATGTTTTGTTAGGAAGTTGTGTGTGGGCTAGTGTGTTGGGCCTCTCTTGCACGAAGGCCCAAGCCATGCGCCGCCCACTTGTTTTCTTTGGCATAGGCATGCCTATTTATAGTTCTCGCCTAGATCTTTTCCTAGGTTAGCTCATTTACGGATTAGATTGTTAGTGGAAGCCTTGCTCCTACTTCTAGTCCCGAGCCCCCTTGTTATCTTTCATATTAATAATATCACTTTCGTGTGCTTGCTAGAACCTCAATATCCATTCTCTTTCACTCACTCAATCAATTCTCCATAACCTTAAAATCCACAAGTTGTTCGTGTCACTATTTAGATCAATCGAAGTCTTCCGCGCGACTCTAGAGACCTAATACGAGCCTCAAGTCAAAGATC
Source organism: Fallopia convolvulus (assembly GCA_964016875.1). Classification (NCBI taxonomy): domain Eukaryota; kingdom Viridiplantae; phylum Streptophyta; class Magnoliopsida; order Caryophyllales; family Polygonaceae; genus Fallopia; species Fallopia convolvulus. Next base: position 28,489,792 of record OZ024734.1, on the reverse strand, counting down.
CGTCGCGGGTTCGGTTCTATAGAATCGTGCTCGCATCAACTGGCATCAGAGCCACAAGGTTGCGTAAGTCTCGTTCAAAATCTTTTGGTTCAAGTGTCACATGAATTTTTCTTCCTTTTCATCATTCTCACACGCATAAACCCTTCATTCATCCACAATTTTTTTTTTCTCTTGCAAAAACCATGCCCATGCCGATTGCTTGCATTGATTTGTGGTGATTCTTGTGTGTTTGAATGTGCAAAATTTTTCTTTCTTTCTTTCATGTTCATCCATGTTCATTTTTGGCCGATCCATCTCATATGTTTGATCCATAATTCTTGTCTTTTTGCTTAAAATGGTGTTTATGACAAGATCAATTTTGTTACCATTTTTGTTTGGCACGATTTCTTGCTGATTTGTTCCTTCCTTGGCCAATTCAAATTACTCAATCTTGCCATATTTTTGTGCCTAAAATCATTCTAGAATTGTCCTAAAATCGTGCTATTCTTTGTTGATTGTTTGGCATATCTTTCCATACTCAAATTAGAAAGATTTTGCCTTCATTGTAGGGATTTGTTTCTTGATTTGGCTAATTATCAAAAAAAAAAAAAATTAAGTCAATTCAAAAAAAATATATGCTTTGACTATCATAGCCAAAATAAGGTAAGGTAGTCAATTGTGTTAAAAAAAATTATATATCCAAAGATATCGGCCATATCTTTCCTTGATTGGATCCCATATTTGTTTGATTGATATCATATCCTTGATTATGGTAAATATTATTTCTTGATTGGATCATGTCTATCCTATTTTCATCCACCATATCTTTCTCTCTCCCATCTCTTTTCTTATGGCAACTCATGCATAATTGATTGGATATTGTCTCCTTTAATTGATCTTGCATATCCATTCATATCTCTTCTTCTTTGGCAACCATTGCCGTCCTTTCTCTTCTATCTTCTACACCCATTTCTACTCGAGGTTCTCTCTTCTCCCTTCTCTTACACTTGCTCTTTTGTTTCATTCTTGCATACTTGTTTGATCTACTTCTCTTGTAAGCAATCGAGATCCTTAAGCCTAGCCAACCCTATTTATTCGTGTGCTTTGAACTAATTGAGTTGGCTTGCCTTACAAGGTCTCGTAAAGCTTTGTGTTTGATTGAAGAATTTTTAACGTTTCAATGACTGGGTTGGTGTTAGGAAATATCTCGGAGGAGGAGGAGGGATCGGGCGATCCGAACTTGCCGCGCAACAACACCGTCATGCCGAGCCAACATGAGACAAACTCGCGCCAACCTTTGGCCTCAAACGAGAACGCAGGTTTGCGCGAGGAGAACGCCGAGATGCGGCGTCAATTGGCTTCCCTAAGCCACTCCACGCAAACCAAGCGTGCGATATCATCGGTAGTGATCGCGCCAGATGCGAACGCTCAAGCCGTTGCGGATGCCGAGGCTCGTGCCAGGGCGAAAGGAAAACAACAACTCACTTCCGATAGTCAACAAGGCCAACTACATCACCTTGACTCTATCCGAGAAAGTAGACATGTGGTTGACAGGTTCGATGGTGCACACACACCAAAGAATTTCCGTCAACAAGTTCGATATCATCAAGACCACGAAACAGTAGACGTATTCTCCGATGAGGATTATTCCGAGGAGTCTCAACCACTAGACTGGTTACGTCTATCCTCATCGTATTCTCCGATGAGGATTATTCCGAGGAGGATAGACGTAACCAGTCTAGTGGCAAAAGGAAAAAGTCTAAGAGAGGCTATCGTGGCCCTTCTCGGACTCTGCATCATAGACCGACTCCTAGGAAGACTCTCGGTAAATCCCATTATCGAGAGGATGACTATCGAGTCGAAGATTTTTTGGACCACCAAAGCGCTAGATCTCCTTATTCTAGTGGCTCCGAGGACACATCTATGGATGAGTTCAGTGACGAGCAACCTTTGGATTATGACCATGGCCACCGCATCAAAGACCCGGCGGAAACTGACAACAATTCCGATAGTTGGATTCCGCTCCCTAATTTGCCTAAAAACCGAAGGGAGTATGAGCGTGCCATAGCGGCTTCACCACCGCGCCATCGTAGGGACTGGCACCGAGGTTGAGACTCGGATCGTGACCGAGAGGATCGGCGCGATCGAGACGGGCACCGACGCGAAAACGTGGGCAAGGCGGTGATCCGGGCGATGATGACGATTGGGATCCTAGGCGCGGCCAAAGACGCGACGGGCGCCACAACAGGCGCACCCGTACACCCGAGGCGCGTACCAACCGGGACCCCGATCGTGCCATCATGGCCCGACGCGACATTAAGGTTAAATTTGAGAGTTTTAATGGTAATTATGACCCTAACGTTTTTCTTGAGTGGTTGCAGGGTACCGAGCATGTCCTTAATCACTTGGGATACAATGAGGACGAAAAAGTAGAAGTCGTGACACTTCACTTTCATGGTGCCGCTCGTTTGTGGTGGAACCGATTCGAGGCCGATAGGGCTCGGAAAGGCAAAGCCCCAATTCGGGAATGGCATCAATTAGTGTACGTCATGCGAAAGAAGTACATCCCGAAAAACTACAAGGACAAGATGCACATGGAAATTGTGCGTTTACGGCAAGGCAACATGACCCCGGAGAAGTTCTTTTCCAAACTTGAAGACATGTTCTTCAAGGCTGGAATTAGTGCCGCTCCTTCGGTCCTCAAAACAAGGTTCCTTGACGGACTTCGCCAATCTATAGCGGACAAATTGGAGGTGATCCCAATCAAATCAATTTCAATGTTAGTTCACACGGCCATGACGATCTACAAGCAAGAACAACGTGACAAGGCCAATTGGACTAATAAAAGGTATGGATCTTCCTCTAATCAATCCGGTTTTAGTGCTAATAAGTTTGTTTCTTCCTCTTCTTCCCCCAAGTCACAAAACAGGTTGGGCCTCCTAAGATTGAAGCAAGGACACCCCTAAACCGAGACCGGCAGCCCCCTCCCAAGTCGAGTGAACGCGCCCGAGACACGACATGCTACAAGTGTGGAGGGCGTGGGCACTTGCAACGGGATTGCCCGAATTCCAAGCAGGTTTTTTTCACGGCTAGTGGAGACCCATACGAAAGTGTGGAAGAGTATGAAGAGGACGTCGAAGCACAAGAAGAAGAAGAGCTTCATTGTGACCCTAGCGAGGGCCTTAGTGCAACCAAACTCGGCTTGGTGACTAGGCGTGCTCTAAGCATGAAAGAGGCCTTGCCGAGTGATCAAAGAGAACAACTTTTTCACACAAGGTGTTTGCACAAGGACGTGAGTTTGAGCGTCATAATAGACTCGGGGAGTTGTTCCATCTTCTTAAGTCAAAAGGTGGTCGATTACTTCAAAGTTCCAACGACACCACATCCCGCTCCTTTCAAGCTACAATGGATCTCTAACGATGGCGGCGATTGGGTTAAAAGGCAAGTATCGTTCTCCTTTTCCATTGGTTTTTATAGTGACACACTTCTTTTTGATGTCACGCCTATGGACGCCACACACTTGTTGTTGGGTCGTCCATGGCAATTTGATCGTCACGTGCTCCACGATGGCCATTTGAACACTTACATGTTCAATTGGCAGGGGAAGCGTGTGACTCTCTTACCTATGTCCCCAAGTGAGTCATTGCAGGATGAAGCCGAAAGGCAACGTCAAAAAATAAAGGACAAGGCAAGAGACGCGTCGGTGGACGGCTCCACGACGTCACACACTAATTTGGCCTATTCTGTGGGCGCTCCTGGGCCCCGTGGCTTTAATATTCAACCACTGGAGGGTCAGCCCAGGGAGCGCCGAGCACAAGTGGACAAGGACCAGGAATGCCCCTCCTTGGGCAAACCGGGCGCCTTGCAACGCGTCGATGGGGCCCCAAAGGGCGTTCTCCCTCATCCAGCAAGTGCCATGGGCGTTTTGGGTTCCAAGGGGTCCAAAAATCCATATAAACCCCCTGGGCATCCAGATCGCCTGCCCAAGTTTCAATGGCCCTCGAATGGCTCGCGCACACCTCCTCTAGGCGCCACCAGCGTCGCGATAGAGGCCTATAGAGGCGTTCTGGCAAAATCGGCCATTTCAAGCGGCCTTCCACATGTTTCTGGCCATTTTTGCCAGAATCATGATGACTCCCAGCAGGAGCGCCGAGAAGAAGTCAAGAAAAAGCCTCAGGCGCCGTGCATGATCCGATCGGACGCCCCATCGCAGCCACATTCAATGGCTTCGCTCAATTCTGAATTGGGAAAACATCCTGTGAGCGCTCCAGCATAAAAAAGGCCACAAACTGAAGTTCATAGCAGCCCTCAAAATTTGGCTAAGGATGGCACGAGGATTTTGGAAGATGACGAGCCACCGCTCATGGGATCGTGCCAAGAGAGGCTCTTGCTAGCGCACCACCGCGACGTGGCCAAAACTCAAAGGGACGGTAAACCTCTTTTTCTTATTTGTCCATTACTTTCTGTTTCTCCTACCACGGATAATGCACTTCCTTCTAGTGTGGTGTCTCTTTTGCAGGAGTTTCAAGATGTAATCTCGGCGGAATTGCCCGATGGATTACCTCCCTTGCGCGGGATCGAGCACAAGATCGATTTGATTCCCGACGCTTCCTTACCCAACAGGGCTGCATATAGGACATCACCTAAGGAAACTCACGAACTCCAACGCCAAGTCCAAGAGCTTTTGGACAAGGGGTTCGTTCGTGAGTCCCTTAGCTCGTGTGCGGTTCCGGTGATTTTGGTGCCTAAGAAGGACGGTTCTTGGCGGATGTGCGTCGATTGCCGGGACATCAACAATATCACAATCAAGTATAGGCATCCCATCCCTCGCCTAGATGACATGCTTGACGAGCTCCATGGCGCCGCGGTCTTTTCAAAGATAGATTTAAGGAGCGGTTATCACCAAATTCGCATGGAGCCCGGGGATGAATGGAAGACCGCATTTAAGACCAAACACGGTCTGTACGAATGGCTTGTGATGCCTTTTGGCCTCACAAACGCCCCTAGTACCTTCATGCGGTTAATGAATTTTGTTTTTCGGAAATTTTTGGGACATTTTGTCGTCGTGTATTTTGACGACATTTTAGTTTATTCTAAAGACTTGGACTCTCACGCGAGGCACCTTAGGAGTGTGTTAGAATGCCTTCGCGAACATTCTTTGTATGTAAATTTAAGTAAGTGCACGTTTTGCTCGGATACGACGAACTTTCTTGGTTTCGTCGTATCCAAGGATGGCTTGAAAGTGGATGACGACAAGATCCGCGCCATCCTTGAGTGGCCCACTCCCACGACCCCGACAATGGTTCGCTCATTCTTAGGGCTCGCGGGATTTTATAGGCGATTCGTCAAGGACTTCTCGTCCATCGCCGGGCCACTCCATAATTTAACCAAGAAAGCGACGGAGATCAAATGGTTTCTGGTCCACGAGAACGCCTTTTGCGCTCTCAAGGATGCCCTGTGTCGCGCCCCGGTTCTACAATTGCCGGATTTTTCCAAGCGTTTCGAGGTCGAGTGCGACACTTCCGACTTTGGAATTGGCGGCATACTCTTCCAAGAGAAGCGTCCCATCGCTTATTTTAGCGAGAAGTTGAAGTGCGCCACACTTAATTACCCGACGTACGACAAAGAGTTGTATGCGCTGATTCGGGTTCTTCAAACTTGGGCTCACTATTTGTGGCCAAGTGAGTTCGTTATCCATACGGACCACACGACCCTGGCTTACTTTAAAAGCCAAAACACTTTGAGTAGACATCATGCTCGTTGGGTAGAGTATATGGAAACCTTTCCGTATATTATTGCCCACAAAAAGGGGAAAGAGAACGTTGTCGCCGACGCTCTCTCTAGGAGGTACGTTTTACTCACTTCGCTTCAGGCCAAATTGCTCGGGTTTTCCTTGATTAAAGAGATCTATTTGCATGATTCGTTTTTTAAACCTATCATGGAAAACCTCGAGCAAAAGCGGATACATGAGAGTTACTTCTTGGACAACGAGTATCTCTACCGAGCCGGAAAGCTTTGCATTCCGAGTTCTTCGGTAAGACACTTGTTGCTCAAAGAAGCTCATGACGGCCGGTGACACTTTGTCATAGCCAAAACCTTAGCAGCACTTCGTGAGCACTTCTTTTGGCCCAAAATGGCCTCGGATGTTCACAAGTATTGTCGAGGTTGCGTGCCATGCCAAATGGCTAAGTCCCAGAGTAATCCGCACGGACTTTACCAACCTCTTTCGGTTCCCAACGCACCGTGGGAAGACATTTCCATGGACTTTGTGACAGGATTACCAATGTCGAGGCGTGGTAAAGACTCCATTTTCGTAGTTGTGGACCGTTTTTCAAAAATGGCTCACTTTATTGCGTGCAAAGGAAACAACAACACTACTGATGTCGCAAACTTGTTTTTTGAGCACGTAGTGAAGCTACATGGGGTCCCTCCGACGATCGTTAGCGATCGGGACACCAAATTCTGTAGCCATTTCTGGAGGACGCTTTGGGGAAAGCTTGGTACATAACTCCTGTTTTCAACAGCTTATCATCCCTAGACGGATGGTCAAACCGAGGTGACCAACCGCACCTTGGGCACGCTCTTACGCGCCATGATCAAGGCCAACCCACGATGGTGGGAGGACTTACTGTGTCACGTTGAGTTTTCTTATAACAGGTCCTACCATTCATCCATTAAGGTGACGCCATTTGAGATTGTCTATGGGCGAAACCCAATTACGCCCCTAGACCTTGCGCCGTCTCCCTTGAAGCCCGTAGAGCATGTCGACGCCGTCACCCGGGCCGAGATGATTCGTCGCCTACACGAGCGCACACGTCTCCAACTAGAGCACCACGCCGAGCAGGTTGCATCACAACGCAACAAGGGACGCCGCCGTTTCGTATTTCAGCCCGGAGACCTAGTGTGGCTCCACTTGCGGAAAGAGAGATTTCCCGACGCCAGGAAGACGAAGCTACATCCGAGAGGCGACGGTCCATTCTGAGTCCTCGAGCGCATCGGGGACAATGCTTATAGGATCGATCTCCAAGGGAAGTACAACGTGCATTCCACGGTCAACGTCGCCGATCTCTCTCCATACATAGAGCCTACTTTTTATGAAGAGGAAACGGGGACGTTTCCGAGCCAAGTGGGGGAGGGTGATGCGACCCCGTTCCTAGACGCCACCCAGGAGGAGGAGGCCCTTGGCCTTCATTCAGACGGGCCGGTCACTCGTGCCCGTGCGAGGTCCATTGCCTCGACCACATAGGCCATCATGGCTCGTCGCAACGCAAGCCATGGCTTGTGCCACGCCAAGTCTGCGTCGTGACCATCACACTCGACACGCCCAACCCTACCGTGCCAGACTCAGGATCTGCCGTGCCATCCACTTGCCAGACCTGCGCCAGCGTCTAGTGCCAGGATTAGGATCCGGCTGCGCTAGAGGCGCGCCTACTTATCTTTTATTGCTTTATTTAGTTGTTTTGACTATTTTGAGACACTTGATTGTTTTAGTATGTTTTGTTTTAGGAAGTTGTGTGTGAGCTAGTGTGTTGGGCCTCTCTTGCACGAAGGCCCAAGCCTTGCGCCGCCCACTTGTTTTCTTTGGCATAGGCGTGCCTATTTATAGGTCTCGCCTAGCTCTTTTCCTAGGTTAGCTCATTTACGGATTAGATTGTTAGTGGAAGCCTTGCTCCTACTTCTAGTCCCGAGCCCCCTTGTTATCTTTCATATTAATAATATCACTTTCGTGTGCTTGCTAGAACCTCAGCATCCATTCTCTTTCACTCACTCAATCAATTCTCCATAACCTTAAAATCCACAAGTTGTTTGTGTCACTATTAAGATCAATCGAAGTCTTCCGCGCGACTCTAGAGACCTAATACGAGCCTCATGTCAAAGATCCGTCGCGGGTTCGGTTCTATGGAATTGTGCTCGCATCACTCTTCCTCAGAACTCCATCAGAACATGGGATGAGTTAGCCTCAGCCTTCTTCAACAAATACTTTCCACCTAAGAAGACTTTTGAAATGAGGCAGCAAATCAGTAATTTCAAGATGAAAGATGGAGAGTCTTATTTTGAAGCTTGGGAGAGATTCAAGGAGCTTCTTGTGTTGTTCCCTCATCATGGGCAATCTAAGGTTGCGCTTCTTGATATCTTCTACAATGCAATTGATGGTGCAACTTGTCTGCTAATTGGCGCCTCATAACAGACAAGGCTTGGGAATTGATTTAAAGAACATCATTGCATTCTCACAACTATTCTGATGTTTGTTCCACTTCTAGTGCTAAAATAGCTGTTGAGAGATATGAGGTGGATGGCAACACTCACTTGAGAGCTCAGGTTGATTCTCTCACTCAAAAGATGAAGCAAATGGAGGTTGCCTTGGCCAAAGCTAAAAAGACCGGTACTCCTAAACCATCAAGTTCTGGGGTTCATTGTCAATTTTGTTGAGAAGATGATCACACTATATCAGCTTGTCATTTGTATGCTGTTCAACGTGAGTCACAAGAAGGAGAAGTGAGCTATATGAATAACTACAATCGGGATGCAAGGAATGATCCATACTCCAATACTTACAACCCCGGTTGGAGAAATCACTCAAACTTCTCCTATGGAAATAGTCAAGCACAACAAAGACAACCACATGGTTTTCAATCAAAGCCTCCTCAACCACAAGCTGTTCCTCCTGTGCCACAACCTCAAAAATCAACAATGGAGCTTCTACTTGAGCAACTTGTGGCAGGTCAAAAGGCAAGTCAGTCCTTTCAACAGGATGTAATCTCAGAGTTGCAAGAGGTGAAAAAGCAACAGAAGATGTTTGAGCAACAATTAGCTCAATAAGCCTTGAGTGCTCCAAGACCCAATGGTCAATTACCTGGACAACCTGAAGCTAACCCAAGAGGTCAAGTGAATGTTGTGTCTCTAAGAAGTGGAAAAGAACTTGAAACTCCTCCACCCAAGACTCAAATGGTGAAGGAAAATGATCCACAAGAAAAAGAGGTCCCTGAAGAGTCAAAAGAAGATGAGAACGAGCCTCCATATGTTCCTTCACCACCATACAAGCCACCTATACCATTCCCTCATCGAAGAGCTCAAGTTCAATTGGATCAACAATACATGAAATTTATGGATGTGCTGAAGAATCTTTACATTAATATTCCTTTCACAGATGCCTTGAAGAAAATGCCCTCTTATGTGAAGTTCTTGAAAGAGATCCTATACAACAAGAGGAAACTTGATGAATGTCACTCTGTGTCTCTAAGCAAGGAATGCAGCACTCTTATCCAAAATAAGCTTCCTCCAAAACTTGAAGACCCAGGTAACTTTTCTGTCCCTATTGTCTTTGGTAATACTACATATGATGCTTTATGTGATCTAGGAGCTAGTGTTAGTATTATTCCCTTATCTATCTACAACGAATTGGGTTTGGGAGAACCTAGACCTATAGGGATGACACTTTATATGGCAGATAGATCATCAGTTCGCCCATAGGAATTATTGAGGATGTGCCTATCTGTATAGGTAAGTTCTTTATCCCTGTGGATTTTATTGTGTTTGACATTGATGTTGATATGCCTGTCCCAGTCATCTTGGGAAGACCCTTTTTAGCTACTGCAGGTACCATGATTGATGTTAAGCAGGGGGTCCTCTCTTTCACAATTGGTGATGAGAAAATTGAGTTTAGTTTTTCTAAAGCTATTAAACAATCTTCTTGTGACGATGATGATGGCAGGTTAGATGTCATAGACAGGGAAGTCCACGGCTCCTTAATGTCTGTAGTTTCTAAAGACCCATTGGAGCTTTGTTTGACCACAAGTGTAGACCAGGTGAAGAAAGGAGAACTACTTGCTGATGTAGTTCAAGAGTTGAGGGCTACAAAAGAGGACTACACCAGAAGAGCTGTTGAGATCTTGAAGAGAGATGATCCAACTTCCAAAGAAGATCCAAAAGATGCACCAAAAGTGGATTTGAAGCCACTTCCATCCACTTTGAGGTACGAGTTTCTAGGACCAAATTCTACATATCTTGTTATAGTCAATGCTAATCTATGTGATGATGAGATTGAAAAATTGTTGCATGAGCTTAGACTGCATAGAAAAGCCATAGGATACACTATTGATGATCTAAAAGGAATTAGTCCCTCACTGTGCATGCATAGGATCTTAATGGAAGATGATCATAAAACTTCAATTGAGCATCAAAGACAACTTAACCCAAATATGAAGGAAGTAGTGAAAAAAGAAGTGCTTAAATTGTTAGATGCTGGCATTATTTATCCTATTTCTGATAGTAATTGGGTTAGTCCTGTTCATGTGGTTCCAAAAAAGGGTGGGATGACTGTTGAAAAGAATGAGAAAAATGAATTAATTCCCACTAGGACTGTTATGGGTTGGAGAATGTGCATAGATTACAGAAAATTGAATAAAGCAACCCGTAAGGATCACTTCTCTCTTCCTTTCATTGATCAAATGTTAGAAAGATTAGCCCAACATTCACGTTTTTTTTATTTAGATGGGTACAATGGTTTCTTTCAAATTCCTATTCATCCCGATGATCAGGAGAAAACCACTTTTACATGCCCTTATGGCACCTTTGCTTATCGAAGAATGTCGTTTGGATTGTGTAATGCCCCTGCTACTTTTCAGAGATGCATGATGGCTATCTTTTTTGATTTGATTGAGGATATATGGAAGTTTTCATGGATGAATTTTCTGTTTATGGTTCTTCTTTTGATACTTGTTTGACTAACTTGTCAAGAGTGCTACAGAGATGTAAAGAAGTTAACCTTGTGTTAAATTGGGAAAAATGTCATTTCATGGTAAGTGAGGGAATAGTTCTTGGTCATCTTGTCTCTAACCGTGGTATTGAAGTTGACATGGAAAAGATTGATTCCATTGAGAGGTTGCCACCTCCCATGTCAGTTAAAGGGGTAAGAAGTTTCTTAGGACATGCAGGTTTTTATAGGAGGTTTATTCAAGATTTTTCTAAAATTGCTAAGCCTCTTACCAATCTATTGCTTAAAGATATGGAATTTAACTTTTCCCCTGAGTGTCTTGAGAGCTTCAACAGGTTAAAGCAGGCTTTGATTTTAGCTCCAATAATGCAGCCTCATGATTGGAATCTTCTCTTTGAAGTTATGTGTGATGCAAGTGATTTTGCAGTAGGGGCTGTGTTGGGACAGAGAAAGGACAAGAAGCTTCATGCCATCTACTATGCTAGCAAAACTCTTGATGAAGCCCAGGTGAATTATGCTACTACAGAAAAAAGAGTTGCTTGCTATAGTGTTTGCCTTTGAGAAGTTTAGGTCCTATTTAGTGGGAGCTAAAGTAATTGTCTACACTGATCATGCTGCTATTCGATATCTCTTGAGCAAGAAGGATGCTAAGCCTAGATTGATTCGTTGGATCCTTATCCTTCAAGAGTTTTATTTGGAGATCAAGGATAAGAAGGGGGCAGAAAACTTAGTTACCGATCACCTCTCTAGATTGATGCCCCAAGAAGAGAAGCCACTTGGTTCAGTTCCCATAGATGATTCCTTTCCTGATGATCATCGCTTTGGGATAACAGAGGAGCTCGTACAACTTGCAACTTCAAAGATGCCATGTTATGCTGATTTTGTCAATTACTTAGTTTGCAATGAGTTACCTCCTGAGCTATCTTGGCAGCAAAAGAAGAAATTCATGGATGATGTCCGACATTATTATTGGAGTGAGCCTTTTCTCTTTAAGAGGTGTGTTGATGGTGTGATAAGGAGGTGCATAATAAGAGGTAGAGAGCGTCATTCGACATTGTCATTCTTTACCATGTGGAGGCCATGCTAGCTCTTCTAAGACAACCACCAAGATTCTCAATTCAACATTATATTGGCCATCAATGTTCAAAAACGTCCACCAATTCATCTCCTCATGTGATTCTTGCCAGCGGACTGGAAATATCTCAAGAAGGAATGAAATGCCTCTCAATAATATCCAAGAGGTGGAGATCTTTGATGTTTGGGGGATAGATTTCATGAGCCCTTTTCCATCTTCTTGCAACAACAAGTACATTCTTCTAGCGATGGATTATGTGTCCAAGTGGGTAGAAGCAATTGCATCACCAACTAATGATTCAAGAGTTGTGTCCAAGTTCTTCAACAAGGTGATTTTTCCAAGGTTTGGCACTCCTAGAGTTGTTATAAGTGATGGTGGATCCCATTTTATTGAGAAGAAGTTTGAAGCTTTATTGAAGAAATATGGGGTGACTCATAAAATTGCAACCCCGTATCATCCTCAAACTAGTGGTCAGGTGGAAGTCTCTAATAGAGAAATCAAAAGCATCTTGGAGAAAACTGTGTCCCGATCCCGAAAAGATTGGTCAATGAAGTTAGATGATGCTCTTTGGGCCTACAGAACTGATTACAAAACTCCCATCAGTACTCCCCCTTTCAGATTAGTATATGGGAAGTCTTGTCATCTACCTGTGGAGTTGGAACACAAAGCATATTGGGCAATCAAGTTGTTTAATTACACATGAAAGAGGCAGGTGAAAAGAGATTGTTACAGCTTCAAGAGTTGGAAAAACTGAGATTAGATGCCTATGAAAATGCCAGGATCTACAAAGAAAGAACCAAGAGATGGCATGATAAACATATATTTCCAAGGGAATTCCAAGCAGGTGATCTTGTGTTGTTATTCAATTCCAGGCTCAAGTTGTTCCCAGGGAAGATTAAATCTAGGTGGAGTGGGCCTTTTCAAGTAAGACATGTGTATCCACATGGAGATGTGGATGTTTGGAGTGAAGAATCAGGCCAATTTAAAGTCAACGGGAAGCGTTTGAAGAAATACATAGCTGGGAGTCCGATTGAGAAGACCAATTCTATTGATCTTTTCGAGCCGAGTGCTTGAAAGAAAATTTAACGGTCAAGCTAACGACCTTAAACAAGCGCTTCTTAGGAGGCAACCCAAGCTTTTTAGTTTTTATTTATTTATTTATTTATTTTATTTTATTTTACGTTTTTTTAGTGTATAGTTTAGTGTGCAGGTATCTGAAGATTACCCGGTCGAGTAGTTAATCGAGTGAAAATTGGGTTGCATTAACTAGGCGTTACCCGGTCGAGCAAGTGGTCGGGTACTAACCCGATTTGTGTTCTCTGAAGAGTACCCGGTCGGGTAGATCCTCGGGTAACAGACCGAGTGACGAGTAACTAAAAAAATCGGAATTTTGTAAGCCTCATATCCCTTCTTCTTCTACCCGATCAAACCAAGCACCCCGATCTCTCCCCGACTCCCTCCTTCTCTCTCGCCTGCAACTCCACGCCGATCGCCATTTCCACCGCCTCGAGCCCACTTCGCCTTACTCAACTTGATGCAGCACCGAGTACAAGCGTTCGCGAGTCCACCCCTGCACAGCGCGCGCGAATCCACCCCTGCACAGCAGCGAGTGCAACGCCTTTGCCCTCTCTCTCCGGTTATCCAGCCACGCCATCGACCCCTCCCCCCCCCCCCCGACAACGGCGCCAAAAACTTGATAGGCCAAATCCTACCCCGTAAGTGTACGGGATTAGTTGTAATACCAAGGTGTCGAACTCTGGGATTATGTACTATTAATTGTAATCAAATCAGTAGACTAAGTCGTAAAACAAGAAAAGATTGAATTGTGATTTTTGTACTATGAAACTAATTAAATCAAACAAACAAGTAAACAAGGGCAAATCAATGAGAGGAAGACTTCTAAGATCAAGGATCACCACAATAATGCTTTAGTAGACTATAAAAGATGATTGCACAATCTTAATTATGACTTTGTTTGAAGGCAATTGTCTAATGTATCCGCTAAATTCTTTCGAATATTAACAAACATATCTAGACTCAATTAAACATCCACTTTCGTGAATTGCAAATTAAAATCTAGCCCTTTAAGCACTTAGAATTTAAGATTAAATTGAATAAACATCCGCTTTCGCGACTTGCTAACTCAACCCAACCTTAAGGTTTCTATGACAATTGTTATTCCACAAGAGAATTCAAAATACTTTCATAATAGAGAAAACTTAGGTTCAAATCCTAGGGTTCCAACAGGAAAAAGTACCTTTCAGTCTCAATTCTCTGTCTAACTACTTAACAAAGTTTTCACCTTTCAGTCTCAAACTTTGGCAAGTTCCCATTCAAATAAATTACTAGGGCATAAAACATCTAGGATTGAATCAACAAAGCTTCAAACAACGAATTGTGCAATTTAATAAATAAGTCTACCTAGACATCATTGGGTTCACCCCAATCTTAGAATTTGGGGTTTAGCTAGACATGGAAATAGAAGAAGTCATTTCAATAACGAGAGGAAACATACCGGATTGAAGAAACAAATAAACTTGATTAATATCCAGCAAATCCCAACTCAAAATCAAAACAAAGTCTTCAATCTCCAATTAGAGTTCTAAGAGAGAGAGAGAAAATTGCAATCTAAACTTGTTCTCCAATCCAAAATATCTCTTAAAGATAGATAACTAGACTAAAAGTATTTTTGGAAACAAATAAAATAAGAGATCTTGTCCAAATCCAACACGGGAGACTACCCCACCAACTACCCTACCAACTACCCGGTCGGGTAACCCTCAGATGACATTACCCTGGCTATTACCCCGGGTACTACCCTGGGTGATTTTGGTAGGGTAACTCTTATTTGGCTTGTTCTTTGACTCGGCTTCTTTCTTGGGCAAAAATCCCGACTTGTTTGGCCTTGGACTTCTTGTCTTGACTTCTCTTCACACTCTTTCACTTCCCAACTTCCTTGAATGGTTCGGTTCCCTTCTCCTTTCAGACCTGAAATACCAAAATCCCAAAGCGTAGATACCGAACCACAAAACTCACCAAAACAACTAAAAACGACCTAGAAACACGAATTACAAGCTAATTAAATAACTAAACATTATCTGATATGCACCCTAAACATGCTCTAAATGCAGGTTATTAGAATCCCCGACGGGGATTATAAATGGGGAAATCAAGCGGAGATGGGGAATCACCGACGGGGATTATAAATGGGTAAATCAAGCGGTGATGGGGAATACCCGACGGGGATGGGGACCCGACGAGTATGGGGACGGGGATAAATTTTATTACCCGATGGGTAATGGGACGGGTATGGGGAGAATATATCTAAATGGATATGGGTACGGGAGGGTATTCCCCGCCCCGAACCCGCCCCATTGTCATCCCTAGGCGCGACTGGGGGTTTGTTCCCCAAGGCTTGTTATGGGTGTCTTCAGGGAGGGAGGTAAGGATAGTTAAGTTGATGGTCAAGGATGGCTTGTAGGGACGGACATGGATGGAGTAAACTTGGGCGACAAGGAGGGGTTCTTCTTTTGCGCGCCAAGTCTAGGGCTTGAAAGAAGGATGGGAAAAGGTTGATCTTTTGGGCTGAATTTTTGATAGATGGTTTGTGGGTGGATTAGGTAGGGACTGGTGTTGGTGTGTTTATGAGGTGTTGGTCCGACAGTGGTCTAGTGGTGGCTGGATAGAAAGTTGTTTTCAATGGATTTTGGCAAGTTTTTGGGGTTATTTGGATGGGAAATTAATGGAAAAAATAGAGTATTTCTATAAATCAAGATGAAAACAAAGAAATCTTGCTTTTAAATACTAGAATATGATACCACTTGATACATGACTCGATTGCCCTCATCATGTGTTGTTTGTTTCGGTCCCATCTTAAGGGTAATCGTTGTTCTTCTTGATTTAACTCACAAAAACTATATTGATTTGACGTTTTGTTGATAGTGACAATCCAGATTAGGGGTTGAGTCCACAACTCCTTCTCTCCTTGACTTTAGTTGAATGTAGGATAAGCAAGCCAAGTTCACGAATTGGGTGAGAGGGGCCTTGATCGAATCTGCAACCAAGGTTCAATTAAATCCACAATCGATGGAAGCCAATGCAAGAATGGCGTAAGGGCTGAATGCTTTGCCTGGAATGATGCTTTTCTTGCTAAACTTGGCTTATTTGATTAAAAGGAAATATAAGAGTTTAAATAGAGAATAACTAGTCCTATTACTTGGAGAATACGCTATCTATCTATCTATCTATCTAATATCTGAATGGTACATGCCCTAATAAAATTATCCTAATTTGATTTCTAATACTTAAGTAATGCAATAATATAGTAGAAGAGACTAGGCTAGTTTAAGGTCCATAAAGTCTACTTATCCCAGCCTTGTCCACGTCCATCAAAACCTCTCAAAAAGGAAGAAGGTTGGCCTAGTACTCGATCGAGCTTATAGCTCGAACACTTCTTTAGACTGAATGCTTTGGCCATTGCTCGGTTGAGCATGTGCCCGTGCACTAGCAACAAAGGAGTGCAAGCCCTGGCCATGGAGCTCTTGCTAGCACATTGTCTTTCGAGCTAAATTCATTTTTGGTAATGACTCTATCAAGGCTTCATATTTAGACTCGTGTTGGATTGGAAATGGCCGAGTGAATGAGTTGTGAATCGTCCTTAGTTGGTTGCTACAACTTTTATTACTCAGCATGGAACATTATGCTACATGGTTATGTCCTTTGGCTTGAAAAATACGGGGAAACCTTTTAAAAGCTCACAGACCGAGTGTTTAGAACGCATTTAATGGTGAAGAGTAAGTTAGAGGGATAATATCTAGTGGTTTTGCCGAAGTGTTCAGCATGCTTTGGAAATTCAAACTGAGTCTTATCCCTAAGAAGTGCGTCTTCGATGTATTATCAAGGAAGATCCCGAGCTTCATGATAAACATGTGCAACATCAACATTAATTAAATAAAGATTGCCTCAATCAATGAGATGAGATTGCATTGATCTCACACTGAAGTCCAACAGGTAAATGGCACCGTAAATTACCTCGGGCAGTTTTGTTCTCACTTAACGGACGAGGATATATTGTTCTTTACTATAAGACCCCGGTTTTAAATACCAGAATGTCACTTGGTTGTGGATCTCACCTGGGTCCACCCAGGCTAATTTGACAACAATCTCACAATGTGGGATCTTGCAACAAAGGCACGACGAGCTAAATTCATTGTTGGTAATGACTCTATCAAGGCTTCATATTTAGACTCGTCTTGGATTGGAAATGGCCGAGTAAATGAGTTCTGAATCGTCCTTAGTTGGTTGCTACAACTTTTATTACTCAGCATGGAACATTATGTTACATGGTTATGTCCTTTGGCTTGAAAAATACGAGGAAACCTTTTAAAGGCTCACGGACCGAGTGTTTAGAATGCATTTAATGGTGAAGAGTAAGTTAGAGGAATAATATCTAGTGGTTTTGCCGAAGTGTTCAGCATGCTTTGGAAATTCAAACTGAGTATTATCCCTAAGAAGTGCATCTTCGATGTATTATCAAGGAAGATCCCGAGCTTCATGATCAACATGTGCAACATCATAATTAATTAAATAAAGATTTCCTCAATAAATGAGATGAGATTGCATTGATCTCACGCTGAAGTCCAACGGGTAAATGGCACCGTAAATTACCTCGGGCAGTTTTGTTCTCACTTAGCGGGAGTGGCTATATTGTTCTTCACTATAAGACCCCGGTTTTAATACTAGAATGTCACTTGGTTGTGGATCTCACATGGGTCCACCCAGGCTAATTTGACAACAATCTCACAATGTGGGATCTTGCAACAAAGGCAGGACGAGAAATACAAGAAAAACATCCAACTTATGTCTTTAGAAAAGTAACAAAGTCATGCATGTGTGCATTATACAACCCAAACACAACCCTTTCTGATCTCCTAAACATCAAACAATATTTACAAACATCTAACTTAACAAGACAACATAGACTCCTAGGACCTTCAGTCCTACAAAATGTTACCCGCTCCATCCTATGACACGCCACGACGATCTGGCTCACCATCATCTTAGAGGAGATTCCTTGAAGCATTATTTAATCCAGAGTGACTACCTAAAAGAACAACAACACCTTGAAAGGTTAGCTAACAATTCCCAAAATGCATTGAACAGTAAATGCAACATCTAGAAGCAACCTAAATTTATTCAATTTCATAATAAGAATAGTAATGTAATAGTTCACATATAGTACATTCACCATAACAGACAACTACATCACAATATTTAAAGTCATACGACACTTAATAATAATAGCATATCGTATCACTTTAGTATCTCCTCAATCATCTATAACATCAATAATAATTCAACCATAACTCACTCATTCTTATCCATTAATGATGTTATTCCATCTACCGAGTCATGGCCTCTCGGTACCACGCCAACCGGGGCATCGGGCACGCCGTTGCACATGCCGGTCTCCGATCTTGGCGCGCCTTTGCCTTTGATGGATGTTGCCACTTGTTCGGACACTTTTGATGGCACTTTTTCCCATAACTTGAGTGAGGAATCCAGCCATAATGCCAAGTTCAATTTGCCCGACAAAGGAGAAACTTCATTTAGACAAGTGTCCAAGACCGGCGTCCAAGGCTCCAAGGATTCAAGTCAAGGCACCACACCCTATCTTGGGCGCATCACATGATCACTAGCTAAGGCAATACTAGAAAAAATCAAGGAGGAACTCATGGCTCATAAGTTTCCGATGGCTAATGACGGTGAAGGTTGGAGTGTTCTTGTGACTATTGGTTCTACTAGTGCTAAAACTTGACTTATGTTTTGTTAAGGGTTTTTAGTTGAATTTCATGAAACTTAAGGATGTTTTATGTAATTAGAGATAAGTGTGGGCTGAGTTTTGGAGAGGCGTGGCTATAGGGTTATAACCCTTGTCCATGGCCTCCAATTTTGGAGAAGACTTGAAACCATGAATGTTCTCTCTTTTGTTTACTTTTCAATCTAAGTTGCTTGCACTTTTTCGTTTCAATTCTCGTTGTTTGATTGTTGGTGAGTCATATCCGATGTTCCTTCAACTTAGTTTGTTGATCTTGGTGCGTAATATCCAAGACTCAACATGCATATCCAACAATCCACTTCCATTCGCTCCATCAATCGTTCCATTTCCATCTCGGTGGATTCTGCACCACCTCAGTATAATCGCCATAACTTCTAATCTACACATCATCTAGATCTGAAATTTTGACAGGTTCATATAGACTCAAAGATCTAACTCCTCATTTTAGAAGCACTCAAATCCAATTTCGGACCAGGAAGTTCAAGCCAGTTGAAGACGGGTCAGATTTCTTGGTGTTTGTTATCGGAATTCCGTGGAAGTCTTTGAATGCGATCCATTTGCATCATCTACAACATCGCCCTTTCATCAAGTGGTATCAGAGCCACGCAAAGGTATCTCCATATAAATCTTGTTTCGACCTTGGAAAGCCACTCGTTGCAAGATCTTTCTTCAAGTCATCTATTTTGTTGTTGTGTGCTAGTGGGTTCTTTGTCTTGCATATTGTTGTTGTCAAATTTGCGTCTTTCAATCCTGTTGATGGAGGTCGAAACTTCCATGAATCTTGGCTGAAAATTTCTTGCACAAACTTGAAGGAGAAATGTCAAGGGTTGTTTGATTGAAGTAGTTGAAAAGTTGCCTTTACTCCTTGTTTATCCCTTGCAATTAAGAACGATTTTTAATCCTCTTTGCTGAATTTTTGTGTGCCGCAAAAATTAAGTGGTTGAGTGTTTACACGCCCCCTTGTGAGCATTACATGCTTGTTGAATTGGTTCGACTATAGGATACGGGAACGAAACCGAGAATTGCTAGTCTTGCTTGCTTGTTTCTTTTCTTGTTGTTGTGTTTGAGCTTTGCTTGTTCCTACTTGCAACTTGTCGGATTTCCATCTTGAGCAAGTTTTGGTGATTAATCGAGTGCACTCTATACTCTTGCTTTTCACGTGGTTTGTTAAGATGACAAGTGTAGGTGATGAAAAAGAAAAACAAAAGGTTGATGAGGAGTCCTCTAACTCAGTGGAAGCCATATTGTGATCCTTGCAACAATCTTTGTAATCCATGGAGACACGCATGGAGGCACGCTTTGATGCCTTGGAGCGCCGAATCCTAGGGCTGGACGAGAGGACACAAGTGCCTCAAGTGGGGGAGATCAAGGAGACACGAGAAGAGGATCAAGGTTCCATAACGAACTCTTTTGAAGAGAAGGAGACTTCCTTCCAACAAAGAGTGATGAGTGACAAAGAACAACCAAAAAGAGAGAATCCTTTCAATGAATTGGAACAACTCATTACTATCAAGTGTCTAATACAATTGATGCACATTTTGCAAGAAGAGGAGGAAGTTGTGGAATCGTCTCCTAAAATCAAGCGTCGTCCTACAATCACTCCTAGCTCCATGAACTTGTTGGCTACACCATGGCTAGATGCATTTCCTATGATTCCTTCAAGTTTGCCCTTCTTGCTCCATGAGGAGGATGAGACTGTTTTATTCACACCAAGCGGTGAGTACATTCCTTTTCTTGTGGAGGCCAAGAAGGATGCCTTTATCATGGAGAATGCCACACCAAGGGAGCTAGAATCCCTACCTCCATTGTTGAGCTCACAAGCTTGATAGGTTCGAAGACAAATCCTTTTAAAGGGGAGGAGGAGGATGTGATTCCATCTATCGAGTCATGGCCCCTCGGTACCGCGCCAACCGTGGCGTCGGGCGCGCCGTTGCACACGCTGGTCTCCGATCTTGGCGCGCCTTTGCCTTTTTTGGATTTTGCCAATTGTTCGGACACTTTTGATGCCACTTTTTCCCATAACTTGAGTGAGGAATCCAACCATAATGCCAAGTTCAATTAGCCCGACAAAGGAGAGTCTTCATTTAGACAAATGTCCAAGACTTGCGTCCAAGGCTCCAATGATTCATGTCAAGGCACCATGCCCTCTCTTGGTCGCATCACACGAGCACTAGCTAAGGCAATACTAGACAAAATCAAGGAGGAACTCATGGCTCATAAGTTTTCGATGGCTAATGACGATGAAGGTTGGAGTGTTCTTGTGACTATTAGTTCGACTAGTGCTAAAACTTGACTTATGTTCTGTTAAGGGTTTTTAGTTGAATTTCTTAAAACTTAAGGCTATTTTATGTAATTAGAGATAAGTTTGGGCTGATTGGTGGAGAGGCGTGACTATGGGGTTAAAACCCTTGTCCATGGCCTCCATTTTTGGAGAAGACTTCAAACCATGAATGTTCTCTCTTTTGTTTACTTTTCAATCTAAGTTGCTTGCACTTTTTCGTTTCAATTCTCGTTGTTTGATCTTTGGTGAGTCATATACGATGTTCTTTCAAATTAGTTTGTTGATCTTGGTGCGTAATATCCAAGACTCAACAGCCATATCCAACACTCCATCAATCCTCTTCCATTCGCTCCATCAATCGTTCAATATTCATCTCGGTGGATTCTGCACCACCTCAGTATAATCGCCATAAATTCTAATATACACATCATCTAGATCTGAAATTTTGAGAAGTTAAACAAGACTCAATGATATAACTCCTCGTCTTGGAATCACTCAAATCCGACTTTGGACTAGGAAGTTCAAGCCAGTTGAAGACGGATCAGATTCCTTGGTGTTTGTTGTCGGAATTCCGTGGAAGTCCTTGAAGGCAATCCCTTTACATCATCTACACCATCGACCCTTTCATCAGTTAAATTCATTTATCTAAAAAGCATGGAATCCTCCAGCCTTACACAGTGTAGTGGGTTGCGACCTCCACCATTTTTTTGAACCACTCACACCCTCATCATTCATCTTCTTACCGCTGGTCAAGCCTCCACTGCAGCACTCGCCATAACATTTTATTATTAATTTGAAGGGCCCCTCCTTGACATACAACTATGTCGAGGATGTCTCCACCTTTCCGACCATCCTTGATCATAGTCGTATCGCTTAGGTGCCAATATTTAGAAATCCGAATAAAATACAGAATAATATTCATCTAATATATTTCTCAAAATAACGAATGATTTTCAAATAGACACATAGTAATATACATGGATGAATCCCAAAATAAAGCTTTACACATCATATCTACACAACCAGCACATATCAAAATTGATAACTAAGTAAGTCAAGGCGACCTACCTCAACGTGATTTCCAAAAATGTCAAAACAGAATTGGTCAAGCTAATTACCTAGGAATAAGAATAATGCTTATAAAAATGATAATATAAACAAATCTAGTTAAGTTTCAAGAAGAGAACTTAACCCAATTACCCACTATTGATCATATATCAAAATATGTACATGCTCTCGGTTTAGCTAATCAAATTCTATCTCTAGGAACATATTAAATAAGTATATTACTATTTAAACCAATTCACTTAACACTCTTATATATCTATCATTATTCGTATATGTGCATTACTAATCTCCTCATTGCTAAAGTAACTATTGAAGGCCCTCCTATGAATTAACTTAATTCAATTTAATCTATGCTTAGTGAACCTTCAACATGAGAATTATGGCCCAACTACAAGCATACATACTTAATTATAATCCAACAACCGAAGGGTTTAAACCTTTATGAACCACTCTCCTCGTATATATATTTTTAACAAATTTGTAAGATAAAATTAAAATTAACCTCTAACTCTTATATCTATCAAATAAAGCATTCTTAAAGTTTTAACAAGACTCATAATCGGACCCTTATTCCCATTAGCATGGGTCATAAGTCTAAGCTCCCTTTTAAACCTCTAATTCGATCCCTCCATTTAACCAAAGCAGCTTGGTAAAGCCACACTCAACTCACCGGAATGAAGGACAATGGAAGTTGTTGACTAGAGAACATGCTGATCGCTCGGGAATGCGAGGGTCTAGAGATACAATTTATAACCCGACCCCATTGTAGCACATGGTGGGTGTCGAACGCTCGGGAAATCTACTTGATTGAGGTTCCTAGACACTAGAAAGCTGGAAAGGAGAACTTAAAACAAAGGAAAACAAAGAGAACAGTCGGGACCGACACAAGTGTCACGTCGGGCCCGATGTTGGCGACAAGAGGGAAGTCGGGACCGACGTAGATCAAGTCAGGCCCGATGTAGCTGGGTTTGTCGAAATCAAAGATTGAAGGTAGATCTTGGGCTTTTGGGTTCCTTCTCTAGTAGATTAAGGCTTTTTCACCCCAATTCAAGCAATAAGTGATGATCGGAATAGGATCGAGTGCTTTCGCCCTCGTTCCAACCACTTCTACACATCGATCATTGGGGAAATCCCCTTCGAAGCAAGGTCTTGAGATGGAAAAATGTTCACTTTCGCTACTTTGCCAATCACAAGCCTTGATTCCTTACTTTCGTAAGGAATTGTAGCTCTAGGCTATGGAATTGGGGTTATGGAATTGGGGTTTCTAGCCCAACCTAGCTAGAGTTTTCCCCCATAACCCAAGATCAAGGAGATCTACTCCATATGGCAAACAAAGAAAGCAAACAAATCACAAAGCAAAGCAATCAACATCATCAATCTCAAACCAAAGCCAAGTTTCATTCACAAATCAAAAGCAATCCACAAATTCCAATCCAAGGTTTCCAAATCCACAAAATCGAAACAAAGCAAAGCTAATCTATCAACCAAACCTATCAAATCTCCTAGCAATCCCCTCTCCTTGGCCGATTCCCTCTCTTCTCCTTCTCCTCTCCTTCCTCCTTGCTCTCCAAGTATCCTCTTGAGAGTTTTTGAGAGTTGGTTCCTTCCTAAGTGTGGGAACCTCCTTCCAATTAGAAGATAAGAGAGCCTTTATAGATGAGGGGCAAAAGTGGTAGTTTACAATTTCGTGCCTTGGAGCCCAATCCACCAAGTGACCGACTCGGACCGACACGGAGCAACCTCGGGCCCGACTTACTGGGCAAGTCGGTCCGAGGTCGAGAAATTCATCTCGGGTCCGGCGTTGGTTCTAACTCGGTCCGGACCTCGTTCCACCTTCTTCTTGTTGGCTTTTCTCTTGTTCTTCTTCATGGCTTGCTCATCTCTTTCCCTCTTAAGCTCGGGCCTTGCTCCATGTTCCGATTCTCCTTCAAAACGACCCTTGATCCATGCCAAAACACCTACAAAACACATAAAACGCGCATAGTCTCCGAATCTCATAGAAATACGGGAACTAAGCTAAAAAGGAACAAAACACACAATAAAAGGGGAAAAAGAAACATATTTACAAAGGAAATCATATATAAAAACACCACCAAATAAAGAGACATCAAAATACCCCATACTTAAACTTGCTTGTACTCAAGCAATAACAATGTAAGCAAGACCGAAACATAATCTTCAAGTAAAGCCTCGTATGAAAACACATTTAAGCACAGGTGATTGATATTCAAGCAAGATTACGTCATCACACATGATTAAGTGTTCCAAGGAATAGAGTCAATGCAACTAAGCCTCACTTTAGGGATATGTGAATGTGTATCACTCATCATGTGTATGGGTATAGCAATGAACACTCAAGCTCAAAAATCATGCAAGTAAGGACTTTACTATTGAAGCTAATATCACCAAATCCTCCACCTAGAGATGCCTAATACAAAGTACACAAAGAATTCGAACTTGGCTCAATGGAGGTCCTCAAAGAGGTTCCATTCGGCCGGGTGGTAATGGGGCTTTTGGTATTTCTCAAGGTGGGAATTATTTGGTCTTGTGGTGCTTACAATGGGGATTGAACAACCTAAACTCTCACCAACTTCACCAAAATTCCACAATCAATTTCACACTCATCCAAAAGACTTAACATTTTTCCTCTCAACCCAAAATTTCACTTAACATTCCACTTCCTCTTTGCTCTTAGGCTTTTTGTTGTATTTGCCACACTTTCTACACTGGACCGACTTTCTTATGACATCGGGCCCGATGTGGTGTGTAACTCGGTCGGACCCTTTTTCTTCACTTAATCTCTTTACCTACTTTCCATTTCCAACATTTTCTTTCTTTCTTTCTTTCTTTTTCTTTTTTTTCTTTTTGCACAACAAAGATACACTACCCACATGATTCATAACACCATTCCTTACCCTTAAACCAAAGAGAATCTCAACTCTTCAAATACAATCCAAACCTCTCTTCTAAAGTTCAATCCCATAAGGGTCAAGTCATATAAGGCTAGGAATAATATTTTTGAGGAGTTTCAAACAAAGGCCTAGGCTAAAACGGGGCTACAAACAAAGGATTCACTTCATGGTAGGATATGGAACATTTATGTGACTAGAAGAACAAAGTTCAAAATCAATGTGACAATGCTAGGACAAATCTCATGACGGTCTTGGAAAATAGATAAACACCGCAATAGCAAGTTTTACTAAGCATGCATGAGCTAATCACACAAGAAACATGAGGGATATGCAAATATGAACAAGCATCCCTAAAATGGCCAAAAATCAATCTCACAAGGGTCACTCATACTTAGTTGCATAAGAACTCATCCTAGAACTCACATCTTCAATAAAACAAGCAAGATATCATGATCACATCAAAAGCAACATCTTTTTAGAGGCTAAACCATCCAAAAATATGCAAAGGAATTTACATGCTCACATCATCATTAGCTTTCATATGGCAATCTAAGATGGGAATTTCTAGTCCAAAAACTACAAAACACAAAATCTTTTTGTTGTTTTCAACACAATTTTTCAAATTTTTATGGATTTTTGCAAAAATTTCTCTAAAACCAAAAACAAAGACTCATCCATTCAAAACCAAATCAATCATCCATGTCATTCCAAAAACCAAGAAACAAACATCCCAAACACAAACTAGAAACCGAAAACCAAATATCCTCAAAATAACAAACACACAAGCAAGTGAAATCATGAGCACACTTACCCCCACCCCATACTTAAAATTTTGATGTCCCCATCAAACAAGGAAACCAAAACTTAAAAGCAAGAGAGAAGAGTACAAAGAGCTCACAATTTCTTTATTCTTCAATGGCATGTCTAGAATCACTCGAAGGGGTTGTCACGCCTACGTCCTCTTTGGAGTCTCGCTTGCCGCTCCCTCTCGTACACTTGCTCTTGGTAGAAGTCTTGTGGTGGTGGTTGGAGTTGAGGATCCGGGCGCGTCCATTGGTCCTCACGGGAAGGGAAGTTCCCGCTCATCCATGTGTTGAAGCTATCTTGGACCCGCCACCTTTGGTCCTCCACCTCTCTAAGCTCCTCCACCTCTCGCCTAGTGTAGCCGAGGGCTCGGTTCATCTCTTCTTGGCTAGCTTGGAAAGCACTTTGTTGTTGAAGCAATTGTTGTTGTTGTTGGTACATGTATTGTTGTTGAAGATTCACTTGATGGACCTCTTGAAGAACATTCTCTTGTTGAAGTTGAAGATGGGCCAATTGGTTGGCCAAGAAAGACATGTCCACCGTTTATTATCGCTCGGGAAACACCATTCCCAGACCATACCATTGGGCGTAGCCTTCATATCCTCCACCTTGAGCTTGTTCTCGCCTTGCCCCACTCCCCTCTCCATGCTCATAGTGCCTCGGGACCTCATCACCATAGAAGGCACCGGACCGAATTTGAGGGAAGTCGGGCCCGATGACATGTGTACCTCGGTCCGCCAGTGTTGGAGCTTGGTGCGTGGCTCGGAGGTTAGCCATCAAGCCTTGGAAGCACTCATCTTCTTCATTTTGCTCTTGATCGACGTCCATGTCTTCCCCACGAGGTGCAAACACAAAGTTATCTTGGTCGAAATCCGGTGAAGATGGAGGGGAGGTAAACCGAATGTGTTGAGGTTGTTGTCGCCGCCCCTCTCTTGCACCTTTGGGGTCACCAAATGAGTGTGGCTTGCCGGCCCACACTTGGTACCAATTGTGATACCGAGAAAGATCATAGAGATTGGGCACCAACCGGATGGACACACCATCATAGCTCGAGTGAGGGGCCAAAGAAGTCATGTAAAGCTTCTCCTTGACGATGTTGGCCTTCTTGAAATACTTCATGTTCATATACTCAACACCATTCGGAGCCGGAGAATACTTGTTAAGGTCGACTCCTAGACGCACGGCTAGCCTTGCTATCATCCCGCCGAAATAGATCTAAGAGGAGATTTGGAAGTCTCGCACCATCTTGACCCACTCCCATGCAAGGTTCATGGGCTTCTCGGTGTGGAAGAGCATCTCATGTAGAAACATAATCTCTTCCTTCATCGGCTTGCTCAACTCATGACGAGCATAGATTGCATATCCCAAAACTCGCACCATGACCCGAAAAAGAGGGCTAGCAATCTCGGTTGTGGTGGCGCCCTTTCTCATCTCGCTCTTCCCGGCCACATGCCGCCACACTTGGTTCACCTTCTCGTTGTCGACGTCGGTATCTTCTCTTGGACATGGAAACCCGAAGTAGGTAGCCAAGTCCCTAAGAGAGAGATTGTGGTCCTCATTGCCCAATTGGAAGGTGATCGCCCCTTCCTCATCCTCCATATTATCATAAGTGCATTCAAAAGTGGCCATGAATTCCGAGGTGAGGGCGGGATAGTGGGTGTTGTCCACCTTAGCATCCCATTGAGACCAATGTGGGAGTAGCACCTTGGAAGAGCTTGATCCATGTCCATCTTCCTCACGGTTTCCCAATCAAGCCACCTTGTATGATGCTTAAGCGCCATATACCTTGCATAACTCTCAACTTGCTCATCCTCCTCCAAGTAAACATCATCCAACTTTGGCTCTTTTCTTGACTTCTTGGACTTCTTCTTCGGCCTTTCCGCATGAGATGATGAAGCTCTAGTCTCCATGGTACCTACACACATCCAACCAAACAAAAGGGTCCAAGATAAACTCCATACAACTCAACAAAAGCACTCATCAACACACATCAACACATCAACACAAGGGGAACCCCATACTTAGTCTCTAAACACACATGCATCACAATCCAACATGAATCATCATGGATATCTTCTAACAATGGCTAAGCAAATGATCATACTACATCATGATTAAGCTATAGCCAACAATGAAAAATATGAATCCACATGATATCACAAGAAGAGAGCAAAAGCAACATGGATCGACTTCCAACCTATGTCGGGCCTGACACATCCTCAACCTCGGTCCGACTTGATGGACGGACTTCCACAACTCGGGCCCGACTTACTAGGCAAGTCGATCTCGACCTAGTTCATGCTTCGACTCTAACCTCAAATCAACCCAAATCACTCTATCATGCACTTAAATTTCAAATTCAACCATCAAACATCCCTAATCGAAGTTCTAAATGGATCCAAGCATGCATAAACAACTTTGAAGCTCAATTTCACAAATCATGCAAATCCACCATTGATGCTCAAGCTCAAACTCTCAATCAAACATGGCATTACTCAATCTATGCAATGAAAGCACAAAATCTCCAAGGAAATAGGTAGAGATCGAGTAACACATACCGGATTTGAAGAGTATTGGACTTTTAAACAAACAAACAACTTAGAACTCAAACTTTCTCAACCTAGATCGAGATGAGGGATGAAGAACGAGATTGAACTCGAAATTTCTCTTTGGAATCGGGTTAGGGAGGCCTTTTTGTGATTGGATCGAGATGAAGGAAGGGGAGAGTGGGTGGATCGAGTATGGTGAGAGGGGGGGCCGATTTTGCGAGTGTGAGGGAGATGGGTTGTATTTTGGGAATGGTGGTTAATATGAAGATGGTAGGTAGGTGGGGGATGGTATTTAATGGGGGAAAGGGACAAACTAGGTCAAAGGGAAAAAATGGCATTCCACCCGGTCCGATCGGATCGGACCGACGTCGTGGACCGACGTCCCTGTGTCGGGCCCGACTTACCTGGGCTCGATGTGGGGTGCTCGGGTCACCAATTTTACTCCATCCTCTTGCAACTTTTTTCTCCATATTTCCAATTATATTTTTTTTCACCTCAAATCCTACACAACCTTGAAGAATACACAACACCAAAAATCCACAAAACACTAGATAAAGATTGGTTAGAGAAAAGCTAGGCTAAACTAAGAAAAATCAAACTAAAATTACGAAAAGAAAGCTACTAGCTCGGGTTGCCTCCCGAGAAGCGCTCGTTTAGAGTCACTAGCTTGACTTCCTAACCTCAATCTCATGGCGGGTGAAACACGGTGAATTGCTCGCCATTGTTGTGCCCATTCCCATTGCCCTCATACCCATAAAACCACCAACGATGGTCTATATAGGCATGGCTCTCCGATCTCGGGCCTCTCTCATCATACTCCTCCAACGAATGAGATTTCTCCTCCTTACTTGCTCCATCATGTTCCTCTTTTCCTACACCAAAGTTATCCAAATAATTCCTAGGAGATTCTACCAATTCATCTTTCAAGTCACTAAGGCAAATGTAGGAGTCTCCTAAGTCATCTTTCAAATCACTTAAACAAATGTAGGAATCAAAAGTTTGGAAAGAATTGTGGTCATCACCAACATCAAAAGGATATAAGTAAGGATACTCTTCATTTCTCCTTGGGCTAGCATTGATCCTTGACTCATCTTGTTCCTCAACTTGCTCCAACAACTCCCTTGCTTGTATTTGTTTATTGAACCCTTCATCACTTCTCAACACAATGACCTCTCTAGCAACTTCCACTTCTTCTCTTTTTCTCTTGGCACTCTCTTCAAGTTTGAGGATAGCCAAGGCGTCCGGCTCATTCAAAGCCTTGTTGAAGTGAAAATCGACCTTTTCTTCACCAATCTCAAACGAAACTTTGCCCTTTTTGACATCAAACCTTGCCCCCGCCGTAGCTAAGAATGGTCTTCCTAAGATGATTGGGACCAAGGGGTCCTCGTGCATGTCCAAGATCACGAAATCATCGGGAACAAAGTACTTTCCAACTCGCACCGGCACGTCATCCAATATTCCCTTAGCCTTGATGATGGAACCGTCGGCCATAGTTAGGGACATATCGGCCGGCTCAATTTCACCTAAATTTGTCCTCCTCCAAATACTAGCGGGCATCACCAAAACACTTGCCCCAAGGTCACATAAGGCTTGGAAGTTTTGAGACCCCACACCAATAGTGATAGCAAACCGACCGGAATCTCCTAGCTTTTGCGGTAACTCCAAGGTCTTGACCTCATCTTGCATTTCAACTATGGACCTCTTCTTGCTCAAAATCTCCTTTAAAAACTTGGCATAGGATGGCATCTCGCTCAATGCATCGGTGAAAGGGATAGAGATGTTCAAACCTTGCAAAAGCTTGAGAAACCTCTTGAACTTGTTCTCAACAACGTCTTTCGGCTTCCTTGAGGGATATGGAAGAGTTGTTGCACCTTGAATCTTGCTTGGATCAACCTCCTTGGACTTCCCCACTTCACTTGCAACATTTCCTGGTTGGACCGACTTAGGCACCACGTCGGGCCCGATGTCGTGTATCACGGTCCTGGGGCAGAGCTGAGGCAGAGTAGTCGGATCGACATCTGGGTACGTCAGGCCCGACTTACCCTCAACCTCGGTCCGGGGCATAGGAGTCGATCTTCCTGCTGGGTCGACTTCAGGGAACCTCGGACCCGACTTGCTGGGTAAGTCGGTCCGACTCTCTTCATTCTTCTTAGGCATGTGTGGCTCGTGTAGGTTTCGGCCACTTCTCAATCCAATTGCCCGGACTTCATTTTGATTATTTTGAGCTCGGGGGTTCTCCTCAGGTCGGCCCGGAAGTCTCCCATTCTCTCTCGGGGCTTGAGTTGCAATTTGGGCAAATTGATTGTCGACTTGCCTCCTCCATGCACCAAACTCATTGAATTGGGTCCTCATCTCCTTGAACCCATCCCTCATCTCTTGAGCCAATGATTGTAACTCATTGAATCCCGGTGGCCTATATGGTGGTGGTTGCGGAGCCCTTGGCTCTTTTTGGTTGAAGTTGTTGTTGTAGCCTTGAGCTTGACCGTTGTTCCACCGGCCATTACCACCATTTTTGAAGTTGCCTCTTCCACCGAAATTTCCTCGAACATAGTTTGCCTCCTCAATTCGCTCGACCAAGCGCACTTGGCTCTCATTCGGACAAACTTGTGTAGCATGTGCAAAGGATCCACACTCCTCACAAGCTCTAGCATTTTGCTTGTAGTAGTGGACTTGCCTCTTAAGCTTGCTCACTTCACCTTCAAGGAATTGGAGCTTCACATCCTTGTCAATGTCTTCTCCCCTTGGATATATAACTTCCTTGCACCTTCACCTTGAACTTTCACCTCTTTGCTAGCTTGACTCGCTCCATACATGGCCTCATAATCGGATAGCTTGTCAAGTAGCTCCCAAGCTTGATCCGGTGTCAAGTCTATGAACCCACAATCGGTGTGGAGATTGAGCTTGTCCTTCGTTGTTGGATTGATGCCTTGGAAAAAGATGTCTTGGAGCACATATGGTTGTTGGCCATGAGTAGGACATTGGCGCAACATCTCCTTGAAACGGTCCCATGCTTCGAAGAGAGGCTCATTCGGACCTTGTTGAAAGCTTGCAATTTTCCTTCTTAGCTCGGTTGTCTAGTAGGGCGGGAAGAACTTCATCAAGAAAGCATCATAGAGTGCCTTCCAAGTTGTGATTGACCTAGGGGCTTGGCTCTCGAGCCAATGTGTGGCCTAGCCCCCAAGTGACCACTTGAACGCCTTTAGAAGCACATACTCCAACGTCTCCTCGTCGGTAGAGATCGTCTCACACATGTCCACAAAGCGTTTGGCGTGCTCTATGGGACACTCATGTAGACGACCCTCGAATTGATCACGCTTGATGAGGGAGATGAATTGCTTCTTGATCTCAAAATTCTTGGCAACCTCGGGAAGCACAATAGCCGGTTCGGGTACCCTCAACTCCGGATGCATGTATTGGCGTGCATTCCGGGGTAGAGCGTTGAGTTGAGCCTCGGCCCTCATCCGTTGCTCCCGTTCTCTTCTTGCCACCGCCTCTTGATTGTCCTTCTCAAGTTGCAATCTAGCCATTTCGGCCCTAAGTTGAGCCAACTCCTCATCACCATGGAGAGCTTGATTCGCCATCCTTTTCCTTCTTCGGGCTTCTTTGAGAATACTTTCCGGATCACTCACAAACTCAAGCTCAAGTGTTCCTCGGGAGGAACGAGCTCGCATACACCAAATTGGCACTCAATGCACTTAGACTTCCCCGGCAACGGCGCCAATCTTTTGATCGCTCGGGAATGCGAGGGTCTAGAGATACAATTTATAACCCAACCCCGTTGTAGCACGTGGTGGTGTCGAACGCTCGGGAAATCTACTCGATTGAGGTGCCTAGACACTAGAAAGCTGGAAAGGAGAACTTAAAACAAAGGAAAACAAAGAGAACAGTCGGGACCGACACAAGTGTCACGTCGGGCCCGATGTTGGCGACAAGAGGGAAGTCGGGACCGACGTAGATCAAGTCGGACCCGGTGTAGCTGGGTTTGTCGAAATCAAAGATTGAAGGTAGATCTTGGGCTTTTGGGTTCCTTCTCTAGTAGATTAAGGCTTTTCCACCCCAATTCAAGCAATAAGTAATGATCGGAATAGGATCGAGTGCTTTCGCCCTCGTTCCAACCACTTCTACACATCGATCATTGGGGAAATCCCCTTCGAAGCAAGGTCTTGAGATGGACAAATGTTCACTTTCGCTACTTTGCCAATCACAAGCCTTGATTCCTTACTTTCGTAAGGAATTGTAGCTCTATGTAGAGTGGGTTCCTAGATCAAGCACTCAAGGCTATGGAATTGGGGTTTCTAGCCCAACCTAGCTAGAGTTTTCCCCCATAACCCAAGATCAAGGAGATCTACTCCATATGGCAAACAAAGAAAGCAAACAAATCACAAAGCAAAGCAATCAACATCATCAATCTCAAACCAAAGCCAAGTTTCATTCACAAATCAAAAGCAATCCACAAATTCTAATCCAAGGTTTCCAAATCCACAAAATCAAAACAAAGCAAAGCTAATCTATCAACCAAACCTATCAAATCTCCTAGCAATCCCCTCTCCTTGGCCAATTCCCTCTCTTCTCCTTCTCCTCTCCTTCCTCCTTGCTCTCTAAGTATCCTCTTGAGAGTTTTTGAGAGTTGGTTCCTTGCTAAGTGTGGGAACCTCCTTCCAATTAGAAGATAAGAGAGCCTTTATAGATGAGGGGCAAAAGTGGTAGTTTACAATTTCGTGCCTTGGAGCCCAATCCACCAAGTGACCGACTCGGACATACACGGAGCAACCTCGGGCCCGATTTACTGGGCAAGTCGGTCCGAGGTCGAGAAATTCATCTCGGGTCTGGTGTTGGTTCTAACTCGGTCCGGACCTCGTTCCACCTTCTTCTTGTTGGCTTTTTCTTGTTCTTCTTCATGGCTTGCTCCTCTCTTTTCCTCTTAAGCTCGGGCCTTGCTCCATGTTCCGATTCTCCTTCAAAACGACCCTTGATCCATGCCAAAACACCTACAAAACACATAAAACGCGCATAGTCTCCGAATCTCATAGAAATACGGGAACTAAGCTAAAAAGGAACAAAACACACAAGAAAAGGGGAAAAAAAAACATATTTACAAAGGAAATCATATATAAAAACACCACCAAATAAAGAGACATCACATGCACTGACCACCACAACTAGATTATCACTACTACAATAAGAAATTTGCGAGAGAAATGAACAGTAGTAAAACTTAAATCTTATATCTAAATCTGGGCCGTCTATTTATAAAATAAGGGTCGTTACCGTTGGATTACAGAACTCCATCTATTTGCTCCTTTTGCTTTGTAACATCATGTGGCCGTCCGTGTGGTGCCTCCTTCCACACCGTCTCTTCTTTCTCCACGGAGACTCCACCTCCTGCTTAACTCCTCCATCTATTTGCTCCATCTATTTGCTCCTTTTTCTTTTGTTTTTGGGATTGACACTTTGTTCTTGATGTTTACCGTCGGTAGACATTTATCGCCTCTTAGGTTGGCTTTCTTCTTGTTTCCTTTCTCCACATCTTTCATCGTTGCCATCGCACTCAAATTTCTCTAGCGTTCTGCTTTTGTCTCTTGTCTATTGCCCGCTTCCGCTTTTGTATGCCATAGCTTGTTTCCGATATTGTGTGTATTGGGCATGTATTTTGTTGTGCAATATGTGTTGTGGATGAATTTAGACTTTGTTTATTCAATTTCGTGTGTTTCAGTCTTGATTTTGTTCAACCTAATTTCACCATACCTCCTTTAACTTGATATTCCCTTTGTCGCATACATCTTTCTGGTATTGCTTTGGGATGTCTCTATTGTGAATTCGGGTACTATGTGGTTTGTTATGTGTTCGTGTGTGCTTTTGAGAGGTGGAGTTAAGGTTTCTTAGCCCCGTCATGAATTTCGACAAACATAATCGTTTTCGCCTTGTGTGGGTTATAATTTCATAATTTTGTTTCCATTTTGTAGGGTTGTGAGAAGAAATTGCAGATTAATACAGGTACCTCTCGTTTAATTACCCTCTCAATTTGGTTTCATACTATGAGATTAACCACTCTTCAAGCAAAAGCATCTGATGGAAGGCTAAACATTTGATTGCTATATAATAGGAAAGGTTAGGGATTAATACAGTGTGGTAATTTCCTTCTACTCAATTAGATATTGGCTTTGGAGAGGTGGGTAGATAGGACTATTAGTTGCTCGACCAGAACCCTATTAATATTCAATATTTCCTAATGATGGTGCAGGTTATATGAAGAGGTTGTTGAATCAATTGATCCTACCAACAAGAACACATCTATTATTGCTCTTAATCATGGTATAGATTTGTTTGAGCTCATTATTCTGTGTGGTTATTTGTCTTTTTTTTTGGTGTAGGTTTAGTACATTGAGGGGGATATTGAGTTGTTGAATATGGAGAAGAAGAAGTAGCATCACATTAAACATGTCTATATCTGAAACGGGTGCTAAAATGGTTAACAAGTTGATATTACACAATTGCATAAAATATCATCTAAGGTAAATTATACAATTTAAACCATTGTACATTGTTGCACCCCTTGAACAATAATTTCGTGTACTGCATGAAATTTTAAGGGAGCATATCTCTCGAATAAATGATTACAAAGTAAGATGTTAGGCACTTGTCCATTAGTGACTGAAGTACTCAGTGAGAGATGTGTTGTATTGATTTTGGCCTCACCTTTCAGGTTATTGTCTTTAATGCAACTCGAATGGTGACCTTTTGTCATCATTTTTCCTAATCAAGAAAACCCCAACATTCAAGATAAATGATTCTTAACTCCTCTGATGTATCAACTCGTTGAATGAATTACCCTAATGTTACTTAATTCTTCAGGTATATATCTGTCTACTAATGCTAATTTATTCAAATCATTGATGCTTACTATGTATCTAGACTAAAAGCAATGTTATCGACCAATGTGAGAAATTGAGTGATGTAGAGATGTCAGGACTCGGGCCTAAACTCAACAACATTCTAGCTTATTTCATTACTCTTTTATTTATGGCTAATTGGTTTCTTGTGGGCTATGATTCTTTTTCATATGAGCAATTAATCTGTTTTCAAGTACTAGGAGTTTAAGACTCTAGGGGAACTACAACTTCATTTTTTTTGTGCTTCTTGGTATGGAATGAAACTCAAATGTTATTCTCATCAGCTAGGCATTCCTCAGGACCGGGAGCGATCTATCACCTTGGTGGGACATGTCGTGATGGCGAAGGCGTTTTGCTCATTGGACCATGGGAAGAATATTTTTTGGATGGTTTAAGAAACTTGCCTATTGAAGGAGCATCTTTACCACATCGTTTGGAAAACTTCTTGCTAAGAATTTGCAGCCTTCTTATTGCATCAAAGGCGAATGCTGATGGAAAATGTTCTGAATTTCCCATCGGATGCCTTACTACCAAGTTCCATTTCTCATATCGAACATGCTACATGGGATTGTTTCTCTTTGGGGAGATACTGGAAGAGTAGTCTATTGACATGCTAAGCTTTGATGAGAGGGAAAATATGTTAGACAGATTAAGGATTATTTATGCACTTGAGAAAGATAAGTTGGACTTGGTATTACATACCCAATGAATATTTTTTAGTATAATGGAGAATTGAAGCAGGATTGCTTAATGAAGAAGATTGGGATTTAATTGCAGAAATAGAAAGCTTTGAAGACTTAGAGAGACGAAATGGATCAGGTAATGTACTTTTACTTAATCATGGTATGGTTGTGGTTTGTATGTGTGTTATTTTCGATTTTTTCGATTTCAAATTACTGGTATGGAAATTATGGAAGATCTTGTATGATGAAAACTTTTACTTCTATGAAAACTTTTACTTAATAGGTTTGTATGTCTGCTATTTGTATGTGTGTTATTCTTGTGTTGTTATCTCTTCTCATCCCTGAAAGAATTAGAATCATCTTTCACTTTGGGTTCTTCTCTTTTGAAGAAGATTCCTATCATATCAGGGAGATAGTTCTGACCCTCAATCTGCAATTATTTGGAAATTCTTGATGCCATCGGATAGAATGGGCTTGCCAGGTTTTTAAGTTTCAGACTTGGAATAGGTATCCATCCTCTCTTCTCATAGCAATTATGATTTTTTACTATGAAAAGTTGTAGCACATGTGGCATTGCCCTTGGTCTCAAAATAGGCAAAAAATAGTTAGCGAGACCTTTTGCTATGTCGTCTGTCATCTCGTTAGTTTTTCACCTTTAATAGGATGATAGAATTGTACTTAGAGTTGTATGGTCCAAAACAAGAGTATATCTCCTAAAGAAAAAAATCATTCCTATTCATAATTTTTTAGCCTTAGCTTGATAGAACTTGTACAATAATTATGCAGTTTACATACTTATTTAATGCTTTGAGCATGTCATGAATAACACTTAGTATGTTGGTCATGATGTTATTGCTTGATGTATTGAACCTATGTGATGTTACACACGGTTCATTGGTAGAAGTCTTTCAGTGTTTGCAAAGACAGAGAGAAATTAAAGGCTGCAAATTAATGCTGATAGAGAGGTCCGCAATCATGCGAGTAAGAGATGGAACCCACCAGAGGAGGAATCTTTGGAGATTCTGAATTAGATTAATAAGTTATGGTCAATTTTCAAATATAAGCAGCCTCTTATCTCTTCGCATGCTTATGTAACTTTCCTCTGAAACCATGTCACCATTATGTACTTGAAAGTATGTAACATGCAAGCTTTTAGGAACACATGTATGTTAAGACTATATTGTAGTGTAAAACTTGATCGGTCAGTTTAATGTATCATTTACTTGTGTTAATGGTGTAATGAGTAGAAATATAATATACTTATAATCATAAATTTAATTTCTTCTTTGATCCCTGATAATATTGCTCTTAATCTGTTGGTGTTGAAGAGAGAGAGCAATTTAGTTATGGAGAAGCAAGGGTGTTTAGCTTCAAGGACTCCTCTCTTGGAACACCGTTCTGAATAAGGGGTTATCCAACATCCTTTTCCTAATGAACTTCATTTTCAAACCATGAAACTTGGTTAGTGGCTGTATCAAGTTATAAAGATTGGACTTATTCAATATTTATATTTTATAATACACATTTACTTAATCCCATTTCTATCCTCTATAACCTTTATCTAAGAAGAGTTAAATAGTCATTCTTTTATGGATGCTTATTAAAACATTGACTGCAATTTTATCTGTCATACCTCAAGCTTATGAGGCGTATTGTGAAGAGAGTTCCAAAATTGACACGAAGGTACGTAAGCCAGTTTCCCTCCCTCCTATTTCTGAACATAGTCAAGTTATTTCTTATGTTTTTTTTTTTTACTTGTATACCTTAATTATACTGATGATATTTGTGTTGGTATATTTATATAGTAATGATTCTAAATTTCAGTTAGTCTTGGGCATTGTATTGCGTGGTGCAATTTTATACTATTGTAAAGTACAAAATGTAACATATCAAGCCGAAGTTGGCTCGAGGATCAATCCTTCCCATGAGGTCAAGAATTAACATAAATGTTGGCAAGGGGTAAGGCTTATTGCTATCCTTCTTGCAAGGTGTAGTTTGTGCCCCACGTGTTTCAGGGAGCATGGATTTCTTTGGTCATCACGCTGCTCGTGTTCTTAGTTCAAAACTAAGTATGCTAGCAATTGTTGATAGGGTTTCTCGGCCAACAAATAAATTTGTAAGTCAAGACCCCGCTGAGTATAGCAGAGTCAGGATCGTTCCACAGGAAGCAAGGTTGTTTGTCTATCAATCTAATAAAAATCAAATAAAATCAAGCAAAACACTCACGAGATGCCTCGTTAACGACCTTGTCAGGATCGTTACCGAACCACCGAACACAAAAATACTAACTAACGACCTAATTAAATTCCTAATTAATACTCGGTACCGAAGCAAGTATTCAGCAACGAAGATTTATCAGAAATAATTCAATAAAAACAAAAATCTAGGATAAGGGACACCACAACATAGCCAAGCATAAGAATTCGTAAGAAGATAAGATCATGTCTTTAAATAGATAGAGTTATCAACTTTCATTGACTTAACAAGTAAATTAATCTACTTTCATAAACTAACTCACTCAATTGCTTGTTTTGGATCTAAAGCTTGAAACTTTCGTTTTCAAACAATATCAATCTTCAAGTTACTAACTTTCTCTTTCAATCAAGTTAAAACTCAAATTACCTCAACTCCCGTTTCGGTATTAAGCACAACAAACAATCTCAATAAAGATTAAAAGGCATTCAACACACAATCTTACTCATCAAACATGCTCAACTATGCCGGGCTTAACCCCGATCCTAGAAAAATAGACTACTCACTATTCATGATTAAGAAACTAAAAACTTCAAAAAAAAAAACATTGAAACAAAACTCAAACTTAAATTAATAACAAAAATATCGTCTTACAGAGATTCAGAAGAAAACTAAAACAAAACATGCACCGAACCACAAACTCGACAAACGAACCTCGGAAACCGTCGTTACCGAACCTCGTCACTGACTTCCGATCCGGTTCTGTCTCCTTCGGCCTTCCTCCAAATCTTCTCCAAAACTAGCTCTAAAATTCAACTCCAAAATTAAGCCCCCTCCTTTCTATGCTAGATAGAAAATCCTAAAAAACTAAAAAGGCTAAAAGATAAGAACTTTCCTAAAAAGATAGAAACAATCTCTAAAAGATAGAAATAAAATCTAGAAAGATATTAAACCCTAAAATACATATTCTAATAACCTATAAAGATTCTAAAAAGATACTCAACCGATACGGAAATAAATTCCCGCTCAGGATCGGTGAATAATAAAATAATACTCCGAAATCTTTCTCTTCGTGGCCTCGTTAACGACCCTTCACAGCCTCGTTAACGAGCCTTGGGTTTGTTTTCTTCAACACCTCCTCTTGTACTTCGAGCTTTGACTTCTTAAATCTTGCACCTTCCCGTCCTTCACTGAGATGCTCCAAATTTAGCTCCATTTAGCTCCTTTTCTTACTAAAACCTGCAAAATACACAAAATAGCGTAGATTCCACTCTTTTCGTAGATTTATGCAAAACTATCTAAAAATACTCAAAACAAAACCTAAACTAAACAAAACTAATCCTAATAAGCAAAGAAAACCTATCAAAAACTATACTAAAAATGCGAACATCAGCAATCAGTAACCTTGATGCATTGTTTTATTTGATTTTATGTCACCTTTGGACTACCAATAACACTAAGGAAAAGTCATGTCAATTGCGCATCAATTTAGATTAGAAATATGAAATTTATGGGATGAATTTTCCACCTTCTTATCTAAAGAAGTGCTTGATCCTACTATTTTATAAGATTCCTATCTTTGAGTAACAATTTGACCTCAAAATGCGATCATAGTCAATGAGAATATATGGATACTGTGACTGAAGCTCTTTAATTATATTGGTGTGAAACTTTGAGCTACTAATGCAAGCATGTACATGTATATATGTATGTATGTACTTGCATAGGTTGTTAAATACGTTGACACATGCTATGCAGAGTTCTAAAGTGTATCTGTCAAAGGCAAGAATCTCCATACTTTTTGATCTTGGCAATCATGCTAATCAAGCTCCTGCATCTGATGCACCCCATGTTAAGGTACATCAAGGGGACTGGACAATCTAATTGTGTAAACATCTTTTTAAAAACTATTAATCACTAAAAAAACCAACCCTCTCTTCCGCTCTCTAAAAACCCTAGCGAAGCTTTGGACGCCGCCGCCCATGGAGTACCTCGCTTCCGGCTAACACCCTGCCCGACACCGGCCCCATCCCATTCCAACGCGAGTGACACCAAGCCGAGTACAAAGGACCAACAAAAAGGTCAAATCCTATTACTCACAAATTAGATGTCTTCAACTGGACTCACAAATCTGTATTCTTCCATGGCGCTATTGTGGAGTTTAATATGCCTAATCACTCTCAAATTCACGGATCTCTATAGAGTTTGCACAAACAACTGCATCGAGATTCCGACGCCACTTCTATTACCCGTT
Source organism: Fallopia convolvulus (assembly GCA_964016875.1). Classification (NCBI taxonomy): domain Eukaryota; kingdom Viridiplantae; phylum Streptophyta; class Magnoliopsida; order Caryophyllales; family Polygonaceae; genus Fallopia; species Fallopia convolvulus. The sequence continues at coordinate 28,449,552 of OZ024734.1, read as the reverse complement.
CATCTCCCTCTGTTCTCGGAGGAAATCAGAGCGATTCCGGTCAAATTTCTGAAGTACCAAATGTGGAAGGACATGAACAAGCGGCACCTTGAATCAATGAGTCTGACGGTCATTAGATGGCTACTTAATCGGCAACGGCTTCGACTGCTGCTTCTCGTGTGGTCCGAGGTTGGCCGGTGGGGGCGGTGTCGTCGTTGGCTGCAGTCCCTCCGGTGGCCTAGTCTGGTGTGCGGCTGGATCCGCCGATCCCGTCACTCTTCCTCCGTCGCTGGAGTGTCCGAGCAATGTGACTTTGGTCTTCGGACCATCCACCACATAACCACCATGTGGTGTTGTTCTCACCCTCCATCCCCCTTCTTTCTTCTTGTCTTGTCTTTCAACTCCATTTTCCTTGCTACCCTTGTAGACAGAATGTCTGCTTTTCGTCCCTTTAATCTGATAACCTTATGACACCCCTTCAACTTGATTTGGTTGTTGTATCTGCCTAACTGTAGACCTAGTCTTTGCTCAAAAAAGCATGAAAAACGCTTCAATAACTATATCTTTATACCCTGCATGCTGATGGTTAACTCGATTTACCCCCTTTTTTGGTTGGTTTTTCTCAATCTGAAACGTAAGCTTAAGGCTGGTGAAAGAATTCCTTTAATTATGAATTCTTGTTTGTGTTTACACCTCAAAGGATCTACCCCTATGGCAACAAACCACAAATACCCAAACAGACTCACGAATCCAAATAACAAAAACCACAACTTTTATTGTGGGAGGCTAATCTACTATGCCCTCTAAAGGCTCAAACCCTTATACAAAACCTCAATGTCTAAAACTCTTGTTTTAACTGTTGTGTGTGATTGCTCCAACATGTTAAATAAAGCTTGTTTGTGGATAAACGTCACTAATAGCAATCAAATCTCAGCTTGGATTAATGCCTCTAAAAGCACCGCATCTTGGATCCTTTACAACTTTATGGCTGCAACAATATTTTGGTGTAATCTCATCCTTTTGTGTAGAATTATAACCATGGCTTACTCCGGTTCTTATGATGATTACTACAAGCTAATGATAACTTATTTGCAGGATCTCTACTCTGTAGATATCAACCTTTACATGCAAGACAAATGCAAGGTCCGTGTTGTGCAACTATGTTTGTACAATATGGGACAAACCAAAAAAAAATCTAGTGCATAGACCATGCCAAAATCACTTTAGAATTAAGCTATATCCACAACACAAGCGTGATGACTGGTTAAACCTTAAAAAATCTCCTTCATGTGTTGGGAATTTTTTTCTTAAAATGTGCATTTGTTGTAGATTGCAATTTAATCTTGTGCAGGATGCTATACTGTATTTAATGTTGGTTGTTGTGTGGATTGTCTCTTTATGCAATAACCAAACTCATAATAATAGACGAATCTTTGAAACCCAAGACTGGAATTCTACCCTATTGTTGATGATCCTAGCATGGCCGGATCGAAAAAATGGTGTCGTGATAAACTCACGTTCAACTTTTGGCCCATTTGTTGGCCATTATGTGAGGGGGCCATAAACCCCAGATATAGAATTCAAACTTTCAACACTGCCACCCATCCCCTCCATTACCTGGAGAAGATGGCAAAGGCGCCTACAAAACATAAAAATCTGATTTTAAGATGCATTCGGAAAATAATAAATGGATCATGAATAAACCAATTACACCTGTTATAGCACTAAACAAGCATACAACAAAATATTTGAAAGGAAGATCATGGATGCCTCCCTATCTTCTAACGGCCAAAAGCCACAAACTAGACGGTTATTTATGAAGTTTAGTTTTTGGAACTGTAGGGGCATTAAGCGTAGGTCCTTTTGGACCGAAGTCGGCGCTTTATGCCGCCTTGAAAATATCCACCTAATATCTCTAGTTGAAACGAAAGCCCAAAACCAGCAAGAATGTAAATTCTGGCAAAAAGCTGGCTTTGACACTATTGAGTTTATTCCGGCAAACGGATTTGCTGGAGGGATCTGTGTCCTCTGGAAGGGGGCAAAAATCTCGAACGAAAGGATCCAAACTTTCCACAGAGACAAACGCTTCGTCGGCTTCCATTATACAAACCTGGAAACTAACAACGAATTGATCATTATTTTTGCCTATGCTCCGCCAAGGGCACAAGAAAAGGATCAGTTCCGGATGAAGCTCAAAGAGTTTATCCAGAATTGTAACCTTCCATGCATCATTATGGGAGACCTTAACGAAATCCAACACCCCAACGAAAAACAAGGGTGCGCCAGCCCAAACCATTCCAGGTTTGAGCGACTCATTAAATTTAAAAACGACTGCGACGTTTGTGATATTCCAACGTTAGGAAACAAATTTACTTGGAGAAGATATAAAAATCTCGAAAATACCACATTTGAGAAATTAGACCGCACTTTAGTTAGAAACCAAATTTTTCAATGGTACCCGTCCATAGCGACGAAAAACCACGCCTTCTCAACCTCTGATCACTGCCCTATCTCGTGTGATCTCCCAACTGGAGTACCATTCAAAGCGCAACCATTCAAATTTGAAATGATGTGGACTTCTAAAAGAGACTTCCAAAACGTAATCAAGCAAGCCTGGCGTTACAATGTTGGTAGATCACATATGTTTAATCTCACCAAAAAGACACAACTCCTTAAAACTAAAGCAAAAGCATGGAATAAGCATACTTTTGGAAACATTTTCGAACAAATTAAAAAATGAGACGAGGATCTACTACAAATCCAGAAAGATATCATTGAAAATAAAAACACACAACTAGTCCAAAACCAGGAAAGATTGGGCAAGAAACGGTCGTGCCTAATCAATTTCCAGAACTCCTATTGGAAACAAAGGGCCAAAAACACCCATATAAAACTAAATGACAAAAACACGAAATACTTCCACTGGATCGCAAGCGGCAGATGGAAAGGAACCAATATCAAATAAATCCGTACAATAGAGGGAACGCAAATTACCGGACTAGAAAACATTATAACAAAAATCAAACGGGACTTCCAAAATCGATTATGGGCCTTGGAAATAAATCGTAGAAAACTCCAAAGCATGAACCAAACCAACCAAAAAGAAGTAACCGAATCGGACAACACAGAACTCACAAAACCAGTAACGAACACTGAAATAAAGAACGCTTTGTTTGATATCGGGGATGATAAATCCCCTAGTCCGGATGGAATGCCGGCAAGCTTCTATAAAAAATATTGGCATAACGTTGGCCCAGACGTGACCGAAGCTGTTAAAAGCTTGTTTCACACGGGGAAAGTTTTGAAACAAATAAACCATACATTTATAACTCTGTTACCCAAATGTGAAAACCCCAACTCAACAAACCATTACAGGCCAATTAGCCTATGCAATACCATCTATAAAATAATTTCGAAAATCATAACAAACCGCCTTAAAAACGTGTTAAACAAACTCATCCACCCGATGCAAGGGGCTTTCATCTAGAATAGAAGTATCCACGACAACACACTCATAGCGCATGAAATCTTTCACTCCTTTCGAAACAAACGAGTGAAGGAGGGGTGGATCGCAATCAAACTTGACATGGAAAAAGCCTATGATCGGATTAGTTGGGAATTCCTAGCTGAAATCCTCCTTAAATTCGGTTTCAATGATAAATTCTCGGGTTGGATCCGAGAATGTGTTGAAACGGTCTCCTTCTCAGTCCTTGTCAATAACGGACCGACAGAACAATTCTACCCTCAACGGGGCCTTAGGCAGGGGGATCCCCTATCACCATACTTATTCATCCTCGCCGCCGAGAATTTGGCAAGACAACTCCACCTCTGGAGTACTTAACCAAAAAGCGGCATCGGGATCCAAATTTCGAGGAATGGAACAAAAATCCCTTTCCTTGCCTTTACAGATGATATCATCATTTTCGCAAAATCCAATGGCCAAGCCTGCAAAAATATTAAGGACACTATTGACGACTACTGTCAGATCTCCGAACAGAAAGTCAATTTCCACAAATCCGCTTTCCAAGTGACCAAAAACACTAATAACAACATAAAGGATCAGATAAAACAAATATTACAAATAGCAAACACAGTCGCACTAGGCAAATATCTTGGTTGCTCGATAATTAACGGGAGGGTAACCAAAAACACCTTCAAACCTCTAGTTTTGCGTACCAGATCCCAATTATCAAAATGGAAAGCTAACGCCCTATCCCAAGAAGGGAGGAAAACACTAATCAAAGCAAACCTCTCAGCACAACCAAACTATATTATGCAATCATTTCTACTACCACAGTCAACATTAAAAGAACTTGACCAGATTAACAAAAACTTCTTTTGGAATAAGGAAAACAACTACAAACCACTCATTAGTTGGAACTCCATTTGTCGCCCTCCCGATCACGGAGGGCTAGGAATAGCCAAGGCGGTTGACATGAACCAAGCACTCCAAATGAAACTGCTACGGAAAATCCTAGCGGAACCAAACAACCTTTGGGTCAAAATAGTTACTGAAAAATACCTCAAATTGGAAAGTGTCCTAAACTACAAGAAAAAACAGAACACTTCTTGGCAATGGTCTAAACTTGTAGGCCTAAGAGACATGTTCATTAAGGGGCTCATCTGGCAAGTGGGGGATGGCAAAATTGTCCGATTTTGGAAAGATAACTGGACCGGCAATGGTCCCCTCAACCCGAAATCTGAGGTTGAAAACCTCATTGATTGGGAGGAACCTGTTGAGGCCTACCTCCGAGAGGACAACTCATGGAACTTTGAGAAATTGAATGAGGTCGTCTCGCTTGATGACCTCGAAAGAATCTCCAAAATTATCAATCTCATTAATAAACTACCGGATAGATTTTACTGGCAACCAAGCGAAAATGGATGGTATTCCACCCACTCCACCATGCAGTGGCTCCACCAATCCAAAGGTGAACCCAAAATTAACTTAGAATGGTTTAACCGGCTAAATATCCCTCCTAAAATGAAGAACTTCATTTGGAAAGTAGCCCGAAATGGCCTACCAACTAAAACTAGGCTTGCGGCAAACCATATTTCGGTACCCCAAGGCTGCGAAGCTTGTAACAACCAGGAGGAGGACACAAACCATGTGTTACTATCATGCCCACTCACCAAGTCAACCCTTAATTCTATAGACCCAAAACTACGGGGGATCAATGACCAGATATTCGCGGACGGAAAAAAACCACATGAGATCTTGGAGGAAATTAAGAAAATGAAAACAAAAGAGGAATTGGAACTCCTTATCAACATTTGGTGGAGCCTTTGGTTCTGGAGAAACAAGAGAGTCTTTGATAGCAACACCGGAACAAACTTGACCAATGCCGATCAAATTACTTAATTCATCCGAAACCAGATTAAAGACTAGAAACTTGAAGAAGCTTCTGCCTCCCCCGACTCTCGTAATCTAAGTGTGCGGGGTCGGGTAGGAAGAAAGCGAACGAGGTGGGCAAAACCCAAAAGAGACTATATTAAATTGAATTTTGATGGTGCAGTAAGTGCAGATGGCGTGGCTTCATTCGGGTTCATCCTCAGGGACTCTGGTGGCTCCCCCATCCATTTTGACGGAGGACTGATTGGTCGACAATCTGTTTTGATATCCGAGACCATCGCCTTGCGCCAGGGACTTCTCGAGGCCATCAGACGTGGCATTCCCCGGATCCAGATTGAAGGCGATAATTTGCAGCTGGACAATGCCGTGCTCGGTGTCTGGCACTGCCCGTGGGAGATCGAGTTGTTGCGTGCGGATATCCATTGCGTGCTTGCCCGGTTCCAGGATTGGAGTATCTCTCACGTTGTTTGGGAGTGCAATTCCGTGGCGGACTTCATCGCTGGGTCTTTCAGACGTGTCTCCTCCATCCCAGTTGCAGTTGATTCGGGCCTCCTTACCCTCATCCGCCAGGATGCTCTAGGGCGACCACTAGCTTGTTAGTGGCCACCCTAACTTCTTTCCTTATCAAAAATAAATAAATAAATAAAATAAAATCTTTTTATTTATTTGTTCCATTGTCTTCCTTGTATAAGTCTTTAGTTAATTTGTATTCTTGTAATTTTTAGTGAATTAATAACCTTGTTCACTGGAATCCAATTCCAACAACAAAGAACGGTTCGTATAATCTGGGAGTGGCTCTATGATCACAATTGAGGAGTCAATTTTGTTTAATACTAGCGTCTGATAGGAAGGGGAAGTGTTTTCCTCTTGTTGTTTATCTCTTCATTTGGTCTATCTTAGAAGCCTCCATCATAATTTCAAGACCGCCGAAAAGTAGAGTGGGACTGTTCTAAGAATGTGGATTGTCCTAATTTGTGTACTTTTCTTTGGTTGTATATGTGTTATAAGAGAATTGGATTTTTCTAGCCACCTCTCATACTGATTCATTCAAGATTGCTAATCATCATTTCAACATTTTGTAAAAATCTCCCTTTCTTTTACAGAATTTACTCTTCTTTGTCTCCATCACTGCCTCGTCTCTCACGCTTTTGTAATTGCTTTTATAGGATTTGTTTGGTTTGTTGTTCTTTGATTTGACTTCAATTCGTCAAAGTTTGGTAACAGTCTCTCATATTGTAAACACCAGTTAGGTAGGTATGTTGTTGAAACTTGAAAGATAAGATTGCATGAGAAAGAGAAAATATGGTTCAAAGCTCTTTTTTCATAGGGGATTTTTTATTAGTACACTTGAACATTGAACAATTCTGCATGGTATCCTTTTTTTTTCAAATTACTTTTGATACCCTTGTACTCTTAGCCCAGTTCTGAATCCTATCTTATAAACTCTCAACTTTGTTAAATTTTATGTACTTTAATTTGAAAAAAAAGAGAAAAATAATTTCGATTAATATAAAAAAAATGATTGAGGGAATAGAAGGCCTCTTTTTCATCCTCCCCCATAAGCAACGAAGGCCTCAAGCTACTTGTCGACAATGATGATTTTGTCGATGTTCCTTCTTGTCTTCGAGGATCCGACTCTCACTTCATTCTCTCCAGCAATGAGGATTCTAGCATGAATGCACTTCAGATTGACCAAGCAAGTTTTTTTTTTGGAATTTACAAGCGGGTAAACTCTTATCATTAATATTTATTTAGAAGATGTCATTACATTAAAGTCATGGTTGACTACTTGACTTGACTTGATTAAGATACTCAGATACTTTATGGACAAATCAAAGTTCGTAAGATTGTAAATCTACTGAATTTGAGAGTCTAAAATTCATACCCTCAAGATGTTTGACGGAATGTGTACAAAAAAAAGAGATCCACCTTAGGTTACGTGATCACATGTATATATAATTATGATTATAATAATATAAATATATGACTATTATGGGCTATGGCTCTTCTTTATAATCTGGTATATTTCTGTTGCAATCCTGTCTCATTTCTTTGTACACATTGAGCATATATTCCATTAACCAATTTCAACGTAATTATATTGCCGAAGATCAACCCCGTGCTTTAGCACGGGGCACCCTTCTAGTATTTAAACGGAAAGGAATGGTGGCTGGACGGAAATGGTGATAGCACGCAAATGGTGCACAAGCAAAGAGATAGGTGGAAAGGCTTCTAACGGAAGTTTACTAGCAAAGAAACATGTAGGAAATGAATGAAATAATTTGGGAATGAAACCAGAGGCGGAGCTAGGAATGTTCGGGAGGGGGCGGACCTCGAACAATTGTCCTTACAAAAATTGAGCTAATTTAACATATCGACATATATATAAGAAAGTTTAACATAAAAAAAAAACAAATTGAGCTACATTTATTTATCCACTACATGATAATTGACATTTACGAGTGTCTAAACTCTGAAAATGATTCAAAATAACTTCGTTCACACTATTAAAATGATTTAAAATAACTTTGTTATCAATTCTTGCAAATATCTCTCTTGATCAACAACAACCTATCAATTTAAACAAATGACAATTTTTCAAAACAAAATAAATAATAACTATAAAATCTATACATCAAAACAATAAAATCCCTAAAACCCCTACAATTAGAATTTTATCATCATCAATACATCATCTGATCATCATCAATTAACCCATCATTATTCATTCACCATAATAAATATAAAAAATCTATATAATACTTATTCACAAATCTGATTTACATCACAAATTCAGAATAGAAAAAACTTAATAAGAAAATAAAATAAAAAAGACACTAAAAATTAAAGTGGATTAAATAAAAAATAAAATTAGAAAGATTATTGAGCAACTCAAGCCCAATTATTCCTAATGTTTTTTAATTAAAGGCTCATTGTTTTAGATAGTAAAAGGCCCAATTCAAATAACTCAAGCCCAATTCAATTACCTAACATAAATAGCCCTATTCAATCTGATTTCCTTTTTAATTAAAAGCCTTCTTCTTCACCAAATCTAAATATCAGCAGTCGACATTTCGACTTTCACATTCCCTAGAATCTCCGGCGAATTCACATTGCACTCCGCCTATATTCTCCACACGCGACCACGCCCAACGTCACACTGTCCTTCTTCTCCACCCCGCTCTCGCCCCATCCCTGGTGCTGCTCCCTACAAATCCCCGCTGCTCTCATCGCTGATGGGGGCGGCCGCCCCCCTCCCTCCGCCACTGAATGAAACTAATGTAAGTTGGTCTGGGATTTTTCTCTTAATTAACTAGCTAAGTATTGAGTAAGTAACAAATGGATAAGAATGGAAGCATATTATTACAATTGGATGATAGATATTCTTACCAATTAAGAAGCATTAAATGCCACGTTAAAATTTAAGGAAAGTGATTTTGTTATTCTTTATATATGTATATAATATTAATATAGAGGTTTATGACGGTATGTTTATAATAATACCCGAATATAACATACTCTATCGATCTATATATTTAAGGCTTCCTAACTTGGTTTATAAAAATCGATCTTTGGAATTATCCAACGAAATTTATTATTTATAAAGTCAACTAAGAAATGAAATTTTATCAAAAATGAGTACCCGGATATTACATTTACAACACTAACGAAGAATGAGAAATTTTCCTAAAATGACGAGTTGGAATGCTTGTTCTAGGAACTAAAAGAGTATTTAACAAGGCAGCCTACCTTGTTCCCTCCCGCAGGCGATGACCTAAAATTGTACATAGATGTGAGCCAACACACAATCAACATAATGCTAATAAGGAAATCTATGTTGCATGTATACTTTGATAACTATGTATTTCAACCCATTGAGCAATGATACTCCCCGATCGATGCAGCCCATGCACCCATGACTCCACAAGACATGAAGGACTTAGCTCATATTCCCTTTGAAGGACCAATCACTAGAGATTAAGCCTAGAAATTGAGGAAAGATACAAAGGTTCTTGATGTTTGAGGCTGAACAACCTTGCTGTCGTGTGGAAGTACAGATCTACTGAGCAAGAAGGCTAGAAAGGCAGCAAGATTTCCTTTATGACTTACATGTAGTGGCAATAGTTTTGAAGCATCTACTTGAGGAATATTTTGGAAGTCTTTCTTCTTAGGACGTTTGTTCTCAAAAGACTCCCGATAAGCTATGTTGACCAATTCCCCCTATAAAAGTGGGTTAGCCATCTCCACCAAGATATCTCTTCTGTATCATGATGTTGGCGAAGAGTTGCATGTATTTGCAGAAGTTCTAAAACAGTCGTTGGATACTTTGACTCATCTAATAAATGTTCATTTGGTGGCAAAAACTTCTCACATGGCTCTCCAAGAATAGGTGGACCACCAGTTTGTTTAAGGTCATTTAAAGATATGCCCATTTCGCCACTTGCATGGTGAAGTGTGTTTGTCAATGGGCTCCAAAGCTCACAAAAAGCTCTCCATACTTCTATATCGTGTGCATATGAAAATTGAGAAACGGCTACCAGCCCATAAATTCAAGCATGACGGAGTATTTGTTCATAATCCTGTAAAACTTGCTCAGTCCACTTCATCACAAAATGGGTAAAATCAGAAAAAACCCTAAATGAGAATACTAACCCCCAGTTGGTTTTGTTCTCCAGAAGGTTTTTACAGAATCGGATAAAATTCTTTTGTAAGCGGTAATCTGTTTGCACAATCACGATCAATGCAAACCTTATCTAAGAAGACACCGTTGAGCTCCCGTCCATGCTCACTATCGATGAGGATTTGTCGACTCTCTTCATAAAAATTGAATCTTATGTGCCCTTCCAAAAACTTCTCCTTTGATGTCAATGTAAACCGAGTAGGTATCTCAGGGCTAACAACAAGTTCTTTGAAAGAAAGAGACCTCTTATATGACGGTCCATTCTTAATCAATTGACCGTCGGACCCCATAACTCTTTGTTTGTTGAGTTGACCAAAAGAGTCCATAGTAAAAGCCTGCAAATATAGATCAGATTTGATTTAAAAAATTACAAATGCCAAACTCTATTTACCATAAAATTTTTATAATTTTAAAGTTAATAATGTTATGAGATATAGAACCATACACAAGATCCCATTCAATAAAAATTAATTAGTGATCCCATGTATAACAAAGACTATCATTTCTATCAAGATTGTTTCACGGGGGATCATTCATTCATATTTATATATATATATATTAGTGGGTGATTTAGCTTGCAAATAAAGGGATTTATTGTTATTATTTCCCTTTTAAAGCACAAAATACTAGCAGTTACTCGGGACTACAACATACAATTGGGTTTATCCAATTTGAGAATAATGTAAAATATAATAAATAATGAACGGGAAAGAGACGGTTTGGGAGGTTAATTAACAAACTTCCAAACACCAGCATACAAGGCTAAATTGTTAACCGGTCTTGGTTTCGTCCTGTTATTGAACTCCAAAAAAACTGGAAAAAAAAAGAAAGGAAAGAGTGATCAAAAGGGAAGGGCAAAAAGAAGAATACAGGGAAGACGTTCAATTTATTTCAAATTTGTCTTTGTCATCTACTATTATTCCTTGTCCTAATTCATCATCATTTGTCACGTCAGTCAAATTGGTGGAATAGGGTAAGGGTCTACAAGGCAGTCTACAAACATCTTCTGCCCTACTATCTCTAAGATGTTTAATTTCTTTTATGATCTTGTTACAAATTCCTTATACATACTCGTGGCCATGGAGAAATTGAGTGGATCCGAACACCACATCCGTGGAACTGAATGGATCCACATAATTATAAAGTAGACAATTCCTATCCATTAAAATGCCCAATTTTCTCCAGGATTTTCTATACACTTGACCAAATTGGAATAAAATGGAGAAGAGTCATTTTTGACAAAAATTGATCATGGTTGGAATGAAACAGATGTGGACAAATAAACATTCTGATGAGAACATATATGTCGACTTGAAGACTTAATTAATTAAATATGTGCCACATTGAAAGTTCAAGTTGGATCAATCACATGGACGATTGAATGAATAATTAATTTGAATATTTATGTACATGTGCAATGATGCCGGCATGTTTTCACAAGCATTCCCATCGTTAAAAATAAATTGAGGACGGTTAAGATGAAATGTGGAACTTTGATCAGTGTACTATACGTTTGTACACAAATTACTTGAGTAAATTAATGAATTACTCTTGACAATTAAAGGGGAAGATGGTTTAAGGAAAGAATCGAACCTTCTTGAATATCTTGAAGAGAACCATTCGTTGATTTGTTTTTGAAATCCACTGACTTGAGTCAATACCAGCGTCTAATCTGATTTCAGAGAAAGGCGTAGGGTTTTGATAAATCAATTTGATATTAATTAAGATAAAAAAAAATCTTTTAATAGATACAATAAATACTCAAAGTTTAAATGAGAATATAAAATTAAGCGGGCGTTAATGTTCGAGGCCCGATTCATATGCGTGGCTCGGTATCTCCATTTTTTGGAGGTTAAGCCATAAAAATAATTTATATTTGAATTTTAAGTATTCATTTTGAGAAGATATGGATAAGTTAAAGAGGGAGAAGATATCAGATTTTGTTTAGATGATAATACAATATACTTTCCCATTTATTTGATATAATCATCAATTTAATTACATTAATTAAAAATAATTCTCGTTTCATATGCAGAGTTTATTAAAGGCTATTTTGACTAGTTGTTGGGCCAAAATCAAGCCCAATATGATACTATGTATTATATATAAAACGTTAGTTTTAAAACTAGTCTTAATTACATATATATATGTGTACGTACTTGATGGGCAAACTGAAGTTACTAATAGAACGTTAGGGGTTTTATTAAGAACTATGCTTAAAGCTAACCTCAAACGTTGGGAAGATGTTATTTTGTGGAGTTTGCTTATAACAGGTCAATCCATTCAGCTACAAAAATGACCCCTTTTGAGGTTGTTTATGGGCTGAATCCAAGGACGCCAGTGGGACTTGACGCCTTAGCCATACAAAGGAAAAGAGAGCTTTGAAGCTGACAAGAGGGCTGAGTTTGTAAAGAAGCTACATGAGAGAACTAAGATACACTTGGAGAGGAAATCCATGAAGTACAAGGCCCATGCTGACAAGGGGCGAAAACAAGTGATCTTTTGAAGAAGGTGATCTTGTTTGGGTGCATCTTAGGAAAAAGAGGTTCCCAAACCAAAGGAAGAATAAGCTAGATCAGCGTGGAGATGGACCGTTCAAAATACTCAAAAGAATCGGCCCTAATGCTTATCAAGTCGACATGTCTGGTGAGTATAATGTCCATCCGACGTTAAATGTAGTTGATCTTTCTCTTTATGTGCCAGATTTTGATTCCGACATCGAATCAGAGACGATTCGAGCTCAAGTGGAGGATAGTGATGCAGTGAAGCCATCCATGTCTCCTACCGACGTCCATGAGTTGATTCGAGTACCATTTGATGGACCAATTACTAGGAGTCGGGCTAAGAAGATTGCTCAAGGGACGACGACTATCTTAGTTCGATTGGCAGCTATTGTTGAAGGGAAGGAGAGGTTCCCAAACCAAAGGAAGAATAAGCTAGATCAGCGTGGAGATGGACCGTTCAAAATACTCAAAAGAATCGACCCTAATGCTTATCCAGTCGACATGTCTGGTGAGTATAATGTCCATCCGACGTTAAATGTAGTTGATCTTTCTCTTTATGTGCCAGATTTTGATTCCGACATCGAATCAGAGACGATTCGAACTCAAGTGGAGGATAGTGATGCAGTGAAGCCATCCATGTCTCCTACCGACGTCGATGAGTTGATTCGAGTACCATTTGATGGACCAATTACTAGGAGTCGGGCTAAGAAGATTGCTCAAGGGACGACGACTATCTTAGTTCGATTGGCAGCTATTGTTGAAGGGTCCAGCAAGACGAGATGGGTCACTTGCATTCAACATCAACTGAACCCAGATTCAATGGATTCATTCAATTGGGTCGGGCTTCATACTCTATTTCCTGATTTAGATACATGGAATAACTTGTCTCACTTTAGGGCTGAATTTAGTTAGTGACCGGGTGAGATGAGTTGTTACATGGGTCAAAGTCAACCCTTTGATTTGACCAATCTAAATAATGAAAAATATCAGCTATGTTTATTTTTATGTTGGACGATTTTTATTTAAATAATGTGTGAGATTTCGGTCAGCTAGGTTTGTTAGTGGTTGATAATCTCTCTCCTATGTTTTATTTTATCTTTAAGATATTTATAGTTTGTTAGGGTATTTTCCTTAATTAAATAAGTCAGATAAATCTTCATTTGATTTATTTAATTTAAGGGATATCTAGTTAGTTAGACCTAGATATTTTATTATATCGATCTTTGGAAGCAAGACATGGGCTGATTTACCCTTCTAGGGCCGGCCATGATGTTACTTGCTCTCCAAGGAAGACAATTTGTATTGCCTTTAAATACTTTGCAATTTTCATTCAATAAAAATTAGCCTGGAATTAGATAAAACCTAAATTGGTTTTATCTAGTTCTTGGGCCATTCAAAACTCACGTGTGTTTGCTTGCTTAGAGAACTGATTGTTCATCATCAATCTGATCGATCATCATCATCAATCTCATTCTCGATCTCTCTCTTGTGTCTTCAAATCTGATTTATTTTTTTAATCAATTAGGTTGTTTTAAGTTGATTGTTAAAGATCAAACTTAGTTAATCGATGGGATTTAGCGTTAGAGCCAATCCGATTGAACTATCAAGTTGATTATCTCCATAATTCAGATCGGTTCCATTTCATTCATATTCCGTTCAGTTTTTGTTCCTTGCGCAACAAGTAATTAACTTTGAAAGCATTGTAGGTTCGAAAATCAGTTTACAAGGCAACATCGGGACTTGTGCACGTCATATACTTGGTCATTGAGGAGTAATCCAAGGCGATCACGTATCAATCAACAAACTGACATATTGAGGAATATGCTATTAGAAACGAAACTGAAAATCGAGAAAATGAAATTGAAAAGTGCAACAACAAAATGAAAATTGTCTCTCTGAAATCTGAACTGCAACTACCAAATGCAAACTGGTTTGTGGAGCCTAATTTATCACTTCCAAACACACCACAGGTGGTAAACTACTCCCCTTGTTCAGCTCCTTTGATTTTCATGCCTCCTTTAAACTGATTGTTGCACATATGAATAGAGCAAAAATTAGTTTGTACTATTTGCAAAATTGCTTTTAGTCTAAATTAGTTAACTTTTGTTACAACTTTTAACATGTGTTTTACTTCAGCTGTTGTCTGATCCATTGTAGGCTCGCTCTCATCATCCTTCTCTTTCTGAGAATTCATCACAATTGCATAATGAGGTTAAGGCATTTTTAGTATTATAAAAAACCTTATAAGGTTAATTAATTCACTTTCGTTATATAACTTTACTTCTTTTGAGGAACATTGTATTATGTTGCTGCAAGTAAAACTCTCAAAAGGACCATGATCGTAGTAAGTATACGATTTCAACTCAAGGGTATGCCAAGTATTGGAGAACTTTAATAGATCTTGTGGCAGGATCGTTTCATCTTCATCATACTAATACCCAAAATAGGAAGACATGCATGTTAAGATAATATGACAATTTCATTTTTTCAAGCTTAGCATGCTAATCTTTTCAACTACTTACTCCTGATTCCCGCGACAATGTTTCGGCATCTTTTTTTACCAGCTTCTCTGATATGTCATCAAACAATGTCACGATAGTTGAGCCACTATCATCTGCTACATCCATTTGTAGTTTGTACTTGTTTTTTATTTGGTTGAAGATTTAGTTGTTAAGCCCTAAAAGTCTATTTCAGTTCTAGAATGAGTAAGAAGTATAACCTGATTTGGGGAAATTCTATCATTTGGTCACACGACTCACAAAAAAATACCCAACTGTGCGTGTAACTCCTTTTTTGCATTTTACACTACTACGAGAGTAGTAGTTGTTGGATCGTAATCGGTTAGCAGTGATCTTGGGAACTGGCAATTAAGCTGTTCCCAAGGTAGCGGAAGTAAATAATCGCAAGTAATAAAAACAGTAAAAAGGCACAGTTCCTTTATAGAGGAACCCCACTACAACCAACTAGTTGTATGGGTAAACCTCTACCTCCGCTTGGAGGATTTTGAATGACTTACTTATATTGATTGCTTTGTTCCTTAGTTACACAGCCAGATTTACACTTCTCTGTTCCTACAAGTTCTTCCAAACTCTAGCTACACTAGTAAATCCTCTCAACTGAGTTCCTAAGCTCACAACAGCAAAACACAAGTAACTCAAACCTTACGCTGACTTCTTAGTTCCCTTGCTCCTGGGAACTTCAGCTTCACCGTCGTCGAGATCACACACTCGCCGGCGGGGACTTCTCTTCCTTTTCTTTCTTTTCTTTGATGTGGGTGTTTTTAAGTTATGGGAGAAGTACTCAGACCGAGTACTATTCATTTGGCTTTATAGTCCAATGAGCTTGGGCAGTCGCATCTTTCGTTTGTGTCCAAAATGCCCTTTGCTTGATGCCCAAGTTGTACTTTCTTCACATGTGACTTTGGTTTGAACTAGGTCAACTTCTTGGATCAATCGGACCGTTGGATAAAGCGTGACAGTCTGATCCTCAGACTGTTCCCTCGGGCTGTCTGAGACAGAATCCCGCGATCTGCGCTGAACGGTCGTTGTCCTCACATGTGAGTTCCCATGTTATGGGAACTATCTTCTTCAGAGTTCCCTTGATGGAAACTCTTCATCGTTGTAAGCTTGTGTTCTCTTGATTGTTTCTGGGAGTTCCCACTTCATGGGAACTTTCCTCTTCAGAGTTCCCTTGATGGAAACTCTTCATTGTGGCCTGCAGTGGCTTTTGGTCATTCGTAGGAGTTCTTGGTTGTACCTGTGTTCCTTATAAATACTTGAACAAACCACATTAGTTCCCTATGGTGTTTGTCATTATCAAAACTTAAGAGAATTGAATTGTTGATCCGTTGTTTAGAACCAGAGGCCCCAACCACGTCCCAACAATTTCCCGTTTTTTGATGATGACAAACCCATCACAAAAATGCAAGTATTTCAATGAATGATATGCTGATGAGTTTCTAAGTATAATTTTGGGAAGTCATTTTTTGGTGAAACACTTAGATTTAGGGAGCCACTTCTGGTGAGACACATAGTTCCTATTAAGCTTTTTATGCAATTGTTCCCCCTTAGCTTATGCGTGGTCTGTGATAACTTAAACTTTTAACTCATCTCGCATTTTTTGTCTTTCCCCTTTTTGACATCATCGAAAACAAGTAAAGCAATAGGAAGGAAGGGAACACGCAATCAAAATAAAGACCATTTCATTACTTAAGATAATATGTACAATGGGAACCCAAGTACAATTTGTGGTCATTTTTGGATTAAGGGAACAACAAGGGAGAGATCATGGGTTCTGAGGGAACAGGGCGTCACAAAGGCGCGTAAGGACTTGTGTAAGCTTTTCTTGTCCTCTGGCCAACACTGCTTGGTCCCTAGCAATCTGGTCGAGGGTGTTGGCAATGCGGAGCAACACTGGAGAGTTCCCCTCTTGTGGACCAGACTCTAGTGGAGCCGTCTCCTCTACAGGCTCCGAGTGCCTCATTTTCTGGGCAACTGTAATGTCCAGTTCCCTTCCAAGCTCGATTTCGTCTTTAGAGGCGTCGTAAAGACCCTCTTTTTGTAGGAGCTTCTTGATCAGCCCGGAGTAGGGAAGGGAGTGGGACTTGGAGGCCATGCACTTCTCCATGTGCCCAAGGATTATTCGGGGAAGATTTATGGGCTTCTTGAGGAGGAAGTGGTAGAGGATGATGGCATCTGGGATGTTGACGACCAGGCGCTTCTCTTGGCGTGGGATCACCACGTTGATGATGAATTGGTGAGCGAGCTTGGCAACCAAGGACAGATGATGCGTCGAGAGGACTTTAGAGGGAACTCGACCCTCAAAAATTGTGTTGCACACCTCGGCGATATTGAAGTCGCCCCAGAGCTTGCTGGGCACCTCGCTAAGCCCTTGACCAGGGACCTGGAGTTGAAGGCGGATTGTCGACGTTGTAAAGATGAACTCGTCGCCTTCGTGGGAGAGAGTGCCCTGAGTGCCGTCGTTAGTGATAGTGAAGTTGTTGTAGAATCGACGCACTTGTGAGGGATCTACGCTCACAGTCTCTTGGCAGAGTCGCTCCCAGCCCTGGGCCTTGATCAGGTCCCACAGTTCCCCTAGACCATTTTCAGTCAGCACTTCTTCTAAAACAATGAGGTGAGGAAGAAGCTTCCTGCGCTCATCGACATGATGCTTGGTGGTCCCCTTCCCTTTCCTTGAAGTGCTTTTAGATGTGTTCCCCCTAGAGACCGTGCGAGGTCCTTTCTGCTGAGGAGGTGCAGCCGCTTCAATCATAAGCACGCGGTCCCTTGGTGGTTGGGAACTCGTGGACACCACCATTTGGTGTCTCGGTGTAGGGATCCGTGTTGGCTCCTTAGCAGCTGGAGCTTCTTCGTCGTCGTCGACCTCATCTTGGGAGGTCCCTTCTTCCTCGGAGGAGCTCGAGCTTGAGCCCTCCGCGTCATCTTCAGGATGACTCGTTGTTGCCTCAGCACCTCCAGCTGGTGCGAGATCCCTACTCTCCTTGGGCTCTTCGGGAGCCACCTTGTCTGGGGACTTTGTCCCTTGGGAGACTGTGTGCTCAGAGGTGCCCCGATTGAGCTCTTCCTCGATTGCCTTGAGATGGGCTTCCTCCTCCAGAGTTCCCATGATGATTGGAGGAGGGTCCTTGGTCATTTTGCCGATGACCACAAAGAGAGGAAGATCGTCGTCGTCTGAGGTGAGAGCGACGGTACTTTTGGATGGTGAGGGAGAGGGGAGTTTGGTGGTGGTTGGAGATGTGATGGAAGAGGGGAGAGGAGAAGAAGGAAGAGGGGTGGTTAGTTGAGTGGAAGGGGGAGGAAGGGATCTGGTGACCTGGGGAGGAGAGATCCCCGAAGCAGAAATGGGAGTGGTGGAAATGTGTTTTGGTGAGGAGGAAGGAGAAGGCGTTTTGTGAGGTGAAGGTGGAGTTGGAGATCCCGTAATGATGGGAACGGGAGGAAGTGAAGGAGGTTGGGATGGTGGATTTCCCATCGTGGCGGGAACTGGAGAAGGTGGCGGAGGAGGAGTTGGTCGTTTTGTGGGAGGAGGTTTGGGAGGTCCCTCGATTTGAAGAGGAGGGATGGAGGAGGAAGAGGGGAGTAGACTCTGGGGTTCGGAGGTCCCATCGTCGGAAGGGAAAGGGTAAGGAGGTTTGGGAGCACAAGAACTCTCCTTGGAGCAGTTTAGGTAGTCCTCAAACTTGAAGAAAGCCTTCTTTCTGGGCTCCGAGAATTCAGAGGCCTCAGAGTGTTTATGCTTTTTGGATTTGGAGGGGTCGTGGGAGTGTTTGGATTTTGAGGGATCTTTTGATGAGTGACGGCGTTTGGATGAGTGGCGGTGTTTGAATTTGTGGGGTTTTTCATTGATTGAGGGGCGAGCGTCTCCGAAGTTGTCAACGATGACAACTCCGGAGGAGGTGTTGGTATTTGGAGGAGGGAGAGGAAGAGATTCGGAGGAGGAAGAGGTCCAGGAGACGGTTTCGTCGGCCTGAGGAGGAAGAGGGGGCAAGAAGGGGCTTACTTGATTGTATAGCCCTTGGATAAGTACATCCTTCATCGTTGGGTCCGATTCTTGCTCGATCTCTTTTAGTTGAGAGACGAAGAGGATGCGAGGATTGGCATGTACCCACGCTTTGATCTGGGCGAAGGTGTGTTGAGGGGCCATTTTTGTAAGAGATTGGGAGGTTTTGGAGGTTTCTTGAAAGGAGAGTGAAAGAGATTTGGGAAAGACGATTGACAGAGATGTAAGAGGGAATAAAGGACCAAAAAATGGCAAAGAGGGGTTTTAAAGGAGAGAGGAGGTGAAAGGTAGAAAGGGAAGTGGAATAACCTCGATAATCGTTGCCCAATGAACGTGGGGCGCCGTTTCAACTTCTTAAGCACGTCTCTGGACACGCGTCACAATCTCTTGGGAAGTCCTTTTCAAATTTTGAATACTTGGCCTTTAACGCTTCAGAGCCTCTGACACAAAAGTCCGCTTCCCAAGTGACGGTTTTTCTTTGCGGATTAGTCAGCGTTCCCTTTGTAGATGCATCAGTTCCCATGATCTTATCAAGGTTAGGGAGAGTGAAGTGGTTAAGGGAACTTCACACTCATCTTTTTGTGGGGCTAGGGAACTCAAAGGGAACCAGACAATTTGCAACTCGATAAAGGAAATATTTTGGCTCATGAGAAGCATTTGTCTGGTCCCGAGCTTAGGGTGGGTGATGTGATTCCATCTACCGAGTCATGGCCCCATGAGTTGAGTGAAGATTCCATCCCTAAAGACAAGCCCAATGTGCACGATAAAGGGGAGCCAATACTTGGACAAGCAACCAAAGACGATGTTCGAGGCGCTAAGAAGCCGAGTCAAGGAGCCATGCCCTATCTTGGGCGCATCACACGAGCCCTAGCTAAGTCTATACTAGACAAAATCAAGGAGGAGCTCATGGCTCATAAGTTTCCAATGGCTAATGACGGTGAAGGTTGGAGTATTCTTGTGACTATTGGTTCGACTAGTGCTAAAACTTGAATTATGTTTTGTTAAGGGTTTTTAGTTGAATTTCTTGAAATTTAAGGGTGTTTTATGTAATTAGAGAGAAGTGAGGGTGGCTGAGTTGAGAGAGGCGTGGCATTAGGGTTATAAGGCCCATTTTTGGCCTCCTT
The DNA here is from genome assembly GCA_964016875.1 of Fallopia convolvulus. Taxonomy (NCBI): domain Eukaryota; kingdom Viridiplantae; phylum Streptophyta; class Magnoliopsida; order Caryophyllales; family Polygonaceae; genus Fallopia; species Fallopia convolvulus. The sequence continues at coordinate 28,429,392 of OZ024734.1, read as the reverse complement.
TCTCCCGGGGGTAGACTTGGACGAAATTTGCTTCTCTTTTCCTTGCATTTTCAATTCGAAGTTCTTGTTTTGTTTCGTTCAATTCTCGTTGTTCAATTGTTGGTGAGTCATATCCGACAATTTCGAGCATCCTAGTTTGTTTGAGAGCTTGGTGAGTCATATCCAAGTTATCAAGCATCCATATCCCCTTGTTCTCTCCATTTCGAACCATCATCCATCTCGGAGGTTTCTGCACCATCTCAGTAAATTCGACATAACTTTCAATCCGCTCATCATCTCGGTCTCATATTTTGAGGACTTCAACTAGACTCATAGATCTAACTTCTCGAATTGGAATCACTCAATTTCGAGTTCGGACGAGGAAGATCCAGCCAGTTGAAGACGGGTCAGTTGCGTGGTGTTTGTTGTCGGAATTCCTTGGATTCTCGTGGCGATCTCTTTGCACCATCATCCCCTCCATTGATCCTTTCATCAAGTGGTATCAGATCCACGTGAAGGTATCGCCATCTAAATCTTGTTCCGACCTTGAATTTCCACTTGTTGCAAGTTTAGGGTTCGAACTCCTTAGGGCTGCGTTGTGTTGTTGTGTGCGACCATAGTGTCCTTGTTGTGTGTTGTTGTGGTCGTTGCCTTGTCTTGATCTTGTGGTTGTCTTGGCTGAGTGTGTGTTCAGCCATGGCTGCAAACCATGCTCAAAAAACGTTTCAATAGAACACCTAAAGAGTCTTCAAAAGTTGGTAGTTGAAAGGGTGCATTTGTTGCTTGATTAATGTCTTCCTTTAGTGCTTGATTTAAGTGTGTCTTGCTGAAATTGGCTGAGTAAAAACGTGGGAATTGAGTCCATAATCCAGCTTTCTTTTGACCCCTTTATATCATTACATGCTTGTTGTTGGTTATGGTGCTAGGATACGGGAACGACACCAAGACGAGACACCTTGTGTTGTTGTGTTTGAGCTTTTTTTGTTCCATTTTGTTGGTCATCTCCTACTTGCAACTTGTCGGATTTTCATCTCGGGCAAGTCTTGGTGATTAATTCGTGTAACCTCTATACCTTGATCTTTTCCTTGTTTTTACGATGACAGGTGTAGGTGATGACAAGAATAAGGAACAAGTTGAGGAGTCCTCCGACTCGGTGGCTGCCATGTTACAATCCTTCCAACAATCCATGCAACAATCTTTGGAAGCTATGGAGACACGCATGGATGCCTTGGAGCGCCGAATCCTAGGGCTGGACGAGAGGACACAAGTGCCTCAAGTGGTGAAGATCAAGGAGACACGAGAAGAGGATAAATGTTCGAGGACGACCCCTTGTAAAGGAGAGGAGACTTCCTTCCAACAAAGAGTGATGAGTGACACAGAGCAACCAAAAAGAGAGACTCCTTTCCATGGATTGGAACAACTCATTACCATCAAGTTTCCAATAGAATTGATGCACACATTGCAAGAAGAGGAGGAAGTTGTGGAATTGTCTCCTAAAATCAAGCATCATCCTACCATCACTCCTAGCTCCATGAACTCGTTGGCGACACCATGGATGGATGCATTTCCTATGATTCCTTCATGTTTACCCTTCTTGCTCCATGAGGAAGACGAGGCTGTTTTAGTCACTCCAAGTGGTGATTACATTCCCTTTCTTGTGGAGGCCAAGAAGGATGTCTTTGTCATGGAGAATGCCACACCAAGGGAGCTAGAATCCCTACCTTCTTTGTTGAGCTCACAAGGCTTGATAGATTCGAGGACGAATCTTTTTGAAGGGGAGGAGGATGATGTGATTCCATCTACCGAGTCATGGCCCCATGAGTTGAGTGAAGATTCCATCCCTAAAGACAAGCCCAATGTGCACGATAAAGGGGAGCCAATACTTGGACAAGCAACCAAAGACGATGTTCGAGGCGCTAAGAAGCCGAGTCAAGGAGCCATGCCCTATCTTGGGCGCATCACACGAGCCCTAGCTAAGTCTATACTAGACAAAATCAAGGAGGAGCTCATGGCTCATAAGTTTCCAATGGCTAATGACGGTGAAGGTTGGAGTATTCTTGTGACTATTGGTTCGACTAGTGCTAAAACTTGAATTATGTTTTGTTAAGGGTTTTTAGTTGAATTTCTTGAAATTTAAGGGTGTTTTATGTAATTAGAGAGAAGTGAGGGTGGCTGAGTTGAGAGAGGTGTGGCATTAGGGTTATAAGGCCCATTTTTGGCCTCCTTTCTCCCTTAGAGATTGGACGAAAAACCTTGTTGCTTACTTTCCTTGCATCTTTCAATTCAAGTACTTGTTCTTGTTTTCGATCGTTCAATTCTCGTTGTTCAAGTTGTTGGTGAGTAATATCCGACAATCTCGGGCATCCTAGTTTGTTTGAGAGCTTGGTGAGTCATATCCAAGATATCAAGCATCCATATCCCCTTGTTCTCTCCATTTCGAACCATCACCCATCTCGGAGGTTTCTGCATCATATCAGTAAATTCGCATAACTTTCAATCCACTCATCATCTTTCTCTCATATTTTGAGGGATTAAACTAGACTCAGAGATCTAACTTCTCGAATTGGAATCACTCAAATCCGAGTTCGGACGAGGAAGATCCATCCAGTTGAAGACGGGTCAGTTGCGTGGTGTTTGTTGTCGGAATTCCTTGGATTCTCGTGGCGATCTCTTTGCACCATCATCCCCCTCCATCGATCCGGCCATCAGTGGGTCATATGATCAACCGTCATGGTGGCTTGTAATGAGGGATAAAGGGAACTCTGGTTGATCATTTTGGGCCAAAAGAAATAGAGTTCCTTTGTACACAGTTTTCTCTAGACTAGTAATCATGGCATAGTGAAAGCAATAAATCCAAGTTCCCTATCATGCAATCTCATATAAACTAGTCAGGCATTGAGAGAGAGACAAACAGGGACTTGTTTAGTTTAGAGTTATCATCCCTAGAAGCATTCGAAAACGCCGGTAGGGACGTTTGTCTAAAGCTTTGGTAAGAATGTCCGCAATTTGCTCTTCAGTTCTACAGTGTTCCATCGATATGTTCCCATTTTCAACATTTTCACGTAGAAAGTGATGCCTTATATCAATATGCTTAGTTCTAGAATGATGCACAGGATTTTTTGAAATGTTTATGGCACTAGTGTTATCACAGAGTATGGGAACTGGGCCAAAAGACATACCGTAATCCTGGAGTTGTGACTTAAGCCATAGAACCTGGGAACAGCATGATGCGGCAACCACATATTCGGCTTCAGCTATGGAGAGTGCCACTGAGTTTTTCTTTTTAGATCCCCACGAGACTAAGCATGACCCTAGGAACTGGGCCATTCCTGAAGTGCTCTTTCTGTCAACCAAGTGCCCTGCAAAATCTGCATCTGTGTATGCAATGAGATCAAGGGAACTGTTCCTTGGATACCAAAGGCACAAGTTATCGTTCCCTTTGAGATACCTGAAAATTCTCTTCACCTCTTTCAGGTGTGATTCCTTAGGGTTAGCTTGAAAACGAGCACAAAGACATACGGATAACATGATATCAGGTCTACTAGCTGTTAAGTAGAGAAGGGACCCGATCATACCTCGATAGTTCCTTTGGTCCACACTGATACTTGTTTCATCTGCATTGAGCCTTGAATTTGGTGAGATGGGAGTGTCAATGGGCTTTGAATGTTCCATCCTATACTTCACAAGCATTTCCTTGATGTATTTATGTTGATGAATTCTTGTTCCCTCCTTGGTTTGGGATATTTGAAGTCCCAGAAAGAACGTGAGTTCCCCAATGAGACTCATTTCAAACTCATTGCTCATGAGGTCCTTAAACTTCTCTACAAGAGTTTCGTTAGTTGCTCCAAACACAATGTCATCAACATATACTTGCACAATCAAAATGTCTTTAAATTCTTTCTTTAAAAACAAAGTCTTGTCTATGGAACCACGAATGTACCCATGGGACAAGAGGAATTGAGCAAACCTGTCATACCAAGCTCGGGGAGCTTGTTTGAGTCCGTAAAGGGCCCTCTCTAGGAAATAGACATGGTTGGGTAGTTTCTCATCTTCGAATCCTGGAGGTTGGGCTACATACACTTCTTCCTTGAGATGTCCATTGAGGAAGGCTGTTTTCACATCCATTTGATAAAGCTTGAATCCCATGTGAGCGGCATAGGCGATTAGGAGTCTGATGGCCTCGATCCTGGCAACCGGCGCGAAGGTCTCATCGTAGTCAATTCCTTCCTCTTGCCTGTATCCTTGTCCTATTAACCTAGCCTTGTTCCTTGCTACAACTCCAGTATCATCGAGCTTGTTCCTAAAGACCCATCGAGTTCCTATGATGTTCTTGTTTTTGGGCCTAGGAACTAGCTTCCAAACTTTGTTCCTCTCGAATTGGTGGAGTTCCTCTTGCATGGCTTGAATCCAATCTGGGTCCTTTAATGCTTCTTTGATATTTTTGGGTTCCACCATTGAAACAAACGCGTTAAAAGCACAAAAATTATTGAGAGAGGAACGAGTTTGCACACCTTTATCAAGAGGGGAGATGATGTTCTCAAGGGGGTGGTCCGTCCTTTGTTGAAAGGTTCTTGTATGAGTGAGTTCTTTTGCATGTGTATCATCCTCAGTTGGTGTTTCTTTGTCATGGGAACTCTCATCTCCAGCTTCTTCATTTGATGTTTCTTCAGAGATTTCTGGCAGGTTCCCTCTTTGTTCCCCTTGAATACTTGATTCTGGCAGGGTATTGTCTTGGGGGACAGCAGAGTTGTTCCCTGAAGAGGGGACCTCGAGAGAGTTGGAGGTGTCCTGTAGTTCTTCTGAGGAAGGAGCCTCGAGGGAGGTTTGATCAGTGAGGGTTGGACCTTCATCGTTGTTCCCTGGTTGTGGGATATTGCTTGCACTTGGATAGTCTTCATCCCTTTTCTTTGGCTCATCCTCGTCATCATCATCGTCTTCATGTCTGACTAACTTGAACAGAGTTCCCTTCCCTTGGGTCTTGGTTCCCATCTTTACAGACTTTTCATTGAAGACGACATGAATGTTTTCCTCTATTTTCATGGTTCTTTTATTGTAGACCCTGTAAGCCTTGCTTTGTGATGAGTATCCCAGGAAGATCCCTTCGTCGCTTCTGGGGTCGAATTTGCCAAGATTGTCTTTGTCGTTGTTGTGAACAAAACATGTGCAACCAAATGTTCTCAAGTGTGAGATGTTTGGTTTTCTCCCTTTGATGAGCTCATAGGAAGTCTTGTTGATCAGGGGCCTTGTCATGGCTCGATTTAGGATGTATGTAGATGTGGAGATGGCTTCAGTCCAGAAGTACTCAGGAACTCCACTTTCGATCATCATGGTTCTAGCCATATCCTCCAGAGTTCTGTTCTTTCTCTCGACCACTCCATTTTGCTGAGGAGTGCGAGGAGCTGAAAAGTTGTGAGAGATCCCATTTTGCTCACAGAAGTTTAGGAACTCCGAGTTTCGAAACTCAGTTCCGTGATCAGATCTGATTGCTTTCAGTTTCAGCCCCAAGCTTACTTCTGTTCTTTTGATGAAGGGCTCAAATTTTTAAAACGCTTGTGATTTTGCCTTCAAGAAAATAACCCAGGTGAATCTTGAAAAATCATCAATTAAAACATACATGTACCTTTTTCCACCGTAGTTAGCTGTTCTCATGGGACCACAGAGATCCATGTGAATTAACTCCAGGGACCTGGTTGTGCTTACCACCTTCTTGGGTTTGAAGGAGGTCCTGGTCTGTTTCCCTCGAACGCATGCTTCACACATTTTGACTCCTTCGAGATTGATCCGTGGAAGACCAATGACCAGATCCTGTAGATAAAGCTTCAGAATTTGATTTACACCAGCAAGGAAAAGTTAGTGTTCCCTCTCACTGCCACCTACAAGGAAAAGTTAGTGTTTTGAGACCCAGGCAAGATGACTCTTGCCAGGTCCCTTGCAAGGGAAAACATTTTCATTCAAGATATAGTCAGAAATGTTGATGTCTTTGGAATTTTGAGAGTTGGAGTTCCTTTGGTGATGAGCATGACGTTTTTGTCTGTTTGGGAACTCATGGCTTCTAGGGGTTTGCTCTCTCTTCTTGGGACATGCATCCTTGTAGTGCCCATGAGCACCACAGTGCCAACATGTCTTGTAGTATTCTCCCAGGTAGTATTTTGGGTGTGGTCTCTGGATATGGTTCCTATCCATGGTTTCTTTGTTGTACACTCGAGACCCATTTCCCTTAGCAATTTTGACATAGATTCTATGTCCAAAGTTCCCAGTATAGTAGTCTTTCTCACCATTGTTTCCACTCTCTAGGACCCTGATTTTCTCCTCGAGATGAGCATTTTTCTGTTTCTCGCACTGGAGCTCTAAGGCCCTACACTCATGGATCTCATGTTCGCTCAGGGTTGACTTTCCGTTCTTGAAGCACTCACCTTTGTATCCTATGCCATGTCTGGCTGGGACAAAATTAATTTGGGAACTAGAGGCTTCAAGATGTTCGGGAGTCTTACTCAGGTTTTGCAAGAGGGTGTTCTCATCTTTCTCTAGAGTTTTGATTTCTCTTTCTAGGTCTACGATGTGAGACACATGGGACTTGAGTTTTTCTAGAAGGGATATGCAGTTGGGACAGGGCTCAAGACCAACTAATTGAGAATTTATGTGTTCCTGTTTTTCCAACTTGTTTTGCAGTTTTATGTTATCTTTGACAAGACTTGAAAGAATTTTCAACAACTCAGGTTTTTCATAGTTACTCAAGGAATCAAGAACAGTTTCAGTAGTTACCTCACTGGGTTGTTCCCCAGTGGTTTCTCCTATGGCCATGCCACACATGTCTGGGAGTGCCCATGACTCAGGATCTTCGTCTTCATCATCGCTCCAGGTAGCGATGTATGCCTTCTTTCCTTGCTTCCTGCCATCAGTTCCTTTTGGACATTCCTTCGCAAAATGTCCTTTCCTGTTGCATTTGTATCAAGTCACTTCTGAGAGATCCTTCTCTGTGGGCTTTCATTGGGAACTCTGTCCCTTTCCCCAGTTCCCACTGTTCCGTTGAGACTTTCCTTTGTAGAAATTTCGAAGAGCCTTTGTTACAAGAACTAGCTCTTCATCCTCTTCTTCTTCGGAGTCTTCATGTTGTTCTTGGGTTGATTTGAGCATCTTTTCGATCTTGAGTGCGATCCCTCGATGAGCTCGAGTTTGTTCCTTATCATCGATCTTCCTCTTCTCATGTCCCACTAGCTTTCCAAAAACTTGATGGAGCATGAGCGTTCGATTTTCTGGGTTTTCCTTGAACATCGTTCTCTTGTTTGCCCATTCAACAATCAATCCATTGAAGAGCTGTTGGACCTTCATTTTGTGGGTGATTTCTTCTTTTGTGAACCCCAATCCTTCCATCTTAGTGCAAAGTCCTTCAAACCGGGATTGGTAGCTGTCGACGGACTCTCCCATTTCCATTTGGAAGTTGTAGAACTCCCTTTTTGCATTCATCTGAAGATCTTCTCTGAGATATGAGTTCCCAACGTGCATTTGTTGGATGGCTTCCCACATTTCCTTGGCTGTGTCAAGGTTTGCGACTCTGTCACAATCTTGTACGCACATGGACCTCTTTAGGTACTGTTTTGCTTTGTAGTTTGCCTCCATGCACTTGTACTCGTTGGGACCCCACTTTGAGAGGTCGTTGACAATAGCTGGATCGATTTCGAAGTTCCCCCTCTCGATGACACACCAGGCTTGGTAGTCTTGGCCACGCATCCAATCCTTCATGTCGCGTTGCCAGCTTTCAAATCTTCCTGTAATAAGCCTTGGCGGCTTACTGGTATTGTTCCCCACCCGAGTAAGTTCCTGAGCCATTTTGACACCTGCGATGCTAACACAAATCTAGAGCGCAAGCTCTGATACCAATTGTTGGATCGTAATCGGTTAGCAGTGAGCTTGGGAACTGGCAATTAAGATGTTCCCAAGGCAGCGGAAGTAAATAATCGCAAGTAATAAAAACAGTAAAAAGGCACAGTTCCTTTATAGAGGAACCCCACTACAACCAACTAGTTGTATGGGTAAACCTCTACCTCCGCTTGGAGGATTTTGAATGACTTACTTATATTGATTGCTTTGTTCCTTAGTTACACAGCCGGATTTACACTTCTCTGTTCCTACAAGTTCTTCCTAACTCTAGCAACACTAGTAAATCCTCTAACTGAGTTCCTAAGCTCACAACAGCAAAACACAAGTAACTCAAACCTTACGCTGACTTCTCAGTTCCCTTGCTCCTGGGAACTTCAGTTTCACCGTCGTCGAGATCACACACTCGCCGGCGGGGACTTCTCTTCCTTTTCTTTCTTTTCTCTGATGTGGGTGTTTTTAAGTTATGGGAGAAGTACTCAGACCGAGTACTATTCATTTGGCTTTATAGTCCAATGAGCTTGGGCAGTCGCATCTTTCGTTTGTGTCCAAAATGCCCTTTGCTTGATGCCCAAGTTGTACTTTCTTCACATGTGACTTTGGTTTGAACTAGGTCAACTTCTTGGATCAATCGGACCGTTGGATGAAGCGTGACAGTCTGATCCTCAGACTGTTCCCTCGGGTTGTCTGAGACAGAATCCCGCGATCTGCGCTGAACGGTCGTTGTCCTCACATGTGAGTTCCCATGTTATGGGAACTATCTTCTTCAGAGTTCCCTTGATGGAAACTCTTCATCGTTGTAAGCTTGTGTTCTCTTGATTGTTTCTGGGAGTTCCCACTTCATGGGAACTTTCCTCTTCAGAGTTCCCTTGATGGAAACTCTTCATTGTGGCCTGCAGTGGCTTTTGGTCATTCGTAGGAGTTCTTGGATGTACATGTGTTCCTTATAAATACTTGAACAAACCACATTAGTTCCCTATGGTGTTTGTCATTATCAAAACTTAAGAGAATTGAATCGTTGATCCGTTGTTTAGAACCAGAGGTCCCAACCACGTCCCAACAGTAGTACCACCTATTTTTGGTCCTAATATTTGTTATCTTTACCTTGTAATTGAATATTGTGGACGCCATCTGTTGATCATGTAAAAATGTTATGTCAATGTATGTTGAACTAATTACTATATATTAGAAGCTTAATTAAATTTGCCTAACCTTTTTGCCTTTAGCTTTCGCTACCTTTTCTTCTCTTCCCCTTTCTAATAGTTGAATATTGTTGCTTCTTTTCCAGCAATGGTTGCAGGCCCAATAGGATACTTTGAGAGGCTTCTGAAACAGATGGAAGCTTACATGTTGATGCACAATGCATATACTAAAAGGTATCCACCATCTTAAATATACAATTGGTATACATACTTCATGACATTCTTGAAATGTATAATATGAGGGATGTCAGTTGCATCATAAATAATTATTGCTGAAGTTCTTGATAGGGACAGCTTGCCTGCCAAAGATGAGTGATTGAACATGAATACTATTCCAAAATTTAAATTTAGGGAGACAATAAATTAATGGAATACTTCTAAATTCTTTGACATTCATGCTTGCAAATATGATAGTGAACATGGATGTTGTTGCATCTTTTTTTATTAAGAACTCATCACAAAAATGGCCCCACATGGCCCCACATAATGACTATAATTCTTGCCCCCTGCACTTAAAAGCAAAATGATTACACCTTGGGAAAGTATGTTTCTAAATTACTATGTACTGGTGTATTGCCTGATGAAAAATATGAGTTGAAAACCTAAAAAGCAGTAAAGAGTTTAGATACACCGTTCATTAATGAGATAGCAACCGATTTATGAAGAACCTCCCTTGGTGGATTTAGTTTTACCCACTTCAGCCACACAACATATTGCATATATAAGGTGATCATGGGGAGGATTAGTATGACTAAGATGTGTAATTGTTTGATAGTATTAAATGGGAATTAGGAGTTGTCGTACCTATTAGGTATTTGTTCTTAACAAAACTAATTGATTCAAAAGGAATGAGCTGGAAAGAGAACCGAGCAAACCCATCATTTGTTCTTTCAACCTTTTTCACAACTGTGTTGCCTTCCAATTGAATTATATAAAAATTATCCTTGCAAATATGATATGCTTCTTTGTTCGGAACAACAATAAAATTCTTGATGTTGTGGATATTTCCTTCTTGGAGGATAGGAACAAAGCAATGTGAAATATTGCTCCATGCAGTACATTGAATAACATTTACCTATGAGAATAATAAACATACGTTAGGTAAAACCTAGGTGAACAATAATATTTGGTGTTATACCTTATTATTGGAAACAATGAGCTTTGTGTTAAGGTATTTCCCGAATGTGTTTGTTGCATCCCACGTTCGGCGCACCATAACTTCGATTGCATTTTGAAATCCTTTACACAATTGGTCAACATCACAATAGGTTTCTTCATGCTCATGTGCATTGGATGGTTTTGTTGCTTTAGGGACCTAAAATATGCAAGAACGAAATAAAAAATGTTATAATGTCAACAAGCTCCCACATGTAAACATCAAAAAGCATACCAATTCGTTGGAAGAGGAACACAAAACATCAAAATGCTTACCAAATCGCTCGAAGAAGAAGACATGATATCATGATTGAGCTTTTTTTGGAGGTGTAAGTGGGAATGGAAGATGATGCATGGGATATATATATATTATGCAAATGGGGAAAAACGATGAGGAGTCAGTTGTTGAAAGAAGTTGAGCAGCTCAATAGCCATTAGGTATAAATGTATGTACTTAAAAGTTGAGAAGGTTATTTGCAAAATAGAATGTCAACAGCCTAATTTTTAGGTATAAATATTTGAATTTAAAAGTTGAGTAGGTTTTTTGCAAAATAAAGACAGCCCAATTTTGAGCAATTAGGTGAAAAAAATGTGGGCATTCAGCCGTTCTTAAAAGGTCAACATTAACTAAGTTATATATTTAAAGGTCAGCAATTCAACAGTCGGATTTTTATTGGGTTAAGACACATGGTTTTTTCACATGGTTTTTTTTTGGGTTAAGACACAAGGCTCATATGTAAAAATAAGGCCCATTTAGCAGTAAGTTTTCACATCTATTGTGTTTTCAAGGATAACTTTTTATGCTATTAGATTATTAACATGATGTTTTGCTCAAACCTTAGCATGTTTTTTTAATAGACTCATTTTAGAAGAAACTTTAACCATATAAGACCCATTTAAATTATATTTCTAAAAATTAGAAACTAGACCTTCAAAAGCCGGTTTGGAAATCCAAACATTTTCAAAATGGAACGGGTATTTTATGAAAGAATGGAAACCAAGTAAGTTAAAAGATATTAAACAATGATCTGAAGTTGTAAACGGATGGTGATGAGTTTTGATAGAAGGGAACTGCTATATCAAAGAAGGATGTATGAATAATCTATCTAATTTTTCGAAAGTATTATCAGAGGATGAAGAACTTTTCCTCCAGGTATACGGAAAACCTAAATTAGGAGCATAATCCTAAGTTAAGTTAAATGTTAATTAATCTTGTAATCTAGATTGGGAAGGCAAAACATCTCCAAATTTATCATGATTGAAATTAATTTCATATAGATCGCCTATGACAAAAAAATGGCATAAGAGAATTTAATAAAATATTTTCTAAAAATGACCAATAAATTTCTTTTTCGTCTTCATGGGAAGGAGCATAAACAAAAGCTATAAGGAAATGCATATCATGAACTATATATTTTATAATTACAAGATTCGTAGAATTGTAATACTCTGTACAATTTTGAGAAAATGAGTTTTGGGTCATTAAAATCCATAAGCCTCCTCGAGTTCCTATTCTAGGGCTAAATATTATTTTTTGGAAGCCAATTTTTTTTTCCAAGAATTAATAAAAGGTTCTTGATCTGTTTTGGTTTCTGCTAAATAAAGGATATGCAACTTATTTCTTTTTCTAATAAACCCAATTTCTTCCCAGAAATTGGATATACGAACACCCCTTCTATCCCAATATGCTATACTCATAATACACCCATCAAATATAGAACAAATATATTCATAACTTGTATGAATTGTGATACAAGCTCTTTAACTAATACATTAAAAATAGATTTATAAACATGAAATAAAATCAACTCGAATGATTTCAAAGTATTACCTTAACGGGTACATAATTAATTAAGCGGATCTCACCCGATCAAGGTACTTCATTCATGGAAATTATCCTAAAAATTATATAGGTTAATAAAATCAGTTCCAAATATTTTATTTTGTCACCTTGAATTATCTAGGAATAATTTCCATTAAAACGATCGAAACGTGTAACGAGATTGATTGAAAGGGTCTTAGAAAGATGACCGAAAATATTAAAAAATATCTAGAAAAAGGATACGGATATTATAGGGTTTGGTACTTAAGCGCCTTCAGGCCACCTCCCCGATCTGGAGCTCCGAATATGATGAGGTATGAAAAGGGCGCGAGAGGCTTTCAAAAACTTGTTGTGTAATTAAATCATTCCCAACATAAATTGTACTCTAAGAGGATCTACAATCTCGTAGTTCCTTCTTTTTGGATCAAATCTATCTCACTTCGAGATTGACTAATTTTTGTCCTTAAGCTCTACATAAAGATTATAACTTTCAAGTACATCTCTTCTATATATCTCCTGGACGAAATATTAATATTACCAAATTGCCCTTAAGAATCTCCTTTCTCAATTGCTTAGTCTCCTTAGACTAATTCCGCTATTTTCCGCATTTTTGCTTGGTATTTCTCGCCCTTCGCGACAAATGTCAAACTCTAGGAAACTTTTCTCAAAGGTTTAAAGACGAAGATTCAAGAATTGAAGGAGGAAGGTTAAGTCATTCTTGAAGACGTTTTCTCTTATTTTGGTTCCACTATGCTTTGCAAGAATAGTATTTTAGTAATTCCGCTGCTTAAACTCTATCTTATTATGTCGCTTTTGAAACATTTTAAGATGTAATGACAATACTTAAAGTCTCATGTTTTAAGCACCTTTAATATCATGTATTATCTTTGAATTTCTGCATTTTATTTAAGTTTAAATACCTTATGAAGCCTTGGGTTACTTTGGACGGTAAAATCCGAGGTCACTGGCGGTAATACCCATTGTTGTAAAATACGAGTGTTATATCTTTCCACCACAACGATGATTTGGTAATTTCCCTTCTCCTTATGCTTTAACATTCTGATGCGTTTCGTCTCGCTACAAGGACCGGTGTCTCATATTCTGAATCCCGTCACGATCTCGAACGAACGATGGAGCGGAAGCAAGCGAGAATTGGCACGCAGGGGCGCGTGGATCGAGGTTGTTAGTACGTTGTTAGGGTTCTAACGACGTCTCGAGATGGAATTGATTCCGACAAGCGAAACCTCAGAATGATTGTATAGCGATTGGAAGAAGAATAGAAGGGGTTATGACGCCTGATGCCTAGGGAAGAGAAACTCGATTCAACAAAGGCAAATTCAGTTCAAGCGTAAACTGAAAATATGAGAGTCTGACAACTTAAATAGAAACTAGGTCTAATTCTAAAACCCTAATGAGGATGGGCCCAAGCATGCAAGCCCAACCCATCTCATTAATTAAAATAAATAACAGAGTGGAAAATAATACCAAATAAAGTAATTATCTCACTTAAAAACCCGATAACATAATTAAGATAGAAACCCGAACACCCGAGGTCTCGGAAGAACTCGCATAAGCTCGGAACACCGCCTATCGGGGCGCGACTTGGCACACTGGAGCGTGGGCGCGCTTCGAGGCTTCAGCCCGAGCTCAAAGTTCTGAGGCCGGAGCGCGGTCATGGCGCAGAGAGCGCGGTCGCGCTCCCGGGCACGCAACCCGCGCCTTGTGGACGTTGGTAATCTGGTGGCGCGGCGTGGGTTCTTCCGCATGTCGCGCCAAGGGGGACGCCACGGCTTGGGTAAACTCTGGTTTGCCTTGATCGATCTAGGTCTAGGACCGAATCGCATCACATTAATTGAGGAAAATGCATATTTTTAAAATTGGGGGAGGGAGTGAAAATTACCTTGAATTGCATATTCTCTCTCTCTAGTGCTAGTTGCATAAACTCATGACATTGCATTTGCATTTAGTTAGTTTTGCATTAGCTTAGATTCATGACATTTGCATGTAGTTTAGGCCTTTTGATGGATCACTTGCGTTATGTCATTTGAAATATTTTGGTTGTAAAAATTGCAAAAGATCATAAAGCAAAATTTAAACTATTGAATCTGTATGAGTAGTTGAACTAGGGATGGTTGTGGTTATCTCCTGGATTTGGAAAAATTTTAAATTCATACAAAAACCATGAGTTTCTCTTTGGGCCTTAGGACTTGCACTTCATGAGTCCTCCCTTTTTTCATGTGTGATTTCTCCATTGAATGTTCATCTCTAGAACTTGCATTTAGAGCTATTTTTTTAGACCACATTTATACTATTGTGCATGCACAAAAATGATTGAGACAACTTTCTTTGATAACCCACTTAACGACCTCTTACATTTAATCCCTTTTGTTTAGCCCCCTTTTGAGCCTATATTAGCCAATTCTTTTTAAGGACCACAAAAGCAATCCAAGCCTTAAATTATTAACCCTTTGTCCATCCGAGGAATTAAGAAAAATTCTTTATTGACTTGCTTGTGTGGTTAGAAGCTAAGCTTGAGGGAATTCAATGTAAATGATGGAAGTGTAAAGTGTTTGGTTGAACAAAAGGAAAAAGAAAAGAACAAGGGAAGCAAGAAATGAAGAGAGGTTATAATATATCTGGTGTGTTGTTAAAGATATGAAATTTTCAAGGATTGGTTTAGTCAAGATAGAATTCTTTCAACATTCCTCGAACTAGCACCGCAAGGCTAAATATAATCCCTACCCTTTCTCATTACCTTAACCCTGTTATAACCGAATAAAAGACCTCTTGATTTGTGTAATGTGCATGGTAATTAGTGGTGGAGAATTAAGACACTGATGCAATCTTATGATTGATGAATTTATTTGGATTGAAAATGAGTGAAACACGACCTTGAAACACATGAGAGTGAGTGGATCACATTTCTTCCTTCCGTGAGGTCTATGAATTTTTATGCTAGCCTAATCTCTTGAATAATCACTTGCTATCTCCTATGATTTCATTGATCACATATTTGACATTACAAAATCATGTTTGTATTTTTTTTGCATGGAGACAACCTCTACATTTCCTTTGGAATATCAATCTTTGAATGAACATCCTTGCTTGAGGACAGGCAAGATCTAAGCTTGAGGGAGTTTGGTAACATGCGTTTATAACACCTTTTGACTTGATTAACCCTCATTTTTGTGCATAACACATACAATGGCATGATCATTTGAGCATGATTATGGTTGTTTGTTCGAATATTTGCTCTCGTTTGTTTTTGGGTTTGTAGGTGCAAGAATTTGGATTCTTCTATGGTCAAATTGGCTAAATGGACTTTAATTCAAGCAAAGAAGAACCCAAGGGATTCAACTTGAAGATTTAATGGAGGAGAATGAGTTATACAAGTCATACAAGTTAAGGAAACACTCATATCTAATAAAAAATGTCAAGATGCCTTCCTAGGACATTGCATGAGGTGCTCGTGCCACACGACATGCCCATGCCAAGAGCCAAATGCTCAATTCTACATGATGTTTTTGGCATGGCATACCCATGCCAAATGGCATGGTATGCAGCTTTATACACATCTCCTAATCTAGGATTGTATCTCTCCCACCTTTTAGGGGCACATATAAATACCAAAGTAAAACACTTTTGAGAAACTCATGCCTCATTTTATTCTCTCTATCTAGGGTTTTAGCTCTCTTTCATTTCATCCTCTAGTTTCTCTAGAATTATTTTTCTAATTAGACTTTGTTGAATCGTAGGTTAGTCGAAATTAGTTATGGGAACTGTATCGAACAGCTCCCACACGCAATGGAATAAGTAAATATATAGGTAAGTAAGACAACAGAGAAAGTTCCCTTATAAAGGAACCCCACAATGATCAACTAATCGCGTGAGTAAACCTCTACCACCGCTTGGAGGATTTTTGAATGAGTTACCTTTTCTTTATTGCTTAGTTCCCTTCAGATTACAAGGCAGAATACAAACTTCTCTGTTCCTACAAGGACTCTCTCCCAAGGCAACACTAATGTATTCTCTCAACCCTAACCTGGTGAACGCTCACAATCAAAGACAAAGCGAAACTCAAACCTCTCTCTCTCTCTCTCTCTCTCTTCTGTCTCTTCTCTAGAGTTCCCCTAGACCTAGGAACTCGTTGTTTCTCCTTCACCGTCGTCGAGATTAGCTCGGCACCGAGGACTTTTCACCAACTCAATGTTCTTCACCTGAATAGCATTTTTGCTCTTCCTTCTCTATGTTTGGAGTTTTTTTATTTGTGAAAAGTGAATAGCAAGGTCACTATTGAAGGGTTTAAATAGGCGTGATGGGAAACCCTTATCCACTAGATGTATTTGTCCTAAATACCCTTTTTGCCTTGCTCTCCAAGTATGATCTTTAAGGTTGACATGTGACATCGATTTGAACTTGAATTGTCAACTCTTGAATCATTCTGGACCATTAGATGGTCGTCTTCTGATGTTCGCATTTTTAGTATAGTTTTTGATAGGTTTTCTTTGCTTATTAGGATTAGTTTTTCTAGTTTAGGTTTTGTTTTGAGTATTTTTAGATAGTTTTGCATAAATCTACGAAAAGAGTGGAATCTACGCTATTTTGTGTATTTTGCAGGTTTTAGTAAGAAAAGGAGCTAAATGGAGCTAAATTTGGAGCATCTCAGTGAAGGACGGGAAGGTGCAAGATTTAAGAAGTCAAAGCTCGAAGTGCAGGAGGAGGTGATGAAGAAAACAAACCCAAGGCTCGTTAACGAGGCCACGAAGAGAAAGATTTTGGAGTATTATTTTATTATTCACCGATCCTGAGCGGGAATTTATTTCCGTATCGGTTGAGTATCTTTTTAGAATCCTTATGGGTTATTAGAATATGTATTTTAGGGTTTAATATCTTTCTAGATTTTATTTCTATCTTTTAGAGATTGTTTCTATCTTTTTAGGAAAGTTCTTATCTTTTAGCCTTTTTAGTTTTTTAGGATTTTCTAGTATAAATACCCTTCTATCTAGCATAGAAAGAGGGGGGCTTAATTTTGGAGTTGAATTTTAGAGCTAGTTTTGGAGAAGATTTGGAGGAAGGCCGAAGGCGAGAGAATCGGATCGGAAGTCGGTGACGAGGTTCGGTAACGACGGTTTCCGAGGTTCGTTTGTCGAGTTTGTGGTTCGGTGCATGTTTTGTTTTAGTTTTCTTCTGAATCTGTGTAAGACGATATTTTTGTTATTAATTTAAGTTTGAGTTTTGTTTCAATGTTTGTTTTTATTGAAGTTTTTAGTTTCTTAATCATGAATAGTGAGTAGTCTATTTTTCTAGGGTCGGGGTTAAGCCCGGCATAGTTGAGCATGTTTGATGAGCAAGATTGTGTGTTGAATGCCTTTTAATCTTTATTGAGATTGTTTGTTGTGCTTAATACCGAAACGGGAGTTGAGGTAATTTGAGTTTTAACTTGATTGAAAGAGAAAGTTAGTAACTTGAAGGTTGATATTGTTTGAAAACGAAAGTTTCAAGCTTTAGATCCAAAACAAGCAATTGAGTGAGTTAGTTTATGAAAGTAGATTAATTTACTTGTTAAGTCAATGAAAGTTGATAACTCTATCTATTTAAAGGCATGATCTTATCTTCTTACGAATTCTTATGCTTGGCTATGTTGTGGTGTCCCTTATCCTAGATTTTTGTTTTTATTGAATTATTTCTGATAAATCTTCGTTGCTGAATACTTGCTTCGGTACCGAGTATTAATTAGGAATTTAATTAGGTCGTTAGTTAGTATTTTTGTGTTCGGTGGTTCGGTAACGATCCTGACAAGGTCGTTAACGAGGCATCTCGTGAGTGTTTTGCTTGATTTTATTTGATTTTTATTAGATTGATAGACAAACAACCTTGCTTCCTGTGGAACGATCCTGACTCCACTGTACTCAGCGGGGTCTTGACTTACAAATTTATTTGTTGGCCGAGAAACCCTATCAACAAATTGGCGTCGTTGCCGGGGAAGCAACGAGTTGTTAGTTTATCTTTGGGATCGGGACTAGCCCGACCCCGTTTTTGTTTTTAATTTTTGTTTTCTTTGTTTGTTTTCTCAGTGTATGCCGGTAGGACAAAGAAGGCTTCAGTTTGATAGCTCAAGCTATTACTCAAAACCCGAACGTTCCCTGCACTGACGACTCCGAGAAAACCGAGCCATGGCCACAGCTGAAGAGATGGCTCGAGAGTTAGAGATCCTCCGGACCCAGATGGAGGCACTGAAAGCCGAGAAGGACGGCGCTGATGCAGACAAGGCTCGACTGCAAGAGGAGCTAAACGCCTATCCAAGGAATGCCAAGCAATACATGCATCCGGAACTGAGGGTGCCAGAATCTCCTATTGTGCTTCCTGCGATAGAGAAACCTTTTGAGATCAAGTCTCAATTTATATCCTTGATTAAACGGGCTCAGTTTGAAGGGAAACCTGCTGAGTGCCCTATGGAGCATATTAGAAATTTTCTTGATTTATGTGACACCATAGCTGCTGAAGGTGTCTCGCTAGAATATGTTCTGTTAAAAGCTTTTAGATGGTCACTTACTGGAAAGGCCCTGAACTGGTTAGAGAGCCTACCTTCTAAGTCTATCAGGACTTGGAAAGCTTTGTATGATCAATTTCTTACAAAGTTTTTCCCTCCTACTAAGACAACGGAGTTAAGGAAACGCATCACCTCTTATCACCAGTTTCCTAATGAGACATTTGTTGAAACATGGGAAAGATTTAAAGAGATGCTTAGACAATGCCTTACTCATGGGCAACCTTTATATGTATTGCAAGAAATCTTTTTCCAGGGTATCAACGCGGAGACCAAGAACCGCATCAACACGCATACTGCGTGCGTTTTTATAGAGATGAACCCGACAGAGGCGTGGGAACTGCTGGACAAGCTGGCAAATTACGATGCTATGTACGGAACCCAGCAGGCTCCACAAACTCAAAAACGTCTTTATGTGCCCAACCGAGATGAATTTGACCCCGATGTTAAAAACCAATTCTTACAAGATGAGGTCAACCGTTTGAGGAAACAGGTAAGTTTTCTGAAATCCTCTCAATCATGTCAAGAATGTGGTTCTTCTGCGCATAATACTTCTGCTTGCACTAACATTGAGCAGGTTAGAACCGCTGAGACGATAGCTGAGATGAATTACATGAGAGGACCCTACAGGAACCAACTTAATTATAATGACAGGTCAAACAACTATCAACCATGGGGCAATCAGAATACAAATCACAATTACACAAGACCCCCACAAGATAGACGACCTGCACCACATCGACCTCCAGGCCATCAGGAGACGCCATCATGGGTTCAGGAGATTAAAGAGAGCATCAACGGAGTGAACAACAAGGTTGATGACATCCAAGCCAAGCTGAACCGGCAGGATAAAAGATGGGGAGAGTTCGATATTTGGAAGAGGAGTGTTGATTCCCAACTAGGAGACCTTGCTGCACGGATTCCAAGACCACAAGGGCAACTCCCGGGCCGTCCCGAGGAGAACCCTAGAGGCCAAATAGCAGCGGTACACCTCAGAAGCGGGAAGACACTACCGGAGAGAGTTCAAGCTGAAAGGAAAGAGGAAAAAGATCTCTCCAGCCAGCTCGTTAACGAGCCAGCGAGAGCTAGTACCGAGCCTACAAGCCAGGATGACGAGGCTCCGAGGATTCCTGACGATCCCACCCCAGGTAAGTTCTCTAAACCGAGTCTTCCTCTCAATCCCAGGGTAGTTAACGACCCTATCAGGGTCGGTAACGACCCGCCGAGGACACCGAACGACCCCAATGTCGACCCGGTACTCTCACCTCTCGAGCCTAACTTGGTTCCGAGAATGGTGAAAACTCTTCCATTTCCAACTAAGAAATCTATGGACTCTACTGAGAGTAAGTTCAAGCATTTCGTTAAGATTCTTCAGGGCATTAATATTTCCATCCCATTCGTTGAGGCCCTAAGCGAAATGCCGGCTTACACAAAATTCTTGAAAGATATTCTTAGCAGGAAAAGATCTATTACAGAGCTGCAGGACGAGGTCAGATCCATAACTCTTCCAGAAAAGCTTGGAGATCCTGGGAGGTTTGCAATCACAATCGGCATAGGCAACCACAAGTTCAAGGCTTTATGCGATCTTGGTGCCAGTGCCAGTCTTGTTCCGCTCTCAATCTGGTCTAGAGCAAATATGGGACCACTAGAGCCTGTCAACATGCGGCTTTATATGGCAGACGGATCTTGCATCAAACCAACAGGGCTGCTAGAAGATTTCCCAGTTCAAGTGGGTAATTTCTTTGTTCCTAATGACTTCATCGTGATGGCAATGCCCGAAGATCCAGTTGTGCCTATTATTTGGGAAGACCATTCCTCGCCACAGCAGGAGCTATAATCGATGTTAGGAGAGGACTCCTAACTTTCAAAATCGGGGATGAGGTGACGGAATTCCGATTCAAACAATCTAGGGAGTCCGACAAAGCTGAAGTCAAGATGCTCTACACCCACGAGGAGATCATTGAATGTGGAGACCCCATAGGAAGATCAGCATGCAATGATGAAATTTCAGGGCAAAGATGGGCAGAAATAACCACAGCAGTCTCAGTAACGAGTCCTCCAGCATCGTTACCGATTCTCCTGGCAGAAGATGCAGGCTCGTTAACGACCCACTCAGGTTCGTTAACGACCCTAGCCGAAGATGGCGAGATCTCAGCTTTTGAATGCTTTCATGAAGTGTTGAAGACGGAACCAGAAGAGCCCATTCTAATTCCTGCCGAATCGTCCCCAACACTTAAACCCTTGCCAGATTCCCTCAGGTATGAATTCCTCAGCCCAAATTCTACTCTTCCTGTCATCATTAATGTTGGATTAAAAGATGAAGAAGTAGGAAAACTCCTAAGTGTGCTTAGGATGCATAGAAAAGCCATAGGCTACTCCCTAGATGATATAACTGGCATATCCCCTTCTCTTTGCATGCATAGGATTTACATGGAGGACAATCATAAATCCACCATAGAGCATCAACGTAGATTAAATCCTAATATGAAGGATGTAGTTAAAAAGGAAATTATTAAATTACTTGATGCAGGGATTATATTTCCTATTTCGGACAACCAATGGGTGAGTCCGGTCCATGTAGTCCCTAAGAAAGGGGGGATGACTGTGATAGAAAATGAAAAGGGAGAGCTTATTCCGACTAGAACCACCACTAGTTGGAGAATGTGCATTGATTATAGGAAGCTCAATAGTGCTACTAGAAAAGATCATTTTTCGCTTCCTTTCATAGATCAGGTTTTAGAACGCTTAGCCCATCATGATTACTTCTGTTATTTAGATGGCTATAGCGGCTTTTGGCAGATTCCCATTCATCCTGATGACCAAGAGAAAACAACCTTTACATGTCCCTATGGAACCTTTGCCTACAAAAGAATGCCATTTCGGCTTTGCAATGCCCCTGCTACTTTTCAAAGATGTATGATGGCTATTTTTTCAGATATGATAGAGGATATTGTAGAGGTTTTTATGGATGATTTTTCTGTTTATGGTTCTTCATTTGATTCTTGTCTTGCTAACCTTGCACGAGTGCTTAAAAGATGTGAAGAAACCAATCTTGTACTGAATTGGGAAAAGTGTCACTTTATGGTTCAAGAGGGGATAGTACTAGGACACCTTGTCTCTAAAAGAGGGATAGAAGTAGATAAGGCAAAAATTGAGCTTATTGAAAAACTACCTCCCCCCTCTTCTGTAAGAGACATTAGGAGTTTTTTAAGGCATGCTGGCTTTTACAAGCGATTTATTCAGGATTTTTCTAAGATAGCTAAACCTTTGACTAACCTACTAATGAAAGATGTAGTGTTTGAGCTGTCCCCAGAATGTCTTGAAGCATTTTACAGGTTAAGAGTTGCCCTTGTGTCCGCCCCCATCATGCAGTCCTCAGACTGGACATTACCCTTTGAGATCATGTGCGATGCCAGTGACTATGCAGTTGGTGCAGTTTTAGGGCAACGGAAGGACAAGAAACTCCACGCCATTTACTACGCCAGTAAGACGCTGGATGAAGTGCAGAGTAAGTATACCACAACGGAGAAGGAATTCCTTGCTGTGGTATTTGCTTTTGAAAAATTTCGGTCCTATCTTGTTGGATCCAAAGTGATTGTTTATACTGACCATGAGGCCGTTAGATACCTAATGGCTAAAAAAGATGCAAAACCTAGATTCCTTCGTTGGATGCTCTTACTGCAGGAATTCGATCATGAAATAAGAGACAAGAAGGGAGCAGAAAATCTAGTGGCGGATCACTTGTCCAGGTTGCCAGTTGAGCATATCACCGAGTCCAATAATGAAGTTCCGATAAATGATTCCAGACCCGACGAACACTTCCTGTTGAACGAGGTTGAGCTCTACAAGACCCTCGTTACCGACCCCTTTAGGATCGTTAACGAGGTGCCGAGGCTGGAAGACACAAATAAAAAGGGAAAATGTTCAAGTTTGGTCGACAATCAAGCCAATGGGGTCGTTACTAAGCTACGGGAGGTCGGTACCGAGGTCAATAAATGGAAGCCTAGCTCGTTAACGACCCACCCATGTAAGATTTCTGAACCTAAGTCTTCTCAATTAAAATCCACCCCCTCTCCTTCTTCAATTTCTTCTTCCTCAATATCAATCCATGCTATTAGAGGGCCAAAAGCTCCTTGGTTTGCGGATTTCGCTAACTATCTTGTAGGAGGTGTAATTCCCGAGGGCCTTACCCCACAAAAGAAGAAGAAATTTCTCCATGATATGAAACAATACTACTGGGACGATCCCTACTTGTTTAAACAAGGAAGTGATAACCTCTTTAGGCGTTGTATCCCAGAAGAGGAGATTAAAAATGTGATCCGTCAATGCCACACATTGCCAACTGGAGGTCATGCAAAAGGATTCAAGACTACTGCGAAGATTCTTCAAAGTGGTCTCTATTGGCCCACCATGTTCAAAGATGTGCAAGCTTATGTGACAGCATGTGATGGATGTCAACGCTCAGGCAACATAACTTGGAGACATGAGAATCCACTAACTGGGATATTAGAAGTTGAGCTATTTGATGTATGGGGCATTGATTTCATGGGACCGTTTCCCGCCTCAGGACCCTACAAGTACATCTTAGTTGCGGTTGATTATGTTTCCAAGTGGGTGGAAGCTGTTGCTACAAGGACCAACGACGCCAAGACTGTTGCTAAATTCATCAAGGCCAATATTTTCCCCAGATTCGGCGTTCCTAGAGTACTTATCAGTGATGGTGGCTCTCATTTCATTGAGCGAAGTTTTGAAGCCCTTTTGGCTAAGTATGGGGTATCTCATCGGGTGGCAACACCCTACCATCCCCAAACAAGTGGCCAAGTTGAAGTTTCAAACAGGCAAATAAAGAGCATATTAGAGAAGACAGTTTCCCGTTCTAGAAAGGATTGGTCCTCCAAATTGGATGACGCTCCATGGGCATATAGGACAGCATACAAGACGCCTCTACGCACCACCCCCTATAATCTAGTGTATGGCAAGGCATGTCATTTACCGGTCAAAATTGAGCATAAAGCGCTATGGGCTCTCAAGGAGCTCAACATGAACCTCGACACGGCCGGAGCAAAAAGATTCATGGACTTGCAAGCATTAGAAGAATTGAGGCTGAAGGCGTACGAAAATGCTGAAATCTACAAGGAGCGCACCAAAAGGTGGCATGACCGAAAATTGGTGCCCAAAACTTACCATATCGGCGATAAGGTACTTCTCTTCAATTCTAGACTCCGATTATTCCCAGGGAAGCTAAGGACACGATGGAGTGGGCCATTTATGGTTCATCACATTTATCCTCACGGAGCAGTAGAGTTGATGACAACTGAGGCGTCATTTTCAAAGTTAATGGACACCGGTTGAAGAAATTCCATGAGCAGCCTGATCCAGATGAGGAGATAAGAGTCACCATGGCTCTCACACCACAAGACTAGCAAGAGAGCTCCTCGGGCTAACGACGTTAAACATAGCGCTTACGGGAGGCAACCCGCTTTTTAGAATAGGTTTAGTTTATTTTATTTTATTTTTATTTTTATTTTTAGATTATTTCTTAGCTTTCTTTTATTTTCCTTTTTAGTTTTAAATAGGATAGAAATAAGATTTTTGAGCTAACAAGATTTCAGGAAAAAAGGGGTCGAAAATTCACTCAAGAAGGCTACGGCGGCTCGTTAACGACCCACCCAGGGTCGTTAACGACCCGGTTCGGACGACCCGATTCGTCACAATACGGGGCAGGTAAGTAATTCTAACCTAGTTAATTTTTCGAGAAAATTGCTTTAAACCACCCGTTAAATAGGCCAATTTACACTTAACCACCCGTTATACACGAATTTGTTTTAAACCACCCAAAACTTCGATTCCGTTAGCAAACAGCCACCCAGGGCCTTCTTCCGTCAAAAATGTCGTTAGATTGTGTAAGAAGACAATTTTGCCCTCAATTTTGCCCTCAACTTCAAACTGGTTCATGCCCAATTTCTTCATCATTTCAGAGACGATTCCCCCAAATTAAAAAACCAAAACTTTCCCCCAAATCCATCGTGAGATTTTTAGGGTTCATCGCTCAAATTGGCGATTTCTTGGCATACTTCTGGGGCAATTTCAGTGGGAGAGTGACTCGTTTTGGGTGGAGGAGTCGTTTTCGGGCAGATTTAGGGCTCCAATTTGTGCGGCATTTTCAGTTCGGCATCTTGCAATAAAGGTATTCTTCTATCTATCTCCTTTGATTGTATCGATTTAGGGTGCATATATGCGATTTATGGTGTGGAATTGAATTGATTTGGTTGCAAGGATGTCTTCGAGTAGTGGATGTTGGTCAAACAAGCAGGTGCATTGCAATTGCAATTTGGTTGCAAGAATCTCCACTGCCTATACTCCTAACAACTATGGAAGACGTTTTTTTAATTGTCCAAAATATGCACCGTTTGTGAACCGCGGTTGTGGGTTCTTTGCATGGATCGATGACCCATTCGAGGCCAAGGCAACACACATAATTAAGAGGCTCGTGCACCAGAAAAACGAGTGGGAAACAAAATGCCATGGATTGGAAACAAGGTGCCATGAGCTGGAAATCGAGGTTGCATCCAAGGAAAAAGAATTTGGCATCCTGCAAGCTCATTCCAAATTCAGGAATATGATAATGGTAGTTGTTGTAGTAGTTGCAATAGTAGCTAATGTTGTGTTCTAAGGCAGTTTCACATTTGTGATGATGTTGTTTTGTAAGGCCATTTCACATGGTCAAATGTTCTATGCTAAGACAATATGACATTTGTTCACTGTTTGTCTTTGTATCATCTTCTTTCTCGCATATGAATGAAATGGTTTACTAGAAATTTCAGCATATGACATGAATGAATGGTTTATTAGAAATCTGAGCATATGGATGAATGGTAACAATGTAACAGTTGTGTTTTTAGTAAAAATTTGAGCATAATGCCACAACAAAAGGCATCAGTCATGAGGTATAAACACAACAAAATTCATAAGGTATGCCACAACAAAAGGCATCTGTCATGAGGTATAAACAAAGCATTAAAACACACTAGTATCAGTAGAAACACACCAGTATAAACATAGCAAAATTCATCTGTCAAGAGGAATAAACAGCCATGCAATTCATACCAAAAGTGGTGCATAGAATGCACTGTCATAGTTGTTTTCATCATCACAGTAGCATTAGAAACAACATAGCTTAGATCCTAAAGTATGTCAGAAATAACATAGTCACATTAAGTCAAACACAGTAGCATTAAGACATTACCCAAAAAACTACCCTAAGATTTTTGCTACCCTACAGACGCTTTTCCCTGAGCCTGTTGCTTGTCCTTATAACAAACTCCAAATTCTTTTTTGAGGCAATGGCTTTTCTCCTGGGTTGCTTTGTTGCATTGGAGGCAGATGTAGCCACGCCAACTGATGGTCCACTATGTAGTGTAGATGGCATCCTAGAGTGATCTTGGCTCACTTGCACCTGAGTATTGGATGCTTCAATTGGAATTTCTTGACCCCTGAGTTGTGCAGATGACCCCTGAGTTGGAATTCCTTGACCATTGGGTCTTGCAGTTGACCCCTGAGTTGGAATGTCTTGAGCATTTCACAAATGTTGAGCTGTCTGGGTTCCACTTTTTAACTGTTGCTGCATACCTCCAAACCTTTGCATACTGCTCAGGTGCATGGCCATATGTCATTAACATGGCTCTCAACCTTGACCTCCAAGCTTGGTGATATGGTATAACTATACCATGCTCCCTCTTCACTGTTAGAATGAAGCTCTTGATCCTCCACTGTGCATCCTCCTTATAATGCTCCAGATACTTTTCAGCTAACCAAAGAGAAGTGGCTTTGGTGTTCACATCTTGCCAACCACATGTGTGTTTTCCATTAAATTGCTTCAACTGAAAACTGCCATCAGTACCCATTCTCCTAGCCACAGCCCTAAACTCACAACTAGATTTTCCACAATGACACTTCTTCCTACCTCTAATCATAGGACAACCACATTTATTTCTACAATAAGCAGAGACTTTAGAGTTATCATTGTGTAGATAATAATAGTCAAATCCATTCTCCAATGCAAACTGTCTAAGTGCCTTTCTGAAAACCTCATTAGAGCAGAATCTCATACCTTTCTTGAAACATATTGGAGATCCAAAATCAATCAATGGATTGAATTCTGGGTACCTTGCATGACCATGACCATCAGACCCACTATAGCTTAGATAACCATCATCTCCAGGAATTGTTTGAAACACATCTGGCTCACCATCTTCACTGACTACCTCAGCAACATCAGGATCTACATTCTGCTCAAATAACACATCATCTTCTTCTTCCTCACCAAATACATTCTCATGCTGAGCAAACTCATCTTCAGATGATGAGGATTCTGATATTAATACCTCATCTTCAGATGGCTCACTTTCATCTTCTATGGACAATTCGTTTGTGGAGTTTCTAGGGTTTTCTATGGCCTTAGTTGAGGGAGATACATCATTTAATGATGTGGACTGTTGGCTGAATTGCTCTGTAGTCTCACCAGTTTGACTTAGGAAAACTCTTCCAGCATTGAATGGGCTTTTAGTCACAGATGGACTTCTATGTAATGAAGCCCGAATTGCACTTGGGCTCACCTCATTTTCTTGGACCACATAAATATGCAGCATCCTATCCATACCAATATTCTCACACATCTCCCTAATGTCCTTGTCAGCAATTATTTGCCTAAGGCCATCATGCAAGATCATCCCAGGCTTAAGCCACCACATCTCTATTATGTTGCCTATACTAACACCCTCCAATAGCATAACCTTTAACTCCATCAAGGACACTAAGTCTGGATCAACATCTCTTTTACAGAACACTATTTTTTTCTTATAGGCCACATGATCTCCATTTGGAATCTTGTAAAATACCCCCCCATACAGATATCTTATAGATATTTCCATCTACATTAAACAAAAGGCATTTGTCACGAATTAAATTGGCCCCACCACAACAATATTCAAATATGCATACTAACCTATTATATTCAAATATGCAAACTAGCAAAGCATCTTATGCAGTAAAATTATGCCAGAGTAGTCCTTTCAAGAAGACAGATATGTACCAGTACAGTGTCAGGAATCTTTCATTCTTAACATTGAAAGCTTAAAGCTTAAAGCACAAAGCCACTATACCTTGCAATGGAGCTTCAGTCCACCTTGCGTCGCCAACACCAATTGCTCACCTTGCAATGGAGCTTCAATCGTCTCTGAAATCGCTCACTTCTGAACAGATTCTCGATTCGTCTCTGAAATCGCCTTTGAAATTGCCTAATGGGGTCGCCACAGCAATATAATAGCCCCGTTTTGCTCACGTTTGAATCCCCCAATTGAAGAGCCCCTAAATCCCCCCCACCAAATCGAATTGGCGATTTCCCCCAAACATGAACCCTAGAATCGAACGAATCGATTTGGGGAAAAATTTGGGGTTTTTATCTCGATTTTTTGAGGGCAAAGTAGTAAGGACATACTAGTAATTGTACACCACATAATGGTATTTTTTGATGGAAGAAGGCCCTGGGTGGCTGTTTGCTAACGGAATCGAAGTTTTGGGTGGTTTAAAACAAATTCGTGTATAACGGGTGGTTAAGTGTAAATTGGCCTATTTAACGGGTGGTTTAAAGCAATTTTCTCTAATTTTTCTAACCCTAGCCGCCACCCCCTTCTATCCTTACCCCTCCTATAAAAACCCTTCTACCCCTCCCAAAATTCTACCACAATCTCTCCAAAAATTCACTCTCAAACCCAAAACTCTCTCAATCCCTTTCCCTTCTCTCCCACCGAGTCGGAAATCCCACGCTAACGACCACCGGAGACGCCATCGTTACCGGAGTTCGGAAGCCTTTCACCATCGACGACGAGCTCGTTAACTACCCCGATTCCGACCCTTGTTCTTTTAATTCTCGGTTCTCTGGATCCATGGCTAGTTCAAGCAGACCCGCCACCCGAGCCCAGAAGAAGAGGAGGAACCACAGGTCTCCATCTCCACCCCGTGTGGACGATATGATTTTGAGCAGCCAAAGCCAAGTACGGCGTTACCGGGATTTTTTGGAGAAGGACCATTACACCCGATGGTTCTCGAAGTCTAGCGTCGTCTCTACGGGCATCTACACGGATGTCAAGGACACCTTCATCATCCTTGGGGCCGCACACTTATTGAAGCAAGAGAGCTTGCCACATTATCCGGCCCTCACATCCGAGTTCTTGGCCACCTTGGAGACCAACTTCTCGTTGAAGATCTCGCTGGGACGCATTCGGTTCCGGCTCGGTAACGAGGACCGCGACTTCACCATGGCGGAGTTCAATGCAATCTTGGAGCTCCCAAACCCGTCTAGAGACTATAGCTTGAAGGACTACCGAGTGACCCGCACTTGGAGCTACATCACCGGAGAGGTTCAATCCTCTACCGCGGTGCTATCCGGGGCAACCATAGTCAACCCCATCTTCCGGATTATCTTGAGAGTCCTCGCCGCAACATTTTGGCCGAAGAAAGAGTTGAACCGGTCTACAAGAACGGAGGTCGCTTGCTTCCGCACCATCCTCTTCGAGGAGCCCGGACCCTTGAATTTGGGGTACGAATGGCTCTACTATGTCGAGAAGTCCCACAAGTCCAAGGAGGTGTGGTGTGGCAATTTGGTTAGCCTCTTGGCTAAGAATCTTGGAGTGGATCTCACTCGCTACACACCGGCCCACGCTCAACTCCTCAACAAGAACTATTGGTATAGTGTCGGGATTTTCGTGCAAGCCGAGGGAGGCTACAAGTGAAGGTTCGAGATCAAATAGTCATACCTTCCCTCGACATGTACGAGCTACTCTACGTACCGAATTGGTACGAAGTGTGGACGGGCCAGCCTTACCCATTGGAGCCAAAACCGGAGGATGAGCTCTCACTTAGGCCATGTCACACCCGGTTTGAGCGAGACGACGTGGACGAATATGAAGAAGAAGATGAGCAAGAGGATACCGAGGTAGTAGGCGATGACACCGAGGAAGCCGACACCGAGGGAGGCACTGAGGAGCTCAACTTTACAGAAGAAGACATGGAGACGGAGGAATTAGGAGGCAACATCTTCGTCGACGAGCCAACCAGGGTCGTTAACGACCATTTCCAGCCACCGCCCAACACTGTTAACGAGGCAACCAGCTTCGTTAACGAGGTGTCGCAAGCTCCTGTCGACCCTCTACCAGCTCCTGTCGACCCTCATGCATATGGCTTAATGCCTTACAACCTGGTGATGTATCAAGACCATTTCCAGCCTCACTACCCACCACCTCCTCAGCCCGAGTACGCAGGATCGAGCATACCACCACCATGGGCCGAGGATCTTTCTGCATGGATGCAGCAGCTTCACCTCCAGACCGATCACATTCATCGGAGGATGGATAGATGGGAAACCGTCTATTCCGCTCGTATGTCGATGGAGGACGAGCGGCAACGTCAGAGAGAGGTGGAGGATGCTGAGCGTTGGAGGAGGATGTATGACTTCATGGGGAACTTTGAGCACTACTTTCCTCCACCGAACCGTTGATCAAGCTCAAAGATGAAGTTTCCTTTCCTTGTTTCCACTTTTGTAAGTTTTATGTTTTTCTTTTTCTTTTTAATTTTTTGTTTTCTTTTCTATTTCTTTTCCCTCTTCTTCTTATTTTTCTTACAGTGGGGACACTGTAATTTTAAGTATGGGGTGGGAAGAAAGTAGAAAAATTATGTCCTAGGTGTTTTTGTGTTCTATGTAGTTGTTATTTCTTTTAAATTGAAAAGAAAAAAATCGAAAAAACCAAAAAAAATTGAAAAATTTAAAAATCCAAAAAGAGTTTAGAATTGATAGATATCCCTTCTTAAAGTTCTATGATAGCAATCACTAGTTTAATCATATAATTCCTTGCAAATATGTCTTTGAAAGTATAGCCGGATTCTTAAAATTGAAATTATTGTTTTTAGAAGAGAATAGCATTAGATGAAATTGAGCACATATACTTTATAGCATAGATGATGCAATCCAACAAAACCTACCTTGTGAGAAATTTTTGGCCTTATAGGGAGAACATTTATAAATCCCTCTTCTTTTTTGTGTGATTTACTCTCTTTATGCATATTATCTCTTGGAATTGTGATGGTTATCTATTTCTTGAGACCCTTATAGGATTTATAGTTCATTACTTGTGAAGATCATATGATAGAGAACTTATTTTTATGAGCCCTATTATTCCCTATCTACCTTTACATTATTCCTTCTTTTGATAATCGATTCTGGCCTGAAACCTTTTATTTTTAGCTCCACAAAAATTATTCCCTAGCCGAGATAAGATTGACCCTATCCGGGAATTAGGACTTAGATTGGAGAGGTAAAGTTTTGTGTTTTGTTGAAAAGAAAAGAGTTTATATTTGCTTGAATTGAAGGGAACTTGGGAAGGTAGATTTGGAAGTCTCTTGTTATTACATGTAAGAAAGGTCTCTTGATAAAAAGATGCACAAAATAAAGTTTTAAGGGAAGAAAATGTATACGGTGGATCGTTAACGACCCGGATGTGGGTTCGTTAACGAGGCAGCGAAAAGAAAAAAAAAGAAAAAAAAAAGTAGAAAAGAGGAAAAGTTGAAGTGCATTTGTGTTTAAAGATAATATCAAGAGATTCTTTTATTTTTGATTATGAGACTTTCTAGGATGATAAGGGGTGAGTGAAAATAAGTGTGCCTAATATGAAGAATGAGTTTGGTATGTGTTTTTATGAGAGTTTTTTGGATGTGTGAGTTTTTAGGAGTCTTTGATTCCCGGATAATATTAGCACCACATGACCAAATATTTCCACGCCCTATTGTTATTACCAAGCCCCATTACAACCCGGCCGAATGGAAACTTCTATGAAGTTTTTCATTGAGCCTAAGTTCTCTTGATGATTCTTTGCTTGTTTTGACAAATCTTGGGTGGAGAGTATTGGTGATATAAGTTCCAATTTCTATGAGTTTTTGTATATAGGATGAGTTGAGAGATTGAAATTATAAGCCCAAACACTTGAGAGTTGAGAGAAACACATTATATCCCTTGAGAGGTTGGGTTGTATTATTTTATGTCTATTTAAGTGCATATATGTGTAAGGATGTTAATAGTCTTTTGCTATAATTTTCTTATGTGTAGATGTCGCTTTTTGAAGATGGCTATGTCTTGATAAACATGATTTGTTTTGGTTTTGGTTAGTATCTTGTTTATTGCTTGAGGACAAGCAAGTCTAAGTATGGGGTATTTTGATGTTCGCATTTTTAGTATAGTTTTTGATAGGTTTTCTTTGCTTATTAGGATTAGTTTTGTCTAGTTTAGGTTTTGTTTTGAGTATTTTTAGATAGTTTTGCATAAATCTACGGAAAGAGTGGAATCTACGCTATTTTGTGTATTTTGCAGGTTTTAGTAAGAAAAGGAGCTAAATGGAGCTAAATTTGGAGCATCTCAGTGAAGGACGGGAAGGTGCAAGATTTAAGAAGTCAAAGCTCGAAGTACAAGAGGAGGTGTTGAAGAAAACAAACCCAAGACTCGTTAACGAGGCTGTGAAGGGTCGTTAACGAGGCCACGAAGAGAAAGATTTCGGAGTATTATTTTATTATTCACCGATCCTGAGCGGGAATTTATTTCCGTATCGGTTGAGTATCTTTTTAGAATCTTTATGGGTTATTAGAATATGTATTTTAGGGTTTAATATCTTTCTAGATTTTATTTCTATCTTTTAGAGATTGTTTCTATCTTTTTAGGAAAGTTCTTATCTTTTAGCCTTTTTAGTTTTTTAGGATTTTCTAGTATAAATAACCTTCTATCTAGCATAGAAAGAGGGGGGCTTAATTTTGGAGTTGAATTTTAGAGCTAGTTTTGGATAAGATTTGGAGGAAGGCCGAAGGAGAGAGAACCGGATCGGAAGTCGGTGACGAGGTTCGGTAACGACGGTTTCCGAGGTTCGTTTGTCGAGTTTGTGGTTCGGTGCATGTTTTGTTTTAGTTTTCTTCTAAATCTCTGTAAGACGATATTTTTGTTATTAATTTAAGTTTGAGTTTTGTTTCAATGTTTGTTTTTATTGAAGTTTTAAGTTTCTTAATCATGAATAGTGAGTAGTCTATTTTTCTAGGGTCGGGGTTAAGCCCGGCATAGTTGAGCATGTTTGATGAGTAAGATTGTGTGTTGAATGCCTTTTAATCTTTATTGAGATTGTTTGTTGTGCTTAATACCGAAACGGGAGTTGAGGTAATTTGAGTTTTAACTTGATTGAAAGAGAAAGTTAGTAACTTGAAGGTTGATATTGTTTGAAAACAAAAGTTTCAAGCTTTAGATCCAAAACAAGCAATTGAGTGAGTTAGTTTATGAAAGTAGATTAATTTACCTGTTAAGTCAATGAAAGTTGATAACTCTATCTATTTAAAGGCATGATCTTATCTTCTTACGAATTCTTATGCTTGGCTATGTTGTGGTGTCCCTTATCCTAGATTTTTGTTTTTATTGAATTATTTCTGATAAATCTTCGTTGCTGAATACTTGCTTCGGTACCGAGTATTAATTAGGAATTTAATTAGGTCGTTAGTTAGTATTTTTGTGTTCGGTGGTTCGGTAACGATCCTGACAAGGTCGTTAACGAGGCATCTCGTGAGTGTTTTGCTTGATTTTATTTGATTTTTATTAGATTGATAGACAAACAACCTTGCTTCCTGTGGAACGATCCTGACTCCACTGTACTCAGCGGGGTCTTGACTTACAAATTTATTTGTTGGCCGAGAAACCCTATCAACATCTTCATCCTGCTGCAGTGCTGAAAGTCTCAAACGCCCTTTTGTCCGGCATAGACAGGATCCCTAAAAATGCGTTGAGATGTCGCTTTCACGCATGCGCCAGTTCTTATCCAAAGGGAACTCTCGTCTTCTCGGTTTCCTTGTCTTAGGAACTCTTCTTGACTTGTAGGGATTCCCTTTCTTCTCTTACAGTTCCCATCATGTGGGAACTTTGGTTCACTAAGTTCCCATTGTGTGGGAACTCTATTCTCTTTTGAGGTTGGTCGCTTTCTTTTCATAATTACATTAGTTCCCATGATGTGGGAACTTGTAGTTTTGTGTTTTGCTTTGCGATGTGCAGTTTGTTATGCTGAAATACTTGGCAATTGGCGTTAGTTCTTAACACCGACTCAACAATTTTCCCCTTTTTGATGATGACAAACCCATCATAAAATGACAAGTATTTCATTCAATTTTATGCTCATGTATGCTCATGCAAAGTTCTCCCTTAGTGTGACAACACATCGCAGGGAGTTCCGCTTATATGGTTATGTAGTTGCTACTAATCAGATTTTGTGAGATTATTCCCCCTTAGCAATGGCCATACTATGATAACTTTGAAACAATGCATCTCAAGCATAATATCCTTCCCCTTTTGGCATCATCGAAAATAATAACCATGAATAATAGAACAATAAACTAAAGAACACACATTCAAACTAGATTAGGTGTTTCGTCATACTCGGAAGTGAGGTTCCCATGATCTTGCAAGAAAGGCTTGTTTGAATAGAGTGGTAAAGGGAACTCATGTTCAAACTTTATTGTGAGGGATGGGAACACAAAAGGGACTTGGACAATTTCAACCTGAAAAGGTAAACAAGAGGTGGGCTCATGGGATGACTTTATCCAGTCCAAGACTCTGGGTAAGCTTATAATCAACTATTATTGTGGCTTGTAATGCGGGTTAGAGGGAACTCAAGTTGATCATTTTGGGCCAAAAAGAAAATAAGTTCCTATGCGTACAACCGTTTGCCTTAGACTGCTAGTAACAAAGCATAAAGTGAATGCAGTGTTCCTAACTAGTTTCAATCATGTAAACAACTAAACTAGCCAATCATTGGGGACTGAATAAATAGGGACTTGTTTAATTTAAAGTTATCATCTCCTAAGAGCATACGAAGGTGCTCAAAGGGACACCTATCCAATGCTTTGGTGAGAATATCTGCTCTCTGCTCTTCGGTTCTACAGTGTTCCATAGTAATATTCCCTTGCTCAACATTGTCACGTAAGAAGTGGTGACGAACATCAATGTGCTTAGTACGTGAGTGATGAACGAGATTTTTGGAAATGTTTATGGCACTAGTATTATCACAATGAATAGGAAAAGGGCCATAAGACATACCATAATCACTGACTTGGGAACAACATGATGCAGCGGCCACGTATTTTGCTTCGGCCATCGAGAGTGCCACTGAGTTTTGTTTCTTTGATCCACATGACACTAGGAACTCTCCTAGAAACTGAGCCATACCAGATGTGCTCTTCCTATCTACCAAATGACCAACAAAGTCCGCATTTGAAAAAGCAACAATCTCAAGGGAACTTCTGCGTGGGTACCACAAGCACAAGTTGTTGTTCCCTTTGAGATACTTGAAAATTCTCTTCACCTCTTTCAGGTGTGATTCTTTTGGGTTTGCTTGGAAGCATGCGCACAAACACATGACAAACATGATATCCGGCCTACTAGCTGTAAGGTAGAGAAGGGAACCAATCATACCTTGGTAGTTCCTTTGGTCCACGTCTATACCTTTCTCATCTGTGTTCAGTTTTGAGTTGGTGGAAACTGGATTATTGATAAGCCTTGAATTCTCTATTCCATACTTGGTCAGTATTTCCTTGATGTATTTCTATTGATATATCTGTGTTCCCTCCTTGGTCTGAGTGATTTGAAGCCCTAGGAAGAACGTAAGTTCCCCAATCAAGCTCATTTCGAACTCTGAACTGATCATTAGGTCTTTAAACTTTTCAAGAAGTAAGGGATTAGTGGCACCAAAAACAATATCATCAACATATACTTGAACAATAAGAATGTCATTGGACTCTTTCTTAAGAAAAAGGGTCTTGTCAATGGAATCACGAAGGTATCCATGTGACAAGGGAAACTGTGCAAACCTGTCATACTTGGCTCTTGGAGGTTGTTTGTGTCCGTATAGGGCACGCTGAAAAAAAGTAGACGTGGTCTGGTTCCTTAAAATAGTTCCTTGAGTCCGTATAGGGCACCAATCTTTCCTTGTTCCTTGAAACAGCTCTTGTGTCATCCAGCTTGTTACGGAACACCCATCATGTTCCTATGACATTCTTTCCTTTTGGTCGAGGAACAAGCTTACACACTTGGTTCCTTTGAAATTGGTTGAGCTCCTCTTGCATTACCACTATCCAGTCGGGATCTTTAAAGGCTTCCTTTTTATTCTTAGGTTCCACCATTGACACAAAGGCGTTAAAAGCACAAAAGTTTTGAAGTGATGA
Source organism: Fallopia convolvulus (assembly GCA_964016875.1). Taxonomy (NCBI): domain Eukaryota; kingdom Viridiplantae; phylum Streptophyta; class Magnoliopsida; order Caryophyllales; family Polygonaceae; genus Fallopia; species Fallopia convolvulus. The sequence goes on along the minus strand of OZ024734.1, from coordinate 28,393,523 downwards.
CCAAGTTTTCACGCCTTGACCAAGAGGAGATATGATGTTTCTAGGACTAATGTTGGAGAGATCTGTATCTTCTTCTTTGTTCCTATCATCGATGTCATTGCATTCTTCATCCTCACCATTGGGTGTGTTTCCTCTATTTTCCCCTTGAGTGCTTGAGAAGTGTCTAGCGATTCATCAAGTGATAGGAGTTCAACCTATTCTTGGATTTCTCTAATTTGAGAGTCGTTGTTCCCTTGAGGATAACAACGTATTCCTTTCCTTGGCTTATAGTCATCATAATCATCTTCCTCATTCCAAGGAAGCTAGAAGTGAGTTTCCACTTTTTGCACTTCAGTTCCTACTTTGACTGACTCTTCTTTAAATATCATGTGAATGATCTCCTCTATCTTCTTCCCGGTAATCCTTGTTGTGAGGTGAATAACCCAAGAAGATCCCTTCATCACTTCTTGCATCGAACTTGCCCAAGTTATCTTTCCCATTGTTGTGCACAAACCATTTGCACCCAAAGACTCTTAAGTGGGAGATATTTGCTTTCCTTCCTTTGATCAACTCATAAGCAGTCTTTTTTATCAATGGACGGACCATGGCTCTGTTTAAAATATAGGGGGTTGTGGAGATCAATTCTGCCCAGAAGTTTTGAGGAACTCCACTCTCAATCATCATTGCTCTAGCCATTGATTCCAAGGTTCGATTCTTCCTTTCCACAACTCCATTTTGTTGTGGAGTACGAGGGGTTGAGAAGTTATGTGAGACACCGTTCTTGTCACAATATTGTATGAACTTTGATTTCCTGAACTCAGTTCCATGGTCAGATCTCAAAGCAACGAGTTTCAGTCCTAAACTCACTTCAACTCTCTTCATGAATGGCTCAAATTCCTTAGAGGTATTTGCTTTAGACACAAGGAAAATAATCCAAGTAAATCTAGAAAAACCATCAATGAGAATGAACATATACTTTTTTCCTCCATAGCTAGCCGTCTGCATGGGACCAAAAAAATTTCCATGTGGATCAGTTCCAAGGGACAGGTAGTGCTCACAACTCGTTTTGGTTTGAAGGAGCTTCTCGTTTGTTTTCCTTTGACACAAGCTTCACAAATCTTCATGCCATACAAACTAATCCTGGGCAACCCAATCACAAGGGTTTGAAGATACAGCTTTTGTATTTGGTTCACTCCTGTATCTCCCATTCTTCTGTGCAAGAGTTCTGCTTCGTCAATGGAACTTGCAAGACACAATTTCCCTGGAGGCTTGTACGATGTGTCCACGAAATAGACATTGTTGGACCTAATTCCCTTGAGTATGATCTTGTTTGTCTTTTTGTTGATCACAAGACATTCTTTAGAATCGAATGTGACCATATGTTTCCTTGGTCACACAGTTGTGAGACACTTAGCAAATTGTACCCAAGGTCCTTAACCAAATTCACATTCTTGAACTTGATTCCTTTGTTGATGATTGATTCACTAGTTCCAATGATTTCGCCCTTGTTCTTGTTGCCGAAAGAGACATGGCCTCCATCGACTTTTGTAAGTAGTGATGTGAGGTTATCTTTCTTTTTGGTCATGTGGTTGGAGCATACACTATCAATGACCCATATGTTGTTCCCCCTCACTACAACGTGCAAAATTAGTTAGATTTCGCGACCCATGCAAGATGTCTTTTGCCTGGTTCCATGCAAGGAAATAGATTTCTTTCAACCAAGTAATCAACAATGTTATGGACTTGTGTGGAGTTCCTAAGACTCAAAGAGGAGTTCCTAGGAGAGTTCTCACTCATGGGAGTTTTCCATTGTCTTGGTCGGTTCAGATTTTTTCTTTGAAACGTTTTGTTTTTGTAACTCTTGTTCCCAATAGTGTGTGAGTTGTGCGCTTGTCTCTTTGGACAGCTTTCAATGTAGTGCCCATGAGCTCCACACTCCCAGCATGTTTTATAGTACTCTCCACGATAGTACTTTGGGTGAGGTCTTTGGATCCTATTTCTTTCCATGGTTTACTAATTGTAGACTCTAGACCCGTTTCCCTTGGATATCTTAAGCTACATTTTATGACTAGTGTTCCCAGTGTAGTACTTAGTGTTCCCATCATCCCCGCTTTCAAGGACACGGATTCTCTCTTCTAATTGAGCATTCTTCAGCTTTTGGCTTTGAATCTCAAGATCCCTACACTAATTTCTTTCCTTTTTTGTAAGAAGGGAGGATCCATCTTTCGATGATCCTTCCCCATACCTTATTGCATGCCTGGATGGGACAAACTTGGTTGTGGGGATGGTCATATTTGTGGTTGGAAGGGAACTTTTAAACACTTATGGCTTTCACTCAGTGTTTTGAGAATCTCATCTTTCTCACTCTCAATGTTATTGATCTCATCCTTTAGGAGGGTGATTTTAATGATTGAGCACTGCAGTTTTTCGACAAGTTGCACACATTGGGAACAAGGTTCCATTCCAAGTTGTTCAGCTAAAACATGTTTTGTCTGATCGAGTTTTCTTTGAATCTTTATATTGTCTTTTAGAAGTTTGTTCAACAATTTAAGCAGCTTAGGTTTTTCATATTGAGAAAGAGAGTTAAGAAGAGTTTCAGGATTTACCTCACCGGGTTGTTCCCTATTGGCCTCCCCTATGGCCAGAATGCAAGTTTTTGGGGTTGACCAAGCTTTTTGTTCCTCGTCATCGAAGTCACTCCAGATTGCTACGTATGCTTTGCTTTTTCCTTTGTCGAGTCTTCGCTCCTCAGTTCCCTAAGGACAGTTTTTTGGCGAAGTGTCCCTTCTTGTAGCATTTGTAGCATGTGGCATCAGCAATGTCTCTGTCTTGATACCTGTTGTTGACCTCATAGTCCATCATTCTCTGTTGGAGTTCCCTTTGAACTTCCCTTTCTTGTAGAATTTCCTAGGGGCCTTTGTGGTGAGTACAAGTTCCTCTTCTTCATCCTCCTCTGATTCTTCACACTGCTCTTGAACAGATTTGAGGACCTTCTCCAGTTTGAGAGCTATGCCTCTCGTTTTCATCTCTTGTTGCTTATTGCTTTTTCTTATCGTGACCAATGAGCTTACCAAACACTTGGTGAAGCATCAAGTTCCTATTCTCAGGATTCTACTTGAACATGGTTCTTTCATTTGCCCACTCGGTTGTTAGCCCATTGAACAGTTGTTGCATCTTCATTTTGTCAGAGATCTCTTGCTTCGTGATTCCAAGGGCTGCTAGTTTTGAGCAGAGGGACTCAAAACGCGATTGATAGATGTCAATTGATTCACCCATGGTCATTTTGAAGTTGAAGAACTCCCTTCTTGCGTTCATCTGGTGATCTTTCCTCAGATCCAAACTCCCAACGTGAATCTGTTGAATGGCTTCCCACATTTCCTTGGTTGTTTCCAAGTTAGCCACTCGATCATTGTCTTGCTCGCACATGGCATTGTTGAGAAACATTTTGGCCTTGTAGTTGGCCTCCATGCACTGCCATTCGGTGAGACCCCATTTAGACAGGATGTTTTGAATATTTGCATTGACCTTGAAATTCCCATGCTCGATGATAGTCATGATACACCAGGATTGGTAGTCATGACTCCTCATCAAGTCTCTTATCTTGAGTTGCCAATTTTCGAAGCGTCTAACGATGAGTAAAGACTAACCAAGATCTAAAGTGTCTGCTCTGATACCAATTGTTGGATCGTAGGTTAGTCGAAATCAATTATGGGAACTGTATCGAACATTTCCCACACGCAGCAGAATAAGCAAATATGCAGGTAAGTAAGACAATAGAGACAATTTTCTTATAGAGGAACCCCACAACGATCAACTAATTGCGTGAATAAACCTCTAACTCCGCTTCGAGGATGTTCGAATGAGTTACCTTTTCTTTATTGCTTAGTTCCCTTCAGATTACAAGGCAGAATACAAACTTCTTTCTTCCTACAAGGACTAGGCAACACTAATGTATTCTCTCGACCCTAACTTGGTGAACGCTCACAATCAAACACAAAGCGAAACTCACCCCTCTCCCTCTCTCTCTCTCTCTCTCTCTCTCTCTCTCTCTCTCTTCTATCTCTTCTCCTGAGTTCCCCTAGACCTAGGAACTCGTTCTTTCTCCTTCACCGTCGTCGAGATTAGCTCGGCGTCAAGGACTTTTCACCAACTCGATGGTCTTCACCTGAATAGCGATTTTGCTCTTCCTTCTCTATGTTTAGAGTTTTTTTATTTGTGAAAACTGAGCAGTAAGGTCACTGTTGAAGGGTTTAAACATGCGTGATGAGAAACCCTTATCCACTAGAGGTATTTGTCCTAGATACCCTTTTTACCTTGCTTTCCAAGTATGATCCTTAAGGTTGATGTTGAACAAAAATATGAAAATATTCGCAAAACATATTTTATTTGATTTTTTAAATTGAGTTCGACCCTTTCTTTTTAACCTTTTGATTAAAAGTCATACAAATACAAAGGATTTGGTTTGTTTTATGATTTCGGCTGCACCCGAGTTTTGATGGGTTGCCTACGTATCTCTTTAAAGAGAATCAAGCCTTACGTAGTTCAGAGTGTTTTGGTTTTTTATTTGTGTGTGATATTTTTCATGCATCAGAGGAACGAGAATAGGCCCACCTTCTAGGAAGGGTTGCCTAAACCGTTCCAACTATCATTTGCATGACGCGAATGGTACTAAACCCACCTTCTAGGAAGGGTGATCTAGTCATTCGCATTTGGCATGCACAATTATTTTTAGTGCGTTTTTGGTGGAAATTTTAGTTAGATTTGCGGTTGTGATTGAACTCGATGGACAAATTTGTCTTTTATCGAGCTTCCTACGTACCCCTTTAAAAGGGATCAAATCGGACGTAGTTCTTAAAAATGGAGTTTTAATTTTATAACCAAAATTAATTATGACTAATGAGATCTTTTTTAGACCAAGCTTTGTGCTTTAAATGACCATAACTTTATATTAGTCACAAATTAATTTTGAGGACATGGGTCATGCATAATTTGCTTTGATCTTGACCATTTGGGTAGTCTTGATCGCTTTAACGATTTAATTTGAAATTTGGCGACTGAGCTCGATATATGTTAAATTTGATATCGAGTTACCTACATAGCCTTTTATAGGCATCAAGTCTTTACGTAGTTCTGGTATAAAACACTTGGTGTTTTTATTTTAATTTATTAACCCGACTTTAGTTATGACCAATAATGTTTTTAGACTAAGCTTTGTGCATTGAAAAGTCTAATCTTTGTATTAGTCCTTTTGATTGAAAATATATTAAGTGGGTCACTTTTGGAAATAATTTACGACGATGGATCAAACGAGAGGAATGATTCCGGTTTACATTTTAAACCACTCATACATTTATACGTATGGCTCTATTTTTTTTCAAATATATTTTTTTCAATGTGAACAGGCGAATTTTTTAACTTGGCCTTTAACACATCTTTCCACCACTAGCTATTAATAAGATTGCTCTTTTCTTTTTCTTATTTTATGTAATTAAGAAAAGAAAGAACATTTCGGGTGATACAACCTTAATTATGGGGTATATAGTTCACAAAGAACATCAACCAAGAACCACCGGTTAATTAGCATCCTCTTATCAATTGATCGAAGCCTCTTTTTTTATATTGTTTTCTTTACACGGGTTCATCCGATTGAGATATTCAAAAGGACTAAAAACTCTTCTTTCTTTTTTTTACATGTATAAGGCTGTTAAAAATTTGGCAGAGTGAACCCATGATTTTGATCATTTTATGATTATGAGATTAATTAATCTCTTGAGTCTTAATTAAGACTACCAATTTGTTGAACCCTACAACACGTAACTACGCACATGTAGAAATTCTTTTTGTTAAAATCCTGAGTAACTACTCAAGAGGGAAATTAGTTAATTTCCGAATTTTAGAAACTAACTAGTTCCGATCACACCTCTTTCAAAAGGCATTGCACACAAATACGTGACTACGCACATGTGGAAATTTTTTGGTGAAATCCTAAGTGACTACTCAAGAGAAATTTAGGAACTAATTAGTTCTAATTTTATCAAAGGGACCCAAATACTTGGTGGGAAACCTGATTAATTAATCAGGAGGAAACTAACTAATTTCCATATTTATGGACTGATTAGTCCCATATCACAACGTGATCTTCCAATTAGTCAAAATAATTTGATCAAAATTGGGTAAATAATTTTTTCCACGATACATAATTTGATCAAAGCCGTTAACCGGCCCCTTGACTAGAAACCTCATTTGACCGGACCCGGGCCGTCGAAGATTCAGACGGGCCTTGCTCTTAAGTTTAGGCATAAACCAGATTCGGACCGACCATGGCTAGTGGAACGAGCTTGTTGAGGTCAGCCCGAAACACCGTCCTCTACCGATCTCGTCAAAAGCGGGGATTTTCCTCGACGTTGAACTCGTCAGCACTCATGTAGGGCATTCGCGACGTCCTCACCGGGATGTCGGGACAATCTGTAATTCGCCGGTGGGAAGAGGCAGTGGTCTTTGGCCTTATTGACACCGTCGCTGCTCGCCTTCGTTTCACCAAGCGGCGTTGATTCTCACAACCTCCGTCACTGGCTTGGAGCCTTCATAAACGGCGAAGTTGATGACTGGATTTTCTCCTACTGTGTTTCACTTTGATTTGATTTTTTTTGTTTGCAGGGGGAAGCCGGTCAAGAAAATGGGAGAGATCTCCCCCGCCCCCTTTAATAAAGCTTTCTTCTTAACATATAGTGGATGGGTAGTTTTATTTAGGTAACCAACCAATTAGCCTCCACTAACCCACTATTTTTTTATGCATTTGTGCTTTAATTTGCAAGAGGAGTAATGAAAGACAGTTACACCTTCATTGAATCATTGCCGGTGGACCCAATCAATCCAATTACATGTAATTGATTTTGGTCCAATTCGGGCCTCAGAAGGCTTTCTTATTTTGGGCCTTAAATATTTGGGTTGAAGATAATTAGGAACCTATAAAATTCAATTTTCCAATTCCTAATTTTTGACCTTGTTTAATGAAAATTAAACATATTATATTTTGTAATTAATTTTCATAATATTTATGAGTGTTCATGATTTTTTTTTTTATAAATTCATGAAAATTTACCCCTCAACAGTTGACATGTGACATTGATTTGAATTTGAATTGTCAACTCTTGAATCGTTCCGGACCGTTGGATGGTCGTCTTCATCCTACTGCAGCTTTGAAAGTCTAAGACGCCCTTTTGTCCGGCATAGACATGATCCCTAAAAATGCGATGTCGCTTTCATGCATGCGCCAATTCCCATCCAAAGGGAACAGAGTTCCCTTGTCTTAGGAACACTTCTTGACTTCGAGGGATTCTTGTTCTTTTGATACAATTCCCATCGTGTGGGAACTTTGGTTCACTGAGTCCCCATCGTGTGGGAACTTTGTTTTCTTCTGAGGTAGGTCACTTTCTTTTCGTTGTTGCATTAGTTCCCATGATCTTGCAACTTGTTATTTTGTGTTTTGCTTTGCTACGCGCAACCTGTTATGCTGAAATACTTGGCAATTGGCATTAGTTCCCATGGTGTTTGTCATTACCAAAACTGAGGACGTTGCTCCATGATGCAACTCTAGTCACTTTGCCCTAGCTCGGACCCAGCTCCTATTGACCCGAGATGGAGAAGGGACCGTTCGAACCGCCTAACGCTCTAATACCAATTGATGCGACCCTAGGGTCACAAGGGAGGATCTAGGCTCGAAACACCCGAATCTTCTCCGACAATAGTAACCGGATAAACACGAGACCACAAAGTGGACTCGCGGGCCTCTAATACTTGTCGGAACGAGGGCGAGGCAGAATCAAGAGCGAGGGAAGAGAGTTAGAAAGGGGTGACGTCGGGCCAAGGCCAGGAGGAATCTCACTCTACTATAACATTGACTAATTTATTTTGACGTAAATAATAAAAGGATCGTGGCTCCTTTATATAGAGGAGGCCACATGAAACCCTAGTTTCAGATGGGAGTGGACTAGGGCTAGTAAGCATACTAGGGCCAACATCCAAGCCCGTAATACTAATAATAGTAACTACTAAAAATTTAAAGGTGCAACAAACCCTAATGGGCCTTATTCTACCTTATTGGGCCCGCCTCTTAAGCATAAGAGAACACACGCCTAAAAGATTAAAGACGGAATATAAAATGAAGGAAATAGAAATAATATAAATAAATACATAAAAGAGACTAAGTCCTAATCCAAGGAGGTCTCCAAGGTCTAGGCCGTCTCGGGTCTGTAGGAGCTGGGTCCGAGCTAGGGCAGAGTCGCATCACTCTAGTGTAAATGAACGTGAGTTCCTAACATCGACTCAAGACTTTTAGTTGGTTTCGAACTTATATTTAGGTTGGAGATTTCCACTTTTGGTTGTTGAGCTCTCTTGTAGTTGGAGATTTGGAGGAGAAACTCAAATCCCAACTTGATTCTCATGGTTCAATGAAATTCAAGTGTTTGGTTGAATGATAAATACCCCTTAAGCATTCCCTTCATTTCATGATTTGTTTCCATTATTCCCATGTATGTGATGATTGTGTTGATTTCTCATGTCATGCTTTTGCCAATTATGAGTGAGTATTTGCTTGTGTTGGGATTGGGGGTAGTGTTGAGAGGATTTCCTAACAACAAATAAATTTATAATCTAAGGTTCGTCCACGTGAGAAATTCAGTATCAAGTTTTGTTCTTACTTAGGTGATGTGATCCACCCCAAGGTCAAGCAAGTTTCCTCTTCAAGCTTGTGTCTTCACTCTCGAGGCTCATGTTCAATTTAGTTTGCGTCCAAGTCTCTAATAATTGTGTGGGATATATTTATTTATTGTAAATATTCTAGATTTTTATTATTATATGAATGTAATAAAGAGGTAGTAGGTAAGGTGGTAGGTGAATGTGAACACAAAGGGTTGTTTGTAACCCCATTTTGTGTGCCTGTGTATAGGCATTTTGTTCTTCTTGTTTAAGACAAGGTTTTCAAACCTAATGAGAATTAATCTTTGAGTTTTTCTTAGTAGTCTTGATCAACTCGTCCTTAAGGCTAGTGAATCCCCTTGGTCCGTGAGTCATATCGAGCCATCTTCAAGGATCCATTCAAGGTGAGTCACATCCTTGTTTCAATCCATAGTTTGTGTTTTTGGAGAGTGATTCATATCTCTCTGATTCCACATCCATACCCATCACTTCATATCATACAAAACCATCCCCTTTCAACTCCCTTCCATCGCCACTCTATCAATCTCATTCAAACTTCCACCGAAATTGTCTTCTCGGTGGATTCTACAACACCTCAGTAAAATTGTCATAACTTTCGATCCACAAATGATATTGATTTGAAATTTGGAAGAGTTCAACTAGACTCATGGATCTAACTCCTCAAGTTGGAACACTCAAATCGGAGTCCGGACCATGGAGAACAACCCAGTTGAAGAAAGACTAGTTTTCTTGGGGTTTGTTGTCGAATTCCTTAGAAGTCTAGGGGGCTTACCTTGCACTGTGGACTTCACGATCCTTAATTCTCATCATTAGGGCTCAAGTAATCAATAAAGTTAGGGTTTTTATCAATAGAGAGAGAAAATTTAAGGTTTTGGTATCTCCACAACAACAATTATTCATACAAACGCTAATGAAACATAAAGATCATGCTTTTATCACATAAAGTTGCTAACTTTCATTAACTAAGCAAGTAAATCAACCAACTTTCGTCCAATCAATAAACTTACTATCTATCTCTTCTTCTTCTTCAACAGGATTGATCCAATTTCATTTCAAAACCCTAATTGACTATTCTGATTCAAGGTTTTCGCTTTTGCTTCAATTATGAACGAGAAATTCCTTTTCCACTTTCGTTTCAAGGATTAACAACAAGAGAATAGATTCATGCAATAAAAACAATCAAAACATGATCAAAAGCAAGCATACATAACATTGTTGGGTTTATCCCCAACCCTAGAGAGAGAGAGAGAGAGAGAGAGAGAGAGAGAGAGAGAGAGAGAGGAACTACTCACAAATCATGATTAAAAGCAACTAAATTAATTAAATAAATCTTACAACCAAATCCAAGACAAACTTGTTCTCCAAACAACTCTATTCTCGTCTCTCTATCTCTATCTCACGCCCTCTCCTCTCTTCTCTTTCTCTCGTCCTCAAAATTGCCCTCCAAAAGATGATGATAGAAAAACTAGAGCTCGACAAGAGTGTTTATAGAGAAAACTAAGCTATCTATAAGGAAATAAATCTTCTAAAAGATATATCCCTTAAAACTAATAAAAGCATAAAGATATGGGATAAATCTTATTAAATGCGCCGACTCGTACTATCTCTACCGACACGGGACCCTCGGTACCGACCCCGTCAGGGTCGGTAGGATTTCCTAAACTTCTTCACTTCTCTGTTTTGATGAACATCTCGTTACCGACCTCATGCCCCTCGGAAACGACCCTTGCTGCGTTGAAACTTGGCTCGAAACCGAAACGTCTCCCTCATTATTTGAGTCGTTAACCTCCTTTTTGCCTTGATTCTTCTTTCTTCGGCACGGTAACAAGTCTCTAAACTTCTTTCTTGGCTCAAACATGATCTTCACTTCATTCCATAAGTGCTCTCCTTCGGTTTCTCATCTCCTCCATGCCCCAAACAGCTCCAAAACCTATAAAAACACCACCAAACTTATGTAGACTCCATATCTTAAGAAAATACGAAAAACCTACACAAACGACTCAAAATAAAACAAAACCAAAGAAAAAGACTCAACCCCATAAAAACACTCCCTAAACACATGACTAAAAAGGCGGATATTAGGTAGTCCAATGGTGATTATTTGATGTTTTGGTGAATATTCACTTTGGTTGAATGAGTTTTGGTTCACTACTCAATTCTTGCACACTAAGTATTTGTGAAAATGCCTATCTAGTATTTTTTCTCATATTTTAGATGTTGAGTATGCATTGAAAGATGATATTTTACATTAGACCTTCACGAATTGAGATAGGAATTTTAGGACCATGAAAGTAGGCCTAATTTTCTAGTGGTTATTTATAATTGTCTTTGTGTTCATTGCACTTAATCTAGGATTAATTACAATGAAAGTAGGAATTAAGCTAGATTAGAGTAGTTTTCCTTTGCCTTGAAAAAGGATTATAGATGTTTTAGGACAATATGACGCACAATCTTCCAGTTTTGACACACATCTAGCCAGTTTTGATGCACACTCAAACGAGATGTATTTTTCTAGTTGTTTTGATTTACACTCACCTCGTTTTTGCGCACAAAGGACAACTAGTTTTGATGTACAAACACATATCTAAGACACCAATTTTGATGTACATTCATCCCTTTTTGATGCACTTACAACCACTTTTAATGAACAAAAAATTAGTTTTGATACACCAAAACCACTTTTAATGCACACCCTGTGCGCACCCTTGTATTTGTATTTTTTTCCGAAAAATATGCGAATAATTCGCCAAAAATTCTTTCATGTCATTTTTTCCAATTTAAGTGAAACGATCAATGCCTTGATTTCTTTCCATCCAACAACTAATGTTTATTCACAATTTACACAGAGCTTGTTTCACTTAAGAGTTGAAAGTAATTTTTGGGTAAAAAATTATTTTTTGTATCTTGAAAAAGGTAAAAAATAGTGAGAAGTACGAATTTTTAAAAATATAAAAAAATAGTTTTTGGTAGAAGGTAATTTTTAGGAGGATGCACTCCCGTTTATCGTAACATATATGAAACTTTGCCTTGACCAAAAAAAAAAACATACAAAACTTTGCGTCCATATGAAGAAAGTAGTTTTGGTTTAAAGAAAGCCGAGGCTCGAGATAAGCTGAGCCGTGACATTTGTACACCGAAGCGAAGCCGTCGGTGCTCGTCTAATGAAAGCTGAAGCTTCTCTGTCACTTGTGAGTTGCCTAGTTGTATTATTCTTTTCACTTATATTATTGGGAAAAAAAACTAAAAATATAGCCAGAAAAGGGAAAAATAAATACATCTCGTTGCCTCGCATCTCTCTCACTCCTCCTACTCTTTCCTTCAATCCTTCCACCCCCTCCCTTCTTCTGTGCTACGCAAAACCCAATTTCAATTGGATGGTGCGAATAGTTTCTCAACCGTTTCATCACCCTCAAAAGGTCAGTCCCTTCACTGATTGTGTTTAAACTAATGGAAAATTATTCATTCAATTCAATCGAATGTCAGATTTGGTTAGATTTGTCGCTCTTACTATGAAAAATCCTCCTCTCTGGTCTTGGCCTTTCATTTTCTGTTTTTCCATTTTCTCTCTCTGGTTATACTTCTTCTAGAGTGGGTTTGAAGTGAGCTGCAAACGTAATGTTTATTTCCTGGTTGGATAAGCTCGCTATGCGTTTCACCTTTGGACGTATTTGAACTGATTATTTAATGATCCGATGTTTATATTGGAAATTCTTTTTAGAAAGTGTTCATTTCCGATGGATCTGCAACTTCTACTCTAAATTTGGCTAAAATACCGTTTACTTGTTGATAATTTATGTACTGCATTTATATTCTCCATTATAATTTGGTTCCCTTACATAAAATAGTCGGATCTAGTTTTCTATATAGCTCAAGTAGTTTCAATCCTTTTTTTTTATGGGTTTGTGTATATTTCTTGATTTCCTTTTTAGTGTATTTGCATGTTTGTATACATATGGAGCTGTTTGATGGATCTACTGAGCGCAATTCTCTTGTAGCTGTCTTGACTTTTGTGTTGGAGGCATTTAATACCCGATTACTGGTTCTTTCGTTTATATTTGGCTTTCTCATGTTTTGTAGTTGTCTGGCGTGCTTTGATAGTGAACCTGAGGGCATTCTGAAGGCAGAGAGACATTGTTCATTTATTTGAACACTTGAACCATCAAAGTAAAGTAAAGATGGCGGCTACATTAGGTTGGAGGTTAACTGCAAGCAATGGTAGCAGCCATGGCAATCATGAATTGGTAAAATTATCCTTTTGCTCATTTGCCTCTTTCATTGTGTTGGAAACTGCAATTTTTATCTTTGTAATGTGATCATGCACTGCTATTATACAAATGAACTTGTGAAATTCTACTTTCATTAAGTGAATTTGGAAGGAGCAATTTTAATCACAATGTACAGAGCTTTTCAACTTCACTACTTATTGTTGATGCATACTAATTCTCAAAAACTTCGGTTAACTGAATCTCCAGATCGTCATTAAAGTGAGGAAAAACTTCGGTTAACTGAATCCTCGGATCGTCATTAAGTGAATTTGAAAAGCATGTCTACGTTTTCCTTTTCTACATGAAGGAGTTTGACATGTAACCTGGATGGTGTGCATTTCAGCATCACTTGGAGCTGCAAATTATAAATTTACCTTATCACAAACCCAATAGGTTTAATGCTGAGCTAAGAGAAACTTTTGATCATTTGATAAACCAATATTTCTTCCATTTTTTATATTTATTATTTCTCCCTAATAATATGATACAATTCCAGATTATTTACTTTTATTAGTTTTAATTATTATTTAATTTTCTCCATTTTCTAGTTAGTTTTCTTAGTTTCTAACTTCCTAATTTTTAGGCATTCTCTCCGCTCTCTCCATTATGTTACCCATTATCTGATTATTATTATTTAGTTTTAGAAGTTAGTTATTTTAATTTCCTTGTTACAAAAGGAGGAGATCAGATTGTGATTGGGCAGAGACATGAAGAATGAAATGAATTAGATGTGAGGATTCCTCAAAATTGGCTGAATAGCGAGATTCTTGCTTTTCAGATTTCGATTCCTATAATTTCAGTTGTAGGGTTCTAACATAATCAGTGAGAAATGGACTTCTATTTCAATAGGAAATTGTTCATTTTTTTATGTCTGCATGTGAACTTCAAGAAACTTGTGATGCTATTTTTGTTGCTTCAATAAACATAGGCTTAAAATATCTGATTTTTGTTACTACTCGCTTTGATTTTGCCTATTGATCCTTTTGATTTTTATAGACAATATGTGTGGAATTACTGAAAACAATGTTGTTTGGATAATTGAAGTTCTGAAATTGGTCGACTGCTATATTAACATGCACTTGATTGCTGCAGGAAAGAAATTTCGATGGGAAGTTCCAAGACTCTGAACCACCAACTCCACAATCTGTTGCGAAGATGGGGTTGAGGTAACTTACATACTTACACATTCCTATTAACAACTAAAGTAATGGATCGTTGTATCAATTTCAGTAAACCTGACTTTGTAATGTCTCCCCATAAACCGGTCACTGTCTCATAACTCACCAATACCTATGAAATCTGAGAAGTATATGTGCTGTGCGGTGCTCTGTTGACTGTTGGTATGATAGGAGTATTAAAAGATATAATCCATGCATGTCAGATATTTCTTATTTATCTGGAAAGTACTTATGAAGTCACTCATGTAACCATTGAGACAACATCATCATTGACCTAGTGAGGCTCCGCTATAGCGGAATCTGGGGGATCAAGATGGGGTACCCCTGCCCAAGGGGAAGGGAGTACACCTGATAGACCCAAGAAAAACTGAAATTCAGCTATGTGACAATAATAACTGAATTTAGTTAGAATGCACCAAAATTGATATAGGGACTAAATCCATCTCAAAAGCAGTGTATAAAAGCCAATGAGCATGAGGATGCGCCCCATTGGAACCATTGAGACAACATAAAGCAAATTCTCGACAAATATTTTTTTCATGTGGATTTATAAATCTTATACAATAATCTGAATTTGCAGAGATCGCACAAGTAGTATGGAAGATCCAGATGGGACCCTAGCAAGCGTTGCTCAATGTATTGAGCAGTTGCGACAAAATTCTTCCCCAGCTCAAGAGAAAGAATATACCTTAAAAAAGCTTCTAGAACTTATTGAAACTCGTGATAGTGCTCTTGGTGCTGTCGGTTCTCATTCTCAGGCAGTTCCTGTCTTAGTTTCTCTTTTAAGATCTGGGTCACTGTCTGTGAAGATAGAGGCCGCTAGTGTACTAGGATCTCTCTGTAAGGAGAACGAACTCAGGGTAAAAGTGTTGCTTGGAGGTTGCATTCCACCATTGCTTGGTCTTCTCCGATCAAGCTCATCAGATGGTCAAATTGCAGCTGCAAAGACTATTTATGCAGTTTCGCAAGGTGATGCTAGGGATCATGTTGGTTCTAAAATTTTTTCAACGGAAGGTGTAGTCCCAGTACTTTGGGAGCTGCTAGACAGAGGACATAAGGCTGGGAATGTGGTTGATGAACTAATGACTGGAGCTTTGAAAAATCTTTCAAGAAGCACTGAGGGATTTTTGTCTGCAACTGCTCAAGCTGGAGGGGTGGATATACTTTTGAAGCTGTTGGCAACTGGAGAGTCACAAACTCAAGCTAATGTATGCTTTCTTCTAGCTTGTATGATGATGGAAGATGCATCAGTCTGCACTACTGTATTGGAATGTGGGGCAATAAAGCTTCTTTTGAAGTTACTAGGTCCTGGAAATGAAGCTTCTGTCAGAGCAGAAGCTGCTGGTGCTCTAAAGTCTCTCTCTGCTCAGTGCAAAGAGGCAAGGAAAGAAATAGCTAATTCTAATGGTATACCAACCCTGATAAACGCAACAATTGCTCCTTCCAAGGAATTTATGCAAGGTGAGTATGCACAAGCCTTGCAGGAGAATGCAATGTGTGCCTTGGCAAACATATCTGGTGGTTTGTCTTCCGTCATTTTTAGCCTAGGGAAGAGCCTTGAATCCTGCACTTCTTCCTCACAAGCTGCTGATACACTGGGGGCTGTAGCTTCAGCTCTTATGATATATGATAATGATGCAGAGCGTACAAAAGCTTCAGAGCCTCAAATTGTTGAGCAGACATTGATCAATCAGTTTAAGCCTCGGTTGCCGTTTCTCGTACAAGAACGCACAATAGAGGCCCTTGCCAGCTTGTATGGGAATCCTATCCTATCATCAAAGCTTGCCAATTCTGAGGCAAAACGCCTCTTGGTTGGGTTGATCACAATGGCTGCAAATGAAACTCAGGATGAGCTCATAAAATCCCTGCTTATGATCTGCAACAGTAATGGCAGTCTCTGGCAAGCACTTCTAGGACGGGAGGGTGTTCAGTTGTTGATATCACTTCTTGGACTATCATCAGAACAACAACAAGAATGTGCGGTTGCCTTGCTTTCTCTTTTGTCTGATGAGAATGATGAGTCTAAGTGGGCTATTACTGCTGCTGGAGGGATTCCTCCCCTGGTTCAGATTCTTGAGACTGGATCTGCAAAAGCCAAGGAGGATTCTGCATTAATCCTTGGAAACCTTTGTAATCACAGTGAAGACATACGGGCATGTGTTGAAAGTGCTGATGCTGTTCCTGCACTCTTATGGCTATTAAAGAATGGTAGCTCCAATGGGAAAGAGATTGCTGCCAAGACACTTAATCATTTAATTCATAAATCAGATACTACAACCATCAGTCAGCTTACTGCATTGTTGACTAGTGAACTTCCAGAATCTAAAGTATATATCTTGGATGCTTTGAAAAGTATGCTTTCCATGGTTCCACTGAATGATATACTGCAGGAAGGTAGTGCTGCTAATGATGCGATTGAGACAATGATTAAGATACTGAGCTCTCCCAACGAAGAGACTCAGGAGAAGTCTGCCTCCGCTTTGGCTGGAATCTTTCACTTTAGGAAGGACTTGCGAGAAAGTGCAATTGCTGTGAAGACTCTTTTGGCAGTTATGAAGCTGCTGAAGTCAGAGTCAGAAAAACTACAAATAGCAAGCTCATCATGTCTTGCTGCATTATTTCTTTCAGTAAGTGAGAACCAGGATGTGGCTCCAATTGCTAGGGATACTTTATCTACACTTCTTGTCTTGGCAAATTGTCCAGTTCTTGAGGTTGCAGAGCAAGCAGTCTGTGCTTTAGCAAACCTTCTTTTGGATGATGTTGTCTCAGGGAATGCTATACCTGAACAAATTATTCTGCCATCTTCAAGGGTTCTGCGTGATGGCACTACTTCAGGAAAGACCCAAGCAGCAGCAGCCATTGCACGTCTTCTACGTTCTCGATCTGTTTCAGATGATTTAAGTGATTGTATTAACCGTGCCGGGACCGTGCTTTCTTTAATTTCATTATTGGAAATTACTAGTGATGGTTCCTTTGCCATGTCAGAGGCATTGGATGCACTTGCTTCTCTATCAAGATCAGGAGTATCAAGTGGAAAAGTTAGACCATCTTGGGCTGTTATGGCAGAAACTCCAAACAGTATACTGCCAGTAGTCTCAAACATAGCTGGGGCAGCGCCAGCTTTGCAGGATAAAGCAATTGAGATATTGTCTCGGCTTTGTAGGGACCAGTCAGTTACTTTAGGAGAAACAATTTGCAGTTCCTCTGGCTGTACTTCATCAATTGCTAGAAGAGTGATTGGTTCCAGGGACGTGAAAGTCGAGATTGGGGGAGCCGCACTTCTTGCCTGTGCTGCCCGAGTGAATGACCAAAGAATGATGGAAGATTTGATTGAGTCACAATCCTGCTCTTACCTCATTCAGTCTCTGGTTGAAATGCTTAGCTCTCTGCAAGCTGTTTCTTCTGATGACCCCAGAGATGATAACAAGGATGTGATAAGCATTCGCAGGCTATGTAGTGGAGAAGAATCAACAAATCCTGAGCCGGCCATGACAACAAGTGTCATTCATGGTGCTAACATAGCAGTGTGGCTCCTCTGTGTCCTTGCTTCTCATGATGACCAGAGGAAAGTTGCAATAATGGATGCAGGAGCATTAGAAGCTGTCACTGAGAAGATTTCTCAGTTTAATCAGGTAAATTGTTACTAAGTACAGTACTGCTTTCCCTAGTACCATTGATCTCAATGTCTTGGCTTTTGACCATTATTATCTAGGTAATTCTATTTCCTCTGTAGTCGAAAAGTTAATGTCAATTTGATAACAATTATAAAATATCATCAATAAAAATTAAAATTGTAAACGAAAATGTTTCAGCAAATGTTCAAAAATGATTCCTCTATTATTCTACCTTCATTCTCTTTATTTATCTAATTGGGGAAAAGGAGTTTTAGTTTTTCATTTAAATAGAGGTAATTTAAGTCTCTGTAGCCAATTATCCTCATTAGTTGAAATTTGTGGCATGTAATGGTGGTATTTCTGAAATTTCATGCAATCATGATACCCAAATAACTTGTCGGGGTTTTTTGTGTATTTGAGGTAGAAGGATGAGACTTTCTCATTCCTCTGAAGGAAACTAAACAAGCTATGTAGATAGTGCCATATGCTATTCGCTGCATATAGATATTATTAATTAATTTACGACCCCTTATGCAGTATGATCTGAGCGAGGATTGCAGCATATGGCTTTGTGCTTTATTGTTGGCAATATTGTTCCAAAATAGAGATATTATACGTGCTAATGCAACAATGAAAAGTATTCCAGTGCTTGCAAATCTCTTGAAGTCAGAAGATGCAGCGAATAGATACTTTGCCGCCCAAGGATTAGCAAGTTTGGTCTGTAATGGTAGCAGGGGAACTTTACTATCAGTTGCTAATTCTGGTGCAACAGGTGGACTTATATCTTTGCTTGGTTGTGCCGATGATGATATATATGATCTTCTGAAACTGTCAGAAGAATTCTTTTTGGTGCGATATCCTGAGCAGGTTGCTCTTGAAAGGTTGTTTAGGGTTGATGACATTAGAGTTGGGGCTACATCTCGAAAAGCGATACCTGCACTTGTTGATATCCTTAAACCAATTCCAGAACGTCCAGGTGCACCTTTCCTTGCACTTGGGCTTCTGACTCAACTTGCAAGAGATTGCCCCTCAAATAAGATGGTAATGGTGGAGTCAGGGGCGTTGGAGGGACTCACCAAATACCTCTCTCTAGGACCACAAGATACAACAGAGGAAGCTGCAACAGATCTGTTGGGACTTTTGTTCTCTAGTGCTGAAATATGCAAGCATGAGTCTGCATTTGGAGCTGTAAATCAGCTTGTAGCAGTCTTGCGCTTGGGTGGAAGAGGTGCAAGGTACAGTGCAGCAAAAGCATTGGAGAGTTTGTTTTCTGCTGACCATATAAGGAATGCTGAAAGTTCTCGACAAGCTGTCCAGCCACTAGTGGAAGTTCTAAATACAGGCTTGGAGAAGGAGCAACATGCTTCTATTGCTGCATTGGTCAGATTGTTAAGTGAGAATTCATCTAGAGCCCTAGCAGTAGCTGACGTTGAGATGAATGCAGTGGATGTTCTTTGCAGGATACTTTCTTCAGACTGTTCAATGGAGCTCAAGGGTGATGCTGCTGAGTTGTGTGCTGTTCTATTTGGAAATACAAGGATCCGATCTACAGTGGCTGCAGCACGTTGTGTTGAGCCCCTGGTCTCTCTTCTTGTTACAGAGTTTAGTCCTGCTCAGCATTCAGTTGTCTGTGCATTGGACAAGCTCTTGGATGACGAGCAATTGGCTGAGCTAGTTTCTGCTCATGGTGCTGTTATACCTCTTGTTGGCCTCCTGTATGGAAAAAACTACTTGCTGCATGAGGCTGTTTCCAGAGCTCTTGTGAAGTTGGGTAAAGACAGACCTTCTTGCAAGATGGAAATGGTTAAAGCTGGAGTTATTGAAAGCATTCTTGACATACTGCATGAAGCACCGGATTTTCTTTCTGGGGCCTTTGCGGAATTGCTTAGAATACTTACAAACAATGCTACAATTGCCAAAGGTCCCTCTGCAGCTAAAGTGGTTGACCCTCTTTTTCTGTTGCTAGCAAAAGCAGAATTTGGCCCAGATGGCCAGCACAGTGCTTTACAGGTTCTTGTTAATATACTGGAGCACTCGCAGTGCCGTTCCAATTACACCTTAACCTCTCACCAAGCTGTTGACCCACTTATTTCCTTGCTAGATTCTCCGGTTCCGACAGTTCAACAACTTGCTGCGGAGCTTTTGTCACATCTTCTTCTGGAAGAAAACCTCCAGAAGGATCCATTGACACAGCAAGTTATTGGTCCACTTGTACGTGTTCTAGGATCTGGTATACACATTCTACAGCAGAGAGCTATGAAGGCCCTTGTTAGCATTGCACTCATCTGGCCCAATGAGATTGCAAAAGAGGGTGGAGTTGGTGAACTATCAAAAGTAATATTGCAGTCTGATCCTTCACTTCCTCATGCTTTGTGGGAATCTGCTGCTTCTGTTTTGTCCTGTATTCTGCAGTTCAGTTCTGAATATTTTCTGGAAGTACCCGTGGCAGTACTTGTAAGGCTACTTCATTCTGGTACAGAGAGCACAGTTGTAGGAGCACTAAATGCACTTCTGGTGTTGGAAAGTGATGATTCGACCAGTGCTGAAGCCATGGCTGAAAGTGGGGCAATAGAGGCTCTTTTGGACCTTCTTAGATCCCATCAGTGTGAGGATACTGCTGCTAGATTGTTGGAAGTTCTGTTGAACAATGTCAAAATTAGAGAGTCGAAAACAAGCAGGGCTGCTATCTTGCCTTTGTCCCAGTACCTTTTGGACCCACAAACCCAAGGTCAGCAGGCAAGACTGCTTGCCACTCTAGCCTTGGGTGATCTGTTCCAGAATGAGGCTCTTGCTCGATCTGCTGATGCTGTTTCTGCTTGCCGTGCACTGGTGAATATACTCGAGGACCAGCCCACTGAAGAAATGAAAGTGGTTGCTATTTGTGCTCTGCAAAACCTTGTAATGTACAGCCGCTCAAATAAAAGAGCAGTTGCAGAGGCTGGTGGTGTTCAAGTTGTGTTGGATTTGATTGGTTCTAGTGATCCTGAGACCTCCATTCAGGCTGCTATGTTTGTTAAATTATTGTTTTCCAACCATACGATTCAAGAATATGCTTCTAGTGAAACAGTCCGGGCAATAACAGGTACGCAATAATTAAATAGCCTGACCTGACCTTTCCAAGTCAGAAGGCATTTGATTTGAATAGTATTCATATTTTTCTAAAAGTGTATACTCTTGCAGCTGCAATTGAAAAGGACTTATGGGCAACCGGAACTGTGAATGAGGAATATCTCAAATCTCTAAATGCTCTCTTTGGAAACTTTCCCCGATTGAGAGCCACGGAACCAGCTACGCTTAGCATCCCTCATTTGGTAACATCCATTAAAACAGGATCGGAGGCAACTCAAGAAGCAGCTTTGGATGCAATGTTTCTTTTGAGACAGGCTTGGACAGCATGCCCAGCTGAAGTGTCCAGAGCTCAGTCAATTGCTGCTGCTGATGCAATTCCTCTGCTTCAGTACTTGATCCAATCTGGCCCACCTCGTTTCCAGGAGAAATCTGAATTTCTGTTGCAGTGCTTGCCTGGAACTTTAACAGTCACCATTAAGCGCGGAAACAACATGAAGCAATCAGTTGGAAATCCCAGTGTCTTCTGCAAGCTTACACTGGGCAACACCCCTAGACAAACTAAGGTGTGTCCTGCTTTATATTTACAATTATCTGCTGCTGCTCATGGTTTCACAACTTACCTTTGAGGGTTGCTTAATATTTCCCAGAGACTTGAACAACCCAAACTTTTTTCTGCCAATTTCTTCAGAAGATTAAGAGTACTTGTGGTTTTGTATTTTTTTCTTCTATTTATTATGTCTATATTCAACAATCCTGTTCAGGTTGTGTCCACGGGTCCTAACCCGGAATGGGACGAAAGTTTCACATGGACCTTTGAGAGTCCTCCAAAGGGGCAAAAACTTCACATCTCATGCAAGAACAAGAGCAAAGTTGGCAAGGTAAATAAAAAACCTGACACTGGGCCGGTTATCAATAATCTTATATAAACTGATTCGGGCTATTATTTGGCAGAGTTCTTTCGGTAAAGTGACAATCCAGATTGATAGGGTGGTCATGCTAGGAACCGTGGCTGGAGAGTACACCTTGTTGCCGGAGAGCAAAAGTGGGGCTTCACGCAATCTGGAAATAGAATTTCAGTGGTCTAAGTAGTAATATGATCGTTTCCGGTTGAGTGTTCTTGCATGGACAGGGACACAGTTTCCTGTAAATCATACACATCAAATTACTTAAGGAAGACTCATTCTCACACACCAGGTGTGCTGTTTCCATTCTTGTGAAGACGACCTGTTCTAGCAGGCGAATCTCCCTCTTTCTTGATCTTTTATATTGGGTTGATATTTATGACATTTTTAATGTATATAGCTTTAGAAGATATTTTGATTTCTTCCTCTTTTTTTTAAACCCTGTTGTCCTGAATGGTGATTTTGCCACATCCCATCAATTCTTTTTGTATACTTGTGTACTGTCATCATCTCTGAGTTGGTAGGCCACTTTTACAAGGACATAGTATGTGTGAAATATTGGATTTCAGAACCTTGCAAATAACTGTATTTTTTTGTTGGGAAAAAGTATAGGCAATATGTTTCAGCCAGCAAGAGAGATCTTTCATCTTCTATCATAATTGCGACAAAACCACTATCAATTATTTGCCCAATTGTTTTCCAACAAACTATTGCCCGGACCATAAACTACTGTCAAAGGTAGATTGTCATCCCAACACGAGCAATTTTGCATAGGCGAAATTAACAAGTTGGTCCTGATCATACCACGAACCAAAGAAGGGTTTACTGAATATAACCAACCCACACGAGTAAGATGAGGTCCCTTAGATAATATCACTAAAAATCACCCTTATATTGACAAACCATCCACTCAAATAGAAATTACTAAGAACCACCATTATCATTGGTCCAGTTAAAATTCAACCACGCCCCCACTTTTCAATTTACCCATCATTAAGAGTGTGAGAAAGAAAATGTGAAGGGATTTAAATTAACTATGCTTCACGTATCAAGTGGTATCAAGCTGATTCGAGTTCAAGTGGAGGAGAATGATGCAGTGAAGCCAACCATGTCTCCTACCGACGTCGATGAGTTGATTCGAGTCCCATTTGATGGACCAATTACTAGAAGTCGGGCTAAGAAGATTGCTCAAGGCACAACAACGATCTTAGTTCGATTAGCAACCATTGTTGAAGGGTCCAGCAAGACGAGATGGTTCACTTGCATTCGACATCAACTAAGCCCAGATTCAATGGATTAATTCATATGGGCGAGTTTCACATCTATTTCCTTATTTAGAATCATGGAATAGCTTCTCTCACTTTATGGCTGAATTTAGTAACTAACCGGGTGAGATAAGTTGTTACATGGGTCAAAGTCAACGCTTTGACTTGATAGATTAAATATAGAAAATTAGCTTTTATTTATTTTATTATATGGGCGATTTTTATTAGTTTGTTAAGAGATATTTTCGACCATAGGCAGATTGTTAGTGGTGGATAATCTCTCTCCTATCTTTTTGTTATCTTTTAGATATTTTAAGTTTGTTAGGATATTTTCCTTAAATAAATAAATCAGTCGTGTGATTCAATTTTCAAGTTCATTCAATCGATCAACATCATCACCTTCAAATTTGCGATCTCATCCTCTCAATCTCTAGTTGTGTTTGTTTAAGTTTGGTTTGTTGACCTAGTCAATTAAATTGTTCTAGTTTTGATTGTTAAAGATCAAACTAGTTAATCAATTGGATTTAGCATTAGAGCCAATCCGTTGAACTATCAAGTTGATTCCTTCACTTCATCACACTCAGTTTCGTCATTCTTCAATTCGTTCTTATTTCTTGTGCCACAAATTTCTCATTGTTTAAGCAATTTCAGGATCGAAATCACATTACAAGGTAAGATCGGGACTTGTGTGGGTTTCAAACAGGGTTTCTAAGGAGCTATACGAAGCAATTACGTATCAATAAGATTCCAATTTCCATAAATAAATGAACAAGCATTAACCAATTTCAGATATTTCTTTCACTATCTCATATCATATATTTAAATAAACTCTCACCAATTTCAGCTTATCTTATATCAAAATTCAAAATATGAATAACTCTATAATTAATAAACATATTATCACTCTTTTCCTTAAACTAGCTAATTTACCAAGTTAGTGTTCCCTGGCATCTTCCTCAACTACAAATCAGCAGAGTGAATATGAGCTTAGGCTTCTAACATAATAATAGTGCTCATGAACAATCAAGAACCCACTAGCTGTCTTTCGTTTCATTGTCAAATACAAATCAACAGAGTGAATATGAGCTTATCTCAAGAACATTCAGCTACAACGCACCAGTTGTCTTTCGTTTCATTATCAAATTTATAAATTTCTCATGCCAATTTACATAACAATCAAGAGGCTAAAATTTGTTGAACTCTAAATGAAAACAAAGGAAACCAGAAATTCAGTGGCTTCTCAAAAACTACAAATGAAAGGCTGATATCTACAATGATCTTCTAGTATTTGGGATGACGAGAAGTAATGGCTTCGAGCCATGGACACGAAAATTGCTTTTTGTAAGTCTTGCAATTTAATCCCATACATTGAATGAGTAGAAGGAAACTCAAAGAACTTGCAATTCAAACCCTAGATGCAGTAGTGGAGGCCAGCGACCACCAATTCTTAACCAGGCAGCATCGACACAAAACAATTGAAAATTTGGATCTTTCTCAATTGAGAAATATGAACCACGGTTGACATGAATACATTAAGAAACAAAATTCATTTAAGAAAGGCAAGTTAATACTTGCGGAAAAGTGAGAATATATATTCTAGAACAAAGCGGAAGTAAAATTCTTGAAGGCGGTCCTTACAGACCAAGGATCTCGACCTTAAAACTATAAACGAGTTATTAAAAAAACTTTAAAAGTCTTCAACTTCTTCAATCTTGAATCACCACTCCCTTACTCCCTAATGTTCTGTATAGGGACGGTTGACACCAGTCGGCCATGCAAGAGAAATAAAACGGTCGGTCAATCTAACGAAAGACTACGCAAGTGGAATATTATGTGAGGTTCTTGTGATCTTAGTTGCATTATGACAATCGGTCTCGGAATGAAAGCCGGTCGATGGCATAACCCAAATAATTTCACAGAATGAGAAAATATGATGAAGAGAGATTAGGACACCACAATGCTATGGTTCCTTAAGAATGACAAGGTTATGTTGGGAACTTCAGCTATCAACCAAGATTTCGAAAAGCCTCCATCGACTTATCAAATCTACAACCAACCTCACCGAATGCGTGTTGTCCGAATTCAGATTGGAACATAGATTTATCAAAGCCGGGAGCCAGAATGGTTTTCCAAGTTGTAGTCACCACCCTGAACACGTTTTAATGGGTGTGCACTAGCACTTATTTTCTTTAATTACAAAACGTTGCATTCAAGTTAGAAGCTTTTAAGACGGCAACGCGATATGCCATAAGATATAGAATCCCGCAAAGGGCGTAAAGGGTTCCTATGTCCTGATACAAGGCACTAGCTAGGTGTCAAACACTCTTCAAAGCGGTTGAGCGAGCAGGGTCATGACCAACATTAGGGTCTAGGTCCATCCTAATGAAAAATATTATAAAGAGTTGTTCAGGGGTTAGTGAACCCCCACCCCTAATTCTACGCTAGTCCAAAACAACGAATCTCAAATGAGATCGTGAACAAACAGGTGCACAAACATTGCAACCTAAATATAACTTCTAGCGCATAAAAATAATAATAACAATAAGCTACCATGGATCATTATTTCTATGCATAATAAACCCTAATTCATTTATATGTTTCAACATGGTCATTATTTCTATAATAACCTAAGTTCATTCTATTCAAACAACCGTTCCCAACACAACATGCAAACATGAATATGATAAATATGTTCAACTCATCTTAGACGACCTTGCAATTCAACGATTGATTTCCTTTTCCTGATTCATACATAAGATACAAAATAAATTATAAGAAATTTATTTTGTTCAACTTTTCCTCGTAAGTTGAATTCTTATAACTCGTCTAAGTTTATATTTCTAATAAACTTGTATTATTAACATTAATAAAATCTTTCTTTATTAATGTAGAACCTTTTTATTTTCTTTGTATTGCATATTTTAGATTCTTTATTTTTATGCATACATATTAACTAAAAATATTTACCCATATGTTATTTCAATAAAAACATATCTTTTTGCAAATTGCATATTTTTAAGGCATAAAATTAATAACATTCATCATTTGTTTTCTATTTGCAAATTTTATAAGAAAACATATTTTGTGTTTTTCTCTCATAAAACTATCATAAAAATATTTTTAACATCTTATAAATTATGATTTAAAAATATTTATTTTATTTTAAATACCCCAATTTATAAAAATACATAAAATAAGGTGAAAATGGGTAAGGATGCAGCCAAACGGGCCGGGTCAGGCCCGCGGGCCTGTTACTTACAACAGCAGCAATAATATGCGTCTCCGATTTCAGAAGCTTCGTTCTCTTTCGTCTGGAAATGGTTCGAGGCGTGTGAGGTGTCGTTGGAACCGGGACGAGCAGCCCTACCAACTGTTGGCAAAATCGACGGCTAAGGTGGTCTTTGGTGTTCAGAAAACACCGTTAAACAGGCGGCTCCGGTTAGTTCGAACTAAAACAGAGCCGGATTTTTGTGTGGGTTTCTAGATCGATTTTTGGCCAACTCTCGATTGGAAAGGGAGGGTACTTAGGATTAGATAGGAAATGTCAAGAGGTATTTATAGGGCCAAGAATGAGCTTCAACGCTCCAAAAACAAGCCCGAAATCCTCCATTAATGCCTTAGACACAATCCCGTTGATTTTGCCCATTCATGGGTGATTTATCTTATAATTGAATCGAGATTGATTCTCTAATCTGTCTTTTGACTCCTCTCAATCCTTTCCATCTTAAATCCGACCTTGTTCCTCTTCAATTCAAATTTAATTTGAAGGATTCCAAAAATGTTGCACTTTGACCTAGATCGAGATTTTCGGGATGAGTTTAATTGATTGCTTCCAAATTGATTGAGGGAACTTGTAGAGGGTTAAAAAAATGACAAGTAGGATTTTACGGAATCCATTTTCGTTAAGAAACGAGATCAATTTCCTCATTTGAAGTTAACAACAAGTTGGGGAAGAAGAACCCCCATACTTGAATCTATTTTCAAGAATTTGCACAAACAATCCCTCTAGTTTAAGAAATGGACATGGGATGTCCTTGATATTAATAAATATCCTTAATATCTTTTTAAAGAATAAAACTTTTAATCAAAAATATTTTTATAATGATTCTCTTTGTTTATAAAAATATATTTAAACAATTTTGATACCTTTCTCTTAACATTCTAATTTTATTTATTTTATCTTCCTTTAACATATGGGTAAGGTCCATTGTTATTTCAAATAACACTTTAGTGGTTAGTTGCTTAACTTTCATTTAATAACATAACTTAGGTAAGCAATATATCATTATTATGCAAATATTGCCACAATTTGATTTATTAAACAAAATAAAAAGGAAATTACATAATTGTCCTCCTTGAAAAAGAGGGTTATTACAATAGTATCCCCTTTAAAATAGTGTTGGGACGTTGTTGGGACCTCTGGTTCTAAACAACGGATCAACGATGCTATTCTCCGAGTTTTGATAATGACAAACACCATGAGGAACTAATGTGGTTTGTTCAAGTATTTCTAAGGAACGTAGGTATAGCCAAGAACTCTCATGAATGACAAAAAACCACAGAAGCTCACAATGCAGAGTTCCCATCAAGGGAACTCTGAAGAGGAAAGTTACCATGAAATGGGAACGCCCAGGAATGATCAAGAGAACACAAGCTTACAACGATGAAGAGTTTCCATCAAGGGAACTCTGAAGAAGACAGTTCCCATAACATGGGAACTCACATGTGAGGACAACGACCTTTCAGCGCAGATCGCATGATTCTGTCTTGGACAACCCGAAGGAACAGTCTGAGGATCAGACTATCACGAATGATCCAACGGTCCGATTGATTCAAGAAGTTGACCTAGTTCAAACCAAAGTCACATGTGAAGAAAGTACAACTTGGGCATCACGCAAAGGGAATTTTGGACACAATTGAAAGATGCGATTGCCCAAGCTCACCTGGACAATAAAGCCAAATGAATAGTACTCGGATTGAGCACTTCTCCCAGAACTCACAAACACCCACACCAGAGAAAAGAAAGAAAAAGAAGAGAAGTCCCCGCCGACGAGTGTGTGATCTCGACGACGGTGAAGCCGAAGTTCCCAGGGGCATGGGAACTGAGAAGTCGGTGTAAGGTTTGAGTTACTTGTATTTTGTTGTTGTGAGCTTAGGAACTCAGTTGAGAGGATTCACTAGTGTTGCTAGAGTTAGGTAGAAGTCGTAGGAACAGAGAAGTGTGGATCCGGCTGTTGTAACTAAGGAACAAAGCAATTAATATAAGTAAGTCATTCAAAATCCTCCAAGCGGAGGTAGAGGTTTACCCATACAACTAGTTGGTTGTAGTGGGGTTCCTCTATAAGGGAACTGCGTTCTTTACTGCTTTTAATACTTGCTCATAATTTACTTCCGCTGCCTTAGGAACAGCTTAACAGCCAGTTCCCAAGCTCTTTGCTAACGGTTTACGATCCAACAATTGGTATCAGATCGGGTTTGCTCTAGATTTGTGTTAGCATCGCAGGTATCAAATGGCTCAGGAACATACTCAGGTAGGGAACAACACTAGTAAGCCGCCGAGGCTTATTACAGGAAGATTCGAAAGCTGGCAACGCGACATGAAGGATTGAATGCGTGGCCAGGACTACCAAGCCTGATGTGTTATCGAGAGAGGGAACTT
The DNA here is from genome assembly GCA_964016875.1 of Fallopia convolvulus. Lineage (NCBI taxonomy): Eukaryota > Viridiplantae > Streptophyta > Magnoliopsida > Caryophyllales > Polygonaceae > Fallopia > Fallopia convolvulus. The sequence continues at coordinate 28,364,874 of OZ024734.1, read as the reverse complement.
CGAAATTGATCCAGCTATAGTCAGCCACCTCTCAAAGTGGGGACCCAACAAATACAAGTGCATGGAAGCCAACTACAAGGCCAAACAGTACTTGAAGAGGTCCATGTGCGTGCAAGACTGTGATAGGGTAGCAAATCTTGACAAAGCTAAGGAAATGTGGGAGGCCATCCAACAAATGCACGTTGGGAACTCAGATCTCCGAGAAGATTTTCAGATGAATGCAAAAAGGGAGTTCTACAACTTCCAAATGGAGATGGGAGAGTCTGTCGATAGCTATGAGTCCCGATTTGAAGGACTTTGTACCAAAATGGAAGGCTTGGGGATCACCAAAGAAGAAATCACCCATAAGATGAAGGTCCAACAGCTCTTCAACGGATTGACTGGAGAATGGGTGAACGAGAGAACAATATTCAAGGAGAATCCGGAAAATGGAACTCTCATGCTCCATCAAGTGTTTGGAAAGCTAGTGGGACACGAGAAGAGAAAGATCGATGATAAGGAACAGATTCGAGCACATCGAGGGATCACACTCAAGATTGAGAAGATGCTCAAATCAACTCAAGAACAACACGAAGACTCCGAAGAAGAAGAGGATGAGGAGCTAGCTCTCGTAACAAAGGCTCTTTGAAACTTCTACAAAGGGAAGCTCCAAAGGAACAACGGGAACTGGGGAAAAGGACAGAGTTCCCAAAGAAAACCCGCAGAGAAGGACCTCTCGGATGTCACATGTTACAAGTGCAACAAGAAAGGACACTTCGCTAAGGAATACCCACAGGGAACTGACGGCCGGAAGCAAGGGAAAAAGGCCTACATCGCCACCTGGAGCGATGATGAGGACGAAGATCCCGAGTCATGGGCACTCCCAGACATGTGTGGAATGGCCATAGGAGAAACCACTGGGGAACAACCCAGTGAGGTAACCACTGAAACTGTTCTTGCTTCTTTGAATAACTATGAAAAACCTGAGCTGTTGAAAATCCTTTCATGTCTTGTCAAAGATAATATAAAACTGCAAAACAAGTTGGAAAAACAGGAACACATAAATGCTCAATTAGTTGGTCTTGAACCCTGTCCCAACTGCATATCCCTTCTTGAAAAACTCAAGTACCATGTGTCTCACATCGTAGATCTAGAAATTGAAATCAAAACTCTAGAGAAAGATGAGAACACCCTCTTACAAAACCTGAGTAAGACTCCCGAACATCTTGAAGCCTCTAGTTCCCAAATCAAGTTTGTCCCAGCCAAACACGGCATAGGATACAAAACTGAGAGCTCAAAGAACGGGAAGTCACCCCTGAGTGAACATGAAATCTATGAGTGTAGGGCCTTAGAACTCCAATGTGAGAAACAGAAAAATGCTCATCTCGAGGAGAAAATCAGGGTCCTAGAAAGTGGGAAAGGTGGTGAGAAAGATTATTACACTGGGAACGCTGGACATAGACTTTATGTCCAAATTGCTAAGGGAAACGGGTCACGAGTGTACAATAAGGAAACCATGGATAGGAACAGAATCCAGAGACCACACCCAAAATACTACCCGGGAGAATACTATAAGACGTGCTGGAACTGTGGTGCTCATGGGCACTACAAGGAAGCATGTCCTAAGAAAAGAGCCCAAACCCTTAGAAACCGTGAGTTCCTAAACAAACAAAAACATCATGCTAATCACCAAAGGAACTCCAACTCTCAAATCACTCATGATATCAACATCGCTGACTATGTTTTAAATGAGAATATTTTCCCTTGCAAGGGACCTTGCAAGAGTCATCTTGCCTGGGTCTCAAAACACTAACTTTACCTTGTAGGTGGCAGTGAGAGGGAACAATAGATGGTTCATAGATAGTGGATGCTCGAACCATATGACCGGAAACAAAGATATCCTCATCTCACTCCACACTCATGCCGAAGGAGGCCACGTCTCATTTGGCAATAAAAACAAGGGAGAAGTAATTGGAAAGGGAGAAGTGTTGCTAAATAGATCAATCAAAGTCAGCAATGTAAATCCGGTGAAAGATCTGGGATACAATCTCTTAAGTGTTGCCCAGATGTGTGATCAAGGGAACAACGTTGTCACCTTCGACTCAGAAGAATGCCTAGTTATTAACAAAAATACCAACAAAGTGGTTCTGAGAGGAAGAAGACACAACAACGTTTATGTAGTAGATACAGAATTTGAACCACCAATGAAGCTGTGTCTTGCGAGTTCCCACGATGACACGGAACTCTGGCACCGAAGACTAGTACATACAGGTGTCAATCAAATCCTGAAGCTCTATCTACAGGATCTGGTCATCGGTCTTCCATGGATCAATCTCGAAGGAGTCCAAATGTGTGAAGCATGCGTTCGAGGGAAACAGACTAGGAACTCGTTCAAACCCAAAAAGGTGGTGAGCACAACCAGGCCTTTAGAGCTAATTCACATGGATCTCTGTGGTCCCATGCGAACATCCAGCTATGGTGGAAAAAGGTACATGTATGTCTTAGGGTCTGACCATGGGGCTAAAGTTGAAAGCCATCAGGTCTGACCATGTAATTGAGTTTCAAAACTCAGAGTTCCTCAACTTCTGTGACAAACATGGGATCTCTCACAACTTCTCAGCCCCTCGCACTCCTCAACAAAACTGAGTGGTCGAGAGAAATAATAGGACCTTGGAGGACATGGCCAGAACCATGATGCTTGAAAGCGGAGTTCTTGAGTATTTCTGGGCTGAAGCCATCGCCACATCTACATACATCTTGAACCGAGCCATGACAAGGCCTTTGTTCAAGAAGACATCCTACGAGCTCATCAAGGGGAGAAAACCAAACATCTCCCACCTAAGGACCTTCGGATGCACATGCTTTGTCCACAACAATGGCAAAGACAACCTTGGAAAATTTGATCCCAGAAGCGATGAAGGGATCTTCCTGGGATACTCATCACAAAGCAAGGCTTAAAGGGTCTATAACAAGAGGACCAAGAAGATAGAAGAAATCATCCATGTCGTTTGCAACGAGAAATCTGTAAAGATGGGAACAGAGACCCAAGGAAAGGGAACTCTGTTCAAACTGGTCAGACAAGAAGACGATGACGATGACGATGATGAGCCAAGGAAGAGGGATGAAGACTATCCAAGTGCAAGTAACATTCCACAACTAGGGGACAACGAAGGAGATCCAACTCTCACTGATCAAATCTCCCTCGAGGTTCCCTCCTCAGAAGAACTACAAGACACCTCCAACTCTCTTGTTCCCCAAGACAATACCCTGCCAGAATCAAGTGTTCAGGGGGAACAAGAGGGAACTTGCCAGGAATCTCTGAAGAAACACTCAATGAAGAAGCTGAAGATGAGTGTTCCCATGAAAAGGAAGCCTCTACTGAAGATGACATAAGTGCAAGGGAACCCACTCATACAAGAAACTTTCAACAAAGGAAGGACCACCCCATTGAGAACATCATCTCCCCTTATGATAAAGGTGTACAAACTCGTGCCTCTCTCAATAATTTTTGTGCTTTTAATGCGTTTGTTTCAATGGTGGAACCCAAAAATATCAAAGAAGCCTTGAAGGACCCAAATTGGATCCAAGCCATGCAAGAGGAGCTCCACCAATTCGAGAGGAACAAAGTTTGGAAGCTAGTTCCTAGGCCCAAGAACAAGAACATCATAGGAACTCGATGGGTCTTTAGAAACAAGCTCGATGATACTGGAGCTATAGCAAGGAACAAGGCTAGACTGGTTGCACAAGGCTACAGGCAAGAGGAAGGAATCGATTACGAAGAGACTTTCGCACCAGTCGCCAGGATTGAGGCCATCCGACTCTTAATTGCATGCTGCTCACAAGGGATTCAAGCTTTATCAAATGGATGTGCAAACAGCCTTCCTCAACGGACATCTCAAGGAAGAAGTATATGTGGCCCAACCCCCAGGATTCAAAGATGAGAAGCTACCCAACCATGTCTATTTCCTGGAGAGGGCCCTCTATGGACTCAAACAAGCTTGGTATGACAGGTTTGCTCAATTCCTCTTGTCCCATGAATACCTTCGAGGTTCCATAGACAAGACTTTGTTTTTAAAGAAAGAGTTTAAAGACATTTTGATTGTGAAAGTATATGTTGATGACATTGTTTTTGGAGCAACTAACGAAACTCTTGTAGAGAAATTTAAGGACCTCATGAGCAGTGAGTTTGAGATGAGTCTCATTGGGGAACTCACGTTCTTCTTGGGACTTCAAGTATCTCAAACCAAGGAGGGAACAAAGATTCATCAACAGAAATACATCAAGGAAATGCTCGTAAAGTATGGGATCGAACACTCCAAGCCTATTGACACTCCAATCTCACCAAATTCAAGGCTCAATGTGGATGAAACAGTGATAAGTGTGGACCAAAGGAACTATCGAGGTATGATTGGGTCCCTTCTCTACTTAACAACTAGTAGACCTGATATTATGTTCTCCGTATGCCTTTGTGCTCTTTTTCAAGCTAACCCTATGGAATCACACCTGAAAGAGGTGAAGAGGATTTTCAGGTATCTCAAAGGGAACGATAACTTGTGCCTGTGGTATCCAAGGAACAGTTCCCTCGAGCTCATTGCATACACAGATGCGGATTTTGCAGGGCACCTTGTGGATAGAAAGAGCACATCAGGAATGGCCCAGTTCCTAGGGTCATGCTTAGTTTCATGGGGATCTAAAGAGCAAAACTCAGTGGCACTCTCCACAGCTGAAGCAGAATATGTGGCTGCTGCATCTTGTTGTTCCCAAGTTCTATGGCTTAAGTCACAACTCCAGGATTACGGTATGTCTTTTGGCCCAGTTCCCATATTTTGTGATAACACCAGTGCCATAAACATTTCCAATAATCCTGTGCATCATTCTAGAACTAAGCATATAGATATAAGGCATCACTTTCTACGTGACAATGTTGAAAGTGGGAACATCTCGATGGAACACTGTAGAACTGAAGTGCAAATTGCGGACATTCTCACCAAAGCTTTAGACAGACGTCCCTACCAGCGTTTTCGAATGCTTCTAGGGATGATAACTCTAAACTAAACAAGTCCCTGCTTGTTTCTCCCTTAATGCCTGACTAGTTTATACAAGATTGCATGATAAGGAACTCGGACTTATTGCTTTCACTATGCCATGATTACTAGTCTAAAGATAAATGTGTACAAAGGAACTCTATTTCTTTTGGCCCAAAATGATCAACCAGAGTTCCCTTTATCCCTCTTTACAAGCCACCATGACGGTTGATCATATGACCCACCCTAAGCTAGGGACCAGACAAACGTTCTCATGAGCCAAAATATTCACTCCTTTATCGAGTCGCAAATTGTCTGGTTCCCTTTTGAGTTCCCTAGCCCCACAAAAGGATGAGTGTGAAGTTCCCTTAACCACTTCACTCTCCCTGACCTTGATATGATCATGGGAACTGATACAAACTCGCAAGGGAACGCTGACTCATCTACAAAGACGAACCGTCACTTGGGAAACGGACTTTTGTGTTAGAGGCTCTGAAGCGTTAAGAGCAAATTGCGGACATTATCACCAAAGCTTTAGACAGAGGTCCCTACCAACGTTTTCGAATGCTTCTAGGGATGATTACTCTAAACTAAACAAGTCCCTGTTTGTCTCTCCCTCAATGCCTGACTAGTTTCTCTAAGAATGCATGATAGGGAACTTGGATTTATTGCTTTCAATTTGCCATGATTACTAGTCTAAAGCTAAATGTGTACAAGGGAACTTTATTTCTTTTGAACCTACATGATCAACCAGAGTTCTCTTCATCCCACCTTACAAGCCACTATGACGGTTGATCATATAACCTACCCTAAGCTAGGGACCAGACAAACGCTTCTCATGAGCCAAAATGATTACTCCTTTATCGAGTCGTAAATTGTCTGGTTCCCTTTGAGTTCCCTAGCCCCACAAAATGATGAGTGTGAAGTTCCCTTAACCACTTCACTCTCCCTGACCTTGATAAGATCATGGGAACTGATACATACTAGCAAGGGAACGCTGACTCATCTGAGAAGAAGAACCGTCACTTGGGAAGCGGAATTTTGTGTCAGAAGCTCTGAAGCGTTAAGAGCCAAGTATTCAAATTTTGAAAGGACTTCCCTAGAGATCGTGACGCGTGTCAAGAGGCGTGCTACGGAAGTTGAAACGATGCCCCACGTTCATTGGGCAACGGTTATCGAGGTTTTCCCACTTCCCTTTCTACCCTTCGCCCCTTCTCTCCTTAAAACCCTCATTTGCTATTTTTGGGATCTTATTCCATCTTCCACCTCTGTCATTCTTCTTCTCCACATCTCTTTCACTCTCTTTTTCAAGAAACCTCCAAAAACCTTCTCTCTTCCCAAAATTCCCTCAAATGGCCTCCACACACACCTTCGCCCAGATTAAAGCCTGGGTTCTTGCAAATCCTAGAATCCTCTTCGTCTCGCAATTAAACGAGATCGAGAAAGAACAAGATCAAGTCATGAAAGACGTTCTCATCGGAGGGCTCTACAACCAAGTAAGCCCTTTCTTACCACCTCCTCCTCCGGCCGACGAAACCTTAGCCTGGACCTCCTCTTCCGCCACCTCTTCTGAATCTCTTCCTCCTTCCTCCACCAACATCTCCTCCGGTACTGTCATCCTTGACAGTTTCGGAGATGCTCGTCCTTCTCTAAACGAGAAGCCTAGAAAATCCAAACACCACCATTCATCCAAAAAACGCCATTCATCCAAAGACCCCTCGAAATCCAAAAAATCCAAACATTCCAAAGATCCCTCAAAATCCAAAAAACGCAAACACACTGAGGTCTCTGAATTTTCGGAGCCCAGGAAGAAGCCCCACTTCAAATTCGAAGAATACTTGAACTGCTCCAAGGAAAGTTCCTGTATGGCCAAACCCCCTTTCGCCTTCCACTCGGACTCTGGGACCTCCCAATCCCAGAGCCAGCTCACTTCTTCTTCCCTCCCTCTTCCCATAACTGAGGGACCTCTCAAACCTCTTCCCTCAAAACAAAAGACTCCTCCACCACTTCCCTCTGTTCCCACAACAAAGGGAACTCCACCTCCACCACTCCTCTCTGTTCCCACAACATCGAGAACTCCACCTCCACCTCACAAAACTCCTTCCCCTCCTTCCTCACCCAAAAACACTTCTGTCCCTCCAACTCCTGCCTCAGGGACCTCTACTCCTCAGGTTCCCAAATCCACTCCTCCTCCCCCTTCTACACAAATTTCCACTCCTCTCTCCTCTCCCTTCTTCAACCACATCCCCCACTACCACAAAACTCCCCACTCCCTCTCCCTCCAAAACTACCGTCGTCCTCACTTCGGACGACGATGACCTCCCTCTCTCCGTTGTCATCGGGAAAATGATCAAGGACCTTCCTCCTCTCATCATGGGAACTGTAGAGGAGGAGGCTCAGCTCAAGGCTATAGAGGAAGAGCTCAACCAGGTCCCCACTGAAGCAACAACTGACCAAGGGACCAAGTCCCAAGAGAAGGTGGCTCCTGAAGAGCCCACGAAGAAAAGGGACCCAACACCAGCTGTTGGTGCTGGGGCAAGTACAAGTCATCCTGAAGATGACGCGGAGGGCTCCAGCTCAAGCTCCTCCGAGGACGAAGGGACCTCCAATGAAGAGGTCGAAGAAGAAGAAGAAGAGGCTCCAGCTGAAAAGGAGCCCGCTACGATCTCAACACCTGGACACCAAATGGTGGTGTCCGAGGGTTCCCATCAGCCACGGGAACGGGTGCTGATGATCGAAGCGGCTGAGTCCTCTTTGCAGAAAGGACTACGAACGGTCTCAAGAGGGAATTCTTCAAAGAGCACTACTAGAAAGGGGAAGGGACCTGCGCTGAAGAAGCTCCCTGTTGATGAGACTCGCAAGCTCCTCCCCCCGCTCATTGTCTCTGAAGAGATGCTCCATGCAAATGGAATGGGGGAACTGTGGGATCTGATCAAGGCCCAAGGCTGGGAGCAAATATGCAAGGAAACTGTGAGTGTAGATCCCTCACAGGTGCGTTGTTTCTACAACGACTTTGTAGTCCACAAAGACGGCACCCAGGGAACTCTCCATCACGAAGGCGATGAGTTCATCTTCACCACATCTACCATCCACGTTCAGCTTCAGGTCCCGGTTCAGGGACTTCATGATCTGCCTCACAAACTTTGGGAAGAGTACAACTGCGTCGAGGTGTACAACACCATCTTTGAGGGTCGAGTTCCCACCAAAGTGCTCTCGACCCATCATCTGTCCTTGATCGCCAAGCTTGCTCATCAATTCATCATCAATATGGTGATCCCTCGCCAGGAGAAGCGTCTGGTCGTCAACATCCCCAATGCCATCATCCTCTATCACTAGAAAACCCCGCTTCGCTCCCTTCGCACTCGTTTACCGGTTGCTCTTCTTATTCATGATTATGCCATCTTACTAATATTGTAGCGGAATACCTCTTCTTTTGTTAACCTTCTTCATTCATAAAAAAATGGGAAGGGCACAAAAAGGCCGGGACGCGGGCTCCTGAAGAGGGAAGCCCAACGAATGTCAGATGCAAAGCCCTACCAACGGATCCTGCCACTTCTGTAACAGAGGCTAAAAGGTGCGAATGAAGAAAGCTTGTTTGGGCTTTTAAAGTAAAGCCAAGCGTGAGGGAATGCAAAAGGTTTGGTAATTTCTCCTCCGACCAGGATAAAAGATCCCATTGAAGCTTCCTCCTCAAGAAGCCCATCAACCTTCCCAGAATCATACTAGGGCATATGGAGAAGTGTATGGCGTCCAAGTCCCATTCCCTCCCCTACTCTGGACTTATCAAGAAGCTTCTACAAAAAGAGGGTCTTTACGACGCCTCCAAGGAAGAAGTTACCATGGGAAGGGAACTTGACATCTCAGTGGTCCAAAAGATGAGGCACTCTGAGCCTGTAGAGGAAACGGCTCAACTGGAATCTGGTGAAGAAGGGAACTCTCAAGTTTTGCTTCGTATTGCCAACACCCTCGATCAAATTGCCAGGGATCAAGCAACGTTGGCCAAGGGACAAGAAAAACTTACCAAGGTCCTAACGCGTCTTTGTGATGCCCTGTTCCCACCAAGCCCATGATCTCTCCTCTTTTCCCTTAATCCAAATTTATCCACAAAAATGTACTCGTGTTCCCCTTGTACTTATAATCTTAAGTAATGAATTGGTTTTTAGTTTGATTGCGTATTCCTTTCTTCCTTATTATTGCTTTGCTTGTTTTCGATGATGTCAAAAGGGGGAAAGACAAAAAATGCGAGATGAGTTAAAAGTTTAAGTTATCACAGAACATGCATAAGCTAAGGGGGAACAATTGCATAAAAAGCTAAGTAAGATCTCAGTGTTTTTAATTGAAGTGGCTCCCCAATCTAAGTGTTTCACTAGAAGTGACTCCCCAAAATCATAAATAGGAACTCATTCGCATATCATTCATTGAAATACTTGCATATTTTTGTGATGGGTTTGTCATCATCAAAAATGGGAAAATTTTTGGGACGTTGTTGGGACCTCTGGTTCTAAACAAGGGATCAACGATGCTATTCTCCGAGTTTTGATAATGAAAAACACCATGAGGAACTAATGTGGTTTGTTCAAGTATTTCTAAGGAACGCAGGTATAGCCAAGAACTCTCATGAATGACCAAAAACCACAGAAGCTCACAATGCAGAGTTCCCATCAAGGGAACTCTGAAGAGAAAAGTTCCCATGAAATGGGAACGCCCAGAAATGATCAAGAGAACACAAGCTTACAACGATGAAGAGTTTCCATCAAGGGAACTCTGAAGAAGACAGTTCCCATAACATGGGAACTCACATGTGAGGACAACGACCGTTCAGCGCAGATTTCGGGCTTTTGTCTTGGACAGCCCGAAGGAATAGTTTGAGGATCAGACTGTCACGAATGATCCAACGGTCCGATTGATTCAAGAAGTTGACCTAGTACAAACCGAAGTCACATGTGAAGAAAGTACAACTTGGGCATCAAGCAAAGGGCATTTTGGACATAATTGAAAGATGCGATTACCCAATCTCACCTGGACTATAAAGCCAAATGAATAGTACTCGGATTGAGCACTTCTCCCAGAATTCACAAACACCCACACCAGAGAAAAGAAAGAAAAAGAAGAGAAGTCCCCGCCGACGAGTGTGTGATCTCGACGACGGTGAAGCCGAAGTTCCTAGGGGCAAGGGAACTGAGAAGTCGGTGTAAGGTTTGAGTTACTTGTATTTTGTTGTTGTGAGCTTAGGAACTCAGTTGAGAGGATTCACTAGTGTTGCGAGAGTTAGGTAGAACTCGTAGGAACAGAGAAGTGTGGATCCGACTGTTGTAACTAAGGAACAAAGCAATCAATATAAGTAAGTCATTCAAAATCCTCCAAGCGGAGGTAGAGGCTTACCCATACAACTAGTTGGTTGTAGTGGGGTTCCTCTATAAGGGAACTGCGTTCTTTACTGCTTTTAATACTTGCGCATAATTTACATCCGCTGCCTTGGGAACAACTTAACAACCAGTTCCCAAGCTCTTTGCTAACGGTTTACGATCCAACAAATAGTTTCGGACCCGAAACTAGTTTGGACTTATTAGATATCCATCTAAGAAAAGGGAGGTTATTACATTAGTGAGCGATTCTCCTAGTGTATCCAAGCTCACTTGTCATGTAAGGACCAATAGACGGTTTCTCCAAAACACACTTAATGAGCTGGTTCTTGTTCTTTGGCTAATGAGTTGAGGTATGCACGTCCCCATATTTAGAACTAGGAACATTCATAATCTTTGCAACAGACCCAATAGAGAAAGATATTTCAACGTCCCCAATGGTAGTAAAACCCATTGGTCTAGTAGGTTGATCTGCAAGTTGATAGCGTTGAATGAATTCAGTGAGAATAGACACACTCTGAAGGATATAACCAAAGATTAGTTCTTTTATCTGTCACCTGGCACTATTGATACTTAAGCTAAGATGAAAGGGGCATTCCTAGAGAATTATTTCCCTACAAAAAAATTAACCAACATGAAGAAAGACCTGAGTAACATTGATCAAGATAAGAATGAGAGCCTTTATGACTATTATGAAAGGTTTAAGAGGTTGGTAGCTAGTTTCCCTTATCATGGATATAGTGATAAGGATCTTATCTTCTTCTTATATGAGAGCCTTCTACTAGATGAAAGGAGGATGTTGAACGCTGTATGTGGTGGGAGTATCATGAACAAAACTCCCAAGGTTGTCGTTGAAATGATTGGAGAACTCTATAGGACTCTAGGTAGTTCAAGAAAAGAGCTAGCTCTCATTCAACTAAAGCATCCAATGTAGTTAATGTGAATCCTTCATTAAATTCTGGGATACAAGAGCTGAAAAATATGATAAAGTAGTAGGTGATGGCCAGTGCAAATCAGCATGTCAAGGCTTGTGGGATTTGCTCTGATATTTAATATTCCACTAATGCATTTCATACACTTCAAGCGCTTACTGCTGAGGTGAATGTTGTGGGTGGTTATGAGCCACCAAGGTCGAGGTATCATCCCTACTCCAACACATACAATCCGGGGTGAAAAGACCATCCCAACTTTAGGTATGAGAATCAACCTCAATAAAACCAAAACGGAGGTCTGCAACAGTTAAGACAACAATATGATCCTAGAACTTAAATGCAAAATTCCATCTCTTCGATGTCTACTGAAAAGATAATCAAAATCCTTGTTGCCATTGTTAGTCAAATGCATCCACCAAGAGACCAAGGCTAGGGTGAAGAACATGGAAATTCAGATGGGCCAAATTTCTACATCCTTGAGCAGGTTGGAAGAAAGGGACTCGGGGAAAATTACCATTACAAACCATAAATCCGAGGGAGAATGTGAGTGCCATCACATTGAGGAGTGAAAAAGAACTGAATTGCAACGAGATGAACTCCATAAAATCGCGACTGTGGGAGGATGACTACTCCCACGGTTTCAATAAAAAAATTACGGGCAATCCACTTGAAGATAACTACGATCACGGTTTGATCACAAAAGACTGGAACAAGTTTCTAGAAAAAAACCGCACCCGCAGTGAGGAGCACCGCGCTCGCGGTGATTGTGTCTCAAAAATTCTTGGAAATCTAGAAAAACTGCAACCGCGATCAAGCAATTGCGATCGCGGTACTGCTCTAGAAGTTGAAGACACGTACGTCCACCCCTATTTTCCTTCTGTTGGCTCTCAAAAGCCAAAACCTCCGTTCCTAAAGGTGCTAAAGGACACTATAAGGCCGGAAAAAATATCTTCGAGACCTTCTCCATGTGTGAGGTAAATACCCATTTACTCAAATTAATTAAAAGTGTTCCTAGATTTGCAAAGTTTTTAAAATAGATATTCACAATTAAAAGGAACCAAAAATCTACGAGGAAGCAAATGGTTAAGGTTAGTGAAAATGTGTCTATTGTTCTTCAAAAGCGTTTGCCAAAGAAGTGAAGTGACCCTGGCATGTTTACTATCCCTTGCATTATCGATGACACTAAAATTGAAAACGCCGTATTAGGCTTGGGTGCATCAATTAATGTTATGCCTTCTTAATTGTTTGAATTCTTAAAACTTGGATCTTTGCATGACACTGGGACTGTTATTCAACCAGCTGATCATTCTAACATGTTTCTAAAGGGGGTGTAGAGGATTTTGATGTCGAAGTTGATGATTTAATTTTTCCGCTGATTTCTTTGTGTTGGAATGGAATCAACCAAGCATGATTGTCCTATTATATTAGGAACACCTTTCTTAAAAAATGCCAACACTTAGTTTAATATGTCCAATGGATATTTAACCATGGAATTTGATAGAAAAGTGGATCAATTTAATATACATAATGTTTCTTGATAATTTTTATAGACATCGAGCCAACGACGTTAAACAAAGGCGATGCTTAGGAGGCAACCCGAGTTAAGTTTTCGTTCCTTTCCTTTGTTTTTGTTTAGTTTTGTTTATTTCCTTTTAGTTTTTCGGACTAAAGTGCATGTACTAAGTTCAAAAGACAGTTTTGTTGAAGAAATGTAACCGAGGTTTCTTCCAGAAATTCCAGATGTACATGTACTAGAACTGTGACAGTGGCATTGAGTTCGTGAGTAAAAAAAGAAAATAAAAAAAGATCCCGATTTTTTACTTTTACCCTTCTTCATTCTTCTACTACTCTCAACCTCTATTCTTCAAACCTCCAATAACTCTATGATAGAGCATATAGGTATAGGTCTTAGAGCATGTTTTTATTCTCGTTTTATGCATTTTAGCTAGGATTTTGATCTAAGTTTTAGTTTAGGTTTTATTTTCGTTTAGTTCGGAATCTACGCGCGTTTGTGCATAATTGTAGGTCGGAAGGTTGAAGACGGTGGATGAAAGGCTTAGGACCGGACCTCGGGATGCATATGGAGCGTTGAAGTGATGATCCGAGGTGAGAATTACAAGACAAGAGCAAAGTGGTAGACCGCGGAGCGAAGGCCAGGACCTTGCTGGAGGGCTCAAGCTACTGCGGCGAGAGCGCGGCTGAAACCGACAGGGCGCGCCCGTGCTACGGGTGGTCCCAAACCGCGCTCTTGCGTGTTGATGCGGCGTTAGTTGGGCTTCCACGAGATCTTATGGGCCGACTTTTAGTATTGCGTTTGGATATTTTTAGACATAATATAAATACTTTCTTTAGGTTTTATTTTGGATAATATGCTATCTTTTGCTTGAGTTTTATGCTATTGAAGAATTTGGAGATTTGTGGGAGACAAAACCCTAGATTTGCAATTGAAGAGAAATTTGACTCTTGTAAGTTTTATTTTTTCTTTAATATCGATTTCTAGCTAAATTTACCATGTCCAACTAGTTAGTTGAAGCTGTATGCATGATTGTTTGTGAGATTTGAATTATTTCTATTTGCCTTGACTAGATTGAATCTCTCCGTGCTTAATTGATTAAATTCACTTAGGATTATAATAGCTTGATCACCTATTCTATTTCTAGGTTGAATTATAACTAGAATAATTAAATAGATGGTGGAATTTAATTATTCATGGATGAATCCTTTGATTAAACTTATAGACGGTGGAATAAGGTTAATCAAAGGCTGAGAATTCAATCACAAGATTTCATGAATAGACGGTGGAATTCATGATTATTGTTTCTATTGAATGCTTTGAACTTAATTGCATGATCAATTTGACATAGAAGGTTTTCTAGGTTAATTGGTTAAAAGGTTGTTAAAGACGGTGTATATTAACAACCACCTTAAGCTTGAATTTCATAAATTCACAATAGATTAGTCAAGGGAAATCAAGATAAGAATAATCAAGGATCAAAACTCATGTATGCAATGGATACGAAACTAGTTGGACGCTTTTCTCCATATTTGAATCTTAAATCATTTTACTTGCTTTATTTTAAGTAGTTTTAATTACTTAGATTTTTAGTTTACAATCATAAAATCACCCCCTTAACTTAGTAATATTACTTAAATACAAGTATTCCGAGTCTCTGTGGGTTCGACCCTTACTTCCACTTTACTAAGGTTAGGAATAATTCTTTGACAGTGCTTTTATAGCGACGTAAAAGTGCTCGTCAAATTTGGCTCTGTTGCCGGGGACTCGACAAATTATTTGTATTTATCTAGTGTTACTTTTTATTTCTTTTGGGTGTGAACCACTTGCATGGTTCAGACCCGTGCTACTAATCCATCTCTTGTTGCGTTTGATTCAGAAATCGAATGGACAATCTCTAGGTTGCGCAGACAAGCTCTTGCAATCTCTCTGGAACTACCGTTCAACCTGGCACCTTCTTCTTGTTCTTCTGATTCTGAATATGAAAGCGTTCCTGAAGTAACAAAGATGGCTCAGACACTAAGACAGTTGACTGCACCTGATTCGGCCCAACAACATTGGCGGTGAAGCTACCTGCACTCCCTGACGGTGTCCAATTTGAACTGAAATGAGGACTGATTCGCCTCCTTCCTCAATTCTATGGGAAGGCGGGTGAAGATCCCAACAAACATCTATCGGATTTTCATGCTGTTTGCACTAGCATGAAACCAAATGGCGTCACTGATTATCAAATCAAGCTGAGAGCCTTCTCTTTCTCTTTGAAAGATGGAGCGCGTGACTGGATCTATTATCTGGCTCCTGGCAGTATTGAGACTTGGGAGGAACTGAAAAAGGCTTTTCTTGAGAAGTATTTCCCAGCCACAAAGCTCTCGAGTATGAAGAAGAGCATAAGCAACATTGAACAGCTCCCGGATGAATCGCTTTATGATTATTATGAGAGGTTCAAAAAGCTAATCTCAAGATGCCCCTATCATGGTTATTCTCGGATGGATATTGTTATGTACCTTCATTTGGTCTTATTGGATGAAGAATACCGACTTGTTAATGCCGCCTGTGGAGGAAACATCCTAAACAAGACTCCTGATGAAACTTTTGATCTATTTCATGAACTTTTTGAAGGCTCTCGTCAATTTAGCAAAAGAGCTTCAATGAAGACAGCCCATTCTATTGATGTTACGGCTTTACATGAAGAGGTGAATGAGTTGAAGTCAATGTTCAGGCAATTCAGGTTGCAAGGACAACATCAAGTCAAGCCTTGTGGTTTCTGCTCCGACACTACTCGTAAGACGGATGCCTGTCCTACTCTTCATACTCAGGTGGAAGAAGTCAATGCACTTGGAGGCTATGGGCCAAAAAGGCCAGCATATGATCCTTATTCGACCACATACAATCCGGGCTGGAAGGATCATCACAAGTTGAGGTATGGAAATCAAAATCAACATTATGCACCTCCAAACGGGCCTCCAGGTTTTAGACCTCCTTTTCAACCTCAGCCTCAGCCTCAAGCACCGAATCAAGCTCCATCCTTATCCACATATGAAATGATCCGTGCTCTTACCCAAAACATGACTATTATGCATCAATCTGTGGGGCAATTTCAGCAAGACACCAAGTCAAGCATCACCAACTTGGAAAATCAGATGAGCCAACTTGCAAAGGCAATGAGCAAACTTGAAGCTAGAGATTCCAACAGATTACCCTCTCAGACGAAACTCAAATCCTAAACAGAATGTGAATGCAATCTCGCTCCGTAGTGGTAAAGTGTTGGAAACCAAAGCCGACAAGCAACCAACTTTGCATGAGGAAGAAACCGAGGGGAGCGAAATTTCGGAGTTGGAATACCAGAACGACCGCGGTCAAAACGGCCGGAGCGCCCCCGCGCCACCAAGCCCTAAACCGCGCTCTGACGAGCCAAGTCTTTGCGGCCAAAGCGCGGCCAAAACCGACCATAGCGCGGCCGCGCTCCAGGGCTCCTAAACCGTGCCGGCGGTGATCAACGACGACTCATCAATTCCTTCGACCTCGACTCTCAAACCTCTTCCACCTTTTCCCGAAGCCTTAAAGGAGACCCGTAAGATCGAGAACGACAAAGAGATCTTCGAAACATTTAGCAAGTGCGAGGTGAATATTCCACTTCTCAAGCTTATCAAAAGCATTCCTCGCTATGCTAAATTTTTGAAGGAGTTATGCACGGTCAAGCGGAATCAAAAGAAAAAAGGGAAGCAAAAGATCAAGGTTAGTGAGCAAATCTCAGCGGTCTTCCAAAGACGATTGGCACAAAATGTGAAGATCCAGGTATGTTTACTATCCCTTGTATCATAGGTGAGACAAAATTTGAAAAGGCTATGCTAGACTTAGGTGCTTCTATCAATGTTTTGCCTTATTCAATTTATGAGTCTCTTGGGCTGGGTCCATTGCATGCAACAAGTATAGTCATTCAATTGGCTGATAGGTCTAACGTTTACCCAAAGGGGGTTATAGAAGATGTGCTTGTTATGGTGGATAAGTTGATTTTCCCTGCTAATTTTTATGTACTTGAAATGGAACATGACAAGCATGCAACTCCAATTCTCTTAGGTAGACCATTCCTAAAAACAGCCAAAACTAAAATTGATGTGTGTAGTGGTTCATTAACCATGGAGTTTCATGGGGAAAAAGTTGAATACAATATCTATGATGTTATGAAATTTCCTTATGATGTTCATTCTTTATGTTCTATTGATGTGTTAGATACTCTTGTGCAAGATTTCTTTGACATTAATGATCATGATGAATTGCAATCTACTCTTGAAAACTTTGTGGTTAATAAAGATGAAGTGGAATTTATGCTAAATGATGATATGCAAGAAATTGTAGCCGAATTGAACGCTCACTATGAGCGACCACTCTTGCTACCGGGCTCAAAGCCCATTCCACTAACATTGCCAAGTGAGAAGCTTATTCCTTCTATTGTGCAGGCCCCAAAGATGGAGCTTAAGAAACTACCGGACCCCCTCAAGTACGCTTTCCTAGGTGATGGAGATACTTTACCGGTGATAATCTCAAACAAGCTAACTCAAGATCAAGAAAACCGGTTGTTGGATGTTTTACGGGAGCATAAATCCGCTAAAGGATAGACTATTGCCGACATTAGAGGAATAATCCCCTCTACATGTATTCATAGAATTCTACTGGAGGATGAAGCAAAGCCTTCAAGACAACCACAAAGACAATTGAACCCGCCCATGATGGAAGTGGTGAAAAAGGAGGTCCTGAAACTTCTCCAAGCAGGTATGATTTTTCCAAGTTTGGATAGCAAATGGGTAAGTCCTAATCAGGTCGTTCCCAAGAAAGGTGGAATCACAGTAAAGGAGAATCAAGATGGTAAGCTCATCCCAACAAGAATTCAAACCGGGTGCGTGTATGCATCGATTACCGAAAGCTCACCACGGTAACCCGTAAAGATCATTTTCCTTTACCTTTTATTGACCAAATGCTTGAGCGACTTACGAGTCATTCCTTCTATTGTTTCTTGGATGGATATTCAAGTTATTTTTAGATAGCAATTGCACCCGAGGATCAAGAGAAGACAACATTTACTTGCCCTTTTGGCACCTTCGCCTACCGAAGAATGCCATTTGTTCTTTGTAATGCGCCCGCAACCTTTCAAAGGTGTATGGTCAGTATATTTTCTGAGTACATTGAGAACTTTATTGATGTTTTCATGGATGATTTCACCGTTCATGGCTATGACTTTGATTCTTGTTTAACTCACTTGACACTTGTGCTAAAACGTTGTGAGGACACTAACCTTTGTCTTAATTCTGAAAAATGCCATTTTATGGTGGAGCAGGGCATAGTGTTAGGTCATATAGTGTCATCTAAAGGGATTGAGGTTGATAAGGTAAAGGTTGAAGTAATTCAATCCTTGCCTTATCCTACTAATGTTCGGGAAGTACGATCTTTTCTTGGTCATGTAGGTTTTCACCGCAGGTTCATTAAAGACTTCTCCAATATTGCTTCACCCCTTTGTGAGTTACTCAAGAAATATGTCACCTTTGACTTTAATGAAGCTTGTTTTTGATGAGTTGAAGTCTCGCCTCACCACTCCACCAATAATTCAACCCCCAGATTGGTCCCTACCTTTTGAGCTGATGTGTGATGCAAGTGACTATGCGGTAGGAGCAGTTTTGGGTTAAAAGATTGGTAAGGCTTCTAATGTTATCCATTATGCTTCTATGACTCTAAATGAAGCACAAAAAATTTATTACACCACCGATAAGGAACTCTTGGCGGTGGTGTTTGCTTTGGAAAAGTTTCGGTCTTATTTGCTAGGTACAAAGGTGATTGTCTACACGAATCACGCATCCCTTCGTTACTTGTTGACGAAGAAGGACGCAAAGCCCAAGTTAATTAGATGGATCTTTTTGTTGAGTGAATTCAGCATTGAGATCAATGACAAAAAGGGTGCGGAAAACGTGGTAGAGGATCATCTTAGTCGCTTAATCCATGACGAGGAACGATGTGCTCAAGTCACGCCTATTCGAGAAGAATTTCCAGATGATACTTTGTTTTCGGTACATGTACTTCAACCATGGTATGCTCATTTGGTTAATTTTCTCGTTTCGAGTGTGTTTCCTCAATTTTCTCGTTTCGAGTGTGTTTCCTCCCATCTTTAGCAAGGCCCAAAGAGATAAACTCAAGAGTGAAGCTCGGTACTATGTGTGGGACGATCCATATCCTTGGAAACATTGTTCCGATCAGGTAATCTGGCATTGTCTTTCGGATAATGAGGTAACTTCAGTTTTGTCGTTTTGTCACTCTTATGCATGTGGGGGGCACTTTAGTGCTAGAAAGAACGCTAGGAAAGTGTTGGATGCACGATTCTTTTGGCTTACCATCTTTCGGGATGCGTATGCTTTTTGCAAATCCTGTGACCGATGCCAAAGAGTCGGAAATATATCCCGAAGGGATGAAATGCCTCAAACTTCAATTATCTTTTGTGAAGTATTTGATGTATAGGGTATAGACTTCATGGGACCCTTTCCTAGCTCTTATGGGAATATTTATATTTTATTAGCGGTGGACTACGTTTCCAAATGGGTGGAAGCGAAGGCCACCCGGACTGATGATTCCCGAGTTGTGGCAGATTTTTTGAAGGTGCACATATTTTCAAGGTTTGGGACTCCTAGAGCTTTAATTAGTGACAAGGGATCCCATTTTTGCAACAAAACGGTTAGTGCGCTCTTGAAGAAATATCATGTCACACACATGATTTCTACAGCCTATCACCCACAAACGAATGGAAAAGAGGAGGTATCTAACCGAGAGATCAAAGCCATTCTTGAGAAGACGGTGTCTCCAAACCGGAAGGATTGGGGTACTTGCTTAGATGATGCTTTATGGGCGTATAGGACGGCTTACAAAACACCGATTGGAATGTCACCCTTTCGGTTGGTGTTTGGTAAAGCTTGTCATCTTTCGATGGAGATCCAACACCGTGCTTATTGGGCTGTGAAGAATTGTAGTATGAAAATGGATGAGGCCAGTGAGTTGAGGAAGCTTTAATTGCAAGAGCTTGAGCAGTTACGGTTAGAAGCTTATGACAATGCGGCCATATACAAAGAAAAGACCAAAGCTTGGCATGACAAGAAAATATGGAGGAAAAGTTTTAAGGTAGGTGACAAAGTTTTACTATATCAATCTAGACTAAAACTTTTTCTAGGTAAGCTAAGGTCGTGATGGACGGGTCCATTCATAGTAGCTAAGACGTATCCTCATGGAGCGGTGGAAATCTATGATGAAGCCACTCATTCAGTGCAGAAGGTGAATGAACAACGTTTGAAGCCGTATTTTGAAGAGTTTAGCAATGCTATTCTTGAGGAGACGGTTTTGAACGAGCTTGACACGTGAGCAGTAATGCGTCAAGCTAAAGACGTTGAACAAGCGCTTCTTGGGAGGCAACCCAAGCTTTGTTTTTTTAATTTTTATAGAAATAGTTTTTTCTTTTGGTGTGTTTTTGTGTGGTTTTCAGTTTATTTTTGTTCTTAGTTGCAGGTAAAGTCGAAAAACAGGTTCACGCGGTTCGAGGAAGCCAAGATGCCCTTGCATTCATGGCCTGGGACCGAAAAAGTCAAGGCCAATTTTCTGCGGCGAAAACGCGGGCAAACCCGCCGTGCCGCCCTCATGCTCTCAGTGGTCCAAACCGCGCTCTGAAGGGTCGAATTTCTGCGGCGAAAGCGCGGGCAAAGGCGTCATAGCGCGACCGCGCTCCGAGCGGCTCAAACCGAGCTTTGGGCAACTTTCGGCGCATTAAACCCGAGTTCACCAACCTTCCCATTCATTCTATCTCTTTCTCCAAGCTGCCGAACAGTAGTCCCCTTCTTTTCCTCCATTGAAGCTCCACCTTCAAGCCTCCATTCAACTCCAAACTTCAAATCAAGGCCGGATTTGCACTCCCAAGCATCAAACAAGTAAGATTTCACACTCTTCTCTTCAAATTCCATCCCAAAATTGAAGATTTCAACCTAAAATTTTCTAAATTAGATTTTGCATAAAAACCTCAATTTAAGGGATTTTTAGGTCAAATTTCTTCAATTTGAGTTTAGATTCTTCAATATTAGCATGATTGTGAGTTAGTTTCATGTTTAGAATTTGATAATTCCATAATTCCGAAATTAATTAATTTTCATGCTAATTAATCTAGGTTAGTGGGGGAAGAGAGTGTTTTGAGAGCTATTATTGTCTATTATTACTTGTTTGGTGGATTGCTCTTGCCGGGGCAATCGAATTGTGTTTGCTTGTGGTGTTTTTGATTGTTGTGTAGGTGAACTAGATCATGGGTCGTACCAAAGTTTCAGTGAATGCCCCTTCAAGCTCAAGCCGTCCACAAAGGGCAACCCGAGCAACAACATCTAGGGCTCAAACCGCAGCGCCTTTAGTTCAGTTCAGTGACATGAAGCATCTAGCAACGACATCTAGGGCTCAAACCGCAGCTCCTAGCAAATTTTTATCCGCCTAGAGCTTCTTCATCGGGAAACGATATCACACCAGCAACTTTTGGTATTCAGTTCAGTGACATGAAGCATCTAGACCGGTTTAATGACTTGAAGGAGCGTGAAATCCAAGCTCCGAGATATATTGATTGGGATTTGATGGAGGACTTGGGTTTGGCTGCTGAATTGAGGAAATTTGAGTTTAATAAAAATTTGCTAGGGTTGTTGAGTATGAGATTGCCGGTATACCGTGGCTTTGTATTGGAGTTCTTGAGCACATTGGAGGCTCATATCTTGGAAGGGCGGTTTGCTAATGAGGGAAGATACATGTTTCAGCTAGGAGGAGTTTAAAGGTGTATGACTCTGACTGATATCAACAAACTTTTCAGATTTACCAGGCATCATGAGAATGTTGATAGATGGGAGTCTAGGGCCACTTGGATGGATAATGAACAATGGGCCCGACTTTCTAGGACCGATGAGTACATCCCATCTAGAACCAAGGCGTCTGGAATTTCTCATCCAGTGATTCGGATTCTTCAGCGGTTCTTCGCCCATTCTATCACGGGCAGAGGAGAGGGTGAGAACAACTTCCCTAGGAAGGATATATTTCTACTTAGGGGTATTCTGGAGGAACAAAAGATTGACATGGGTGCAACCATGATGCATAATATGAGTCGCATGGTTAGGAGAAACAATGGTCGGATCACGGTGGGTGGTATCATCACTCGGTTTGCACAACACTTTGGTATTGACTTGGAGCAATGTGCGGGTCGGATTGATCCTCTTCTGATGAACTTGCGTTTCTTGAACAAGATGAAAGTGTTATATGTGAAGAACAACCAGTTCTGTTGGGCGCTTGGCAACAGTTCTTTTGCTATGAGGTTGCGTAATCCAAAAAGGGTGAAATTGGAGATTGGTTTGGAAAATGCTGAGATGTGGCTCATTCACCCACAGGATGGTGATGTACCGGTTCAGGAGTTTATTGGTGGGACCAAGAGAAGGAGGCCATCAAGGAGACAAGTTGAGGAAGCTAGCGCTTCTATGGATGTAGATGATGAGGAAGAAGAAGATGAGGAGTTTGAAGCTCCTCTTGTGGATATTGCAGCTGTTGATGATGAGGATGACGAAGAGGAAGGTGATGATGAGCGTACTGAGGCACCGCCAGTTCAGGAGTATGAGCAGCAAGGCCAGGGAATCCACATGACTACCCACCAATACAACCATTTGGTGGAGTTGATGGGAGGCTTATCTACTCAGATGAGTGGTTTGTCCACTCGTATGGATGGCTTGGCGGCTGATTTTAACAACTTCAGGGGTTATACGAAGAGCCGATTTGACTATGTTCATGAGCAGACTCACTTTCTTCATCAGAGGATGGACACCTACACTCCACAGCAGGGCTATTAGCCTTTTGCGTATCATCCATATCCAGGTTATCCAGCTCCTGAGTATCCGTATCCGGGATACCCACCACCACCACCACCATCTGAGGAGTAGATTCTGGTGTTTTTCAAGCTCTTGTGATAAGGTCAGTATTCTTTTACTCTTATGTTTTCTTTTACTTTGGGGACAAAGTAATGTTTAAGCATGGGGGAAGGGGATTAATTATTTTGTCATGAGTACTTGGTTATAGTTAGATCATGTAGTTGCATTTGCATGTTTATTTTATTGTTTTGCATTGATTAAAATTCTTGAAAAAAAAATCAGAAAAATTTGAAAAAAAATATACAAAAATATTGCATTTAGGTTCTTATTACCCCATTGTTTGCCTCTTGTGTTTCAATGCTAAGTATAAGTTCTAACCCATGATTTGCATGATATGCTGAAGTTGATATGATATAAGCATGATCATTGATTGATTACCTTGATTATAGGATGGAGCATGTATGGAGCATGTATTTAGCTTAAGTATTTTTGGCCTTTCATGATATATTTGTTCTCTATATTTCTTGAGTGTATCACCATGATTATCTAGCTCTAGAACTTGCGTTATGACTCTTTGTCAAGACTGCTTATAGGATTGAATGCATAGCATTAAAATGATTGAGGCAATGTTTCTTAAAAGTCTATTATTTCTTTTCCTACCCTATAAGATCCATGTTCTTTACACTCCTATTCTTTTGAGCTTTAAGCCTATTTTTGATAGCCCCACAAAATTTTCCTAGCCTAATAAGCTTGACCCATAATCCGGGATTTAGGACTTTAGGTTGTGTTTTGTTTTGTGCGGGTTATGTATAAGTATGGGGGAGTTGGAAGAAAAGGAAGAAAAGAGGAAATAAAACTCTTGTGTGTAAAGTGAAAAAAAAATGAAGATGAAAGTATGTTGCAAAGCAAAGAAAAAGTTGAATACAATTGTTAGTAGTCTTCATAAAGCAAAGAGAGAGTTGAAGAAAAGGCAAAAGAAAGAAAAAAAAAGAAGGAACAAAGAGCTTGAAAGTGTTAATGGAGTTGGTAAAAGAAGTTGGGAAGTGTTGTAAGAAGAAAGTGTGTTGAATTTTGGGTTAGGATTAGTTCTTTATCCCAGATTTAGCACCACAAGCCAAATGTTATCCCTTCCAAATTTCTCTTTACCTTGGCCCCATTACAAGCCTTAAAAAGACCTCATGATTTTTGTTATGTGTTTGATCCCCAGCGGTGGAGATTTAGTACGCTGATGCAAGCTTATGGTAGTCTAGTTTTCATGGTTGATTTTTGAGTGAAACACGTCCTTAAATACTTGAGAGTTTGAGTGCAAACACATTTACCTTGGTGAGGTCTAGAATGGATGAATGATCTTTACTTTTTGCTTGTTATAATGCATGCTGAGAAGTCTTGGTCGGGTTTTGATTATTTATGAAATGCTTGTTTGATTTGAGATGGATGTATGATTGCATTTCTGTGATGTGTTTGGATTTACTCTACCTTAGAACCCTAGCCCCCAAATTCTATCCTATATAAAACGTTTCAATTCCTCCATAAACATATCAAATCCATTTTCTTCCCATAATCTCCTAACCCATATCCATTTTCTAGATCTATACCCCATTCTTACCCCATTCAAATCTACCCAAACACCCTTAAATTACCCAAATCTCCTCACATTTTCTCCCAAATCTACCACGAGTCACTGCAGGCCAACGCTAACCAATTTCTTCTCAGCCATTAGCACGGTTCATCGTTGTTGTAACTTTTAAGATTTGTAGGAAACCACGACTAGGAATACCAAAACTACGACTGCGATTTTCTCTTAGAGGTCATCTGACTTGTGCTTTAGAAAACCGCAACTGCTGCTAGAGACCAGAGGTCAAGTTCAAGTTCCAAATTACCGTGATCGTGACACCCAAAACCATGCCCACGGTTCTTCAATAATGAGCTCCAGTATTGATTTTTTCGGTCGATTTCTTCTCCACTTTTCTTGTTTGATTACAACATGGCATACCCAGTTAAGAATTTATCTAGATTCTAGAGGAAGAAGTGGAATGAATTAAGTGAGAAGGAGTTGATTCCGACTAAGTTATTTTTGTTAGGATTTCAATCCTCTTTAGAAGTCATGATCGATCATATCAAGATATTAAGAATACTAATTACATACCAGAATCCATGGTAGCAATCAAACTTGTTGCAGAATCTTTAATTGATAGCTAATGATAGCTACATGTATGTAATCCAATTCTAGGGTTTGCCTTATTCTCTTATGGGAAGAGTAACGTAGAAAAGCACTTAATTAATTGACATATTGGAGAGTATAAACTAATATCTATTTAGTTGGCCAAAAGGATCCCATTAAGCCTACTGGGCCAAATCCGGTATCCACCCATTGGGCCCGTACCATTTATTAGAAATCCAAGGGTCTTTCTACTTAACTGAATCACTTAAATAAACCCATTACTTATTTAGCCATTTAATATAATTATATATAATATGTAAGCCCACAAAACAAGATTAAGTAATCTTACAATCTCCCACTTGGGCTAGATATGACCAAAAAACAATTATATTAACTAAAGTTCTTTATGTGTACACGTCTTGGCTAAACTTACAAACTTCTCCTTTATATCAATTTGGTCCATCTCGTATAATAATATGAGATCACGACGGCATTCGTTAACCAATATCATAACTAAACCTTCCGTGTTCACCGTACTACTATATTCAGTGACATAGATCGATGAAGTATGGATGAATGGCATGCAAATTACATGCAATGTGATTCCATAAATCATGTCTATTTCAAACTAGTCCTGCTTTATTTGGAGATCAATCCAAAAAATTCTTAACTAAGTTCGGTAATCTTCATTATGACTAAAATCATAACAACATTATTATGCATAAATCAAACATAAAATATCCACACAAACTCCCACTAAACTAAGGTACCATAAGAATGCCAACACTTGGAGAGCATAGTGCTCATGAAAAACTTTAGGAGGCAATCGTTGGTTAACGGATCCGATATCTTGGAGTTTGTCCATATGTATTCTATAAAATCCTTGACCATCCTGAACTTCTTCCTTCATCAACAATGTTGATGTATTTCTTCATTAAACAATTCTTGTCATTGTTGGAGAACAATATTGTAATTAATCACAAAATCTTTAATGGGTTCTCAATGCAAATGAATGCATCTACGACAACCCTCTACTGTGTGGGTGCTAAGACTAGGCAAAGAATGAAATGAATCAGTTCACTTGACCAACCCAAAGGTCCGTAAAGCCCTCAATTGATGGGACATTTTGATCCCCTTCAAAGTGGATTTGTTGTGCGAAGAGTGCGTAGTGATAAAACTATATATGCAACTGTAGTAGAAACAACTATAAGTGTTTGATTCACACTCTTCCAAAATATAGCTCTTCTAGCCGAAATAAAGCCACAACCTCAATGAAATCAATGCTAAAATATCCAATGATCTCCAAGCCTTTTGATTTCCTTTATATGAGAAAAATTCCTTCATTCTCTATAAAAAAATGCCTGACCCCCTTTATGGTGTCTTTCCAATGAGGTCCATTTAGTACCTCTACACCATATTCAGATGTGTATCACAAAAATTAACTTCTCACTAATCAATGTAGAGAGAGTCAACAATCTTTTGAATCTCAAAATTCTTTTAGGGCATCAAGACTGAATTTGTCACCTTTACTGATATATGTACCTTATTGTGGACTTCCTTTCATGTCAGATCTACTTAATACTTTAACGATATAGCTCTTTTATGATACTCAATGGCATCTTTAAAACATGCTTGCAATCGCTTTATGTCTAAATCCCAAGATCTTTTATCTCAAATTTCCTAATGAGATATTTCTTGGTTTCTTGCAATAGGCCTATATCGTGACTAGATAGTAGTATAGTATGTCAACGACATATAACATTAAAAGATAAACTTCCTCCCACTGAATATGTGATATACACAATCCTTAACCGTATTCACCTCAAAACCAAATGAGACAATCACTTGATGAAATTTATGATTCCATATCTTTAAACTTCTTTGAAACCATAGACGGATTTCTTTAACTTATAGACCATAGATTTCAAATCTTTGGATTTAAACTTTCTGGTTGAACCATATAAACAATTTTCTCAATATTTCTACTGAGAAATGTTATCCTTACATCCATCTTATGTATCTCTAAATCAAAATGAACTATAAGTGTCATCATTCCTCTTAAAGATCTCATTAAAGTCACTAGCATTCTTTTGAGTGAATCCTTTTGCGATCACAAGTCTTATATCTTTTATTGAGTTAATTTAGTTATGACTTGTATTACAACTACCTCTTCCTCTGACCTTATTAATTGTTGGATCGTAATCGGTTAGCAGTGAGCTTGGGAACTGGCAATTAAGCTGTTCCCAAGGCAGCGGAAGTAAATAATCGCAAGTAATAAAAATAGTGAAAGGCACAGTTCCTTTATAGAGGAACCCCACTACAACCAACTAGTTGTATGGGTAAACCTCTACCTCCGCTTGGAGGATTTTGAATGACTTACTTATATTGATTGCTTTGTTCCTTAGTTACACAGCCGGATTTACACTTCTCTGTTCCTACAAGTTCTTCCTAACTCTAGCAACACTAGTAAATCCTCTCAACTGAGTTCCTAAGCTCACAACAGCAAAACACAAGTAACTCAAACCTTACGTTGACTTCTCAGTTCCCTTGCTCCAGGGAACTTCAGCTTCACCGTCGTCGAGATCACACACTCGCCGACGGGGACTTCTCTTCCTTTTCTTTCTTTTCTCTGATGTGGGTGTTTGTAAGTTCTGGGAGAAGTACTCAGACCGAGTACTATTCATTTGGCTTTATAGTCCATTTGTCTTGGGCAGTCGCATCTTTCGTTTGTGTCCAAAATGCCCTTTGCTTGATGCCCAAGTTGTACTTTCTTCACATGTGACTTTGGTTTGAACTAGGTCAACTTCTTGAATCAATCGGACCGTTGGATGAAGCGTGACAGTCTGATCCTCAGACTGTTCCCTCTGGCTGTCTGAGACAGAATCCCGCGATCTGCGCTGAACGGTCGTTGTCTTCACATGTGAGTTCCCATTTCATGGGAACTGACTTCTTCAGAGTTCCCTTGATGGAAACTCTTCATCGTTGTAAGCTTGTGTTTTCTTGTTTGTTTCTGGGAGTTCCCACTTCATGGGAACTTTCCTCTTCAGAGTTCCCTTGATGGAAACTCTTCATTGTGGCCAATAGTGGCTTTGTCATTCATAGGAGTTCTTGGCTGTACCTGTGTTCCTTAGAAATACTTGAATAAACCACATTAGTTCCCTATGGTATTTGTCATTATCAAAACTTAAAGAGAAGTGAATCGTTGATCCGTTGCTTAGAACCAGAGGTCCCAACAACGTCCCAACAATTTCCCCCTTTTTGATGATGACAAACCCATCACAAAAATGCAAGTATTTCAATGAATGATATGCTGATGAGTTCCTAAGTATGATTTTGGGAAGTCACTCTTAGTGAGACATTTAGATTTAGGGAGCCACTTCTGGTGAGACACATAGTTCCTATTAGGCTTTTTATGCAATTGTTCCCCCTTAGCTTATGCGTGGTCTGTGATAACTTAAACTTTTAACTCATCTCACATTTTTTATCTTTCCCCCTTTTGACATCATCGAAAAATAAGCAAAGCAATATTAGGAAAGAATGGAACACGCAATCAAAATAAAGACCATTTCATTACTTAAGAGAATATGTACAATGGGAACCCAAGTACAATTTGTGGTCATTTTTGGATTAAGGGAACAAGAAGGGAGAGATCATGGGCTCTGAGGGAACAAGGCGTCACAAAGGCGCGTAAGGACTTGTGTAAGCTTTTCTTGTCCTCTGGCCAACACTGCCTGGTCCCTAGCAATCTGATCGAGGGTGTTGGCGATGCGGAGCAACACTGAAGAGTTCCCCTCTTGTGTACCAGACTCTAGGGGAGCCGCCTCCTCTACAGGCTCCGAGTGCCTCAACTTCTGGGAAACTATAATGTCCAGTTCCCTTCCAAGCTCGATTTCGTCTTTAGAGGCATCGTAGAGACCCTCTTTTTGTAGGAGCTTCTTGATCAGCCCGGAGTAGGGAAGGGAGTGGGACTTGGAGGCCATGCACTTTTCCATGTGCCCAAGGATAATTCGGGGAAGATTTATGGGCTTCTTGAGGAGGAAGTGGTAGAGGATGATGGCATCGGGGATGTTGACGACCAGGCGCTTTTCTTGGCGTGGGATCACCACGTTGATGATGAATTGGTGAGCGAGCTTGGCGACCAAGGACAGATGATGCGTCGAGAGGACCTTAGAGGGAACCCGACCCTCAAAAATTGTGTTGTACACCTCGGCGCTGTTGAAGTCGCCCCAGAGCTTGCTGGGCACCTCGCTAAGCCCTTGACCAGGGACCTGGAGTTGAAGGCGGATCGTAGACGTTGTAAAAATGAACTCGTCGCCTTCGTGGGAGAGAGTTCCCTGAGTGCCGTCGTTGGTGATAGTGAAGTTGTTGTAGAATTGACGCACTTGTGAGGGATCTACTCTCACAGTTTCTTGGCAGAGTCTCTCCCAGCCCTGGGCCTTGATCAGTTCCCACAGTTCCTCCAGACCATTTTCAGTTAGCACCTCTTTGGAAACAATGAGGTGAGGAAGAAGCTTTCGGCGCTCAGTGACATGATGCTTGGTGGTCCCCTTCCCCTTCTTTGACTTGCTTTTGGATTTGTTTCCCCTAGATACCGTGCGAGGTCCTTTCTGCTGAGGGGGTGCAGCCGCTTCGATCATAAGCACGCGGTCCCTTGGTGGTGGGGAACTCGCGGACACCACCATTTGGTGTCCAGGTGTAGGGATGCGTGCTGGCTCCTTTGTAGCTGGAGCTTCTTCTGCTTCTTCGACCTCATCATGGGAGGTCCCTTCTTCCTCGGAGGAGCTCGAACCCGAGCCCTCCGCGTCATCTCCAGGATGACTTGTTGTTGCCTCAGCACCTCCAGCTGGTGCAAGGTCCCTTGTCTCTGTTGGCTCTTGAGGAGCAACCTTTTCTGGGGACTTTGTCCCTTGGGAGACTGTGTGCTCAGAGGGACCCCTGTTGAGTTCTTCCTCGATGGCCTTGAGCTGGGCTTCCTCCTCCAAAGTTCCCATGATGATCGGAGGAGGGTCCTTGGTCATTTTGCCGATGACCACAGAAAGAGGAAGATCGTCGTCGTCTGAGGAGAGGGCGACAGTACTTTTGGATGGTGAGGGAGAGGGGAGTTTGGTGGTGGTGGGAGACGTGATAGAAGAGGGGAGAGGAGAAGAAGGAATAGGGGTTGTGAGTTGAGTGGAGATGGGAGTGGTGGAAATGTGTTTTGGTGAGGAAGGAGAAGGCGTTTTGTGAGGTGAAGGTGGAGTTGGAGATCCCATAGTGATGGGAACGAGAGGAAGTGAAGGAGGTTGGGATGTTGGAGTTCCCATCGTGGCGGGAACTGGAGGAGGTGGCGGAGGAGGTCCCTCGATTTGAAGAGGAGGGATGGAGGAGGAAGAGGGAAGTAGACTCTGGGGTTCGGAGTTCCCATCGTCGGAAGGAAAAGGGTAGGGAGGTTTGGGAGCACAAGAACTCTCCTTGGAGCAGTTCAGGTAGTCCTCAAATCGGAAGAAAGCCTTCTTTCTGGGCTCCGAGAATTCAGAGGCCTCAGAGTGTTTACGCTTTTTGGATTTGGAGGGGTCGTGGGAGTGTTTGGATTTTTTGGATTTTGAGGGATCTTTTGATGAGTGGCGATGTTTGGATGAGTGGCGATGTTTGGATTTATGGGGTTTTTCATTGATGGAGGGGCGAGCATCTCCGAAGTTGTCAACGATGATAACTCCGGAGGAGGTGTTGGTGGTTGGAGGTGGAAGAGGAAGAGATTCGGAGGAGGAAGAGGTCCAGGAGACGGTTTCGTCGACCCGAGGAGGAGGAGGGGGCAAGAAGGGGCTTACTTGATTGTATAGCCCTTGAATGAGGACATCCTTCATGGTTGGCTCTTGTTCTTGCTCGATCTCGTTCAGTTGAGTGATGAAGAGAGTGCGAGGATTGGCAAGTACCCACTCTTTGATTTGTGCGAATGTGTGTTGAGGGGCCATTTTTGTAAGAATTTGGGAGGTTTTGGAGGTTTCTTGAAAAGAGAGTGAAAAGGATTTGGGGAAGACGAATGACAGGGATGTAGGATGGAGTAAAGGGCCTAAAAATGGCAAAGAGGGGTTTTAAAGGAGAGAGTAGGTGAAGGGTAGAAAGGAAAGTGGAATAACCTCGATAATCGTTGCCCAATGAACGTGGGGCGCCGTTTCAACTTCTCAAGCACGCTTCTGGACACGCGTCACAATCTCTTGGGAAGTCCTTTTCAAATTTTGAATACTTGGCCTGTAACGCTTCAGAGCTTCTGACACGAAAGTCCGCTTCCCAAGTGACGGTTTTTCTTTGAAGATTAGTCAGTGTTCCCTTTGTAGATGCAGCAGTTCCCATGATCTTTTCAAGGTCAGGGAGAGTGAAGTGGTTGAGGGAACTTCACACTCATCTTTTTGTGGGGCTAGGGAACTCAAAGGGAACCAGACAATTTGCAACTCGATAAAGGAAATGTTTTGGCTCATGAGAAGCATTTGTCTGGTCCCTAGCTCAAGGTGGGTCATATGATCAACCGTCATGGTGGCTTGTAATGAGGGATAAAGGGAACTCTGGTTGATCATTTTGGGCCAAAAGAAATAGAGTTCCTTTGTACACATTTTTCTCTAGACTAGTAATCATGGCATAGTGAAAGCAATGAATCCAAGTTCCTTATCATGCAATTTTAGATAAACTAGTCAGGCATGGAGAGAGAGATAAACAGGGACTTGTTTAGTTTAGAGTTATCATCCCTAGAAGCATTCGAAAACGCTGGTAGGGACGTCTGTCTAAAGCCTTGGTAAGAATATCCGTAATTTGCTCTTCAGTTCTACAGTGTTCCATCGAAATGTTCCCATTCTCAACATTGTCACGTAGAAAGTGATGCCTTATATCAATATGCTTAGTTCTAGAATGATGCACAAGATTTTTGGAAATGTTTATGGCACTAGTGTTATCACAGAGTATGGGAACTGGGCCAAAAGACATACCGTAATCCTGGAGTTGTGACTTAAGCCATAGAACCTGGGAACAACATGATGCGGCAACCACATATTCAGCTTCAGCTGTGGAGAGTGCCACTGAGTTTTGCTTTTTAGATCCCCACGAAACTAAGCAAGACCCTAGGAACTGGGCCATTCCTGAAGTGCTCTTTCTGTCAACCAAGTGCCCTGCAAAGTCAGCATCTGTGTATGCAATGAGCTCAAGGGAACTGTTCCTTGGATACCAAAGGCACAAGTTATTGTTCCCTTTGAGATACCTGAAAATTCTCTTCACCTCTTTCAGGTGTGATTCCTTAGGGTTAGCTTGAAAACGAGCACAAAGACATACGGAGAACATGATATCAGGTCTACTAGCTGTTAAGTAGAGAAGGGACCCGATCATACCTCGATAGTTCCTTTGGTCCACACTGATACCTGTTTCATCTGCATTTAGCCTTGAATTTGGTGAGATGGGAGTGTCAATGGGCTTTGAATGTTCCATCCCATACTTCACGAGCATTTCCTTGACGTATTTCTGTTGATGGATCTTTGTTCCCTCCTTTGTTTGGGATATTTGAAGTCCCAAGAAGAACGTGAGTTCCCCAATAAGACTCATCTCAAACTCATTGCTCATGAGGTCCTTGAACTTTTCTACAAGAGTTTCGTTAGTTGCTCCAAACACAATGTCATCAACATATACTTGCACAATCAAAATGTCTTTAGATTCTTTCTTTAAAAACAAAGTCTTGTCTATGGAACCACGAATGTATCCATGGGACAAGAGGAATTGAGCAAACCTGTCATACCAAGCTCGGGGAGCTTGTTTGAGTCCGTAAAGGGCCCTTTCCAGGAAATAGACATGGTTGGGCATTTTCTCATCTTCGAATCCTGGAGGTTGGGCCACATACACTTCTTCCTTGAGATGTCCATTCAGGAAGGCGGTTTTCACATCCATTTGATAAAGTTTGAATCCCTTGTGAGCAGCATAGGCGATGAGGAGTCTGATTGCCTCGATCCTGGCAACTGGTGCGAAGGTCTCATCGTAGTCAATCCCTTCCTCTTGCCTGTATCCTTGTGCTACTAACCTAGCCTTGTTCCTTGCTACAGCTCCAGTATCATCGAGCTTGTTCCTAAAAACCCATCGGGTTCCTATGATGTTCTTGTTTTTGGGCCTAGGAACTAGCTTCCAAACTTTGTTTCTCTCGAATTGGTGGAGTTCCTCTTGCATGGCTTGAATCCAATCTGGGTCCTTTAATGCTTCTTTGATATTTTTGGGTTCCACCATTGAAACAAACGCGTTAAAAGCACAAAAATTATTGAGAGAGGAACGAGTCTGCACACCTTTAACAAGAGGGGAGATGATGTTCTCAAGAGGGTGGTCCTTCCTTTGTTGAAAGGTTCTTATATGAGTGAGTTCCTTTGCATGTGTATCATCCTCAGTCGATGTTTCTTTGTCATGGGAACTCTCATCTCCAGCTTCTTCATTTGATGTTTCTTCAGAGATTTCTGGCAGGTTTCCTCTTTGTTCCCCTTGAATACTTGATTCTGGCAAGGTATTGTCTTGGGGAACAGCAGAGTTGGAGGTGTCTTGTGGTTCTTCTGAGGAAGGAGCCTCGAGGAAGGTTTGATCAGTGAGGGTTGGACCTTCGTCATTGTTCCCTGGTTGCGGGATATTGCTTGCACTTGGATAGTCTTCATCCCTTTTTCTTGGCTCATCCTCGTCATCATCATCGTCTTCATGTCTGACTAGCTTGAACAGAGTTCCCTTCCCTTGGATCTCGGTTCCCATCCTTACAAACTTTTCATTGAAGACGACATGAATGCTTTCCTCTATCTTCTTGGTTCTTTTATTGTAGACCCTGTAAGCTTTGCTTTGTGATGAGTATCCCAGGAAGATTCCTTCGTCGCTTCTGG
This sequence comes from Fallopia convolvulus, assembly GCA_964016875.1. Classification (NCBI taxonomy): domain Eukaryota; kingdom Viridiplantae; phylum Streptophyta; class Magnoliopsida; order Caryophyllales; family Polygonaceae; genus Fallopia; species Fallopia convolvulus. The sequence goes on along the minus strand of OZ024734.1, from coordinate 28,331,139 downwards.
GGTCGAATTTTCCAAGATTGTCCTTGCCGTTGTTATGAACAAAACACGTGCAACCAAATGTTCTCAAGTGTGAGATGTTTGGTTTTCTCCCTTTGATGAGCTCATAGGAAGTCTTGTTGATCAGGGGCCTTGTCATGGCTCGATTTAGGATGTATGTAGCTGTGGAGATTGCTTCAGTCCAGAAGTACTCAGGAACTCCACTTTCGATCATCATGGTTCTAGCCATGTCCTCCAGAGTTCTGTTCTTTCTCTCGACCACTCCATTTTGCTGAGGAGTGCGAGGAGCTGAAAAGTTGTGAGAGATCCCATTTTGCTCACAGAAGTTTAGGAACTCCGAGTTTTGAAACTCAGTTCCGTGATCAGATCTGATTGCTTTCAGTTTCAGCCCCAAGCTTACTTCTGTTCTTTTGATGAAGGGCTCAAATTCTTCAAACGCTTGTGATTTTGCCTTCAAGAAAATAACCCAGGTGAATCTTGAAAAATCATCAATTAAAACATACATGTACCTTTTTCCACCGTAGCTAGCTGTTCTCATGGGACCACAGAGATCCATGTGAATTAACTCCAGGGACCTGGTTGTGCTTACCACCTTCTTCGGTTTGAAGGAGGTCCTGGTCTGTTTCCCTCGAACACATGCTTCACACATTTTGACTCCTTCGAGATTGATCCGTGGAAGACCAATGACCAGATCCTGTAGATAAAGCTTCAGGATTTGATTTACACCAGCATGTCCCAGTCTTCGATGCCAGAGTTCCGTGTCATCTTGGGAACTCGCAAGGCACAGCTTCATTGGTGGTTCAAAGTTGGTGTCCACCACATACACATTGTTGTATCTTCTTCCTCTCAGAATTACTTTGTTGGTCTTCTTGTTGATGACGAGACATTCATCTGAGTCGAAAGTGACGATGTTGTTCCCTTGATCACACATCTGGGAGACACTCAGCAGATTGTATCCCAGATCCTTTACCAGATTTACGTTGCTAACTTTAATAGATCTATTGAGCAACACTTCTCCTTTTCCAATAACTTCTCCCTTGTTCTTGTTGCCAAATGAGACGTGGCCTCCTTCGGCATGAGTGTGGAGTGAGATGAGGATATCCTTGTTCCCTGTCATATGGTTCGAGCATCCACTATCTATGAACCATGTACTGTTCCCTCTCACAGCCACCTACAAGGAAAAGTTAGTGTTTTGAGACCCAAGCAAGATGACTCTTGCCAGGTCCCTTGCAAGGGAAAACATTTTCATTCAAGAGATAGTCAGAAATGTTGATGTCTTTGGAATTTTGAGAGTTGGAGTTCCTTTGGTGATGAGCATGACGTTTTTGTCTGTTTGGGAACTCATGGCTTCTAGGGGTTTGGGCTCTCTTCTTGGGACATGCATCCTTGTAGTGCCCATGAGCACCACAGTGCCAACATGTCTTGTAGTATTCTCCCAGGTAGTATTTTGGGTGTGGTCTTTGGATACGGTTCCTATCCATGGTTTCTTTGTTGTACACTCGAGACCCATTTCCCTTAGCAATTTTGACATAGATTCTATGTCCAGAGTTCCCAGTATAATAGTCTTTCTCACCATTGTTTCCACTCTCTAGGACCCTGATTTTCTCCTCGAGATGAGCATTTTTCTGTTTCTCGCACTGGAGTTCTAAGGCCCTACACTCATGGATCTCATGTTCGCTCAGGGGTGACTTTCTGTTCTTGGAGCACTCACCTTTGTATCCTATGCCATGTCTGGCTGGGACAAACTTAATTTGGGAACTAGAGGCTTCAGGATGTTCGGGAGTCTTACTCAGGTTTTGCAGGAGGGTGTTCTCATCTTTCTCTAAAGTTTTGATTTCTCTTTCTAGATCTACGATGTGAGACACATGGGACTTGAGTTTTTCTAGAAGGGATATGCAGTTGGGACAGGGCTCAAGACCAACTAATTGAGAATTTATGTGTTCCTGTTTTTCCAACTTGTTTTGCAGTTTTATGTTATCTTTAACAAGACTTGAAAGAATTTTCAACAATTCAGGTTTTTCATAATTACTCAAGGAATCAAGAACAGTTTCAGTGGTTACCTCACTGGGTTGTTCCCCAGTGGTTTCTCCTATGGCCATGCCACACATGTCTGGGAGTGCCCATGCTTCAGGATCTTCGTCTTCATCATCGCTCCAAGTAGCGATGTAGGCCTTCTTTCCTTGCTTTCTGCCTTCAGTTCCTTGTGGACATTCCTTCGCAAAATGTCCTTTCCTGTTGCATTTGTAGCAAGTCACTTCTGAGAGATCCTTCTCTATGGGCTTTCTTTGGGAACTCTGTCCCTTTCCCCAGTTCCCACTGTTCCGTTGAGACTTTCCTTTGTAGAAATTTCGAAGAGCTCTTGTCACAAGGACTAGCTCTTCATCCTCTTCTTCTTCGGAGTCTTCATGTTGTTCTTGGGTTGATTTGAGCATTTTTTCGATCTTGAGTGCGATCCCTCGATGAGCTCGACTTTGTTCCTTATCATCGATCTTCCTCTTCTCATGTCCCACTAACTTTCCAAATACTTGATGGAGCATAAGCGTTCGATTTTCTGGGTTTTCCTTGAACATCGTTCTTTCATTTGCCCTTTCTCCAGTCAATCCATTGAAGAGCTGTTGGACCTTCATTTTGTGGGTGATTTCTTCTTTTGTGATCCCCAATCCTTCCATCTTAGTGCAAAGTGCTTCAAACCGAGATTGGTAGCTATCGACGGACTCTCCCATCTCCATTTGGAAGTTGTAGAACTCCCTCTTTGCGTTCATTTGAAGATCTTCTCTGAGATCTGAGTTCCCAACGTGCATTTGTTGGATGGCTTCCCACATTTCCTTGGCTGTGTCAAGGTTGGCAACCCTGTCACAATCTTGTACGCACATGGACCTTTTTAGATACTGTTTTGCTTTCTAGTTTGCCTCCATGCACTTGTACTCGTTGGGACCCCACTTTGAGAGATTGTTGACAATAGCTGGATCGATTTCGAAGTTCCCCCTTTCGATGACGCACCAGGCTTGGTAGTCTTGGCCACGCATCCAATCTTTCATGTCGCGTTGCCAGCTTTCAAATCTTCCTGTTATAAGCCTTGGCGGCTTGCTGGTATTGTTCCCCACCTGAGTAAGTTCCTGAGCCATTTTGGCACCTGCGATGCTAACACAAATCTAGAGCGCATGCTCTGATACCAATTGTTGGATCGTAATCGGTTAGCAGTGAGCTTGGGAACTGGCAATTAAGCTGTTCCCAAGGCAGCGGAAGTAAATAATCGCAAGTAATAAAAATAGTGAAAGGCACAGTTCCTTTATAGAGGAACCCCACTACAACCAACTAGTTGTATGGGTAAACCTCTACCTCCGCTTGGAGGATTTTGAATGACTTACTTATATTGATTGCTTTGTTCCTTAGTTACACAGCCGGATTTACACTTCTCTGTTCCTACAAGTTCTTCCTAACTCTAGAAACACTAGTAAATCCTCTCAACTGAGTTCCTAAGCTCACAACAGCAAAACACAAGTAACTCAAACCTTACGCTGACTTCTCAGTTCCCTTGCTCCAGGGAACTTCAGCTTCACCGTCGTCGAGATCACACACTCGCCGACGGGGACTTCTCTTCCTTTTCTTTCTTTTCTCTGATGTGGGTGTTTGTAAGTTCTGGGAGAAGTACTCAGACCGAGTACTATTCATTTGGCTTTATAGTCCATTTGTCTTGGGCAGTCGCATCTTTCGTTTGTGTCCAAAATGCCCTTTGCTTGATGCCCAAGTTGTACTTTCTTCACATGTGACTTTGGTTTGAACTAGGTCAACTTCTTGAATCAATCGGACCGTTGGATGAAGCGTGACAGTCTGATCCTCAGACTGTTCCCTCTGGCTGTCTGAGACAGAATCCCGCGATCTGCGCTGAACGGTCGTTGTCTTCACATGTGAGTTCCCATTTCATGGGAACTGACTTCTTCAGAGTTTCCTTGATGGAAACTCTTCATCGTTGTAAGCTTGTGTTTTCTTGTTTGTTTCTGGGAGTTCCCACTTCATGGGAACTTTCCTCTTCAGAGTTCCCTTGATGGAAACTCTTCATTGTGGCCAGTAGTGGCTTTGTCATTCATAGGAGTTCTTGGCTGTACCTTTGTTCCTTAGAAATACTTGAACAAACCACATTAGTTCCCTATGGTATTTGTCATTATCAAAACTTAAAGAGAAGTGAATCGTTGATCCGTTGCTTAGAACCAGAGGTCCCAACAACGTCCCAACAATAATAATTAGGCAGTGTCTGAATTTTCTCCTCATTGTGGTATAAGGTAAAAGGATCCAATTGCTCCTTTTATATTTGTTATTGCCATGGAATACCTTGCTCGAACTTTACAACATTAACTGAGTTAGAATCCCCAACATGTTGGTATTCAATTAATTAAGAATGTAGATGTTTACCTCTTCTTAATTTTGCTGATGATACTCATAAGAGTACCTTTCAAAGTTCAACAAATATTTCTAAACGTACAACTTTGTCTTTAACTAGTGTTCTAAATATTCCGATTACCATCACTATGGAAAAATATTTACATATTCCGATTAAAAGGTCGCATTCAAAATGCAATGTTCAATGACTTTATTAATAAAATAAAAATTAACTCTCTCGATGAAAAGCCAATTCCGTTTTTAAATTAAGTCGGATTGTTTTGATTCAATCCTATTTGTTTGGTTACATGAATTATCTTATGTAAAGTTTTCAATTACCTATTTTGAGACGAAATTGACAATGTAAATAAATCTCTTTTCTGGAATAAATTTACACATAATGCTCATCCTCTTCTCATATGGAGAAAATTTGTTCTCTAAAAGATCACGGAGCTCTTGGATTTAAGAGTGTAGAAAATGCAAATATGTCCTTACAAATAAAATTATTGTAGAAACTCTTGACTCAACCTTATATTTTGTAGCTTCAAATTAAAAAAGACAAAATACTTGGTGATACGTGATCGCCTAGGATTACTCCTTGCTAATCAAGTATTTGACCTTACAAGATCCCCTCTTCCCAGTAAATATGATTCTTCAACCCGAATCGCTTTTAAAGTTAGAAACTTGATGCGCAATTAATCTCAAAATCTCGAATTGAATGAAGAACGAATGGAATTTGATTCAATATGATAATTCAAGTAGATAGTTCAATAGAATTGGCTCTAACGCTGAATTCAATTGATGAACTAGTATTTGATGCATGATTGCCTCGGATTACTCCTCGTTGACCAAGTATATGAGCTCACATGATCCCCTATTGCCAGTAAATTCAATATCCAACCTAATGTCACCATCAAAGTTAATATCTTGCGTGATAAGTAATCGAACGACACAATTGTAAGGAACAAAACTAAATTGGATTAATAAGATAAATCAACTTGATCGTTCAACTGGATTGGCTTCAACGCTAAATCCAATTGATTAACTAGGTTTAATCTTTAACAATCAAACAAGAACTAATCAAAATTGATCAAATCACTAAACCAATTGAAGAACACGAAAGAGAGTGAGATCGAAGGAATGATGATGGTGATTGAATTCTCTAATTGCTTGAACAAGTTGATTGCTTTGAATGGCCCAAGAGCAAGACTAAACCAATAGGTGTTTAATCTTACTTCAGGCTGAATTTTATTGAATGCAAATAACAAGCTATTTAAAGAGAATACAAGAGCGAAGTTCCTTGGAGAGCAAGACAAGGTGGCTATCCCTACGGAAGGTAGAAAGGTCCTTTTGCTTGCCTCACAAGATAACTTATAATACTAGTACCAAATTTGGAGTCAATGGAATTTGAGGAAACAGGGAAGGTTGTCGGGTCTTTTGAGGAAGGAAAAGAAGAAGAGGCTGCGGATGCTGAAGTTGAAGGCACACAAGAGCGTGCCAAGACAGAGGAGAAACAACGACTATCTCTAGATGATCAAGTAAAGGCTGTCAATGACTCTCCAAAATTCATTGACACAAACACTGGTGTGGAGAATGTCGACAAGGGATTTGACAAGGTAATCTCCCAAAAGGAACCCAATGAAACTTTTGAAGAAGGTACACCCTCTAATCCCATCTTGGTTATTCAGTTAAGATGAATTTAGAAAAGCATCTGTTTGGGGATGACTCTGATTTGCGTAAAGAGGATGAAATTGAAATGCCTCCTCCTTTCCTCCCTAAGACTAGATCAGCAAGTGCTAGAGCCTCGATTGTGGCTCTTAAAGCCAAGAAGGGCATGGGGTTGGAAACCTCTGAGGCTGCCTCAAAGGGAGGTGACTCTTCTTTCTCTGAGAAGGTCACTAGGAAGAAAAGGGGGAGATCTCCTAAATTTGTTGTTGGGTCCAGCAAGAAGAGTAGGAAAACCAGTGTGAGTATAAACATGTCGTCTAGGGAGTTTACTAGAGATCTGCTGAGGGAGGAATTTTTTTTAAAGGAGTTCAAACTGACCAAGGTCACCGACTGGCTAAAAAAAGCATAAATGGGATAAGTTGGTGCAGGTGGAGCATGAATACAATCCTCTGATGGTTCAGATGTTTTATGTCAATCTTGTGATTGAGGATACAGGGAATATGACTATAGGGAGGTACATGATTGATAAGAAGACGCACTCCTTCACTAGCATGGATGTGAGTAACATTCTGGAGATTTCTCATGAAGGTTTTGTTGAGTACTACAAAGGAGGTTGGCCTGAAGGGGTCGATGACCGTGAGATCATCAGAATTATCACTGACATCGATGATAATTTCACCAGTCCCTATATGGTTAACAAGATGGGAATTGAGAAGAAGGTGATGTTCAATTACCTCATTAACAACCTGCTTCCAAGAGAACTCAAAAGGAATGATGTCTCCATTCAAGATTTGCTGGTCATGGACAAGATTATTAAGGGGAAGAAAGTTAACATGTCACGTCTGATGATGCTTCACATGAAGCATGTGCTTGAAACTGCTAAGCATGCCCTTCCTTATGGCATGTTGATTGCTTTAATAATGTATGAACATAAGGTTTATATGGATGGTGGTGACATCCTCAACACCAGAGCTCACAACAAAGAAATGATCAGGAAGTTTGGATGGAACTGGGTTGATGGACAATGGGTGTCGAAGTCATCTGAGGTCAGTGACAAGGGTCACCCGGAAGAAAGAACTAAATCTGCTCCAGCGAATGATGAATTGAAGGATATCAGGGAGCAGAATATGATTCTGAAGGGGGTGATTGAGAAGCTTTAGAGCATGGTCGGCAATGCGCATTCAAAGCTTAATGTAATAGAGGAACGACTCAATGACTTTGGAGCCTGATGTCAGTGACTGTCGCACACTCATGCCCTTCTCCAACCCTCTCTTTCTATCCTTCCCACATTATTCCCTTAGTTTAAAAGACTTTTTGTTTTAGTTCGCTTTGGCTGTACCACATCTCTGAATTGTTTGTGTTTGCATCGTACATTTTCTCTTGCCATGGTGGATGACTTTTTATGATTGTTTTGATATTATGTCTTAAGTTTCTATATTTGCCTCTGATTTCTTTTCTTGTTTTAGCAATCTTTTTGATGATGCCAAAATGGGGAATTTAACCGGGGGAATAGATTTATTAGGGGGATCAAAATGCTGAAATCATGTGGTTACTAAGCTTAGGGGGAACATTTTATGGTTTTTATGCTTTGCTCTTTTTACTATGTATGTACTTGTATGCCGCATAGTTTTTATCAGAACAGGTTGTTTGTCACCATCAAAAAGGGGGAATTTGTTATAAGATAGAAGATTGAGTTTTGATGGTTCCAGAGTCAGTGACCTTGAGTTTGCAAGTCGAGTCCGCGACTTGGAAAAGTCACTGACATAACTAGCTGGCGAAGCGTTCTATTTATGGAAGGAACACACAGCTTATGTGTGCATAATTGAAGACAGTTGCATCATTCCATTTTAGGAGAAGATCATCACAAAAGAGTGCTAAAATCAAGATAAAGATAATTTGATTCTCCTAGAATATTTTAGTGTATGCATAATTGTATATTTGGAAAGATCTGTAAGAGATTGAGTGTATATTGTGTTCGTAATCGAATGGGAAATAATATACACGAGATCTCTCTTACCTTAGTTTAAATACCCTAGTGTTTAGGCTATTTGTAAGTCTCTTGAGCGTCATTTCAATATTGTGTATTAGAAAGAAAGTGAAATAATTGTGTGTGTCATTCGTACAAGTGGTGTGTCGAGAGATCTTAGGCATAGCGTGAGATTAAGAGTGTGAATGCAAAGGTAGAGCGTGGTTCAAGGGTGTGGGATTCATTGTTCTACACGGGAGAGCTTTATAATCACTCAAGAAATCAATAGAGCGAGTCTAAGGACTCTTAAAATCCGACCAAGTGATAAACTTTGAAGGGAGTGGGTTTTATCTAATTAAACTAATTCGTTTACAAGGAGTTTCCACTAGACATCGCTTGACATTGACTATTGGTATCGTTTATTTTAGTGTCTAATTACTCCGTTGCTTTATTACTCAAAGTCGACGACTTCGCAGAAGTCGCCGACTTGTTTTAGTACTAACGATCCTACAGTTTTGGTTCAAATAAGGGATTGTGGTGGGGTAGATTGGAAGTCTCTTGTTTTATTTTGTAAAAAGATCTCTTGGTTAGAAAGATGCACAAAGGAAAAAAGAATGCTTGGATCGATACCAGCCTATTTGGGCTTCGTACCGATGGTTTAGGAGAAAAAAAGAAAGAAAATAGAGAAAGTGTAGCTCGTTCAGACCCTCTCAGGTTGGTACCGAGGCAAGTCGAGAGGAAAAAAATCAAGAAAACGCAGAAAGAAGAAGAGGAAGAAGGAGGAAATTGTGTAGATTGTTAAAGTTTAAACCAGAGATTGTTCAAGTTTATATGAGACTTTCTAGGATTTAATTAGTGAGTGAAGAGATGTGCTTTAATGAAAGTGATTTTGGTATGTTGTTTAATGAGATATTTGGCGAGATGTGTGAGTTTGTAGTAGTCTTTGATTCCCGGATATTATTAGCACCACAAGCAAAAAATTTTCCACGCCTTATTGTCTTTACCAAGCCCCATTACAACCCGGCCGAATGGGCGCTTCTATGATGTTTTTCATTGAGCCTAAGTTCTCTTGATGATTTTTGCTTGTTTTGACAAATCTTTGGTAGAGATTATGGTGATATCAGTTCCAATTTCTATGAGTTTTTGCATATAAGATTGAGTTGGGAGATGAATTCATAGCCGAAACACAAGAGAGTTGAGTGAAACACTTTATCCTTGGTGAGGTTGGATTATAGTTGCTTATGTCTATTGGTGCTTATATATATGTGATGACGTTAATATTCATTTGCTATTTTTGCTATGTTTTGATGTTGCTTTTGAGATGAAGGCTATTGCTTGATAAGCATGATGTTTGGTTTTGGTTAATGTTTAGTGATTGCTTGAGGACAGGCAAGCTTAAGTATGGGGTATTTTGATGTTCGTGTTTTTAGTATAGTTTTTGTTGTCTTTCTTTGGTTGTTTAGTTTAGTTGTAGTGAGTTTAGTGTTAGTTTTGTGTGTTTTTGGATAAGCTTACATGTTTTGTGAAAAGTATGGAAGCTACTCCGTTTCGTGTTTTTCTTAGGTTTTTTTGGAAGCGGAAAGGAGCATTTTAAGCAAGCTGAAGTCAAGTGGTTCGTGGTGGGATACATGAAAAGAAAAGAGGAAAGAATACGTCTTGAAGATCCTGGTGAAATCCAAAGAGAAGTTGTGAAAAGTGTACAAAAACCCAAAACAGAGGGCTCGTTACCCACTTGTGAGGCTCGATACCAAGATGTACATCATAGATTTATTTAGGGAATTTAGAAAGTGTGTACCGACCCTGTGCAGGTCGTTACCGAGGTGACTTATGTCGGTAGAGGGCGCCGACTTTGGAAAATTCTATCTTTTATCTTGTAATCTTTTTAGTTTAGAAAGTTTTTATCTTTTAGATCTTTATTAGATAGTTTCCTCTAGTATAAATACCCTTGTTCTAGCCTAGTTTAAGGAGGAGGTTAGTCGTTTTTTTGGAGTTCACGAGGAAGGAGAGAGAGAAGGCGATAGTTCGACTGTCTTGATCAAGAGAGGGAGAGGGTCGTGATCGAAGTTTTTCTTGAGGTTGAGTCGTGAACGTGGTTAGTTGTAAGACAACGATTTTATATTTTGAAGTAAGTTTGTATTCAATGTTTTCTTTCAATAAAGTTGTTCGTTTTGTTTCGATCATGAGTGAGTAGTTTTCTTTTCTAGGATTGAGGTTGAAACCTGACATAGTTATGCATGAATGAATGAATGTGTTGATGTTTGAATGCCTTCTATCCTTTGAATTACTTGTTTGTTCTTATACTTAGACAAAAGTCGAAGTAATTTGAGTTTATTGCTTGATCGAAAGAGAATGTTGTGAACTTGAATGTTGATATTGTTCGGTAATGAAAGTTTCGAGCTGTGGATTCAAAACAAGTAGAAAAGTGAATTGATTTATGAAAGTTGATTGATTTTCTTGTTTAGTCAACGAAAGTTGATAGATTTATCTTTAAAGGCATGATCTTTATCTTTCACATTAGTTTGTATGCATAATTACGTCGTGGTAACCCTTGTCCTAGATCTTTCTATCACATGAATTTCCTTCGTTTTTACTCACGAATAGACTCGTTACCGAGGCACACAGGTTGGTACTGAGCCTGCAATTGAAACGTGTTGTTTGCTCTGTTTTAGTAGAAATCCAACATCGTTACCGACCCTGACAAGGTCGGTACCAAGGTCTGTCGTAGCTGTTTACTTTTGTTTTGTTTTGTTTTCTTAGTTCGGTAAACAAATAACCTTGTTTCCCGTGTACGATCCTGACCTCCCTATACTAAGCGGGGTCTTGACTACAAATATATTTGTTGTCGAGTTAAAAATGCCCTTCCACAGTGACTTTGAAGTCATCGGGAGCCTTGTAATCCCGGGAGTGGTTGAGGATGTTGAGGAGGCGGTTCAACTAGGCCATGTTGAACTCGTAGTCAGCATTGCCCAATTGGAATCTAATCTTTCTGACTGATGTTTTGGACTTGAAACTGATTTGGAGAGTGGCAATGAACTCGACGATGAGGGACAGGTAGTGCGGGATGTCCTCCTTCTTGAGTAGATGTGGCATGCCGAGAATAGCAAAGATGTGCTTGACATCCTCATAAATGCCATTAGCCTTGGCACTTGATCTTGAGAACCATCTAGTAAAGTGGTCCTTTTGAAGGACGGAATCAAAGACCACTAGTTGCTCCTATGTTGGCAAAATGACCTCGTCCATTCTTGGAGGAGATGGAGAACATGGATATCCAAGGTGAAATCTTTGTCTTACCGGAAAACACCATAAATATCCAAGGTAAAATCCACCCAAACCAATAAGAAAAATCCCATAGTTGCATTCAGAATTGGGCTCGACCCACCTCGGTACCGAGCTAAGGCGGTTGGTATTGAGGTCTTTGGGTTTGGCACAGGTTTTGGAAAATCACAGTTCGTTACCGACCCTCACAGGTCAGTAACAAGCATGGGCGAGAACTTTTCGCGAGCAAATCGGAGTCCTAAATCCCGAAATCTTTTGACAATTTCACATGATTTCAAGCAAGATTCTACACAAAAATACACCATCAAGTAATTGTAACCCCATACTTGCTCAAAGCCCTATCTAATCATGCCAAAAATTGCAAGAACTTATGGTGAAAATCATGCAAATTAAGAACAAGTTGCTTCATGCTTTTCTATCATCAAAATTCAATGTAAATCAAGCATAAACAACCGAAAATCAAACAAGAACAATCACCAATCATAGAAACAAGGAAGCACGATGGCAATGTAGACATGCAATCCGAATTTCCCAAAAGATCTAGATATGAAACTACCCCAAATTACCATGAATTGTCAAGAAAAGAGATTAGGGTTCAAGAAATCATACCGTAGCCTTGTAGAATTGAAGAACAAAAATTCGAATTTTGCAAGGTAACGATGGCTTGAAGCTTCGATAACATATACAAGAGGTGTGTTCGATATTGAGGAGGGTGCGGATTTGAGGGGCGGGGTGATCGGTTGACAGCGGTGAGAAATTCATGTAGAACACGGGTTAGATTTTGAGAGTTTGATGAGGATTGGGGTGGGTTTTGAGGTTTGAGTGTTATTTTAAGAATTGGACAAGAGAAGCCACAAGGAGAGAGGCAAGGAAGGAGAATTTCAGGTTTAGAAAAACTTACCTGTCGCGCGTCTTCGATATTGGGTGTGTTGCAGGTCGGTACCGACCCTCTCAGCTCGGTACCGAGCCTGGGCGAAATTTCCAACGCCTTATCATGTTCGACTTCTATGACATGTTAGCTCAAAAATATCCTATCCCGCAAACTTCGAATCTACTAAAAACTCAAAAGAAAGCTAGGAAAAAGAACTATAAAAAGAAAGGAAAACGAAACTAAAACTAAAATCAGGTTGCCTCCCGTAAGCGCTAATTTTAACGTCGTTAGCCCGACGTACTTACCTGGCTAATCAAGGTGGCTCCTTTTCAGCTTTGTCGGGGTCGTGAAAATCCCCGTATTTAGCGGTAAAGGCATTGTTATTTATTCTCACTAAATTTGGTCCCTCATCCTCTAATAGTATGCTCGGTATTCCTACACAAGGGTTAGTGATGTTCGAGAACCAAGGAGGTTTCGACTCATCTATAGCATGAATATTAGGGTATGGTGTAGGAATATGATATAAGGAATGATCATGACCAATGTTAGTGAATCCAGAGTTAGAGTACTTACCCTGATCAGTGAGTGAGGGTATCGGCACCAAGGCAGTTGAGGTCGTTATCGACCAGTCTGAAGCAAGGCCTCTCTCGGTGTTATTCCGAAATGCGCCTCCCTCGTCATATTGTTGTACAAATGTTTCTCCACCGACCCAAGAAGGAGTCGATAGCTGGCTTAGCGACGCTCTCATCATCATTGTTGCTTGGAAGGAAACTTCGGGCTTAGCAAAATCGAGCACTGGCTGGGGAGTCTCGATTTGTGCAGTCGCTGCTGTGTCATTGGCAGCTTGATTAAGGTTGAACTCAACCCGCTCTTCTCCTATGTCAAAGGTGAGGAGTCCTTTTCGAACATCGACTCGAGAACCTGCTGTATCAAGGAATGGTCTACCTAGAATGATGGGCACTAAAGGATCTTCATACCAATGAAGTCGTTTGGTATGAAGAATTTCCCCATTTGAATGGGAAAATCATCAACAACCCTAGTAGCTTTTACACTAGATCCGTCTTCCATGTATAGCCTCATACCCATGGGTTCCAAAGGTCCCATGTTAGCTTTTGACCAGATCGATAAGGGAAGTAGACTGACACTGGCTCCCAAATCACATAGTGCTTTGAATCGATGGTCACCAATCCCGATAGTAATAGCAAATCTTCCTAGGTCACCTAACTTTTCTGGAAAGGCAATGGATCGGACCTCATCTAGCTGTCAGCTCTATTATCAACATTTTCCTACTAAGAATATCTTTCAAGAATTTGGTGTAAGTCGGCATTTCGCTTAGGGCCTCAGTGAATGGCATATCGTTATTTAAGCCTTGAAGAATCTTAACAAAACACATAAACTTGCCTTTTATTGAGTCCTTAGACTTCATAGTAGGGGAGGGGAGAGAATTCACCAATCTCGGAACCAAAGCGAGCTCAAGAGGTGGTGCTACCAGGTCGACAATCGGGTCAATCGGTGCCGTAGAAGGGTCGGTATCGACCATGGTGGGGTCGGTATCGAGCTTGGGACTAAGAGTGTGGCTTGGTGTAGAGTACTTACCTGAGTTGGAGTTGGTGACGGGCTTTGGAGCATCGGTACCGAGTGGTTTAGGATCGATAACGACCCTCTTTGACATGTTATCAATCCTGGCCGAGATGTCTTCTTTAGCACCGGTGTCCTTTTCCTTGTCCTCAGCACGAACTGGTAGTGTTTTTCCGCTCCGGAGGTGTACGGCCGCAATATTTCCTCTAGGGTTCTCGTCAGGGTGGCCCGGGAGTTGTCCTTGCGGTCTCGGAATTTGTGCAGCTAGGTTGCCTAGTTTGGAGTTTACATTCTTTCTCCATGTCTCAATCTCTCCGAAATATGCTTGTACAACTTTTAGGTCAGAACAGACTCCACTGATTTCATTTTTCACTCCATTCATCCCTTCATGGAGTCCATTCACCCATGATGGCATTTCTTGATTGCCTAGAGGTTGATATGGTGCGGGCCGTAGATCCGAAGTAGGGTCTGCAGAGTTTTAATTTTGATTTTGATTCCCCCAAGCCGGGTAGTTATTTGGCCTGTCATAGTTAGGAGGATTTATGTACTGCCCTCTCATATAATTCATCTCAGCATATGTCTCAGCGGCTCTAACTTGCTCGATGTTAGTGGAAGCAAAAATACTATGGGCAGAAGAGCCACACTTTTAACAAGGTTGAGAGGTTTTCAGAAAACTTACCTCTTTCTTCAGATGGTTGATCTCATCTTATAGAGATCGATTTTTGACTTCAGGATCAACTTCGTCTTTATTTGGGATGTAGAGACGTTTTTGTGGCTGAGGTGGCTGTTAGGCTCCATACATAGCATCGTAATTGGTTAGTTTGTCCAGCAACTCCCATGCAGCGGTGGGATCCATATCAATAAAACCACAAGCAGTGTGCTAGTTCATGCGATTCTTTGTTTCAACATTAATCCCTTGGAAGAAGATTTCTTTGAGCACATATGGTGGTTGCCCATGAGTGGGACACTGTTTGAGCATCTCCTTGAATCTCTCCCACATCTCCACAAAGGTCTCGTTAGGCAGCTGGTGATAGGAGGCGATGCGTTTTCTCAACTCCGTTATCTTAGCAAGAGGCAAGAACTTTGTCAAAAATTGATCATACAAAGCCTTCTAAGCCATGATAAACTTAGGAGGTAAGCTCTCCAACCATCTCAGGGCCTTTCCTGTAAGAGACCACCTTAAAGCTTTTAACAGAACATATTCTAGAGAGACACCTTCAACAGCAATAGTGTCACATAAATCAAGAATTTTTTTAATATGTTCCATATGGCACTCAGTATGTTTCCCTTCAAACTGAGCCCGTTTGATTAAGGATATGAATTGAGATTTAATCTCAAAAGTCTTCTCTATCTCCAAAAGCATGATAGCAGACTCTGGCACCCTTAGTTCTGGATGCATATATTGTTTGGCATTCCTCGGATATGCATTGAGTTGCTCTGGTAGAGCGGTCTTTTCAATCCGTGTGGCTTCGAGCTTCCTCTAGAGCGCAACCATCTGCTGAGCCATCTCTTCAGGACTCATCTATCGAGCCATAGCTTGGTTTCCTCTTCTTCTACGGTGAAGGGCGCACTCCGGTTCAGAATAATAACCAGTGTTATCAAACTCGAGCCTATGACGTCCTGCTACCATAAGCTGAGAAAGCATGCAAAAGAAAACGAAATTAAAAACAAAAACGGGGTCGAGCTATTCCCAGACCCACGAGTAATCAAACAAACACAGTTGCTTCCCCGGCAACGACGCCAATTTGTTAAGGGTCAATTTACTCGACAACAAATAAATTTGTAGTCAAGACCCCGCTGAGTATAGCAAAGTCTGGATCGTCCACGGGAAACAAGGTTGTTTGAGTACTAAACTACAAAAGCAAGAAAACAGATAAAATAAGGAACAATCAAGGCTACGACAACCCTCAGTGCCGACCTTGTCATAGTCGGTAACGATGCTAGGATTCTACTAAAAATGAGCAAACAAGACGAATCAACTGCAAGCTCGGTACCGACCTGTGTGCCACGGTAACGAGTCTGTTCATGAATAAAATGAAGTTAATTCAGATGCGAAAATAATTAGGATAATGGTTTACCACGACATAATCATGCATATGAACTAGTGTGAAAAATAAATATCATGCCTTGAAGATAAATCTATCAACTTTCATTGAACTAAACAAGCAAATCAATCAACTTTCATAAATCAATTCACTTTCTACTTATTTTGAATCCAAAGCTCGAAACTTTCGTTATCGAACAATATCAACATTCAAGTTCACTACTTTCTCTTTCGATCAAGCAATAAACTCAAATTACTTCGACTTTCGTCTAAGTATAAGCACAAATCAAGTAGTTAAAGGATAAAAGGCAATCAAAACATTCAACACATATTCAATCATGCATAACTGTGTCGGGTTTCAACCCCGATCCTAGAAAAGTAAACTACTCACTAATGATTGAAACAAAACAAACAACTAGATTAAATGAAAACATTATAATAAAAGCTTACTTGAATTATAAAAATATCATCTTTCAATACAACCATGCTCGAAATCAAAATACAAGAGAACAAACTCGAACTCCGATCTCTCTCGATCTTGATCAATCGTCTCTCAACCAAAGTAACGAACGAACCCCCTAAAACTAACTAGAACAAGGGTATTTATACTAAAAGAAACTATCTAACAAGGGTCCTAAAAGATAGAAACTTTACTAACTAAAAGGATCACGAGATAGAAGATAGAATTTCCGAAAGTGGGCGCCGCCTACCGACACAGGCCACCTCGGTAACGACCTGCACATGGTCCGTAGACTCTTGCTGAATTCCTCGGACAAAACTCTATTGCACAGCTCGGTACCGACCCTCACAGATCGGTAACGAGCTCTCTGTCTTGGATTTTTGTACACTCTTCATAGCTTCTCTTTGGATTTCAATGGGATATTCATACGGTTGTTTCTTCTCTTTCCTCCATGATTTCCATCATCAACCATTTGACTCAACTCCTCTCCAAATGCTCTTTTGCGCTTCAAAAACCTAAGAAAAACACAAAAATGGAGTAGCTTCCATACTTTTCACAAGATATGTAAACTTATCCAAAAACACACAAAACTTACACTAAAACTCACTAAAACTAAACTAAACAACCTAAGAAAAACACATAAAACAATACTAAAAATATGAACATCAGCGAGCACCGTTGACGAGTTCTCTAGTGTTTGTTTGGGCTTATTACATTCAGCCCATATCCGTTTACAATTTTAAAGACTTTAATTAATTAGTTTCTTTTATTAATTTCTATTTCTCTTTGGAAGACATTTAAATACTTATTTTAGGCATTTTTCGGCAGATTAGACAAGTTAGAAACTATTTCAATTTATTGAATGAAAATGACAGCTCTTAGAGAGAGATTTCACAAATTGGTATTGATCTTTCTTTGTTTGTCTTGCTTGTGTCAATCTCAACATAAGATTGTTGTTCGTAGGCATCCACAAGCCTTCTTCTCATGTGATGACACCACACCGACATCTATGTCACCTGAGCAAGAGGAGGAGGCTGGAGTGTTCGATCAAGTAGGCCCTATCACCCGTTCTCGAGCTAAGGACGCTGCTAGGGCTACTATTTCAGTCATTTTGAGAGCCCGACTACAGTTCACTCAGCATGTCAAGCCAGACATCGTCATGTGCTCGGTAGCGACTTTAAGTGACGGTTTATTATTGGCATAGCCGAGCCTTAATCGGTGCCTATGTATTTATTTATTTTTATTGCATAACTTGAAATCATTTATATTATTGTTATGTTTAATATTTTTAGCGAACGTGTGTCTCGGTTTACATATCGGGACTAGTCTTTGTTTTTACAGTAAGGAGCTTCTCTACATAAAGTCTCTTACTCTCCAACGTCGGCACCACTCGCTCGGTCTCTCATGTCTTGGATCTCGACGAGCACTTGCAAGACCGATCCTATAGACCTATCAAATTGTATCAAGAGCTAATCTTGTATGTCACTTGATCCCTTGTACGAAAACTTTCATAGCCAAAATTTTCTAGCATGTTCATTGTGTGAGAAACTAGAAAAAAAAAGGGATTGAAATTAACCTTGCCCTTGTCCAAATTCCAACACGTTTGGGATCCAATTTTTTTTTTCCTTTCAACCTTGTATATTTGTGATGAGAATAATAAAGTGCTTGCTAATTAATTGCTTTCATCCATATCAATTCATGTACAAAACTCCATAGTTGCATGCTAATTAATTGCGTGATAGTCTTGTTCGATCTTGCATGGTGAATTTGTTTGTTGAAGATTACATGTGCCAGTTGCTAGAAATTAGGGGGCTATCTTGACTACCAACAAATTGATAAGCTCGATCCTATAATCAAGAGATAAAAGTCTCATTTTTTGTTGTTTTACTTGCTAGTTTTCATTTTTTATCTTTGTTGTTAAGATTAGATAAGGCCAGAATTAAAAAAAACTGTTTCAATTGACCTTTTCAAAAATTCATGTAGATTTTTTTAGTGCCTTTAAATCCTATAGAAAGGATAAAATTCGGCTTAGTATTTGATTGCATTTTTTTTTCTTTTTTTTTTCAAGCCTAAGAAAAATTAATTGATGCAAGAAAAGCCAAAATAAGGAACCCTTGTATTTAAAAAGAAAAAAGAAAAAAAGAACGTGATTCGAAGACCACCAACGGGAGATTAGAAAAACTCTCGATTCTTAAACAAAGAAAAACATTTTTAAAGGGCGGTCAAGCCAAAATAAGGTAACCCGACCCTTATTTTATTTTATTTTTCTCTTTAGGGTTACCGAGCTACTTGTATGCTTTGTGTGGTGTATATTGCTTGATAATTTGTAGGGTACCATTATTAACTTGCATTTACATATTATGATCATACTTACACCTATCCTATAGCTGCCCTCACGACACCATATTTCAGAGCCTCACCTTCTTTGCGCAGCTTTGTTTCAGTGCTTTGATATGTTATTGCATACCTTTTGTGCTCTTTTACTTGTTGCCCTATGGATGCATGTAACCTTCTCGCCCTTGGAAACGTGAGTAACACTGCCCAGGACCCACCTCTAGCGCATGTAGTTCCTCCCGAGGTCCGAGATGCTGAAAATATGCTGTCGGGAGTAGTCCTGACTCCCGAGCAGCAGGAAATTGCGGATTTGAAATATGAGCTTGTTGAATCACGAGCTCAATAGCAGCAACTCCAAAGGAATTGTCGTGCGCGGCGAATTCGACTAATGGAGCCGCCCCAAATTGCGCTTTGGAGCATGGTAAGGGGCATATGTATCCGGAGACTTCTACTCAGTCGCTCATCTGTCGTCTCCCATCTGTTATTGAGATTCGGCAGCTTTCGACTCAAGATCGGCAACTGGAGCGAGTTGTTCGTGAGGATTATGTGGACGACACTTACTCCAACGAGGCAGACCGGGACTATGGCCAAGGTCGTCTAGATCGCTCTATGGTACCTACACTATGATTTGGGGCCGAGGGGCATTACGATACCACCCCGATTCCTATATACAACTTTCATGAGTTCGATGACGACGATTTGATGGCCTCCACTTGGTGGGGTTAGATAACCACTATGACTTGCCACCTTTGGGCGATCCTCTTTGCTTGGATGATTGTCCATCGGATTGGGTCCCACTCCTGACGAATGTCGGGAACCGTGGGTATACTAGGGACAACGAGGCTCGTGTCTGTCCTTTTGATAGGGTTCCACCCCCACGCCACGGAGATCGTAGACCCGAGCTTAACTATAACTAGCCCGCTTAGCAAGTGCCTTTTAGTAATGGCCATCGGGACCGTGGTATTTTTTTTATTACGTAACTTAACATTTTTTATATTATTGTTATGTTTAATTTTATTAGCGGACGTGTGTCTCGGTTTGCATATCTGGACTAGTCTTTGATTTTCTAGTAAGGAGCTTCTCTATTTAAAGCCCCTTACTCTCTTGTAAAACCTAGTTTTTATTTAACTGGAAATTGAGATCACTCTTTCTGTTGGCCTTTTGCTCCCATTTGCTCTCTTTCCTCTCATTGTTCCTAGGTTTAAAATCATAAAACACACATTCAATATTGTTCTTGGATTCTTACGTCAAATACAACAAATAAAATCTTGGTTCCGATCTCTCTCCAATCCAGGCACCAGTTGCTCGACCTCTCTTATCTTGGATCTTGACGAGGACTTAGAATACCCATCCTACGGAGCTATTACCATGCTCCTTGACTTCATCCTTGGTTGTGTGAGATTGTAAAGTTTGGTTGCTAGATCATTCAATTCGGCTCTTAAATTCATTCAATTCAAAGGTCTTGTCATTGTTTCAATTAGTTGTCCTTATTTCCTTTCGTTTCTATCATTTTCTTTTAAGCTTGAGTCAAATCAATTTCGTTTTTCTTCGTGGTTGTGTCCGTCCTTTGTTAATTCTAACCATTGTTCCTGTTTGTTGTTCTTGTTGAGTTATTGTCGTCGAAGATCGGACTATCCGCGACTAATCCCCGCATCACCTTGTGTTTAGGAAGGTCTTGTGAATTACTCATGTATTCTGTTTACTTCATGATAGATTTCCGCTTCATATGGTTGAGACTTTGTTGTTTGTTTTATATGTTGCATAGTTTGGAGGGCTTGCATTCTTGTCCTTTTGTGCCTGGTTTTGCATAGTTTGGACGGCCTGCGCGCTTGTCAATTTATGCCCCCAGATCTTTAGTATGCTTGTACCACCGTCTGAGTAGGACTTAGAAATTTTGAATATGAAAAGTTCTATGGTAAGATTAGAATTGTTTTGACATTAGAGTCTAAGGTTGTTTGTTGCATGATTGGGTTTCTTGTATCTTTTATAATAAATATTTCTCTTTTGCAAAAATATGAATACATAAATACACAAATTCAAATAAGAACCCTAATCTGCATGCACACTCACGAGTAAGGAGGACTGGAGGATTTGAATGTATTTTACTACGAATAATAATAAGATTTAAAGAGGCAATTGTGTTGAAATTTTTTATAGTTAATTCTCTGTCCATTTTAATTGTCCATATTAGATGTACCTTAAATACCTAATTATATCCTTATTGACTGCATGATACTATATTTTAGGATAAATATTTAAATATGATTTCTTGTTTATTTATAATAATAATATATATTATTATTATTATTGTGTTTCTTGGAAGAAGTAATATCTCATTTGGATATTATTTCTTCAATTAATATATTTCTATTTACGAAAAGATAGAATATCAAACTACTTACGGGGAAAAAAGAAAAGCGGTAGGCCCTAGGGATGTGGGGAGCGGGATCCTTCTTCATAAATACAGTAAGGTATGTTCTTAAAATATACAATGCAACTAAAACTCTTACTTACGTAATGGAAGTGAATTGAAGGGATAAATCCCTCTTGTCCATTGTTTTACAAGATTAATCTAGAAAGAAGTTTAAATTGAGACATAACCCTTAACACGTGACAAATTTTTTTGCACTAACACACTACTATAGAATAAAAAAATGATAGTGTTGGGCCCAAACTCCTGAAGTTCACTTCCGAGTTGGCCCATCAAGTGAAGACCAACTCCTCGGGCCCAATCCAGCTCAGCAAACATCTACACGAGTAAGTGGGTTGACGGGAGATAGCTACCATCGAGACATGACTTTGGATGTGGGCTGCAACTTAGGGGAACGTGGGTAGTAACAAACGAGTGGGCGGGGGAATAAAATGTTTAAATCAAATGTAGAGAAGGGTATGTTGAAACAAAGAGAGAACCAGAAATAGGAGGCCTTCGTCAGTAGAAACGGTCACTCCCGCAGCTACTCTCCCAAGGGTGGCCACCACCGTGGCGTCCAAAAATCGCAGGTACAAGGTACCTCCTCCGAACAACTTTATGGAAGTTTTATTCCAGAAGTACATGAAAGATCGAATTAAGGGGATTGAGGACGAAATTGATCAGATCCGCGGGGTGCCCCTCCTATTGAGAAGGAGGCCCCGAACGGTTATGATGAATCCCCCTTCACAGCTCCCATCGCTAGTGTGGATATCCCCAAAAGATTCACCGTCCAGGCGGTCCCCACATATGATGGGATGGGAGATCCGAACGAACACATAGCCATCTTCAAACATAAGATGATGAATAGCTCCGTGACGCGACAATCAAGGGAGGCAATCATGTGCAAAGGGTTTGAAACTGTAATGTTGAGCGCGACCCTGACCTGGTTCATAAATCTTCCCCGAGAGAGCATCGGGTCTTTCCTCGGTCTGGTGGACGCCTTCATGGTGCAATTCGCCATCAGCAGGAAACTGATGAAACAATCAAACGATTGCCTAGAGGCCTAGAGAATCCCTAAGGGCATTTTTGAACCGTTTCAACCGAAAAAGGTGGCGATCCCACTCTATGATATCCCCACCTCAATAGAGGCCTTCTTGAGGGGTTTGCTCCTAGATAGCGAGCTTTACCACTCACGAAGTATCCCTGCCATAGCTTCAAGGATGTCCAAGTGAAGGCCTTGGCACACATCAGGCTAGAAGGGGACGAGGCTCCTGTGAGGGCGTCTTCGCTTTTTGATCGGGTGGAGAGGAAAGCCGCTCCTGACCATCGAAAGGAGTGTTGTGGGCAGCCGTACCCAAAGACCCGGCAAGAGGCGCTCGAGGTAGACACCACCGACGTCAAACAACCAGGCGGGAAGAAGGACCCCACTCGACGAACAAGAGTCCAAGAGTACATCCTTGGCCTAGGGAATGCAGAAATAGTGAAGGGTCTCGAGAAGTTCGGAGGTAGGATCAGGTGTCCCAATAAGGCGGAAAATCCCAATCCAAAGATAGACAAGATGAAGTGGTGTGACCTACATGAGGACTACGGACACAAAACAAACGAATGTTTTGCACTCAGGAAGGAACTAGCTTACCTCCACTCAAAAGGTTTACTATACGAGATCGCGCCAAATTTCGGGATCCCGGCTACTCAAAATATGTTCGAGCCCATGGACATTCCATCATCCCCAAAGTAAGCTAAGATTGTCAATGTCATCTCCAGAGAGTCAGAAATATGCAACGTCACCTACTCGGCAGCAAAACGCCACGCTAGGGAACGCCTATTGAGAAGGATTTACTTGACAACAAATAAATTATTAGTCAAGACCCCGCTGAGTATAGCAGAGTCAAGATCGTCCATGAGAAGCGAGGTTCTGTCCAATTACTAAACTAAAAAGCAAAAGAGAAAACAAAGCAAGGAACAAAGAAAAACAAAGCAAACAAACATACTAGAAAGGGGTCAGTATCGACCTTGTTAGGGTCAATAACTAGGTGCAAATTAAGGTGGACAACTAAGTAAACAATGAAATAAAAAGAAATCTACATGTCGGTACTGACCTAGAGAGCGTCGTTACCAAGGTACCTAAGATTGAAACTCGACTCACAAATAAGAGATAAAATCTAGGATAAGGGTCCACCACAACATAATCATGCAATTTCAAACAATATGAATCATAAAAATCATGCCTTTAACATAAAGCTATCAACTTTCGTTGAACAACTAAGCAAATCAATCAATTTACTTAATCTAGTTATTTTGATCTAAAGTTCTCAACTTTCGTCTCAAACTTTATCTCTATTCAAGTTCATAACTTTCTCTTTCAATCAAGTAATAACCATGAAATACTTCAACTTTCGTCAAAGCATTTGCACAAACGAGTAGAAGAATAGATAGAAGGCATTCAATTCATTCAACACATCATCATTCATGCATGACCATGTTGGGTTTCTAACCCCAACCCTAGAATAAGAGACTACTCACTAATGGTTGAAGAAAAATAAACAAAGAGATTAAAAGAAAACATACTTGAATTAAAATTAAAGGCTTACTTGAATTCAAAACAAACTTGTCTTAGAACACAAACAAGAGTATTTATACTATAACATCTATCTAAAAAGTTTCCATAAAAATAACTCGGTACCGACCCCCTAGAGTGTTGATATCTAGGTTGGCCTTGACTTGTTTTCTTTTTATTATTCACTCTTCTTTTCGATTTTATGGGAGTTCCTTCCATAGCTTTCTTTTCTTCTTCCTCCTAGCTTGGTCCTCTCTTTTATTGTCCTTAAATGCATCCAAACCCGCCTCAAAACCTACACAAAAACACACAAATAGCTAAGTTCCTATACTTTTCACAAAATATGCACACTATACTAGAAAGACACAAAACACTAACAAAAACACAACTAAACAAGACTAAACACCCTAGAAAAACACACGAAAACCAAGCTAAAATCACTGACATCAACGCCCAACTGGACAGTTGATAGCCAGCGTCCGCAATCACGACGGACGTCCAGGGACACCATCACCTTTAATGACTCATACTCAGCCGGTCTAGTAGGCCCTCACCATTATGGGTTGTTCATTTCACTGTTAGTGGAAAATGTGTTGATGAGGAGAATTCTCGTACACATAGGGAGCTCCACTAACATGATGACTCTAGGCGCTCTCAAGAAAACTGGTGGGTTTCAATGGGGAAATCGCACACACCCTCTGCGAGCTAACATTCCCTTCCTATGCCAAAGTAGTCAACCTGCAAGTGAGGTTCTATGTGCTGGACTGCCCTTCTTATTACAACATCATCATGGGGCGGCCATGGAGCCACGACAAGAAGATGGTCCCCTCTCTTATCACTATACAATCAAGTTCCCCGCCCCTTGGGGAATCCGAGAGATCAGAGGCATCCAACGTTTGTCCAAGGAGTGTTACAAATGTGCTCTCAAGCCAACTGTTGCCCAAACATAGCAATGAAAGGGGGCCAAGGTGTCCGTGCTATCACGGGACCCCGAGGTCGAGAGGATCGAGGAAGTTGTCATCGTTGCCTAGAAACCAATGCATAAGGTGTGGGTCGGGCAAGATCTCTCCCCAGAAGTGAAAACCAAATAGTGTCCCCACTGTAAGAACAATGAAAGGTAAAAAGAAAGAAATAGGGAAAAGAAAATGAACTCACGAGATAGACTTTGAGACGGTGGAAACATCCCTAAGGGGGCCGTTAACAACCTTCTGCGTGGTTGCTCGTTCACTTCATTTTGACTTTAGCCCAATTTCCTGTGTCACTTATCAAAGCATTCTATTCCGAATATCTTAACCCTAATCTAAAAACCAGTAAAAAGAAAGATAATAAAAAGATCTAAGAAAGCAAAAACAAAAAGTGGGTTGCCTCCCGTAAGCGCTATTTTTAACGTCGTTGCCCGACTAACTTACCTTTGCTTACCTAGGGTGGTTTCCATCCAACTTTGCCAGGATCAACAGAAACCCCATACTTAGCTTGAAAAACATCAATGTTTCTCACCAAAAGATGTGGTCCTCTATCATCCATCAATATGCTCGGTAATCCTACACAAGGGTTAGTAAAATCCGCCGACCAAGGGGGCTTTGACTCTTTCACAGTATGCATAGTGGCATATGATGTAGAAAAAGGACAAGAGAAGGGATCATGACCAGAATCTAACAAATCAGAGCAAGAATACTTACCTAAATCCTTCAGAGAGGAGGTCGTTACCGAGGTTGTAGGGGTTGTTAACGACCTTGTTGGGTTTGTCAAAGCTTCGGTAACTTGCAAGTTAGACTGGGTTATGATGTTGGGCTGGGTATTGACCCATGGTGGGTCAGTAGGCCTCTTGGTATGTGTCTGTTTGTGGATATTGCTGCATTTGGTCTCAGAGATGGGTCGTTACCGAGCCATGGTGGGTTGGTAGGCCCCTCATTAACGCTTTTAGAGACCTCATTCATGGTAGGATTGAAGCGAAACTCGACCTTATCTTCCCAATATCGAATGTGAGGAGTCCCTTTCTAACATCTAGTCGCGCCCATGGGGTGGCTAAGAATGGCCTTCCAAGAATGATTGGCACCTTGGGGTGTTCTGGCATCTCCATAACTATGAAGTTGTTGGGAACAAAGAATTTGCCTATGTGAATATGAACATCCTCAACAAATCTAGTTGCCTTTACACAAGATCTATTTGTCATGTAGGAGACTGGCACTGGCACCTAAATCACATAAAGCTTTAAAGCGATAAGCTCCAATCCATATTTTAATAGCAAACTTACCTGGATCACCTAGATTTTCTAAGAGCTCTATGGATCGGACATCATTCATCAGCTCTGATATAGATCGTTTCCTGCTTAAGATCTCTTTTAAGAATTTAGTGTACGCAGGCATTTCATTAAGGGCCTTAGTGAATGTTATAGAAATATTTAAGCTCTGAAGAACTTTAACAAAACGCCAAAACTTCCCTTCGGTAGAGTCCTTAGACTTTTTAGAGGGGAAGGGAAGACTCTTCGTCGGACATTGAACCAAAACGGGCTCGAGTTGTGGCGTTACCGAATCGACAAGAGGGTCGGTTGGTGCTGAAGAAGGATCGGTATCGACCCTTGAGGGGTCGTTATCGACCGTGTTACTAAGGGAAGGGGTCGGTTTCGAAGATTTACCTAGGCTGGTAGGGCCGTTATCGACCCTATGTGGGTCGGTAAGGGCTTGCTGAGCTTCGATATCGACCCGATTGGGGTCATTAAAGGGCATGTTTGCGGTGTCATCTTCGTCTTGTGCTCATGTTCCATGATCTTAGTACGATCCAACAACTTCTTTCCACTCCTAAGGTGTAAGGCTACAATTAGGCCTCTAGAGTTTTTCTCGGGGCGGCTTGGTAGTTGCCCTTAAGGTCTTGGAATCTGTGCAGCAAGGTTGTCTAGTTGGGAGTCAACGCTCTTCTTCCAAATCTCGAACTCCCCCCGCCATTTCATCTGATTGTTAAGGTTAGCTTGGACTTCGTTGATTTTGTCTTTCAAATAATTTTTCACTCCATTGATTCCTTTCAGAAGTCCATACACCGGGATGGTGGCTCTTGAAAGCCTGGAGGTTTGTAAGGTGCGGGCTTTCTCTCTTGTGGTGGGGGTGATTGGCTTTGACCATGATTGTAACTTCCCCATGCAGGATTGTTGTTGTTCATGTCATTATTTATAGGCGGGTTTTTATATTGACCTCGCATATAATGTGCATCAGCATAGGTCTCAATGACTCTAACCTGCTCAATGTTAGGGAAAACAGAAGTACTATGGGCTTGAGAGCCACATTCTTGACAAGTTTGAGAGGTATTAAGGAAACTTACCTGTTTCTTAAGCCGATTGATCTCATCTTGCATGAATTGGACTTTAATGTCTAAATCAATATCAGTGTTTGGATTGTAGAGCCTCTTTTGAGGTTGGGGCGTCTGCTGTGTCCCATACATGGCATCATAATTGGTGAGTTTGTCAAGCAATGCCCATGCATCTTCGGGATCCATCTCAATAAAACTGCAATCGGTGTGCAGGTTGATGCAGATCTTCGTTTCAGCGTCAATCCCTTGGAAGAAGATTTCTTGGAGTACATATTGTGGTTGCACATGGGTAGGGAATTGTCTAAGCATCTCCTTGAATCTCTCCCATGTCACCACAAAGGTCTCATTAGGCAGCTGGTGGTAGGAGGTGAAGCGTTTCCTTAGCTCCGTAGTTTTGGCAGGTGGGAAGAACTTTGTCATGAACAAGTCATGCAAAGCCTTCCAAGTCCTTATTGACCTTGAAGATTGATCGCCTCTCGGTGGTGCGAGGGTCTAGAGATACAATTTATAACCCGACCCCGTTGTAGCACGTGGTGGGTGTCGAACACTCGGGAAGTCTACTCGATTGATGTGCCTAGACACTAGAAAGTTGGAAAGGAGAACTTAAAACAAAGGAAAACAAAGAGAACAGTCGGGACCGACACAGAGGTCACGTCGGGCCCGATGTTGGCGACAAGAGGAAGTCGGGACCGACGTAGGGTAAGTCGGGCCCGAGGTAGCTGGGTTTGTCGAACTCAAAGATTGAAAGTAGATCTTGGGCTTTTGGGTTCCTTCTCTAGTAGGTTAAGGCTTTTCCACCCCAATTCAAGCAATAAGTGATGATCGGAATAGGATCGAGTGCTTTCGCCCTCGTTCCAACCACTTCTACACCTCGATCATTGGGGAAATCCCCTTCGAAGCAAGGTCTTGAGATTGACACATGTTCAATTTCGCTACTTTGCCAATCACAATCCTTGATTCCTTACATTCGCAAGGAATTGTAGCTCTATGTAGAGTGGGTTCCTAGATCAAGCACTCAAGGCTATGGAATTGGGGTTTCTAGCCCAAACCTAGCTAGGGTTTTCCCCCATAACCCAAGATCAAGGAGATCTACTCCATATGGAAAACAAAGCAAACAAATCAAAAGGGAAAGCAATCAACATCATCAATCTCAAAACAAAGCAAAGTTTCATTCACAAATCAAAAGCAATCCACAAATTCCAATCAAAGGTTTCCAAATCCACAAGATCAAAACAAAGCAAAGCTAATCTATCAACCAAACCTATCAATCTCCCTTTCCTTGGGCCGATTCTCTCTCTTCTCCTTCTCCTCTCCTTCCTCCTTGCTCTCCAAGTATCCTCTTGAGGGTTGGTTCCTTGCCAAGTGTAGGAACCTCTAAATTAGAAGACAAGAGAGACTTTTATAGATTAGATGAGGGGCAAAAGTGGAAGTTCACAATTTCGTGCCTTGGAGCCCAAGTAGTCCAGTGACCGACTCGGACCGACACGGAGGACCTCGGGCCCGAGTTACTGTGCAAGTCGGTCCGAGGTTGAAACTTCAAGTCGGGCCCGAGGTTGGTTGCAACTCGGTCCGAACCTCGTTCCACCTTCTTCTTGTTGGCTTTCCTCTTGTTCTTCTTCATGGCTTGCTCCTCTCTTTCCTCCTTGGCTCGGGCCTTGCTCCATGTCTCGACCCTCCTTCAAATCGATCCTCGATTCATGCCAAAACACCTACAAAACACATAAAACGCGCGTAGTCTCCGAATCTCATAGAAATACGGGAACCAAGCTAAAAAGGAACAAAACACACAAGAAAAGGGGAAAAAGAAACATATTTACAAAGGAAATCATATATAAAAACACCACCAAATAAAGGGACATCAAAATACCCCATACTTAAACTTGCTTGTCCTCAAGCAATAACAATGTAAGCAAGACCGAAACATAATCTTCAAGTAAAGCCTCGTATGAAAACACATTTTAAGCACAAGTGATTGATATTCAAGCAAGATTACATCATCACACCTGATTAAGTGTTCCAAGGAATAGAGTCAATGCAACTTTGCCTCACTTTAGGGATATGTGAATGTGTATCACTCATCATGTGTTTGGGTTTAGCAATGAACACTCAAGCTCAAAAATCATGCAAGTAAGGACTTTACTATTGAAGCTAATATCACCAATTCCTCCACCTAGAGATGCCTAATACAAAGTACACAAAGAATTTCGAACTTGGCTCAATTGAGGTCCTCAAAGAGGTTCCATTCGGCCGGGTTGTAATGGGGCTTTTGGTATTTCTCAAGGTGGGAATTATTTGGTCTTGTGGTGCTTACAATGGGGATTGAACAACCTAAACTCTCACCAACTTCACCAAAATTCCACAATCAATTTCACACTCACCCAAAAGAATTAACTTTTTTCCTTTCAACCCAAAATTTCACTTAACATTCCACTTCATCTTTGCTCTTAGGCTTTTTGTTGGATTTTCCACGCTTTCTACATTGGACCGA
The DNA here is from genome assembly GCA_964016875.1 of Fallopia convolvulus. Classification (NCBI taxonomy): domain Eukaryota; kingdom Viridiplantae; phylum Streptophyta; class Magnoliopsida; order Caryophyllales; family Polygonaceae; genus Fallopia; species Fallopia convolvulus. The sequence goes on along the minus strand of OZ024734.1, from coordinate 28,301,813 downwards.
CTTTCTTATGACATCGGGCCCGATGTGGTGTGTAACTCGGTCGGACCCTTTTTCTTCACTTAAGCTCTTTGCCTTTATTCCATTTTACATTTCCAACAATAGATAAACACCGCAATAGCAAGTTTTACTAAGCATGAATGAGCTAATCACACAAGAAACATGAGGGATATGCAAATATGAACAAGCATCCCTAAAATGGCCAAAAATCAATCTCACAAGGGTCACTCATACTTAGTTGCATAAGAACTCATCCTAGAATAAATTTGTAAGTCCAGACCCCGCTGAGTACAGTGGAGTCAGGATCGTTCCACAGGAAGCAAGGTTGTTTGTCTATCAATCTAATAAAAATCAAATCAAATAAAACACAACACTCACGAGATGCCTCGTTAACGACCTTGTCAGGATCGTTACCGAACCACCGTACACAAAAATATCAAATAACGACCTAATTAAATTCCAATTAATACTCGGTACTGAGGCAAGTACTCAGCAACGAAGATTTACCAGAAATAATTCAATTAAAAACAAAAATCTAGGATAAGGGACACCACAACATAGCCAAGCATAAGAATTCGTAAGAAGATAAGATCATGCCTTTAAATAGATAGTGTCATCAATTTTCATTGACTTAACAAGTAAATTAATCTACTTTCATAAACTAACTCACTCAATTGCTTGTTTTGGATCTAAAGCTTGAAACTTTCGTTTTCAAACAATATCAACCTTCAAGTTACTAACTTTCTCTTTCAATCAAGTTAAAACTCAAATTACCTCAACTTCCGTTTCGGTATTAAGCACAACAAACAATCTCAATAAAAGATAAAAGGCATTCAACACACAATCTTACTCATCAAACATGCTCAACTATGTCGGGCTTAACCCCGACCCTAGAAAAATAGACTACTCACTACTCATAATTAAGAAACTAAAAACTTCAATAAAAACAAACATTGAAACAAAACTCAAACTTAAATTAATAACAAAAATATCGTCTTACAGAGATTCAGAAGAAAACTAAACAAAACATTCACCGAACCACAAACTTGATCAACGAACCTCGGAAACCGTCGTCACCGAACCTCGTCACCGACTTCCGATCCGGTTTTCTCTCTTTCGGCCTTCCTCCAAAACATCTCAAAAAACTAGCTCTCGCCCTCCTCTAATTCGACTCTCCTTTTTTTATGCTAAATAGAAGGGTATTAATACTAGAAAATCCTAAAAAACTATAAAGGCTAAAAGATAAAAACTTTCCTAAAAAGATAGAAACAATCTCTAAAAGATAGAAATAAAATCTAGAAAGATATTAAACTCTAAAATACATATTCTAATAACCCATAAAGATTCTAAAAAGATACTCAACCGATACGGAAATAAATTCCCGCTCAGGATCGGTGAATAATAAAAATAATACTCGAAATCTTTCTCTTCGTGGCCTCGTTAACGACCCTTCACAACCTCGTTAACGATCCTGGGATTTGTTTTCTTCAACGCCTCCTCTTGTACTCTTAAGCTTTGACTTCTTAAATCTTGCACTCTCCCGTCCTTCACTGTGATGCTCCAAATTTAGCTCCATTTAGCTCCTTTTCTCGCTAAAACCTGCAAAATACACAAAATAGCGTAGATTCCACTCTTTTCATAGATTTATGCAAAACTAACTAAAAATACTCAAAACTAATCCTAAATTTAAACAAAACTAAACCTAATAAACAAAGAAAACCTATCAAAAACTATACTAAAAATGCGAACATCAAAATACCCCATACTTAGACTTGCTTGTCCTCAAGCAATAAACAAGATACTAACCAAAACCAAAACAAATCATGCTCATTAAGACATAGCCATCTTCTAAAAAGCAACATCTACACATAATAAAATTATAGCAAAAGACTATTAACATCCTTACACATATATGCACTCAAATAGACATAAAATAATACAATCCAACCTCTCAAGGGATATAATGTGTTTCACTCAACTCTCAAGTGTTTGGGCTTATAATTTCAATCTCTCAACTCATCTTATATACAAAAACTCATAGAAATTGAAACTTATATCATCAATACTCTCCACCCAAGATTTGTCAAAACAAGCAAAGAATCATCAAGAGAACTTAGGCTCAATGAAAAACTTCATAGAAGCTTCCATTCGGCCGGGTTGTAATGGGGCTTGGTAATAATAATAAGGCGTGGAAAATATTTTGGTTATGTGGTGCTAATAATATCCGGGAATCAAATACTCCTAAAAACTCACATCTCACCAAAACATTTCATATAAGATAACCAAACTCACTCTTCTTTATGCACACTCATTTTCACTCACCCTTTATCATCCTAGAAAGTCTCATAAAAATAAAAGAATCTCTTGATATTATCTTTAAACTCAAATGCACTTCAACTTTTCCTCTCTTTCGTTCTTTTTTTATTCTTTTTTTTTCTCGCTGCCTCGTTAACGAACCCACATCCGGGTCGTTAACGATCCACCGTATACATTTCTTCTTTTTAGAACTTTATTTTGTGCATCTTTTTATCAAGAGACCTTTCTTACATGTAATAACAAGAGACTTCAAATCTACCCTTCCCAAATACCCTTCAATTCAAGCAAATATAAACTCTTTTCTTTTCAACAAAACACAAAACTATACCTCTCCAATCTAAGTCCTAATTCCCGGATAGGGTTAAGCTTATCTCGGCTAGGGAATAATTTTTGTGGAGCTAACAAGAAAAGGTTTCAGGCCAGAATTGGTTATCAAAAGGAGGAATAATGTAAAGGTAGATAGGGAATAATAGGGCTCATAAAAATAAGTTCTCCATCATATGATTTTCACAAGTAATGAACTAAAAATCTTATAAGGGTCTCAAGAAATAGATAACCATCGCAATTCCAAGAGATAATATGCACAAAGAGAGTAAATCACACAAAAAAGAAGAGGGATTTATAAATGTTCTCCCTATAAGGCCAAAAAATTTCTCACAAGGTAGATTTTGTTGGATTGCATCATTTATGCTATAAAGTATATGTGCTCCATTTCATCTAATGCTATTCTCTTCTAAAAACAATAATTTCAATTTTAAGCATACGGCTATACTTTCAAAGACATATTTTCAAGGAATTATATGATTAAGCTAGTGATTGCTATCATAGAACTTTAAGAAGGGATATCTATCAATTCTAAACTCTTTTTGGATTTTTAAATTTTTCAATTTTTTTGGTTTTTTTCCGATTTTTAAAAGAAATAACAACTACATATAAAACACCTAGGACATAATTTTTCTACTTTCTCCCCACCCCATACTTAAAATTACAGTGTCCCCACTGTAAGGAAAATAAGAAGAAGAGGGAAAAGAAATAGAAAAGAAAACAAAAAATTAAAAAGAAAAAGAAAAACATAAGACTTACAAAAGTGGAAACAAGGAAAGGAAACTTCATCTTGAGCTTGATCAACGGTTCGGTGGAGGAAAATAGTGCTCAAAGTTTCCCATGAAGTCGTACATCGTCCTCCAACGCTCAGCATCCTCCGCCTCTCTCTGACGTTGCCTCTCATCTTCCCTCGACATGCGAGCGGAATAGACGGTTTCCCATCTATCCATCCTCCGATGAATGTGATCGGTCTAGAGGTGAAGCTGCTGCATTCGTGCAGAAAGATCCTCAGCCCATGGTGGTGGTATACTCGATCCTGCGTACTCGGGCTGAGGAGGCGGTGGGTAGTGAGGTTGGAAATGGTCTTGATACATCACCGGGTTGTAAGGCATTAAGCCATATGCATGAGGGTCGACGGGAGCTGATGGAGGGTCGACAGTGGCTTGCGGCACCTCGTTAACGAAGCTGGTTGCCTCGTTAACAGTGTTAGGTGGTGGCTGGAAATGGTCGTTAACGACCCTGGTTGGCTCGTCGACGAAGATGTGGCCTCCTAATCCCTCCGTGTCTATGTCTTCTTCTTCAAAGTTGAGCTCCTCAGTGTCGCCCTCGGTGTCGGCTTCCTCGGTGTCGTTGCCTACTACCTCGGTATCCTCTTGCTCATCTTCTTCTTCATATTCATCCACGTCGTCTCGCTCAAACCGGGTGTGACAAGGTCTAAGCGAGAGCTCATCCTCCGGTTTTGGCTCCAATGGGTAAGGATATCCCGTCCACACCTCGTACCAATTCGGTACATAGAGTAGCTCGTACATGTCGAGGGAAGGTATGACTAGTTGATCTCGAACCTTCACCTTGTAGCCTCCCTCGGCTTGCGCGAAAATCCCGAAACTATACCAATAATTCTTGTTGAGGAGTTGGGCGTGGGCCGGTGTGTAGCGGGTGAGATCTACTCCAAGATTCTTAGCCAAGAGGCTAACCAAATTGCCACACCACACCTCCTTGGACTTGGTGGACTTCTCGACAAAGTAGAGCAATTCGTACCCCAAATTCAAGGGGCCGGGCTCCTCGAAGAGGATGGTGCGGAAGCAAGCGACTTCCGTTCTTTTAGGCCGGTTCAACTCGTTCTTAGGCCAAAATGTTGCGGCGAGGACTCTCAAGATAATCCGGAAGATGGGGTTGATGATGTTTGTCCCGGATAGCGCCGCGGTAGAGGATTGAACCTCTCCGGTGATGTAGCTCCAAGTGCGGGTCACTCGGTAGTCCTTCAAGCTATAGTCCCTTGTCGGGTTTGGTAGCTCCAAAATTGCATTGAACTCGGCCATTGTGAAATCACGGTCCTCGTTACAGAGCCGGAACCGTATGCGTCCCGTCGAGATCTTCGACGAGAAATTGGTCTCCAAAGTGGCCAAGAACTCGGATGTGAGGGCCACGTAATGCGGCAAGCTCTCTTGCTTCAATTAGTGTGCGGCCCAAAGGATGATGAAAGCGTCCTTGACATCCGTGTAGATACCCGTAGAGACGGCGCTAGACTTCGATAACCATCGGGTGTAATGGTCTTTCTCCAAGAAATCCCGGTAGCGCCGTACTTTGCTTTGACTGCTCAAAATCACATCGTCCACCCGGGGTGGAGATGGAGACCTGTGGTTCCTCCTCTTCTTCTGGGCTCAGGTAGCGGGTCTGCTTGAACTAGCCATGGATCCTACAAAATAATCGAAAATTTCCAAGATAAGATCCATTCAAAAATAATAGGTACGAGACCCCATACTTGGTCTCAAAATTAACCTCAGATTTATTCATAAACTACCTCATTGGGTTGTTCACGAGTCTGGGCTCGGATCGATCATTGATGAAGTGCGGGGTCGTTAACGAGCCTGGGTGGGTCGTTAACGAGCCGCAGAGAGCAAAACCAGTATGTTCCGAAATTAATTCTACCTCTAATCAGTACAAATCAAGCATGCAATCTTCTATTATTCTCCACAAATCCCCCTTAGGGTAAAAGCACCCCATACTTACTCAATCACCCATCCCGAACATGCTAAGAATTACTCGGAATTTTGACATGCAAAGTTCGAACTTTTTTAGATCTAGGACAAGAAAAATTCATGCTTTCCTAACTAAAGGGTTACAATAGATAATCTAACGTGAATAATCTTTCCTAAAACATGAACAACTAAGCACAATCAAGAATTTTTAGAACGGATTTTAAGCATGCTCATCGATCTCCCTAAAAATCATGATTCAAGATATGAAATTTAACCCTATAGATAATCAATCATGCAATTTCAAGCAAGGGTTTAGAAATCATACCGGAGAACCGAGAATTTAATGAACAAGGGTCAGAATCGGGGTAGTTAACGAGCTCGGCGTCGACGGTGTGTGGCTTCCGAACTCCGGTAACGATGGCGTCTCCGGTGGTCGTTGGCGTGGGAATTCCGACTCGGTGGGAGAGAAGGGAAAGGGATTGAGAGAGTTTTGGGTTTGAGAGTGAATTTTGAAGGGATTGTGATAGAATTTTGGGAAGGGTAGAAGGGTTTATATAGGAGGGGTAAGGGTAGAAGGGGTGGCGGATAGGGTTAAAGAAGTTAACTAGGTTAGAATTACTTACCTGCCCCGTATTGTGACGAATCGGGTCGTCCGAACCGGGTCGTTAACGACCCTGGGTGGGTCGTTAACGAGCCCCCGTGGCCTTTCTGAGTGATTTTTCGACCCCTTTTCTCTTGAAATCTTTGTTAGCTCAAATGATCTTATTTCTATCCTAATTAAAACTAAAAATAAAAATAAAAGAGAGCTAAGAAATAATCTAAAAAGATAAAGAAAATAAAAATAAAATAAAATAAAATAAACCTATTCTAAAAAGCGGGTTGCCTCCCGTAAGCGCTATGTTTAACGTCGTTAGCCCGACGAGCTCTCTTGCTAGTCTCATGGTGTGAGAGCCATGGTGACTCTTATCTCTTCATCCGGATCAGGCTGCTCATGGAATTTCTTCAACCGGTGTCCATTAACTTTGAAAATGATGCCTCGGTTATCAGTCAACTCTACTGCTCCGTGGGGATAAATGTGATGAACCACAAATGGCCCACTCCATCGGGTCCTTAGCTTTCCTGGGAATAATCAGAGTCTAGAGTTGAAGAGAAGTACCTTATCGCCGATGTGGTAAGTTTTAGGCACCAATTTCCGATCATGCCACCTTTTGGTGCGCTCCTTGTAGATTTCAGCATTTTCGTACGCCTTCAGCCTCAATTCTTCTAATGCTTGCAAGTCCATGAATCTTTTTGCTCCAGCCATGTCGAGGTTCATGTTGAGCTCCTTGAGAGCCCATAATGCTTTATGCTCCATTTCGACCGGTAAATCACATGCCTTGCCATACACTAGATTATAGGGGGGGGGGTGCGTAGAGGCGTCTTGTATGCTGTCCTATATGCCCATAGAGCGTCATCCAATTTGGAAGACCAATCCTTTCTAGAACGGGAAACTGTCTTCTCCAATATGCTCTTTATTTGCCTGTTTGAAACTTCAACTTGGCCACTTGTTTGGGGATGATAGGGTGTTGCCACCCGATGAGATACCCCATATTTAGCCAAAAGGGCTTCAAAACTTCGCTCAATAAAATGGGAGCCACCATCACTGATAAGGACTCTTGGAACGACGAATCTGGGGAAAACATTGGTCTTGATGAATTTAGCAACAATCTTGGCGTCGTTAGTCCTTGTAGCAACAGCCTCCACCCACTTGGAAACATAATCAACCGCAACTAGGATGTACTTGTAGGGTCCTGAGGCGGGAAACGGTCCCATGAAATCAATACCCCATACATCAAATAGCTCAACTTCTAATATCCCAGTTAGTGGATTTTCATGTCTCCAAGTTATGTTGCCTGAGCGTTGACATCCATCACATGCTGTCACATAAGCTTGCACATCTTTGAACATGGTGGGCCAATAGAGACCACTTTGAAGAATCTTCGCAGTAGTCTTGAATACTTTTGCATGACCTCCAGTTGGAAGTGTGTGACATTGACGGATCACATTTTCAATCTCCTCTTCTGGGATACAACGCCTAAAGAGGTGATCGCTTCCTTGTTTAAACAAGTAGGGATCGTCCCAGTAGTATTGTTTCACATCATGGAGAAATTTCTTCTTCTTTTGTGGGGTAAGGCCCTCGGGAATTACGCCTCCTACAAGATAGTTAGCGAAATCCGCAAACCAAGGAGCTTTTGGCCCTCTAATAGCATGGATTGATATAGAGGAAGAAGAAATTGAAGAAGGGGAGGGGGTGAATTTTATTTTAGAAGACTTAGGTTCAGAAATCGTACCTGGGTGGGTCGTTAACGAGCTAGGCTTCCATATGTTGACCTCGGTACCGACCTCCCGTAGCTCAGTAACGACCCCATTGGCTTGATTGTCGACCCAACTTGAACATTTTCCCTTTTTATTTGTGTCTTCCAGCCTCGGCACCTCGTTAACGATCCTGAAGGGGTCGGTAACGAGGGTCTTGTAGAGATCGACTTCATTCAGCAGGAGGTGTTCGTCGGGTCTGGAATCATTTATTGGTACCTCATTATTGGACTCGGTGATATGCTCAACTGGAAACCTGGACAAGTGATCCGCCACTAGATTTTCTGCTCCTTTTTGTCTCTTATTTCATGATCAAATTCCTGCAGTAAGAGCATCCAACGAAGCAATCTAGGTTTGGCATCGTTTTTAGCCATTAAGTATCTAACGGCTTCATGGTCAGTATAAACAATCACTTTGGATCCAACAAGATAGGACCGGAATTTTTCAAAGGCAAATACCACAGCAAGGAATTCCTTCTCCGTTGTGGTATACTTACTCTGTGCCTCATCCAGCGTCTTACTGGCGTGGTAAATGTCGTGGAGTTTCTTGTCCTTCCGTTGCCCTAAAACTGCGCCAACTGCATAGTCACTGGCATCGCACATGATCTCAAAGGGTAATGTCCAGTCTGGGGACTGCATGATGGGGGCAGACACAAGGGCAGCTCTTAACCTGTAAAATGCTTCAAGACATTCTGGAGATAGATCAAACACTGCATCTTTCATTAGTAGGTTAGTCAAAGGTTTAGCTATCTTAGAAAAATCCTGAATAAATCGCCTGTAAAAGCCAGCATGCCCTAAAAAACTCCTAATGTCTCGTACAGAAGAGGGAGGAGGTAGTTTTTCAATAAGCTCAATTTTCACCTTATCTACTTCTATCCCTCTTTTAGAGACAAGGTATCCTAGTACTATCCCCTCTTGAACCAGAAAATGACATTTCTCCCAATTAAGTACAAGATTGGTTTCTTCACATCTCTTAAGTACTCGTGCAAGGTTAGCAATACAGGAATCAAATGAAGAACCATAAACAGAAAAGTCATCCATAAAAACATCTACAATATCCTCTATCATATCTGAAAAAATAGCCATCATACATCTTTGAAAAGTAGCAGAGGCATTTCAAAGCCCAAATGGCATTCTTTTGTAAGCAAAGGTTCCATAGGGACATGTAAAGGTTGTTTTCTCTTGGTCATCAGGATGAATGGGAATCTGCCAAAAGCCGCTATAGCCATCTAAATAACAAAAGTAATCATGCTGGGCTAAGCGTTCTAAAACCTGATCTATGAAAGGAAGCGAAAAATGATCTTTTCTAGTAGCACTATTGAGCTTCCTATAATCAATGCACATTCTCCAACTAGTGGTGGGTCTAGTCGGAATAAGCTCTCCCTTTTCATTTTCTATCACCGTCATCCCCCCTTTCTTAGGGACTACATGGACCGGACTCACCCATTGGCTGTCCGAAATAGGAAATATGATCCCTGCATCAAGTAATTTAATAATTTCCTTTTTAACTACATCCTTCATATTAGGATTTAATCTACGTTGATGCTCTATAGTGGGTCTATGATTGTCGTCCATGTAAATCCTATGCATGCAAAGGGAAGGGGATATGCCAGTTATATCATCTAGGGAGTAGCCTATGGCTTTTCTATGCATCTTAAGCACACTCAGGAGTTTTCCTACTTCTTCATCTTTTAATCCAGCATTAATGATGACAGGTAGAGTAGAATTAGGACCGAGGAATTCATACCTGAGGGAATCTGGAAAAGGTTTAAGTGTTGGGGACGGTTCGGCAGGGATTAGAATGGGCTCATCTGGTTCCGTCTTCAACACTTCATGAAAGCATTCAAAAGCTGAGATCTCGCCATCTTCGGCTAGGGTCGTTAACGAACCTGGGTGGGTCGTTAACGACCCTGCATCTTCTGCCAGGAGAATCGGTAACGATGCTGGAGGACTCGTTACTGAGACTGCATTGGTTATTTCTGCCCATCTTTGCCCTGAAATTTCGTCATTGCATTCTGATCTTCCTATGGGGTCTCCACATTCAATGATCTCCTCGTGGGTGTAGAGCATCTTGACTTCAGCTTTGTCGGACTCCCTGGATTGTTTAAATCGGAATTCCATCACTTCATCCCCAATTTCGAAAGTTAGGAGTCCTCTCCTAGCATCGATTATAGCTCCTGCTGTGGCGAGGAATGGTCTTCCCAAAATAATAGGCACAACTGGATCTTCGGGCATTGTCATCACGATGAAGTCATTAGGAACAAAGAAATTACCCACTTGAACTGGGAAATCTTCTAGCAGCCCTGTTGGTTTGATGCAAGATCCGTCTGCCATATAAAGCCGCATGTTGACAGTCTCTACTGGTCCCATATTGGCTTTAGACCATATTGAGAGCGGAACAAGACTAGCATTGGCACCAAGATTGCATAAAGCTTTGAACTTGTGGTTGCCTATGCCGATTGTGATTGCAAACCTCCCGGGATCTCCAAGCTTTTCTGGAAGAGTTATGGATCTGACCTCATCCTGCAGCTCTGTAATAGATCTTTTCCTGCTAAGAATATCTTTCAAGAATTTTGTGTAAGCCGGCATTTCGCTTAGGCCCTCAGCGAATGGGATGGAAATATTAATGCCTTGAAGAATTTTAACGAAACGCTTGAACTTACTCTCAATAGAGTCCATAGATTTCTTAGTTGGAAATGGAAGAGTTTTCACCATTCTCGGAACCAAGTTAGGCTCGAGAGGTGAGAGTACCAGGTCGACATTGGGGTCGACGGATATCCTCGGCGGGTCGTTACCGACCCTGATGGGGTAGTTAACTACCCTGGAATAGAGAGGAAGCCTCGGATTAGTAGACTTACTTTGGTTAGGGTCGTTAGATATCCTCGGAGCCTCGTCATTCTGGCTTGTAGGCTCGGTACTAGCTCTCGCTGGCTCGTTAACGAGCTGTTATGCGAGGTCCTGTTCCTCCTTCTCTTCAGCTTGAACTCTTTCCGGTAGTGTCTTCCCGCTTCTGAGGTGTACCACTGCTATTTGGCCTCTAGGGTTCTCCTCGGGACGGCCCGGGAGTTGCCCTTGTGGTCTTTGAATCCGTGCAGCAAGGTCTCCTAGTTGGGAATCAACGCTCCTCTTCCAAATATCGAACTCTCCCCATCTTTTATCCTGTCGGTTCAGTTTGGCTTGGACGTCATCAACCTTGTTGTTCACTCCGTTGATGCTCTCTTTAATCTCCTGAACCCATGATGGCGTCTCCTGATGGCCTGGAGGTCGATATGGTGCAGGTCGTCTATCTTGTGGGGGCCCTGCGTAATTGTGATTTGTATTTTGATTGCCCCATGGTTGATAGTTGTTTGACCTGTCATTATAATTAGGCTGGTTCCTGTAGGGTCCTCTCATGTAATTCATTTCAGCTATTGTCTCAGCGGTTCTAACCTGCTCAATGTTAGTGCAAGCAGAAGTACTATGCGCAGAAGAACCACATTCTTGACATGATTGAGAGGATTTCAGAAAACTTACCTGTTTCCTCAAACGGTTGACCTCATCTTGTAAGAATTGATTTTTAACATCGGGGTCAACTTCATCTCGGTTGGGCACATAGAGACGTTTTTGAGTTTGTGGAGCATGCTGGGTTCCGTACATAGCATCGTAATTCGCCAGCTTGTCCAACAGTTCCCACGCCTCTGTCGGGTTCATCTCTATAAAACCGCACGCAGTATGCGTGTTGATGCGGTTCTTGGTCTCCGCGTTGATACCCTGGAAAAAGATTTCTTGCAATACATATAAAGGTTGCCCATGAGTAGGGCATTGTCTAAGCATCTCTTTAAATCTTTCCCATGTTTCAACAAATGTTTCATTAGGCAACTGGTGCTAAGAGGTGATGCGTTTCCTTAACTCCGTTGTCTTAGCAGGAGGGAAAAACTTTGTAAGAAATTGATCATACAAAGCTTTCCAAGTCCTGATAGACTTAGAAGGTAGGCTCTCTAACCAGTTCAAGGCCTTTCCAGTAAGTGAACATCGAAAAGCTTTTAACAGAACATATTCTAGCGAGACACCTTCAGCAGCTATGGTGTCACATAAATCAAGAAAATTTCTAATATGCTCCATAGGGCACTCAGCAGGTTTCCCTTCAAACTGAGCCCGTTTGATTAAGGATATAAATTGAGACTTGATCTCAAAAGGTTTCTCTATCGCAGGAAGCACAATAGGAGATTTTGGCACCCTCAGTTCCGGATACATGTATTGCTTGGCATTCCTTGGATAGGCATTTAGCTCTTCTTGCAGTCGAGCCTTGTCTGCATCTGCGCCGTCCTTCTCGGCTTTAGTGCCTCCATCTGGGTCCGGAGGATCTCTAACTCTCGAGCCATCTCTTCAGCTGTGGCCATGGCTCGGTTTTCTCGCAGTCGTCGGTGCAGGGAACGTTCGGGTTCTGAGTAATAACTGAAGCTATCAAACTGAAACCTTCTTCGTCCTACCGGCATACACTGAGAAAACAAACAAAGAAAACAAAAATTAAAAATAAAAACGGGGTCGGGCTATTCCCGATCCCAAAGATAAACTAACAACTCGTTGCTTCCCCGGGAACGGCGCCAATTTGTGGAAAGGGTATTCTCGGCCAACAAATAAATTTGTAAGTCAAGACCCCGCTGAGTACAGTGGAGTCAGGATCGTTCCACAGGAAGCAAGGTTGTTTGTCTATCAATCTAATAAAAAACAAACAAAATAAAACACAACACTCACGAGATGCCTCGTTAACGACCTTGTCAGGATCGTTACCGAACCACCGTACACAAAAATATCAAATAACGACCTAATTAAATTCCAATTAATACTCGGTACTGAGGCAAGTACACAACAACGAAGATTTACCAGAAATAATTCAATTAAAAACAAAAATCTAGGATAAGGGACACCACAACATAGCCAAGCATAAGAATTCGTAAGAAGATAAGATCATGCCTTTAAATAGATAGAGTCATCAATTTTCATTGACTTAACAAGTAAATTAATCTACTTTCATAAACTAACTCACTCAATTGCTTGTTTTGGATCTAAAGCTTGAAACTTTCGTTTTCAAACAATATCAACCTTCAAGTTACTAACTTTCTCTTTCAATCAAGTTAAAACTCAAATTACCTCAACTTCCGTTTCGGTATTAAGCACAACAAACAATCTCAATAAAAGATAAAAGGCATTCAACACACAATCTTACTCATCAAACATGCTCAACTATGCCGGGCTTAACCCCGACCCTAGAAAAATAGACTACTCATTACTCATAATTAAGAAACTAAAAATTTCAATAAAAACAAACATTGAAACAAAACTCAAACTTAAATTAATAACAAAAATATCGTCTTATAGAGATTCAGAAGAAAACTAAACAAAACATTCACCGAACCACAAACTCGATCAACGAACCTCGGAAACCGTCGTCCCCGAACCTCGTCACCGACTTCCGATCCGGTTTTCTCTCTTTCGGCCTTCCTCCAAAACTTCTCCAAAAACTAGCTCTCGCCCTCCTCTAATTCGACTCTCCTTTTTTTATGCTAAATAGAAGGGTATTTATACTAGAAAATCCTAAAAAACTATAAAGGCTAAAAGATAAAAACTTTCCTAAAAAGATAGAAACAATCTCTAAAAGATAGAAATAAAATCTAGAAAGATATTAAACCCTAAAATACATATTCTAATAACCCATAAAGATTCTAAAAAGATACTCAACCGATACGGAAATAAATTCCCGCTTAGGATCGGTGAATAATAAAAATAATACTCGAAATCTTTCTCTTCGTGGCCTCGTTAACGACCCTTCACAGCCTCGTTAACGATCCTGGGATTTGTTTTCTTTAACGCCTCCTCTTGTACTCTTAAGCTTTGACTTCTTAAATCTTGTACTCTCCCGTCCTTCACTGTGATGCTCCAAATTTAGCTCCATTTAGCTCCATTTAGCTCCTTTTCTCGCTAAAACCTGCAAAATACACAAAATAGCGTAGATTCCACTCTTTTCATAGATTTATGCAAAACTAACTAAAAATACTCAAAACTAATCCTAAATTTAAACAAAACTAAACCTAATAAACAAAGAAAAGCTATCAAAAACTATACTAAAAATGCGAACATCAGTGCCCATTTTGCCTTGTGCTCAAGCTGGACCGGAAGATGGCATGCCTTGCCATAAACTAGATTGAAGGGTGTAGTTCCTAGAGGTGTCTTGAAGGCGGTTCTATAAGCCCAAAGTGCATCATCGAGCTTAGAGGCCCAATCTTTCCTTGATCGAGATACGGTCTTCTCCAAGATAGCCTTGATTTGACGGTTTGACACCTCGACTTGCCCGCTTGTTTGAGGATGATAAGGAGTAGCAACTCGATGAGGCACCCCATACTTAATCAACACATTCTCGAAGCACCTCTCAATGAAATGAGGTCCGCCATCACTTATGAGAACCCTAGGCACACCAAACCTTGCAAAAATGTTGCTTTTCAAGAACTTCATCACCACCCTAGCATCATTGGTTCTTGTTGGTATGGCCTCCACCCATTTTGAGACATAGTCCACGGCTACCAAGATGTACTTGTAAGGCCCCGATGTGGGAAATGGTCCCATGAAATCGATACCCCATACATCAAATAACTCAACTTCTAGAATGCCAGTTTGAGGAGTCTCATTCCTCCTTGATAGGTTCCCCTCTCTTTGGCACTCCCCACACTTCCTCACATAATCATGCACATCCTTGAACATGGTTGGCCAATAATAACCACATTGAAGAATTTTTGAAGTGGTTTTGGAACTCTTAGCGTGACCCCCCGTAGGCAAGGAATGGCAATGGTGAATTATGCTCTCAACCTCTTCACCTGACACACATCGTCTATAGATTTGATCACGCCCTTCCTTGTAGAGATATGGATCATCCCAAAAATATTGTCTAGCATCATGTAAGAATTTCTTCCTAGCTTGATAAGACAAATTTGGTGGGATCACTCCCCCTACGGCAAAGTTAGCAAAGTCTGCAAACCAAGGGGAATCCCCTCGTCTTACGGCACTAATAGAAAGAAGGCAAGTGGGAGAGAAAGAATTAATCAATTGAGAACGAGAAGGAATGGAAATCGAGTTAGGAAACTTACTTTCTTCCACGGACCGACATTGAAGTGTACCGAGCCCGACATGGTTGGACGCCGGTCTAGCTTCGCAGACACACAGGTAACTCGGGCCCGACTCTGAAGACCTCGGTCCCGACTCACTGGTACTTGTTCTGACTTTGGTCCGATGTTGTGGACCTCGGGCCCGACTTACTTGGTTCGTCGATCCACCTTTCCTTTCCTCCTTTCCACTCATGAGAACTTCTTCTGCCCTTGAATCATCTATAGTCAAACCATCCTCCATCTCCAACATGTACTCAATGGGCAAACGGGATAGATGATCAGCTACCACATTTTCCGCACCGGTTTTGTCCTTGATCTCATGGTCAAACTCTTGGAGAAGGAGCATCCACCTTAGAAGCCTCGGCTTTGCATCTTTCTTCTTCATGAGGTATTTGATTGCCGCATGGTCCTTGAAGACTACCACCTTTGATAACACAAGATATGAACGGAATTTCTCAAATGCAAACACTATCGCAAGAAACTCTTTCTCCGTCGTTGTATAATTGCACTGAGTTTCATCCAAAGTTTTGCTTGCGTAGTAGATGGCATCTAACTTTCCATCCTTCCTTTGCCCACGGACGGCCCCTACGGCGAAATCACTAGCATCACACATTACCTCGAATGGAAGATTCCAATCGGGTGCCGCCATTATTGGAGCCGAAATCAAGGCATCTCTCAACCTCAAATCTTTTGGAAGCTCCTTGAGTTCTTGAGACGGTTCCGGTGGTACTTGAACTTCTTCCTTCTCGGCCCTGAACACCTCCAAATAAGACATCCCTTCCTCCAATTGCTCATGCTCAATCATATTGAGGGCTAGGCCTTGGTGCTCTATCTCAATTTCTCTAGGTGATGGGGTGGCTTTCAACCTAAGCTCCCTTGGCCTTGGATTCTTAGAAACGGCTTCCCATTGCAATCCAAGAGGAACTTGGATCATCTTAGCTTCCTTATGCACGACCCCTTTTGAAGTTGGCCTAAAGAAAAACTCAATCTCTCTTCCTCCAATGTCAAGAGACAAGTGGCCCTTTTTTACATCAATGATTGCCCCAACCGTAGCAAGGAAAGGTCTCCCTAGTATAATCGGTTCACCCGACACTTCTATCATGTCCACCACAACAAAGTCGATCGGGACATAGTAGCCTTCAATGCAAACGGGGTAATCCTCGACGATACCAATTGGCTCGATGGACGACCCATCCGCTATCGTTAACCTCATGTTGACCGGAGCTATGAGCCCCATGGATGTGGATTTCCATATGGTGTAAGGAATGATGCTCGTGCTTGCTCCAAGGTCACACAAGGCTTGGAAGTTTTGAGACCCCACACCAATGGTGATAGAAAAATGACCGGGGTCTCCTAGCTTTTGCGGTAACTCCAAGGTCTTGACCTCATCTTGCATTTCAACTATCGACCTCTTCTTGCTCAAAATCTCCTTTAAAAACTTGGCATAGGATGGCATCTCGCTTAATGCATCGGTGAACGGGATAGAGATGTTCAAGCCTTGCAAGAGTTTAAATCTTTCGGCTTCTTTGAGGGGTATGGAAGAGTTGTTGCACCTTGAATCTTTCTTGGATCAACCTCCTTGGACTTCCCCACTTCACTTGCAACATTTCCTGGTTGGACCGACTTAGGCACCACGTCGGGCCCGATGTTGTGAATCTCGGTCCGGGGCAGAGGAGTCGGATCGAGGTCTGGGTACGTCGGGCCCGAGTTACTCTCAACCTCGGTCCGGGGTAGAGGAATCGATCTTCTTGCTGGGTCGACTTCGGGGAACGTCGGTCCCGACTTGCTGGGTAAGTCGGTCCGGCTCTCTTCATTCTCCTTAGGCATGTGTGGCTCGGGTAAGTTTCGGCCACTTCTCAATCCAATTGCTCGGACTTCATTTTGATTGTTTTGAGCCCGAGGGTTCTCCTCGGGTCGGCCCGGAAGTCTCCCATTCTCTCTCAGGGCTTGAGTTGCAATTTGGGCAAATTGATTGTCGACTTGCCTCCTCCATGCACCAAACTCATTGAATTGGGTCCTCATGTCCTTGAACCCATCCCTCATCTCTTGAGCAAATGATTGTAGCTCATTGAATCCCGGTGGCCTATATGGTTGTGGTTGCGGCGCTCTTGGCTCGTTTTGGTTGAAGTTGTTGTTGTAGCCTTGAGCTTGACCGTTGTTCCACCGGCCATTACCACCATTGTTAAAGTTGCCTCTTCCACCGAAATTACCTCGAACATAGTTTGCCTCCTCAATTCGCTCGGCCAAGCGCACTTGGCTCTCATTCGGACAAACTTGTGTAGCATGTGAAAAGGATCCACACTCCTCACAAGCTCTAGCGTTTTGCTTGTAGTAGTGGACTTGCCTCTTAAGCTTGCTCACTTCACCTTCAAGGAATTGGAGCTTCACATCCTTATCAATGTCTTCTCCCTTTGGATCATATAACTTCCTTGCACCTTTACCTTGAACTTTCACCTCCTTGCTAGCTTGACTCACCCCATACATGGCCTCATAATCGGATAGCTTGTCAAGTAGCTCCCAAGCTTGATCCGGTGTCAAGTCTATGAACCCACAATCGGTGTGGAGATTGAGCTTGTCCTTCGTTGCCGGATTGATGCCTTGGAATAAGATGTCTTGGAGCACATATGGTTGTTGGCCATGAGTAGGACATTGGCGCAACATCTCCTTGAAATGGTCCCATGCTTCGAAGAGAGGCTCATTCGGACCTTATTGAAAGCTTGCAATCTTCCTTCTTAGCTCGGTTGTCTTTGAGGGCGGGAAGAACTTCATCAAGAAAGCATCATAGAGTGTCTTCCAAGTTGTGATTGACCTAGGGGCTTGGCTCTCAAGCCAATGTGTGGCCTTTCCCCCAAGTGACCATTTGAACGCCTTTGGAAGCACATACTCCAACGTCTCCTCATCGGTAGAAATCGTCTCACACATGTCCACAAAGCGTTTGACGTGCTCTATGGGGCACTCATGTGGACGACCCTCGAATTGATCACGCTTGATGAGGGAAATGAATTGCGTCTTGATCTCAAAATTCTTGGCAACCTCGGGAAGCACAATAGCCGGTTCGCGTACCCTCAACTCCGGATGCATGTATTGGCGTGCATTCCGGGGTAGAGCGTTGAGTTGAGCCTCGGCCCTCATCCGTTGCTCCTGTTCTCTTCTTGCCACCGCTTCTTGATTGTCCTTCTCAAGTTGCAATCTAGCCATTTCGGCCCTAAGTTGAGCCAACTCCTCATCAACATGGAGAGCTTGATTCGCCATCCTTTTCCTTCTTCGGGCTTCTTTGATAATACTTTCCGGATCACTCACAAACTCAAGCTCAAGTGTTCCTCAGGAGGAACGAGCTAGCATACACCTACGAAACAAAGACACAAACCAAAACAAATCAAAAACAAACAAAGGGTTTGGGCTATTCCCTCACCCAAATCACTACCAAAACACAAGAAACTCACCAAATTGGCACTCAATGCACTTAGACTTCCCCGGCAACGGCGCCAATCTTTTGATCGCCTCTCGTTGGTGCGAGGGTCTAGAGATACAATTTATAACCCGACCCCGTTGTAGCACGTGGTGGGTGTCGAACACTCGGGAAGTCTACTCGATTGATGTGCCTAGACACTAGAAAGCTGGAAAGGAGAACTTAAAACAAAGGAAAACAAAGAGAACAGTCGGGACCGACACAGATGTCACGTCGGGCCCGATGTTGGCGACAAGAGGAAGTCGGGACCGACGTAGGGTAAGTCGGGCCCGAGGTAGCTGGGTTTGTCGAACTCAAAGATTGAAAGTAGATCTTGGGCTTTTGGGTTCCTTCTCTAGTAGGTTAAGGCTTTTCCACCCCAATTCAAGCAATAAGTGATGATCGGAATAGGATCGAGTGCTTTTGCCCTCGTTCCAACCACTTCTACACCTCGATCATTGGGGAAATCCCCTTCGAAGCAAGGCCTTGAGATTGAAACATGTTCACTTTCGCTACTTTGCCAATCACAAGCCTTGATTCCTTACTTTCGCAAGGAATTGTAGCTCTATGTAGAGTGGGTTCCTAGATCAAGCACTCAAGGCTATGTAATTGGGGTTTCTAGCCCAAACCTAGCTAGGGTTTTCCCCCATAACCCAAGATCAAGGAGATCTACTCCATATGGCAAACAAAGAAAGCAAACAAATCAAAAGGGAAAGCAATCAACATCATCAATCTCAAAACAAAGCAAAGTTTCATTCACAAATCAAAAGCAATCCACAAATTCCAATCAAAGGTTTCCAAATCCACAAGATCAAAACAAAGCAAAGCTAATCTATCAACCAAACCTATCAATCTCCCTCTCCTTGGGCCGATTCTCTCTCTTCTCCTTATCCTCTCCTTCCTCCTTGCTCTCCAAGTATCCTCTTGAGGGTTGGTTCCTTGCCAAGTGTGGGAACCTCTAAATTAGAAGACAAGAGAGACTTTTATAGATTAGATGAGGGGCAAAAGTGGAAGTTCACAATTTCGTGCCTTGGAGCCCAAGTAGTCAAGTGACCGACTCGGACCGACACGGAGGACCTCGGGCCCGAGTTACTGTGCAAGTCGGTCCGAGGTTGAAACTTCAAGTCGGGCCCGAGGTTGGTTGCAACTCGGTCCGAACCTCGTTCCACCTTCTTCTTGTTGGCTTTCCTCTTGTTCTTCTTCATGGCTTGCTCCTCTCTTTCCTCCTTGGCTCGGGCCTTGCTCCATGTCTCGACCCTCCTTCAAATCGATCCTCGATTCATGCCAAAACACCTACAAAACACATAAAACGCGCGTAGTCTCCGAATCTCATAGAAATACGGGAACCAAGCTAAAAAGGAACAAAACACACAAGAAAAGGGGAAAAAGAAACATATTTACAAAGGAAATCATATATAAAAACACCACCAAATAAAGGGACATCAAAATACCCCATACTTAAACTTGCTTGTCCTCAAGCAATAACAATGTAAGCAAGACCGAAACATAATCTTCAAGTAAAGCCTCGTATGAAAACACATTTTAAGCACAAGTGATTGATATTCAAGCAAGATTACATCATCACACCTGATTAAGTGTTCCAAGGAATAGAGTCAATGCAACTTTGCCTCACTTTAGGGATATGTGAATGTGTATCACTCATCATGTGTTTGGGTTTAGCAATGAACACTCAAGCTCAAAAATCATGCAAGTAAGGACTTTACTATTGAAGCTAATATCACCAATTCCTCCACCTAGAGATGCCTAATACAAAGTACACAAAGAATTTCGAACTTGGCTCAATTGAGGTCCTCAAAGAGGTTCCATTCGGCCGGGTTGTAATGGGGCTTTTGGTATTTCTCAAGGTGGGAATTATTTGGTCTTGTGGTGCTTACAATGGGGATTGAACAACCTAAACTCTCACCAACTTCACCAAAATTCCACAATCAATTTCACACTCACACAAAAGAATTAACTTTTTTCCTTTCAACCCAAAATTTCACTTAACATTCCACTTCATCTTTGCTCTTAGGCTTTTTGTTGGATTTTCCACGCTTTCTACATTGGACCGACTTTCTTATGACATCGGGCCCGATGTGGTGTGTAACTCGGTCGGACCCTTTTTCTTCACTTAAGCTCTTTGCCTTTATTCCATTTTACATTTCCAACAATTTTCTTTCCTTCTTTCATTCTTTTTCATTTTCTTTTTATACAACAAAGATGCACTACCCACATGATTTATAACACCATTCTTTGCCCTTAAACCCAAGAGAATCTCAACTCTTCAAATACAATCCAAACCTCTCTTCTAAAGTCCAATCCCATAAGGGTCAAGTCATATAAGGCTAGGAATAATATTTTTGAGGAGTTTCAAACAAAGGCTTAGGCTAGAACGGGGCTACAAACAAAGGATTCACTTCATGGTAGGATATGGAACATTTATGTGACTAAAAGAATAAAGTTCAAAATCAATGTGACAATGCTAGGACAAATCTCATGACGGTCTTGAAAAATAGATAAACACCGCAATAGCAAGTTTTACTAAGCATGAATGAGTTAATCACACAAGAAACATGAGGGATATGCAAATATGAACAAGCATCCCTAAAATGGCCAAAAATCAATCTCACAAGGGTCACTCATACTTAGTTGCATAAGAACTCATCCTAGAACTCACATGCTCAATAAAACAAGCAAGATATCATGATCACATCAAAAGCAACATCATTTTAGAGGCTAAACCATCCAAAAATATGCAAAGGAATTTACATGCTCACATCATCATTAGCTTTCATTTGGCAATCTAAGATGGGAATTTCTAGTCCAAAATCTACAAAACACAAAATATTTTTGTTGTTTTCAAAACAATTTTTCAAATTTTTATGGATTTTTGCAAAAATTTCTCTAAAACCAAAAACAAAGACTCATCCATTCAAAACCAAATTAATCATCCATGTCTTTCCACAAACCACAAAACAAAAAACAAACATCCCAAACACAAACTAGAAACACAAACTAAATATCCTCAAAATAACAAACACACAAGTAAACAATGAAATAAACAAGAAATATGCAGGTCGGTACTGACCTAGAGAGGGTCGTTACCGAGGTAGTTGGGATTGAAACCCAACTAACAAATAAGAGATAAAATCTAGGATAAGGGTCTACCACAACATAATAATCTAATTTCAAACAATATGAATCATAGAAATTATGCCTTTAACATAAAGCTATCAACTTTCGTTGAATAAACAAGCAAATCACTCAATTTACTTAATCTAGTTATTTTGATCTAAAGATCTCAACATTCATCTCAAACTTTATCTCTATTCAAGTTCATAACTTTATCTTTCAATCAAGTCATAACCATGAAATACTTCAACTTTCGTCAATGCTTTTTCACAAACAAGTAGAAGAATAGATAAAAAGGCATTCAATTCATTCAACACATCATCATTCATGCATGACCATGTTGAGTTTCTAACCCCAAACCTAGAATAAGATACTACTCACTCATGGTTGATGAAAAACAAACAAAGAGATTAAAAGAAAGCATACTTTAAATAAAACTTAAAGTTTACTTGAATTCAAAACAAACTTGTCTTAGAACACAACTTAGAACACAAGAAATCTGCACAATCTTCTTCCTTGTGCTCCAAGCAACACTTTGTCTTCCAAAACCCTAAAACTTGCGTCCCTAACTAACAAGGGAGAGAGAGAGAGAGAGAGAGAGAGAGAGAGAGAGAGAGAGAGAGGGAGAGGGAGAGGGAGATTGATCTACATGTCTCAAACTTATCCAAAACAAGAGTATTTATAATACAACATCTATCTAAAAAGTTTTCATAAAAATAAAACCTACTAAAGATAAGTGATCTTGGAATAAAAGAATTAATAAGCCCTAAGTCGTTCAACTAGGAGCCTCGGTACCGACCCCTAGAGTGTCGATATGTAGGTTGGCCTTGACTTCTTTTCTTTTTATTATTCACTCTTCTTTTGGATTTTGTGGGAGTTCCTGCCACGGCTTTCTTTTCTTCTGCCTCCTAGCTTTGTCCTCTCTTTTAATGTCCTTAAATGCATCCGAACTTGCCTCAAAACCTACACAAAAACACACAAATAGAAAAGTTCCTATACTTTTCACAAAATATGCACACTATAGTAAAAAGACACAAAACACTCACAAAAACACAACTAAACAAGACTAAACACCGTAGAAAAACACACTAAAACCAAGCTAAAATCACAGACATCAACGCCCAACTGGACAGTTGATAGACAGTGTCCGCAATCATGACGGACGTCCAAGGACACCATCACCTTTAACGACTCATACTCAGCCGGTCTAGTAGGCCCTCACCATGATGGGTTGGTCATTTAGATGTCAGTGGGAAATGTGTTGATGAGGAGAATTCTCATAGACACAGGGAGCTCCACTAACATGATGACTTTGGACGCTCTCAAGGAAATGGGGCTGAAGGAGGAGGATATTCTCGAAAAATCAGTCGCATTGGTGAGTTTCAATGGGGAAATCGCACACACCCTCAGGGAGCTAACCTTCCCTACCTATTCCAAACGAGTCAGCCTGCAAGTGAGGTTCACTGTGCTGGATTGCCCTTCTTATTACAACATCATCATGGGGCGGCCATGGAGCCACGACATGAAGGTGCTCCCCTTTTCTTATCACTAGACAATCAAGTTCCCCGCCCCCTGAGGATTCGAAGAGATCAGAGGCGACTAGCAGTTGTCCAAGGAGTGTTCCAAATCCGCTCTCAAGGCAACCGTTGCCCAAACAACATAGCAATCAAAGGGGGCCAAGGAGTCCGTGCTGTCACGGGACCCCGAGGCCGAGAGGATCAAGGAAGTTGTCCTTGCTGCCTAGAAACCAATGTAGACGGTGAGATTTGGGCAAGATCACGCCCCAAAAGTAATAAATGAGCACATGGTGGGATCGACCCTTTTGTCATTATCCATCGGGTGAACGTAGATCCTCGCCATCCACTAGTAAAGCAGAAGAGGCGAAAACTCGCACCCGAAAGAAATTTGATTGTTGATGAGGAGGTTCAGAAACTACTCAAAATTGGCAAAATCATTGAAGTGAAATATCTAGAATGGCTGGAAAACGTCGTGGTGAAGAGTAAGAAAAACGACAAGTGGAGGGTTTGCATCGACTTCACAGACCTCAACAAGGCCTCCAAAATACTCCTTCCCATTACCACACATAGACGTCATGGTGGATGCTACCGCCGGTCACGAGATGTTGACCTTCATGGATGCCTTCATAGGATACAACCAAATCCAGATACATCTAGAGGATCAAGAAAAGACCTCATTCATCACCAATCAGGGTACTTATTGCTATCAGGTCATGTCGTCCAAGCTCAAAAATGATGGGGCTACACACTAGAGATTAGTGAACTACATGTTCCAACAACAGATAGGAAGGACAATGGAGGTCTATATTGGCGATATGTTCGTCAAATCGAAGCAAATGGCTCATCACATCCAGCACTTGGAAGAAGCTTTCCAGATCCTTGATAGTTACCACATGAAGCTAAACCCATCCAAATGTGCATTTTGGGTGACATCCGGCCGCTTCCTAGGCTTTATGGTGACTCAGCATGGGAGAGAGACTAGTTGTTTTGGACAAAAATTTCACAATCAAACTCTTTCCCTAGAGTGGGGCAACGATTGAATTCAAGCTCAAAGAATTGAAAAAGAAACAGTTGGATTATTGTAATCGAAGTTACAAGCATTCTCTTCTTGAGAGTTTTTGTTGTTGAGTTCGTGTGCATATATTCAAATGGTTCATAAAACTACCACCTCCCCCTTATCAAACTAATTTCACCCACGATGCCCATGCTTCTAGGGCATACCTTTATGCTCTAGCCACCTCCCACATTTCTCGGGACGAGTAACCACCTAAGATAGCTGAATCTCGGACCTGTGCTTTATTCTTGTGATTGTAGCCTTCTTCCTTCTCTTGTGACTGATAACTTTTCATATCTCCTCGGTCTTTCTTTCATCCCACTCTCTCAGGATTCTTTGCTTGCTTTTTGGGCCGTCTATGTCAAATGGGCCAGATTTTTTTGTGCTAAACAATACCCCCGAATCTTGATCCAAATCCTTTGGCGGGATTTTGATAAGATTTGCAGCGAGTGCTACAGTCGACGGGTCGCATGTGGCCTCATACTATCTGTTCGATCATCCTCGGGGAAGGGAAGAGTCACATCAACTTGGCTATATTTACTCCGATCGTGGATTCTCGAAGATACGCATCTTCCATTGTTTTCTCTCCCTTCCTTTGCTTTCTCTTCGTCTTCTTCATTTCTAATCGCTTCTGATTCTTTCCGGCATGGCTAGCATAAGGATAGCCGACCTAGGCACTGAATCATCTAATTCTCTCGAACCCTATGATTGTCGCCCCTGCTCCATGTCCCCGAATGAGGTGGAGAAGATCGTCAAGAATCATGGCTTTCAAGTGGGTACCAACATTTACTGCCCTACGCATGAAGCCCTTGACTAGGTCAAAGACGAATGGGTTTACTTCTTCAAGTACCCTTTCACACTGAGGGCCTTCTTCCCCTTTTCCACCCTGATTTTGAACTTCCTGATGGCCCTTAGGGCTTCTCCGACACATCCGATGCCGTCCACGTGGAAGATCTTGCACCAGATAAGTGAGGTGTGTTCGGAGGAGAAGATCGAATTCTCGATGTCAGACCTCTTGTGTACTTATAGGGTGTGTCCCCTCAAGGCCTGTCACTTCACCGTTCACACGAGGGACGCAAAAAATTCGTTAATCCCTAAATCGAAGGTGAATGACAAGGACTGGGCGACCCACTTCTTTTTTGTGGAAAGATCTACGTTGGGCCCGATGTATCAGGCAACCTTCTCTAATTCATGGAGTTCCAAGCGTAAACTTTCTCGACCCTAATTTCCGCTTTGTTTTACTAGCATCTGGCCCTTTTTGTTAATCTTTTTCTTTGGGCGGCGTTCATGTGTGTTCCACCGGGTTTGGATACCCATGTCTTGGAATCGGAGGCATGCAAGAAGGTCTTTGCGCTTCCTGAAGCGAGATGGACTTACCGGATGTCAATGGAGCTCATGCTCGAGGGTGAATCGAGTACTAAGTCGGCGGCTTTGTTAGAGGATCAGTTTGATGGTGAAGATAATTTAAGGTCGGTTGTGTTTGTGAAGATGATTGATGATAAATGTTCCTACGTCATCGGATGCCGCCAAAACAATCAACAAGCCTCTAGCGAAATCTACTGGTACATACCTCCCTATTGTGGACCTTCTATTTATGTTCACCTCCCTCTTCTTGATTGATGATGTCTTTGTTCTTGGCCTCGGAAGCTTTAACCTCTCTAGGACGGAATTTTTCTGTCACGGGCCATGATTCAGCGCAAGTTGCATTCGAGTGATAGGAAACCTCCTTTGGATCCCAAAGTGAAGGTGGAGGCCATAGCTAAGGCAACCCTAGTTAAGTAGTCATCGCCTGAGGTTGCTGAGGTTGTTGACCTGGAAGGCAAAGTTCCATTGGATCTATGGCAAGCGTTTCACATTACTCATGCTTCTAAGAAACCTCTCCTTGGCATTCCTACCTATGCTTTGATTAGAGATGATGGACTGACGATCTGGAAGGTAAATCCCTTCCCCGTATGATGCTCCTTCCTTACCTTTACCCCCTTTACTTGCGAATATTTCCACACTATTGGCGTTTTCATCTCCTAGGCTTTTCAAGGTGCATTGTAAGTAGCTGACGTAGACCGGGAGGAGAAGAGTTTGATGGAGCTAAGGTCAAAGTGGGATGCCGAGAAGGTTGGGCTGGAAAAGGAAGTAGCGGTTGTTGCGGAGCATCAGAAGATTGATGCTAGGAAGATTGTGAAACTGACGGAAGCAGTCAAGCATCACTCGCATCAAGCCGCCACGGATTAATCCAACATCGTTGAACCAGAGCTTGCAAATAAGAAGATCCTTAAGGAAGTTGGGGAAATCAGTTACTATTCAATGATGTCTCGGATGGAGACGATTAAGTAGTTCATGGCAGATCAACATTCGGATTTGGACCTGGATGCAAAGATTGCGACCTTCCATGAATGCTACCCGCTTGAGAAGCCAACTCCTGGTGACAAGATTTTTGCTTCTTTGGGTCTTTTGGAAGAAGAGGTGGTGGGAAAGGATCTTGATGTTGAAGATGATGGCAGCGATCGTGGGACGGACGTCGGAGCTACCCTTGAGATTGATGAGAGACGGGAAGATCTCCTGGCTAGTGCACAGGACCAACTAAAGGACGACATTGACAAGGACGAAGATTAGGGTTGTGCAACCTTGTAATTTCTTTTTCTATCTTGGATGTGTTCGAACAATTCTTTTGCACAATCACTCCTTTTTTGTGATGGATGAAGCCATACTTTGGGCCGAAGACAGTTTTACCCCGTCCCGAGAGCATCGTCTCGTTGTTTTAGGTTTTAATTCGGTTTGTATGCATGCATGTGTTGTAACACCCCTATTTTACAACATTGGGTGTTACCGCCAGTGACCTCAGACTTTACCGTCCAAAGTCACCCAAGGCTTTTAGAATGATATAGAACAATTAAAATGCGGAATAAAAACAAAATACATAATGAGAAAAGGTGCTCCCGAGGGAGACTTGGTTCTTACAAAACATCTTACATTGTTTTTAAACATAAAGTTGTTCGGAATTGATATACAAAACCTGCTTGTCCTTGAAACGTAATGAAACTAAAGCAAAATGATAGAAAAGGTATATCTTGAAAATCCTTGTTCTTCCTTCGTCTTCACTTCACGCCTTGTTGGGATTCCTAGATTCTGACATAATTCGCGAAGGGCGATAGAATGCCAGGCAAATATGCGGAAAAGAAGAATTAGTCTAAGAGACTAAGCAAGCGGTAAGGCAACTTCCCGAGGGTATTTCGGTAATTTCAAATTATTGTCGAAAGAGATAATCGGGTTGTGTTTACGAAGAGGCTATTTATGTGGGCTTAAAAGTACGAAGGAGAGAGCGAGAGCATATCCCAACGGGGATAGCTCGATAAGCAAGAGAAGTACTACTAGATTGTAGACTTCTTTGGAGTAGAAAGTATGTTGGGAACGTTTATTCATTCATACAAGTCAAAAAAAAAACCTCTCGCGCCCAGAGCGGACCGAGAGTCGGGTCGATCATTTGAGACCGGTCCGATTTTGGTGTCTTAATTGTGCATTGGGCACTTATCTTCTTTAGTGACAAAAAGACGTTCGATTTCATTTATGATTTTGAATAGAAAGTGGTGGGACACGGATAATCCCAGCCACCCGGGGGAAAAACTCAGTTTCCCGGCAATTAGCTAGAGTGTGCTCATCCCTCCTTGCAATCGGAGCGGATGGGATCATGATCCCGAAAGCCGTATGGACGTACGACTTAGTAAGGTGATGTAGAGGCGTCGGCTATTCCGTGCCCCTCTGTAGTTCGTTCGACGTTGATCTCTGAGCGAGATCGCAAACAATCAAGATAACAATCACACTAGCATAATAATCATAACATAGGAATGTAAAGCGTACTATGCTAACAATAGTCGTTATTTCTAGCAATCGATATTTCCTAGGTTCATTTTTATTTAAGCATACACGTTGTTCCCAACATCGAGAATTTTCACGGAATGAAATATAAAAGGTCACAAGGGGAAATTCCACTTGCCTTAGCTTTGGCGAGTTCTAACAATCGAGCTTTGGCGGAACTATGTGATTCACGACTACGAGCGAGGATTCCGACCTAAAGACACGGGATTTATGAACGGCTTTTTAAATATGGATTCTTCTCAACTTGGATTCTCTCTTATAATACTTCTATAAGAGAAGCGGAATTCTAAATTATTATGGTAATAATTTAGAAGATTATTTAAAATAATAATATTCCTTCATTATTATTTTGGTTTTGTAATATCCTTATTATTCCATAAAACCTTTACTAAAATAATCTCTTATAACTTTATTTTCTATTTCTTTAATATAAGTAAGCAAGTAAAGTTTCATAAAATACTACACTTTGCCTAGAAGTATTTTTCTTATAAAACTAAAAGTTTTCTTTAAATTATAAGAAATTCACTTTAACCTTTTTATGTACTTGTCTTTGTTTAAAATATTACTTTTAAATTCCTTAAGGATCTTGTAGCGATTTATCCCTCACCAAGAATATTTTATTAGTAATATACCTTTAGTAGACTTTTATTTAATTCTGTAATTCACCTAAAAAAATAAGGCTCATAAACTTATAATCTACTCTTCTTGAAAGTTTCCATAATTAGGACTTTCTCTTTTCTTTATAAAGCAACTTACTAAAAAAATTATTATATATTAAATTAATCCTATTTATTTTTTTCCTATAATCCTTTTATATTATAAGGCTTATAAAATATCTTTGATCATAAACTATAATATCATCATGTCTCGCAAAAACATAATCATGGCTTATAAATATCGTCATGGCTTATAAATATTCTACTTCATATTTATAGTCCATTATTATAATATTTGTAGGTTATAAAATAATATCCTTTCTATATCTATATGGTTTCTTTCCATACAAGTCAACCTTATGCTATATAATATCATAAACTCATTATAGGATCATACTTCTTATATTAACCTAGAATTTATGTCTTGCAATAATTCTTTATACTTAGAGATTATTAAATTAATATCTTTCTCACATGATGACTTTAATACTATAATTATTAATAATATTATTCTTCCATAAAAATCAATATCTAATGTCAAACTATAGTTCATGATTCAAAGTTTTGAAACAATAATACTTTTATAAGGTTTCTCTACCATTTTATTATTATAATATGTCTTAGATATTCTAACATCACTATCATATATTATAACTAAAATCATATGATAACCTAGTTTACTTTATAGTCACATTTATCATATTATAATTCTTGTAGTAACCTTTACACTTAGAGTCAAGCTAAACTTTATATTGTATTAATTAAATGACTTTGTTTAATATATCTATCATTATCGTAATTAAATTCATATAACATGATATTCTCTATAGTTTAAGACATGCAACAATTTTATCTTATAGAAATCTTATTTCTTTTATAAAGGTGACATTTTTAATATTACAAACTCTATTTCATATGCTAGTTATTTCATAAAAATATCTTTATAAAAAAAAATACATGTCTGGCATAATATTAATATATAATAACAATTTAAGTATTTTTTTTTGTAGGATTATATTTACCATAGTAATTTGATTTGTTTCTCTACTTCAACTAACAAGATCTTCCAAATATATTTTTATTAGATTAAATCCTCATTTGATTTCTTTCTTATTTCTACTAATACATCTAATAATATAATAGGACTTAATTTTTTATAAAATACAAAAGTAAAATTAGGGGTTTAGAATTTACTGGATGGTTATTCTATATTACAGAATGCAGGGAAGAGGAGGCGGGGGAAGGACCGGCGGACAAGGCGGCGCGACCAGGGGGCTCCGGCGGGCGTCGGGCGGTCCGGCAAGGGCTCGGCGGTCGTTGGGTGGTGCTCCGGTGGGCAGGGGCGGTCCGGCGGGGCTCCAAGAAGAAAGAAGGAGGGTGTTTGGTGGTGTTTTTGACGGAGAATTGGAACTTGGAAGGGGCTGATTTTCAAACACTTGAGAGCTATTTGCAAGAAGGGGAGGAGAAGGATGAAGGTGTGGGTGTTAGGAGAAGATGTAGGCCCTTTTTATAGGCCAAGGGGCAAGCCTCTTCAATCCATGGCAATGGTGATGGACCTATGGAGGAGAAGGAGGTGCCCATCTATTGGTCAAAAATGTGCTTGTTGGAGGGTGATGCAAGGTGATGTATCAAATGTGGTCTTGCAAGCCAAAGAGAAGGTGGAAGGCATGCATAGCTCCTATGTCAAATCAATTTGACTTGTTTGGAGAAGAAGACTTAAGAATTGATATAAAATTAAAAAGGGTGGGGTAAATGGCAAGGAAGTTCACTTGGTCTAGCGGAAGAGGGGAGGGGCGTGTGTAGAGATTTGCAAGAGGTCTCGGGTTCAAGTCCCGGCTCTTGCATTCCTTTTATTGAATTTTCATGCATTTTTACTAACTTGTTGTACCTCTTTTTTTCTACTAAAACCGAAATTATGAATTATTTTTATTTAAATGCTTTTATTTATTCATAACCCTCATAATGCCTTCTTGAAATTTATTTCATTTTAATTTACGTACGAATTTCTTTTTAAAGGGAAAAATAAGGGTTATTATAATAATTATAAACTCTCTTTTATAAAGAAAAAAAATTATAGATATAAATATTATATTATATTCGGTTTTAAATACCTTGGAATATCGCGGATATTACATGTGTGGTATTTCTAGCATATTTTTTGCTTGGTTGGGTACTACCTTTGTGTGCAGGTATTCCGGGACGATGAAGTGCTTTTGGCCAAAGGCTTTTGGACAAAGACCCCTGCAGAAGTCATTCGTTAATGGTGGCAGCTACGCTTACCGAAGGGTGTTTCCAGGCGAGTGACAGATATTGCGTCGAAGGGTGCGCTCGGGATGCTCTATCGATCGAAGACGTCTTTCGTCTAGAATTTATTACCTTTACCGTTCAAGATTTTCGGTTGTTCGGTTATTTATCTAAGTGAATGTATTCTATCTCACAATGATTTGAATAAAACATGCTTTATGTGCTATCAATACTAACGCAAGAAACACTACCACATGATAAACACATAGCAAGTAGTTTTCACATAGTCAAGCTGGTCACGAGCAAACTACAAAAGGAATAGATTGAAATGAAAATAAACTAACGACTAAGGATAGATGACCTCGAATGCCTTGCGTATAACATGCGGAGGCTTCCTGCTAGAAGTGCCAAAGAAGTTGGCGTTCCGAGGGGGCAAGGCTTCTTTTAGAAGTGATACTTCTTCAGATGTATAGCTTTCCAACTCCGTGGGATAGCATCAACAACTTTGGATTCGAGATGGTACGCGCCTTGACCGATGACCTTGGTTATCTTGTACGACCCTTCCCATGTTGGGGCTAGCTTGCCCAACTTGGTCTCATGGGTAGCCCAAAAGACTTTCCGTAATACCCAATCGCCAATTCGGAAAGTCCGAATCATGAAATTTTGGTTGTAGCTTCGGACGATCTGTTGTTGATGTCTAGCTAGACGTAGTCGGGTCTGGTCGCGAAGCTCATCTGAGGTATCTAGATCGGTCGACAACTCTAGATGATTTTGTTCTTTAGTCAAGAAGTTGCGCGAGCTGTGGGGATGAGAATCTCGGCGGGAATGACCGCTTCACATGTAATACCCCGCTAATTTATAAGGGATTGAGGTGCTTCACATGTCAACAAGAGTTCTTCCTTTTCTGAGTTCGAGTGAGGAGAAAAGAACTTAGAAGTAAGCGTGCATGGGCGACAGTAGTACCAGGATGGGTGACCTCCTGGGAAGTTCTCGGGTTGGCATGGGATAGCGCTTTTAAAGGCTTGAGCGTTACAAATGGTATCAAAGCCGACTCTGCGTGACCTCCTGAGAAGTTCTCGGGTTGGCATGGAATTGCGCTTCTAAGGTTGCAGGCCTTACAAATAGTATCAGAGCCAACTTTGGGTTACAAGTTGACTTGGCCCGGAGGGGCGGTCACTCGACCCAGAGGGCGGTGCTTGGGTCTTGACGGGAACGTTAAGTGTTTAAGTGGGAGAGATTGTAACACCCCGATAATTTATAAGGGATTGAGGTGCTTCCCGTGTCAACAACAGCTCTTCCTTTTCTGAGTTCGAGTGAGGACAAAAGAACTTAGAAGTTAAGCGTGCAGGGGCGGGAGTAGTACAAGGTTGGGTGACCTTCTGGGAACTTCTCGGGTTGAAATGGGATAGAGCTTCTAAAGGCTTGATCCTTACATCACATTCGTGCGTCAATGAGAAAGGAGACTGGACGATTGCTACCTTAGGCATTGTTTGATCGGCCAATAGGACGTAGCGTAGCTCGTCAGCCCAGTTTCCTTTGGCCTTCACGAGGCACTTCTTCTGGTTGTTTAAAATCACCATATTGCTAGATTCATCTTGCCCGTTAGACTAGGGGCAGTAAGGCGTCGAAGTGACTAAAATTGATGCTCCAACGACTGCTAAAATCTCTAGTTCTCTAGCTTATGAACTGAGACCCATTGTCACATACGATCTCCGAAGGCACCCCGAAACCACAGAGGATATTTCTAATGATAAGGGAAATCACCTGTTTATCTTTGATTTCTCGATAATCCTCGGCCTCAATCCACTTGGAGAAGTAATCAGTCATGGAGAGGAAAAATACCCCATGTCCGGACAAAGGGGGTAACTTACCGACTATGTCCATTCCCCAGCGCATGGTGTGAGTGTAAGGTAGAGTGGTTCGGGAAGTTGGTGAGCCGTTGGTGGGTGTCTTTGGCAGGCATCGCACTTACGGTAGAAGTCTACAACATCCTTTCTCATGGTAGGTCAATACCACCCCTGACGAAGGGCCTTTTTGGATAGACTTCTTCCTTTTGTATGGTTCCCACAATCTCCTTCGTGAAGCTGCTCGAGAAGTCTCTGGATGCCTTCCTTGGTCAAGCAATGCTGGAGTGTGCCCATTGTTGATCGGTGGAAAAGCATCCAATTCTCGACTGTAAATCGAGTAGCTCTCATCTTCAGCATCCTAGCCTCGGCTTTCGGAAGCTTTCCTTCAACCAACCAATAAAAGTACGGCTGCGTCTCGGGTTCTTCATTAACTTTGAACGAAACAAGGGAACCTTCTTCATGACCTAGTATGTCCAGAGATTGATCTGGGTTAGGGTCGTTCCGGAAACTGCTGGCGTCAATATCATCACTGCTCATGAAGACGTCTTCGTGAGGTGTGGGTTCGAGAGGGGTGACGTCTTCGGTCATGCTAAGAGACTTATCGCCATCGTTTGCGTGGGTTCTTCCAATGGCAGGAACTATGATTTGAATCATTAGAATTGCAGGATATTCATCGAGGTCGATGGCCGAAGCTAAACCAGCGAGGGAATCCGCTTGAGCGTTCTACTCTCTTGGGACTTCAGTGAAGGATACCTTCTCAAACTGAGGGATTAGACCTTTCACCACTTCCAGGTTAGCTGCCATTCTTTCATCTCTAGATTCATACAACCATAGGATGTGATTGAGTATCAACAATGAATCACACTTGACCTCAATCTGTTGTACGACAAAGTCCTTGGTGTTAGGCCCAAAAATAATCTGTCCCATTTCACATAGACGGCCAAAAAAGCGAGCGAAGAATCATGAGAGAGTGGGATGAAAGAAAGATCGAGGAGATAGAAGAAATTATCGGTCACAAGCGAAGGAAGAAGGCTACGGTCACAAGAATGAAGCACGCGCCCGAGAATTAGCCATCTAAGGTTGTTACTCGTCCCGAGAAACGTCGGAGGTGGCTAGATCATAAAGGTATGCCCTAGAAACATGAACATCGTGGGGGAAATTAGTTTGATAAGAGAGAGGGGGTAGTTTTATGATCCATTTGAATGTATGCACACGACTCAACAAAAACTCTCAACAAGAGAACGCTTGTAACTTCGATTACAATAATCCAAATGTTTCTTTTTCAATTCTTTGAGCTTGAATTCGATCGTTGTCCCAATCTAGGGAAAGAGTTTGACTACCAAATTCTTGTCCTAAACAATTTGGCGCCCGTTGTGGGGCCCTACGATCGAAAATGTTCATCTTTCTAGATCGGAACAAGTTCAAAAAGTCACCATGAGAAACTCCAATGAGGGTAACCAAGAGCAAGACGTCGGGGTGACGGAGCGCATGCCAAGACGCTTCTACAGCGCTTCGCCTCGATTTTTCTGACCAAAGGCTTCATTCTCTTTAGAAGGAGCTAACGGACCAACGTGCTTGCAACGAGAAGCACAAAACCAACAACGAGCAACTAACCACCGATAATGAAAGTTTGCGCTCTCAACTCCGATCTGTTTCTTCCGTCGGCACGCGCGCCCGAATGACGAATCGAGTTTGAACCAGTGGGGGAGAAGGCTTCTCTAGAAACCCTATCGGTCAACACGAGAGATCCTCTGGTATAGAGTTCGTTACCCCCACCCGCATCTGTCCTTGGGGTACCATCTTTCACCCATGGACAAGGTAACCTTACCGGTGAGGAGGTGAGAGCGCCCCTTCGCCTCCGATCGGCGCGAGAGGCTAGCCCTCGTCGCTTTGAAGAGCAAGGTGGTGATGACAATGATGTTAATGAGGATGAACCAGTGAAGGATCAAGTAGGTGGTGATGACAGGGAAGTTAATCATGAAGAACCAATTGTGGATGAAGGAAGAGCAAGGCAAGAGGAAGGCAAGAGCAAGGCAACTGAGTTTTTTGAGCTTGTGAAAGATGGTCAAGAGCAAGGTGGTGATGACAACGATGTTAATGAGGATGAACCGGTGAAGGATCAAGTAGGTGGTGATACAAGGAAGTTAATCATGAAGAACCAGTTGTGGATGAAGCAAGGGTTGATGACAGAGAAGATGTTGATGAACCTGTCAAAGATCAAGCAAAGGTTGATGACAGAATTGATGACCCAGGTGTGTTAGGTTCAATATTTTTTTATGTCTCCTCGAATGAGTTAGGTTTTGACATGCGTGGACTTTTACAAGATGTAATGGATAATTGTTCTCAACTTATTGAGCATGGACATTTGTTCGGTTCTTTGTTTCAAGCTTCAAAAGAAGGTGCAACCTCTGAGATTGATGAAATTTTTCATAATCCAACGGTTCAATCTGATGATGCAAAGGAGACAGTTGAACTTAGGAGGTCTACCAGATTTTTTAAGCCAGGTGCTTCAGCCACAACTCCATATATTGTTGAGAAGGATAAGAAGTTAAAGAAAAAGAGGGTTGTTGCATTACCTAAGGCTCGAAAGCATTTCTTTTATGGAGATGATGTTCGTAAACCATTTTACGATTGGTATAATAACGGGTATGTTATTTATTAGTTATGTTATCTGTTTTTTGTGATGATAGTAGTGTTTTGACAGTTTTTCTGATGATAGTATTGCGATGATAGTATATTTATAATGTTATGATGACAGTAATGTTATGATGACAGGCTTTTTTGTGTTGATTGCATTGTGATGACAGTAATGTGATGATGATGATGTTGACTGCATGTTTATAATCCTCTAATGACAGTCTCTTTTTTTGTGTTAGTGATAAAAATGTTACTGTGGCTGGATCTGATCAAATGTTGAACAAGAAGTTTTTTAGACTGCTCAAGACTAGAAGTCTTTGGTTAGGAGATGAGGTAAGTATATGATCAAATGATATATTCTTGTTGTTAATTTTATTGTGTGACATTTCATGTCTTTTTGTAGCATTTCTGCGAGGCTTTGCATTATTTGAGGAAAATTATTCATGATCATCATGATGACTTCAAAAATGTGGTTATTATGGATTGGATTTTGTACAAGATATTCACGCCTTTTGAAGTGGAGCGTTATATCGTTCAAAATGATGATGTGTCAAGCGATGTGTTTAATTATTTTACTGGTTGGGAGCCTATCCTCTTTGGGAAATCATGGGTTTATGGTGAGGTGACAAAGGTTTATACACCAGCTCACCTTCCAAAAGAGAGGCGTGAACATTGGGTTGTATTGGAAATTAACTTGCATCGTCGCCACATGATTGTATTTGACTATTTTTGGGATTTGTATACGATGGAGGAGCTTTTCAGTTATATACATCCTTTTACCAAGCTGATTCCGTTTCTAATGAAGAAAAGTGGGAGGTTTGATCATCTTGAGGGCTTGGATGCTGATTTCACTTGGTCTAGAGACGCTTTGGTTTGTCAAGATTATTCCGGGTAGGTTGCCTTGTGTTATTTTAATTCAGTTATCCTGTGTAAATATGTATTTTTTGATTAATTCAGTCATTTTGTTTTATTTTTTCAGCGGTAATTGTGGTGTCTATTGCATCAAGTATATTGCAGCTCTTGCATTGGTACTTAGCTTGGATGGTCTTGATAATGTGCACATGCTGGCGATTAGAGAGAAGATGGCCATAGATATTTTTAACTACAATTGGGTGGTTCACCAAAAATTGGATCTGGCTGTTGGAAATGGATATATGTATTGCTAGTGCAATGTAATCTGTAATGAAAGGTGATGACAGTGTTAGTTTTTGATGAATGTAGGAGATGGATATAAATTTCTAGTGGTTGATGACAATGTTTTAGCTTTTGATCATAATGTTTTAACTTTTGTTTATGTGTTTGATGACAATGTAGGGGATGGATATAAATACTTGTAGAACCCTTTATTGTGATAACAGTAATTGTTCATGCAAAATTAATGTCTTTTTTTATATGCGACTGTGATGACAATAATTGTGATGACAGTATATCATACGTGATGCTACATACTAATATTAAAATTGGAAACAATTCAACGACAGATAAAGAAAAAAAATCCATGAAATGCAACATACAACAGTCAAAACGACAACTAGAAGATTCATGGAATAATCATATTAAAAGAGAAAAATATTGAATAAGAAACCCTTCATTGTTGTATTATTGGTTTAATTGCCCTGATATCAGAATCTTCATTAAGGCCAAGCTGCAAAGAAAGCATTATCATGAAGTCATGTATATCTTTCGATGACAAGAAATTGGATTATCATGAACACTTACAGAAATATAGGTGTCTCCTTTAATCCGTGTTGTGATATCGGTTTCGCTTAAGAAGAATTTCATATATCCTGGTCGTACCCCGTTCATAATGCTATAACGGTACACAATTATCGACAATGATGTGTGTTCTCTTATTCTTATTGGTGCTCTCTCATTAGTCTATAAATGAAATAGAAAATTTGTTAGTTTTCATGAAATATACGGTGTCCAAAAAGAATTATATGGACTGATTGCTACCTCAACGTTCACCATTGTGAAGGTGACAAATGGATTGGCATAGGTTCTTCTGGTTATGGCATTCCTTCTTGACATGGTTGATTTGAAATGTGTTTTTTGTTGTTGTTGAGAACTTTTATTTTATTTTCTGGAATGAGAGTGTTTTGTGATGATAGAAGTATACTTTTTATATGAGAATTTTAAAATAGCAAATTAAAAGCAAATCTTTTCAATCCATGACCTTTTTTACAATGTATTTATGGATTTTATCTATTCATTGGTCATTAAAGCTATTTTTGATGATATGCTTCGAAAAAAATTGCTATTTTTTATGATAGGCTGTTTGATACTGTCATCAGAATAGGGGGTAAAGGTTCATGTGCACCAATGCATGCATGGATGTGTAATAAATGAATGTGATCTGAGAGAATCTGAGAGAATTCAAACATATTCAATTCAATATATGCATTTGTTGATTTGATTTTGTTTTAATATGACAATTGTAAAGACAATAGTGATGACAGTTTTATGATGACAGTAATAAAAACAGTTGAATAGTGTTGGATATTGATGACAACAGTTTTATGATTACAGTAACAGAAATATTGGATATCGATGACAACATCAAAAACAGCATTATAATATTATTGAGAATATTTTGATGAAATAGTAGAAACAATAATGTGTTCATGACAATTCGATTGTACTAATGACAGTAGAAGGAAAAGAACTGATGACAGTAAAATAAAAAAAAATCCTAGAAATGAAGGAAACTCTATTCTATAATATTTGTGGTGTTGCTTGATTTAGCTGAAACCTTATCCTTCTTAGCATTCTTGCTTCTCTTTGTATTGAACTCGCCTTTGGAAGGGATTCTTTTTCTTTTAGGTCTCCCAATCATCCTTCTCACATTTGGTGGATGACATATTCTGCTTTTAACTTCTACAAGCACATCCCAATCTCTTTTTGGAGGAAGTGGGTAGATTGATACTTCATATGTTGAGGACCAAGCTTCAAATTGGTAGTACTCACTGATATAGCTTCTCAATGGGTATTGAATTTGCTGAATTGCAGCAAGGGCATGAACACAAGGGATATTTTCTAATTCAAACATCCTGCAACTGCATGTTTTTTGAGCTAGATTGACCACACCGGAGAAGTCTTCACTGAAGACTTCGAACTGAGAATTATTTAGGACTTTAACGCCATATCTCTTTGATTTCTTGCATCCTAGCTCAAGAATCTTGTGTATTGTTGGTGGCAGCTGGTTGGTGTTCTCTTGGATTGTTTGCTTACGCTCTGCAAACCATCTTAACAACAAATCTCTGATGAATTCCAAGACAGCAACAGTAGGGAAAGATCGTGCTTGTTTCAAAACATTGTTGAGACTTTCTGAGTTGTTGGTGGTCATTATGTTGTACCTATCTCCATTAAAGTGTACTCTTGACCACTTTTCTAGTCCTGCATCCCTTAAATATTGTCCCATATCTAGATTCATTGAATAAATGTCTTGAAAGTATTTGTTGAAGTCCGACATCGTGTAACATTCAACTGCTTGCTTGAACAACTTTGCAATCCCTTTTTCCTTGAATCTTGTAATGCGATTTTGTTTCAAATGCCGAATACATATCACGTGTTTTGCACATCTGTAGACTGATTCAATAGATTTTACAATGCTTAAATGCCAATCTGACACGAACACTAACTCATTAGAGCATGGAATTACAGTTAGCAACTGATC
The DNA here is from genome assembly GCA_964016875.1 of Fallopia convolvulus. Classification (NCBI taxonomy): domain Eukaryota; kingdom Viridiplantae; phylum Streptophyta; class Magnoliopsida; order Caryophyllales; family Polygonaceae; genus Fallopia; species Fallopia convolvulus. Next base: position 28,262,909 of record OZ024734.1, on the reverse strand, counting down.
AAAAAACCACTTCCAAGCTTTATCATTTTCAGAATCCAGAATGGCATAAGCGAGAGGATATATCTGTTGGTTTGCATCTTGTGCTGAAGCAGTAATTAAAACTCCCAAATATTTGTTGTGGAGATGCGTTCCATCTACTTGAATGACCTGCATTTGATTATAAAGATAGATGAGAAATCAAAATTGATGACAGTTGGTCATGAATATAAGTGATGACAACTTATCAAAGTGATGACAGTACCTTTCTCAATTGATTAAAACCTCTAATTGACGCTCCGATTGCTACGAAGACATACTTGAATCTGCACTGGCTTTCAACTTCAAGGTATGTGTAAGTTCCTTGGTTTGTTCTTTTGATCATGTGACAATATGATGGGAGCATCTCATAGTTTTCTTCCGGTGATCCTCGTATCAGCACTTGTGCCCATTGTTGTGCCTTCCAAGCTTTCTAGTAGCTAACATTTTGCAAGTAATCATTTCTCATGTCATTCATGTGCCTAGACCCGCCAAGCCATTACCACCAAGTATGAGGATATTAACCAAGGTATATCCCCTGAGGAGCTCGTGAAAAATATAGCCTTGACGATACGGGCGTCAAATGGCCAAAGAGAAACGAAAAACCCTAATCGAACAAGGATATGAGCAAGTGGTGCGATTTTCATGACGAATATGGTCATATAACCAAGGATTACGTAGCGTTGAGAAGAGAGATCGCCTACCTGGTATCTCGAGGGAGGATTATAGAAGTAGAACCCAACGCACAAGTCCCCCAGATGTGGTAGAAGCCTCACGCGCGGGAAGGCTTGCGTTGCCAGTGAGCGCCAAGCTTGTGAATGTGATCACTGGGGAATCAAGTGTGTGAGGTCTCACATACTGAGCCGCAAAGCGGAGGAACACACGAAAAAATGATTTCCGTCGTCCCATGCAGATGAAGAGCGACGTCCTCAATCTCGGGATACACTTTGATGAGGATGATGTCAATGTTCTTGAAGGACCTCACCATGACGGTCTTGTGATTTCTCTCCCGATAGGGAACGTCTTGGATAAATGGGTTCTTATTGACACCGGAAGTTCGACCAACCTCGTGACGTTAGGAGCATTGAAAGAAATGGGGCTGAGCGAGAAAGACATAGAGAAGAACCCGACCGCGCTCATGTGATTCTGCGGGTAGGTGAAGCATACGGTAGGTGCATCGTCCTTCCTACATATGCAAAGGGCATTACCATCCAGGTTAGATACTCCATCATGGATTGTCCTTCTTGATATAATGTGATAATGGGGAGGTAGTGACTCCATGACAATATGACATGAGGGCAGTCTCCTCCACCTACCACCAGATGATAAAATTTTCCAACATCCTGGGGGGGGGGGGTTCAAGATCAGAGAACATCAAGAGAGTGCTACAAGTCGGCTCAAAAACCGACTGCCAATCAGAAGTGGACGTAGAAATTAGAGGAAGCCATTGATTCTACCGCTCCAAAAGAAATAGAAAAGAAAGATGAGCAGGTAGAAGAAGTGGTCTTAGATCAATCAGACCTTAATCGGTCCGTAGAGATTGGAAGGGACATGGAATTTCCCATGAGAAATGAGATGATAGACTTCTTAAGTAAGAATACATGATGCTTTGCATGGTCCCACGAGGACATGGTGGGAATCGATCCGGAGATCATCACACACAAGTTGAACGTGAATCCTAATCACCTACCAGTGAAACAGAAAAGAAGGAAATTCTCCGCTGAAAGAAAAAAGATAGTAGACGTAGAAGTAGGTAAGCTAATGGAGACTGGCAAGATCAAAGAAGTCAAGTATCAAAAATGGTTAGCTAATGTGGTCATCGTGCCAAAGAAAAACGGAAAATGGAGGATGTGTGTGGACTTCACGGATTTGAACAAGGCTTGTCCCAAGGATTCATTTTTGTTGCCTCAAATAGACTCCCTAGTAGACGCCATGGCGGGCCATGAATTTTTAACATTCATGGACGCCTTTATCGGGTACAACCAGATCCGGATGGAAGAAAGCGACCAGGAGAAGACATCTTTCATTACCAACAAGGGAACCTACTACTATAAAGTCATGCCCTTTGGATTGTGGAACGTTGGCGCCACATACCAAAGACTAGTGAATAAAATATTCCAAAGCCAGATCGGGGAGACTATAGAGGTATATATAGACGACATGCTTGTCAAATCAAAGAAAGTTTTATACCACCACCGTCACCTAGAAGAGGCTTTGGAAATCCTAAAGCGGTACAAGATGAAATTAAATCCACAAAAGTGCACCTTCGGTGTGAAGTATGGGAAATCCCTAAGGTATTTGGTCACCTAAAGAGGAATAGACGCAAGCTCAAAGCAGGTTCGTGCCATAGTATCGCTGAAGTCTCCAAGATGCGTGAAAGATGTACAAAAACTAACCTGTAAATCGCTGTGTTGAATAGATTCATTTCTCAGTCAGCGGATCGTTTCCATCTATTCTAGGAGGTGCTCAAAAAGAACAAGTGCTTCTAGTGGACCGCCAGGCATGAGGAAGCTTTCCAAGGACGGAAGAAATACTTCTCTAATCCTCTAATCTTAGCAAAGTCGGACGAAAGGGAAACCTTGCCCTTGCATCTAGTTGTCACCAAGCAAGCCATCAGTGGGGTGCTGGTCCTCGAACAGGATGGGCAATAGCAACCTGTATATTACATAAGTAGGACTCTCCTACCAGTTGAAACTCGTTATTCTTCCCTTGAGAAATTGGTGTTAGCATTGATCATGTGCTCCCACAAACATCGTCCCTACTTAGAGTCACACACTATCGTGGTGTGAACCACGCATCCCCTGAAGACGGTCATGCACAAAATCGAGTTTACGAGAAGAATGGCCAAGTGGGCAATCCACCTATGCGGGTTCGATATCCAGTATGAGCCTAGAAACGCCTTGAAATCCCAAGCGTTGGCCAATTTTGCAGTTGATTTTAGCCCTACCACAGAAGAAAGAATGGAGTTGGCCGAATTGATGACGCTAGAAGCTTAGTCTCCAGTCAAATGGACGCTTCACACAGATGATGCATCCAATGCTAGGGGAACAGGGATAGGAGTAGTCCGAAAATCTACACAGGGGGATAGGGTGGCACAATTTGTGAGATGCACCTTCGAAGCCACGAACAAAGAAGTCGAGTATGACGCTTTAATTTTTGGCCTAACCCTTGCCAGGAATTTGGTCATACAGTAGATTGAGCTCAAGGATGATTCATTGTTGATAGTCAATCAAATCCAACGGTTGTATGAAGCCAAAGATGAAAGAATGGCAGCTTACCTGGAAGTGGTGAAATGTCTAATTCCTTAAATTGAGAAGCTATCCTTCATACAAGTCCCAAGAGAGTAGAACGCTCAAGCGGATTCCTTCGGTTGTTTAGCTTCAGCCATCGACCCCGATGAATATCTTGCAGCTCAAATTATTCTTATCATGGTTCCTGCCATTGGATGAACCTGTGCTATGGTGATAAGTCTCTTAGCATGACCGAAGATGTCACCCCTCTCGGACCCACACCTCACGAAGACGTCTTCATGGGCAGTGATGATATTGATGCCATGAGTTTCCGCAACGACCTTGACCCAGATCAATCTCTAGGCGGACTAGGTCATGAAGAAGGTTCCTGTTTTGGAAAAAAATTGACAATCAAACTCTTCCCCTAGATTGGGACACGATTGAATCGAGATACAAGGTAATATTTAAGAAATAATCGGATTGACGGAATCTGGATTACAAGAGTATTCTCTCCGAGAGTTTCGTTACATAGCGACTCCTTTTTCATGGCATGTCCCCCCATTTCTATCTTTTTATCCTATATCTTTTCTGATTAATCACCATATCCCACATTCTACACGTTCATAGGATATGCCCCTAACCGTTTCCCACCTTGCGTACATTTTGGAATAAATACCAATAATGGTCGCCCGCACGTACATAACTCTTTCTATTGACCGTAGCTTTCTTGCTTCTCTTGTGACGGATGACTTCATCCATCTCCTCGATCTCTCTTTCGTCCTGCATCTCTCACGATTTGTAGCCTAACCTTTGGGTTGTCTTTGTCGAATGGGCCTGGTGGTTTTTGGGCCTAACTGTTCCCTCGTTTCGTTCGAAGTTAATGAAGAACCCTGGACCCAGTCATACCTCGATTTGTTGGTTGAAGGAAAGCTTCCGAAAGATAAAGCCGAGGCTAGGATGCTGAAGATGAGAGCTACTCGATTTACAATCGAGAATTGGATGCTTTTCCACCGATCAACAATGGGCACACTCCAGCATTGCTTGACCAAGGAAGGCATCCAGAGACTTCTCGAGCAGCTTCATGAAGGAGATTGTGGGAACCATATAACAGGATGATCAAGTCTATCCAATAAGGCCCTTCGCCAGGGGTGGTATTGGCTTACCATGAGAAAGGATGTTGTAGACTTTTGCCGTAAGTGTGACACCTCCCAAAGACACTCACCAACGGCCCACCAACCTCCCGAACCACTCTACCCCACACTCACACCATGGTCATTCATGCGTTGGGGAATGGACATAGTCGGTAAGTTACCCCCTTCGTCCAAACAAAGGGTATTTTTCCTCTCCATAACTGATTACTTCTCCAAGTGGATTGAGGTCGAGGCTTATGAAGAAATCAAAGATAAACAGGTGATTGCCTTTATCATTAGAAATATCCTCCGTCGTTTTGGGGTGCCTTCAGAGATCGTATGTGACAATGGGTCTTAGTTCATAAGCAAGAGAACCAAGGAATTTTGTAGTCGCTGGAACATCAATTTAGTCACTTCGACGCATCGCTACCCCCAGTCTAAAGGGCAAGATGAAGCTAGCAATAAGGTGATTGTAAACAACCGAAAGAAGTGCCTCGCGAAGGCTAAATGAAACTCGGCGGACGAGCTAACCTACGTCTTATGGGCCGATCGAACAACGCCTAAGGTAGCAACTGGTCGTCTCCTTTCTCATTGACGCACAAATGTAAAGAGGTCATTTCCGCCGAAATTCTCGTCCCCACAGCTCGCGTCAGCTTATTTACTGAAGAACAGAATCGTCTGGAGTTGTCTCAGACGAGCTTCGTGACCAGGCCTGACTACGTCTAGCTAGACATCAGTAGCAGATCGTCAGAAGCTACAACCAAAACGTCAGGATTCAGACTTCCTAAATTGGTGACTAGGTATTGCGGAGTCTTTCAAAATACCCATGAAACCAAGTCGGGAAAGCTAGCCCCAGCATGGAAAAGGCCATACAAGATAACCGAGGTTGTCAGTTAAGGCGCATACCAGCTCGTATCCAAATATGGTGATGCTATCCCACGGTGTTGGAACGAGATACATCAGAAGAAGTATCACTTCTAAAAGAAGCCTCCCCCCCCCCCCCCCTCGGAACACAAACTTCTTGGGCACTCCTAGCAAGAAGCCTCTGCATGTTATAATTAAGGCACTCAAGGTCATCTATCCTTAGTCATTAGTTTATTTTCATTTCAATCTATTCCTTTCGTAGTTTGCTCATGTCCAGCTTGACGATGTAAAACTACTTGCTGTGTGTTTATCATGTTGCGGTGTTTCGTTAAATGAATGATTTATGTATATATTTTTGCGTGCTCATGTCTATTTCTTGCATAAGTATTGAAAGCACATAAAGCATGTTTTATTCAAATCACCGTGAGTTAGAATACATTAACTTAGATAAACAACCGTACAACCGAAAAGCTTAAACAATAAAGGTAATAAATCCTATACCAAAGACATCTTCGATCGTCAGAGCATCCCGAGCGCACGCTTTGACACGATATTTGTCACTCGCCTGAAAACACCCTTTGGTAAGCGCAGCTGACACCAGCAACGAATGACTTCTGCAGGGGTCTTCGTCCAAAAGCCTTCAACGAATGAGACCAGCAACGAATGACACCAGCAACGAATGACACCTGCACACAAAGGTAGGACACAACCAAGCAAAAAATACGCTAGAAATACCACGCATGAATGCATACAAACTGAATTAAAACCGAACCAACGAGACGATGCTCTCGGGATGGGGTAAAACTGTCTTTGGCCCAAAACACAGCCTCATCCAACACAAAAAAGAGAGAGATTGTGCAAAAGACTTGTTCGAACACATCCGAGATAGCAAAAGAAACTACAAGGGTGCACAGCCCTAATCTTCGTCCTTGTCAATGATGTCCTTCAGCTGGTCCTGTCCACTAGCCATGAGATTGTCCCGTCCTTCATCCACCTCAGGAGTAGCTCTGACATCCGTCCCACGAACGCCACCGTCATTTTCAGTATCAAGATCCTTGCCCGCCACCTCTTCTTCCAAAAGACCCAGGGAAGCAAAAATCTCATCACCAAGAGCTGGCTTCTCAGGCGGGTAGCATTCGTGGAAGGTCGCAATCTCTGCATCCAGGTCCCAATCTGAATGTTGACCTGCCATGAACTGCTTGATCTTCTCCACCCAAGACATCATTGAATAGTAAGCCCCGATTTCCCCGACTTCCTTAAGGATCTTCATATTTGCAAGCTCTAGTTCAGCGATCTTGGATCAATCCATGGCGACTTGATGCAAATGATGCTTCACTGCTTCCGTCAATTTCACAATCTTCCCAGCATCAATCTTTTGACGCTCAGCAGCAACCGCTACCTCCTTTTCCAGCCAAGCCATCTCGGTATCCCACTTTGACCTTAGCTTCATCAAACTCTTCTCCTCCCAGTCTACGACATCAACTACCCACAATGCACCTTGCAAAGCCTAGGAGATGAAAACGCCAATAGTGAGTAAAAATTCGCAATTAAAAGGGGTAACAATGAGGAAGGAGCGTCGTAAGGGGAGGGGATTTACTTTCCAAATCGTTAGTCCAGCATCTCTAATCAAAGAAGAGGTAGGAATGTCAAGATGGGGTTTCTTAGAAGCATGAGTATTGTAGAGCCCATGCCACAGATCCAACGAGAAATTGCCTTCCAAGTCAAGAACCTTAGTAACCTCAGGCGATGACCACTTAACTGGGGTTGCCTTAGCTACACGGCCTCCACCTTCACTTTAGGATCCAAAGGAGGTTTCCCATCACTCAAGCGCAACTTGCGCAGAATCATGGTCGCGGAAGAAAATTTTCATCCTAGAGCGGTTGAAGCTTCCGAGGCCAAGAACAAAGAAATCATCAGTCACGAAGAGGGAGGTGAAGATCAATAGAGGGTACACAATAGGGAGGTATGTACAAGTAGCTTTCATTGGAGGCTTGTTGATCGTTTTGGCAGCAGCCGACGATGCTGGAACTCTAGCATCAATCGTCTTCTCATACTCACCCGACCTTGAATCATCTTCCCCATCAGACCGATCCTCCGACAAAGTCGCCGAATTAGTACTCGATTCACCCTCGAGCATGAACTCCGCTGACTTCCAGTAGGACCTTCTCGCTTCAAGAAGGGCAAAGACCTTCATGCATGCCTACGATTCAAAGACATGGGTATCCAAACCCGGTGGAACTACACATGAACACCGCCCAAAGAAAAATATTAACAAAAAAAGGGCAAATGCTAGTAAAACAAAGTGAAAATTATGGTCGAGAATGTTTACCCTTGGAACTCCACGATTAGAGAAGGTTGTCGGATACATCGGGCCCAACGTAGATGTTTCCAAAAAAAGAAGTAGGTTTCCCAGTCCTTGTCATTCACCTTCGATTTAGGGATTAACAGATATTTAGCGTCCCTCGCATGACGCATGAAGCGACCGGCCCTGAGGGGACACACCCTAAAAGCACACAATAGGTTTGACATCGAGAATTCGATCTTCTCCTTCGAACACAACTCACTTATCTGGTGCAAGATTTTCCACGTGGACGACATCAAATGTGCCGGAGAAGCCCTAAGGGCCAGCAAGAAGTTCAAAATCGGGGTGGAAAAGGGGAAGAAGGCCCCTAGTGTGAAAGGGTACTCAAGGAAGCAAACCCATCCATCTTTGACCCAATCAACAGCTTCGTGCGTAGGGTAGTGAAAGTTGGTACCTGCAGGAAAGCCGTGAGTTTTGATGATCTTCTCCACCTTATCCCGGGACATGGAGCAGGGGCGACAGTCATGGGGTTCGAGAGAATGAGATGATTCAAAACCTAGGTCGGCTATTCTTGCCCTAGCCATGGTGGAAAGAATCAGAAGCGATTAGAAAAGAAGAAGACAAAGAGAAAGCAAAGGAAGGGAGAGAAAAACAATGGAAGATACGTATCTTTGAGAATCCAGCCTTAGAGTAAATATAGCCAGGCTGATATGATTCTTCCCTTCCCCGAGGATGATCGAATAGACAAGGTGAGGCCACGTAGAACCCTTCGACTGTAGCACGTGCAACGAATCTTATCAAAATCCTGCAAAAGGATTTGGATCAAGATTCAGGGGTATTGTTAGGCCCAAAAACAATGTGGCCCATTTGACATAGACGACCCAAAAAGCGAGCAAAGAATCATGAGAGAGCGGTATGAAAGAAAGATCGAGGAGATAGAGGAAGTAATCAGTCACAAGAGAAGGAAGAAGGATATGGTCACAAGAAATAAGCACGCGCTTGAGATTCAGCCATCTAAGGCGGTTACTCACCCCGAGAAACGTGGGAGGTGGCTAAAGCATAAAGGTATGCCCTCCAAACATGGGCATCATGGGGGAAATTAGTTTGATAAGAGAGAGGAGGTAGTTTTATGATCCATTCGAATGTATGCACACGAACGCAACAACAAAAACTCTCAAGAAGAGAACGCTTGTAACTTCGATTACAATAATCCAACTATTTCTTATTCAATTCTTTGAGCTTGAATTCGATCGTTGCCCCAATCTAGGACAAGAGTTTGATTATCAAAATTTTGTCGAAAACACTTGGAAAGGGTTACGCCAAAAATTTAAACCTCAAACTCGACTTCATTGTTCGTGGCTTCGAAGGTGCATGTCACAGATTGTGCCACCCTATCCCCCTGTGTTGATTTTAGGACTACTTTTGTTCGTGTTCCCCCAGCGTTTGATGCGCCATTTGTGTGAAGCGTCCATTTGACTGGAGACTTAGCTTCTAGCGTCATCAATTCGGCCGACTACATTCTTTCTTCTGTGGTAGGGCTAAATTCAACCACAAAATCGGCTAGCACTTGGGATTTCAATGCGGTCTGGGCTCATACTGGATATCGAACCCGCTTAGGTGGATTTCCCACTTGGCCATCCTTCCCGTAAACTCGGGTTTGTGCATGACCGTCTTCATGGGGATGTATGGTTCTCACCACGATCGTGTGTGACTCGAAGTAGGGACAGAGTTTATGGGAGCATATGACCAATGCTAACACCAATTTCTCTAGGGAAGAATAACGAGTTTCACCATGTAGGAGAGTCCTATTTACATAATATACAGGCTGTTGCTACCCATCCTATTCGCGGACCAGCACCCCACTAATGCCTTGCTTGGTGACTTCTAGATACAAGGGCAAGGTTTCCCCTTCATCCGGCTTCGCTAAGATTAGTGGATTAAAGAGGTATTTATTCAGTCCGTGGAAAGCTTCCTCATGCATGGTGGTCCACTAGAAGCACTTGTTCTTTTTTAGCACCTCGTAGAATAGACGGCAGCGATCTGCCGACTTAGAAACGAATATATTCAATGGAGCGATTTTCTCGGTGAGTTTTTGTACATCTTGCACGCATCTTGGAGACTTTTGCGATACTATGGCACGAACTTGCTTTGAGGCTTGCTTCTATTCCTCTCTGGGTGACGAAATACCCTAGGGATTTCCCAAACTTCACACCGAAGGTGCACTTTTGCGGATTTAATTACATGTTGTACCACTTCAGAATTTTTGAAAGCCTCTTTTAGGTGACGGCAGTGGTCTACAACTTTCTTTGATTTGACGAGCATGTCGTCTATAAATACCTCCATAGTCTCCTTAATCTGGCTTTGGAACATTTTATTCACTAGTCTTTGGTATGTGGCAGTAGGTTCCCTTGCTGGTAATGAAAGATGTCTTCTCCCGGTCGCTTTCTTCTATCTGGGTCTAGTTGTACCCACTAAAGGCATCCATGAAGGTTAATAATTCATGGCCCGCTGTGGTGTCTACCATGGAGTCTATTTGAGGCAACTAAAATGAATCCTTGGGACAAGCCTTGTTCAAATTCCTGAAGTCTACACACATCCTCCATTTTCCGTTTTTCTTGTGCACGATGACCACATTAGCTAACCATTTTGGATACTTGACTTCTTTGATCTTGTCAGTCTCCATCAACTTTTGTACTTCTTCATCTACTATCTTGTTTCTTTCAACGGAGAATTTCCTTCTTTTCTGTTTCACTGGTGGATGATTAGGATTCACGTTCAACTTGTGTGTGATGATTCCCATATCGATTCCCACCATGTCCTCGTGGGAGCATGCAAAGCATCTTGTATTCTCACTTAAGAAGTCTATCATCTCATTTCTCATGGGCAATTCCAAGTCTCTTCCAATCTTTACGGACCGATTGAGGTCTGATTGGTCTAAGAACACTTCTTCTACCTGCTCATCTTTCTTTTCTTTTTTCTTTTGCAGCGGTAGAATCAGTGACTTCCTTTAATTTCTACGTCGACTTCTGACTAGCAGACGGTTTTAGAGCCGACTTGTAGCACTCTTTTAATGTTCTCTGATCTTCTTCAAATCTTCTTCAAGTCTGATTTGAGCCAAAGCCTTTGTCTGAACATCTTCAAAATTGTGGCACGGGTGCTTGGTGAGTTCTTTGTAAAGATCTCCATCTTGGTTAACCCCCTAATGGAAGGCTTCCATAGCAATCGGCACGTCACAGTGCGGGATGGAAATCTTCTCTTGGTTGAATCTGTCCAAGTACTCTCAGGAGGATTAATCTGGCTTTTGGATAACCTGGTAGACGTCACTAGGCTACTTCTCGACCCTTTGACTGCTAGCAAATTGGACTATGAAGGAATCCAACAACTCGGCAAAGGAACAAATACATCCTTGTGGAAGATTAACGAACCACTTCAAAGTCGGTCCCAAGAGAGCTGCTCTGAAGCCTTTACACATCAGGGGACGTGCTCATCGGGGTCTCCCGTGCCATTGTGAGGGATCATGCTTGGTACCGAGAACTTCTTCGGTTTCTCGACCTGGGCGATGTGAGGAGCAAAGGGTGACTCATCGTAACTGTCAACCACTTCATTCTCAATGGGCCGAGGGACCCCAAGTATCTTCGCCTGTTGCTCGGTGAACATCTTGAACTAGTTTCGGAAGATGTTTTCTAGATCTCGGGGACAACAGTGGTCTCAATCCTCTTCATCGTCCATGATGTCATCTTCAAAGCATCAAGGGCTAGCCTCTCAAACCGATCGGAGGCAAATGGGCGCTCTCACCTCCTCGTCGATATGGTTACCTTGTGGAGGGGTGAAAGATGCTACCCCAAGGACAATTGCGGGTGTGGTAACAAACTCCGTACCATAGGATGTCTCGTGCCGAACGGTAGGGTTTCTAGAGGAGCCTTCTCCACCACTGGTTCGGACTCAATCCATCGTTTGGGCGTGCATGCCAACGGAAGAAATAGATCAGAGTTGAGTGTGCAAACCTTCATTTTCGGCGGTTAGTTGCTCGATGTTGGTATTGTGCTTCTCATTGCAAGCACGATGGTCCGTTAGCTCCTTCTCAACATCTTGAAGCCTCTGGGAGAATTCAGATAACTCGAGGCAGAGAACTGCTGATGCGTCCTGGCGTGCGCCTCCGTCATCCCTTGCGTCTTTCTCTTGGTTACCCTTATTGGAGTTGCTCATGATAGCTTTTTGAACTTCTTCTGATCTGGAAAGATGAACCCTTTTCGATCATAGGTCCCCAAGGTCTGCGCCAAATTGTTTTGGACAAAATTTTGACAATCAAACTCTTGCCCTAGATTGGGGAAATGATCGAATTCAAGCTCAAATTATTGAAAAAGAAGCAGTTGGATTATTGTAATCGAAGTTACAAGCTTCTCTTCTTGAGAGTTTTTGTTGTTGAGTTTGTGTGCATATATTCAAATGGATCATAAAACTACCTCTCTCTCTTATCAAACTAATTTCGCCCACGATTCCCATGTTTCTAGGACATACCTTTACGCTCTAGCCACCTCCCACGTTTCTTGGGATGTGTAACCGCCTTAGATGGCTGAATCTCAGGCGCGTGCTTCATTCTTGTGACTGTAGCCTTCTTCCTTCTCTTTTGACTGATAACTTCTTCTATCTCCTCGATCTTTCTTTCATCCCTCTATCTCATGATTCTTCGCTTTCTTTTTGGGTCGTCTATGTCAAATGGGCTAGATTGTTTTTGGGCCTAACACTAGCCCCGATCAAATACGAGCCATAGCCAACCTACGATTGCCCAAATGTGTGAAGGACGTACAAAAGTTGACAGGAAAAGTAGCATCAGTAAATTGCTTCATCTCCAAGTTGTCTGACAAGTGTCGGCTGTTCTACGATGTGCTGCGAAAGAACAAGTTTGAGTGGGCAACCCGCACGAAGCAACTTTTCAGAGGCGGAAGCAATATTTTTCTAACCCGTTGCTACTATCCAAGCCTGAAGAAGGAGAAAATATTTTCATATACCTGGCCATAACTGAAGTAGCCATCATCCACCCCGAGGTCAATCAAGATTCTTCTTCAAGCTTGTGTCGTCACTCTCGATGCTCATTATCAATTCCGTTTGCGTCCAAGTGTCTAATAATTATGTGGGATATATTTATTTATTGTAAATATTCTATATTTTTATTATTATATGAAAGTAATAAATAGGTAGTAGGTAATTTGGTAGGTAAGGTGGTAGGTGAGGTGGTAGGTAAGGTGGTAGGTGAATGTGAACACGAAGGGTTGTTTGTAACCCCATTTTATGTGCCTATTTATAGGCATTTTGTTCTTCTTGTTTAAGGAGGTTTTGAAACCTAATGAAAATGAAGCTTTGAGTTTTTCTTTGTAGTCTTGATCCACTCGTCCTTAAGGCTAGTGAATCCCCTTGGTTCGTGAGTCATATCGAGCCGTCTTCAAGGATCCATTCAAGGTGAGTCATATCCTTGTTTGAATCCATAGTTTGTGGTTTTGGAGAGTGAGTCATATCTCTCTAATTTCACATCCATATCCATCACTTCATCTCATAAACAAACCCATCCCATTTGAATCCCCTTCCATTGCCACTCTATCAATCTCATTCAAACTTCCATCGAAATCTCTCCTCGGTGGATTCTGCAACACCTCAGTAAAATCAACATAACTTTCAATCTACGCATCACCTGGCTCTCATATTCTGAGGACTTCAACTAGACTCGTAGATCCAACTCCTCGAGTTGGAATCATGAAATTCGGAGTCCGGACCAGGGAGAACCATCCAGTTGAAGACAGACCAGTTTTCTTGGGGTTTGTTGTCGAATTCCTTGGAAGTCTAGGGGCCTTACCTTGCACTGTGGACGTCACGATCCTTGATTCTCATCAGTGTTGGTGCACAAAGACGACGGCGACTAGCTACCAGTATACTACATCAGCAGTACCCTGTTGGTAGTCGAAACAAGATACTCTCCCTTAGAGAAACTAGTTCTGGCACTAGTGATGGCCTCGACAAAACTCAAGCCCTATTTTGAATCCACCTCACTGGTTTCGACATCAGTTACGAACTAAGAACAACAATCAAATCTCAATTGTTGGCAGATTTCATGGCCGATTTCAGCCCAACACTAGAAGATGTTCCTAAGCTACAAGAGACAATCGTAACAGAAACTGATAGCTCTAGGATTTGGACCTTGCACACGAATGGGGCTTCTAACGGCCGTGGAGTCGGAATCGGTGTTGTGTTGAAATCGCCCAAGGGGGAGAAGATAGCACAGGTAGTACGGTGCACCTTTGAGGCTACCAATAATGAATCTGAATATGAAGCAGTGATACTAGGGTTGACAATAGCCCAAGAATTGTCTGTCAAAGAGTTGGAGGGGAAATGTGACTCGTTGTTGGTCGTAAACCAAATTCTTGGGACTTTCACTGTTAAGGACACCATGATGGCCGCTTATGCAGAGAAGGTCAGGGAGATCATGCGGGAATGCAAAACCTTCACAATACAACAAGTTCCCAAAGAAGAGAATGTGCAAGCTGATGCGCTAGCAAAATTGGTATCCACTCTAAATCCAAAGTAGTTCCCTTCAATCCCCCTGGTGCACGTGTTGTTTCCAACAATCACCAAGGCAACCGGTCTCCCATAACAAATAGTGCAACCTGATCAGTAGTTCGTTCGGGCTGAAGAAGTATGTACGCAGCAAGAGATACCCGATGGTGAGAATCTAGAAGTATGCGTCCACGATACCTCTCCAGAAGAGGAATGTTGGACTCAACCATATCTATGGTGACTTGTACATCGATAGCTACCAGTAGACAAGTCTGAGGTCAAAGCCCTCAGGATGAGGGCGGCTCGTTATAGTGTAGAAAATGGAGTTCTGTTCAAGTAGTGTGCCGTAGGAAACTCGCTTCGCTGCCTAACAAAGGATGAGATTCAAAAGATCCTCCTGGAGCTACACGAGGGCGAATGTGAAACCATTCAAGAGGTCGCAGCCTCTCTAACAAGACGCTCAATTTTGGGTATTACTGGCCGACCATGCGCCAAGACGCAGCATAATATTCCCAAAAGTGTGTGGCCTGCCAGAAGCATGCTCCTACCTCCCACCAGCCGCCAGAGTCGCTACATCCCACACTGACCTCACGGTCATTCAAGAGATGGGGAATGGATATCGTGGGGAAATTGCCACCGTCATCTGGACAACAAGTGTTTTTCTATGAATTCACCGATTACTTTTCTAAGTGGATCGAAGCGGAGGCATACAAAGAGATAAAACAGAATAGTTCATTACATTCATCAAAAAACCAATCATATTTCTCTTTGGGATACCCTCAGAAATCGCCTATGACAATGGGTCGTAATTCATCTGTAGAAGAACACGAGATTATTACCAGCAATGGAATATCGACCAGGTGACCTCCACTCTTCGCTATCCATAGGCCAACGGGTAGGCAGAATCCAACAACAAAGTGACTATCAACAATCTTAAGAAGCAATTGGTCAAGGCTAAAGGGAGATGGGCCGATGAACAGCCTTACGTCCTGTGGGTAGATAGAACCACCCCAAAAGCTGCCATAGGACAATCGCCATTCTCCCTAGTCTGCGGGTGCGAGGCAGTCATCCCGGAAGAGGTAGCTATAACCACTGCTCGATTTGGACTGCTGACACGTGACCAGAATGCCACCGAGCTGGTAGCTGATTTAGATACTACGGAAGAACTTAGAGAGAGGGCACGACTGCACCTAGTCTGCAATATAGCAAGAACGTATGAGTCATAGTTTTCCAAGTAGGCGACCGGGTCCTCCGAAAGGTGTTCCAAAACACTACTGAGCTAAACGATGGGAAAATCGCTCCCGCATGGGAGGAGCCTTACAAGATAGTCGGCATCATGGGCCAGGGAGCTTAAAAGATGGAATCCCAGACCGGCGAACCAGTACCGCGTAGTTAGAATGCTTCGCACTTTTACAAGTTCTACTTATAAGAAGAGAAGGGCGACAGAGGTGGCTGAAATAAAATGTAATGTGTAATCTGCGGTACGCATCTCTGTTAAAATAAATTTCGAATAAAGAAAGAATGTAAGTTAAAAAATGTTTTCCATGCGATTTCTATAGAATAATACAGCCAGATGTTTGATGTCTCTCTATTTGGTGGTGTTTTCATATGTGATTTCCTTTGTAAATATGTTTCTTTTTCCCCTTTTCTTGTGCGTTTTGTTCCTTTTTAGCTTAGTTCCCGTATTTCTATGAGATTCGGAGACTACGCACCTTTTATGTGTTTTGTAGGTAATTTGGCATGAATCAAGGATCAATTTGAAGGAGGGTCGAGACATGGAGCAAAGGCCGAGCTAAAGCGGGAAAGAGAGAAGCAAGCCATGAAGAAGAACAAGAGAAGCCAACTAAGAAGAAGGTGGAACGAGGTCAGGACCGAGTTGCAACCACATCGGGCCCGAATTTGAAGTTTCCAACCTCGGACCGAGATGCACAGTACCTCGGGCCCGATGTTCCTCCGTGTCGGTCCGAGTCGGTCACCGGACTACTTGGGATCCAAGGCACGAATTTGTGGACTTCCACTTTTGCCCTTCATCTAATCTATAAAAGGCCCTCTTGTCTTCTAAGAAAGGGTTCCCCCCCACACACACAAAAGGGGGGTTCCAAGGGAGCCAAGAGGATACTTGGAGAGCAAGGAGGAAGGAGAAGAGGAGGAAGAGAGAGAGAATCGGCCAAGAGAGAGGAAGGCTTGATAGGTTTTGTTGATTGTTTAGCTTTGATTTGCTTTGATCTTGTGGATTTGAAAACCCTTGATTTGAATTTGTGGATTGCTTTGGATTTGAATGAAACCTTGCTTTGTTTTGAGATTGATTATGATGATTGCTTTCCCTTTTGATTTGATTGCTTTCTTTGCTTGTCACATGGAGTAGATCTCCTTGATCTTGGGTTATGGGGGAAAACCCTAGCTAGGTTTAGGCTAGAAACCCCAATTCCATAGCCTTGAGTGTTTGATCTAAGGAACCCACTCTACATAGAGCTACAATTCCTTGCGAAATTTGGGAATCAAGGCTTGAGATTGGCAAAGTAGCGAAAGTGAACATGTGTCAATCTCAAGACCTTGCTTCGAAGGGGATTTCCCCATGGATCGAGGTGTAGATGTGGTTGGAACGAGGGCGAAAGCACTCGATCCTAGTCCGATCATCACTCATTGCCTGAATTGGGGTGGAAAAGCCTTAATCTACTAGGGAAGGAACCCAAAAGCCCAAGATCTACTTTTAAAATCTTTGAGTTCGACATCCCCAGCTACCTCAGGCCCGACTTACCCAGTGTCAGTCCCGACTTCCTCTTGTCGCCAACCTCGGGCCCGACGTGACCTCAGTGTCGGTCCCGACTGTTTTCTTTATTTTCCTTTGTTTTATGCTCTCCTTTCTAGCTTCCTAGTATCTAGGCACATCGATCGAGTAGACTTCCCGAGTGTTCGACACCCACCACGTACTACAACGGGGTCGGGTTATAAATTGTATCTCTTGACCCTCGCATCCGAGAGGCGATCAAAAGATTGGCGCCGTTGCCGGGGAAGTCTAAGTGCATTGAGTGCCAATTTGGTGAGTTTCTTGTGTTTTTGTAGTGATTTGGGTGAGGTAATAGCCCAAACCCTTTGTTTGTTTTTGATTTGTTTTGGTTTGTGTTTTTGTTTCATAGGTGTATGCTAGCTCGTTCCTCCCGAGGAACACTTGAGCTTGAGTTTGTGAGTGATCCGGAAAGTATTCTCAAGGAAGCCCGAAGAAGGAAAAGGATGGTGAATCAAGCTCTCCATGTTGATGAGGAGTTGGCTCAACTTAGGGCCGAAATGGCTAGATTGCAACTTGAGAGGGACAATCAAGAAGAGGTGGCAAGAAGAGAACGGGAGCAACGGATGAGAGCCGAGGCTCAACTCAACGCTCTACCCCGGAATGCACGCCAATACATGCATCCGGAGTTGAGGGTTCCCGAGCCCGCTATTGTGCTTCCCGAGGTTGCCAAGAATTTTGAGATCAAGACGCAATTCATCTCCCTCATCAAGCGTGATCAATTCGAGGGCCGTCCACATGAGTGTCCCATAGAGCATGTTAAACGATTTGTGGACATGTGTGAGATGATCTCTACCGACGAGGAGACATTGGAGTATGTGCTTCTAAAGGCATTCAAATGGTCACTTGGGGGCAAGGCCACACATTGGCTCGAGAGCCAAGCTCCTAGGTCAATCACAACTTGGAAGACACTCTATGATGCCTTCTTGATGAAGTTCTTCCCGCCCTCAAAGACAACCGAGTTGAGAAGGAAGATTGCAAGCTTTCAACAAGGTCCGAATGAGCCTCTCTTCGAAGCATGGGACCGTTTCAAGGAGATGTTGCGCCAATGTCCTACTCATGGCCAACAACCATATGTGCTTCAAGACATCTTTTTCCAAGGCATCAATCCGGTAACGAAGGACAAGCTCAATCTCCACACCGATTGTGGGTTCATAGACTTGACACCGGATCAAGCTTGGGAGCTACTTGACAAGCTATCCGATTATGAGGCCATGTATGGGGTGAGTCAAGCTAGCAAGGAGGTGAAAGTTCAAGGTGAAGGTGCAAGGAAGTTATATGATCCAAAGGGAGAAGACATTGATAGGGATGTGAAGCTCCAATTCCTTGAAGGTGAAGTGAGCAAGCTTAAGAGGCAAGTCCACTACTACAAGCAAAATGCTAGAGCTTGTGAGGAGTGTGGATCCTTTGCACATGCTACACAAGTTTGTCCGAATGAGAGCCAAGTGCGCTTGGCCGAGCGAATTGAGGAGGCAAACTATGTTCGAGGAAATTTTGGTGGAAGAGGCAACTTCAACAATGGTGGCAATGGTCGGTGGAACAACGGTCAAGCTCAAAGCTACAAAAACAACTTCAACCAAAACGAGCCGAGGGCGCCACCACCACCATATAGACCACCGGGATTCAATGAGTTACAAACGTTTGCTCAAGAAATGAGAGATGGGTTCAAGGAGATGAGGACACAATTCAATGAGTTTGGTGCATGGAGGAGGCAAGTCGACAATCAATTTGCTCAAATTGCGACTCAAGCCCCGAGAGAGAATGGGAGACTTCCGGACCGACCCCAGGAGAATCCTCGAGCTCAAAACAATCAAAATGAAGTCCGGGCAATTGGATTGAGAAGTGGCCGAAACCTACCCGAGCCACACGTGCCTAAGAAGAGTGAAGAGAGTCGGACCAACTTACCCAGCAAGTCGGGTCCGACGTTCCCCAAAGTCGACCCAGCAAGAAGATCGACTCCTTCACCACGGACCGAGGTTGAGAGCAACTCGGGACCGACGTACACAGACCTCGATCCAACTCCTTTGTCCAGGACCGAGATTCACAACGTCGGGCCCGACATGGTGCCCAAGTCGGTCCAACCAGGAAATGTTGCAAATGAAGCGGGGAAGTCCAAAGAAGTTGATCCAAGCAAGATTCAAGGTGCAACAATTCTTCCATATCCCTCGAAGAAACCAAAAGATGTTGTTGAGAACAAGTTCAAGAGGTTTCTCAAACTCTTGCAAGGCTTGAACATCTCCATCCCGTTCATCGACGCATTGAGTGAGATGCCATCTTATGCCAAGGTTTTAAAGGAGATTTTGAGCAAGAAGAGGTCTATAGTGGAAATGCAAGATGAATTCAAGACCTTGGAGTTACCACAAAAGCTAGGAGATCCCGGTCGTTTTGCTATAACCATTGGTGTGGGGTCTAAAAATTTCCAAGCCTAATGTGACCTTGGGGCAAGTGTTTCGGTGATGCCCGCTAGCATTTGGAGAAGAGCAAATTTGGGTGAAATGGAGTCGGCCGATATGTCCCTAACCATGGCCGACGGTTCCATCATCAAGGCCAAAGGAATATTGGATGACGTTCCGGTGAGGGTTGGAAAGTACTTTGTCCCCGATGATTTCGTGATCTTGGACATGCATGAGGATCCCTTGGTTCCAATAATCTTAGGGAGACCATTCTTAGCTACAGCGGGGGCAAGGTTTGATGTCAAGAACGGGAAGGTTTCCTTTGAGATTGGGGAAGAGAAGGTTGATTTTCACTTCAACAAAGCTTTGAATGAGCCGGACGCCTTGGCCATTCTTAAACTTGAAGAGAGTGCCAAGAGAGAACGTGAAGAAGTGGAAGTTGCTAGGGAGGTTGTTGCTTTAAGGGGTGATGAAAGCTTCAATGAACAAATACAAGTGAGGAAGTTAATTCCAAAGACCTATCAAACCGGTGACAAGGTTCTCCTTTTCAATTCAAGGCTTAAACTTTTCCCCGGGAAGTTAAGGACTAGGTGGAGCGGACCATTTGTGGTCCACCGTATCTATGCTCATGGTGCGGTGGACTTGGTTGATGAACAAGGACATATTTTCAAAGTGAATGGTCATCGAGTGAAGAAGTTCTATGACAAGGACGGTCCAAACGAAGAAGTTAGAGCCTCATGGGCTCTCGTCCTCGCCGAGTGATCCTAAACATGCCATGGAAGAATAAGAAATTGTGAGCTTTTCATACTCTTCTCTCTTGCTTTTAAGTTTTGATTTCCTTGTTTGATGGGGACATCAAAAATTTTAAGTATGGGGTGGGGGTAAGTGTGTTCATAATTTCACTTGTTTATGTTTGTTTGTTATTTTGAGGATATTTAGTTTGTGTTCCTAGTTTGTATTTGGGATGTTTGCTTATGGGTTAGTGGTTTGTGGAATGACATGGATGATTAATTTGGTCTAGAATGGATGAGTTTTTGGTTTTAGAGAAATTTTTGCAAAAAAAAAAAATCCATAAAAAAATTGAAAAATTGTGTTAAAAACAACAAAAAGATTTTGTGTTTTGTAGGTTTTGGACTAGAAATTCCCATCTTAGATTGCCAAAATAAAAGCTAATGATGATGTGAGCATGTAAATTCCTTTGCATATTTTTGGATAGTTTAGCCTCTAAAATGATGTTGCTTTTGATGTGATCATGATACCTTGCTTGTTTTATTGAGCATGTGAGTTCTAGGATGAGTTCTTATGCAACTAAGTATGAGTGACCCTTGTGAGATTGATTTTTTGCCATTTTAGGGATGCTTGATCATATTTGCATATCCCTCATTTTTCTTGTGTAATTAGCTCATTCATGCTTAGTAAAACTTGCTATTGCGGTGTTTATCTATTTTCCAAGACCGTCATGAGAATTGTCCTAGCATGGTCACATTGATTTTGAACTTTATTCTTCTAATCACATAAATGTTCCATATCCTACCATGAAGTTAATCCTTTGATTGTAGCCCCGTTCTAGCCTAAGCCTTTGTTTGAAACTCCTCAAAAATATTATTCCTAGCCTTATATGACTTGACCCTTATGGGATTGGACTTTAGAAGAGAGGTTTGGATTGTATTTGAAGAGTTGAGATTCTCTTGGGTTTAAGGGCAAAAGAATGGTGTTATGAATCATGTGGGTAGTGCATCTTTGTTGTACAAAAAAAAAAAAAAAAGAAAAGGAAGAAAGAAAATGTTGGAAATGTAAAGTGGAATAAAGCAAAGAGCTTAAGTGAAGAAAATGGTCCGACCGAGTTACAAGCAACATCGGGCCCGATGTCATAAGAAAGTCGGTCCAAATGTAGAAAGTGTTGAAAATCCAACAAAAAGCATAAGAGCAAAGATGAAGTGGAATGTTAAGTGAAATTTTGGGTTGAAAGGAAAATGTTAAGTCTTTTGGGTGGGTATGAAAGTAATTGTGGAATTTGGTGAAGTTGGTGAGAGTTTAGGTTGTTCAATCCCCATTATAAGCACCACAAGACCAAATAATTCCCACCTTGAAAAATACCAAAAGCCCCATCACAACCCGGCCGAATGGAACCTCTTTGAGGACCTCCATTGAGCCAAGTTCGAAATTCTTTGTGTACTTTGCATTAGGCATCTCTAGGTGGAGGAATTGGTGATATTAGCTTCAATAGTAAAGTCCTTACTTGCATGATTTTTGAGCTTGAGTGTTCATTGCTAAACCCAAACACATGATGAGTGATACACATTCACATATCCCTAAAGTGAGGCTTATTTGCATTGACTTTATTCCTTGGAACACTTAATCACGTGT
The DNA here is from genome assembly GCA_964016875.1 of Fallopia convolvulus. Classification (NCBI taxonomy): domain Eukaryota; kingdom Viridiplantae; phylum Streptophyta; class Magnoliopsida; order Caryophyllales; family Polygonaceae; genus Fallopia; species Fallopia convolvulus. The sequence goes on along the minus strand of OZ024734.1, from coordinate 28,241,277 downwards.
GATGATGTAATCTTGCTTGAATATCGATCACTTGTGCTTAAAATGTGTTTTCATACGAGGCTTTACTTGAAGATTATGTTTCGGTCTTGCTTACATTGTTATTGCATGAGGACAAGCAAGTTTAAGTATGGGGTATTTTGATGTCTCTCTATTTGGTGGTGTTTTCATATGTGATTTCCTTTGTAAATATGTTTCTGTTTCCCCTTTTCTTGTGCGTTTTGTTCCTTTTTAGCTTAGTTCCCGTATTTCTATGAGATTCGGAGACTACGCACCTTTTATGTGTTTTGTAGGTAATTTGGCATGAATCAAGGATCAATTTGAAGGAGGGTCGAGACATGGAGCAAAGGCCGAGCTAAAGCGGGAAAGAGAGAAGCAAGCCATGAAGAAGAACAAGAGAAGCCAACTAAGAAGAAGGTGGAACGAGGTCAGGACCGAGTTGCAACCACATCGGGCCCGACTTTGAAGTTTCCAACCTCGGACCGAGATGCACAGTACCTCGGGCCCGAGGTTCCTCCGTGTCGGTCCGAGTCGGTCACCGGACTACTTGGGCTCCAAGGCACGAATTTGTGGACTTCCACTTTTGCCCTTCATCTAATCTATAAAAGGCTCTCTTGTCTTCTAAGAAAGGGTTCCCCCACACACACACAAAAGGGGGGTTCCAAGGGAGCCAAGAGGATACTTGGAGAGCAAGGAGGAAGGAGAAGAGGAGGAAGAGAGAGAGAATCGGCCAAGAGAGAGGAAGGCTTGATAGGTTTTGTTGATTGTTTAGCTTTGATTTGCTTTGATCTTGTGGATTTGAAAACCCTTGATTTGAATTTGTGGATTGCTTTGGATTTGAATGAAACCTTGTTTTGTTTTGAGATTGATTATGATGATTGCTTTCCCTTTTGATTTGATTGCTTTCTTTGCTTGTCACATGGAGTAGATCTCCTTGATCTTGGGTTATGGGGGAAAACCCTAGCTAGGTTTAGGCTAGAAACCCCAATTCCATAGCCTTGAGTGTTTGATCTAAGGAACCCACTCTACATAGAGCTACAATTCCTTGCGAAAGTTGGGAATCAAGGCTTGAGATTGGCAAAGTAGCGAAAGTGAACATGTGTCAATCTCAAGACCTTGCTTCGAAGGGGATTTCCCCATGGATCGAGGTGTAGATGTGGTTGGAACGAGGGCGAAAGCACTCGATCCTAGTCCGATCATCACTCATTGCCTGAATTGGGGTGGAAAAGCCTTAATCTACTAGGGAAGGAACCCAAAAGCCCAAGATCTACTTTTAAAATCTTTGAGTTCGACATCCCCAGCTACCTCGGGCCTGACTTACCCAGTGTCGGTCCCGACTTCCTCTTGTCGCCAACCTCGGGCCCGACGTGACCTCAGTGTCGGTCCCGACTATTTTCTTTGTTTTCCTTTGTTTTATGCTCTCCTTTCTAGCTTCCTAGTATCTAGGCACATCGATCGAGTAGACTTCCCGAGTGTTCGACACCCACCACGTACTACAACGGGGTCGGGTTATAAATTGTATCTCTTGACCCTCGCATCCGAGAGGCGATCAATGTTGCACCCGTCACACATCACCGAAAGTGGGAAACTTTCAGATACAAATAAATACGGTACGAATACCTAAATTACAAAAGTTTACACACAGAAGACAAATGGATTCTAAAAAGGTTTTACCAATGATGACAGGGCGTAGGAATTCATCTCATGGACGTCCACTATCCGGCGTAATCGCCAGAACACTCGGAGCAGGGAGAACATTCCCCAAACGCTCAACACTCAACAAAGAGGATCCCCTCCTCACATCTCCAAAACAACCGACAGACGCCCAGACCATCGACGGACGATTCCAGGGCACTGTAGAATGTCGACGGGTAATGTCCGATGTGCGCCTCCAAGGTAGGTAAGTTCTTGCGCGAGCAGGGGCTCGGGTATCCCCCGAGTCACCCGTAACGCCAGCCTGAATTTTCCTACTCTACCGAGCCATAGCTATGCACATTTTCCAACTAATGAATGACCTTCTACAGGGGTTGTATAGCCTTTCAACCTCCATTTGATAGGGACACCTGAAAAATAAATCAGAGGAAACAAAAGCAAGGCAACCAAGAAAGATGCAGCAAAAGCAATAAAACCCCCGCCCCATGACGGGGGGCAAAGAAAAAATAGTATCCGTGGCCCAGCCACCATCCGAACGCTTGAGAACCGCCCGATAAACGACACAATTGAAAGGTACTGCTTGTCCACAAAAACAAAACAAGAAAGTTAAAACAAGTGTTTACAAACGGCCACAACCACCAGAATCCTTCATTACTTAGAGAGAAATTATGCATCGTCAACCGAGGTTCCATCCTTCTCCGTCTGCTCACCGTCCACGTCCAACGCATCTACATCTCGATCTTCGTGAGCACCAGGGGTCATGGGAGAGCCAACAGTGCCTACCATCGCAACTACTTTAGCCGGGGGAACACCTCTGGGGTAAGTGGCCAGGAACAATGCTTGGAATTTCTCAACGTCCCAAAGGTTTTCCCCGCCTCGTACTCCTTCATGGTCTCCAGTTGAGACAGCATGTTGTAGTAGACACTAATGTCCTCGGCCTCCTCTTTCCTCATAGAAACAGAATCAATGGCCGGCGCTTCAAGCTCCGCGACCTTACCCTGCAAAGTCAACACCTCCTGCTCCAACTCAGCCACTCGTGCTCTAGCAAATTCCTCCTTAGCAGCCAACATCTTCAAGTGGGCGAGAAATTTCTCTCAAGCCTTCACTAATTCATCCCGATATTTCACAGCTTCATGCCTCCTCTTCTCCTGCTGGGCCATCTCTTCGTCCAGTTCATCCATGATCAGGCTGATCTCTTGGAAGATCTAAATCCGGTGATGCAGTCAAAAACCAGATAAGTGTTAGTAATACTGAGGGCAAAAAAGTCAAAAAAGTAAGCAAATATAGCAGTTACCTTCCAAGCTCTAGAACCAACCTCGGCGGCCATAGAACGAGCAAAAGCAGATGCATTCCTCTTCTTGAAGGACGGGATGCGAAACTGCTGGAGAGACTGCTAGTCAAAGGAAGTGTCATCCCGCAAATAAATAGGATCGTTGTCATCCGACGCTTGGCATTTGCGAGAAGATCTGGGAGCTTCAACTTGATAGTAGGTGCGGCCAGAGGCCTGGAATCACAAGACCTAGTCTTCCAAAGAATGAGGTCAGAGACAGAAAAGCTCGAGACAGACTTACGGGAGCGAGCATCTGGGAATCAAAGGGTAGTGAAGTCAAAAATGACAGGCAAAAGAATATGGCTCTAGGAAAGATGAATATTAAAACAAAGGTTGTTTCTTTCATACCATTAGAAGAGCAAGAGACAGTAGCAAATATAGGAGCAAACGACATTTTCACCACCGGAAGACTCTCTTTCTTGCTTGATTCTTCTGATTCCACCGACGTAGCACTCTCTTCTCCTTAGAAAGTTCTTCGGAAGGACTGGTAGGAGATACCCCAAAGGTCCTCTGCACTGATGGCAGTTTGAACAGCTTCGAGATTATCTTCTTGGACTAGGCTCGAGGTTCCACTGTGTCTGGTATGCCTGCGTACAAAGCAAGGGGAAGATAAATAAGAGTTACAATGCTGGGAGAAAAAGATGAAAAGAAAAGCAAAATTTTTACTAGACTCGTTCCATCTGTCAAAAAGGAACAAATGGCACTCAAGATCCAAGGACACAATCTCAACAAAAAAGAATCGACCAGCCCAGTTCTTCCCGTTCACTTTAGAGTTCAGGACCAGCGGCTTACGAGTAGTCCTGGACTGTGGGATGAACCGTCTGCGTCTGACCGTCGTAAGACGGTAAGACAACAGTAGGTCCGGAGCCGTAAGCTCAACTTTGGCGACCACAGCCATGCGGCTCGCCCAATACAGTATCTTCCACGTTGAAGGAAGCAACTGGGCGAGAGAAAGTTTGAACCTTGCTACGAACTCTTGGGTAAGTCGGGGAAAGGGAAAGTTGCAAGAAATAGAAAAGAAAAATTCGAAGAAACACGCCCAACCGGGGCAAACCCAATCAGGACGTTCACCTTCAAGGCACAGAGCCAACCCCCCGCCCCCCACGGAAAGCCACCATCTTGGAGGATCTGGTTCATCTCCTCCAAGGACATGGTGTTTGCCATACTATCACACTCTTGCAACACCCCGGAGGGATGGAAGCCATGCTTAGAAACAAGACGAGTCCTCGCCATTGAAGGAGCAAAGGAAGGTTTTTCTCAAATCGGAAAAAGAAGAGGAGTGATTCTTACTTAGAGAGATTGGCGAGGGGATGAATGATGATTTCCGAAGAGCTGCAGTAAATAAAGTCAGTAGCCGTCCTTTCGACTTCGATATCGGGCAATGCCCATGGATCATGGCGCTACATGTGGCGTAACCAGAGAAACAAGGATCGCGGAAGATAAACAGTGAAAAGATCTCATCAATTCGAAAATTGATTCGATCTTTTGGGGCTATTGTTGGGCCCAAAACTCCAGAAGTTCACCTCCGCGTTGGCCCATCAAGTGAAGACCAACTCCTCGGGCCCAATCCAACTCAGCAAACATCCAAACGAGTAAGCGGCCTGATGGGAGATAGCAACCGCCGAGACATGACGTTGGACATGGGCTGCAACTTAGGGGAATGTGGGTAGTAACGAACAAGGGGGCGGGGGAATAAAATATGTTGAAACAAAGAGAGAATCAATTGTAATCAACCTCTGAAATCGAACATTTGCAGTTTGCAATCGAATTCCCATCTTTGTGTTCGTAATTTGATCGAAATATTGTTTATCAGTTAGTAAAGCCCTACACTTGATATCTATAGTCAGTAATCCCTTTGGTCGAATTTTTTACCAAAACAGATAGTATTTTTATTGGAAAAACATGCTAATGCAAGTGCGCTAATAAACCGCAGCACTTGCATCTTGTATCGATGATCAATTAAATGCATCCATCGATGAAAAAAATACCAAGTTGGTATTAAAAAGTGTCACTTTTGGTCATTTGGGTATTTAAAAAAATCTTTTGGACATTTGGGTATTAAAAAAATAAAAATTGGACGTTTGGGTATTAAAAAAACAAAGATTGGACGTGGCGTATTTAAAAAGTCAAAAATCAATTATTTAAGTATTTTTTGATTGAAAAAATAGATTTTCATGCAAAAAACTCATTTTTGTTAAAATAAATTTTTCATTTTCCTTCCTAAGTAATAAATTATACTCACATTTTGTTTAAAATTTTAATTTTCAAATTTTCAAATGAAGTCATCCATATTTTGTTAATAAAAATTCGAAATTCCCAAATAAAGACATACTCACATTCGTTCGTAAATAAAATAATAAATAAAAATTCTCAATGAAATACGATTTTTAAATATTTTTGTCAAAACGTAGTCCGATCAATTTCTTATCATTATATATGTGTCCACAATATCTCCAAAAGTAGAAACATCAAAGACATTATTTGAAGTAAATAAGCAATACATATATTGTGATGGGATAATCCAATTATGCTTTAAAGCAAATTAAACTTCCATTGGCATGGAAAATTTGATTTTGAAACTTTTTACTAAATATGAGAGGATGTCCCTATTCAGGATTTTTTTTTATTTTTAATAAATATGAGTGTTTTTTTATTAATTATAAATAAAAATAAAAATAAAATTGATTTACACCTTTTGTTTATTAATTGGACGTTTTTTATTAATTATAAATAAGTGATTTATGCGTGTAAATTGACTTTTTTGGTAAAGTTGTGCTAAAATGACTTATATTTGCTTTTCTAATAACAATATGTCCAAACTTTTGTTTATTAATACCCATCTGTCCAAATATTTTTTATTAATACCCAAATTTCCAAAGGTGGTACTTTTTAATACCAATTTGGTATTTCGGCCATGGAGTGGGGTTCCGTTGAGAATAAATGTTATTGTGTAAAATGAGAACAAATTAAGTCCATTGGATTGGATAAACAAACGGTCGAGATTAAATTATATGAGTTAGTGAGAAAAAGAAAAAAAAGGACAGATTCATTTAACATGGCAACACGGGTAAATAATCTAATTTTTTCTCTTTATTGACAAAATTACCCTTCAAATAATTCTACCCCCAATTCACTCGCTCGTCACCCTCATTTCTTCATCTCATAAGCAAGTTCAGAGCTTCTTCCTCCGACGACCATGGATTTGTCTTTGGCTCTTTCAAACAATTGTTTCTCCTCCCCTCTCTCACGCCTTCATTTGAATATCCTTCTCCGCTCAAGCTCTGATGCCCCACTACGAGGTCACTGGTTCTCCGAAACCTAAACTCATGAAATTTGGATTTTAGAGTTTGTAAAGTTCCGATCTTTCTCATGCTTTTTTAAATCGGACAACAACATCCCTCCTTCTCCTGATCTACAAGGCCACAACGTCGCTCTTGAACTTTAACCATGGCTTCGGCTCTCAAATCAACAGATTCGGCGATGTTATGTTGAAGCTCCCCACCTTGAAGGTCTTCTCCAAGCACGACCACCATGAGTTTCATGGCCAACAGTGGTGGAACAAGATCCGGGATCCCTTTAGCGAGGTCGTCCTGATGTAGAACTGCATTTTCGTCGTCTCCTGCTTGCTTGCCCTCTTCGTCGATCCACTCTTCTTCTATCTCTCGATGGTGGATGTAGTGCCTACTTTCGATCTTAGCACCAGTGCATGGCCAACACTTTTTCTTTTTCATATTTGATGATAAATTGTAAATTGGTTAACATTTTGTTATATGATTTTCCCTCATTTAGGTATTAGGAACTTCTAGGTATTTGCTGTCAATAAAAAGACAAAAAAATTGCAAGCAAAAATCAAATTGCAAGCAAGAGACTGAGCTACTTTGTAATATGATTTTACTTTTGTATCCCATGCTTTGTTTTCTATTGGAATTCAGAATAAAATGCATTTTCTATGGGGATATCAAAGTAATGAGAAATATTTCACAAAGATGACATGCAAAACTATATTTTTATAGGAGAATCACTAACATTCCCTTATTATCTTGTGGGGGAAGAGTTGTAGGCTATGGTGGACAAACGACGGATGTCCTTCGTCTTGGTTGAGCGTTTTGTTTGTATTTGGGTAGCCTATGTGCATGTGCACATAAATATGGGTTCAAATCTCACATAGGCTCACTCTATAAACGGTTAATATCGCTTGGTTCATTGTAACTCTTCTTTTGGTTCATGATTTTATAAGCTCAGGTTCATAGTAATTTATCTTATAGTTCACATCTACGTATTTTATGTCTACTCTCTTGTTTTGTTCTTCTGGGTGTATTAATACCTTTTTCCATGGTTATGTGTTATACTAGCTATTGTTGGTTTACTCATGTTGTATAGTTACTTATGTTGTATACGTGCCACATGTAAACTTAGAAGCTTGTTTTGATTCCTCTTGACATAATTGTAGAAATTGTTTGCCATGTGCATATGATTAATGCAAAATCTTTATGTTCTTTTTAGACCCACATTAGAGAAATTTGCCTCTTTTATATATCTAAGCTTGCTTTCTACTTCTTATTCAAGAGCTATTAAATTTTTGAAGCCTATGTTCATGATTTAACAACTTATTTATAGTCTATTAGCTCAAATGGTAGAGCAATGTGCATGTGCACAGAGATGTGGGTTCAAATCCCACATAAGCCAATACTTCATATTGTTGGTTCATTATAACTCTTCTTTTGGTTCATTATTTTGTAAGCTCGGGTTCATAATAGTTCATCTTACAGTTCATGTCGTTCAAGTTATACTAGTTGTAATTTTGGTTCATGACATTTGTTCTTTTGGTTCATAGTACATTAAAGTTTGGTTCATAAGAGTTCATCTTACAGTTCTTGTCTTTTAAGTCATACTAGTTGTAATTTTGGTTCATAACATTTGTTCTTTTGGTTCATGTTACATTAAAGTTTGGTTCATGCGTTTTTAATCGTACTTGTTATTTCAATTTATACTTGTAGGTTATTGAATACTAACTATGATTGTAATTACGTTGTTATTACAATAGTTAATTGGAAGCAATGGAAATCACCACAAGTGCTACGTAATGAAAATGGTCCAATTTGAGAAAGCAATACAAGAGATTAATCCTTGATTGATTGTGTGATATGGTGCATTTTGTTGAATGCATAGGCTCATTTTGCTCAATAGATTAAACGTTTTTTCAAAAACATTACATGTGCCAACATTTCATTATCTCATCTCACTCACAAATTACATGAATATCTAATGGTTTTTGCTCGATGTTAATCTTTCGGTGATATAAATGTCATAATCTATGACGTTAACTTAAACTGTGTATTTTACAAAGATGGGTAAAACATTTTAGACTTTGAAATCTGTTTTACAAGTATTAATTATGCGGTTCATAGTGTTAAACATGAAGGTTCATAGTATTCAAAATGAAGTTTCATGAATTTTAGACAATAAGTTCATTTAATAAAAATGCATAAAATTTGTAAAGAAGAGATTCGGCTCATTGGGTTCGATGTGAAGTTAATCTTAAAAGCAATTATAATGTAGCGAAGTGATTTGTCAAACACAAAGTAACATAAAAAACAGACAACTTAACCCCCAAAAGACAAAACACATAACAAATGCTAAAAAGACAAATAAAGAACTGGAACTTTAATGTTTAATCTTGGAAATGAAATAAGAACAATCTTGTGATAAGTGAAGAAGGTAAACATCACTAGCTTCATCAAGATCATCTAATGGAACTCCATTAACATTCTCATCATGATCAAGACCCTTCAATGAAACTCCATCAATACTAGCATCATTATCCGAATGTTTGACAAATTAGGATGACCGGAACTTGATGAACAATCTACAATAAAAAAAAAGGAAAAAAAATCAAACTAATTGATAAGCAACATGGAACACATAGCTATAAAAATAAGGAAAAAAAAGCGTTTTTCTTTTGGTTCACAAATATTGTCATTATGGTTCATAATATTACACTAGGTTCATTGAAAATCACAACTCGATTCATGTAAACAAAAAGGGAATTCACTAAAGGGTTTACGGTTTATCAACAAAATCCAGCTCATGAATGTGCAACAAACAACTAATAGCCATAAGTTCATCCAACATTCAAGCAATCAAGCAAAATTTTAGGTTTGAAGGGAAAAAAAGGTTTAGGCATTTTATCAAACACTTGGTGGGCAATCAAACAAGTATACAAATTCAACCACTATTTCTAATTAAATCCAATCATATTCAAATGTCTTTGGAGCAAGCAAAAAACAAAATAGAAGCAGATGAAATCAAATTGTTTCAACTGGAAATTGATAGCGCAAAAAGTAAAAATCCCTCACAAAAGATACCAATACCACAATCATACAAGAGATTAGAGAAATTAGGGTATCCTGAGCAAACCAAACATAAACCGCCATTAATGGTGTAACCTATACCTAATCCAAGAAGTGAGAACGGAAAGTGGTGCCGAAATCAACATAAAAATCAAGCCAAGTTAGAAGAATAAGCAACAACAATGTCAAAATAGGAGTGAAAGAGGACTGCTCGCTCGAAGAACGCTCGTTCAACAAACTACAAAGCTACTGTGCAATATTTCTTATTTTATGCATGTAAAGTCAAAAATACCCATGGCTTTAAAAAAAATAAGAGAACACACGCGCCTTATTAGAACCGTTGATTTCTCAAATCTAACGTTCCATATTTGTTCTCATTTCTTAGGATAAGAATTGTTCTCATTTGATCCCCAATCTTCGGCCATGATCCAATTAACTGCATTCGCGCTTTGTAGCAATCAAAACGAGTGGGTCCAACAGGCAGGCCACCTATACTAAAGCCAAAAAATGCACCTAACTCTAATATCTTATAAGACTTGGAATATTGTGTTGCCGATATCTTCATATTGCAGCAGTAGATATATCAATTGATGAAGGGACAGGATAACAGCACATAGACACGTCGATCCCAGCAACCTCCATGGCATCCCGGACCCATAGTGGCACATCACCCTCCGGAAACTGTTGATGAACCATGCAAATTAATTAGCATGTTAACAAATATATATGATGCTGCAATATATTCTTTGGAGAATTTTCTAAGAATGAATTACATTGAATGAGATTTCAGAGCTAAGTAAGTACCATTTTCTGTAAGAAACTGCAAATGAACCTGCCAAAGAAAATATCAGGTATATGTAACACTTTTTAAAAGAGAATTAGGGCGATTTAAGTCTCGCCAGCTGAGTTGGTAGTTAATGACGTCTGTCACCACTAGGTCACGAGTTTGAAACCCTTCTCTCCTGTATATTATAATGGCCTAAATGCCTCCTAAGTCCTAAGCATAAAGAGAGAGAGAGAGAGAGAGAGAGAGAGAGAGAGAGAGAGAGAGAGAGAGAGAGAGAGTTAGGAAGAGAGAGTCTTACTGAGGAAACCTTCCTTCGATTATGGAATAGTGGAGGTCTCTGCTAAGCTGCCAATAAAAACCACGTGTGGCTTATTAAGGAAAGGAAAAGTAAGAGACCGACCTTAAGATAATGAAAAAAGTAGTACCTTCATCATGTAATACAAATTGTGATATGATACAAGTTGTGATCCCATGGCATCTTTAGTTACAAGACGATGTATGAAAGCTCTTGTGTAGTTCTTGCATGTCTATGATGATGGGGGAGAGAGGTAAAACATGAGACCTTTTTTTTTATGCATCTTGATTTTCCTGAAAAAGACGAAGCAGCGGCAGCAGTGCATTCTTACCATACGTGAGCATGTGGGATCAATGGGACGATTATCTTCAGACATTGCTTGGTGTTTGAGTCTCAGAACTCCCTGAACCATTTGTCAGCTTGTTTAATTCAATCACTGAAGAGTGAAGATATTCAATATATACAACTGTAACAACAACAACAACAACAATGACCCAGTGTACTCCGCTTCAGCAGAATCTGGGGGGCCAGGATAGGAACACCCCTGGCTTAAAGCTGAGGGGGAGTGCCCTGAAAGGCCCGGGTAGGACCCCCAACCAGAAACCTGAGAGCACAATACCACAATCGACACCCAAAACAAGCAACTCACCACGACACACCAACTCAACAGAAACACAGAAAAAGACACACACAACAAAACACTAAAACGAAGACAGCAAAACAAAACAAAACAAAGCACATGAGACCGTCTGTCCTGACAACTAGTTGTCCGCCACCTTAATCTTCTCCCTCCATCTGTCCCTACATACTGCTAACTCTGCTGTGATCCCCAACTGATCCAAGTCCTGCTTTATGCTGTCCCTCCAACATTTCTTAGGTCGTCCCCTACTTCTCCGAAAATCTCCCAAGTCCAAACTTTCACACCTACGGACAGGCTCCCCCATACCCCGCCTCTGCACATGTCCGAACCATCGTAGTCTGGATTCTCTTAACTTATCCCCTATATTGGCAACCCCCACCTTGCTCCTGGTCTCCTCATTTCTGATCCTCAGGGATAAGTGCAGTACCAAATCGAGCAGTTCGGGTTGGATAGACACAATCATACATATCAGCACCTAGAGCACTGCAAACTACAACATCCAAAGGATAACCAACACCCTGAAGGAGAAGAGATGGAATCAGAAGAGAGCTTCCCTTTTTTCAGCAATTTCTCTATAGATAATAATGTCGGAAAGTTTTCATATACCATAACATAACGTGGCTTATCTTCAGGCAGTGCTGCAGTGCACTGAGCAACAACCCGCCAAAATGAATCCTTGCTTTCGCCGCCTGCAAGACCGCCTACAGCATAGCTGTCTCAACGTGACAAATAATCAAATCATGACCAGCTCTGAAATTTAAAATGGAATTACTGTACATCTTTTTCAAGTTTTAGCATTCCAAGTAATACATACATACCCAGGTAAATTTCTGTCTACCAGTCCTTTCACACAGATATCCCTGGAAACAACAGTTTATAATTTAGAATGGGGAAATTTAAAAGTAAGATATAAACCCTCAATGAGGGAAACTTCACCTCAATACAGGATCAATGCCGCCTTGTACAATACCAAATAAATTCTGTTCTTCTGGTCTTTTGTGAGCTGTACGTTAAGAAAGGTAATATCTGCCAAATGTCAATATATAATATGAAGACAGAGGCACATATTTGATTTAGAGGCTTAAAAGTAATTAACAAAAATTTGATATGGTACTTGCCTGCTATACATCTATCTATCCAACGAAGAGTGCGATGCATAGCCTCTTCAACTCTTGGACCCATCGTAGTAGTTTTTACGACATCATCAAGAGCCATGATTATATCAGCTCCAATTCTGTTCTGTACGGGAAAAATGTTGGTCGTAGATTCACACCGCAATGACAGAGATATAGTTCAAGCATGTTCTTACCTGAATTTCTATTGATTCCTCTGGGGTCAGGAGCATTGGTGTTCCGTCTACAGGGGACTATAGTAATCAATAGAAAAGTTTCTTAGATGTAACAGAAACTAGTTATAATAAGAAGACTATTCTCAGGTATACTCCTATAATATCAGGAATAATAAGAAGACTATTCTCCAAAAAAAAATGCCAAGCTACTATTTCAAAAGGAAAAAGATAGTAACTCAAAAAAAAAATGACAAAGATAGGTACAACATCAGGTTCATTAGCAAGCAAAGCTGCTATTCTGATATCGGAGTATAAATACATGTAACAAGAATAGAAGTGGTACCAAGAAAAATGTCTTTCACACTTGGCATTGCGATTTCATATGTTAAATAGGCCTGGCAATGGATAAAGCATTTTGAAATTTACAAAGAAGAAACAGTCCTTAAAATTGAAACTAGGTATAGGATAGCACCACACTTGTAATTCTAAGGTGAAAGATCCATATCTCACAATGCATTTTCAGTCATATGAATCAAATCGGAGAATTCGCTAATGTAGATGCAACACGGGAAAAGAGTGTACGAAATAGATAGGAAGATCAATACCTAGGAAAACTGCCTGTAATAACCAGCACCAATATCTCAAAATCTAGGTTGGTACTCAATGATATGCTTGCCAAATACTAACAATGTTTTTGCAAAAGCAAAAGCATACAGAAAGCATGAAAATACAATGGGAAATACCTGAAATGTGACACCATTCTCAGTGATATCTGCTAATTGTAGCAAAGAAACCTGCAAATCCAAGATGTTAACAATAAAAACTACTAGCCAGTGATGACAGTGAGCGAATGAAAGCTATTGAACCATCACAGCAGAAGCCTAGAGAGCATAGCTGTCACGACGAAAGATGAATAAAACATATCATCATAAAAATAAAAATAAAAAGATGGAATGTGAAAGAATCGACCATCTGAAATCCACCAGAATCTGTAAGCAATGCCCTTCCCCAGTTCATGAACTTATGGAGACCTCCCATTTCATGAATCAACTCAGAAGTAGGGCGAAGCTCCAAATGGTAAGTGTTCCCAAGTATTATTTGGCAACCAATTTCTTCAAGCTGGCTGTTTGTTAAACCTTTAATAGTACCTGATATAATTAACCAAACATAGACAAAGACAGGGAAAAAGATCAGATTCAATTCCCAAATGACAAGCGTTTGGTTTGATTGCATCAGGGTGGCTATGATTCATTGATCCAATAACAAATGTTACTAGTTTCATAGTTAGCAAGCCATTTTATGCATCATATTGAATTATATAGAGAAGAAGACATTCCAGTTCGCCACAATGTTCTCTCTCAATGTATGTCAAAAACTCCATTGATTCAGTGTTTTCTAACTGCAATTGGGGTCTTTAACAAACAAGTGTGACCGATGAGCATAAGTTACACAAGATGATTCTAACAGTGAACTTCTTTTCCCCATATGTATACAAGTCTCCTCCAGACAATGAATACATAACATGAAGTCGATTTTGCCAATTTCAAACCCCGATAGGGGGAAAAAAGAAGAAATCAAGAAACATGAGGTAAGATTCTTCCATTCTGCAGTCAAAATCTGTAGAGGTTAAAAAAAAAAAAAAACCTTGGGTGCCTACAGGCATAAACAGAGGAGTCTGGCAAACAGAGTGAGGCAGTGCCAAACGAGCAGCCCGAGCACGATTGAACTTCCCAAGAATCTGAAAGCCAACAAAACACCCTATTAAATAAGCCATCTTATCTATATATAAACTCTACGCAGGGATCCTAATTCTTATCAATGCAGAACATCCAATTACAGGATTACTTAACACGCAATCCAACCCATACGCATTCTAATTCTAATTCTAAGCTAGTGCAGGATATGACAGCAACATAAATTATAATGCGAAGAATAACCTCAAAACGGCAAAATCAAAGTTCTTTCTACCTCGAAAGAGAGGGTCATTAGAAAGAATGTAGAGATTGGACGGCAAAGGAGGCGAGGTGATTACAGTTCAGCAGCTCAGAGAAAGACGGCGGTTGGGGACGAGAAGAGGATATAACTCTGCCCTTCAAATTGGTTCCAAGGGATGCATATACATCTTGGTGAAAATCATCATCATAACTATAACCTAAAAGAGGTTAAAAAAATTATTAAAAAACACATGTTGTTTTTAAATTAAACCACACCAGTCTTTTTATTAAAACTCTAGTTTTTAATTGAATATCTTTTTATTGGTTAAAAAATTATTATAGACCCCAAATATAATAAAATTATTATTTATATTCATGTGAAATATTTTATAAGATTTGGATTTGTCAAAATAACCATTAAGTAAAAAATATTCAATTCTACAAATCTATAATTTTTCACAAGATTATAAAAAATATAAGAAATATTTCATAATATTTAAATTTAACAAGCTTCCATCTGATTACATCTAATCAGATGTAAAGGGTGGTTCTAGAGAAACGTATTCTTCTAGAGAAATCAGGGAAATAAAATTAGCCACTAGATTTGTAATTTTTAAAGGCTGAGATTTTTTTAAGAAAAATTTCATTAAGAATGTACACCGTAGACCATCTGATTACATCTAATTTCTCTCTCATATCTTTAGTTTCCGAAATTATTGCATGTTATCATAAGCAGTTATTTTCTCTATCCTCCTCCCAAAGCAACTACTTTCATAATCTCGGTCATCGTTCCCAAAATCCACTCGAATAGTTGATTCCAAATTGTTACACTAGTGAATTCAGGTTTCAAATATATCCCATATCGTTCAATTAAGGAAGAAGAAGAAAGATTTGTTAATTCGTCTTAAGACCCTTTCTATTAAACCATTGTTAATGTGCTCGAGTGCTTGAGTGCTCAATTGGTGTCCAAATTGTTCATAATTGTGCAGAAAATGGTAAGATTCAAAGTCTTAGTCGTTTTTAGTTTAGTTTTAGTTAGTTCGCACATTAAATTGAAAGGGAGTTTTGCACAAGTAATTCCCGATTTGCATGTTGTGTAAATCTAAAATTCTGATCCTATTTTTTCACTTCTTTGATAGATAAAAGTAGTTGATTTGTGTTTGGGGACGTTTTTACTTTTCAATGGGAGTTCTGATACAGCGAAATATTATTTTTGAGCATGGATTTAGGGTTTTATTTTACTATTCCAATTTAGTAATTATTTATTGTGTCATGTTGTATAGATATATGAGATTTCAGTTTAGTATGTTTTTTGTGTTGTGTTGTAGGTCTGTAATGTCTCTAAAGGGCAAAGCTCTTGTTGTGGATTCGGAGAATGGGGAAGATGATAATTCAGTTACATTGTTAACATGTTCGATATCTTTAATTACATATTTGAGTTCTTGAACCCTACCCATTCAGATATTTTGTATACATGTTCAATATTGTGTATTTAATATTCAAATATATTATACACATTCAAAACTGTGAATTTAATATTCAGATATATTATGTATATGTTCGATATTTTATACTTAATATTCACATATATATTGTATAAAGATTCAAGTTCTTTTGTAAACATTTTTCAAATCTGTGAAGTTAATATTCAGATATATTGTGTACATATTCGAGATTTTGTACTTAATATTATTATATATTGTGTATATATTTGAGATTTTGTACTTAATATTCAGATATATTGTACACATATTCGAGATTTTGTACTTAATATTCGGATATATTGTAAACCATAATCGAGATTTGTTGGATAGTAAACATTAGCAAAGAGCTTGGGAACTGGCAGTTAAGCTGTTCCCAAGGCAGCGGAAGTAAACAGTTCGCAAGTAATAAAGACAAGTAAAGAACGCAGTTCCTTTATAGAGGAACCCCACTACAACCAACGAGTTGTATGGGTAAACCTCTACCTCCGCTTGGAGGATTTTGAATGACTTACTTATATTAATTGCTTTGTTCCTTAGTTACACAGCCGGATTCACACTTCTTTGTTCCTACGAGTTCTTTCCTAACTCTAGCAACACTAGTAAATCCTCTCAACTGAGTTCCTAAGCTCACAACAGCAAAATACAAATAACTCAAACCTTACACCGACTTCTCAGTTCCCTTGCTCCTGGGAACTTCGGCTTCACCGTCGTCGAGATCACACACTCGCCGGCGGGGACTTCTCTTCCTTTTATTTTTTTTCTCTGGTGTGGGTGTTTTGTGAGTTCTGGGAGAAGTACTCAATCCGAGTACTATTCATTTGGCTTTATAGTCCAGGTGAGCTTGAGCAGTCGCATCTTTCGTTTGTGTCCAAAATGCCCTTTGCTTGATGCCCAAGTTGTACTATCTTCACATGTGACTTTGGTTTGAACTAGGTCAACTTCTTGGATCAATCGGACCGTTGGATGAAGCGTGACAGTCTGATCCTCAGACTGTTCCTTCGGACTGTCTGAGACAGTATCCCGCGATTTGCGTTGAACGGTCGTTGTCCTCACATGTGAGTTCCCATGTCCTGGGAACTGTCTTGTTCAGAGTTCCCTTGATGGAAACTCTTCATCGTTGTGGGCTTGTGTTCTCTTGATCATTTCTGGGAGTTTCCATTTCATGGGAACTTCCCTCTTTAGAGTTCCCTTGATGGAAACTCTGCATTGTAGGCATCTGTGGTTTTTGGTCATTCATGGGAGTTCTTGGCTGTACATGCGTTCCTTAGAAATACTTGAACAAACCACATTAGTTCCCTATGGTGTTTGTCATTATCAAAACTTAAAGAGAATTACATCGTTGATCCGTTGTTTAGAACCAGAGGTCCCAACAACGTCCCAACAATTTCCCCCTTTTTGATGATGACAAACCCATCACAAAATATGCAAGTATTTCAATGAATGATATGCTGATGAGTTCCTAAGTATGATTTTGGGAAGTCACTTTTAGTGAAACACTTAGATTTAGGGAACCACTTCTGGTGAGACACGATTTAGGGAACCATTTTTGGTGAGACACTTAGTTCTTACTTAGCTTTTTATCCAGTTGTTCCCCCTTAGTTTATGCGTGGTCTGTGATAACTTAAACTTTTAACTCATCTCACATTTTTTGTCTTTCCCCCTTTTGACATCATCGAAAACAAGCAAAGCAATAATAGGAAAGAAGGGAACACGCAATCAAAATAAAGACCAATGCATTACTTAAGAAAATATATACAATGGGAACTCAAGTACAATTTGTGGTCAGTTTTGGATTAAGGGAAAAAGAAGAGAGAGATCATGGGGCTTGAGGGAACAGGGCGTCACAGAGGCGCGTCGGGACTTGTGTAAGCTTTTCTTGTCCTCTGGCCAACACTGCTTGATCCCTGGCAATCTGGTCGAGGGTGTTGGCGATTCGGAGAAACACTTGAGAGTTCCCCTCTTGTTCACCAGACTCCAGTTGCGCCGCTTCCTCTACAGGCTCAGAGTGCCTCATTTTCTGGACAACTGAAATGTCTAGTTCCCTTCCAAGCTCGATTTCATCCTTAGAGGCGTCGTAGAGACCCTCTTTTTGTAGGAGCTTCTTTATCAGCCCAGAGTAGGGAAGGGAATGGGACTTGGAAGCCATGCACTTCTCCATGTGCCCAAGGATTATTCTGGGAAGGTTGATGGGCTTCTTGAGGAGAAAGTGGTAGAGGATGATCGCATCAGGGATGTTGACAACCAGACGCTTCTCCTGGCAAGGGATCACCACATTTATTATGAATTTGTGAGCGAGCTTGGCGACCAGGGAGAGATGGTGTGTTGAGAGTACTTTCGAGGGAACCCGACCCTACACCTCGGCGCTATTGAAGTCGCCCCAGAGCTTGATGGGCAACTCGTTGAGCCCTTGACCGGGGACCTGGAGTTGAAGGCGGATTGTTGACGTTGTAAAAATGAACTCGTCGCCTTCGTGGGAGAGAGTTCCCTGAGTGCAGTCGTTGGTGATAGTGAAGTTGTTGTAAAACTGACGCACTTGTGAGAGATCTACGCTCACAGTCCCTTTGCAGAGGTTCTCCCAGCCCTGGGCCTTGATCAGGTCCCACAGTTCTCCGAGACCGTTGTCGTTTAGCACGTCTTCGGAAACGATAAGTGGGGGAAGGAGCTTCCTGCGCTCATCCACATGGTGCTTTGTGGAAGAGGTCCCCTTCCTTTCTTTGTGGTGCTCTTCGATGTGTTCCCCCTAGAGACCGTGCGAGGTTCTTTCAGCTGAGGAGGCGCAGCCGCTTCAATCATGAGCACGCGGTCCCTTGGCGGTTGGGAACTCGTGGACACCACCATTTGGTGTCCAGGTGTTGGGATCCGTGCTTGCTCCTTAGCAGGTGGAGCCTCTTCTTCTTCTTCAACCTCATCTTGGGAGGTCCCTTCTTCGGAGGAGGAGCTCGAGCTTGAGCCCTCCGCGTCATCTTCAGGATGACTTGTGGTTGCCCCAACACCACCAGCTGGTGCGGGGTCCCTTGTCTCCGTGGGCTCTTCAGGAGCCACCTTCTCTGGGGACTTTGTCCCTTGGTTGGCTATGTGCTCAGAGGGGTCCCTGTTGAGCTCTTCTTCTATTTCCTTGAGCTGGGCCTCCTCCTCCAGAGTTCCCATGATGATAGGAGGAGGGTCCTTGGTCATTTTGTCGATGACCACGGAGAGAGGGAGATCATCGTCGTCCGAGGTGAGGGCGACGACACTTTTGGATGGTGAGGGAGAGGGGAGTTTGGTGGTGGTGGGGAATGTGGTGGAAGAAGGGAGAGAAGAAGAAATGGGAGTAGAGAGTTGGGTAGAAGGAGGAGGGATGGTTTTGGTAACCTGGGGAGTAGAGATCCCCGAGGTAGGAATGGGAGAGGTGGAGGTGTGTTTTGGTGAGGAAGGAGGAGAGGGAGTTTTGTGAGGTGGAGGTGGATTTGGAGTTCCCGTTGCTATGGGAACGGAAGGAAGTGAAAAAGGTGGAGTTCCTTGTGGGGTGGGAACAGGAGGAGGTGGTGGTGGAGGAGTCTGTTGTTTCGTGGGAGGAGGTTTGGGAGGTCCCTTAGTGATGGGAAGAGGGAGAGAGGAAGAGGAAGGGAGTAGACTCTGGGATTGGGAGGTCCCATCGTCGGAGGGGAAAGCGTATGGAGATTTGGGCGCACAGGAACTCTCCTTGGAGCAGTTCAAGTAGTCCTCAAACTTGAAGAAGGCTTTCTTTCTGGGCTCCGAAAATTCAGAGGCCTCAGGATGTTTGCATTTTATGGATTTGGAGGGATCATGGGAATGTTTGGATTTTTTGGGTTTTGAGGGGTCTTTTGAGGAGTGGCGTCGTTTGGATGAATGGCGGTGTTTGGATTTTCGGGGTTTTTCATTGATGGAAGGACGAGCGTCTCTGAAATTGTCAACGATGACAACGCCGGAGGAGGTGTTGGTGGTTGAAGGAGGAGGAAGGGATTCAGAAGAGGAAGAAGTCCAGGCGATTGTGTCGTCGGCCGGAGGAGGAGGAGGGGGCAAGAAAGGGCTTACTTGGTTGTAGAGCCCTTGGATAAGAACATCCTTCATGGTTGGGTATTGTTCTTGCTCAATCTCTTTTAATTGAGAGATGAAGAGGATGCGAGGATTGGCATGTACCCACGCTTTGATCTGGGCAAAGGTGTGTTGAGGAGCCATTTTTGTAAGATTTTTTAAGGTTTTGGAGGTTTCTTGAAAAAGGGAGTGAAAGGGATGTGGAGAAGAAGAATGGAAGAGATGGAAGATGGATAAGATCCCAAAAATAGCAAATGAGGGTTTTAAGGAGAGAAGGGGCGAAGGGTAGAAAGGGAAGTGGAAAACCTCGATAACCGTCACCCAATGAATGTGGGGCATCATTTCAACTTCCATAGCACGCTTCTGGACACGCGTCACGATCTCTCGGAAAGTCCTTTTCAAAATTTGAATACTTGGCCTCTAACGCTTCAGAGCCTCTGACACAAAAGTCCGTTTCCCAAGTGACGGTTCGTCTTTGTAGATGAGTCAGCGTTCCCTTGCGAGTTTGTATCAGTTCCCATGATCATATCAAGGTCAGGGAGAGTGAAGTGGTTAAGGGAACTTCACACTCATCCTTTTGTGGGGCTAGGGAACTCAAAAGGGAACCAGACAATTTGCGACTCGATAAAGGAGTGAATATTTTGGCTCATGAGAAGCGTTTGTCTGGTCCCTAGCTTAGGGTGGGTCATATGATCAACCGTCATGGTGGCTTGTAAAGAGGGATAAAGGGAACTCTGGTTGATCATTTGGGGCTAAAAGAAATAGAGTTCCTTTGTACACATTTATCTTTAGACTAGTAATCATGGCATAGTGAAACCAATAAGTCCGAGTTCCTTATCATGCAATCTTGTATAAACTAGTCAAGCATTAAGGGAGAAACAAACAGGGACTTGTTTAGTTTAGAGTTATCATCCCTAGAAGCATTCGAAAACGCTGGTAGGGACGTCTGTCTAAAGCTTTGGTGAGAATGTCCGCAATTTGCTCTTTAGTTCTACAGTGTTCCATCGAGATGTTCCCACTTTCAACATTGTCACGTAGAAAGTGATGTCTT
Organism: Fallopia convolvulus; assembly: GCA_964016875.1. Classification (NCBI taxonomy): domain Eukaryota; kingdom Viridiplantae; phylum Streptophyta; class Magnoliopsida; order Caryophyllales; family Polygonaceae; genus Fallopia; species Fallopia convolvulus. Next base: position 28,220,433 of record OZ024734.1, on the reverse strand, counting down.
ATATCTATATGCTTAGTTCTAGAATGATGCACTGGATTATTGGAAATGTTTATGGCACTAGTGTTATCACAAAATATGGGAACTGGGCCAAAAGACATACCGTAATCCTGGAGTTGTGACTTAAGCCATAGAACTTGGGAACAACAAGATGCGGCAGCCACATATTCTGCTTCAGCTGTGGAGAGTGCCACTGAGTTTTGCTTTTTAGATCCCCATGAAAGTAAGCATGACCCTAGGAACTAGGCCATTCCAGATGTGCTCTTTCTATCAACCATGTGCCCTGCAAAGTCCGCATCTGTGTTTGCAATGAGCTCAAGGGAACTGTTCCTTGGATACCATAGGCACAAGTTATCGTTCCCTTTGAGATACCTGAAAATTCTCTTCACCTCTTTCAGGTGTGATTCCATAGGGTTAGCTTGAAAACGAGCACAAAGACATACGGAGAACATGATATCACGTCTACTAGCTGTTAAGTAGAGAAGGGACCCGATCATATCTCGATAGTTCCGTTGGTCCACACTAATACCTGTTTCTTCCGCATTGAGCCTTGAATTTGGTGAGATGGGAGTGTCAATGGGCTTGGAGTGTTCCATCCCATACTTCACGAGCATTTCCTTGATGTATTTCTGTTGATGAATCTTTGTTCCCTCCTTGGTTTGGGATATTTGAAGTCCCAAGAAGAACGTGAGTTCCCCAATGAGACTCATCTCAAACTCACTGCTCATGAGGTCCTTAAATTTCTCTACAAGAGTTTCGTTAGTTGCTCCAAACACAATGTCATCAACATATACTTGTACAATCAAAATGTCTTTAGACTCTTTCTTTAAAAACAAAGCCTTGTCTATGGAACCACGAAGGTATCCATGGGAGAAGAGGAATTGAGCAAACCTGTCATACCAAGCTCGGGGAGCCTGTTTGAGTCCGTAGAGGGCCCTCTCCAGGAAGTAGACATGGTTGGGTAGCTTTTAATCTTCGAATCCTGGAGGTTGGGCCACATACACTTCTTCCTTGAGATGTCCATTGAGGAAGGCTGTTTTCACATCCATTTGATAAAGCTTGAATCCCTTGTGAGCAGCATAGGCAATTAAGAGTCTGATGGCCTCGATCCTAGCAACCGGTGCGAAGGTTTCATCGTAGTCGATTCCTTCCTCTTGCCTGTAGCCTTGTGCCACTAGCCTAGCCTTGTTCCATGCTACAGCCCCAGTATCATCGAGCTTGTTCCTAAAGACCCATCGAGTTCCTATGATGTTCTTGTTCTTGGGCCTAGGAACTAGCTTCCAAACTTTGTTCCTCTCGAATTGGTGGAGTTCCTCTTGCATAGCTTGAATCCAATTTGGGTCCTTCAAAGCTTCTTTGATATTTTTGGGTTCCACCATTGAAACAAACGCGTTAAATGCACAAAAATTATTGAGAGAGGAACGAGTTTGTACACCTTTATCATAAGGGGAGATGATGTTCTCAATAGGGTGGTCCTTCCTTTGTTGAAAGTTTCTTGTATGAGCGGGTTCCCTTGCATGTGCGTCATCTTCAGTAGCTTTTTCTTTGTCATGGGAACACTCATCTTCAGCTTCTTCATTTGAGGTTTCTTCAGAGATTTCTGGCAAGTTCCCTCTTTGTTCCCCCTGAATACTTGATTCTGGAAGGGTATTGTCTTGGGGAACAAGAGAGTTGGATGTGTCTTGTAATTCATCTGAGGAGGGAACTTCGAGGGAAATTTGATCAATGAGGGTTGTATCTTCGTCGTTGTTCCCTGGTTGTGGGATGTTGCTTGCACTTGGATAGTCTTCATCCCTCTTCCTTGGCTCATCATCATCATCATCATCGTCTTCTTGTCTTACCAGCTTGAACAGAGTTCCCTTTCCTTGGGTCTCTGTTCCCATCTTTACGGATTTCTCGTTGAAGACGACATGGATGCTTTCTTCTATCTTCTTGGTCCTTTTATTATAGACCCTGTAAGCCTTGCTTTGTGCTGAGTATCCCAGGAAGATCCCTTCATCGCTTCTGGGGTCGAATTTGCCAAGGTTGTCTTTGCCATTATTGTGAACAAAGCACGTGCAACCAAATGTTCTCAAGTGTGAGATGTTTGGTTTTCTCCCTTTGATGAGCTCATAGGACGTTTTGTTGATCAGGGGCCTTGTCATGGCTTGCTTCAAGATGTACGTAGCTGTGGAGATGGCTTCAGTCCAGAAGTACTCAGGAACTCCACTTTCAATCATCATGGTTCTGGCCATGTCCTCCAGAGTTCTGTTCTTTCTTTCGACCACTCCATTTTGCTGAGGAGTGCGAGGAGCTGAGAAATTGTGAGAGATCCCATTTTTCTCACAGAAGTTTAGGAACTCTGAGTTTTGAAACTCAGTTCCGTGATCAGATCTGATTGCATTCAGTTTGAGTCCCAAGCTTACTTTTGTTCTTTTGATGAAGGGTTCGAATTCTTCAAATGCTTGTGATTTTCCCTTCAAGAAAATAACTCAGGTGAATCTTGAAAAATCCTCAATTAAAACATACATGTATCTTTTTCCACTGTAGCTAGCCGTTCTCATGGGACCACAGAGATCCATGTGAATCAGCTCTAAAGGCCTGGTTGTGCTCACCACCTTTTTGGGTTTGAAGGAGTTCCTGGTCTGTTTCCCTCGAACACATGCTTCACACATTTTGACTCCTTCGAGATTGATCCGTGGAAGACCAATGACCAGATCTTGTAGATAAAGTTTCAGGATTTGATTTACACCTGCATGTCCCAGTCGTTTATGCCAGAGTTCCGTGTCATCTTGGGAACTTGCAAGACACAACTTCATTGGTGGTTCAAATTCTATATCTACTACATAAACGTTGTTGTGCCTTCTTCCTCTCAGAATCACTTTGTTGGTCTTTTTGTTGATGACTAGGCATTCGTCTGAGTCGAAGGTGACAACGTTGTTCCCTTGATCACATATCTGGCCAACACTTAAGAGATTGTATCCCAGATCTTTCATTAAGTTGACATTGCTGATTTTGATTGATCTATTTAGCAACACTTCTCCCTTTGCAATTACTTCTCCCTTGTTTTTATTGCCAAATGAGACATGGCCTCCTTCGGCATGAGTGTGGAGTGAGATGAGGATATCCTTGTTTCCGATCATATGGTTCGAGCATCCACTGTCCATGAACCATGCATTGTTCCCTCTCACTGCCACCTACAAGGTAAAGTTAGTGTTTTGAGACCCAAGCAAGATGACTCTTGCCCGGTCCCTTGCAAGGGAAAATATTCTCATTTAAAACGTAGTCAGCAATGTTGATATCATGAGAGTTGGAGTTCCTTTGATAATTGGCATGATGTTTTTGTTTGTTTAGGAACTCACGGTTTCTAAGGGTTTGGGCTCTCTTCTTGGGACATGCTTCCTTGTAGCACCACAGTTCCAGCACGTCTTGTAGTATTCTCCCAGGTAGTACTTTGGGTGTGGTCTCTGGATCCTGTTCCTATCCATGGTTTCCTTGTTATACACCCGTGACCCGTTTCCCTTAGCAATTTGGACATAAAGTTTGTGTCCATTGTTCCCAGTGTAATAATCTCTCTTACCACAGTTCCCACTTTCTAGGACCCTGATTTTCTCCTCAAGATGAGCATTTTTCTGTTTCTCACATTGAAGTTCTAAGGCCCTACACCCATGGATTTCATGTTCACTCAGGGGTGATTTACCGTTCTTAGAGCACTCTCCTTTATATCATATGCCGTGTCTGGCTGGGACAAACTTAATTTGGGAACTAGAGACTTCAAGATGTTCGGGAGTCTTACTTAGGTTTTGCAAGAGGGTGTTCTCATCTTTCTCTAGAGTTTTGATTTCTCTTTCTAGATCTACGATGTGAGACACATGGGACTTGAGTTTTTCAAGAAGGGATATGCAGTTGGGACAAGGCTCAAGACCAACTAATTGAGAATTTATGTGTTCTTGTTTTTCCAACTTGTTTTGTAGTTTTATGTTATCTTTGACAAGACTTGAAAGGATTTTCAACAACTCAGGTTTTTCATAGTTATTTAAAGAATCAAGAACAGTTTCAGTGGTTACCTCACTGGGTTGTTCCCCAGTGGTTTCTCCTATGGCCATGCCACACATATCTGGGAGTGCACATGACTCGGGATCTTCGTCTTCATCATCGCTCCAGGTAGCGATGTTGGCCTTTTTTCCTTGCTTCTGGCCATCAATTCCCTGTGGGCATTCCTTTGCGAAGTGTCCTTTTCTGTTGCACTTATAGCATGTGACATCCGAGAGATCCTTCTCTGCGGGTTTTCTTTGGCAACTCTGTCCTTTTCCCCAGTTCCCACTGTTCCTTTGGGACTTCCCTTTGTAGAAGTTTCGAAGAGCCTTTGTTACGAGAACTAGCTCCTCATCCTCTTCTTCTTCGGAGTCTTCGTGTTGTTCTTGGGTTGATTTGAGCATCTTCTCTATCTTGAGTGCGATCCCTCGATGAGCTCGAGTCTGTTTCGTATCATCGATCTTTCTCTTCTCGTGTCCCACTAGCTTTCCAAACACTTGATAGAGCATGAGTGTTCTATTTTCCGGATTTTCCTTGAACATTGTTCTCTCGTTTGCCCATTCTCCAGTCAATCCGTTGAAGAGCTGTTGGACCTTCATCTTATGGGTGATTTCTTCTTTGGTGATCCCCAAGCCTTCCATTTTGGTGCAAAGTCCTTCAAATCGGGATTGGTAGCTATCGACAGACTCTCCCATCTCTATTTGGAAGTTGTAGAACTCCCTTTTTGCATTCATCTGAAGATCTTCTCGGAGATCTGAGTTCCCAACGTGCATTTGTTGGATGGCTTCCCACATTTCCTTAGCTGTGTCAAGGTTTGCTACCCTGTCACAGTCTTGTACGCACATGGACCTCTTCAGGTATTGTTTGGCTTTGTAGTTTGCCTCCATACACTTGTATTCGTTGGGTCCCCACTTTGAGAGGTCATTGACTATAGCTGGATCGATTTCGAAGTTGCCTCTCTCGATAACACACCAGGCTTGGTAGTCTTGGCCACGCATCCAATCCTTCATGTCGCGTTGCCAGCTTTCAAATCTTTCTGTAATAAGCCTTGGCGGCTTACTAGTGTTGTTCCCCACCTGAGTAAGTTCTTGAGCCATCTGATACCTGCGATGCTAACACAAATCTAGAGCGCAAGCTCTGATACCAATTGTTGGATCGTAAACGTTAGCAAAGAGCTTGGGAACTGGCAGTTAAGCTGTTCCCAAGGCAGCGGAAGTAAACAGTTCGCAAGTAATAAGGACAATAAAGAACGCAGTTCCTTTATAGAGGAACCCCACTACAACCAACTAGTTGTATGGGTAAACCTCTACCTCCGCTTGGAGGATTTTGAATGACTTACTTATATTAATTGCTTTGTTCCTTAGTTACACAGCCGGATTCACACTTCTCTGTTCCTACGAGTTCTTTCCTAACTCTAGAAACACTAGTAAATCCTCTCAACTGAGTTCCTAAGCTCACAACAGCAAAATACAAATAACTCAAACCTTACACCGACTTCTCAGTTCCCTTGCTCCTGGGAACTTCGGCTTCACCGTCGTCGAGATCACACACTCGCCGGCGGGAAACTTCTCTTTCTTTTCTTTCTTTTCTCTGGTGTGGGTGTTTTGTGAGTTCTGGGAGAAGTACTCAATCCGAGTACTATTCATTTGGCTTTATAGTCCAGGAGAGTTTGGACAGTCGCATCTTTCATTTGTGTCCAAAATGCCCTTTGCTTGATGCCCAAGTTGTACTATCTTCACATGTGACTTTGGTTTGAACTAGGTCAACTTCTTGGATCAATCGGACCGTTGGATGAAGTGTGATAGTCTGATCCTCAGACTGTTCCTTCGGACTGTCTGAGACAGTATCCCGCGATCTGCGCTGAACGGTCGTTGTCCTCACATGTGAGTTCCCATGTCCTGGGAACTGTCTTGTTCAGAGTTCCCTTGATGGAAACTCTTCATCGTTGTGGGCTTGTGTTCTCTTGATCATTTTTGGGAGTTCCCATTTCATGGGAACTTCTCTCTTTAGAGTTCCCTTGATGGAAACTCTGCATTGTAGGCATCTGTGGTTTTTGGTCATTCATGGGAGTTCTTGGTTGTACCTGTGTTCCTTAGAAATACTTGAACAAACCACATTAGTTTCCTATGGTGTTTGTCATTATCAAAACTTAAAGAGAATTACATCTTTGATCCGTTGTTTAGAACCAGAGGTCCCAACAACGTCTCAACAAGATTGTATACTTAATATTCGATTTCATACTTTTTTTTGTTCAAGATTTACACTCAAATATTCATATATAATTAGAATTATATAAAATCGCTCATACAATGGCATATTCGAAAATGTGTTATTAATATTCGTTGACACATACTGATTTGTTCGATATTTAAACTAGCATATTCAGATATAAAAATGACGACTACAAAGTGGATGGTATATTCAAACCACGGCAAATTCGAATAATCTTTTAACAATATTTAGAAAATATTCAAGCATATTCAAACACATACAACATAATTACGCTAGTAATAATTATTCAAATTTGGAATTTGAACTTCACACCAAATAGAAAATAGAAGAATTGAACATTCGAATGTGTTTTTAATATTCATTTACAAATATGGGTGATTTCTTCTTTGGTGATCCCCAAGCCTTCCATTTTGGTGCAAAGTCCTTCAAATCGGGACTGATAGCTATCGACAGACTCTCCCATCTCCATTTGGAAGTTGTAGAACTCCCTTTTTGCATTCATCTTAAGGTCTTCTCGGAGATCTGAGTTCTCAACGTGCATTTGTTGGATGGCCTCCCACATTTCCTTAGTTGTGTCAACATTTGCTACCCTGTCACAGTCTTGCACGCACATGGACCTCTTCGGGTAGTGTTTGGCCTTGTAGTTGGCTTCCATGCACTTGTATTCGTTGGGTCCCCACTTTGAGAGGTCGTTGACTATAGCTGAATCAATTTCGAAGTTTCCTCTCTCGATAACACACCAGGATTGGTAGTCTTGACCACGCATCCAATCCTTCATGTCGCGTTGCCAGCTTTCGAATCTTCCTGTAATAAGCCTCGGCGGCTTACTAGTGTTGTTCCCTACCTGAGTAAGTTGTTGAGCCATTTGATACCTGCGATGCTAACACAAATCTAGAGCAAACCCGCTCTGATACCAATTGTTGGATCCTGAATTGTTAGCAAAGAGTTTGGGAACTGGCTGTTAAGCTGTTCCCAAGGCAGCGGAAGTAAATTAATCGCAAGTATTAAAAGCAGTAAAGAACGCCATTCCCTTATAGAGGAACCCCACTACAACCAACTAGTTGTATGGGTAAACCTCTACCTCCTCTTAGAGGATTTTGAATGACTTACTTATATTGATTGCTTTGTTTCTTAGTTACAACAGCCGGATTCACACTTCTCTGTTCCTACGAGTTCTTCCTAACTCTAGCAACACTAGTAAATCCTCTCAACTGAGTTTCTAAGCTCACAACAGCAAAATACAAGTAACTTAAACCTTACACCGACTTCTCAGTTCCCTTGCCCCTGGGAACTTCGGCTTCACCGTCGTCGAGATCACACACTCGCCGGCGGGGACTTCTCTTCTTTTTCTTTCTTTTCTCTGGTGTGGGTGTTTGTGAGTTCTGGGAGAAGTACTCAATCCGAGTACTATTCATTTGGCTTTATAGTTCAAGCTTGCTTGGGCAATCGCATCTTTCATTTGTGTCCAAAATGCCCTTTGCTTGTTGCCCAAGTTGTACTTTCTTCACATGTGACTTTGGTTTGAATTAGGTCAACTTCTTGAATCAATCGGACCGTTGGATCAAGCGTGACAGTCTGTTCTTCAGACTGTTCCTTCGGACTGTCCAGAACAGGATCCCGCGATTTGCGCTGAACGGTCTTGTCCTCACATGTGAGTTCCCATTTCATGGGAACTGTCTTCTTCAGAGTTCCCTTGATGGAAACTCTTCATCGTTGTAAGCTTGTGTTCTCTTGATCATTCCTGGGAGTTCCCTTTTCATGGGAACTTTCCTCTTCAGAGTTCCCTTGATGGAAACTCTGCATTGTGAGCTTTCTGTGGCTTTTGGTCATTCATGGGAGTTCTTGGATGTACCTGCGTTCCTTAGAAATACTTGAACAAACCACATTAGTTCCTCATGGTGTTTGTCATTATCAAAACTCGGAGAATAGCATCGTTGATCCGTTGTTAGAACCAGAGGTTCCGACAACGTCCCAACAGTATGTACACGTGATCACATATATATTTTAGAAATAAAAATAGTTATATCTATCTATAACTAATTAATCTATAACTATATATTAAAGCTATCCCTTTTCGAGCCATCAGAACGATTCTGGCCCCACCTCATATTTATAAAATTAATTTTTATCCCTCATATTTTAACTTTTTTCTTTAAAACTTTTCTTTAACTATTTAAATCTATCCTTAACATCAAATTAATATCTATTTAGTATAACAATATCTTTTGAAAACTCCTTATACAATTATTTAAAATTAAAGATAATAAATTTAAAAATATGTTTAAATAAGTATAAATATTTTTTATCTTTTAGCATGATGTCTTTTCACGAATTTATTTATAGATATATTTTTCTATTTTAAATATATGTGTACATCCCTACAATTTCAAGATTATTTTTTTCTTCTCATTTACTAAATAAATATCCCAAATGTGAAAAATAATAATATAATTTTCTAACATAAATTATTTAAGCAGTACAAATGATGACGATAAAATTTTAAAAGATTCAATAACATGTTTCATGTAGAATATCATAGCATAGTATATAGATTTATCATTGTATCATGAAATTTTATTAATCTTCATTTTCTCAAATGCGTAGAAATTTCAACAAGATTTATCATATGGAATTTTTTTCAATAATGTCATCATGTAGAATTTTTTTATACAAAAAAATTCTGTTAAAATTTTTATAATACAAATTATGAAAATATTTTCTTATCAGGTAATATCAATATACTATAATGTTGAATCCATCTATCCTATTTGTCATCACCTTAATTAGGCCACATACCGCATTTGAGCCTGAACTATACTGCAATGTATCGTTGAATGAACCACTTACTCCTTCTAAGTGTTCAAATGAAAGCTCATCATATATGATGATAATGGAGACAAACTTATAGAAGATCAACTTTTCATTTTCGGTTTCAAAAAACTTTGAAGCACGAAGAGAAAACTTAAGTTGTTTGCAGATCCAATGCAAATCACAGGAATATTACAATATGAATTTTCTTTCTCAAACATTAATTCGAACATATTTTTTTTATTTTAGTCTTATGGTTATTTCAAACATATTTTTTCTTATTGGTTATTTTATTCAGTATTTGAAGGTTCAATTATATGAATTTATTAACATTAAGTTATATTTTATTTATTTGAAAATAATTATTAATATTCACTTAAAATAAGTACTTATTTACAACAAGTATATCAAACAACTATTAAAAAATCCCGTGCCTTGCACGGGTAAATCAACTAGTATATCTTCTAAACCTGAAGCACTTTTGGGCAGATTCGTCATTATGAATTTATAACCCAGCCAACCTATTTTTAATAATGATTTTTTTTAATAAATTATATATTATGTAATTCTGTTACCTTATGGAATTTCCATTTTATCCACTCACCTTACTTAAGTAATTTTTTTTATCAATTTTATATGACATTGGATAAATTTTTAACTTTATCCATTATTTTTATCTTTGTTCATGTTCATTATATTATAATATTTAACTATCTTATATCCATATAGTATAAATAAAATATACTATATAAGAATTTATATTTGGTTTTTTAATTTATTATAGATTGGATAAATATTTATCTCTACCATTCTTTTTTATCTTTTTTCATGTTCATTATATTGTAATATTTAATTATCTTATGTCCATAAATATAGATAAAATATACTACATAATTGATCGTATGGTTATTTTTTCACGATTACGGTTTGTACGTACAATTTTAATAGAAATTATACTATATGGATAACGAAATTTGCAAAAAATATAGTTGAAATTGATCAATTTTAACGATTACTATTTGTCCTACGGCGGTACGGTTATTAACTTTATCTTGATTTTTTTTTCATTATATTCTAATATTTAATTATCAATGTGGTATGTGCAACACCCCGTTGGCGGATACCTGGGGCGTGACAAGGTTGTAGACCTCACAATGGGTCTACCAGAATAAACTGACAACAAACGACTATTTTGGACCTTGCAACAAAAGCACTGCGAGTAAAATCACGAAATCATCCAATCTAGAAGTTCAAGATTTTATGTCATAAAATTCATGCATGCAAAAGCCAGAAATCTAACAGTCATGAAAAAAGGACTTTATAGCTAGTCTAAACATCAGACAACTCAACATACTTCAAAAGGTTCACTGTCAAAGCCTAACTACTCAAGTGTAACAAACCAAAAGACTAAAACGCTAACATCACTCTCCTAGAACACGTCACGTCAAGACCGAGCTCCACCACTTGGAATCCTTACCTAAAATGTCACAAGTTGATCACATTAGCCTATGATCCCAGTATGGGCCAAACAAGTAAATCAAATATGTAACAGAATATTTTTAGAAAAATAAACTTGCATATATAGATATATTTAAAGGTGCACACACAATTACAATCACAATAGAAATATAATAGTAGCCCAAACAAGTATAGCCAAATGTGAAATCATCCATAACAATGTCAATAAGGATATTAGCAATAAGTAGAAGTATATTCTCAAAACACACATAACCATAACATACATTCTCTAAGGTCATCACTCAAGCATTTTAGACATTTCAAACAAAATTCATCAAATACAATAGCAATTCAACGTCATCCTCAATATATGGCACCCTCCGGCCTTTCATCCATGGCGCACGGTCAGGGCGCATAACTAAACACGTGCCCATTTTCTTCGTTCATCCTTCTTTCCCCGGCTAAACCCCAACTAGAGCGTTTGCCAAATCAATTTAGTTTATTTTTAGAAGGGGGTTCCTTCCAGCCGCATGACCATGTCCGGGGGCCACTTCATCTCCAACTTGTCCCGTGCTCCATGATCATACCGGTGGAACCCAGTGCACGCATAACGAAAACATTTAAAAGCGATTTCCACAATTTTAAATATATATATAAGCACGTAATATGGAACATTCCAAAATAAGGGCTACACATTCAATCTACTTATTCAACACATAACGAGTCGTAAACTAAGTAAGTCGGCAAGAGACTTATCTCGAAGGCGTGACACAAACACGTAACAGGAGAAAGGAAGCTCGAACAAGTCACACACGAACGCTATCGAATCCTACAAATCAATAATGAAAACTATAACATTCGAAGAGAAGAGAAACATAAACTTAACGCCCCAAAAGCTAAGAGTTCTTTCCAACTGATGCTCGTTCACGTGTATCGATTTTAGCTTATCCTTTCCAAATCCAAACCAATCCATCCTTGTTTCCCATTCGATTCCAACCTAGGGTACTAGTTACTAGCACCCTTCAAAGCAACACTTTTATTTTACAAGAAGGATCTACTTAAACAATATAATAGTATTTTAACCTCAAGGTATTTAATCAAAACCACAATAAAATCACTAACCATTATTAAAGGAATAAATTAACAAGTTCATTCATATCCTCACATTCGAATTCAAGGTTGTAGCAATATAAACCACCATTAATGATCAAATTCCAACCAATACATTCCACCAATTCACAAAGGCTAACAAAATCAACTAACAACGGATTGCCATGGTTCTTTCCATTAATAATCCAGCAATTCAAATTACTCCTATTGCAAAAATTAGAATCAACCTAAGCTTCGAACAATAACGATCGATTTCCTCTAGAAACCAGTCCACCAAAACAATTGTTAAATTCTGTAAAACAATAACAACAACATGGATAGTTGCTTGGAAGGAGAACGAATCTAGACAAGAGTCACAACCTCTTGACTTCTATCGATTGCAAGAATGGAATGCAAGTCGTCTCATGTTCGATTGAAGATGTTGACTGTGCACGTTAATGGCGGATTGGGTCTTGATTTCGGGTCGAGCACTCCTTGCCCCTTCCGCTTGGCAACTAACGCTAGTGGCGGTCGGGTCTACTCCGTTTGAGGGGAGGCGATGACTGGGATGCAGAAGGTGATGCTCACGAACGAGGTCGAGCTTGCCCGACGGTCGAAGGGTTGGGTGTACAGCAGAACAACACGATGCTCGGAGGAGGAGTCGACCGCTTGGCGCACACTAGTTGAAGGGAAAGGCTCGCGGTGGCCCTGGCTTCGCCAAGGTCGGCGACAGCGGCAACCTCGAACAGAGGCGAAGTCCAAACGAGAAATGGAGGAGGAGAGGAATGGAGGTGTGAAGACGAGCGTATTGGCGAGGCGAGAGAGAAGGAACCAGAGAGCTTGGTGTGGAGCGGCGCACAAAAAGGAACGAAGAAGACGATGAATAGTCCCTCTCCAAAAATTAGGGTAGAAAGTAGGATAGAAGGTGGCAATTGATGGGCTTCGGCCCATCTTAATTTTAGGCCCAACTTTAGGATGAGAAAGAGAGAGGATAGATTGCCCCAAAACTTAAATACTCGGAATAAAACGTACACCCTTAAATACTCGGAATAAAACCCGCCACAACCCGACCCGATTAACTCGTGACCCATAATGAATCTGAACCCGGACCTAAAATGACCGAATCCGAACCCACCCGACCCGACCCGATTGACAGGTCTACTAACAAATGAAAAGTGTTAATGTAATTTTGTATCAGATAATAGTATATTGTTTCATTACAAGATAATCTACCCAAATTATGAGTAGAACATGTTGCTTGCAAACTCCATTTTAATAAGGTAAAAATATCTTTTTTCTAGTCAAGAGGCATTACTTTTGTGGAAATTTACCAATTACTATGACTCATTTGGAATGAATATTAGTCATGGCATCAAACTAATTTTTGAGCAAAAGGACAAGCCTATAACCTTTGCATTTAATCTTTATTTTAATTTAATCTATGTCTTGATTTTTGTTTAAAACCTCATAGATGTGAGTGAACTACAAGTTTGTAATGGGTAGATCGATACTTAGATGTTGTTGTTGTAAGATTTGGCTATAGGGAGGCCGATTGCATGCTAGTACCTATTGTACCTTGGAGCACAAAGACCTTTTTTTTAGAACTTAATCGATGTTAATCTTACTTTTCAGAGTTTTTTACATGGATAATTTTTTTTGCATCACAAATATAGGCTCGTTTTTTAAATTAACTAGGGGAGGACCGCGCGCGGATATTTTGTTTTTTGGGTTTCTTAATGAAAATTAACCCAAGTTATGCGGCCACTTGGACTAAGAAACAAAGAGCTCACAAGTAGTAAGACCATTGTAAGACAGTGATATTTCATAACAATATTTCTTTAATTTTGCACACTTGTAATATGTTACATTTAAGAAACATTTGAGATATTTTGAAGGTCCTCTTGCATTCACCTTTTTTAAAAAGGCGTGCAAAAAGAGGCAAAGGCTGATATTAGAATCAGGTTTCAAACTTTCACCTTAAGAATTGCTCAACAACAAAGTAGAGGAAAAATGAAAGGCAAATGGAATAATTCTCCAAGAACATAGAATCAACAACGAAGTTCAATAAATATTATCAACAATACTGAAAAGAAATAGTAAAACCTCTATCAAATTAATAAGATTAGGGTAAAGAAACATTACATATTGAACTGCAAACTGTAACATTTTTCTATTGATGCAAACTCCTAGGTAAAGGCACCAAACTTCCATGAACAAACAAAACACAAAGATATATAACTTGCACTCACATGATCTATGCTCTAATTCATACATTCAAATAGCCTTGTGCTCTAGAGGATTTGGGAGAATTACTGAATAAACATCACCAATTCGCATGAGAAAGCCAAGGCACTTAATGGTGAAACACACAACATTAAATCAATGACTTATGTGTGCATTTCCATTGTCAAAACAATCACCAATAGAAGAATGCCAACAATTTTCTTATGAAGACAAGAAGTCAGTAGAAATGGAAGCAAAATGATCATCTAATCTATTGAATGCTCAGTTACAAAAAATAGACACATGTTTAATTAGTGTAGAAAAGAAAAAGCACCAAAATCCATGAACAGCCCCACACCAGACTACTATAAACCTAATGATTTTGTCTTTTCCTCCTCTCCTCTCTCTATACCACATATACATTTTATAACCTAGTTCTTTGGGAATCATTTCTCAATTAGCTAATGCCTAGATTGCAGCATTGAGGCCGTTTCACTTTCAACCAAAAAAAAATAAAGTGCAAGTAGCCTCCTCACAGTCCGCATCCCCTACATAAGTACATAAATAGGAAGTGGAAGAATTTGCACCACTTCCACTTGGTCATTGTCTCCACTCTGTTTGGGTGTAGGGGTTTTAGAGGATTGGAAGAGAGATGCTAAATAAAGCAATAGTTGTGTCCTAAGAAAAATGTATTCCACACAACTCTACTAACCTAGAGGCCTACTGCACCACTCTTGACTCTCTCAAGATGAGTGCTACCTCTTCTAGCACTCTCATTCTTCTGAACCAGCTAGCAGAAATTCTGATGCCACTTTCCCGACCATAATACCATCTTTCTCAAGATGTACAAGTAAATGCAAGGTTATATTAAGAATATTCTCCTTACATACTACTTGTAAGATAAAAGAAAACTATCACCCAAAATAGTTTCTAGGACACAAAATGGAAGGAAGAACCACTTTCAGCCTATGTGTAACTTTGTTTTAAAATATCATTGACAATTATGTTGCGGCAGGAAATGGATGATCCTATGATTTATCATTTAAATGCATTATGCATGCAAATAGTACTACATATAAAAGGTGTCTTTTTTCATGAGTAAAAAATCAGTTAAATGTGTAATTAATGAATGTCACATAACATAATTGAGATCTAATTGAGTACAATATGATTTTGCTAAATTTCTAACCAAAGTGCAATTGTAAAACCCAATGAACAAAAAATTTAAACTTGTTCTTCAAGAACAAAAAGGTATATCAGGCATTTGAACTTGTTCTTAAAGAGTTCAAGCTAAACTCATAACACTATTTTCTCCTCCCTCGAAACCAATTCACAAACAAAACACCAACCAATGACAAACATAGTAGGCCAAAAAGCTAGGTGCCTCCCACACTCTCTAGGGTGTACGAATGGTTTCCAAGAAAGGTATCTTTCACAAAATCCAAACCAATGTATGCAAATCCAAAAAAGTCACATTTGTGTGGTGAGCCCTTCAATGTAGTAAATCATCTAATGTCACATCATTAAGGAAAACTTCCTTGAGGAATACACCCTCCAAATTGAATTTACCTAAGACTGTACTGTGTAATCTTCCTACACAATAATGCTTGACCCTGCATTAGCATTTTTTCTAGGATTTTCTAAAAGTATTATGGTAAACCAACTCCTAAATAAAGCTAAACATTAATTTTCAGCATATCGAAAAAACACACAATCTTTCAGCTGCATTTCATTACGAGGAGTACCAAAAAATAAGTTTGGAACTAATGAAAACCCGAAAAATAAAACAACCCATCCAATTACAAAAAAAAACAACCATGGACCCATGAAACAGCGCATATGCATCTCCAAATCTTTAATTCATGTGTAAAACAGTAAAGAGGTGGTTTACTATACTCATTTCATTCATGCATTTCATCAAACACCTCATATGCATCAAAGTCTGACATACATGTAAGGAAATCAGGAAAAGAATACCAATAATCTAACATAACAAGTTCGTTATGAATAATACAATCACAATGGAGAAGGGGAAAAAAACAAACCAAAGATTAGATTACAGAACTCATCAATCTTGTCTTCAAGTAACAAGTGCCTGCCCCCGTCGCCACTGCCAACCTGGAACCCCTTATGGGTGCCCAATCTTTCGTCAACCAACCTTCAAAAGGCTAAGAAAAAAAAGAGGCATGAGTTGTCAACCAGGCGCAAGCAGCAAAAAAAAATTGATCTTTGTCAATTGAGAAAGAAGAACCACAACTCACACAAAGACATTAGAAACGAAATTCAATTGAGAAAGAAAAAGTTCAAACCGATCAATTTGGGAGACGGATTGACGATGCAGAGAAGATATGCCGGTTCCCTCTACAACCCGAAAAAAAAACAAGTTCAAACCGATCAATTTGTCCTGAGTACGTCGTTGCTTCCTAATTCTCTACATGTTCCCTCTACAACCAGAAAAAAAAATCAGAACCCTAACCAGGGTGTTGAGGAAGAAGAACCATAGTTGGCATAAACACATTAGAAACAAATTTCAATCGAGAAGAACAAGTTCAAACCGATATTTGGGACACGAATTTGATGCAGAGAAGATATGCCGGTGTTGAATATTTTTCCTCCCGAAGCTGTCGTGCGTTTTTTGTATTGAAGAGGAAAGAGCTGCGTTTTCAAGTCTGGGGTGACTTTTGAGAAAGAAAGAGGAGGATATAGGAGAGAAGAGGCGGTGTGCTTAAAGGGAAAAAAAAAAAAAAATAAAAATTAAGAGGTGCAAACGTGGAGAGCTGGCAGCTTATGTAAAATTATAACCGTTCAAAAGACTTAGGCTCCGATCGGCAACACTTATATGGATACTTATAACTACCCAGTCACTTATATGGAAAAAATAATCTTCGTTTTATGTGTTCGGCAAAATTTGCTTATTTGAAATAAGTTATTTATATCCGATACTTATCTGCTGAAAAAATAATCAACACCCCCTAACCTTATGTCAAATAAGCTAACTTAACTACCAAAATATAAGTAAGCGGGACCCAAGTGATTTCCAATTAAATTTTTTTTTTATTTTTTTACCCTTCATTAATCTATTTTTAGCAATTTTACACATCTTGCTTAAAATATCAGCAATTCAGTTTACCGAACACATTCCAGATTATTTGGAAAATAAAAAACTTATATAAGTATCTCATATCAGCATCCACGATCAACATCAACAACCATAAGTATCAGCATCAACATCAATATCAACATCAACACCGATAAGTACCAATTTACCGAATGGAGCCTTAGTGATTCTTTATAGGCTTTTTGATGCGAGAAGAGCTTTTTGCTCGAAGGTCACCGGATCAGAGCGCAAAGGTTTTCGACAAGTGTACTCGAGCAGGGGCGACGATCGCGAGAAAGGGGTCGGTGGAAAGAAAGACCAACTTTTTTAATAGTATTTTTAATTATCTTAAATCCAGAGTTTTCTAGTCACCATCACACTAGGATTAAATTACATGCCATTTCATCAAATTTATTAAATCCTTTTCCACATGGAAGGTCATGGCTAAAACCCACAATCATTTAAAAAGGTTAGGTTTTTAAGTGCAATTTTGAAACGCTAGACTACTTACCGCAACGGTATTAAAAGGTTAGGCTATTTTAAACAATTTTGCCTATTTCCATGGAAAAGAAACGTAATAACAGATCACTTGCGTAAACTGCAACCTCTTACAAATTATTTCTATGCAAAATCACCTCGATATGCTTCCGGGGCACAAATCTAAGTAATTAGAAAGATGCGGGTATTATGCTAGTTAGTAGTTACTAGTTGCCCCCGTTGTCGTGCCATTCACGACTATAACTTGATATTTTTTAGATATGCTATAAAAAATATTAATAAATAAAAATATAATATAAAATTTAATATAAGTAATTTGTTGCCCGTAATATGTATAAAAATTAGTTTGTTTTTAAAATCAAATAAAACAAATTAAATTTAGATTATTAAGTTTAAAATTGATAATAAACATAAATTATTAAGATAAAATAATCTACATTGCTCATTTTCCTTGTCAATATTTCATAAATAGGTTTAATTTAAAAGAAGGAGATAATATATGAAGAAAATAAAGCAAAAAAGATATATTTTGAAAATATGGAAGAGATGAGATTTTGAAAAATAATATTTAATTTAATAATAATATATGTAATTGAGTATATTTATCTTTTAATATAAGAGAGACAAAGAAACAACTAAAATGTTAATATATATTTTATTGGCTTATAAGGAAAAAATTCAACCCTTAGTCAAACTTTTTTAGTTAAGATATTATCTCCTACCAAAAATTAAGATATTATCTAAATTTGGAAAATAAATACATTTTCATTAAGTGAAAAATTTTGTCATGTGGAATATGGAGTTTGGTTCCCATAAAGCACTCCCTTAACATGAAACGGAATGAGCATTCTTGGCCCTTGGATCAAGGAGATCCAAAGGCTGATGTTCGGTTGAAGAGGAGGGAGATGAGCAGGAACGGGATGATGATGAAGGCGCAGGATATGGCGGTCGCGATTGACGGAGTGTAATTGTTGCCGACGTACGACTTGAATCCCTTCGTCATCTCCTTGTTCGCCTTCAAGAAGTAGATCTGCAATGACGACGAGATTCGTCGGAGGTCCGGGATGAAGGTTTTTTGGAACTTTGTAGGTAGATCTCTGAACTCGGATACCAGATCGTCATCTTTGTCGGAGTTGTAGAGCCAGGTCGGTGGCGAGAGCTTATTCTTATTCTGATCGGGATTGCTCTTCTCCGAAGTGATCTCCTTCTTCACTTTTGAAAATGCACTTTTGAAACTTTTCACTGCAATTTTGAAACTTTTCAATGCACTTTTTCAATCAAATGATGCACTTTACTTATGTCATTTATCAATGCACTTTTCTTATGTCACAATGCACTTTTGAAACTTTTCAATGTACTTTTGAAACTTTTCAATGCACTTTTGTAATCAGATGATGCACTTTTCATATGCCATTTATCAATGCACTTTTCTTATGTCATAATGCACTTTTGAAACTTTTCAATGCACTTTTAAAACTTTTCAATGCACTTTTTCAATCAAATGATGCACTTTTCTAATGTCATTTATCAATGCACTTTTCCTATGTCACAATGCACTTTTGAAAATTTTCAATGCACTTTTGAAACTTTTCAATGCACCTTTTCAATCAGATGGTGCACTTTTATTATGACATTTATCAATGCACTTTTTCTGATGTCATAATGCACTTTTGAAACTTTTCAATGCACTTTTCACCTCAGCTTTGCTAATCTTATTTGATTGAATAGAAAAAGTCCCCCTATTTTCAACAAACATTAGAACTCTGGTTACATATGGATCAACAGTAGCGTTGTGGCACATATAAAAATCAACATCAGTACGAAGTAAACAGACAATCACGCCAACGTTATGGAAGTTCCTAGATCGACAAACTGAGCGCAAGCGATAGCCTTGATCGAGAAGGTGAGCAATCGAAGTTGGGAGCCTATGGAATCGTTTGTCGATTGAAGTTGGGAGCCTTCAATTCGATCGAAGTTTGGAATCGTCCGTCGAGAGCTTTTGGGTGTTTGGGCGATTGGAATCCTCGCGTGCGTCCCCGTCTGGTTAGTACTGTGTGATTGGTTTGGGAGATCGAAGTTGGGATTTTTTTGATATTTTAAGTTAAGGGTATAGAAGTTGGTTTATTTACAAAATTGCCACATTGCTAATTTGTTTTATTTATTTTTCAAAAACAAAGGAGTAATTTGAGCCATTGGATCATGTGATCCGACGGCTGAAAACTCTCCTTCCGTTTCATGTTAAGGGTTGGTTTCATTTGAACCAAACTCTGGAATCTGGAATCTGGAATATGAAGTGGAAAGAATAATAATATATAATGTTTATGGAGCAAGGATTAAATGACATGAGGCAAAATCCTATGTGGATTAATAATAGGATGACATATCAAAAGCTGAGGTGGCGCAAAAATACTTAATTTGTGTTAAGAGTGGTAAGAAAATTTATAAATAAAATTATTTAAAAATCATAATAAGATTTAGATCACGTATAAAATATTTTATTTTTTTATATATAAAATTTTCAATTGAATGAAATTATTTAAAACTTTTTGTTTTGTACGTAAATTTGAAAATATGTAGTAAAATGATATTTCACATATAAAATAAGATAATTGTTATTATAAAAATTATGAATTCAATCAAATAAATATAACTCTTTTATAATACCCAATTCGTGCATTAATTGAAAATTTGGAAAGTATATATATTGATATGACTTGATATGGTGGTTGTACATAAATTGCCTAAAATTTCTTGATTTGAAAATAAATTGCCATATGTAATTATTGTAATTTTTTATTTGAACTATTTATTATTTATTAATTATAATTAAATATGACATGTTCATGATGGGACAGAATATAATATGACGTGGTATATGACATGTAAAAAAGTATAATGACATGGTTTAAGGAAAATATGACATGTGACAAAATCCTATGTGACGTTGAGGTGACGCAACGTGGAGACTCGAAACCTTATTATTTATATATATATAAAACCGTATTAAGGTCAATTTGTCTGTCAACTAAGAAATAGAATACAATCGGATTAAGAGAAAAAGAATCCAGGGTTTATTGAAAGCTACATGTATTATATTAACTCTTCTTCCCCAATTACTGGGTCAAAAAACACAAAAGCATAAGCCACGGCAAACTATACAGCAAACTACAAGTATGTTACATGAGGACATGTAAGAAGCCCTGTATCAAATCAATCATCCCCAGAAGTTGAACTCCATTTTTGCTGTTGAGTAATTAAAGTTAGGAAGAAATGTGTAGGTGCTCCGTCCATCCATCTCCTTCCCACTTCCCAGGTCCAGCCAGCGATATTATAGTATACCACTGTTCAATTTCGTTCCGCGAACATGTAAATTGTTTAGCTGTCAGCAACACATAATTAGACCACATTCATAAATCAAAGTAGGTGGTCACCGTACAAGGATTGTTCAAATCATCAAAAGTGCGATCACCACAGCCATTTTTAGCCTTTTTATTTTAGATCTCAAACAAATGGTCATTCTAAAAGCTCAAACAAACAGCTATCAGGATGAAAGCCAAAAACATACGGCAGGCAGGCACAGGGATGAAGGGCTTACCCAGTTTGAGAGAGTCTACGCCAATTGACAATCCGATGAGACTGTGGATGCCTTTGCAAGTGAGATTCTTCAGTCACAAACTGGTCGGAGAAGGCAGAAGTAGAGGGAGACCAAACGGGGACTATCCCCCCACTACTTCTAGGCCCACCACCGCCGCTACTTGCAGAATCAGCAGTAGAAGACTCGTCAAGAGCTGGTGTTGCTGTTGCTATTTCTGTTTGGGGGGGCGGTTGTTGATCGATGATGATATTTACATTGCTTGGCACCTCTGCCCTGCTAGACTCTACTGAATTTTGGAGACCGGAGATGGTTTCTTCATCTCCTCCTCCGACCCCCCTGATAAAAGAGCAAGTAATGCTGGGGACCATCTGATCCTCAAACCACCTATTATTACTATTATTATTGTTGTTGTTATTTCTTGGAGGAGGAGGCTCGAGATCAATCTCCATATGTGGGAGTGGGTAGCCGGATTCAGAGGAGTCGCCGAGCCCTTCTTCCATGCCATTATTGTCAGCTGCAGCTCTGGCTGCTGCCTCCTGTTGCCACATTGTACAAAGGGCTTCCTCCAAGCGGGCCTTGGCAGCATCAATTTCTACGATGGGGAGAGGGTAGTTCGATCCCAGCTCAACCCCAGCAGCTTGGAGAACCGACTCCGGTGCATCCCACGGATGGTGTATCCATTCAGTTGGCAATCTAGCCAGCTCAGGAAGCCATCGCCTCACATATTCTCCATGAGGATCGAATTTGTAACCTTCAAACTAAAGCACCAACCAAGCAACCAGCACCAACAGCAGCTCATTCTTATCATTCTTCTTATTATTATTATGATAAGTGATAATAAGTCAGAAATTGAGTGAGAGAATATATAATTATGAGTGATTAATTAATTACCTGTGGATTGTCAATCCTGTCAAAGTCACGGCCGTCTGGGAGAGTACCAGAAATGTACTGCCAGCCCAGAGCATCACTTTCAAGGTCAGCATCCAACAACGTATCCCAGAAATACTTCATCCCCCATCTCCAAGGCAGCTGGAGGACTTTAACAAAGAAGCTAGAAACCACTACTCTGATGCGATCATGCAGCCAGCCAGTGGCCCAAAGCTCTCTCATCCCAGCGTCCACCAGCGGGTACCCAGTTCTGCCTTGTCTCCAGGCCTTGAAATACGCCTCCTCCACCACCCATGGGAAGAACCTGAGGTGTCCAAGCAGAGGCCTCTCGTGGGTATACGGATGGTTGAAGCTTACGTATCTCGAGTACTCTCTCAACCCAATCGATTTAAGGAACAAGTTGCAACTCTCTTCCCCAGCCCTGTTGCCTTCGTTTGCCCACACTACCTGCTTAATGCGCACCAGGTGGAATGCCTTCCTCACGCTTACCTCCCCGAAATGCAAATGCGGGGACAGAAATGACGTGGTTGCACTATCAGCTTTCCTCCTGTTGTTGGAGTACTCGATTAGTGGGCCGTTGATGAAGGTGGTCAGGGCCTTGTCTGCATTGCTCCACCCCGGTGACCATGCTCGAGCAAGCAGCGCATTGCTTCCTCTTTCTGATTCATTCTCAAACACCAGGGTGTCTGAAGGACATCTTGACATGTCCCCTACTGAACAACAAGTAACAGCATACATATTTGACTCTTCATTAATGCTATCTTTCTTATCTAATTCTAAGGTGTGCCATATATATAAAAATAAATAAATTTCAATATATAAAATATTATAAAGCTAGATTAGAGAATGGACCTGGCATTATCCTCTTGGGTGGGAGAAGAGGCGCCTCTGGATCAAAGGGCATGCTAAGGCATCTCTCCCAGAAGGACGTGAAGGTGTCGAATGGCCTGCCTTGTTCGTCATGAACTTCCCAGGGTTCATACAGCAAATCCGCATTAAAAGATTGCACCGATATTCCTTGTGCTGTCAGTATCTCCTTTGCACGGTGATCTCTAACTAGTGACAGAGGATCTGTAAAATTGAGAACAGAATTGAATAATACTTATAATAATAATATTAATAGCACTGGAGAAATTAAAAAAAAAAAAAAAAAAAACAATCAGTCAATCAGTTTAAGAAGAACAAGGAGACCATATAAGTGGTTGAAGAAGATCTGGGTAGCTCGAGTGGACTTGGCAAGGTCAAGAAGAGAAGAGACGGAATCAGTGGATCTCCTGGTGACAAGGCATGTGCCGAGGCTTCTGAGGGAGGAGTCCAGATACGCCAGGCTCTGCTTAAGCCACCACCTGGAAACTCTTCCAGGGTAATAGTGTCCTTCTTCTTCCGGCGCCCATATGAACGCGCACACAACTGCTCCCGCTCGAACTCCCGCAAGCAACGCCGGGTTATCTTCAACTCGAAGATCTCTTCTGAACCACACTATGCTGCTGCTACCTGATGACGTCATCCTCCCTCCCTCCCTAATACTCACCCCAACTCTTCTTCTTCTGCGTGTATTTCACATACCATTACCATCACCAACCCTAATTTAAGTTACTTCCTATATTTGGTATTCCTCTCTACTATTAATGCTGATATCCAGCCAGAATCGGTGTTGATTATGCTATCTCCCCCTTATTGTATTTCCACAATAAGCCCCTGGCTAGGTATTAATTGACTTCGACGACTAATTCCCCACTTGGAACGAACAAGAATCGGGAGAGAGAGAGAGAGAGATGCTTTGCTCTTTGCTCTTTGCTCTTTGCTCTTTGCTTCAAAGGGAGATGCCTCCTATGTGATCAGCAACCAAACTACCAAACCATTAGAGCGATGTACAGAGAGAGAAAGGATTAGTTAATTTGGGCTACGAATACAAACAAGTTAGTGGGCGAATTCCAGCCACAACTTCTCCTTTCTAGATTTTCCAACCCAACTCTCTCTCTCCCTTATCTCAGCCAAATGAATCCTTGTTGTCACTTCTCTCTAGTGTCGTCACCTTTTTTTTTTTCTCTCTCTAGTTTTTTATTTTTCGGCTGCAAAAATTTTGCAAGATTTCTTTTTATAATACAAGGCAAACATTAGGTTATTTATACATTACTCGGTCAACCTAAATTATCATTGCAGATGATCTTGAGAAAATCCACAACAATAAGACGTTGACTAACATTGGAGCTTAGTCGATCTAATGACATATCATTACAAACTGACAACTCTTGCGCTTTAAGAGCAAATTGTTGAAGGAAAGTTGTTGAGACGAACCTTCTTGCAATAAAATCAACTGCACTATTACATTCCTTGTACCAATGAATGACTAGAATATTCGAAATAGCATCAAGCAAAGAATTAATATCTTCAATTATGGAAAAAATTCCCCAAGAAAATTTTCAAACTCTATTAATCGAATTGAGCAGAGAAAGATTATATCCTTCAATAATGATATGAGAAAACTTAGAAGCCACCACAACTGAAGACCAAACAAAAGAGAAAACGCTTCAACTTGTAAGACTCTCATAGACGGCAACTCTTTCCTATCCAAACCAAGAAACTACTATGATCTCGTGCTTCTACCAAAAAATTATGATCTTGTGCAATGAAACTTGCAAATGTTGTATAATTTTGTTTTTTTTCAAAGCATCAAATTTTAATTTTATCCAATTTGTAGGAGGTTTAACCCGGGTCATATTGTTTCGCCTTTTCCCGACGGAAGTTTTTATTGGAGCAATCTGATTTGCAGGGCTCCATTGTAGATATTGTGAGAACGCTAAGTCGTCTAGAAGGCGGTTAGAGGTAATCCTTAATGGGCTAAAAATAATAGCATTCCTATGACACCAAACATACCACCATAAAAAGAACAATTGATTAGAGTTGACATTAGATTTCAAAGTTGCATTCAAATTATCCACAAAATCACATGCGAGTTGAATTGAAAAAGCAAGATTTAAATTCGCTCCCAAATTAGAGATCATTCTTTGAGAGAATGGGCAATAAAAGAACAAAGGATTGACCGTTTCAATATCGTTTTGACACAACGCACATCAGTTCGGAACCCTATTAACATATCTATTTAACCGCTCTGTCGTGGGCAGGCAATCAGAACACGATTTACATAAAAAATATTTGATTTTGGGTGGAATGTTAAGCTTCCAAATCCATCCAAACCCTACCAAAGGCCAGGGATGAGAATTAATTACAGACAAAGCTAATTGAACTGAGAAGCAACCATCTGCCTCCGGAATCCAAACAAGATGATCCTCAGCACCACTAATCAGAATCGTATTTGAAGGATAAGGTCAATTATACTCCTTGGAAGAATACGGCTAAGAGCCGAAAGATCCCAAGATAAGTCATGTAAAATAAAATTTGAAACTCGAAGCAAGTGATTAACATTGTCGTAATAATTTGTCAAGTCAGAATTTCCAATCCATATGTTAGAGCAAAAATTAATGTTTTGGCTATTACCGACCATCCATCGAAATCCCAATGAGAAGGGTTGTTGAATACTGAAAAGGCAGCCAAACTGCCAAGATGTAGTGGAAGAAGATTTTCTTTGATATTCAAGCAAGGAACCAAATCCAAGGTACTTATCAGTAACAATCCAAACCAAAATATTTGACAGTTGAGTCATGATTTTCCATAATAATTTCATTTGAAGGTACTTATCGGTAATAATTATTAGCGTGTGCCAGCCCATTCGGCCCTCTGATACCTACTCGACGATTAGACTGTAATGACTCTTCATGTAAGGTTCTTGCTAAATATTCCATTGCTATAACAAAGATGAAGGGAGCAATAGGGTCTCCTTGATGAATTTCACACGAGGGCTGAAATTCTAAACCCGGAGCATTATTGACAACGACTAACATTGAAGACGTCGAAATACACGTCATAACCAAATTCATCCATTTGATGTGAAAGCCGAATTTTAGGAGAATGAGTCTAATAAAGTTCCAGTCTAATTTGTCATAAGCCTTTTCCATATCTAATTTTAAAGTCATCCAACTCAACTAACCTTTTTTCTTTTTATGAAAGGAATGGAAGACCTCATGAGCAATTAGGATATTATCTTGAATCAATCGCCCTTTGACAAAGGCACCATGTAAGGGATGAATAATCCGAGGAAGAATATTAGCTAATCGTGAAAAAAGAGTTTTTGTAATGGTTTTGTACACAGTATTACAAACACATGGGTCTATAATGGTTAATAGTAGTCAGATGATCATTTTTTGGGATAAGAGCAACAAAAGATTTATTTATAAAAGTTAGCATATGGCTAGAGTAGAAAAACTCATTAATTGCAAGAATAAATGATCTGCCAATGATGGCCTAATAATGTTGGAAGAACTCCCCTAGAAAGCCATCCGGGCAAGGAGATTTGTCAGCTGAGAAATTTTGCAAGTTGAAACTACCATTATAAGCATAATGGCAACATATAGTATTAACGGGCTAGTTTGCAATTACAATTGCACAATTTTACAAGAAAGCAATATGCACACGAAAAAACCACTCGCATCATGATACGGACCGCGTCAAAGAGCATTTGTTTATAAGTACCCGATGGCAAGAGAGGAGGCGAGACCGAAATCCAGTCGCATTGTGAAGCGGCTCGCTTTCTCATGTGAGTGAAACACTTCATAAAACATCTTGCAGCCACTTCGTCTTTTTTGTCTCTCCGCCTTTGCATCTCAGATTCCGACCTCTCCCTCTCCACATCTCTTCAAATATATTAGTCCTCTCGGATATTGTTGGATTTCTCTCCAAATAGCCAACGTTTGTGGTGGTGGAAGAATGGTCAGTTGCAGTGTTACGATGGGTAAAGCAGAGGGCACGGTGGTGCAACTGTTGGCAGACATGGTAATGTGGTGGAAGGTGGTGATGTTGTTGGTGATTTGTGAAAAGTCATTAATCTCTCTGGTGTACGTGTGTTGAGAAAAGAGTCACATAGGGGCATCGATTAAGAAGATTGACCATTGTGACATACCATGATTGTTTAGAGGATTAGAAGTGGTCAAAGAAAAGCTAAGTTGAGATTCCGAGACATGCGATGATGCTTGAGCCGTGGTGAGGAACGGGCATGTTGTTCGGATTGGGAGCGCCTACGCCTTAAGCTATGGCAAGTAGAACGTTGTTTGAAAGCCTCAAACTAGCTTGTAAGTTAGTGACATAAGCTTAACTCCTAGCTCAAAGAACTAGCTTGGAAGTGAGCTCAACTAGCTAGGGTATAGCTCAAGTAAGCTCAATTAACTTGTATGTAGTCAACTCAAAATAGCTGAAACTCAGCTCAAGCCAACTCAACTAGTTGGATGTCAACTCAACCAACTGAGGGCCAACTACACTATCTCGATGAGCTAGCTTGGACCTAGGCCATATAGGCCATGGTAGGCAAGCCTATTAGGCTTGGTATTGGGCTAGGATGGGCTGATCCTATGGTCTGAAATTTGGGCAAAATGGATTGCCAACTTGGGCTTGTTTTTGGCTTAATGATGGGCTTTGTCTAAAGCATTTTGGACCAACTTCATGGGCCTTTCAAGGCTGAATTTTGGATGACATTTTGGGCTAAATTAGGGTTTCCTTGGCCGACCATATAAAAGGAGTAAGATAGAGGAATTTGGATAAGGATGAAGGTAGTTATGAAGAGAGAAACCTCCTAACCAAGTTCCTAGATTCTCTTCTAGATTCTCTCAACCTCTCTATCTCCTCTAACTTCCTATAACCACTCCATAAACGTTTTTGGACATCCATATACTTGTCTATATAAAGGAACGGTAGGCGTTTTGTTAATATACAATTGAAAGGAAAAATCGATGGGTTTGGGCATGGTTCTAAGGGAGACATCACACGAAAAAAAAAAACAAATTTCGGTGGCAATCATGGATCGATTCTCTCAAGTCAAGATCAAGGAGGAGTCTCAAGATTCGAACAAGGTATGTGTGTTCTTGATGGAAATCATTTTGCCAACCTTTCACATTGTTGTTTTTTCAGAACGTTTTTATCTCAAAACAATGTTGCATAATACCCTTGGCATAGAATATGGGCAATACTCGTTAAAGGAAAGCTCGATCTAATCGAGTGACGTTGCCTTTATCCATGTCATCTTTATAAATATCGTAAATAGTCGGTGGTGATTACCCTAGTGGTCTAAACCCAACGGGATTACCCTTTGGGTTCTACTAACGAGACTACCCTTTGGGGTCTACTCAAACCGCCTTGAATATCCTTTTGGATCCAAAAGGGCCGACTTTAATTCAACTTTACTTTGCAAATATGCTATTCAACATATCCTAAAATATTAGATGCTAGTTTGGTGGTGGGGCAGTGGTGGATAGTGGTTACGCCTGTGCGATGATGTGCAACGTGGTGGACAATGGATACGTTGGTGGTGGAAAATGGTGATGCTGATGCCAAAAGTGGTGTTGGTGGTGGGGTGGGGTCAGGCAATGGTTGTGGGACCATTGTGGGGCACACAAAAGGTGTTCGTGATGTTCGAGTAGGACACGTTGTCATCTCAACTAGTGTGGTGGGCAAGAGGCGGAGCGGGGGAGGGTCATGTGTGGTCCGGTGACTCTTCAACCCACCGGAAAGTTGAGTATATTACCGGAGGAGCAAGGATAGAAGTCTGTTGGAAACCCCTCTACCGTTCGAATAAATTAGGGCAGAGAAATTAATGTCAATCATAGGTTGAAGAAAGTGAATTCTTTTGTTTTTAAAATAAATCACCCAAAACGACATCATTTTTCTATTCTTAAAAAAAAACGTCTTCGTTTTGTTAAATGATAAAACGATAGATGGAGTTCAACTCTAAAACTCGTGTTCAATACGCAAGAAAGTTACAATTTCAGAATTTTCAATAATGCATCTACTGCATCTTACGTCTCGCAATTTCTCCTTCTGTCTTTCTCGGCTTCTTCGATTCCATAATCCCCTCCCTAAATCGGAAAGTGGCCTCATCCTTTGCGGCGCCCCCGTGGTCGTGGCTGCCTTGCCTGGGCTTGTGGCTTTGCTCTCTCGGCTATGGTTTATTATATTTGGCATGCTAGGAATGCTTGTATTTTTGACGCGAACCTCATCTCGCCCGAGGTGGTGGCTCGCATGATTATTACTCATGTTTTTCGTCTTCTTAATGATCACTTTCCGCTTTGTATGGTTGAGAAATTGTAGTTTGTCTGCATGCTTGTCCATTTGTGCTTGATTTTGCATAGTTTGGAAGGCCGGCGTGCTTGTCCATTTATGTCTCGGATATTAATAGATTGTATATTAGTAGATTGTACCACCCTCTTCGTTAGGGCTCATATTTTGATCGAATTTACCTTTATACCAAGGCAAAATCCCGGCCATCTTCGATTCTCGGCGAGTCGGCGACGACGAGTTGGCACATTCCTTGGCAATCGCTCTCGACTCTCTTTATGCTTTAACAAATTTTAATTGGTTTTTTTATTAAAATTTAAGTTTAATAATAGATATATTAAAACTCCACTTGGCGACTAAGAATTTGATCTTTGTAGTTACAAATTGTGAACAAAAAAAAGAGAATTAATTTAGAAGACTTAAGTAGAAAAAGGAAAATGATTTTAAAATTAATTAGGATTTTTTTATTATTTTAACTTTGAATAGTTGTAGAGGAATTTATTTAGTCAATTGATGGTTGATTCACAATTAATTTGTTGAATTAATTTTTCTTGGGTTTAAATTTTAATTCAACAAATTTTGATTGATTGAATATTTGATGATATGTATTTGTTATACAATATATATTAAATTTGCTTGATATTTTTATTAATTTAATGAATTGAATTTCTTAGAGTGAAATTTGTCTTATTTGTATGTTTAGGTAGAAATATTGATAAATTTGTGGTTCGAAGTAAGAGAGTATCAGTATCAAGCATCGAACCTCCATTTATCGCTAATGAATCTCAAGGTGTCGTTGCAAATGTTGGTAGTTCGGGAAAAAAAAGAATTCAATTAAAGAATACTCATGAAAGTGACATTGTTAGTGATCCGGCATTAATGAAACTGATCATTGAATATGATGCTCGTGTCAGAGATGATATTAGGAGAGAGTATGTAGTTAAGGGTCCTTGTCAACCAATTTCTCATGATTTTCCAAGAAATAATTTCGGAAATAAATCGAGGTGCTTCCAAGTCGAATGGTTTAAGAAATGGGAATGGTTGGAATATAGTGTATCCAAACATGTCGTGTTTTGCTTTTGCTGCTATCTTTTTAAAGGGGATGGCGACAAAAGATCTAGACATGATGCATTTGTGAAAACGTGATTTTGTAATTGGAAGAAGGCTAGTGAGAAATTCAAATACCATGTTGGAGCTATGGATAGTACACACAATGATGCCTGAACATTATTTTTTGCATTTATAGATCAAAGACAAAGCCATACAAGAAAGTGTGTTCTTGAGTACAAGAATTGAATGCCTTATACCACAATAGTTTGATTGCAAGTGTTGATGTTGTTAGATTGCTACTTGAACAAGGGTTATTTTTTCGGGGACATAACGATTTAGTGAACTCCTTAAATAGGGGAAATTTTCTGCAAATTCTTCATTCATTAGTATAACTTGCACAATCACGAAGTTGGGAAGGTAGTGAACGAGAATGCACCTGCAAATCACCAATTTACTTCTCTACAATTCAAAAGGAAAATGTCATAGCATGTGCATCAATGAAAACAAAAGTCATAATCGATGATATTGGAGATAAGTTCTTTTCTTTATTGGTTGACTAGGCTCGAGATAGTTCAGTGAAAGACCAAATTGATATTGTTTTAAGATATGTAAACAACAAGGGACTAGTGATTCAGTGATTTCGTAGGGTTGTGCATGTTGTTGACAATACCTTATTGTCTTTGAAAACTGGTATTCATGATTTTTTTGGCTAAACACTAGTTATCAATCTCTAAGGTGAGAGGTCAAGGATATGAAGAAGCTTTAAATGTGAGGCGATCTTAATGGATTGAAGGCTCTTATATTAAATGAAAATTCAAGTGCAAGGTATATTCATTGTTTTTCTCACCAACTCCAATTAGTTGTTTTGGCGGTTTCACACATGAATCAATGTATGAATGATTTCTTTGGGTACTTTTCTATGATTACGAACATGGTTGGGGATTCTTGCAAAAGAAAAGATGAGTTCGGCAAAAACAACATGAAAATATGGTGGAGAAGTTAGATAATGGTGAGCTTTCTACCAGGAGAGGATTGAATCAAGAAACTACTCTAGTTCGATCGGGAGCTACACAATGGGGTTCACACTATACAATAATTGTTCGTCTTTTATCTTCGTGGTCCTCAATCCTCCAAGTTCTTCACAACATATATCGTGATGGAACCGAAGTGAAAACTCGAGGAGTTTTTGCTAGCTTGGCTGAAAAATGGATAGTTATCAATTTTTGTTTGTTGCTCACTTGATGAATATAGTATTGGGGTTGACAAATGCTTTGTCAAAATCTTGCAACAAAAGGATCGATATTATTGCGGCCATGAGTTTATTTCAAAACACTAAAAGAAAATTCAATGATTTTAGGGAAAAGGGATGGGATGATTGTAACACCCCGTCCGGTGAACCGGGTCGCTACTTAGTTGTAGACCACACCTGGGTCTACAAGAACTAGCGTGACAACAAATTCACCAGTATTGGACCTTGCAACAAAGGCACAATGAGAAAAAAACCAAGAAAAAATCCAACTTATCATTTTTAAAACAACTCGATAACCAATGTGAATGCAATCGACTGCTAGCACTAAAGCCATCCTACTGGCTACCAACATTAACTCAATATTACTATTAACTACAATTTCCTTGCAACTATGGACTCAAGCCCTCAAATCCCACTAAGACACGTCACGTCGAGATCGAGCATCATTGTCCAAGAAGTGATCTCCTGTAACATTTCCCATACAAGAATGTTTACCTAAAACGTTGAAAGTGGAACACATTAGCTAACAATCGTGGTATGACCAAACAAGCAAATCAAACATGTAGAACAATACATAGATTATCAAAATAACGCACCCAGTCATTCATATACATACCAAACTAATATGCACACCAAAACACGTCGTATAATTATATAGACTAGCATATCAATTTTCAAACCAACACTCCATTCCACAATAACAAATAAGAACAAGATTAAACAATGTAATACTCATGCAACATATTTCATACAACCAACAATAATTCCTCCATAATCCAAACCATAATCATTCTCCAATTCAGGCAACCCGAACCTGCCTTCGAAACATGGTACACGGCTAGCGCGCACGCTTAGCTCGTGCCCATTTTCTTTCCCATCACCCTTCTTTCCCAAGCTAAGACTCTACTAGAGCACTTGCCAAAACATTCAAATTTTGAAGGTGACCTCCACACGCCGCATGACTATGTGTGGGGTCTCTTCTCCACCGACTTGCCTGTGTCCATAATCACACCCGTAGAGATCAAGTTGCACAGAGTAAAAACTATTGAAACCATTTCAATAACATTCGAGTATGAAAATATACTAGACAATAATATTCCAAAATAGAGTTCCACACACTCAATTTACTAGCTTAACACATAACATGATTGCAAGCTAAGTAAGTCTAGAAGACTTACCTCGAAACTGGAATTCCAATAGCACAAGTGAAACATGAACTTGACAAATGATTTCCTAAACAACAATATAAGACTTTATAAATGGAAAGACAACTTAGGCTTAGAAAACACAATAAAGGTTTAGACTCAGAATCACTCCATCCCTCAAAGTAACCAAACCCGACAACACGAAAGCCCACACCTCTTATCCATGGATCAACCCACCAACCACGTTATTTTGCCTCCAAAAACAGCCCCATGACAACCCATCCATGCCACCACCAACGACCCACATGCTTACCCACACAACATCAATTTTCAACACCATTCTCGCCCAAAATCCACCAAAACGCCATCTGAGATTTCCCAAGCAACCCACCATAAATCAACCACTAAATCAAGTCTCCTTTACCCGAAACCTCACACAACTCAACAAGAAAAACAAGGAAAGAAAAATCACCAAAAGTGAGGAGAAGGACGAGCCTTGTCTTCCGGTGGAAGGGGCAACCAACAACAAGCGAGAAGGTGGTGACAAAGTGGTTTAATGGTGGAAAGAACAAAGAAATGAGAGGAAGGGAGAGAGGCACAAAAATGGGAGGAAACCATGGCTTTCTCAAGGCACCTTAAGCCTTTATATAGAAGAAATGGAAGAAGACAAATTCGGTTTGGCTTGTATAAGAGATAAAGATCATGCACACAAATCTAGAAGAAATATTGAGAAAGAAGGATAAGCATGCACACAAATCTAGAAGATAAGATAACATGACACGAATATTGAGAAAGAAAGATAAGCATTACACAAAGATTGAGACGATAGAGCACATGGTACGAATATCTAAGAAAACGGATAAGATCAAAACTTTTACAAGTCTATCTTCAACCTATTAATATACGAGATTACTTAACGACTAAGAAATGAACTAATGGATAATTTTGACACTAATTTTTTTGTAATATATAAAATCTTGGTAAAAACGAGGTTATCCGAGATTACTTAATAACGAAGCAATCCCGACACGAATTTCGAGAAACATTAAAATATCAAAATATTTCCGAATATTACATTCTACCCTCCTTAAAGAGAGTTTCGTCCCGAAACTTCCTCAAATATACGCAAACCTATAACGAATCCTACAGTTTCACAACCTCTTTCCCTTAAAGGGATCTAATTGCAAAACGAGTAGCTAATCGCAAGAGAACAAATCACATTCTATACTAGCATAACCACTAACAAACAATCAACCAAGTCAACACGAATAAGCAGATCAAACAAAGCACATATTAGTTTAGGCTTTCTAAGAGTTCAAAGGGAGGTTTATTACAATGACTTCTTAAGAAATACCAACGACTTTTCTGCCAAGAATCATATTGTCATTGCTAACATGTTAGATATTGTTCAAGGACGTTTTTAGTCTAGAGATGTTATAACTTTGACCACACTTTCAATTTGATATATTTCATGAGGTACTTTATTATTTCTCTATCAACTTTCAACTATTCTGTATTTTTATTAATTGTTATTAATAAAAGGCTAAACTTATTATAAAGATGACATGGATAATAGGAACGAGTCACTCGATTTGATCGAGCTTTACTTCAATGATATTGCCCCTATTCTATGCCAAGGGTTATACACAATATTGTTGTGAAATAAAACGTTCCAACAACAACAATGGAAAAGGTTGGCAAAACGATTTCCATCAAGAACACACATACCTTATTAAGATATTGAGACTCTTCCTTGATCTTGACTTGAGAGAATCGATCCATGATAGCCAACGAAATGTGTTTGTTTTTCGTGTGAATTCTCCCTTAGAACCACGCCCAAACCCACTGATTTTGTCATGAAATAGTAAGCCAACATGGATTCCCATCATGCCTTTATATAGACAAGTATATGGCTGTCCAACAATGGTTATAGAGTGGCTATAAGAAGTTAGAGGAGTTAGAGAGCTTAAGAGAATCTAGAAGAGAATCTAGGAAGTTGGTTAGGAGATTTCTCTCTCCATAACTACCTTCATCCTTATCCAAACTCCTCTCTCTTTCTCTCCTTATATGGCTAGCCAAGGGAACCCTAATTCAGCGCATAACGCCGTCCAAAATCTGCCTAGAGAGGCCCATGAAGTTGGTCCAAAAAGCTTTAATCAAAGCTCAAAAACAATGGCTGGCCAAGGGAACCCTAATTCAGCGCATAACGCCGTCCAAAATCTGCCTAGAAAGGCCCATGAAGTTGGTCCAAAAAGCTTTAATCAAAGCCCAAAAACAAGCCCAAGTTGGCAATCCATTTAGCCTAAATTTCAGCCCATCCTAACCCTTGTCCATGCCCAATGGGCTGGCTCACCGTGGCCCACATGGCCTTGTTCCAAACTAGCATAGCTAGGTACCAAGCTAGGTCACTGAGCTAGTGTAGCTATCCTTCAACTGGTTGAGCTGACATCCAGCTAGTCGAGTTGGCTTGAGTTGAGTTTCAACTAGTTTGAGCTAACTATAAGTTAATTGAGCCTACTTGAGCTAAACCCTAGCTAGTTGATCTTACTTCCAAGCTAGTTCATTGAGCTATGAGCTAAGTTTAGCTTATGGAGATAACTTATCAGCTAGTTTAAAGCTATCAAACAATGTTCTAGCTTTCGTAACAATGTGCCAAGCTATTCTCAAGCTTTGGTCCTTGTCTAAGACATTCACCAAGCTTAGAGAAGCTACCATTAACTCATACAAGATTGCACAAAGCTAACTTTCATTCTCTCCTTGCTTAAAACACATGTCCCTAGCTTGGTTGATCTTCAAGACGAGTGCCTGACTCCTCGTGCCAAGGCTAAGGCACGCCGCAACTCCGTCTCTTAGCTTCTAAGCCATCCTCGATCCAACATAAGCACTAGACTTGCCATAGCTTAAGGCGTAGGGGCGCCCCATATGAACAACATGCTCATGCCATGGCACGGCTCAAGCATCGATGCGCCCATACTGAGCGTCGTGCCCATGCCGCGCCCTTCGTACACGAGGTTCCAACGCCTCAAGCGTCGTCGCATTTCTCGGAATCCCAACTTAGCTTTTCTTTGACCGCTTCCAATCCTCTAAACAATCATGGTATGTCAAAAAGGTCAATCTTCTTAATCGATCCCCCTATGTGACTCTTTTCTCAATGCATGCACACAAGAGGGATTGATGACTTTTCACAAATCACCAACATGGTGGGCGGTCTTAGTGGGGATTTTGACGTAGCCAAGGCAACCATCACTCCTAATGACATTGATGAGTTGATCTGAGTGTGTTTTGCTGGACCAATTGCCTAAAATAGGGCCAAGAAGATTCCAGAAGGAACAAAGGCATTATTGGTGCATTCAACAATTGTAATCCATGAATGTCAGAACAAGAAATCATTTATAATGATTCACAACCGATCCAACTCAATAACGAGTGGTTTATCAAGAGAACGGGTTGATTCCAAGCTCATAAAATGAAGACGTGTTGGGCCATGTAGATGGGGCTTTATGGATGAGTTTGATGACTTATTTTGGGCCTTGTTAGCAACACTTTCGTAACGTAGAAGCATGACATTATCTATCTTATTTTAAGGCTGAATTTAGTAATTGATTGAATAAGAGATAGTGACATATTTGCATTGGTCAAGCATTGACTTTTACTATATTCTATGAGAGGATATTCTATCCTACTATATTTTCGAATTTTCGAATTTATGTACATATTATTTGTATTTTTGGCCATAATTTCTTTACGTAGCTAAAAAGGAGTTTTTGATATCTTTTCTTTAATTTTATTAAGAGTATTGTTGAGTCGGCGTTAGGAACTCACATTCATTAACACCGGAACAATGATTTCAGTTTTGATAATGACAAATGTCATAGGAACTAATGATCTTTGCCAAGTATTTTTAAGTATACAAGTTGCGCGTCGCTTAGCAAAGATACAGAGAGACAAGTTCAGAAGGCATGGGAACTGAGGCAATGAAAGTTCCCATGTCAAGGGAACTCGATCAAGATGCGACCAAACTCAGAATGTACCAGAGTACCCAAGGAGTAGGGAACTGAGTGAACTGATATTCACCTTTTTAGTCATGTTTTTAGGGTGTGTTTTGTGTGTTTGAGTCTTTTCTTTTAGTTTTGTGTTTTGTTTTAAGTCGTTTGTGTATATTTTCGTATTTCCTTAAGATATGGAGTCTACATAAGCTTTGGTGGTATTTTTATAGGTTTTGGAGCTGTTTTGGAACAACTTTTGAGAAAAGAAGCAAAGCTAAGGAAAAGCTTTAGGAATGAAGTCCTATATTGATGTTTTACTCTCAGTTACAAGCCTGTTTTCAATGCTGAAGGAGGTCGATAACGAGGTTGCAGGGGTCATTACCGAGATGTACAAGGTCGGTAATGAGGTGCTCAACAAAAGAAGAAAGCCGAGAATTCAGCAAAGTTCTACCGACCCCGTGGGGGTCGTTACCGAGGCACTGAAGGTCGTTAGCGAGCAGCAGAGTCGGCACATTTAATGCACTTCTATCCTATATCTTTTATGTATTTAGATAGTTTTAAGGGATATATCTTTTAGAGATTTATTGCCTTATATATAGCTTTAGATATATTAGTTTTCTCTATAAATACTCTTGTCCTAGCCTTTGTTTTGGGAGAACACACGATCCATCATTAGTTTAGAGGAGGAGGAGAGAAGAGAGGCGTGAGAGATAGAGATAGAGTAGAGTTTAAGATTTCTTGGAAGACAAGTTTTGTTTTGGATTACGTATGTAAGTCTTTTCTTAATTCAGTTAATTGTTTTCTAATCATGTTTACTAAGTAGTCTTCTTCTCTAAGATTGAGGTTAACCCAACAATGGTTATATATGCTTGCTCTTGATCATGTTTTGATTGTTTTTATCATAATTCTTCTCTCTTTGTTCTTATCTCCTTGAAACGAAAGTGGATAGGAATTTCTCATTCATAGTTGAAGCAAAAGCGAAAACCTTGAATCAGAATAGTCAATTTAGGGTTTTGAAGCGAAAGCGGATTAATCCTAGTTGAAGTAGAAGAGATAGATAGTAATTTATTTGATTGAACGAAAGTTAGTTGATTTACTTGCTATTAGCTGACGAAAGTTGACATCTTTATGTGATAAAAGCATGATCTTTGTTTTTTATGAGTGTTGGCATTGCATGATTGTTGTTGTGGTGATACCTTATCCTTAGATTTTCTCTTTTATTGATAAAAATCCTTGCTTTTCTCTCTTACTTGCACTCTAAGTAAGAACAGAACTTGATATTGACTTTCTCCTGTGGACGAACCTGACTCCCATGTACTCAGCGGGGTCTTGATTATAAATTTATTTGTTGTCAAGAAACCCTCTGAACAAATTGGTGCCATTGCCGGGGAGATTTCAATTGTGCCAAGTTTTGTTCTTTTAGCGTTTTTCGGGACACTATCGAGTCGGTAACGACCCCCTAGGGTTGGTACCGACCTCAACAAACCCAATTTTCTTTTCTTTTTCTGTTCGTTTTTAGTACATTGTTGAGTCGGTAACGACCCTACCCAGGTCGTTGCCAGTCAACAAAAATCACTTTTTCCTTTTCAGTGTTTGTTTACGGGATCACTGCAGGCTCGTTACCGATCCTCTGGGCCTCGGTACCGACCCTCCTCTGAGAACCTGTTTTGCTTTTGATTTCATATTTGTTTGTCTTTGTTCACAGTGTACGCCAGTTGAACGACCCCTATTACCTCGTGATCGAGCCCTTCTCTGAACAATCTAGGTGAGTCTTCTTGCACAGTTTTGTTCGACTTTGGTCATGATCCCTTCCCCTATCCTTTTTCTTTATTACATGCTAATATGCATACTATAGAAGAGTCGAAGCCTCCTTGGTTTTCAGATTTTTCTAACCCTTGTGTAGGACTTCCAAGCATATTGATTAATTATAGAGGTCCACATCTTTTGGAGAGAAGTTTTGAAGCTTTTCCATCCAAGTATGGGGTTTCTTTTGATCCCGACAATGTTGGATGGAAGCCGCCCTGATCTGCCAAGGTAAGTTCGTCGGGCTAACGACGTTAAAAATAGCGCTTACGGGAGGCAACCCACTTTTAGTTTTTGCTTTCTATAAATCTTTTTTCTAGCTTTCTTTTGACTTTTTTTAGGTACAAGAAGTTAAGAAGTGATAAACAGAAGAAGAAATCAATCAAAGACACTCGGTATAAGAGCAACAATGAGAAATCGGTGTACAACTAGTCCGGTTCGGTAACAACCACCTCGGGTCGGTACTGACCTCTACAGAACCGAGAAAATTCGACTCCTAAGTGATCAATGGTTTCAAACAGCTTCAGTTTTATTTTGTGAGTTCCCTTTTCTTGTCCTCTTTATTCTTTTTATGTTTTTAAACAGTGAGGACACTGTTTGGCTTAAGTATGGCGTGGGGGAAAAGGAAATTTAGTTTTTTGTGTTTGTGTTTGTGTTTTTAGGATTGATAATATTCCACTTAGATGTCCTATGATATGCTTTAACTTCCTTGATCATGTAATTTCATAGCATGTTTGGATAGCTTTTCCTGAATCATGTTGAAAATTTGTTTTTATGTGGATACTTAGCATGTGATGAAATTGAGCACATATGATCTTAGGTAGAAGTGACTTTAAATACAACAAAAATTGTTACCTAGTGAGTTGTTTTTGGCCTTATAGGGAGAACATAAAAAATCCCTCTTCTTTTCTTGTGTGATTTACTCTCCTTATGCATACTATCTCTTGTCATTGATATGGTTATCTATTTCTTGAAGCCTTTATGAGATAGTAGTTCATTGCATATGAAATCATATGATGGAGAACTTATTTATTTAACTTTCTTTTTATCCTTTCTTTTTACCTACCTTATCATTATCCTATTTTTGAAACCAATTTGAGCTTTAAAGATTTTATCTTTAGCTCCAGAAAATTTTTTCCTAGCCGATGAAAGGTTGACCCTATTCAGGGTTAGGACTTAGTGTTGGTTATTGTGATGGTTTTGTTGATAAGAGATGTATTGGTTCAATTGTCGGGTAATATGGGTTGGGTATTTGAAAGTCTTGAAGTTTATCATGTAAAAGGAGTTTGGTTCTCTGAATTCACTTGCAAAAGAAGTGAAAGTAAAGAGCAAGAAAGAAAGAAAATTGATGAGCAGAACTCGTTACCGACCCTGGTAACTTTGGTATCGAACCTCCCACAGAGAAAAAAATGAAGATGAAAGGGGAAGAAGAAGCTAAAAAAGGGGGTTGAATAGTAAACGTGTGCATGAGTCAAATTTCCTTGTTATTTTGAGCAAGATTAATTGAGATTTTAATTAAAGGGGTTGAAGAGTTGAAGTGTGCATAATGTTAAGTGAGTTTGGTATGTTTTTTGAGAGTTTTGGTGAGTTGTATTGGAGAGTTTAAGAGTCTATATTCCCGGATTTTTAGCACCACAAACCGAAATATATCCACGCCTATTTGTTATTACCAAGCCTCATTACAACCCGACCGAATGGAAGCTTCTATGAAAGTTTCATTGAGCCTAAGTTCTCTTGATGATTTTTATGTGTTTTCACATCTCT
Organism: Fallopia convolvulus; assembly: GCA_964016875.1. NCBI lineage: Eukaryota > Viridiplantae > Streptophyta > Magnoliopsida > Caryophyllales > Polygonaceae > Fallopia > Fallopia convolvulus. The sequence goes on along the minus strand of OZ024734.1, from coordinate 28,180,376 downwards.
AGTGGAGAGTTTGGTTATATAAGTAACAATGACTACGTTAATTTTTGCATATTGGATTGAGTTGAGAGTTGTTATTTTAAGCCTAAACAATTGAGAGTTAAGAGAAACACATTACCCTTGTGAGGTTGGATTTTAAGTTGCTTTTGCTTGAGGTTGCTCTAATATGTGTGATGCTGTTAGAATCACTTGTCTATCTATTTCTACTTGAGCTTTGATGTTGCTTTTTGATAAGGGTATTGACTTGAAGAATGTGTTGTTGGTTTTGGTTGATGTCTTGTTGATTGCTTGAGGACAAATGAGTCTAAGTATGGGGTATTTTGATATCCACCCTTTTAGTCGTGTTTTTAGGCTGTTTTTGTGTGTGTTTGAGTCTTTCTTTTAGTTTTGTGTTTTGTTTTGAGTCGTTTCTATAGGTTTTCGTATTTCCTTAAGATATGGAGTCTACATAAGCTTTGGTGGTGTTTTTATAGGTTTTGGAGCTATTTTGGAGCAACTTTTGAGGAAAGAAGCAAAGCCAAGGAAAAGCTTAAGGAATGAAGTCCTATGTTGAAGTTTTACTCTTAGTTACAAACCTGTTTTCAATGCTGAAGAGGGTCGATAAAGACCCTTTGAGGATCGATAACGACCCTTTGAGGATCGATAACGAGGCTACGAGTGTTGTTACCGAGGTGTACAAGGTCGGTAACGAGGTGCTCAACAAAAGAAGAAAGTCGAGAATTCAGCAAAGTTCTACCGACCTTGTGGGGGTCGGTACCGAGGCACTCAAGGTTGTTAGCGAGCAGCAGAGTCGGCGCATTTAATGCACTTTTATCCTATATCTTTTATGTCTTTAGATAGTTTTAAGGGATATATCTTTTAGAGATTTATTTCCTTATATATAGCTTTAGATAGATTTGTTTTCTCTATAAATACTCTTGTCATGGCCTTTGTTTTGGTAGAACACATGATCCATCAATAGTTTAGAGGAGGAGGAGGAGAGAAGAGAGGCGTGAGAGATATAGATAGAGTAGAGTTTGAGATTGCTTGGAAGACAAGTTTTGTTTTGAATTCGGTTTGTAAGTCTTTTCTTAATTAAGTTAGTTGTTTTCTAAGGTTGGGGTTAACCCAAAAATGGTTATGAGCACCCGAAATCAGCAAGCCATCCAGGGGGTCGGGGCCATTCCCCCAACCCAGTCAATAACCTCAAAACCCATGCTTTCTCTTGATCATTTTTTGATTGTTTTTATTTGAAACGAAAGTGGTTAAGAATTTCTCATTCATAGTTGAAGCAAAAGCGGAAACCTTGAGTTAAAATAGTCAATTTAGGATTTTGAAGCGAAAGCGGATCAATCCTAGTTGAAGTAGAAGAGATAGATAGTAAGTTATTTGATTGAACGAAAGTTAGTTGATTTAGTTGCTATTAGTTGACGAAAGTTGACACCTTATGTGATAAAAGCATGATCTTTGTGTTTTATGAGTGCTGACATTGCATGATTGTTGTTGTGGTGATACCTTATCCTTAGATTTTTTTCTTCTATTGATAAAAATTCTTGCTTTTATCTCTTACTTGTGCTCTAAGTAAGAACATAACTTGATACTAACTTTCACCCGTGGACGAACCTGACTTCCTTGTACTCAGCGGGGTCTTGATTATAAATTTATTTGTTTTCAAGAAACCCTCTCAACATGAACCAAAAGTTCCCACAAAACCATCCAAAGGTCTGATGTGATTCAAGAGTTGACAAGTTTCAAATTCAAACAAAGTCACATGTCAACCTTAAGGATCAAGCTTGGAGGGCAAGGCAAAAGGGCCATTTAGGACAAATGCCTCAAATGAATTAGGGTTGAATATCACTCCTATATATACCCTTGAACAGTGACCTTGCCCACTAATTTTCACAATACACATTTTTCCAAACACGCAGAGAGAGAGAGAGAGAGAGAGAGAGAGAGAGAGAGAGAGAGAGCTTACCTGAGAAGACCATTCAAGTGGTGAAAAGTCCCCGACGGTGAGCTCAACTCGACGACGGTGAAAGGGAAAAAAAGGAAGTTCCCAGATCCAATGGAACTAGATTGTAGAGACAGAAGGTTGTAAGGTTTGCGTTTTCTTTTTCTTTTGATTGTGAACGTTCACCAGTGTTGGGGTTGAGAGAGTACAATAGTGTTGTCTAGGGAGAGAGTCCTTGTAGAAACAGAGAAGTTTGTAAACACTGAAGGGAACTAAGCTATAAAAGAAAAGGGAACTCATTGAAAATCCTCCAAGAGGAGGTAGAGGTTTAGCCACGTGGTTAGTTGATCGTAGTGGGGTTCCTCTATAAGGAATTGTCTCTTCCGCTTTTATTTACTTGCTTATTTATTATTTCCGCCGCGTATGGGAGCTATCCAATACAGTTGCCATAAACGTTTGAACTAACCTCGATCCAACAAGTATTCTAGATTTCTTATCTTCTAAGGCCTTTTAGTTATCTAAAGGCTTAGTTGATAAGGAACATTGTTCTAAAAGTGCTAGGTGGACCCTAGGCAGAGAGGGACCGCCAGCGCCTAGGCGGTCTAAACGGGCACCTAGACAGACAAGACGTCTCCTAGACGGGTTGGAAGGCTATCGGGCTAGCATCTTCTAGCATATAAGCGAGGCCTAGACGGAGTTAGGCGGGGATTTTTAGAAAAGTGGTAAGGAAGCATATGTAAGTAGTTTTTATATTATTATATTAGTCTAGAAGCTAAGGAAAATGGTGAAATTTCCCTTGTATGGGCTGACCTAGCCCGATTCCTTGTGCCATAAGTTTAGGTCTAGCTAGTTTTCATTATTTGAACTTATGTTATGTCTTTCAATTAACCATATTTGAAAGGGAGATAAACCTTAAGGTATTTATCTATCTCTTGGGTCCAAAACTCTTGTCTTCTTGCTTCTTATTGCTCATGATTTTGTTTCATTCCAAACATACCAAAATGCGTTCATAAAAATAAGTGAGAAAGAGAGAGTCGAATTTGAGTGTTCTAGTTCTGATCACCGACAACGACAATCGAGTTAGGTTTTAGATTAGGTAATTTAACCACACTATTAGAACCTACGAAAAACTCGAGCGATGGCTTAACGGCCTTGACAACAAAATGGAGGGGTGGATGTGAAGGTGGTTGGCGGTGGAAAATGAGAGTGGTGGTGAAGATAGCCGAATAAAGAGGCCAAATAAGAAATAAAATTAAATTTGGAAGAAAAAAAACAAGAAGATACGCTTGCTTAATTTTTTATATTTACAAGTGAACATATCAAAAACCTATAAATGTAACACTTTGTTGTGAACAGTATTACCTTCGGCTTGTGAACAATATTTTTTACTTGCAAATTTCCGTGGCTGGCTTCGGCTCGACATAGTAGTCGGTTTGGTTAGCTTTATATCAAAACACCCCAGATTCATTTCTCATTCCTTCCTCGTCTCCTTTTAGTTTATATGTTTTTTCTTGTTGATCTTCTTCTTCCTTCCTACCTCATTTCCGTCAACAAACTGCTCTCTCATCTGCTTTAATTTGGATTTTTGCTTCATTAGCCTTTCTGATTTTGCTGGTCTTTGTGGGTGCTCTTCGTTTTGCTCGCCGAGCCATTTACACTCCCTATCGACTGTTATTCGTTTTCGGGTTTTGTTGCGCTTGTATCGTTCTCGTGGAATCTCCAATCTCGCTCTTAGGTTTAAAGTATTTTTCCTATGTGTTCATTCTTGTTCTTTTCTGAATTAAGGGTTTCATTATTTGTGGGCATAAAATTAGGGAAATATAGGGTTTCGAGATGTGGGTTTCTTTAGCCAAATTTTCGGATTAGGTTACTTAATTTTGGATTTAGACACTATGTTATTTTAATCTCAGCGAGTTCCTAATGCTTACTAATTGGGTGACATTAGTAGTAATTTCATTCAAGTAATACACTCAACTTAAGTTTTCCAAAAGAAAAGAGGGGGAAAGACACATTATTTTCTGAGTCTCCTACGATTTATTGGCCTTGAAAATTAAAGTTGGCATGTTTATCACCATGTTTAAATTTCTTTTCATTTGATTTCTAAATTGTAATGCCTACAATGGTTTGGAGTTTCTTAAATTAGTGCTATTTTTGGTTTGGAAATTTAGGATAAGGTATATATACTATGTAATAATTGTACATGATTTTATGCAGCTTGAAATGAAGGACGACAAAAAAATGGGCTTAATGAATTAGACAAATTACAATCCGACAACAACTTCAAATTAAAGTAGAATATCATATAGAGCTCTTTAATCAGTGTACATGATTTATATGTAGTGAGTTTTCCATCAATATTATACAAGTTGTTTTATACCCCCACTATAAGATCTTCTTTTGCTCTAACTGAGGGTGTTCCAATGGGAAGCTAATAGGTGCAAATGTCTCTTGTGATGCCTATTGTATAATCTTCCTGCAGTGCTTTGCCCTCAGGATCAAACTGTTTGCAAAACGATTTCCCTTTCTTCGTCGGTAGCTCACGTTATAAGTATACTTTCAAACTACCTCTACTGTATTAAGTATCTTGCTTTTAACTAGAATGTTCTTTATAGCTTTATCACAATTATGTACATAGTCTGCTCTATAGTCATTGGATGGAGCGAATGAATAAAGTGTTTATTTGATGAAAAGGTTTAATTATTGAATTCCCAAATAGTTGTGCCAAATGCTAAAATGACAATCTTTAGTGAAAATAGAGTAGAATTTAGTTATAACAAAAACTCATTTTTCTCGTTCTAAAATTAATGATGTACAAAACTTGTTGTATAGGTACTAGAAGAAAGTAGCAAAGTTAACACAAGAGTTTACTGCTTCTTCCAATGAAGTAATATCCGACAACCTAACTTCTTTCTCACGAATTAATTCATCATTCCTTTTTGTAAAGTGGTACACTTTTTAAATTCTAGGTGGATCGGGAGACAATATCTTTGATTTGAACTGTTCGGGTTGGTGGTACTAAGGAGCAAGAATTAGATAAGTAAGTCATGTGATTGCTTGAAAGTTGTGTTGTTTACTGTTTAAACATAATTGAAGAGGCTAATTGTAATATCCGTATTTATTTTAAGTCGCGTAAGTCGGAAAAGAGTATTTATTAGGTAAAACCTATTTAATAATTCGTGTGAACTCCTAGTTAGTAATTAGTTTATCTATATGATAACTAATTAGAATAATTGTTAATAATCAGTTTATCCATAGGATAATTAATTAAAATAATTATATGTAATCTTAGTTCTATCTAAGAAAAATATGTTCTTTTAACCAAAAAAAAAATCTATCTTCTTAGTTAATTTAGAAGATAAACTTTTGATCTTATCTACTTAAGCACCGATTTCTTATCCTACATAACGGAGCAACTTGATCCCGTTCTTCTTAAGTTCAACTCAATCCCGATGGAACTGACCAACAAAGAGTACCCGAGGTCCAACTTTAACCAAAACCGGCCGGTGTTTTCAAAATGTTTTCACTAGGGTAGACATATTGCATATAGGGGGTAGGTGACACGTCGCAACTCCGCCACCATCAGCCGAAGGACCTCGCGTAGAATAGTAAGTTTCTATAAAAATAAGTTTAATTGTTTCTAAAATGGCGGTTCGAGGACGAACCATTTTCTTAGAGGGAGGTATTTGTAGAACTTGACAATAGGTCTAGTAGTCTCTTAATTATTCCTTGGTCACTTCAGTTCCGTTCATTCCTAAGTTTCGAGGACGAACCTCTTTAAGGGGGAGAGGTTTGTGAAAACCTCGAATATCTTTTCCTTCGCGTAAAAGTTTCGGGACGAAACTTTCTTAAGGGGGGTAGTATGTAATATCCGTATTTATTTTAGGTCGCGTAAGTCGGAAAAGAGTATTTATTAGGTAAAACCTATTTAATAATTCGTGTGAACTCCTAGTTAGTAATTAGTTTATCTATATGATAACTAATTAGAATAATTGTTAATAATCAGTTTATCCATAGGATAATTAATTAAAATAATTATATGTAATCTTAGTTCTATCTAAGAAAAATATGTTCTTTTAACCAAAAAAAAAATCTATCTTCTTAGTTAATTTAGAAGATAAACTTTTGATCTTATCTACTTAAGCACCGATTTCTTATCCTACATAACGGAGCAACTTGATCCCGTTCTTCTTAAGTTCAACTCAATCCCGATTCTCTATTCTTTTTCGGAGGAACCGACAACCAACGTTTTAGCGCCGCCTTCAACCTCACCTTTCCCGTCATCTTCTCCGGCGAGCCCAATCGCCTTGTCTTCTTCGGCGGATCTGTGTCATCCCTGGCGTCGTGTGTTCCTAATTTTTTTTTTTTCGGTAAGTTTCTGTAGTCCCCTATTCCGGCGGTCGTCGGTGACTTGTCCTCCTTTCCTCACCCCCTTTTCTCGTGATCTTAGTAGCACGGTTCTGCGGAAGCACCTTCCTCGCCCCGATCGACTACGACCATCGTCTTCCATAGCTGGTAAGCCGCGTCCATCCCCGGTTGTTCTTCTTTTATGGGTATGTTATGTTTCGGGGTTTTCGTTGAACAAGGGTCAAGCGCAGGTCTTAGGTTGGAGTTCTTGCTGTTTGTACAACTATTAGATGAGTTAGTAGGAATCGGATGGTGAGATAAGCGAACTTTCGATTTACTTGTAGGAGTAGAAATCAAACCATTAGCTTAGTATATTGACAGTACATGGGTCCTTTTTAGTGTTGGTGAGATAGAGGGGTTTTCGGTTTCGGGATTGTTGACGGTTCCGGGTTGGGGAGGACGTTCGTTCAGAATGCTGCAAATATGGGTTTGTACAGGCGTGGTGAAATACTGTTAATCAAATAGTATGTACTAGTTAATTAATTGGTTTGGGTTTGAACGGTGTGAACAGTGCTAGATTACATGTTTCGATTTTAAGATGATAAACATTCATTGTTGTACAATTAATTTAAGGATAGTTAAATTTATGTAGATTGATATAGATAAGTACGTGAGTGATGTGAGGGTTTATAGTAGTACATATGTATACACGTTGGAGTTTTGACGATAGTGGGTGTTTAAGTCAAGTTGTACTTAAATCTAATTTCATTAAGATAATCCTTATGCTATCATGATAGTTAGTAATTAAAATAAAATGTAGGGAGATGGGTTCGATTTTATCAATGGGTAATTTAATTTTAATTTGGTTGAGTTTCTGAGAGTAATTCTTTTAATATTTGATGGTGATATATTAGTTTTGTTATTTTTGGTTTAGGGAATCTTGTTGCTCGGGTTCTTTACCTATTGTATTCATTAGGAATTCTTCATTGGAGGTAAGTCGTTTTTCGACTTGCTCGGTTCTTTTCTCCCTTGTTAGACTGCGTATCGATATTGTAGGACGGGTTTTGGGAACTAGTCCCGAATACTTTTTAAATTGTTTTAAACTCCTTGTGTGTTGTGTGCGTTAATGATTTTAAATATGTTTTTATCGGAAATTATTTTGGAACGTCTTCTCTGTGTTGGTACCGTTTCCGACATGGCCCATCGTAGCTGGTGTTGAGGAAGTGTTGGCTACTTTGACCCGTGTGACTGGGAAAATCGTGCCCCTTCAATACGAAAATTATTATCTGTGTGTTTTTGGCAAGTGCTCCAGTGGAGGCTTAGCCAGGGGTTAGAAGGGAGATTGTGAAGTGGAGTGGGAGGGCCTGCCTCTGCACTCGGCGCGGTGATGAGCGCCTTGGAAGTCGGATTGCGGAAAAGGAGGAATTGCTTTGCTATGGGATTGTGATTGTGAATGCGTATGTGACTTGTGAAACTGATATAACTAATTTAGGTATTGGCCTTTAGAGTTATGATTGCGACTGTGGATTTGTATGCTGACTTTAGATAAATGATTTCAAAGCGTTTTACAGTTTCCATATTCTTTCTAACTTGGTAGATTAGACGCTGACCCTTCGGGGAATATTTTTCAGTTCTAGGTATGAATCAGGGAGCCGTGCAAGAACCGAGGCAAGATGGCGGGTCGGAGCGGTAAAGAGCGCGTGTCATAGTGGGATTGGTTATATTAGTATATTATATTAGTTAGAATATTGATTTTAATATTTGTTAGACGGAGTTGGTATATTGTTTCGGTTATTATCTTTCAGTTCAGATAGTTCAGTTTCAGTAGGCGTTATGACGTATTTGACTATTTATAATTTTTTGGGGATTCATGCATGATACGTTTTTCTAAGTTTTATTAAATAAAGGTTGGATGTTTTATTATGTTTTCTCGTCGTGCCCGAGTTGTAAGGTCCTACAGTGTAGTTGTCAACCTAAATAATAGTACCTGGTAAGGTCTATTCCCCAGTAGCGCCTCGACGGAAGTCGGGCTGTTACACTAATGGTGGTTCATTGTGATAGGTGCAAGATATGGTTGCAAAAATTAGCTGATATAAGGTTGCGACAAGGTGCTGCATATGGATTTTGGAGTATGTGCTTTAACCACTCAACTCAGGTAAGGCACAATAGTAATGGAGCTATTCTTAATAGGATATTCTTTCTGAACTTGATAGTAATGGAGCTATTCTTAATAGGATTTTCATTCTGAACTTGACTTGCATTTGGAAGCACATTAATAAAAAAAAATTTAATAGCATTTGCACTCCCTTTTACTATGAGAAATAAAAAAAGCATTCTCTCCTTGGCTTCAAAAAAGGACAAAGCTTGATTACTTGTTTTCAAATTTGGCATGCCTCTTTAGTTATTTTTGTTGCTGCAATGAATGTGTATTTTTTTGTCCTTTTGGTTGTGCATTGCATTAAATTCTCTTTTTTCATCTTCTAATTTGTACTTTAGAAAAATGAACTTGTTGAAGTTGATGGTTCAGATTCTATATATTTCACCTTTTTTTATCTGTCGCCCTTTATCATAGCTTGGTTTTTACTTTTTAGCACTTAACTAGATCTAAAATTGAATAGTGTTTTGCTTTGCTTAGTAAGCACTACTCATTTTTTGATGTAGTGAAGCCAGCCATGTCTCCTACCGACGTCGATGAGTTCATTCGAGTGTCATCTGATGGACCAATTACTAGGAGTCGGGCTAAGAAAATTGCTCAATGGACAACGGCGATCTTAGATCGATTGGCAGCTATTGTTGAAGGGTCCAACAAGACAAGATGGGTCACTTGCATTCGACATCAACTGAGCCCAAATTCAATGGATTAATTCAATTGGGCGAGCTTCATGTTTTATTTCCTTATTTAGAAACATGGAATAACTTATCTCACTTTAGGGCTGAAGCCTGAATTTAGTAAGTGACCCGGTGAGTGAGTTGTTACATGGGTCAAAGTCAACTCTTTGACTTGACCAATCTAAATAATGAAAATTTTCAGTTTATTTATTTTATTATGGACGATTTTTATTTATGTTATTTGATGGAGATTTCGGCCATAAGCTTATGTTAGTGGTTGATAATCTCTCTCCTATGTTTTATTCTATGTTTTAGATATTTATAGTTTGTTAGGATATTTTCCTTAATTAAATAAGTCAGATAAGTCCTTATTTGATTTATTTAATTTAAGGGAGATCTAGTTAGTTATAACTAGATATTTTATTATATCTTTGGAAGCAAGAGATGGACTGATTTACCCTTCTAGGGTCAACCATGATGTTACTTGCTCTCCGAGGAAGACAATGTGTATTGCCTTTAAATACTTTGCAATTTCCATTCAATAAAATTAGCCTGGAATTAGATAAATCCTAAATTGGTTTTATCTAGTCCTTGGGCCACCAAAGACTCGTGTTTGCAATTGCTTTAGCCGATCACCGTCATCAATCTCTCTCTCTCTCTCTCTCTCTCTCTCTCTCTCTCTCGTGTTAATTCAATTTGAGTTATTGTTTTGATCAATTAGGTTGTTCTAAGTTGATTGTTAAAGATCAAACTTAGTTAATCGATTGGATTTAGCGTTAGAGCCAATCCGATTGAACTATCAAGTTGATTATCTCCATAATCCAGATCAATTCCTTTCATTCATTGTTCAATTCAGTTTTGTTACTTGCATTAGAAGGCATTGATTCTGAAAGTGTTGTAGGTACGAAAATCACATTATAAGGCAAGATCGGGACTTGTGTGGGTCATATACTTGATCATCGAGGAGCAATTGGAGGTCATCACCTATCAATTTTAGAAGCCTGTGTGATATGAGTTCATCTACCACACCTTCTATCGAGCACTTACCGAGTGACGTTTTCAATGCCGAGGCTCTTGTCGAGGGTTCAACGCTCGATACCATGCCTAATAGGGCCCTATTGCACACGCCGGTTTCCGACCTTGGCACGCCTTGGCTTTTGAGGGATGGTGCCACTACTTCGGGTAAGTTTGATGGCACCTTGTCCCATGACTCGAGTGAGGATTTCAGCCCTAAAGGCAAGCCCAATGTGCATAAGGGGAGCCTACAATTGGACAAGCAAACAAGGTCGGTGTTCGAGGCGCTAAGGAGCCATGCATTATCTTGGGTGCATCACGCGAGCCCTAGATAAGGCAATACTAGACAAAATCAAGGAGGAGCTCATGGCTCATAAGTTTCCAATGGCTAATGACGGTGAAGGTTGGAGTGTTCTTGTGACTATTGGTTCGACTATTTCTAAAACTTGACATATGTTTTGTTAAGGGGTTTTAGGTGAATTTCTTGAAACTTAAGGGTGTCTTATGTGATTGGAGATAAGTGTGGGATGAGTTGTGGAGAGGCGTGGCTATGGGGTTAAAACCCTTATTGTTGGCCTCCTTTCTCTCTAAGACTTGAAACCATGAATGCTCTCTCTTTTGTTTACTTTTCAATCTAAGTTGCTTGCACTTTTTCGTTTCAATTCTCGTTGTTTGATCGTTGTTGAATCATATCCGACCTTCTTTCAACTTATTTTGTTGATCTTGGTGCGTAATATCCAAGACTCAACATCCAAATCCAACACTCCATCAATCCACTTCCATTCGCTCCATAAATCGTTCCGTTACCATCTCGGTGGATTCTGCACCACGTCAGTATAATCGCCATAACTTCCAATCTAGACCTCATATAGATCTGAAATTTAAAGGAGTTCAACTAGACTCAAAAATCTAACTCATCGTTTTGGAATCACTCTAATCGGACTTCGGACCACGAAGATCAAGTACGTCAGTTGAAGATGGGTTAGATTCCTTGGTGTTTGTTGACGGAATTCTTTGGACTCTTTAAAGGCGATCCCTTTGCATCATCTACACCATCTATCCGGCCATCATGGTGGAAATGAAAAGAATCATTGTAGCCTATCTATCTATTGCACATTATTTCTTGGATTTGATTCATGGACTTAATTGGTACTGTTTTGTCCTTTAATTTCTATTATATGTTAAAGGAAGAAAGCCAATAAAACAATGATAAGAGATTGTTTCATGGCTATGCAATGCTATTGGAGTTACTCATGCATCCATTGTTGTATGGTATGTTGGTAATTGGCTTCATTTTATCATTCCACATGAATATGGTTGGTGTGTGTGTGTGTGTGTGGAATGTGCACTTGTTGTCCACGTGAATATGAAAATATAAAGAATTGTTGAGCTGAATGTGCCATGCTTGTGATTTGTAATGGTATTTGTTGATTGATTTATTATAGAAATTCCTTTTAAACTTTTTGGTTGAGAACTTGATGCTCAACAAAATTTCTGTCTTTACCTATTCATTCGAAGTTACAATCTAACTGGTATTAATGCTTTAGGTGTTCGCTGTGCTGATAGGAGGAATGTCTATTTTGGATGGTAATCTTACAATAGAGCAGCTTACAAAATTTATCTTGTATAGTGAATGGCTAATTTATTCAACCTGGTGGACAATGTGTCAAATTTGATGCAATCTATTGGGTTAGCTCTATCATTCTCATTTGGTCAAACTGATTGGATATTGCTTGGAGAACGAGCATCATCTTTTGCGTTATGAGTTCATGCCTAGAGGGAGCCTAGCAAATCACTCATTTAGAAGTAAGCTCTTCAAAATACGTGAAAATAATGTACTTTTCCATTCATATATAATTTTAAAAACTGAAGTAGGTTTGCAATTCATGTTTCACAAGAGTTTCTTACTTTCAACCGCTTCCTTGGGACCTTCAGTTATAGGTTGTGCACTTGCGCTAGGCGTTGCAAAGGGGCTAGCTTTTCTTTATAGTGATGAAATAAAAGTTTATCTTTAATTTTTATACTTTCTCAATCTCCTCAAGACAATTTAGCAATTACTTAGATTCAAAGTTATTCCACACAACACGATTATCTCTTGGATCCCTAAGATATTATGGGTTGGGCCTTGAAAATGGAAATTACACTATCACCCTTCAATTTGCCGAAATTGTCATTAAAATGGTATAACTTGGAGGAATCTTGGAAGACGTATTTTTAACATACATCCTAGTATATTGTAAGAAATTGAATTTTGGTTGCAATCTTATGTGAGATGTTTGTTTTTTATCTTAATAGATGCTTACCAATTATTATTATTATTTTTCGAGAATTTTGGCCTTGAAAAAATTTGACCTATGAAAGGCCGCTTGAGGTGTATCTTTTTCACCTATAAAGACACTTTTTATTGTACATGTGACAACAAACCATTTACAGTTTCATTTGATAATTCATTTTTGATTTACATGAGTTCAGGTAGTTAAATGTCCCCACGTGCGTCTCGTACGCGAGTCTACCCTAGTCATATAAATATGGGTGCAAGTAAGTCGGTCTTGTGTTTTAATTTTATAAAATTGGCTCTAAGATAACTAAGGTGCAGGACATGTAAGGTCCAATATTGCATATATAATTGTAAACGTAATGAATTTGTCCTTGTATAATTTCATATGATTAAAATAAGTCGGTTACATAATACATACATAATATATATATATGTATTAATATATGTATATATATGTATATGTGTATATATATATAATGACGCTCTAGTGAAATACACTATTAGAGTAAAGCATGTGGTTAAAACCCAGTCCTTAGATTAGATAGGATGGATGGATCAAATTTAAAATAAAAAGGATGCATTTTAAAGAAAATGGGGAGAAACACCATATCACATCCAAACCTGCTAATATTCAATTTTCTAAATCCAAATTTTAACCACAATCCCGATTTTTTTAGGCTTCATTATTTCTTTCCTTTTACGAGACCGTTCGAATTCTCTCTCTCAAATCAAAGCAACCGACGATGACTTCTAGTCATGTTCTTCAATTCCAAGATCAATCACCGATAATCGGTGAGCAACCTTATTGATTATGTTAATTATTTTTGTCAATATTATCATTCTTTAGTAGAATCGCCGGTATTTACACAAAAAAATCTAATCTCTTCGTACTATATAGATATATAGTTCAATGGGTTTGTTTCGTTGTTTTTCTTAACTATAAGTATCATTCTTCAATATTTGGATAGAATTAGGCTCTAATTTATTTGCAAGTCGGGAAATTGTAGGGTTTATGTAGGGTATAGTGGGTGATGTGGATTATAGATTAGACGCATTCAATGGGTGTTCTACTGCATGTGGTTGAGTTTGTAGAAGACGTGTTCAAAAATCTAATCAAAGTTATGGTCATATACGGTTTTTCGAGACTAATTGTGTATAAGACATGTTGTTTTCGATCTACGCTAAGTGTGTGTGCAATGTTTAATAGATGACAAAGTCACCAAAGTCGAAGAGTAAGAACAAAAGGAAGCATGATAAAGGTATGTATCCTTCAAAATTTTATAGATTATATATTATTCAAGTCTATTAATGTTGTTTTTCAACCCATTTGATGAAAGTTACTAAACTAGCAATTACATTTAGTATATCTTAAGAAGTTGTTCAACCTTTTATGAATGATTATTCAAAGCAAAGTTACATATTATTGAATATCAAATTGTTGTCAACTTTGTTTTAGAAGGAGGATGAATAAGTAACAGGTATTGTTCTTGTAGAACACAATCATTATTCAACTATAGGTATAATGCTTTTTCAATGTTAATACTTATTCACTTCAATCCTATGTATTATTCATAGCCATATTTGTTATGTAAAGTCAATTCAAATTATTCAAGTGAAATCTTATTATTATTCAAAGTATGGTTTGTATAGTTTTTGAAGAATGTGTTAGTTGATAGCAGTGTTCTAAAAAACGCTAGGCGGGGGCTAGGTGGTGGGCTGGGGCTTAGCGCCTAGACGGTTAGGCGGGGGCCTAGGCGAGATCTGGGAAGATTAGGCGGATTGGTATGATTTTTCTTATATAGGATTATTATTTGTAATTGGTAAGAATATATAAATAAAGAATAATCCTATTATAATGTTTTTGTATAAATTCAAGCCTAGAGTCTTCTTAGAGTCTGCCCAAGCTACCAAGAAGGTTGCCTAGCCCGCCTAAGAGGCCGCCCAGCCCGCCTAGAAGGCTGACTGACCCGCCCAGCCCGCCTATCTCGCACAACCTGCCTAAAGACAAGCCCGCCTAGGCTCCCGCCTAGACCGCCTAGGCACCCGCCTAGCCCGCCTAGGCTCCCGCCCAAGCTCCCGCCTAGACCGCCTAGGCTCCCGCCCAGCCCGACTAGGCTCCTGCCTAGACCGCCTAGGCGCCCGCCCAGCCCGCCTAGGCGCCCAGAACACTGTCCAAGGCAAAATCGGGACGGTGGACCACCGCTCAGCGCCTAGGCGGCCGCCTAGGCCGATTTTTTAGAGCAGTGGTTGATAGACAATAGATATTTTATTGAATGGCTAGGGTGTTTTGAAATATGCTAGATATTTTGATTAAGAAATATGAAAGTAAAACATGTGTTTTTGATGAATTGCATGTAGTTGGTGAACACTCAAAGCATTCAAAGGTTAATTTTAAGAAACATCGCACGGGGAAACATGCTGACAACGATGATGATGCTGATTTTTTTGATCTAAGACTAGAAGACAACGATGAGATTGAGATCACAGAATCTGAACGAGAGGAAGCTATCAAAATAATGAAAAAAAGCTGATAAGCAGTTCCAAGATGAGATCGTGCATATGAGGAAAGTTTTAGCATGTTCCTGGATGGGTTTTATTACTCAATAACGCATTGTTATATTGTTCAAACATATGTTTGAACTTATTCATTTTGATTTGAATGATTATTCAAATAACATTTAATTATTTTTCAACAGCAATAGGTACATGTTATCGAATAAATATTCATATCCATTTGAATAACTCTACAATAAACTATATGTAATGTGTAATTTTATTGTTGGAATGCAATATTGTGTGTTTGTTCACACAAACAACTGAAATAACCATAAACCATGATAGGATTAAGGTTGAATAATATATATCACTAATATGAATTGAATAACAAATAATATATATCTATATCTATATATCTTATAAAATGAAAAAATTTGACAATTAATGATGAGCTCCATTATTAAGAAAAGGAAAAAAAAAGACAAATCTCATTATTACACGATTTTAAACATAAATCATTTAACTCCTCTTGCAATTGACCTTTCGTCTACTTTAACCGATATACTTATAAAAT
This sequence comes from Fallopia convolvulus, assembly GCA_964016875.1. Classification (NCBI taxonomy): domain Eukaryota; kingdom Viridiplantae; phylum Streptophyta; class Magnoliopsida; order Caryophyllales; family Polygonaceae; genus Fallopia; species Fallopia convolvulus. The sequence continues at coordinate 28,164,914 of OZ024734.1, read as the reverse complement.
GAAAAAATTTGACAATTAATGATGAGCTCCATTATTAAGAAAAGGAAAAAAAAGACAAATCTCATTATTACACGATTTTAAACATAAATCATTTAACCCCTCTTGCAGTTGACCTTTCGTCTACTTTAACCGATCTAGGATAAGTATCCAATGATACTAAAAAGATAAATAAAAAAATAACTTTTAGTCATTTATGATGAAAGGAAAAAAAATTATAAGAGAAAGAAGAGTCTTAAGAAATTGTAAAGAGGCTTAAGAATTTGAAAAGGCATTCGATAATATAACACTTAGTTAACTAAAATACATATTAGTGCTCCCAATTTTACTAACCTTCTAAACCAATAAAAAATCAAAAGTCAGCGTCCAATGTTTGATGAAATAATATACCTATTAATGCTCCAAATTTTACTAATTTTTTTATTCAAAGAAAAATCAAAACCCACCCCCAATATTAAAGAGCATATCAATTATACAATTAATGAGTAAATGGAAAATCAAAAGTCATCATCCAAAATATAATAATGGTAAAGAGTATATCAATTGTAAAATTAATTAGCAAAATTTCTCTTGCAGTTGACCTTTCGTCTACCTTAACCGATCTAGGATAAGTATCCAATGAAACTAAAAAGATAAATAAAAAATAACATTTAGTCATTTATGATGAGCTCCATAATTAAGGAAAAGATAAATATAAACCCATTGTTATAATTTTAAACATAATAATTTATCCCCTCTTATAATTAACCTTTAGTCTACTTTTAACAAATTTAGGATAAGTATCAAATAAATTTAAAAGATATAAAAAAAAAACAAATACATTGCATTGAAAAAGTCAAAAGTGAAAACGGCTGCAATTTTGAATATGGAAAAGTCCGCTGAAATTCTATATATACATGCATCAATTAAATGCCTACCTTTAATTTATTACTACATATTAATTACTATAAATGGAATAATTCTCTCATTAGCTCATACGCATAACCGCCAACCTTATCAACTCATTTGTAACATATTATAAATCGTTTATTAAAGCCATAATTCATACCCCTATAAATTGACACGTTAGATGTGGCATTGTTGGGAAGGGATCGATTTCAGCCTTGAGTCTTGACCTTGGACTAGCATTGTTAAAATTGTTAACATGTAAGTAGGCATTTTTTTGCAATATTTATTTATTTTTTCTATTTTCAACTATTATATATCCAATTATATTTTGTTTGCTTTTATGTAGATAGGCACTAGACCGAATTTCTAAAATTCAAGTTGAAACTAAATAATTTGAAAGGTAAGCTCTTCCTTATTATTATCTTCGTGATGAGTAAATTCCTTATTATATGATATGCAATACTTTTGATTATATGTTTTCCTTATCGAGGGTTTTCAAAAGAGATGGAATCAACAAACTACCATAAAATAAGACTTCTATTTGGTCATATGACTTAGTGATGACTTTATTCTCTACTTATCTTATTGATCCAAGAGAAAGTTGAGCTCAAGTTTGGAGTTTAATAGTTAGAGACTCGAAGGGATTTCAAGTGTTAAAGTTACATTGCGTAAGTTGATAAAAAAAAAAGCACTAACATCCAATAGAAGAAAGGTGCATAACTAAAGATTCAATATATATTTGCACTATGTGCATGATTTACATAAAAAGCAAAGATGTAATAGTAATGAAAAGATAACTCCTTCGATTTCATGTAAATAATACATAATATTAAATTATTTTCATCTACATTATCTGTTCTAGATGGCATATGTTTAGCAAAAATTTATGCTCTAATTTTTCTTATTGATTAGAGAAAGTTGAACTCAACCTTGGAGTTTGATGGTTAGAGACTCGAAAGATTTCAAACGTACGTTGAGCAACATTGTATACTAATATTCAATAGATGAAACTTGCACGTTTAATCCCCAATATTATCCATTTATTTGTAAACCCCATTCAGAGACGAACACAAGGGGGTCCGCTGAAGCCCATCCTAAACATTAAAACATAGAATTATGGTAAAAATAAAATAAAAATTAAAGTAAATTTGGTACTAAATTAGTTAATTTTAGATAATTTAACTCACCTAGAAAATTTTGGTGAAAATTAGCCCACCCAAATGTTAAATATTGGGTCCGTCTCGGCCCCCAATATAGGTAAAACCCCTAATATTAATGTCATTGCTGATTTTAGCATATACAACCTAATAACTTGACCTAAATATTCTTCTAATAATTTTATAAAATTAAGCTTTCATAATACCCACATAAACAATATCAACTAATATCCATATAATTAATAAGAAATATAAAATATTAAACCTAGCTACATCATTATACCTTAAAAAAATGGACCCTTATAAAGAAGAAAAAATTAATCATTTATGATATGACCAATCTATAATTAAGGTTAAATTGTATACAAATATTAATTTATTATTAATTTTATAATAAATAAAATAGACTCTTGATTTTTCTTGACCAAAAAATAGACTCTTCGTTTTCATTTATAACCAAAAAAATTATTTCTAATTAAAAATAGACTCTTCGTTTTGATCATTTATGACCTAAAAAAATACTCATTTATTATTAATTTTACAATCTAGAAATAAGGCACGATTGCACATACTAGGGGTGACCCGTGCTATGCTTTATGTTATTATCTTAGTAAAGAGTTATTTTTATCTCTTTCTAATAAATTTCTCTTTTTTAAGAGATGAGAGGTGAAAGATCCAATGGTTGAGATATGAATTAATTTGAGAACCATAAATGAGAACTAATTTATTTGTCATTTCATACCCGTTAATCAACTCATAATCATACTCATCGAATGAGAGAAAATGTAAAAGTTTTATTTCTTAAAGTAAGTACAATCGATTTTATGTTTGCATATACAGTTACATTGTATTTAAAATGAGTTTTATTAAATCAAACATAATGTATTTTTACATTTCACTTTACTTAGATAATACAAGACATAAACAAAAATAACCCGTGCGTAGCACGGGTCATCCTCCTAGTATATATATATATATATATATATATATATATATATTTGAATAACAAATACTAAATGCAATGAATCCACAAATATTGATGTTCAATAATAGGATGAGTAGTATCTCATAAACAGTCTTACATAGCACAAATAAATGACATCATCAATGTGAAAACGAAAGTTCATAAAATGCTTTATGTAATGTAATCTAATCATGATGTTCAATAGTAGCAACACGAATATCCGCATTAATAGTTGTCATATCTCCTATTGCTTTTTTCTTGAATTGTGAAAACAAATCATTGAAACCAGAGTAGAACAACATATGCAGATATTCAATCCTGAGCAAATGGATTATCTTTTTCATCAACAATGCAATCAGAACCGTGATTAAATCCACTGGAATCTTCTACTATATCCTCTTCAACAAGCGCATCATTTTCAGATTCTATAAAATTTGAATCATTGTCAAACACATATTCTTCCCACTTGTTGGTTCCAACTGAAACAAAATATTACACAACCAATAGATCAAATTACACGAAACATAAATTGAACTTTTGCAACAATTAGTTGATAATTATTCAATATAAGCAAAATGTTTGAATTATGCATAAGATGACAATAACTTATTCAATTAACATATCAATATTATTCAATACATACTTAACACTGTACACACAAAATTTGTTATTCATTTATTCAATAACACTTATGCAACTGACGTATGTTCATTATTTAACATAACTTTGTTTACTAGTATTATTCAATTAATGAATTTTTTCAATATACGACGATGATAACTTATTCAAATAGTATATCAATTTTATTCACAACAATTATAAAACTTGCATATAATAAAATGTTTTCTTCCTTTCAAAACACCAATTCAACTAATGGGTATTTATTATTCAATATATAATTATAGATTCATATTATTCAACTAATAATATAAAATTATTCAACATATTGAACGATTGTTTTAATTAGACAAAACAATTTCAATTCAATTCATATTTATTAATTATCACGATCAATTATGCAACTACAAACCGATTATTATTCAACACTCAATAATAATAACAACTAACCAAATGCGCCATATGAGCAAACTCGGATTCAATAATTTCATAAATCAGAACTACATCAATCGTATAAGCATGACATTAATTAACGTAACGAAATCTAAGAATTCTACAACAACGATGTAACACACAAGAACAATTAATCCAAATACGAATAACTAACCTCTTTCCATTGCAAATCTTGCTACAATTTATTGCAAAATCTTCAAACCAAATTGTTTCGTTTGGAAAAACTGGTTTTTCTAGAAGATTTAAATGGTGTACGACTATTGTTGAAGAAGAAGAAGGGGATGAGGAATGACGGTTTAGCAAGAATGACGGTTTAGCAGCATTGCTTATTCAACCATAGTATAAAAGATTTTCTCAGATTTTGGTGTATATTTTTCTGGTGTTTTAAATTAAACCCCCCCATAATTTCTGTTCTTTCCATATCTAAGCCGATCGTGTGATATTCCCCTCCCCCTTCCCTATTGCTATTATTATGTTTCCTATTTTTCAGCCCTTGATTGAAAAAAATCTAACGTCCCACATTCGACCACACATTGCACTATAAAACATATTGTACCTGAGCTCCCCCCCCCCCCCCTCTCTCTCTATATATATTAGGGTTCTGGTGCAAAATCTCTTAAAGTGAAAACTAAGAACATATTAGGAGCGTTGGATGAGGAGCATGGACGTATGAGATTATATCACACAAAAGGGGGGGGGGGGGGGAAGACCAATAATGGCACATAATGTAATTTATAAAAAAATAGTATAGTATTCCAAAAATACCCTTCATTTTTTCTAAACCCTTCTCCCTTTTAGGTCCATACAATTTTAAGACGGAACGACGATCTCGTGGAGAAAGAACTCCACCGCCGAAATTTGTACTCTGCCTCGTTAAAGTCAACAAATTCGACTCCAAACATGATGGCTTTGAACTTATCATTTACAATGGAATTTTGTTTTCTTGTATCTTTATGTCAACGATGGTTCTTTATTTTTCGATTGAGAAAATTTAATGTACTCTTTTGATATGTTTGTAGAAGCTTTAGTTGGATGGTGGCATATTTCACTTCCAACACTCTCGTACAAATACCACATGTAAGTCTAATTAATTGCTCAAATCAAACAGGGATATTTGAATTAAATCATGTTGAATTGTAAATAAATTTCTCTTAGATCTATGTTTTAGGGTATATTCATGTTTCAGGCTGTTGTTGGTCAAAGGTTCCTACCACTTAGAGTTGTAAAGCTAGCGTTCTCACATGGCTTTTCTTATAATTAATTTATGCTTGGAGGAAGGAAGTAAGGAATGCTGATGTACCTTCTTAGGTAAAATGAAAAAAAAATGGAATAAGATTGTTAAGTCATGATTTAATATCCACTTACAATGGACAAACCGGTCTCTAATATTCATCAAACGACCAAATTACCATGAACATGATTTCTTTTGATAATGCAATAAAGAAGAAGACCCAAGATATTTTTGAGTAATAATTTGAACCCACATATTACGTGGCTCCGAAATAATTTTCCAAAGTAGTTTCATTTGGAGAGCAATATGCATATTTTCAGCTGTTCTTAAACCCAAACCACCATTTTCTTTAGGAGTACAAATTTTCTCCCAACTTAAAAGAGGGTGATGATTTGATACAAATTTATTCCAGAAAAAGCATTTATTAATTCTATCAATCTCCTCACAAATTCCTTTAGGCAATAAGAAACTTTGCATTAGATAATTTACCTGTCCTAAAAGGTTAGACTGAATTAAAACAACTCTACCTGCTTGAGAAATTGAATTTGCCTTCCATTGAGAAAGTGATTGTTTTTCCTTAGAAAGTAAATTAGAAAACATAGAGTTTTGGACACGTCCTTCTTGAATAGGAATTCCTAGATATTTTTCCATACTAGTAGTAACCTGAATATTGAGACCACTTGCTAAAAAGAGTTTGAAGTATGATTTGAAATATTTGTAGAAGCCTGAAAAGAACTTTTGTTATAATTAATCGATAGTCCAGAAATACGGGTAAATTTACAAAGGAAAATTTTAATGAAAATCATATTTTCCCGAGTTGCATCGGCAAAAATAAGAGTGTCATCTGCAAAGCTAAGAAAAGGTAAACAACAACCATTCTTAACTAGAGTAATTCCAACATATTTAGAAGATAACGTTGATTCTAATTGAAGAGATCTAGCAAGATATTCCATTGCAATAACAAAAATAAATGGTGCAATAGGATCGCCTTGTCGGATTCCACAATGAGGAGCAAATTCATCACTAGGCTCATTATTAACAAGGACAGATAAAGACGAAGTAGAAATACAAGTCATAACAAGATTTACCCATTTATGATCAAACCCAAATTTAAGAAGGATATGTCTAATAAAGTTCCAGTCTAATTTATCATAAGCTTTCTCCATATGTAATCTTAAAGCCATCCAACCTTGTTTACCTTTTTTTTTATGAAAAGAATGAAAAATTTCATGTGCTATAAGAATAGTATCTTGAATAAGACGACCTTTCACAAAGGCACCTTGTAGAGGATGAATTAATCGGGGCAATATATCTGACAAACGATTTGCTAAAAGTTTTGTAATAACTTTGTAGAGAGTATTACAAAGACTAATAGGCCGGAAATGATTAATAGTTAATGGCGCGAAATTTTTAGGGATAAGAGTAATAAAGGATTTGTTAATAGATTTAAGCATATGACCAAAATGAAAAAAGGCACTGACAACAAGACAAATGGAAGATCCAACAATAGACCAATATTTTTGGAAAAAATCAGCTGAAAATCCATTAGGTCTTGGCGTTTTATTTGGGGATAGGTTTTAAACCGCATTTTTAATTTCTGAATTTGAAGGACTTTTATTAATAGTAAATTATCCGAATCTGAGACTAATTTCGGGATACTATTTAAATCAGAATCTTCTATTGAACAAGATGTATTAAGAGTAAATCATAACTATATACTAAAGTAGAGATTAAAAAAATTATTAAACGACATATGTCGCTTTTAGATTGGACCACACCACCCTTTTTATTAAAATCAATGTGATTGGTTGAAATTTAATTGAGTATCTTTTTATTGGTTTAAAACTAATTATAGACCACGCATATAATAAAATTATTATTTATATCCATGTGAAATATTCTAAAAGATTTGGATTTGTCATTTTTGGAAGAATAACCATTAAGTAAAAAAATATCCAATTCCAAAAATCTATAATTTTTCAATTAATGAGGTATTTATGTTTCCAAAAAAATTATTTTCATTAATAGGATTTTAAAAATTGATGGGACATTTATGAAGATAAGAGGGACAACTTTATATGTTGTTAAGATAAGATAAGAAAGTTATAAACTTTTTTAATTAAACCATAAACCTTAATAAATATTAGTTTCGACTTTCTATTTTTCTAAGAAAAAAAATCCATAATACAAAAATTTCTACTCTCTAAATATTTATTTATTTTATTTATATTTAATAAAACCTGTACAAGGTACGGGCGCTTACACTAGTCTATATGCTAATTCTGAAGTAATATTTTTAGAAATAGAAATGTGATCGAAAAAAACAAGTCCATCATGAGTTTTAAAAGATAAAATATTTTGTTTAGAGTATTGTTTGTTGTTGTTTTTTTGATAAATGAGCTACAAGCTCTTTACAAGGCCAACACTAGGTTACCCGTAAAATACAAGGCTAACCTAAATCATCACGACGGATGATCACTAAACCAGGAACTACTAATCGAGATATCGACAGGATCCAACAATGATCCCGGGAAAAAAAAATTAGAAATAGCAAAACTAAGCTGAGGAAAACTAAAAAGCTTCTTGGCGAGAAAATCCGCCGCAGAATTGCATTCCAAGAAACAATGAAAAAACACCACACAAGGAACCAAAGCAACAAAATGACGGATATCATTTATAATAGCTTGAATTTCCCAACGAACTTTCCAAGTTCATTTTAAAGAATTAATAAGAATTAGATTATCCCCTTCAATGATAAGGCGGGAAATGTTTAGCGAAACCGCACTACGAATACCATCAAGCAGAGCAAGCGCTTCAGCCTGGAGAACCGAAATGGGAGGTTGTTCTTTACGATCAAAACTTAGAATCTTACTTTTGTGGTCTCGAATAAGAAAGCTCGAAAAAGTAGAAGAATTCGTACGCTTGGAAGCATCAAAATTGAGCTTCGACCATAACAGAGGAGGTCTAATCCATTTTCGATTATTTTTCCTTTTCGGACGAGGCACGGTTTTGAGAGCTAAAATTGGCTGAGCAGAATTCCACTGTAAATACTGAGAGAAAGCTAAATCACATGGAAGCAAAGAAGAAATAAGTCTAGATGGATTAAAAATCTTTCCATTTCTATGTCCCCAAATAAATCACCAAAGGAAACAAAGGATATTACTATTTTTATTTGAATTTATAGTAGAAACAAGATAATCAATAAAAGTACATGAGGAGATAATTTGAAATTTTAGATTTATCTTAGCCTCGAGTTTTGAAAGCATATTTTGCGAAAACGGACAGTTAAAAAACAAATGATTCAGGTTTTCATCTTCATTTGAGCATACGAGCACGTACTAAAAACACAATTGTAAAAGCGATTTAATCTATCTGTTGTTGGAAGACAATCAGCACACACCTTCCACAAGAAATTTTTAATTTTAGGAGGAAGAGAGGTCTCCCAAATCCAAGCAAACTCATAATTAAGATCAGGCCTATCTATAGAAATCATACACGAAGCTGAGGAGACTGAGAAAGCTCCGTCATTAGAAGGAAGCCAAACCAAACGATCCTCAGAGTCAGAGACATGAATTCTAAGAGAAGTAATTAAATTCACAATTGATTCAGGAAGTAGCAAGCTCAAGTACTCATCATTCCAGCACCGATCCGGAGTAATAAAAGCTGAAACTTTTAAATTAATATTAGGCAAAATTGTTTAAAATAATACAAACTTTTCTATTAGTTGCCGAAAATAACACAAACTTTTAAACAATTCAAAATAAACACAAACTTAGAAAATGTTATCCAAAATAGCATAATATGGATTTGCTATCAAGGTAGCCGGTAAAAACTAAGAGAAATAAAAGAAAATTACTTATTAAAAAAAATTGAAACCAATTTGTTAGAAAGAATCCCCTGGCATATCTTTTCTGCCTTTGTAGTTCATTCATCTGATAAACCCTAGGAAGGAACAGACAGAATCAGGAACGACATACTCGGAGAGAAAGAATCCCTCACCGCCGGAATATCTTGTCTTCCTCGTCAAAGGCTGCACAAATTTGTCTCCAAAATTGAACGGTTTGAACTTGTCCTTCCCAATTGAAGGAACGGAGAGGAAATCAGGTCGACAGACATATCTTGTCTGCCTCGTCAAAGTCTGCACAAATTCGTCTCCAAAATTGAATGGTTTGAACTTGTCCTTCCCAATTGAAGGAACAGAGAGAGAATCAGGTTGGCCGGCATATCTTCTCTGCTCGTCTGTCTGCACAAATTCGTCTCCAACATTGAACGATTTCTCAATTGAAGAAACAGAAAGAGAATCAGGTCGGCCGACATATCTTCTTTTCTCGTCAAAATTTGCTAATTCGTCTCCAAAATTGATCGGTTTGAACTTGTCCTTCTCAATTGGATAAACCAAATCGCTATCAATTTCAAACGAAACCACGACGGCTCGATGACAGATCTTCCTTACTCCCTTCTTCTTATCACTACTTGTTCCATGTTCCAACCAAGATCCCACCTTTTTCTTTCATGGGCTGAGCAGAAGAACAAGAATCTGTGTTGTCTCTTTCTCCGACCAAATTCCCCCCGTCTGTTGGTGGTGCTCCACTGCGTCCCTCTCCCTCTTTTTTATCTCCTTTGTATGTGAACGATTATGTAAAAGAATTTTGGTTTTAATCCTTTTTTTTAACTTCTTTTATTAAGTAATTATCTTTTATTTTTTTTTAAATTTTACCCGTTATAAAGGTAACCCATCCTATTGTGCTATTTTAGGCATCAAAAAAATAGTTTGTGTTTATTTTGAATTGTTTACAAGTTTGTGTTATTTTCGGCAACTAAGGGGAAAGTTTGTGTTATTTTAAGCAATTTAGCCTTAATATTATCATTATCATAAAACGACATTAAATCAGTATTTCTTATCCAAGGATCTTTCCAAAAATTTATAGAATAACCATTTCCAATAGTCCATAATAAACATTTAGAGAATTTGTCTCTAAGATTGAGCAATCTACCAAACTGCCAAGAACAATTCTTTTTCTGCATCTCAAAAATTGAAGAGGAACTCAAGTATTTTTCAAAAATAATACGTACCCAATAATTATTTGGAGCAGTTAAAATTTTCCAAAGAAGTTTCATTTGTAAAGCAATATTAGTAGTCTCAGTCGTCCGAAGTCCCATACCCCTAGAGTCTTTAGGAGAGCATACCTTATCCCAACTTATAAGAGGTTGATGATTAGGAGTAAACTTATTCCAATTTTTTTTTATTAATTTTATCAATTTCACAAAAAACACCTTTAGAAAGCAAAATTTTTTGCATTAGATAATTAACATGTCCTAATAGATTTGACTGAATAAGCACGTTGAACATCTCTTATAAATACCTCTGGTTAAATCAGAGCCTAAAAACTTTTTGCCTTTTAATCACTCCTTGCAGATTGCAATTACTCCCACCAATCTGACTACAAACCTCGTCTTATCTTCCTTGAGCATCCCCGTTCGTCTCCCCAAGTCCCAACTCAACCCATTCAAGCCCAATAACCCTAATAAAAAAAACAAGGAAAAAAGTGGAGAAACCCTCGCCCTGATGGCACCCATAACGGTGGATCCGGCCCCGTGCACCGGCGAACGGCTCACAGTGGAATCAATCCCAGTCGTTGATCTGCGGTTCCTCACCCAATCGGAGCTCAGCGCTCTCTCCCGTTGCTCTGTCCACGCCGTCGACCTAAGCCGCTGCGATGACGTCATTATCCCTAAAATTGACCGCACCGTGTTCAACGAGTCCGCCGGAAGCCGCAAGCAGACTTACTCCCGCTTCCGGCTGGCCCGTCGCAAGTCCGATTTCTCCGCCAAGCCCCTCCCGCTGGCTCCCGGGCCAGCACCCGACGACCCTGAACGCCTCGATAACTCGAAGATTATTGCTCTCTTCAAGCAGCTCTTTAACGCCGCCGACTCTCAGGGCGTCCTGCTTTCCCCTATCACCGTCGACTTCAGCAAAACGCCATCCGGCCTCTCCATCACCGCCGCCGCCGCTTCTGCTGATGGCGGGGACACGCCCGTGAGGAAGAGAGGGAGAAAACCTAAGTGCGAGGGCGAGAGTCAGGCGCTGGTGGTGTATGATGACAGGGGCGGAAAGGAAAAGGACAAAGCCACCGTGAACAAGAACGGCGTTGTGGTTGATTTGCTGGAGCTGGCTAAGTTGGACGATCCTTTTGCGCCGGAGATTAGTCGGAGGACTTCTGGGATGGTAAAGGACGATGATCTGCTAGGGTTTTTGACGCGTTTGGACGGTCAGTGGGGGAGCAGGAGGAAGAGGAGAAAGATTGTGGACGCCAACCTGTTTGGCGATGTCTTGCCTGACGGTTGGAAGGTTTTGGTTGCAATGAAGAAGAAACAAGGCCAATGTTGGCTGTTTTGTCGAAGATACATAAGGTTCCGCCCTTCTGCTTTTCATTCATATATTATTTTCCCTCAGTTTGCATCATTTGTTATGGTTTGGGGTCCTAAATGTGTGCCAAGGTATAAGGAGCACCTTGGATAGTTTATATTGTATTGGAGTGGATAACTTGAGTTAGTGACTATTGCGTTTGGATTGGCATTTTGGGCTTATTTTCTTTTTATTTCTGGTGCCATGCAGTCCTAGTGGAAGATACTTCATGTCATGCAAGGAAGTGTCCTCATATTTGATATCCCTATGTGGCTTCACATCTGTGAATCAGCCTTCTTTGGGTCCCTCTGTGGATGCTTCTCAATTGGACAATCAACCGGAATCTGTAAATGTTAGTCATCTTTGTTCCATTTTTACAAATTTCTTTGTGCTTTTTGTTTCATTCCAATCTTGTAAACTCATGTGGATCGTGACAGGCTGAAACTACCCATAGCAAGCATCAAAAGGCGGCATCTGCTTCACCGGTAACTTTTGAACCTGATGGTCACGTGGAGCATACTACCTTGGCCAAAGATGGCTATGTGGGCATACCACAAGAAGTTGGTCTTCTCAAGTGTCACAAATGTTCAACTCCTTTTAATGAAAAAAATCACTTGCTGCACCACTTGTTGTCTTGTCACAAGAGAAAGCGGCGTAAAGCTGGTATGTCTATGGAAACTGATGAGCTAATAAAAGAAGGCCATTATGAATGCCAATTTTGCAACAAGAGGTTTATTGAGAGGGTTTGTTTCTTTGGCCATGTTGGAATTCATGTCAAGAACTACATGAAGAGTCTTGAAGGGTCACTTGGAATCAATCCTATGCGGAACAATGATGTCTCCATCTCCACTGGTGGATTTCTTCCCCCTTCGATCTTAGAAAAGCAAGTATCAGTGGAAGTCAATGATGATACTACTTCTTTTACTCCAGATATTGCAGCAGGTAATGATATTAATGTTGATTACTCTTGTGGCAAATTGTGGACTGAATCGGATCCCAAACGTGCACATAATGGTCATCGCGAAGCCATTGTGTCAGCTTTTGGAGAGATTAATATAGCTTCTGGAACCGACACAACTAGTCTTGAAAAAACCACTAACAACATGGGGAATGCAGTGCCTGAATTGATGGATGAAGATGTGGGAGGAACTGAAAATTCTACTGATACTTCCGAGTTAAAGCTTGATTCTTGTTCTGAATATGATGATAGGCCCAGCAATCCGAAAAATGATACATGCCAGACATCAATTGAAGACAATGTCATTGTCAAGGCTGCTGATGATATCAGTACCTCTAAGGTTCAGGTGCAAAATTCTGATGGATTAATTTACGAGGGGGAAAAGTCTGAAGGTTTATTAAGTGATGTCCATGGATTTTGCAATGCGGTAGAGGATAGTTATGTTGAGCAAATGTTTTCTGAATCTGAGCAGCTTGGCAAAGACAAAAACAAGTCGGATGAAAACGCTAAAGCAATACTCGCGAGTGATAATGTGAATAGGCCTAGATACAATACAGAGTTAGAACATAGTTTGGTCAGTGGCGAAGTGATGTTTGGGTCTGGAAATAATGAAATTGGTGAAAAATTGAATATTACAAGTGAGGCTCACCAGGAAAGTATTCTAACCAGGTCTTCTCTTGTTGCACAAGAAAACGAGGAAACTGCCCTGCCAGAATTCTTGTCTGGAAGGCACTCAGAACAAAGTTCATCTGCTCAAGATAATCTGCAAAGATGTGCTGGTGAAGCTAATGCAAACATAGATTCATTAAGCACTTCAAACGGGATGGATTTGGGGACAAGTGATTTTAGGAAGAATGAAGAATCATTTGATGCTGACAGCTTCAACTCTAGCAGAAGAGATGATCAGAGTGTATTTGTTCTCCCTGGCGATGTAATTTCTAATGGTGTTCCTGACAATGCAAATACAGTTTCTGCTTTCCGAGTCAACATTCCATTTCCATCACCCCTTGTGGTGCCTCGTTCCGAACACCCATATGGGACTGAAAGTAGTAGCCCTTGTAGGGCAACTTCAAGAAAAGAGCCTAACTCGGCCGCAGTAGTAAGTTCTGCAAACTTTTTTAATCTTAAGGGCAATTTAGATGCAAACCCTGAAGCAAATAAAGAAGTGAATTTCTCGTCATCTCACTTGTATAGCCCACTTGGGAGCAGGGAAGCACCTAATGATAGAAATGTATTTGCGATTTGTAACTCTGTGATGGAAGAATCAAAGCGGAAGAGAGACTCTGAGAGCGTAATCTCAAGCCTCTCTGTGGGTGGGCATGATGATGGTGTGACTTGCCAAATTCATGGTAATAGGGATCATATGACTGGCAATTCTTCCCCTCAATGTGCAACTCATCTCCCAGACCTTGGTAACAGTATTAGGGATATGAATTCAGATGTTTTACCTTCATTTCCACCTCAAAGTATGCGTGCAAGTCCTTCCCCGTTTTCATTGTGGAATGATCAGTCATTTGCTGTTGAGCACAGCCAAAGTAGGGTTTGTGAGAACTCTAGGGAGGAGGGGCCCCGTGTTTCAGGAAGTAGCACACTTAGTTTAGCCACTTTTCAGCAAACGTGCAATGTGGGATATAATTTGAATGAAACGTACATTAATACAGTTGATAACTTTTCAAGATTGAATCCGCTAGAAGCTCACAGAGATACGGACCTGATGATAGGCTTTAGAAACTTGAATGCAAGAAGTAATCAGGATGTTGTGAGTGATACGCTTTGGAGGAGTAATGAAGGAAATGCACTTCCAAGTGGTTCTTCTTCCTCACAGGGACAATTGCCGAGTGCATTTCAGCCTTTTGATTTTCTTTCTGACAAGGTATGACATCACTTCATTTCATTTCTAAGTACAGTAGAATCTATTTCATGGTTTTTTTTCTTCTTATTATGATGTTAGCTGTTTACAAATCAGCTAGTTGAATTCCTTTGCTTTGTTTAAAATTTTTTCCTAAATAAATAAAATTTTAATTTTCTTAATTAAACAATTAGTGTAATTTTTAAAACTTGAAATGCCCAAAGTTTAGGAATAGTAAGGATTTGTTATTTTAGTTAGTATACATATTAATTAGTTAAAATACAGTGGGACCCAAACTATTGATAAAAATAATTACTCTAAAACAACAGAAAATGACGTCTAGGTGAATTAAAAGAGGGGTGGTGGTGTGACATGTGGCCAGTAGGCCTCTTCTTTAATGTATGGATAGATAAACAATACTTTTAGGTGATGTAACTTGTTAATTACAAGAAGCTGGATAATTTTTGTTTGACAGGGTGAGAATGACATATTTAGCGTGAACGAGAAATTCGACAACATGGCAAACTTTGTAGGACTGAGATCCAGTGCAGTAGAACCAATGGAATTCAGCTTTCTTAGCCCACAAGATTCTAATCCACAACTTGGTGACCCAAAGGTGTTGTCATATGGTAATGCTGGGATTGAGCAAGGGTTTGAATCTTCTGTTTGGCTTGGCAAGGACACTTCTCTGCCGAATATGAACGCTAGTAGGAGTTCATTCAGCACCGTCAATTGTGTGTGGTGTGGGAGCCAATTTCTACAAGAGTCAATAGACTCTGATGCACAGGCTGGTTCCATAGGTTATTTGTGCCCCACTTGCAAGGCTAGGATGTCTGGCCAGTTTTAGTATACAGACTATGCCTAAATAGTTTTTCAGACTTGCTATAAACCTTGTTTTTATTTTGTTGCCTTTTCAAGTGAGATGCATTGTATCCTGATTCATTAGATTGAACATATTTGGTCAGACTCGACTTTTACCGTCTTTCGACTTTTACTTGAACTAGGCAAGATCCGCGTGTGTTGCACGCTGCTGTATTGGGAATTTTTAAAGTTTTAAATTGGGCCTGTAAAGGATAATTAGTATGCTACTACTCGGGGCATGGAGATTAATTCCATTGTGGGTTTAGGCCCATGTAAATATTGTATGCGCTAGGATTTCTTTGTCTAAGTTTTGTCTCAGTGTAGCGACGGTTGCCCAATTCGTCGTTTGTTGCCATCGATACGGCCATCTTCTTTGCTACGGGTATGCTCAGTGATGTTCGCCATGTTGAGGGAATTGAAAGGCGTCTTACCCCGTAAATAGAGCAGCGCTTGTGTCATCGTTAACTACTTCGACGATGCCTCTACTAAAGCGGTGCTGAGTGAGTTGGATACCTGGCCCTTTTCCATCTTCAACGTTCGGGTGTTTGGACATTTGATGCTCCGTTCATATATTGCCTTGTATGGGTTTGATTAAGTATTTTCTCTTTTATCGTTGTAAAAGTTTGGAATAAAATTTCTAACGAATTAGGGTTTTGAAATGTCGCTTAATTTATTCGGGTTTTGTTTTTGCAATGTTTTCATTGTTCCGTCTTTCGCCACCATTATGATGCTGATTTTCCATCAAATGTAAGTTGGGTGGGTGTAATTGTTGTTGATCAATTTCGGAATTGGGGTAGCCGGCTTACGAGACTCCTCGAGAAAGTTTTCATTTTCCTCAACGTCATCCATGTTTTCAGTTTGAATCACCATTTTTGCTTCCTTGATGAAATTAAAAGCAATGGTTGTTTGATTCGTATTTTTAAGGGCAAAATATATAAACGGCCCCCTGAACTTGTGACAATTGATCACTTAGCCCTCTGAACTTTAGCCCTAACCTCTTGGCCCCCTATAGTTGCACATTGCGACCTATTGAACCCTTATTTGCTGAGTTGGCTAATCGCGTGCTTATGAAACGCTGTGGAGCGAGTGAGGTCCTAATGTGGGTGATTAATATTGCTGATGTGGAAATAAGAAACTTAAAAAAAATGTTTTATGTATGAAATAGGAGATTTAAATTGCCTTTCTTCTTCCTCAAACTTGTTCTTCTCCTCTATGTGTTTTCTCTTGCCCTCTTCCTTCCCAGTTTGTGCCTTTTTCTTCGAGCTTCGACTGAACACCTAACACCTAATCCTCCATTGTCGAGTTCATGGTGTCATCTTCATCCAGTGGCTTTTCCCGGACATATGGACGAGGGCAATTTGTTTTTCTGGCGTGCAAGTGTGGAGATGTAGCCGTGATGACACATTCATGGACGGTAAAAAATCCCGGGAGGCGCTTTTATGGCTGCCCACATTTTGGGGTAAGTGTAATTCAAGGAAATTTTGAAAAACCCTAAAATTCTCAATTCTAGGGTTATGGCTATGAATTTGAACAAATTGCTTGCAATATGTGCCTATTAATTGAATGTGGATTTGGTTACAGAGAGTAGGGGAATGTGATTTCTTTAAATGGGTTGATGATCCATTGCCGAAACATGCTAGCCATGTTATTGCTGGTCTACTTCGAAAGATCAAGGAGAAAGAAGCGGAGAGGGATAAGGCTAGGCGTCGAGCTAATGTGCTTTTGGTCATCCTTGTATCGATTGCAGTGGTTCATTTTCTGAAATTCATAGCTTAGGTTCTTATTTTGTAAGGTGGTTGTCTTATTTTGTGGTTTGAATGTAATGCTCTTAGGTTGGAATGTAGCTGTGGTTGTGGCAAGTTCATGTGTAATGTGCAACAGTTGTAAGAAGGAACCTAATGTGTAATGTGCAATGTGCAAGAGTTGTTTCAATTCACTTGTGTTGTGATGGCAAAGTGGTTCATTTTTATAGCACAATTTGACAAAAGCAATAACTGACAGTAATTTGACACAAACAATTGACAGAAGCACTAACAACAGTTGACACCAACACGATTTGACACACTTGAGTTGAACTTGGACACCAACAACCACTAACAAAAGCACTAACAACAACTGACAACAAGTGGTGGGCATCAGCAACCACTAACAAAAGCACAAGAACAACAACATAACACTAAAAGTCAATCCTGCTAGTTCCCAGCCTTCATTTATACCATAACCAACAAGAGTTTGACAATATGCTCAATCTGAGCTAGTTGTTCTGATAATAATACAAAAGCCAGACAACTTCATTGTTCCACATGTGGTGGCAAACTAGTAACTAAGTCAAAAGGTAGTTGTTCTTACAATATATGCAAAATGAGACAGCCTTAGTCTTTAAATATTTATACTATACTTCCACAAGTTCATTCCTAGGGTCTGTTGGAGCTTGTTTGGCTACTGAATGGCTGGGTCACTGGGTTGCCTTCTTTGGATAGCTGCCTTGTTGTGATAGCTGGTTTGCCTTGCCACTTCAAACCCTTGCCCTTACTTCCAAGATCCACATCTTCACCACCATGTTTTGTGGGCTTTGGGCACCTTAATATCCTGTTGGTGGCATGTCCTGGCTGTATAATACAAGTGTTAGCACTCGTTTTAACTAGTTGTACCAAAGCAAAAAAAAATAAAGATTACAAGAACCACAACTGTTGCACTTACATTCAAAATAGTCAAGCCAGTTGTAGGGTTCATGTAGACACCAGTCCCCACCATTCTTCCCTTTTTCTGAGATGTCATGGCTCCTTCACTGTCACATTGAGTTTTTTCCCATCAGCCTGTCAAATATAAGAAGATTATAATAAAATATTTATGTATAATTGCTACCAAACTTGAAAATATAACAAGCTTATAAGAAGGAATTTTGGCACTCAAACCTGACCACCAGAACTGCCTTGTCCACCATGGTTTTGTTGCCTCCTTGGTGTTCCAGAACTGCCTTGTCCACCATGGTTTTGTTGCCTCCTTGGTGTTCCAGAACTGCCACCAGACTTGGTTTGGCCCCTTGGTGATCCAAAAGTTCCAACAGTAGTGGAATGACAACCCCTCTTGTTATGCCCTTTTTGTTGAGGGCAACCTCTCTTGTTATGCCCTTCAAGCTTGCAAACAGAACATGTCATAACAGCTCCCCTCCTTGACAGCTTCCCAGCCTTCTTTAGCTCATCCCTTGGTTTCCTCCTATTTATCTTCTTCCTTCCTCTCTTCTTTCTAATCTCAGGTGGCACAACTGGTGGGTGATCAGATGGGGGCCACATTTTCATGCCCAAGACAGGTTGAATAGGACAAGAATAGGCTCTCAAATAAGTCTCTTTCTTGTGCCAATAAAACACATGGTCATCAGGGTTGATTTTTAGGTGGTTCATAGCACAGATAGCATGTGCACAAGGAATACCTTTGAGTTGCCAGCTTCTACAAGTGCAAGTGTTAACCCTCAAGTATACTGTATGACCATACTCACCATCTTGAATCTCAAAGCCCCTATCCCCATTCCACAACATATTGCACTGCATTGCTCTCTCTTTGTTCTTCTCCAACCTATGCAAAGCCATTGGTGCAATATCACATATCCAAGTGGTGGCAAAGTGGTTCATTTTTCTAATCCTGTCCATCACTTGTTTCCTAATGTCCTCAAGCATGGTTATGATTGCCTTGTTGTTTTAATCCAACTATTGAATGTCTCACACGTGTTGTTCTCACAGACATCACACTGTACATAAGTCCTAAAAAAAGCCTTTGAAAAGGTTTCTTTGCCATAATCTAGAAAATCCTCAATAATTGTAGCATCTCCTAACTTACCCAGTTCATCCATGTTGTCCTTGAGTTGAACTTGGAATGTTGACCAGACACATGCCCAGAATTTGTGCCTTTTTTCAGTGCCTCTCCAAGTCTTTGCCCAATTAGCATAAATGTGCCTTGCACAGAACCTATGCTCAGCTTCTGGCAATTCATTCCTCACTGCAGCTCTAAGTCCCTGCGATTGTAAAGATATAAGGTTAATGTCATAACAAAAAAGATAGAAGTTAAATCAAGGTTAATGGCTAATACTTACAAAGTGCATGTCAGACATGATAATAAGTCCTTTGCCTTTGCCAAGGTCCAGATCTGATTGTAGGGTCTTTATAAAATTTGTCCATGTATTAGTTGATTCTTGAGATGTCACCTCCCATGCAATTGGAAACATCTGTCCATTGCCATCCTTGCCTACAGCTACAAACAACTGACCTTCCACTGGCCCTTTTAAAAAGCATGCATCAAGTCCAATCAGCCTCCTACATCCTTGCTTCCACCCTTCTTTCAAACCCTTGAAGCACACATACAATCTCCTAAACATCTCCTTTCTAGGCTGAAGCTTGTTGTCTACAACTAGAAAGCAAGTTGACCCCGGGTTATTTCTATTGATCTCATCAACATAATCATGAAGCCTTGCATACTCTTCCTTGTAGTCACCCATAAACTTGTGTAAAATCCTAGCCTTAGCTCTCCTACAAATGGTGACTCCCACATACAACTTCAACTCCTTCCTACATAGTTCTTGAATCTCCCACAACTTGATTGATGGTTGGGATATGATTCTGCTCTCAAAATAGCTGGCAAGGTACTTGGAGTTGCAAAGTCTATTAGTGTTGTACCTCTTACAATTGTGTTTGGGAATATATGTCTTGATCTTGAAGTTCTTAGTTGCTCCCTCAACACTTGCATGCAACCTCCATTTACATCCCTCATGTTTACATTTTACTGTGACCCTACTAGTTTCATTAGGCCTCAACTTCAGCTTTATACCCATATACACACTATACTTTGCCACTACATCCCTAGATTGTTGCACACTCTCAAATACCATACCTACCTCCCACTTTGGGCTCTATTGTGTAGGATCATAAGCAACATGCCTACTCCTCCTTCTTTTTCACCTGTCTATTGCCTCTTTCCCCATCATCAGATGCCTCACTCTCAATGCTGTAGTCAGAATCTGAAGCATAAAATGGCTCATCTCCACCTACCTTTCCAGTGTAATCATGTGGTTCATTACCCCATTGTGCATAACCTTCATCTGGACCCACCTCACCTAGATTGAGATCAACTTCATCAAATTTTTCCTTGTGAGCCTTCTTTCTGGCCCTACTCCCTCTAGCTTCCTCTCTTAGTGCCCTCAACTCATCATCTAATTCACTGTCATCACTCACCTCTATTGTCAAGCTATTTGTTTCATCACTCCCCCCACCATTATAGTCAATGTCATCACTATCTTCCTCCCAGCCTTCATCATCTTCATCAACTTCTTCATCTCCACAAGACTCAGAGAATTAATCACTAAACTCAGAAAAATCATCACCAGATTGAGCATCTCCACCAGATTCAGCATCTCCAACATAGTCATCATTAATAGCTTCATCAAGGCCATGGTTGATGTAGAAATTCACTTCATCCCCATCTTTAAGGGTGCTTGCAAGTTCCACCAATTCCTTATCATTCATTCGCCTAAAGCATCTCTCTCTCAACCCCTTGTAATATATCCCCTCGAATGCAGTATATCCCAAGTTTTTGACATACCAGCCCAGTTCAAATTCACTAATCACATCTGTATCAATGTCACTATATGCCCTATCCTTCTCGTTAACATAAGTTGTGTAATACCCAGGTTTATATTCAGTAGACGTAAATTTCTTCTCGAGCATTAGAGACTACGTCTTTTCCTCTTAGTTAATTGTGGGTTCAATCCTTTCTTTTTCCTTCTTTTGTTTCCCTTTGGGCCTGAGATTAAGATGGGCCGAACTCCATCATTTGGCTCTCTTCTATCCCTAATCTTTTGATGGATTCACCGTACATCTTCATCATCACTTTCTCACAACAACCGCCTCTCTCTGGTTCTTTTCGATCCCTCTATCACCCAACTCTCTTATTCCATCTCCATTTTTCCCGTCCTCGGTTCTCGTCTCTATTCAATTCTCGACCTCTGTTCAACGCACCAACCACCGATGACCTCGAATGAGCCGATTGCGGCCAAGAGCTCCTTCTACTGGCGCTTATGTGCGACCGCCGCCTCCTTTCACGCCGTCGTTCAATCTCGACCACGCAAATCTCGATGCCGATGTTCACACCATCGTTCACGCGTGGTCTCGTCTTTCTCACCGCCAAGTCGTCGCCTCACAGCCAATGACACCTGTCCGATCTCTAGTGTTGTAGAGACCAAGAAGAGAGGTGGGGCCGAGTGCGCTGCTCCAAGTTCAAGCTTCCCATTCACGCCGCAGATCATCGTTCCCGTTCACCATCGTCGCTCGCCATCGCAGTGCACCGTCACCACTTCCGATTGAGGTCTTGCGTTTTCCCTTGCAATCAACAGGAAGTCGGGAGGTTGTGATTCTTGTTCAATTTCTTTTCTGTTCGAACCCAATTACATATTATTGTTGTTTGTCAAAAGATTCGATCGATGTTGTTTAGACTAGTGTTGTACTTAGTTTTTAATAAGGGTTTGGTTCAAAGTTGTTGGATTGTTTTACTTGAGGAATCCGATCTTCTGTTTCATATTAGGGCCGGTTAGTTATGATTGAAAAAATAAGTTGTTGGCTGGATTTTTCTTCTTTCAACTTTGTATGCAAACCCTTGTTTGAATGATTATCGAGTTGTCCAGTTGAGATAGTTGGTAATCTGGGGCTTAAGTTGATGGTCGAATTAATTTACGAGGATTGAACGTTTATGTTTGCGTGTGAGCTTTTGACCTGTGCACACAATAAGCTTGTGTTGGTACGAGAGAAGAATTCTGTTTTGGTTCACTAATCCCCTTTTATAATATAAAATGATGGCTATTAAAAACCCTTGAATTGGTTTATTTGTTTGGGTTGTGAATGGAATGGTAAATTAATATACTACTTGTTTCGTTCTTTATAATCGGTTCTTAATCTATCCATTTGGTTTAACTAGTTGATTAAAATTAGTTAATTGAACTTGCTCATCTAAATTCGATAACGTCAACAATTATCGCTTAGTAAGAGCTTTTTAGCTTTTAGGGCGTTAAGTTTTGTGTTGCACTTCCTTTCGGGTGTTATAGTTTTGGTTATTGAGTTGTTAGGATTTGATAACGTCCGTGTGTGACTTGTTCGAGCTTCCTTTCTCCCGCTACGTGTTTGTATTCACCTTCGAGGTAAGTCGTTCTCGACTTGCTCGGCTCTATTCTAGTCTTGTTAGATTTCATGCCGTGATTGTTAGATTGGTTTTGGGAACTAGTCCCGAATGTATGTTTTTCGTGCGAAATGTTTTATTGTATGATGTGATGTGCTTTTCATTTTAAACGTTTTCTCGTAAAAGAAATTGTATCGCTTTCTCTATGCTGGCAGCGTAACCGGCACGATCATGTGTGACGATTGTCGGTGGCGAAGAGGCGTCTAGTCATGGTCGTGTGTCGGCCGGGCCCCTTTAAAAATAAAAATTTGATTGCTTGTTTTTGGCAAGTGCTCTAGTGGAGGCTTGACCAGGGGTTGGAAGAATGACGTATATGGAAAGTGGGAGGGCCTGCCTCTGCACTCAGGCGCAGGTGAGTTAGCGCCGTAGATGGGAATGCGGTGGTGGAAGGGAGAATGACATTTCCCAATAGGATTGTGAATGGTTTTGTTATGTGTGTGTGTGTGAAACTTAGTTGGTTTTTCGGCCTTGTGAATTCTCTCTACGCTTGATGAATTGTTTGTTTCGTTGTATCTCCCTTTATTTGTTGAATGTCGAAGTGTGGGTTATTATTACAAATGCTTCACTTTTGTGCTTGTTAGTTTGACTATGGTATGTTTCATTGCCTTTCCTTTCACATATTCTCTAGGTTGTAGAAATGTGTGTTGACCTATTTTGTTTTGTTCAATTCACTTGTTAAAAGTCATGTTGTTGAATAAATTGTTGTTTTTCAAACGTCTTACTATTTCCATGTGTTATCTAGCTTGCCTAGGGTAGTAGTTGACCCCTCGGGGACTTTATTTTTCACTTCCAGGTACTCACACAGGTCCCGTGTTGGAGCCTAGGCCAGATGCTGCAGCGGATCGTTGACACGTGTCACTAGGTCACTGAGTGGGTTTGGAGTTCGGTTTAGGCTTTTTAGCTGTTTTGGATATTTCACTATGTTGTTGACTTTAGCAGATTTCTAGTGTTGAATGTGAATTGGCTAGACATTTGGGATTCATGCATGACATTATTAAAATGTGGTTTGTTTGAACGACAGTTGGATGTTTTAAAATAGTTTTCTTGTCGTGCCCGAGTTGCAAGGTCAAGGTATTCTAGTTGTCAACCAGTTCAGGTAGGACCCGTTAGGGTCAAACTACCTAGTAATGTCCCGATGTTAAGTCGGAGTGTTACAAGCTGCTTGTGGACTATCCAAAAACCTACCCCCATGGTGCCAAACAACTTTAACAATTGCCATCACTTGTCCTACAACAATGAAAGTTCAAATTTCAAAAATCTGCACCCTAAAATTGCTACAGCAGAACCCTAAAATACCAAATGCATGTTCAAAAGATTCGACCCACCCTATTGCAAACCAAAATTTCCACAAAATCGAACAACTAACCTTGAAGATTTCGTACATGTAGCAATGAGTTTCCCTCCTCTTTCTTCAACGAGAGTGCAAACCCTTTTGCTTGAGCTTGGCCAGATTAGGGCTCTTCAATTTTTCCCCTTTCGATTGATCGTGTGAGATGGATGTGCAATTAGGGTAAAAAGATCGTGTGAGATAGATGGTGTGAGTTGGTTGGGTAATAAATTGAGGGTAAATAGGGTAATTTTTTTTGATTTTTTTATCTTATTAAACGGTCGAGATGACATGGCATCGATGTCATTGCATTGTGGCAACAAATATGACACTTCATCGCGCGTGCAACACACTCATAAAAAAAGCTGGGATAATTGGCTCCATAGGGGTTCAATAGGTCGCAATGTGCAACTATAGGGGGTCAAGAGGTTAGGGCTAAAGTTCAGGGGGCTAAGTGACCAATTGTCACAAGTTCAGGGGGCCGTTTATGTATTTTGCCTATTTAAGCACATCATGATAACTTGCATCTATTGTAATAAGAACTTGGATCTGTTGTTAAGGTAGGTAATACTTTCTGTCGTATATAATGCAGGTAAGGTATATGCTTCTCAATGATACAGTTTTATACAAGATCCAGTGGCTTCAGTTTACAGAACTCCAAGTTAATGGTATGCCTCCTTTGATCCTACAAAATGCCTTGTGGTTTTTATGGCATTTCCAAAGTCTGTTACACATAAAGAGTCTCCTATTTTTTGGTTGGGAGCATATACGCTTAATAGTATTGGATAGAAAGGAAGAAATATGGTAATAGCAGAACATTATTGTAGTTGCAAATCTGACTTCAAGTTCTAATTTTTACTTACTTTCTAAAATAATGACACATCCTCTTATATTTATACGGTTCGGCTAATATGTGCCCATGGGCACACAATAAAAGTGTTAATTTGAGAAATTATTACAAAACTATTCCCTAAATTGGAATTAATGAACCCTTTTAAGAAAATCAAAATTAACAAAAAATATTCAGATTTACCAAGATTAGAATTCTAAATGTGTGCACATTAGAAAAATCCATATTTATATGCTGCTTTTTCTTTTATCTCATTTTGGTTTATCAAATTCTTCATTGAGTTTTTGGATAGATTGAATATTTATTAGAATTGAAAGAGCCAAAATATTAATGTTATATTAATAAATGATGCTGATGTTGTCATCGAATGACCGTGAGCCAAACCATCTTTTGCTGATCATTGTTGTTGTGATCATAATGGATTTAGCTCCCAGTTACTCACCTTAGTAAAAAAAAATTAAAGGTAGTCTTAATTTAGAGTAAGTCAAATTTCTTTATTCCATCATATACATATGTGTTAGAAGATGCAACCATGTATATTAGTATAACTTAATAGTTGTGCTGTTTTGTGCCTATTCTCTTTGCAGGCACGATCAGCCCCCCTATCAAGAAAGAAGGGGTTATTGTAGGATTTTGGACATACTATAGTCAACGTTCAAAGTCACATGGAATCTCCTGGAGCCATTTTAATAGTTTATCAAAGCTAAGATAAGTAATCAGTAGAAACAATCTTCTTTATCTCATCATGGTATGCAACCTTAATTATTCTTTTGTTGGTGTTTCTTTCATCTTGTTAAACCATGTTTAAG
The DNA here is from genome assembly GCA_964016875.1 of Fallopia convolvulus. Lineage (NCBI taxonomy): Eukaryota > Viridiplantae > Streptophyta > Magnoliopsida > Caryophyllales > Polygonaceae > Fallopia > Fallopia convolvulus. The sequence goes on along the minus strand of OZ024734.1, from coordinate 28,139,331 downwards.
AAATAAATGAAATGCTATTTTTTACACTTTTTTAAGTTTTGTAATAATTTTTTTTAATTATCATGGTCCTTAAAATTTACAAGATCTTTCCAATCATAAGAGATTTTAGGCTTGGATGATATAGGTATATAGCCATGAAAGAAAACGGCGTGTATTTGTTATAAGTATGCCAATTTGTACTCTACTATGGTTGAAGGTTGTAAACAAAAATTAAAAGAATACGCACACATTAATTTAGAAAAAAATTATTATGTAAACAAAAAGTGGTAAATAATCTTATTATAAATGAATGACTTTAGTAAATACAAGGGTAAAAAAATAATACAATATTTATATTTTCACTAGTCGTTAAAGATAAAATAAATTAATCAAGTTATTGTCAAGAGTTACGAGATGCCTCAATTTTTTACTATTGTAAAATAAGTATGTGAATAAATTTTGACCTATGGCCTTATAACTCTTTAGAGTGAATCCACTATATTAAAATTTATGTCCTTCAAGTATTTGAGCTACAATTTTTTTTTATAAGAAATACCAAAACGTGTACAAATTGGATAAAGAATCTGGCGGTGCATTATTGAAGTTCATCCCTTTTTCTCAAATTTTTATCCATCTTGTTGTTTGGAGGATATAAATAGGTGATTGATGTTTAATTTGTAATTTGTCTCTATTTTGAATATGATAGAAATGAAAAAAAAAGATTAAAAATCTTAACTGAAGCTTTATTGTTCTTTTTTTGTGTGAAATTTTTACATGTACATATTTGTAATCAATAGAGCGAAACACATTTTTTCACTCTATTAACGAGCTTTTAGGCTCGGCTATGTGGTCCAGGAGCGGGCGCGCACGTGTTGGCGTGTGATGGGAGCGTGCCAGCGTGTGCTAGGAGCGTGCTCTAAAGAAATCTGTTTCCAATTTTTCATGTAGAATGTGGTCAGATTTCCATAATAGAGTCCAATAAAAATTGTTTGCTCTTGCACAAGGTTATCAGGATCGGGATTCTATGTTGGATCGTTGAGGGTCTTTTGGATCGGATCGTAAGATCGGATCGTTGAATCGTAAGATTCTACATTATAACTAAAAGTATGCAAGAATAACCTAATAGATTGTATATTTTGTTATATATGATGTAAGAAAATGATAAACATTATTAATTTGATTATTAAAAATGTTGTAGGATGGATTCGTCAATTATTTTAATGGAAATTATACGTTAACCACGAAATTATTAATAATATATAGTTAAAATTGTCATTTCATAGGATCGTTAGAATCGTTTGTAGAATCGTTAGAATCGTTCATAGGATCGATAAAATCGTTTGTAAAATCGAGATCGGATCGAGATAGTATTCTAAATCATTTAAGATCCTACCCCAATAAGATTCTACTTGGAATTGTGGATCGTTTCGCGTGTTGTGGATCGTAGGATCGCTAGAATCGTAGAATCGGATCGGGATTCTGACAACATTGCTCTTGCATAACCCAGGCACAAAGACGCAATTTTCAGGGGCGCACTTGAAAAATTTTTCAAACACAAAAGTTCGGCATAGGTTAGAAAAATCGATAATATATTATGATTATTGTTGTTTAGTATATCTATAAAATATCTTTTGGTTATCTCTTATTAGAAAGTAAGTTGTTGAGAGATCTTATCTATATGAAATTCGATATTATAAGAGATCTTTTTTATTGAGAAAAAAAACTGAAGTTCTTGAAAGTACATTTTTCTTTATAGATTTATACATAGTGATAATTAAATGCTTGGAATTAGACAAATAGTACACTTTTTTCCCTTTTTCTATTGACTAATTACTAATTGTAACGACATTAATGGTTAACCATTTCTACATCGAATCTCACCAAAATTAATAAAATTCCATTTTGAATTTATTTATCCAAGATAAATGGTAACAACATGTTAATTTTTAAACAAACCCCTATCATCTTATATAATTTATTTTTTTCATTTATGGTGATTGCAATATTTTCCTAACATATGTAATACAGATTACTCCTTTATTTTTTTTATTTACTTTTATATTGTAAAACTCATCCTCTTGCACGAATAAAAGTGAAATTCAAAATTTAATTTATTAAACAATATTCTTATAATATCAATTTAATGAGTTATCTAAGATCATGAAAGCTTCGAAATTTTGGCATTTATCTTAACCTATAAATAATATCCTTTTTATTAAGATGTCAATTTTCATTTAAACATCTCAACCATATGCTCCATATCTATTAAAATATTAAAATTAAATAAAATGTAATTGAGAATATTTTAATTCGTTCAACCCCACATATATAATTAATTTAGAAAACATATATTTTTATTCTTTTTTTTGTAATTATTTAAAATATCAAACTTTGCCTATTAATTTAATTCATAATGCCAATACTATTGTAGTATCCTGATTCTTGAAAAACTCATATTTGAACTCCATTACAACTTTTGTGTCTTTTATTGTTTTAGTTGGGACGAAACCTAACAAATCCTATACCTTTTCATAATATTGGGACGAATAGAATATAGCCAATTTGGCAAGAGAGACGATCTGCCCTTATCTTTCTTTGGACTCAAAAGCTCATGAGGAACCCAATTTCCTAGATGTTTCTATTCCCGAAATCCTTACATACTCCCTCCGTTTCAAAATAGTTGTTTATAGACAAAAGTGCACACATATTAAGAGGAAAAAATTCTTCCAAAAATACCCCTATAAAATGGTACTTTCTACTCCAAAAAATTACTTTGGGAAGAGTGTATGTTTAGTGTGGTGTAATTATTAAGGGTATAAATGGAAAAAATTATTATATGAACAACTATTGTGAAACAAGAAAAATTGTCTTTATGGACATCTATTTTGAAACGGAGGGAGTATCATTTAAGCAGTAACACTTTACTATTGAAATGAAAGGGGAAGAAGGCAGAGAAAAACAACATGCTTCACTTGAAAGATTTTGTTTATATATCTAAGTTACACAATTAAGGGTTAATTGCATTTATATATCAATTAAATTGTAGAGTGCATATAATAAAATTAATCCAAATATTTGTGATTGATAAATCGGTTAACTTATATTAAAATACGGTAAATTACATTGATAATATACTTTGTTATTAGGCTATAATTAAACTTTTTGTTATTTGATATGTTGATATGTATAATGAAATATGGCCAAAAATTATACACATAAGTTATACGTTCTGAGATAACGTTAGCAAAGGGTTTATATGAATAACACAAATAATTAAATAAAAAGCAACACAAATGTAATAATCCCATAGAAGAACTGAATCACAAAAAAGATATCAAGATTCAAGAGATTGGAATTTCTTACCAGAAAACAAGAATGAAAAGCAGTAATACAGATCTAAGCAGCAATCAAAATTACCAGAACCTATAATTGATTAAAAAGCAACACAAATGTAATAATCTCATAGAACTGAATCACAAAAAGAAATCAAGATTCAAGAGATTGGAATTTCTTACCAGAAGACAAGAATGAAAAGCAGTAATACAAATCTAAGCACCAATTAAAATTACCTCTTTGACGACTCTGTAATGAACGGAAGCCCACTGTACAAGATGCCTCTTCAATCAGATCTCCTCCCAAGAGGCCTATCCGCATAGGGTCGTCGAGTATCTGTCAGTGACTGCGGCCAAATGATGAAGGGAAAGAACGCCCGGGAAGTTACAGATCGCAACACCACACACAATGGAATATGTTGACGGGACAATCACGAGATCAAAACCGGTGAATTCGATGATTCCAGAGTAGCAGTGAACGACTCAAGTGGGTGAACAAGATTGAATAAGAGAAGTTCGTTTTATAGTAGGACAAAGGCGCTAAAAGACAACGTGAAGGTAGATGGTATGAGTTGATAGAGAAAGTGATAAGCGGGCTAGGCAAGGGTGAAATATTAAGGCCGTGAGGAAAATGGCGCCGGAAGGGGGAGAGAGGTGCTTCATTTTTTTTTATTCATGTATACAAGAGGATGATCAAGTATAGTAAACAAACAAGTAATCCGTATTACATATTTTGAGATAATTTTATAATTACCGTAAATAAAGAAAATAAAGTATATAAGATGATAAAGTTTTTTAAATATATACATAATCTTGTAGTAGAGTAAAGGAGTTATATACATCTTTCCAATATAACCAATATAGAGATATAGATTAGTAGTATTATTATAAGTAATATATTAAACACCACTCCCAGGGAAAAATAAAGAAATGAAACCCTCGCTCCCTATCTCCTTCCCCCGACCCTTTCAACAGTACCAAAAACCAGAAAATCGACCCCCAAATCGGAACCCTATCTATAAGATCCATGGCTCAATCGGCCTATTTCTCTGCCTCCTCCTCAGCCAATCTTCAATTGGAACCATCTATGGCCTCCTTTGGGTGGCTAATCGGAAAAATCGCAAACAAAAAGCGAAGATGAGAAAGTTGCTATTCTTGCTGATAGGGCGACAAACGCATTTGTGGGCACAATCCACGCCTAAGTGGAAGCATGGTAGACCGGCACAATCTAGAAGAAGAAGGACTGTGAGAATTTGGGGGACGTCGTCGTTTCAATGTACAATTTGGGGGCTAGGGTTCGGTTTAAATTACAAATGCTCAGAGAAGTCTTTGCTTGGGACGGAGAAGACGAAGGGAGGGCGTCTTAGAGAACAAAATTCATGTAATTGCCGGAGCGACACCAGTCTTGAAGAGAGCTATCCTACCCGCCTCAAGGGCCGATTTCTTGGTTTCTCCTCTTACTGTCGAAGGGGGCTAGTCAATCACCACTGGATTCAAACATACAGGTTCATTAATTCCTCTTATATCCAGCATAAGTTTACTTTTCTAAACCTGCACTTTGATGCTATTAAAGCCTTACATTCAATGGATATAAAGCTATGTCCACTCTTTATCTTTGCAAATAAGATCACTATGCTGTTAAAATCTCCCATTCTGAAGAACACTGCATGGGAATTCATTGCCCACTCTAAGAATTATTCTATGAAGAATGCTCTTTGTAATGACGAGAAGTCACCCTTTGATCAAGGTGAAAACCTGAGAAACCATATTCAATTAGACCAACAGCCTACTACGGTCGAGGAGACCACATGTAGTAGTGCTAATAAGAACTCTTGTCAAGTTGGCCCTTCAGGGTCCTTGAAAGTTGAAGACAATAGGAAAGCTTGCTTTGACATGGCAGCTCTCCTTGAAAAACTTGCCCATGTTCGTTACCTTAAAAGTAACCCCTTGACCAAACAAAATAATGCTAGAAATATGTGTATGCCTTATGTGAGTGAATGGAATTCGAAAGTTTTGGATAATTTAGTCCTTTACTGTGAAATCTATAGACTTATTGCATTGCCTTGGTAGTGTACTAATCTGATCCTTTGGTATAATGTTGATAACCTTGAGGTGCTGAAACCACAACTAATTGCCTTTGCTATATATTACTCGATGGTTGTTGCAAAGAACCCACATTGCCCTACTATTTTTTGTTGTAATACCCCAGTTTCTGGTATATTTGTTGGAGATATGCTCTCCCTGATCACTTGTCATTTAAGGCAGTACGTTAAGTTTATCTATGAAGACTTTGTGCAACTGTATCATGAGACCAATTGTAGGGATTGTCATTACATAACAGATTTGCTTGAATCTTTATTACAAAGATGCTGGTACTACTGTTTGCCTACCTTTAGGGGGTCTGGTGACCCCTGTTGGAACATTTTTATAGCTAAAAATTCTAAACCTGAAAGTACATGGAAACAAGGTTTGTTTGAAGACTGGTTAGTGCCCAATATTGAAAGGAATACTAAACACATGTCAAATGAAGAGCATCATAGTTTTGAATATGCTGATGGCTATGACTTAAGAGTTCTAGAATTATGCAATAACAATGCCCCTCATAACCACTCTAAGAAAGCTAAAAATAGAGAAACTTTTCCTTCTTTCTACTATCATTATGACAGTTTTAGCTTTATGACTGATTGGAATGAAAATGGACTTGAAGCTACTGAGTGTAGCAGATTGAATGGAAAAGCTAACCAACTGAGAAAGCAAAGCTATAGAAAAACTAACCAACTTATATTCTATTATGATAAACATGCTGAAGGCTACTATTTCCATGCTAAGTTAGTGTGTTTATGGCTATTAAGTTGGGTATGTGATAGTTGTAAGTCTTTAAAAAGTGAAATTAACTATAAGACCATGGTTATTTGGTTTAACAGATTGATAACACTCAGCGGGAAACAATGGGAAGAGTACTGGCCCCTGGAAAAGGATGGAACCCTGATGGCTTCACAATATAAGGTATGCTTCAAAGAAACCACCCCCCGTGTGATGATGGTGATTAGAAACATGAATTGTTGGATTAGATTGCATGTTTTTGGAAGCTATATTATGCTTATTTCTAGGAAGAGTTTCTACCTTGATAAGTTTAATATAGATAGGCAGAGAACTATACAAACTAGGACTCCCCACTTGGCATTCAATAAACAAACTAGAAATAAGGAATATAATTGGAACAATTACTATAATAGAATAAAGCTTCTAAATAAAACTGAAGGCTCTAGGTCTTCTAATTGGACCATCCGAGTGTGGAGTTCTTTGATCATGTTTATTAGAAAGAATACTGAAGGAATTATGGATAAAAGAGTGACATGGCACAAGAATATGTGCTCTGTAACAAAAACACTTAGTAGAAAGTATAATAACAAGAGAGAATCCAGTTGGAATAGAAAAGATATTCATGATCAGAATACCTCTTTCTGGGGGTATAAGTTACCGTGCTCTTTAAGGAAGACCAACTCTTATGAAAGTTATGATTATGAATGGTTTATGCCCGGGTCAACAATAATCAATGTAGAAAGAGAGGAATGGAACTATATTAGCTCCTTTACTAACATGGGTGTGGTAGATCCTTTGGATATAACAAGAGCAGATCATCAATCCAAGGCACCAATAAGTATCCCCGAGTCCAGCCCCTTCAGAGATCAGAAAGGAATTGAAGATTATGTACTAGGATGGAGAACTAGAAATTGCATGATTCTATTAATTGTCAATAAGTATGTAGACATAACACCTTTGTGTGTGAATCAAGGACTGTATTTAATTTCCAGCTTTTCTGGGGAAATTTCGAATATAGAAAATGAAAGAAGACGATCTGACAGAATTGAGAGATGTATTTGTTTGAACATGATCAGTGCAATTAAGAAAAATAGTCAGGATACTGATTGGGGTGTGTTGATATGCCCTGATCATTTTGTTATTAGGATTAAATGAAAGTAAGCCTCTGGAATTGTAGAGGTATAGGACGTAAGTCGTTCTGGCCTGAAATTGACTCGTTTTGCAAAATCGAGGGTATACAGATTATGGCTATAGTTGAAACTAAAACTGATCAAATTCCGTCCGATCAAGTTTGGAGAAGAACGGGATTTGACAACATAATATGGTCCCCAGCTAGTGGTAGAGCGGGTGGTGTTTGTGTACTATGGAAAGAATACCATTTACAAATGAAAGAATTGAGGTCCTTCTTCAAGAACCCCGGTTCATAGCTTTACGATATACTAACCTAGCAACTAAATACACCCTAGCTATATTCTTAGTCTATGCTCCCCCTCAAGAAAGTGAAAAAGATAGTTTTTGGCAACATCTAATTAATTCTATACAAATGACTAACCTCCCAACTATAGTAATGGGAGATCTAAATGAAATACAAGAACCTAGCGAAAAGAAAGGTGGTGTCTTCCCGGACCAAAAAAGATTTGAAAGACTTCTTAGATTCAAGGATAGTTGTAATCTCTTTGATATTTCGGTAATTGGCAGTAAATTCACATGGAGGAAAAATAAGACGGAAATCGATAACATATATGAAAAATTAGATAGAACCTTAGTTTGTCCCCAAGTTCTTCAATGGTTCCCTAGCATAGCTACGAAAAACTATGCTTTCTCCTCTTCTGATCACTGTAAGATAGCAATTGAACTAAACAATGGGGCAATTTAAAAAGCTCAATCGTTCAAATTCGAAAATATGTGGATGCAAAGGAAGGATTTTAGAAATGTTGTCAAACAAGCATGGAGGGCCTCTTTTAGCGGCTCTAATATGTTCAAATTGGTAAAGAAAACACAACTACTGAAAGCCCAGGCTAAACAATGGAACAAAAAAACCTTTGGCAATACTTTTGAACAACTAAAACAAATTGATAAAGAACTACTGGAACTACAACAATTAATCCTACTATCCCCGGATCAAGCAAGCATTAACAAACAATTAAGAATGTTAAATAAGAAGGAAAAGATTCTAAACTTTCACAAAACTTACTGGAAACAGAGAGCAAAAACAAAACACATTAAATTAGTAGATTCAAATGTTGGATATTTCCATAAGGTGGCTAGCGGGAGACGGAACAGGAAAATTATTAAAGAAATAACTTCAACAGGAGGCACTCAAATCATAGGAGAGGAAAATATAAGAGAAGAAATTAGGAAAGAATTTAAAACTAGATACAGAAGAGAACAGACCAACTGTGAGAAATTTAGAGAATATTCCTACTTAATCAAGAAAGAAATAACGGATGAAGACAATATAAGTCTCATAAAACCAGTCTCCAATGAAGAAATAAGACAAGCCCTAATGCAAATCAGCTCAGATAAGTCCCCTGGACCAGATGGTATGTCAGCAGAATTCTATAAAAAATATTGGGACATAGTAGGACCAGATGTCATAAAAGCAGTCAAAAGTTTTTTTCATTCCGGAAAAATTCTAAAACAAATCAATCACACCTTCATTACCTTAATTCCTAAAAAAGAGAACCCTACTTCCACCAACCATTACCGACCTATTAGCCTATGCTCGACCACCTACAAAATTATCACAAAAATTATCACAGAAAGATTGAAGATAGTTATGCCCAAAATTATTCATCCGCTTCAGGGAGCCTTCGTCGCTAAACGATCAATCCAAGATAATGTTCTGATTGCCCACGAAATATTTCACTCCTTTAAAAACAAAAAAGGTAAGGATGGCTGGATAGCGTTAAAATTAGACATGGAGAAAGCCTATGATAGATTAGATTAGGAGTTTACATTTGAAATCCTTGAAAAATTTGGATTTGCCAACAAATTTATAGGATGGATTAAACAATGTGTCCAAACTGTATCATTCTCGGTCCTAGTTAACAATAGCCCAACAGAAATATTTTTACCAGAACGCGGCCTTAGACAAGGAGACCCGCTATCTCCTTTCTTGTTCATTCTCGCGACAGAAATACCAGCCAAAAAGCTTCAAGAAACTAGTAATTTGGAAAAAAACACAATCGGCTTTCCTCTCTCCCGAGCCGGAACCAAGATCCCCTTTCTTGCATTTGCAGATGACATCATAATTTTTTCTAGAGCAAACCAAACGGCATGTCTAAGAACAAAGAAGGTAATTGAGGACTATTGCGCAATATCGGGACAAAGAGTCAACTACCATAAATCAGCCATCCAAACGTCAAGAAATATGGACAATCAACATAAAAATAGAATTCAACAAAGCTTAGGGATCACGACAATGATTAACTTGGAATCATACCTTGGATGCCCAATCATAAATGGCCGTGTAAATCGACAAACCTTCGATGATACAATAGGGAAAACAAAGACACAACTGACCAAATGGAGAGCCAATGGCTTGTCTATGGAAGGAAGGGCAGTCCTGATAAAATCTAATCTGGCTACAAAACCCAACTACCTTATGCAAAGTTTCATGCTTCCAAACTCTGTTCATAAAGAATTGGATCAAATCCATAGGAACTTTCTCTGGAATAAGGATATCCACCACAAACCACTCATTGGGTGGGATAAGATCTGTAAACCTAAAAACTTTGGAGGCCTTGGAATTCAGAAAACGGAACATGTAAACAAAGCACTACAAATGAAACTCTTATGGAAACTGCTAGCAGAACTAAAGAATATTTGGGTTAAATTGATGAATGAAAAATACCTTAAAGGTGCTTCTATTTTAACATATAAAAAACAGAACAATACCTCATGGCAATGGACGAAACTGATGAGCTTACGGGAAGAATTTAACAAAGGCCTTATCTGGCAAGTAGGAGATGGGAGAACCATAAAGTTTTGGACAGACAAATGGCTCTTTCAGGAAACACTAAACAAATTTGCGTTGAACGTTGACGCAATAAATGAATCAACTACGGTTGATGAATTCATAACCAATGGAAAAACGTGGCGACAAGATATCCTCAACTGTTTACTACCGACTGAAATAGTTAACCAAATCATTTTGATACCAATCCCTGATAACTGGATTAGAGACAGATTGTACTGGAGCCCGAGTAAAAATGGATGGTTTTCCACGGCTTCGGCTATTGAACTCATTACGGGGGTGAATAATCTAACACCCCACCCCAACAATTGGGTATGGAAACTCCACACACAGCCCAAAGTTAAGAATTTTGTATGGAAAATAGCTTGTAATGGACTTCCAACCAAAGAAAGACTGCTACAAAAATGTATAGCTACCCCTCCAGGCTGCTTAATGTGTAACTGCACTAATGAAAATATTGGACATATACTTATAGAATGCCCACACACGAAAAAACTAGTACACAAAATTAACACTAAATTGGAAAGCTCTATCAGAAACTATAATGCAACCAATAAATCAGCTAGCACCATACTTAATGACTTACATCAGAGCTTAGGGAGCACTGATTTCATAGAACTGGCAGTTTGTTGGTGGTGCATATGGCACCAAAGGAATAAATTAGTGTTTCAACAATCTCCCAATGATATTATTCAAAATCTTGATCAGTATACGAAAAACCAAATTGAACAATGGGAAAAAACAAAGAGGTGGGAAGAGGATGAAAAAGGAACCCAACTTCGACCTCAAAGTGGACAGAAAAGGAAGAAACGGTTAGAGAAATGGAAAAAGCCCCCTGAAAATATAACCAAACTGAACTTCGACGGGTCTAAACTTGATTCCAACCATGCCTCCTCGGGTTATGTTCTAAGAGATCACGAGGCAAAAATAATCGGCCTAGGAGCTAGAAAACAAGGACCTATTTCAATTGTGAAGGCAGAAGCTCTTGCACTCAAAGAGGGAATAAGAGAAGCTCATAGAAGAGGAATTACAAAACTAGAGATTAAGGGGGTAACCTGATAGTTATTAATGCGGTTAACAGAACAGGTCAATGCCCCTGGGAGATCGAAATATTAATTTCGGATATTATGGTATCCCTTCAAAAATTTAACTTTGTATCAGTCCGACATGTGGGTAGGGACTGTAATGCTGTGGCCGATAAAATCGCTAAGCTGGGCCACAGTATCCCTACCAACCTCCTCTTGGATAACCCAGAACTCCATGTTCTCGTCCGGAAGGACGCTCTAGGACGCCCTCCTTAGGGGGTCTCCTAATTCTTACCTTATCAAAAAAAATAAAAAATTATAAGTAATATACAAAATATTATTATAATAAAAAGATTGTAAATACTAAAAATAATTAAGGGTAAAAAAGTAATTGCTTATGAAATTAGACATGAGTGAGGAAAACATAAATATTGTAGTTGACTTTTTTATTGTAATTTCTTGTTTTTTGTAACAAAATATCATATATTGAATCTGTAAGCAAATATTCATAAATATGTAACAAAATCATTATGGACGTCATATATTGAATCATATACATTAGTACTAATAAACTTATTTCGCAAAAAAAATAATGTAATATAGTCAATTAAGGATATTCTCATGTCGTGTGCATCATTTGATTCTCGAATTCCGGCATGCAATGCACGCCGTGGCTAAGCGAGTTCTAGGAGGAGGGGTTTCATTTTCCTGGTGCTTATTTACCATCACATCATCCCGCTTGAACACTGAACAAAAGATAGAGTAATGACACCAATAAGATAATAAAAAAGGGTTTTTTAGTACACATGACAATGATTAGGTTCCCTTAATTAGGAGAAGAATGTAAATTGAGAAGGAGGAGAATGTAAATTGAGAAGGAAAATAATATAAATAAGAAAATCATTAACTTAATTTTGTAAGAGTATTATTTTTCTTTATTACTAACTAATTTAAAATAATGAAATAATATATTTACAACATATAAAACACTCCCTCAAAGACTAATAAATGAGCTATATTCTAAAATATTATATTTAAATATATAAACTTTTGTGTCCTCACAAGAAGTTGAGTGGGCATGACGAACAAACCATGTTTAAATTAAATCCAATGGGGAATAATTCCAATGGGCATAACAAAAGATGGATGAGACATATAATTAAGTGCGTAATTTACACGAAATTTACATCAATTATTATAATCATACAACTATATACCTATATATACTTTACCGGTCAAAAATAAATACTAAAGACAATAATATATTATCCCTCCACCAACCTTTCAAAATGAACGGTTAAATCTAATTTTTTTTCATTATTTAATTTTATCAATTCACACATACGATTATCATTTTTATTTTAATTCAAAAAATGTACACATTCACATATGTACACTCATAAAATAAATAACAATCGACAAGAAACTAGGGGTGTTCAAAAATATCCGATCCGGTCAATCCGATCCGGTGATCTGACGATCCGATCCACGAAAATTCGAATCCATTGGAAAATTATCCGAATCCGATCCGATCCGAGAAAATTAGCCGGATCACCGGATCGGATACGGATCGGGTCGTCAAACCCCCCGGATATCCGAGGGTATAATACTATACATATATATTTTGTGCAATAACAAAAAGTTTAATAGTCCAAGTAGTTTTATGTGCTTGGACTTCCTATTACTACCCCTTTTTTATTTGTTTTTTAATTGTTTTTAATATATTTCACCCCACAAATAAAATTAACGATAAATAATACCTAAATCTATATTTAACACCCCATTATTATTTTATTTTAAATTATTTTTTCTTTTTCTTTTATGCGGATGATTATTTGGATCATGTTTTTTGGGTGAAATTTACCGACTGAATAAATTATTTGAAACTTAAATACAAAAAAAATATAAAAATATGAATATTCGGATATTCGGATATCCGCCACAAATATCCGATCCGATCCGAGCTATACGGATCGGATATCCGGGTATACCCGGATCGGATACGGATATGGTTTTAGAGAAAATTTTATTGCGGATATCCGATTATGAACACCCCTACAAGAAACCCTAGTTTACCTTAAAACTTTTAGTTAGAAAAAAAAGTAACATAAATGCATTTAGCAAACTCTGTTCTAAGACCACAACTTGACGTCAGGCAAGTGATTATTTAACCGAAAAGCCCTTTGAAAACCGGACCGGAGGAGAGAGTAAAGAGAAAATTTGGGGGTGGGGGAGAGGGCTGCGCTTTGGAGATCCGCCATTAACCGCCTGACTGAATCTCTACTACCTCCGAACACACTGGTGTTTACAACCCGAGGAGAGTTATGGTTGCTGAGCTTAGAGAGCTCAGGCATTCGAGCTCCATCGGGAACAGAGCCACTTCCTCTCCCCGAAACAGCCTACTCGCTCCGAAGAAGAAGCCGCACCTCTCGTCGCCTATAACAAGCCCCTCGGCGTCGGAGAGGACAATGACGATCGTGAAGGCCATGTGCGCCGCTGCCACCACTACTTCCGCGATCGCCCCTTAGTCTCATCCTGTCTTCATTCTCTCTTCCCCTACTTCTTCGACGACATACCCTAGGGCTTCCCCACATCACTCCGAGTGCTCTTTTTTCCTGATCTTCGGTCTCGTCGATATTGGCTTGTTCGCAATGGCATCGATTGGTATGTGATTTCTGACATCGATTGCTTAGTATCTTTCTTGATTTGATCGCTCATTTAAATTTGGGGGAACTATCGGCTCTTGCTTTGTTTCCTTCTCAATTGCTAGAAAATTGTAGATAGATGGTGCAAAAGTGCATCTACTGATTGAATAATATATGAGAATTCTTCGGATTGGAATGTGTAATCCTTTCATTGTTGTGTAGCTTTGTTGCCTTTTTAGTTCTATAAATGGATTTTATTCATTATTTGGTTAAAATGTGATTTTTTAAATTTTATTTATTTTTTAAAAACTATTTACAAAGACTTTGGACGGTAAAGTCCGAGGTCACTGACGGTAATACCCAGTGTTGCAAAATAGGGGTGTTGCAGCATAACCCTATCATTTTCCCACGTCTCCCAAGTAATTCCATCACCTTTCTTGTGTGACCATGGAATTTGTACCAACCGTACTTGCTTATTTCGCAAAACCATGACCCATCGTTCCAACAAACAAATGGTTTCTACCCATATTTTCCATTAATCTGAAGTGAGAGTATACTTCTAAAGAAAAGACACGGGAAACGTGTAACTATTTATCAATCCATTGTAACGAAAACTTGTTCTTGATGGTGATTTCTTTATTCCACTTTCAAACGTCAATGCATAGTCAAATGAAACTAACAACGAAAGGCGCATATATGGCATTACATTATAGACCCCTTTATTGGCTATGCAATACATGGAGAGTTGGAGCGATTTCCTTCAAGGTCTATTTTGTCTCATAAGTCATGATGGTTAAGAATTTGCTATTTCACATAGTAAGAGATAAAATAACACATTGATCAGAAGTTTACATTCATATTTTATTCCACAAAGAATGGCTACATTTTCTATGTACTATGCATTTGATTGTCTCCTTAATTGATGAGAAGATATGACTTAGGCCAAAGTTCTATGTTGTTTTAGGCAAGCATGTAGATTTGGGATGCTTTTAGTACTTCTGTCTGAATGTGTCACTTCTATTGCATGTAGTGTTAGTCCACTATCTTGTCCAAACTCCCTTCTTTTTCTTAAACTGTAATAATTGTTAAACAAAGTGAGAAGCCTAGTTCAAGGGTTACCACTCTTGTCATTACTTAGTATCCCTGATGTCTCTTATGGTCAATTATTATATACCATTATATTATCTTTCCTGGTATCCTTAATGCATCTTTTATTATCAACAGTCTCTTTTCTCCTTTTTTTGTCTTGAATTATAGATTTGCATGGCTCCTTAATTGATGTTCTTAAGTAGTTACTTTTATGTCCTTTATTGTATTGCTCGTGGTTTCGATTAAATTTTAGGTGATTTGCAAGATTTATGTGGGGTTTGTTTTCAATTCCATGTTCACCATTTTGTCTTGCTTTCCAACATGTAGTCTTAATTTGCAGCTTACTCCATTGGGCTTACTTACTTTTATGTCCTTTATTGTGTTGTTTGTGGTTTCGTTTAAATTTGAGGTGATTTGCAAGATTTCCACTGGCAATTTTGAGGTGATCAAAATTAATTGCTTTATTTTCCAATTACCAATTCCATGTGCATTTGCCAATTGTGACAGCTTTTTGTGTTGGGTTTAGTACATTTTCAAATATTTTTCCTCCTCGCAGCTTTCAATTTTCAGTTTTATGGTGTTTCAGTGCTCAAAACGAATTTCAGGTTTCTTACTACCTCCGTTTCGCAATATAGGGTCGTTTTAGCTTAAAATCTTGTTTCACAATATAAGTCTATTTTTTATTAATTAATACTAAAACTTGCTAAAAATAACATTTAATTAATACATTTCTAGTTCCAATGCACTTAGAAATACTAAAAAATGTCACCCATTGGGTGATTTTACATGATTTAATTTCATATTAATTTGTACACAAAAAACAAAATCTCATCAATTCCATTTTAAGCATGTCTTAATATATGTGTAAAATTCTAAACACCCCTATATTGCGAAACGGAGGGAGTATTGTTTTATGGTGTTCAAGTGGTCACAAACAGTAATTGAAAATATGTAGACAGTTTAGTTGTAATTTGTTCAGCACTGATTTGCATCATTAATCTCTTATTCGGGTAATTTAAGTTAACATCAATTACAAGTATATTGATCACATGATGAAGTAGTTCCAAACACTTTGCTTAGTCCTTCACATTAATTTAGTTTAGTTTTACATAGCAAACAATTATTTAGAAGTAATAAATGAAGTTGTATTTGGCATTCCCATTTATTTATGAGGAGAGTTAACTTATCATGTTTGTCCTTTTTTTCTAGGATTATTGATTTTCTCAACATGGTATAACTAACTTTACTATATAAGGTTGAGTTTCTTATTATCTTTTTCATAAACAAATTTGATTGTTTGCCATCATGAAAAAGGTAGAGTTTCATGAAAATTGCTTTCTATAAAAGCTCGAAATTTTTTGCTATATAGAAATGCTCTTTGATGTATTGAATTATCAATATTAGAACTTAAAAGGCAACTCTAGGAATTAATAGTTAGATTAAGGGTTGACCAACTCTTGGAATTAATTAATCTCAATCGTATAAATATTTAATCCTCTATTTGCATCATTAATTGAAAATTCCTAGTCTCGTTGTTATAATAGTATATTCAAGTTACTGTATAACTAAATATTCAAGTGTTTGGATTAAGATTTATGAAACATAATCTTTACCATGATTTGAGATAATCCTTTAATTAATTTGTGTTTTCTTGTGATTCATTGTTCTTGCCTCTGCTTTTGTACTTCTTGCAACATGTGGCTTTTTTTTTGGATATTATTTAGAGAAGTTTGATTGTTAATTTATCCATATTATAGTGAAGTTTAGATATCACTTAGGAGGGTTCTGAATCTGTGGCCTGCAATGCAAGTTACACAAAATTTGTTTTTTGTTCTGCCGTTTCATTGCCATGTCATCTTGTTCAGTAGTTTTTGTCATGATTTTCTCGTGCAAGTACCGAGTTTCGTGTGTTTCTTTCTTCAACCAATTCTAGAAATGGACCTTTTTGGTTTTGTACAGGAGTTGTTTCATTTGCTATTGTATAAAAACATATGTAAAAAAAAGATGACTA
This sequence comes from Fallopia convolvulus, assembly GCA_964016875.1. Taxonomy (NCBI): domain Eukaryota; kingdom Viridiplantae; phylum Streptophyta; class Magnoliopsida; order Caryophyllales; family Polygonaceae; genus Fallopia; species Fallopia convolvulus. Next base: position 28,122,448 of record OZ024734.1, on the reverse strand, counting down.
ATTTCAACCAAAAAATAGATGACTAATATCGTCATTATTCATCTTGTTGCAAAACAAGATGGAGGGAGAAGATAAGAGTAGCAAGTCGCCTTGACAGACGATTTCCGCTTGGGGACTTGGCAACTTGGGTTTCCCCACATGGCTTTGGTTTTTCATTCCTCGCGCTTGCTTTTGTGTTTCTTTTTCACTTGGCTCCCTTTTTTTGTTTTTGTTTTTGCTCTTTGCTTGTCACGGTTGTTGTGGGTTTTATTTGGATCTCTCAATCGCATCCAGTCAACGTTAAGCCAGGGATGCCCCATCTTGACCCCCAGATACTCCGTGAGGGTTACTGAACCGGGTCAATGTTGTTTTTGTTGTGTGTCATCTTGTTGCAAAACAAGCCTTTTAATTAATTTTACTTCGAACCTAATGGGCGGCAAGTGGTTTATAGTGTAAATGGGGTAACTCAAATGGATATGTGATCCTTCCCTTAAAGATAGTTTTCAGATGACCCTTTGGATTGCAAAAAATAGCAGTCTCATTAACTTGATTTCAGTCTCAACTATTTTGTGTCTCATGCTATTACATATTTAACATTATTTGATTTTAGACTGTTTTCAATGTCTTGACATACGTAACATTAAAGAGTCTGCACTACTCTACTAAATTGATTGTTCGACCAAACCTTTTATTTATCTTGGTAATATATTGTTCAATTCTATTCTTAAGACATTCCAAATTAACCTGAGATTCACCCACCAGATTTTAACCCTTTTTCTAATTACATCTTACTATGTCTTTCAGAACCCACAACTCATCCTAACCATTGTAAGAAAAATCGACTTACTTTGCTTTTTGTGTTATCATTTTTATTTTCAATACTTACATAGCTACATTGATGTGATACTAGTATTATCTAAGAATTGATTTTTGTTACTCTACACAATAATACATAGACCTGCAAATTACAACATACAAAACCAACACTACGACATGGGTATTCCAATGCAGTTATCAACTAAGAAATTGAGATTAGTAGTTCCCATGATACTGAAAAATCGAGTCTCACCCATTACCATTTACAAGCAACACATCTAAAGGAATAGATGGTTACTATCAGGTCTAAGAAGTTTAGAGCAAGTTAGAGCAATCATACCTTAGTTAGGCAAGCTAACAATGGGAACTACTAATCTGTGATTAGTGCCATTCACAAGTTTCTCGACTTTTGATGTTCTAGCTCGTGATCAAACAAGCTAACAATGGGACAAAGTTAGGCAACAAAAGTCAAAACCCTTGACATATATTACTTTGCAAGAAACCCTAAAGCATAAAACAGTAGAACAGAGTTTTAAAGACCAAGTAAACACTATAAAAACTACAGAAGATAAAAACTGATCAAATTCACATGGGAATATCAAAAACAGAGACAGGTGAAATGAAGGTCGGCAGCTCAGATGACAGACTTGAGCCATTTTCTCCACCATAAACCCTAAACCCCTCCAATCTTACTTTTCCTAAACCCTGTTATTTTGTAGCTTCTGCTTGCCATGGGTACAAAGCTAGAGCATGTAATTATCCAGCTGGCTCATGAAGTTCTTGAGAAACATGTAGCCATAGAAGGAAAGTTGGTTGTGAAGCCTTCTGATGACCATTTCTGGTTCAATAGTCCTCACCTAGTGCTTTTCTTAATCCATTTTATTCTATTCCATTTCTGGTTCAACAGTTTCAGTACACAAATTTCACCAATCCAAGATACAAAAGACCACCCCGACCGCTCCTTCTCGGGGAATTTCCCGAAACTGGAAAAGGGTCCTTGAGATTTAGATTGATCAACCAGAGAGCTGATTTCTCTTTTGCATTATTCTTTGGCGGATTATCAAATGTGAGTTCAGATTGATCTGTCAAATTGAACTCTAATTCTCAAATCACTGAGTTTATATTTCATGAAATTTTCTCTCTTTTTGCAGCCTAGGCTGGTTTCTATCTCAAACACTATAACTTTTGCAAATCCTAAAGCACCAGCATATCCTAGATTAGCTCAAGGCAAATCATGGAATGAAGTGAGTTTCTTCTTGCCCTTATGATTACTTCATTTCATGCATGGCAACCTAGCTATAAATTGTAAGAAACCAATCAACTTAGAAATTTACTTGGACCAAAGAAGAATTTTACCTCATAGCAAATTCTACCAATAGTAGAAATCGTCTCCACCGGATAAAGACCCCGCAGAGTCTCTGCCCCGAGAATAATGGCATCGCTTCCTGAACCAATCAAGCAAAGCATGACATCAAAAAACTAATTTAACTGCCAACATTGGACAATGACATTTATTTTTGATCTCTAGAAACATTTTTGGAAAAAGGTTCTTAGTATTGGCATAAAAAAAACTCGGAAAAAAGTACCATCTAGTACAGCATTGGCAACATCTGTCGCTTCAGCGCGAGTAGGTCTCAGATTATCAGTCATACTGTCCACAACACGAGTAACCACTGCTGGCTTTCCAGCCAAGTTGCATTTGTATATAGCTGCCTTTTGAAACAAAAACACCTACATGATACAAATAAAAAATGTCAAACCTATGAGCTAGCTTAAAAATTCATAAATGTCAGTAAATTCAGCAAAATTGAGATAAATTGCTAGATTCGTATCAAAAACTGACCTTCTCTGGTGGGAGATCTACCCCCAAGTTTCCACGGGCCAAGATAATACCATCGGCTTCTTCAAGAATCTCATCAAAATGGGTTATATCCTAGGGAAAAGAAAATCAAAAAATGGTGAAGTTGTAGGCCTTAAACATATCTAGCAACATTTTGTTCAGGAACTAATGATTTTGTATTACCTCTGTATTTTCAATCTTAGCATAAACATGAGTCTGGCGAAGCTCATCGAATTGTTTAAGGAAATTGCGAGCCTGGAAAGGTAAGACGCATGGAATTTTAAAACAAAATAAGGAATTCAAGAGAATTTAACCATAAAGAAAATACGTATATGTAAACCAATAAAGAGAAGTTCTCACAATGCGAACATCTTCAGCATCCCGTGTGAACGATAAAGACAGGAAGTCTATCTTGTTTCGATTACCCCACGAGGTTATAACCTGAAAATACAGTATTAACATATCTTTAAATCAAACAATTTCTCAGCTCGTTTCCCATACCAAGCCGTTTTCAAGAACAAAGCTTATATGCATAAAAAAGAAGAAGATGAATGTCACCTCTTTATCTGCATCAGTAAAAGTTGGCAAATAGATACGAAGTTGTGAGACGTGCAAAGTGTACAATGACCCGGATAAAGTAGCTGAATTCTTAATGAGACAAACCACATCATCTCCATCTGTTTCAGAAACCTGGAAATTGAAAATTGGAGGTTCCATGAGCAAGAACACATATCCATAAGTACATTCCAATTTACACTACATAATACACCATGGACCATTATAAAAAATTAACCATGAGTAAAAAACTAAAAATTAAAAGGTCAGACTATGAAATTATGTTGATCTTGCTTGCCATTACTCACCTCCAGCCAAACTGAAGCAGTTTCATTTCCTGTGAAAAGATACTGTCCAATGAAGATAATGTCTCCTTTCTTCACAACCTGCAATAAACATATTGTTAATATGTAACAGATTGGTTTTCAATCAACAACTTAATGAAATTTTCATCGCTTTATAAACCTTGGAGAGGCCATGGTAGTTGATGGGTAACAAGTTTTGGGTGGCTTCTTTGGACTGATCAGGAGTTAGGACAAGAACAAAATTTGCTTCAAGGGAGATGGGACCCTCACTCTTGTAAACAACCTTCAATTCTTATCCTGCTGTATCCAACATTACCTGTAATAACAGATAACAGCCTCAGCAAGTGAAAAATAACTGAATGAACATTAGCTATACATCCAAGGGCTTGTTTGGTATGGATTTCAGAGTTTTGAGAATTATGTTAATCAATAAGGGTGTAACATTGATCAAAGAAAACAAACATACTCTTTTTTATTATAGAGGTAGAAAAGGGGAAAAATTTAACCAAATAATACAAACTTGAAGGGTGGTAGCATCTAGCAACAACTTAGCAAATATTCGAGTGCAAAACATTTAAGAATGGCTGTTATTTTAGGGAATACGTATGATGTTTCTCATTTATAAGATTGAATCTCTGTCTTACAAAACTAATTATTGTCATATAATAATGAATGGTATATTGGTCGACGTTTTCATAAATTTGTGTTCATAGTTATTCGAAGTGTAATAAAAAAACATACAACACAGAGTTTGTTGGTGCTCTTCATGGCAATCTTCAGATTCTCCAAGCTCTCTTGGTGAAACTCAGCATCTCCACATGAAAAATCAAACCTTGCCACTACAAGAAAGAAAAGGGGGAAAAACCCACAAAATTCAATAAGAACAAAAATATTGAAAGCAACACAAACTCAAAAAAATACAAGAAAAATCACTTATAAACTTAAAAACCGTGAATAAAAAAAATTAATGCACCTGGGAAGGTTTGGTTTGTTGTTGTTCATTAGCTAATGTAGATTTTATGACTTTCTTCTTTGAAATCATCAATCGTAAGGGAAGCTTAGTTGGTGAAACATACTGCAATTCAACAAATCAGGTTTGTTGATCCTTTAATGGCAAACCAAAAAGCATAAGCATGAAAAATAACAGAACCGAGGTCTCTTAACAATAGATATAATAGTTAAGAAGAAAGTCAAGCTTTAAAAGGGTTGAACTATAAAAACTTAACTAACTCATAACTTGTCCTAAAAAACAATGAAAGGATTGTTGAGCATGTTTTTAATTAATATTTAAAAGCAATGTCACAATCTGTATTTATTCATGGGAGGGCAACTAAGAACAAGGTTGAAAAGTAGAAAAAGCACAAAAGTGAATTCATGTGTTGGAAAGCTTACCAAGCGTAGAGGACATGAGCTTATATCTCGACGCTCGAGCACCAAAACACTGCACTGGAATATTTGAAAGCAAACCTAAAAGCCTAATCATGAAAAATAACACAAATGGAGTCTCTTACCAATACAAATGACAATAATGGAGTCTCTTACCAATATGGATAACAATTATGAAGAAAGCTATGTTTTAGAAGGGTGAAACTATGAAAACCTAACTACCTCGTAACTTGTCCTAAACCAATTCAAAGGATTGTTGAGCATCCTTTCTAATTCAGATTTAGAAGCATTTGAGCACAACAATCCAAAGCCAAAAGGCTTGAGCCTTCGTATTGTCTGAGCGCTTCTGCTGGCTCAAACAGTTGGCTTCTACTGAGAACTAAGCCCTTTCTTGTTAGACTTATATAAAGCAGCATAGTAGGAAAAAGCTTGCCCTTCTTCTTTTAAATTGTAGGCATTCTTTTCTTCTCTTTTCGAACGACCATACATAATGAATCATTGAAACATTTTAAACATAAATTAAATTGAGAAAGACAAGTTCAAACCAATCAATTTTTGGAGGCCAATTTGGAGACTTCCATGAGGCAGATGAGAAGTTGGCGCCCGTCCGACATCGTAGTTCTGTTCTGATTCTCTCTCAGTTCCTTCCTAGGGTTGTTTATCAAAATTGAGAACTAAGAACAACAACAAACATGAAGAAATTACAAACAAAATTAAATTGAGAAGGACATGTTCAAACCGATGAATTTTTGGAGACGAATTTGTAGAGGCAGATAAAATATGCTGGCCGTGAAGGCTTCTTTCACCCGGGTCTGTCGTTGCGTCCTGATTCTCATTGTTCCTTTCCAGGGTTGTTTATTACAATTAAGAAATTAGAAAACCAGTTGACATAAAGAATTTACAAACAAAATTAAATTGAGAAGGACAAGTTCAAACCGATAAATTTTTGGAGAAGATTGAGAAGGAAAAGTTCATACTGATCAATTTTTGGAGACGAATTTGACGAGGCAGATAAGATATGCCGACAGTGTTCCGTCCTGATTCTCTTTCTCTTCCTTCCTAGGGTTGTTTAAACAAAGCAGAGAGCCAGAGAGAATACGAATGAATTAAATAGCTGTAGGAAAGGATGAAAACAAAGTCACAATAGACAAGGCAAAATAGAAGAAGTAACATTAATGGCATAGAAAATTGTTATCTCTCCGCTGAAATGGGATGACAATGACCAAAAAAGAAAGAAGTAACATTAATGGTATAGAAAATTGTGCAACTCTTTCGATAAAGCAGCGCCTAACGAAGACAAAAAAAAAGGTGTACGTGTATTTTGCTCCGGACCATGTTTATCAATTGAATGAACTGGGGCTTGCTAAACAACAACAAATATGGATAAAATAAAGAGAAACTGGCTATATGAATCTCTACATATCAAAATTAGTGAGAAAAAGTGTAATCAAACATAAACATCGACATACGTGAATATGAAATCGGCAACATACACGCTAGAGAGAATAAGCAAACGAGTGAGGAGGCAATTTCGAAGTAGCTGAATCACTAATGGACAACAAACAAATATATAAACAGGCTATTTATTGAGGCAGTGTCAACAAAAGTAGTGGATAAATTGCCTTTGCTTTGTTGAACTTTTTATACATTATGAAATTGTTTAATTTATAAAAAGGTCAACAAAGAGCGATTGTGTGTGGCCGTTTTTTTAGCAAACAAGGAAAGGCCGCATCAATAATAAATGCAGTCATCATTATAAAGATAATGTGGCCGTTTTTTCGCAAGTCAGCAAGCACCGCCGCAATCATTGAGTAATAAATACAATGATTGCAATCATCATTATGAAGATAATGTGGTCTTTTTTTCGCAAGAAAGCAGCAGCCGCAATCATTGAGTGATAAATACAATGATTGCAATCATTGAGTGTGTTAATAGCCGTAATTTAAATACGACATAAGCAATATCAATTAGTAAAACCATATTTATTTTATTTAACATAACACATTTGACCAATCAGAAATCAAATTTTCACATTGTCTCGATGGTTTAGCATTGATTTATATGATTACTGTTCATGGGGCTATTCACACTTTTCTAGTATTATAGATTGCGCATTTGCTATATTGCTAGACTAGGAGGCAAATGGCACGTTCGGCGTCGCTTCTTGTGGTTGACAACGCTAGGGATCCTCAACGGTGTCGGAATCCTCCACGGTCAAAGCGGGAAATTACTTCTTTTACTTACCAAGTCAAAACTCAAAAGTAAAACGTCGGGGTGAATAGTTCACTTTTACATTAGGGCATGAAATTACCCGAACTCCCTTAAGGCCCTATACTAGTATAAAGGCATGTACCACCTAGTAAGGGTTTGGGAAAAAAATTTAGATTAGTAGATTTGGATAATTAATCAGTTTTTTTATTATTGTATAGTTATTTTGGATAAAGTTTTTCAAATTCAAATCATATATAGTATTTCATATGGATATAAAAAACAAAGATTCGTAGAATTGAATAATTTTCTTTTTTATTTTATAGTTATACATCTAAACAATGACATATATATAGAAAATTGTTAAATTTCACTATTATGAAATATTTGATATTTTTTTAATCTTATATAAAATTGCAGATTCGTAGAACTGGATCATTTTTGAATTTATAATAATTTTGTAAGTAATTGCAAAATTCAAATCCTATAGATATTTCATATGAGAATATGCGTTACATATAATTAATGAGTTTGATTCAAATGAAAAAAAATGTTATTTTGATAAACGAAAAGTGCACTACAAAGTACGAAAAGTGTATTACAAAATATATAGAGTGCAATCCAAAAAGTGTACTACAAAGTATATGAAAAGTGCACTACAAAGTACAAAAAGTGCGAATGCGAAAAACTACACTCCGAAGTAGGAAAAGTGCACTAGGAACAAGGAAAAGTGCATTTCTTTTAATTTTTCAAGATAAGAGTTTTTTTTTTATTTGAACCAAAATCTATACTTAATAGACAAGTTGTATAAATATATCACTGAATATATCATACCTTACATATATGTGTATATATTATTTCCTTCCATATTTTATCTATTTTTTATAAAATTAATATGAAATATATATTTTTTATAATTTTATATAATTACATAAAAAAGAGATAAAAATATAAAAAATTAATATACATATTTATATAAAAAAAATTAATATACATATTCTATAAATATATATTTCATATTAATTTTATAAAAAATAGATAAAATATGAAAGAAAATAATATATACACATATATGTAAGGGGTTTTGGTTCAAGTGAGGATCACTCTTGTGCTAAGCACTTATGCTTAAAATGAGAACCAATCTCCACCATTAGCTTTACCTCATCACTATATATTGGATGGTCAAGATTTTTTTTATATTTTGTTCTTTGTTTAAAAAAGCTTTAGAATTTTTAAATATGACAGTTCAATTTTTATATACTACGAGTTCATTGTTATATTATAGAAGTTCAAATTTTTATGTTAGGTGTTCAAATTTCTATATTGTATGAGTTCAATTTTTATATTATATGAGTTCATTTTTTTTATCGATGCTAAGTTCAATTTTTATGTACTTTGAGTTCATTTTTCAAATAATTTGATTTTCACACAACTAAAAAAATATTTAAAAAATAAATAATTTTTTTCAATTTTTTTTATTTTTTTACCTCTTAAAATTATTTTATTATTTTATAAAAATCATAAAAATGTTAACTATGACAGTTTAATTTTTTATGTTACGAGTTCAATTTTCTATATTGTATGAGTTCAACTTTTATATTCTACGAGTTCAATTTTTTTTTATCTATGATAAGTTCAATTTTATGTGATTTGAGTTCATTTTTCATATAATTCGATTTTCACATAACGAAAAAAATTAATTTTTCTCAATTTTTTTTTGATTTTTTTTACTTTTTTAAAATTATGTAATTTGTTTCAAAAAGCCAACGAGTTCAATTTTTTATGTTAGAAGTTCAATTTTCTATATTGTATGAGTTCAATTTTCATATTCTAAGAGTTCATTTTTATATCTATGATAAGTTCAATTTTTATGTGCTTTGTCGTTGTGTTCATTTTTTATAAAATTCGATTTTCAAAAAAAATAAAAATATATAAAATGAAAAAATAAAAAATAAAAAATAAAAAAATATTTTTTTTGAATAAATCTTGGTCATTCAATACATAGTAAATGAGTAAATCCAATGATTGAGATTAGTCCTCATTTTAAACCTAGTCTTTACCACAAGAGTAGTCCTCATCGGAACCATGCCCTATGTAAGGTATGATATATTCAGTGATATACTTGTGTAACTTATCTATTAAGTATATATTATAAAAATTTGGATAATGTTTTTTATTTAAAAATTTAACATAGAAAATATCAACATAAAATTAATATGAAAGAAAATGTAAGATAAAGTTTTAATCTATATTATAAAATCTATTTGATATATATTTAAGAGTTTGTAAATATGGAAAAAATTAACATAAAGATTGAGTGTCTCGCAAGAATAATATAAATTAGTACAATAATTTTTATTAATTTTTTTTGAAGTTATTGATTAAGATTATTTCACGTGGTCGAATTTTTTCATCAAAAATAATTTTTGTTTTATAACGTATTAGGAGAGATATTAAAGATAAAAAACAACTTTTATTGAATATCAATATAACCACTTATAAACTTATAAAATTAATGTATTTTGATATTTATATGGCTATTTTTATTTCAAAGATATATATGTGATCATGTGTACATAATTTTTCTTATTTTTTAAATTTATCTCTTATAAATATATTAAATATAATGTCCTTTTTATCTATATTGGTCAAATATACTAATATTATTTTATCTTTATGTTTATTTGTGGATAAATTTTTACAAAAATTATTTTATCTTTATGTTTACTTAGACTAGGTCATTTCCGCGTGGTTGCACGCGGGGAACATAAATATTGAAGTTAGACTTTTTTATTTCAATTGATTTATAATGATTTTAGATCTTTTTAAGGCAATAAATAAAGTATTAGAGTTAAACTAAATATGAATATTCTACTCAAATTCAATACATTAAAACAAAATAAATAATAAACTCAAATATATATACAATTATTAAGTGGATGAAATGGGTATGGTGGTTGCATTCGTGGGTGATGGATCGGATGGTGGTTGCATTGCGGAACAAGTAATCAAATAAAAGATGAAACTGATTTGATAGACTGAAACAATCAACTTTGATAGTTCAATTGGATTGGCTCTAACGCTAAATTCAATTGATTAACTAGATTTGATCTTTAACAATCAAACTATAACAATCTCAATTGACTAAATCAATAAACCAAATTGAACACACGAAAGAGAGAGAATTCGAATGGAGTATGATGATCGATCTTCGTAGGCTTGAATGCTAGAACACAAGTTGTTTTAATGGCCCAAGAGCAAGATTAAACCAAAGGGGTTTAATCTTACTGAGCTGATTTTTATTAATGGAATTGCAAAGTATAAATAATGAATACAAAGCTGAATCTTGGAGAGCAAGTAAACCATGTCTTTCTTCCAAAGATATAATAAAATAAAGTAGATGCAACTAACTAGATCCCCTTTAAGTAAATAAATCAAATAAAGATTTATCTGACTTATTTAATTAAGGAAACTAACCTAACAAACTATAAAAGATAACAAAAGATAGGAGGGAGATTATCAACCACTAACATAAGCCTATTGGTCGAAATTCTCATTATTAAAGCATAAAATCGTCCATAAGTAAAGTAAATAAAGATAGAAATTTAAACTAAAGATAAGATTCTCGTAAGACTTAAACAACTCTCAGTAAATTGCAGTTTTCGGCTCTTTGCTGTTGGATTCGGCTTTCGACGTAAACTACAAAATTGTATATCTTTTAATTATCTATCCAACGCAATTTGAACGTACTTGAGTTCAATTTTATATCCTAAGTTATGACCATTTTACTGAGCATTGTTTTCCATTTGACGGGTTTCATAACTTTTCGAACTTTCAAAACTCCATCCTCTTCCTTGGTGGCCTTGGAAGCCATTGATGAACATAATCAAAGGATAATATCAGATCCATGAACACCTTCTTAAATTTAAATGATCGGGACCTTAGTAAAGGTCTTGGTGTTTGGCCTCCATTCGTCTTCAACAAATCATTCACTTGGATCCTCCCTTGATTTGTATCAGATTGGGCATCCGTGGATGATTTCCATCCCTAGGCGTAGCAAAGCCATTGGTTTTGATTTCGAAAATAATTAGCACATTGAACCAAAATACTTAAAAAATAGAAATTATGTCTCGTCCAATAGACGGATTAACACTCTAGTATCATGTATTCATGTCCATGACTTAATAAACATTCAACTTTAGGACAAGTGTTTCCCATCCTCTTACTTCAAGTGCTACAACATAAACAACCAAATTTTCAAGCAGATGTATAGGCTCTTTTTCAAGAAGATGTGTAGCCTCGAAAATACTATCAATAATACCATCAACTACAAAAGAAATGGCGAAAAATCCCCGATCAACCTTTTCTCTAACAAATCAAAAGCACTAGTGAAGTCACCTCTACTACCAAAAACATTTATTATTGAACTATAAGTTTATAAATTCAGGATTATTCATACACTTGCAAAAATACCAAAATTACAAAATTGTCATAATTGTCAAAGAAGAATAGAAATCATTGTTAAAACTTGTTATTTAGTAGTATGATTTATTGATAACCTAATTACATTAACTTGACTTATTTCATGCACTTGAAAAAATATAAACACAAACACATTTTTTTAATAAAGTTCACCCGTTCCAAATATTTATTTTAAATAAAAGTGTAATTAAATGAAGCACTCACCGCAGTCATCCTTGACTCGTCATCGCTGACTACCTTCTCATCACCCATGGTGTATTTTTCGATCTCTTCGATTAGCAGAAGATGGAATCAACCATCGGGACGCCGTAAACCTTATCTCCTGCATAGTGACTATAGAAAATCAATAAAAAAAGACATGGAATTAAAATAAAAACACTAAAATAATTGAAATGAGTATTTACAAATTCGAAGTGAAACACCAAAATGATAATATAGTTAAAAATATAACAATAATTTTACATATAAAAATTTACAACATATTATTATATATATATATATGTCTATTTAAATATTTAAAATTATTATTCACATATAACAAATTAAAAATCATAATAAATTTATGTTTGTAGTTAAAAGGCAATTGAATTATGTGAAAAAATACACATATTTTTATTAAATTATGTATAAATGTAGTGGCAATAATATGAAAATTTATTTATTTTACAATTAATTTATTAAATTAAATTAAAAATTTATAGCATAATTTTGTTTAGATATATTTTTGGTGGCTTTGTTGTTCTTGGATTTGGAATGCTCATAAATAAAAATACAAAGAGAAAACACATGTTTAGATATATTGTAGTCTTATTTCCAAGCTTCTTGTAACGAATTTCTCTACTTATTTCCAAACTCAAACTTGATCTTCAATATCTTTATGGACTTCATTCCTTGACCTTTTCCTTAAGTGTTTCTCCTCGGTTTTACTCCTTTTCTCAAAATTGCTCCAAACAGCTTCTAAAAACCTATAAAACACCACCAAAGCTTATGTAGACTCCATATCTTAAGAAAATACGAAAACCTACACAAACAACTGAAAAAACACAAAACTAAAGAAAAAGACTCAAACACACTAAAACACACCCTAAAAACACGACTAAAAAGGCGGACATCAAAATACCCCATACTAACAACATAGCCTCGGTAACAAGCCCTTATCTGCTCGATCGATGTAAGTGTTCTTATTCAGGTTTGATTGATTCTGGTCATTTTCCTTTCTTATATCCTTGTTCTATGTTAAATCCAACTGTTAGTGTTGTGAAGGAGTCAAAACCTCCTTGGTTTTCGGATTTTACTAACCCCGTTGTAGGATTACCAAGCATTCTTGTGGATGATCAAGGACCAAATGTCTTGGAGAGAAGCTACGATGTTTTTCTACCTAAGTATGGGGTCTCTCTTGATTCCGACAAAGCTGGATGGAAGCCGCCTTGATCCACCAAGGTAATTTCGTCGGGCTAACGACGTTAAACATAACGCTTACGGGAGGCAACCCACTTTTTGTTTTTGTTTTAGTTTTTGCTTTCTTAGATCTTTTTGCTAGCTTTCTTTTGACTTGTTTTCAGGTTAGATTAGTGTAGAAGGGATAGAAGTTTTTCTAAAGTGACTCAGGTACAAGAAGTTAAGAGGTGCTAAAAAGAAGAAGCAGTGCTACACAAAAGAATTGGTATAGACAGCAGGTTCGTTACCGATCCCCACAAGGTCGGTACCGACCTCTACGGAACCTAGAAAACAAAAATCAAAACTCCTCACTTGTCAATGGTTTCAAGCAGCTTCAGTTTTATTTGTGAGTTCCCTTTTCCTTATCCTCTTTATTTTTCTTGTCTTTGCTTTAAACAGTGAGGACACTGTTTGGTTTAAGTATGGGGTATGGGAAAAGGAAACTTAGTTTTTGTGTTTTTGTTTGTGTTTTTAGGATTGATAAATATTCCACTTAGATGTCTTATGATATGCTTTAACTTGCTTGATCATGAAATTCCATAGCATGTTTGGATAGCTTGCTCAAATCATTTTGAAAATGTTTTTATGTGGATATTTAACATGTGATGAAATTGAGCACATATAATCTTAGGTAGAAGTGACTTAAATCCAACAAAAATTGCTACCTAGTGAGTTATTTTTGGCCTTATATGGAGAACATCAAGAATCCCTCTTCTTTTCTTGTGTGATTTACTCTCCTTATGCATATTATCTCTTCTCATTGATATGGTTATCTATTACTTGAGACCTATATGAGATACTAGTTCATTGTATTTAGAGTCATATGATGGAGAACTTATTTCTTTTATATTATTCCTCTTTTTGAAGCCAATTTGAGCCTTAAAGCCTTTTATTTTTTAGCTCCACAAAATTATTCCATAGCCGATGTTAGCTTGACCCTATCCGGGGATTAGGACTTAGTATTGGTTATTGTGATGTTTTTTTTGTTGAGTGAGATTGTTTGGTTCAAGTGTGGGGTAATTTTGGTTTGGGAAAAGGAAGATCTTGCAGTATGTTATGTAAAAGGAGTTTGGTTCCGTGAATGCACTTACAAAAGAAGTGGAAAGTAAAGGGGAAAACAACAAAAAATATAGAGTCGATACCGACCCCAGTAGGGTTTGGTACCGAGCCCCTTAGAAGAAAAAAATAAAGATGAAAAGGGAAGAAAAAGAAAAGCAAGAAAAGAGCTGAATAGTGATAAAAAACATGAGCCAAATTTCTTAAGTGTTTCTAAGCAAGATTAGTTGGGATATTAATGGGTTAAGAGTGGATAAGAGTTTGTGCATAATGCTGAGAGAGTTTGGTTATCTTTTGAGAGTTTTTGGATATGTGTGAGTTTTTAGGAGTCTTGTATTCCCGGATATTATTAGCACCACATAGCCAAAATTTTCCACGCCTTATTGTTATTACCAAGCCCCATTACAACCCGACCGAATGAAAACTTCTATGAAGTTTTTCATTGAGCCTAAGTTCTCTTGATGATTTTTATGTGTTTTGACATCTCTGGTGGAGAGTTTGGTGATATAAGTAACAATGAATATGTTGATTTTTTCATATTGGATTGAGTTGAGAGTTCTTATTCAAAGCCCAAACACATGATTGTTGAGAGAAACACATATCCCTTGTGAAGTTGGATTTTTAATTGCTTTTGCTTGGGGTTGCTCATATATGTGTGATGACGCTAGATTCACTTGTCTATTTATTTCTACTTGCGCTTATGATGTTGCTTTTTGATAAGGGCATTGACTTGATATATGTGTTCATGGTTTTGGTTCTTGTTTTGTTGATTGCTTGAGGACAAGAAAGTCTAAGTATGGGGTATATGGATATCTGCCTTTTTAGTCGTGTTTTTAGGGTGTGTTTTAAGTGTGTTTGAGTCTTTTTCTTTAGTTTTGTGTTTTGTTTAGAGCCGTTTGTGTAGGTTTTTGTATTTTCTTAAGATATGGAATCTACATAAGCTTTAGTGGTGTTTCGTAGGTTTTTAGAAGCTGTTTGGAGCACTTTTGAGGAAAAGAGCAAAACCGAGGAGAAACACTTAAGGAAAAGATCAAGGAATGAAGTTTATAAAGTCATTCAAGATCAAGTTTAAGCTTGGAAGAAGATAGAGAAATTCGTTACAAGAACATAAGAAAAAGAATCGAGTCAAACAGAATTGTTACGAATCCGCTACGCAAATTTTTCTCAAGGCTGCTCATAGTGCTGTAACAAATCGGTACCGAGGCACTCAGGTTGGTACCGAGGTGCAGCGAAGACCGAGTCAGCGCGTTTTAATGTCTTTTATCCTTTTTCCTTTTATGTCATTAGATAGTTTTAAGGGATATATCTTATTAGAAGATTTATTTCCTTATAGATATATCTAAGATAGATTAGTTCCTCTATAAATACTATTGTCCCCTCTTTAGTTTTTGGAACCACACAATTAACCTAGTTTAGAGAGAGAAGAGAGGAGAGGGGCGTGAGAGAGAGTAGAAGACGAGTTTGAGTAACTTGGAAGACAAGTTTTGTTTTGGATTCAAATTATAAGCTTTCTTTTTATTCAATCATTATGTTTTCAATTTTGAATTGTGAGTAGTCTCTCTCTCTAAGGTTGGGGTTGAACCCAATAATGGTTGTGTATGCTTGTTCGTGATCATGTCTTGATTGTTTTTATTGCATAAATCTATTTTCTTGTTCTTAACCCTTGAAATGAAAGTTGATAGGAATTTCTCATTCATAGTTGAAGCGAAAGCATAAACTTTGAATCAGAATAGTCAATTTAGGTGTAACACCCCGTCTTTCCACAGGGTGTTACGTGGTAGTAGAACTTACCAGGTACTACTTAGGTGGGTTGACAACAACACTTTAGGATCTTACAATGCGGGTACGACGAGAAAACAAGTAAAACATCCAACTTTCAGATTTATAAAAAAGAATATAAAATATTTTTGAATGCTCGAATGCATAAACAAAACTACCAAGTAACCCTTTCCGAATTTTTCTCAAATATTCCAAACAACACTTAAAAATTACAACTAAAAATAATGCAACAGAACAAATAATAATAATAATAATAATAATAATAATAATAATAATAAATTCTCCCAAAGTACACCCAAAAAACCCAAACTAATGACATGTGCGTCAACGATCCGCTCCACCATCCGACCAGGGCTCTTGCACGGTTTCCTGTAACATACATATATTTGGAAAAATAATACCCTAAGGGTCAGCTTCTAATCTACCAAGCTAGATAATATGCAGAAATTATAAGATGTTTAAAAACAGTTTTCTATAGTCAACAACCAGAATCCACAAACGCAATCATAACTCTAAAGGCCAATACCTATATTAGACAGTTAGTCACACATAAGCCCAACATACATACACAGAATCAAACAATTAAAGCAACATAACTCATTCTTCATCTCGTATTCCAATCCACGGTGCAGAGGCAGGCCCTCCCACTTCTCGAACACAACACTTCTTTCTTCTAACCCCGGCTAAGCCTCTACTGGAGCACTTGCCAAAACGCACAAATAGCATTTCTTTTGAAGGGGCACGATTTCTCTGTCACACAGACCATACACAGGCAACCCTTCCTCTCCGTCAGCTACGATGGCCTTGTCGGAAACGGTACCAACAAAGAGAAAACGTTCAAAACCTTATTTCCGATAAAACTCATTTAAAACCAATTTGCATACAACAACACAAGACAGTCCAAACATTTCAAGAAGATATTCGAGACTAGTTCCCAAAACCAATCTTATAATAACGACATAAAATCTAACAAGACAGAAAAGAACCGAGCAAGTCGAAAACGACTTATCTCAATGCAAGATCCTTTAATGATGGCGAAAACGTAAGTGTGTGGCCAAAAGTGATTCCCTAAGAATAATATTAATGCGACAAACTGTATTAGATTCAACCCTCACCTCGGTTCTTAAAACCGAACCCAACTTACCGGTAACCATACCCGAGCAAAACTTTCGAATCCCTTAATTATGCTTGACCACCAACATACCAATTTCTAATTAAACATTACCCTAAATTTAACAATGCAAATCCATAAAATTATAGTCGTTTGCATGTACCGACCTGATTATACTTAATTTATAATACCGATTAAACACTATTCTATAACTAAAAAAAAGATCCACTTTCAAAGTGAATTAGGATTATGTTCTAATCCACGTTAAAGTTCAACCCCTCCCACACACAAACATTATTATATATTTATATGTATATTTTTTTATATGAACATTCAGCATACATATAGGCCAAATCTGATTACTACAACCCAACCCCAACAATTCAAAGTCGACCGAACAAGATCGCAAGACAGAAAAAGACATGACTGAGAAAAACTAAACCGGAAGAAGGGAAAGGCAGGTTCGGGTTATCGACGCTTACCGAAGACAATGGCGGCCTTCACCGCGACAACGAAAAAAGATGATCGACGACCTTCCCACCGGCGTGCGCAGAATAGACCCGCTTGGCGGCAGAACCGCTACGATGTAGTCGGTTTGATGTGCGACTGTTGCTCCCAACCCGGATCGGCGACACCTCCGGCGACGCGACTCCCGGAATAACAAAACAAACGGACTT
Organism: Fallopia convolvulus; assembly: GCA_964016875.1. Classification (NCBI taxonomy): domain Eukaryota; kingdom Viridiplantae; phylum Streptophyta; class Magnoliopsida; order Caryophyllales; family Polygonaceae; genus Fallopia; species Fallopia convolvulus. The sequence continues at coordinate 28,104,817 of OZ024734.1, read as the reverse complement.
GGCGAGAAGAGGTTCTCGGTGTCGATCTACCGGGGCACGGTGATGATTTCCCTCACGTCGGTGTATGCAGACTATACCGGTAATTATTCCTTTTCCAGCTTGGGGTTGTACGTGAAGGCGATGAGAATAAAACATCTGCTGGTGGTGATATACCGGAAAGGTAATGAGAGAGAACCCGGAATAATCGAGAATGATAAGAAGGATGGGGTTAAAATAAGGGAGGGGAAAGATAGAATTATGGTAACACAAGATTTGGTTTTTATCGATATCGTGTGATCCTAAAATATAACGAGATTGGCTATCAACTTGAATGGGGTTAAGATATGGAATTTAAAATAGGATTAAAAGGATTTGGATTGGATAGTAAAAATTATATAGGTGTTTTCAAAACGTTTTTTTTACACGGATTGTAAACTATGATATACCTTGAAACGAGGTTACTTGCGAGTCAAGAACTCGATTGCTTGTAATTCAAGAAAATCGTTTTTCCGACCAAGAAGGAAAACGAACCTGAATATTACATTAGGGTTTTGAAGCGAAAGCAGATCTATTCTAGTTGAGGTAGAAGAGATTAGATAGTAAGTTGTTGATTGAACAAAAGTTAGTTGATTTACTTGCTTTGGTTGACGAAAGTTGACACCTTTATGTGATAAAAGCATGATCTATGTCTTTCATTAACATTTGGCATGCATAATTGTTGTTGTGGTGATACCTAAACCTTAGAATTTCTCTTTCTCTTGATAAAAACCCTAGCTTAGTTGATTACTTGCGCTCCAAGTAACAAAATTTAGCACTGACTTTCTCCTTGTGGACGATCCTGACCTCCCTGGGGTCTTGACTACAAATTTATTTGTTGTTAAGTAAATCCCTATAACAAATTGGCGTCGTTGACGGAGATAAGGGCTGTCGTTGTAGTATAGTGGTAAGTATTCCCGCCTATCACGCGGGTGACCCGAGTTCGATCCCCAGCAACAGTGCCAATTTGTTGAAAGGGTTTCTTGACAACAAATAAATTTGTAGTCAAGACCCCGGGAAGCAAGGTTGTTTGATCACTAAACTACGAAAGCAAGAAAACACAAAAACAAAGAAAAAAGGAACAAATAAGGCTACGACAACCCTCAATACCGATATAAAACATTTTTGAATGCCCGAATGCATAAACAAAACTACCAAGTAACCCTTCCCGAATTTTTCTCAAATATTCCAAACAACACTTAAAAATTACAACTAAAAATAATGCAACAGAACGAATAATAATAATAATAATAATAAATTCTCCCGAAGTACACCCGAAAAACCCAAACTAATGACACGTGCGACAACGATCTGCTCCACCATCCGGCCAGGGCTCTTGCACGGTTTCCTGTAACATACATATATCTGGAAAAATAATCCCCGATGGGTCAGCTTATAATCTACCAAGCTAGATAATATTCGGAAATTATAAGACGTTTAAAAACAATTTTCTATAGTCAACAACCAGAATCCACAAACACAATCATAACTCTAAAGGCCAATACCTATATTAGACGGTTAGTCACACATAAGCCAAACACAGATACACATAATCGAACAATTAAAGCAACATAACTCATTCTCCATCTCGTATTCCAATCCACAGTGCAGAGGCAGGCCCTCCCACTTCTCGATCACAACACTTCTTTCTTCTAACCCCGGCTAAGCCTCCATTGGGGCACTTGCCGAAATGCATAGATAACATTTTCTTTTGAAGGGGCACGATTTCTCTGTCACACAGACCATACATAGGCAACCCTTCCTCTCCGCCAGCTACGATGGTCGTGCTGGAAACGGTACCAACACAGAGAAAACGTTCAAAACCTTATTTACGATAAAACTCATTTAAAACCAATTTGCATACAACAGCACAAACAAGTCCAAACATTTCAAGAAGATATTCGGGACTAGTTCCCAAAACCAATCTTATAATAACGACATAAAATCTAACAAGACAGAAAAGAATCGAGCAAGTCGAAAATGACTTACCTCAATGAAAGATCGTTTAACGAAGGCGGAAACGTAAGAGTGTGGCCAAAAGCGATTCCCTAAGAATAATATTAATGCGACAAACTGTATTAGATTCAACCCTCACCTCGGTTCTTAAAACCAAACCCAACTTACCCGTTAACCATACCCGAGCAAAACTTTCGAATCCCTTAATTATGCTTGACCACCAACATACCAATTTCTAATTAAACATTACTCTAAATTTTACAATGCAAATCCATAAAATTATAGTCGTTTGCATGTACCGACCTAATTATACTTAATTTATAATACTGATTAAACACTATTCTATAACTAAAAAAAAGATCCACTTTTAAAGTGAATTAGGATTATGTTCTACTCCACGTTAAAGTTCAACCCCTCCCACACAAAAACATTATTATATATATATATATATATATATTATATGAACATTCAACATACATATATGCCAAATCCGATTAATACAACCCAACCCCAACAATTCAAAGTCGACCGAACACGATCGCAAGATAGAAAAAGACATGTCTGAGAAAAACCAAACCGGAAGAAGGGAAAGTGATAGAGCATATAGGTATAGGTCTTAGAGCATGTTTTTATTCTCGTTTTATGCATTTTTAGCTAGGATTTTGTTCTAAGTTTTAGTTTAGGTTTTATTTTCGTTTAGTTCGGAATCTACGCGTCTTTGTGCATAATTGTAGGTCGGAAGGTGGAAGGCGGTGGATGAAAGGCGTAGGACCGGACCTCGGGATGCATGGGGAGCGTTAAAGTGAAGATCCGAGGCGAGAATTAAAAGACAAGAGCAAAGTGGTAGACCGCGGAGTGAAGGCCAAGACCGTGCTAGAGGGCTCAAGCTACTGCGGCGAGAGCGCGGCCAAAACGGCCATAGCGCGACCGCGCTACGGGTGGTCCCAAACCGCACTGTGGCGCGTTGATGCGTCGTTAATTGGGATTCCGGGAGATCTTATGGGCCGACTTTAGTATCGCTTTTAGGATATTTTTAGACATAATATAAATACTTTCTTTAGATGTTATTTTTGGAGGACTATGCTATCTTTTGCTTGAGTTTTATGCTATTGAAGAATTTGGAGATTTGTGGGAGACAAAAACCCTAGATTTGCAATTGAAGAAAAATTTGACTCTTGTAAGTTTTATTTGTCTTTAATGTCGATTTCTAGCTAAATTTCTCATGTTCAACTAGTTAGTTGAAGTTGTATGCATGATTGTTTGTGAGATTTGAATTATTTCTATTTGCCTTGACTAGATTGAATCTCTCCGTGCTTGATTGATTAAATTCACTTAGGATTATAATAGCTTAATCACCTATTTTATTTCTAGGTTGAATTACAACTAGAATATTTAAATAGACGGTGGAATTTGATTATTCATTGATGAATCCTTTGATTAAACTTATAGACAGTAGAATAAGGTTAATCAAAGGCGGAGAATTTAATCACAAGACTTCATCAATAGACGGTGGAATTCATGATTATTGTTTCTATTGAATGCTTTGAACTTAATTGCATGATCAACTTGACATAGAAAGTTTTCTAGGTTAATTGATGAAAAGGCTATTAAAGACGGTGTATATTAACAACCACTTTAAGCTTGCATTCATAAATTCACAATAGATTAGTCAAGGGAAATCGAAATATGAATAATCAAGGATCAAAACTCATGTATGCAATGGATACGAAACTAGTTGGACACTTTTCTCCATATTTGACTCTTTAATCGTTTTTACTTGTTTTGTTTTTATTATTTAGATTTTAGTTTACAATTATAAAATCCCCCTTTTAACTTAGTACTATTACTTAAATACAAGTATTCCGAGTCCTTGTGGGTTCGACCCTTGCTTCCACTATACTTAGGTTAGGAAGTTAGGTATTTCTTTGACAGTGCTTTTACAGCGACATAAAAGTGCTCGTCAAATTTAGCGCCGTTGCCGGGGACTCGGCAAATTATTTGTATTTATCTAGTGTTACTTTTTATTTCTTTTGGGTGTGAACCACTTGCATGGTTCAGACCCGTGCTACTAATCCATCTCTTGTTGCGTGTTTGATTCAGAAATCGAAAGGACACTCTCTATGTTGCGCAGGCAAGCTCGCGCGATCTCTCGGGAACTACCGTTCAACCTGGTACCTTCTTCTTCTGATTCTGACTCTGACTCTGAAAGTGTTCCTGAAGTAAAAGAGATGGCTTAGACACTAAAACAGTTGACTGCACCCGATTTGGCCCAACAACCATTGGCGGCGGTGTTCTAAAAAAAGCTAGGCGGGAGTTAGGCGGTGAGTGGGGGCCTAGCGCCTGGGCGGCTAGGCGGGGCCTAGGCAGAGCCTAGGCGAATTTGGACGATATTAGTTATTTCCTTGTAATTCACACCTGTCTATTGTTCAAAATCTCTAATCTATATATAAAAATGATAAATCATGATTTCAAATAAGATACTACCACTTTTTGCTAATTAATAATTAATATCCCATAAAATCCATATGCTAAAATATCCCATAATTAAAAATACTAGATAGTTCATAACTTTATATAGTCTAATAAAGTAGTGAATAATAAGTAATAATCAAATACATATACTAAAAATACTAGATATTATACCCCTTGTCCAACTCAGTTTAAACAACACACAAATTTAAACAATAAAAAACACAACATATAAAAAATAAACATTTGAGTAACTGAGTTGTAAAAAAATCAGCAATTGACATTTCATTGTTGAAAAAGACCAACAATTCACATAAATATAAAATACAACAATCCAAAGCCGGTTGTTGGCTACTCACAAATACAAAATACAGCATGATGAAAAAAAATTCAGCGTATCACAATTTATAATTTCACACAATTTATAATTCACACTACGTAGTTGGTTACACATGTATTGCAAATCTGCAATCATCGAATGCCTGCTGGCTTGCACAACCCTCACTCAATCACTCACAATGTCACACACTGACACACACAAACTAAAAATTGAAAACAAAACAAATCAAAAACTGTGGGTTTAAAATCAACGAGCAATTATATTTTAATTTCACACACAAATTTCCTTAGTTGGCTTCAATTCCTCGTTAATGAAATTATATTCATAGGGTTTCAAATCAAAACAAATCAAAAAGATTGAAATTAAAATCAAAAACAAAAATTGGGGATATTTTATTCATCAACAGACCTGTTGTCTATTGGAAGTTGGGGCTCGGACTTGGAGACAATAGTGTCGTCATTGCTCTACGGAGCAGTCTTGCAATGAACGGCCGTGGTCTGTGGGTCGAACAAGCCGATGTGAGCGACCGTGGGTCGTGGCCTCGTGGACTGAACTGAGTCGATTGAGAGAGATCAGCGAGCAGAGCGACGGTTTGTGACTTCGTGGGCGTGGCTGAACTGCTAAGTCGTCACCATCGGTGAGGGCGAATCGCCGGAGCCGATCGACAAGAGTGTGTGAGAGAGAGAGAGAGAGGAGCAACTGCTATTTGATTGTGTCGAGGGCAAGCTCGGGCTCCTTGCAAATTTTCAATAAAACGAACAGTAAAAGAAATAACCCTAACCCGCCCAGCCTCGTCCAACACCCGTCCAGCATCCGCCCAATTACTCGCCCAACCCCGTCCAGCACCCTCCCAGCCCCCGCCCAGCCCGCCCAGCACCCTAAACCCGCCTAAATGCGCAAATAGGCTATAATCGGACGCTTGGTGGGCGCCCAACGCCTAGGCGCCGCCTAGGAGGCCGCATGGGCCGATTTTTAGAACACTGATTGGTGGTGAAGCTACCTGCACTCCCCGACGGTGTCCAATTTGAATTGAAATCAGGGCTGATTCATCTCCTTCCTCAATTCTATGGGAAGACGGGTGAAGATTCCAACAAACATCTATCGGATTTTCATGCTGTCTGCACTAGCATGAAACCAAACGGCGTCATTGATGATCAAATCAAGTTGAGAGCTTTCTCTTTCTCTTTGAAAGATGGAGCGAGTGACTAACTCTATTATCTAGCTCCTGGCAGTATCGAGACTTGGGAGGAACTGAAAAAGGCTTTTCTTGAGAAGTATGTCCCAGCCACAAAGCTCTCGAGTATGAAGAAGAGCATTAGCAACATTGAACATCTCCCGAATGAATCGCTTTATGAGTATTATGAGAGGTTCAAAAAGCTAATCTCAAGCTGCCCTATCATGGTTATTCTCGGATGGATCTTGTTATGTACCTTCATGAGGGCTTATTGGATGAAGAACGCCGACTTGTTAATGCCGCCTGTGGAGGAACCATCCTGAACAAGACTCCTGATGAAGCTTTTGATCTATTTCATGAACTTTCTGAAGGCTCTCGTCAATTTAGCAAAAGAGCTTCAATGAAGGCAACCCATTCTATTGATGTTATAGCTTGACATGAAGAGGTGAATGAGTTGAAGTCAATGTTCAGGCAATTCACGTTGAAAGGACAACAACAAGTCAAACCTTGTGGTTTCTGCTCCGACACAACTCATAAGACGGATGCCTGTCCTACTCTTCATACTCAGGAGGAAGAAGTCAATGCACTTGGAGGCTATGGGCCAAAAAGGCCAACATATGATCCTTATTCGACCACATACAATCCGGGCTGGAAGGATCATCACAATTTGAGGTATGGAAATCGAAATAAACATTATGCACCTCCAAACGGGCCTCCAGGTTTTAGACCTCCTTTTCAACCTCAGCCTCAACCTCAAGCACCGAATCAAGCCCCATCCTTATGCACAAATGAAATGATCCGTTCTCTTAGCCAAAACATGACTATTATGCATCAATCTTTGGGGCAATTTCAGCAAGACACCAAGTCAAGCATCACCAACTTGGAAAACCAGATGAGCCAACTTGCAAAGGCAATGAGCAAACTTGAAGCCAAAGAATCCAACAGATTACCCTCTCAGATGGAACTCAATCCTAAACAGAATGTGAATGCAATCTCGCTCCGTAGTGGTAAAGTGTTGGAAACCAAAGCCGACAAGCAACCAACTTTGCATGAGGAAGAAACCGAGGGGGGCAAAATTTTGGAGTTGGAATATCAGAACGATCGCGGTAAAATAGCCGGAGCGCCCTGGATAGCTCGCATATAGGAGTAGTTTAGATGCATGTTTTATATATGTTTTGGTTAGGTTTTGGTTAGTTTTTAGTTTTTTGTGTTGTCGGGTATTATGCGTTGGTTTGCTCGGTTTTACAGGTTTTTAGGTTCAGGAGCAACAACAGGGCGAGTGCAGATGGATCATGGTGGTGGTGAACGAGATGGACGAGGCTAAGGAAGCTAGGATGCACTAGGATGAAGAGCCAAGGCAAGAAAGATCGAGCCAAGAAGTCAAGCAAGGGCGCGAGACCGAAGCCGCGTAGCAGCCCGCGCAATCTCATCTGAGAGCCAATTGCGCGGGGAAGACATTGCGCGGCCGCACAATACCGAGCCAAGCCGCGCAATCTGGGCTTTTTCACAGACGTTGGATTTGGGCCGAGTCTTGATGTTGGGCTTTGACATTTGGATTTATGGGCTTATGATTTCCGAGTTGTATGGTTTATTATATCTTATGAGGGTTATTTTTAGAGACATATAAAATACTTTATGTTAGGTTATTTTTAGAAAACTTTTGATCAACTTTGGAGGCTAGGGTTTTCTCTCAAGGAAGAACCTTTGAACCTTTGTAAGTTTGATTCAATTTAGTTATGCATTGCTAATTTCCCTTGTGTTTGACTAATTAGTGAAGTTATGATTTGTGTATGATTGTGAGGTTTAATTGATTCTCAATGAACTAGAATAGAAATTATTCCCTGTGCTTAATTGAATTAGAATTACTCTAGGGTTTTGTTAGATTAGGTACCTCATAGAATTTCTAGGTTAATTTACAACTGAATCTGATTAATTACCGGTCGGAGTTAATTTGATCAAGAGTAGACTTTAATTAATTTAGTACCGGTTGGACAAATTGATTAAAGTAGGGAATAAATTCACAAGTCACTTAGATGTCTGGTTGCTCTAAGTGTTTGTTTCTATTGATAACTTGAATCTTCATGCTGTTATTTAATTGAATCTAGAAGGTCTTCTAGGTTATTAGATAATTAGGGTTGTTAGAACTGGTTGGTCTATCATCTAAATCTGAAGTTTGGGTTTTAGTCCTTAGTAGGATCATTATCCACAATAAATTATTCAAGTGAGGAGAGAATCAAGAAAATCGATGATCAATAAAGCAATATCATGATGGATTTAATTAGTTGAACACGCTTTTCTCATATTGGTTAAACTCAATCATATTTGCATTCATAGTTAGTTTCAATTTGCATAGTAGTTTAGATTTTCAATCAATAAACCCCCCATATTAGTTACTTGGCACTTAAGCAATAACACATTTACACGAGTCTCTGTGGGTTCGACCCTTACTTACCGCTCTACTGAGTTTGGTAAAGTTAAGGATTCTTTGATAGGTATAACGACCACCGAAAATACCTCATCAAATTTGGCGCCGTTGCCGGGGACTCGTCGCTATTTGTGTTTATTACTTTTGTGCTGCTTTGGGTGTGAACCTGTTATATGGTTCATACCCGTGCTACTAACTCATCTCCCCTGTTATTTGATCCAGATATTGACAGGACACTCTTCAAGCTAAGGAAGGAAATCCGAAATCACTTTCAGGCCTTACCGTTCTCTCTTGAAGAATCTGACTCTGAATATGAATTTGCTGAATCTGCTGAGATGGGTGACCAAATTCTGAGACAGTTGACTGCACCAAATCTGACACAATAGCCATTGGCGGTGCGATTCCCTGTTCTCGGTGAGGGAGTCAAATTTGAGCTGAAATCCGGGTTGATCCACCTTTTGCCTTCATTCCATGGGCATAGTGGTGAAGACCCCAACAAGCATCTTTCTGAATTTCATGCTGTGTGCTCAAGCATGAAGCCTGCTGATGTAACTCATGACCAGATCGCGCTGAGAGCCTTTCCTTTTTCTCTCAAGGATCAGGCTAAAGACTGGTTTTATTACTTGGCTCCGGGAAGTATTGATACATGGGCTAAGATGAAGGAAGCTTTTCTGGAGAAGTACTTCCCTGCTACAAGGCTCAACGATATGAAAAAGCGAATCAGTAACATCGAACAAGAAGCTAATAATACTATGAGAGATTCAAGAGGTTGGTAGCCAGCTGTCCTTTCCATGGCTACACTGATCAAGATCTGATTCTGTATCTTTTCAATGGCCTCTTGGATGATGAGAGAAGAATGGTCAATGCAGCTTGCCAAGGTCACATTCTCAACAAAACTCCTACTGCTGCGTTTGAACTGTTTACACAACTGTCTGAGGGCACAAGACAGTTCAGAAAAGAGACTAGCTCGAGAGCTGCAAATTCAGTGGTGGCTAATACAAGAATCCAAGATGAAGTCACTGAATTGAAAATGATGATGAAGCAGCTGTTGCAGCAGGGTGGTAGACAGCAGGTGAAATCTTGTGAAATCTGCTTTGATAACATGCATCCCACTGACGCTTGCCCTACACTCCAAGATCAAAAAGCTGAGGTGAATGCAGTGGGAGGATATGGACCACCTAGGCCGAGGTATGACCCCTTCTCCAACACCTACAACCCAGGTTGGAGGGATCATCCTAATCTGAGGTATGGCAATCCAAGCAAGCAGCAGTTCAACAATCAAGGTGGCCAAGCTCAATTCAGACCACCTTTCCAATCTCAGGCTCAGGGAGTGAATCAGAATGATATGTCCATTGACCAGATGATCAGAAGTCTGACTCAGACAGTTTCGACAATACATGGTTCTCTAACTCAGCTTCAACAGGAAACAAGGGCAGTATAAAGAATCTGGAGAATCAAGTCAGTCAGATTGCTGAGGCAGTGAGCAAACTGGAAGCCAGAGATTCAAGTAAGCTACCGTCCCAAACAGAGCTTAACCCAAGGGCGAATGTTAGTTTTGTCTCTATTTATGATGGTTCGGAGGCGGGGCAAGTATATCAGTTGAGCAAAGTTGAAGAATCAACAGAACGAAACGAGGGCCAATTGCGCGGCTTGGCTGCTAAAAGCGCGCCCGCGCAATGTGCAACCCGCGCAATGTGCTCCTAGTTGGGATTGCAGAGGATCGAGGGTGAAAGCGCGGCCGCGCAATCAGGCGCGACTCCGCGCAATCTGGGCGATCTGAAAGGCGACTCTGAACCCCTTCTCAAAGCCTATGTGCCTGTCCCACCATTTCCAGAGGCCTTGAAAGAAACCCGGAAATTAAAGAATGACAAAGAGTTGTTCAAGGTCTTCAGTACATGCAAAGTTAATGTCCCGCTACTGAATCTAATCAAGAGTGTACCTTGGTATGCAAAGTTTTTGAAAGAGTTGTGTACTCTGAAAAGGGGACAGAAGGAGAAAAGTAAGAAGCAAGTCAAAGAAAAAGAACATGTGTCTGCTGTGTTTCAAAAGCGTTTGCCCGAGAAGTGCAGTGACCCTGGCATGTTCACTATCCCTTGCACTATTGGAAGCACCAAAGTGAATGAAGCTTTAATTGATTTAGGTGCATCTATCAATGTGATTTCTTTGTCCCTATATGAGAAACTTGGTATGGGACCATTAAAAGAAACTCGGACCATAGTAGAGCTGGCTGATCATTCCACTGTAAGGCCTAGAGGAAAAATTGAAGATGTATGGGTTACGGTGGATTGCTTGAAGTTTCTGGTTGACTTTCTAGTGATGGACATGGGATCGGGAGTTGGAAAGATTTCAGTGTTGCTAGGACGACCATTTTTGAAAACTGCGAATACAAGGATCGACATACCGCAGGGCACATTGAAGATGTGATTCGATGGGAAGGAGGTTGAATTCCACAGCTCGTATCCTTCTTAATATCCTTTTTACGTCAAGCTAAAGACGTTAAACAAGCGCTTCTTGGGAGGCAACCCATGTTTTAGGATAGTTTTGCTTTGATTTTTGCTTTCTGTTTCACAAATTTTGTTTTTATTAGTTAGTTTAGGTAGAAATAATCCTCATATTTCAGATAAACTCGGGCCAACCATGAAGTACAGAAATACTCGGAAGAGGGACAAAAAATTGCGTGGCCAAGCAATCTGTAACCAAGCCGAGCAATGCCAACTCAGTTGGGATTGCGCGACTTGGGTTGCTAAATGCGCGGCCGCGCAATCCATAGGCCCAAAGCCGCGCAATACCAACTGGGAGGCAATTGCGCGGCTTTGCAATTGCGCGGCCGCGCAATCTGGCGCGATGCCGCGCAATTGCCAATTTTTTCGGGACCCCTTTTTAATTCAACCCGAGCCTTCTTCTTTCCTTTCCCACTTCGCCGCCCCCTTTCTCCTACCCCTCTCTCAATCCTCCATTGAAGACCATCTCAAGCTCTTGTCAAGCCATTCCAAGCGGGATTTCAACCCCAAATCGAGCCAACAACATCAAAATCAACAAGGATTCAAGTAAGTGTCTCAAATCCCCACTCAATTTCGGTTTTTGCATAGTTGAATCTAGATCTAGGTTTCGCTAGAAAAACCCGAATTTGACCCCTTTAGGCTCGGATTTAGGCTTAAGTTCTTCACAAAAGTTTGTTTATTGCATGATTCTAGCATAGATTCGTGTTTTATTTAAGCTTTTTGCATAAATCCGAAATCCACCCATAATTTGATTAAAATTTGATTAAATTTTGATTAAATTGTTCTAGGTAGTGGGGGAAGTGAGTGTTTGAGCGATTATTTGTGAAATATTGTTGTGGTTGTCCTTGCCGGGACAACAAAAATTGTGTTTGCTTGGTCCGTTTGTGGTGTTGTGCAGGTTTCTGTAAATTTTTGGTATAAATGGCTCCTAAAAGAAGTAGAAGAGATACTGCATCATCATCCCGAGCCGATTATGCTCCCCCTGCTGTGGTGGGAGAAAGGACCCAAGAAACTTTTGGGATCAGTTTGGCAAAGGACAATCATGTGATCAAATTTGAGCTTCTGAAGGATAGGAAATGGGCAGCAACCAGGTTCATTGACTGGAACCTGATGAATGAGATTGGGATTGCTCATCTGTTGAATGAGATAGGGGCGCCTCTACGAATGGGTGAGTTCTTGAAGCTGTGTGAACCAACTTACAAGGGGTTAACACTGGAGTTTCTGAGTACCTTGTCCATTGATTTCAGAAGAGAAGGGGAGATTAAGTTCTGGCTCGGAGGTGTCAGGAGGAAGATGACCTTGAAAGAGGTCAATCAGGCGTTTTGGTTCCTGTATATCTATGACAATGATGTCGTGCTTACTGAAACTGAAGCTACATGGGCTGATAAACATTTCTGGAGAGCCATAACAGGGAGAAGAACTTATAACCCAACCCAAGAAAAGGCTTCTCCCATCACTCATCCCGCCATCAAAGTTTTTCAACGGTTTATTTCTGGTAGCATGAATGGACGGGGTGAAGGTGGAAACAATTGCCCAAAGAAAGATGTGGCTGTATTGGCTGCTTTGCTGAAAGAAAAAAGGATGAGTATGGGTGCCATGCTGATGAATCATATGTACCATGTTTCAAACAAGGGTGGAGGAGCTATCTGTATTGGTGGGATTGTGACCCATCTGGCCAAGCACTTTGGCGTTGATCTGAGCAGGTTATGAGTTGATATCCCACCGGTGGCAATCAACTTCACTATGCTGAAGAAGATGGGGGTCCTATATTCCTACAAGAACTCCTACTACTGGGTGCTTGGAGATTCTGGGCGAGCAATGAAGCTTCCTGATGGGAGCCGAGTCAAGATTGGAAACAGCCTAGCTAACTGGTACATTGAACCTCGTGATGAAGATTTGGATGTGATTACTGTGAGGGGCCCAGTTAGGGGTAAAAATAAGGCCCCAATTATTGTTGAGGAGTTTGAAGAGGAGGAAATGGATGAGGATTTCACTATGGCTGAGGAAGAAGAAGAAGATGAAGAGGAAGAGTCCGCTGAGGCTGAAGACACAGAGGAGGATGATGAGTCTGAGGAGGATACCCAACAACAACACTTTGACCCATCTATACCAGCTGGAGGTGATACACAGTACAACCAGATGATGGAGATGATGAGACAAATGCAGTTGGAGAACACGCAGCGCTACAACAGTATGACATCTCACATCGATCAGGGTTTCCAGAACATGCGAGGTTATGTGGATCAGAGGTTCACATCATATCAGACTCATCAGGATCAGTAGCTTGCTGCTTTTCAGGCCCGCCAGGATGAGCAGTTCAGACTGCTCAACACTAGATTGGATGGCTGGAGTTCAGCGGGCTATCCTCCTCATCAGTCTTATCCACAGTACGCCTTTCCAGATCCACCGTATCCTCAGTTCCCACCATACCAGCCACCACCAGCTCAGGAGATTCCACCATACTATCCACCACAGCCAGAGGTTCATCCGGAGTACCAGCCACCGCCACCACAAGATTTTCCGCCCTATTACCCGGATAACTAGGTTCTGTGAGTTTTTCTCTTTCCTTACCTTTTTACTATACTTTGGGGACAAAGTATGTTTTAAGCATGGGGGAAGGGAATTACTTGTTTGCATTGCATATAGTTTGCATTAGATTAGGTCATATTTAAAATTTCTACATGCATTGATTAAAATCCTGAAAAATGAAAAAAAAATTTAGAAAAAATTGAAAAATACAAAAATATTGCATTTAGGTTCTTATTTCCCCATTGTTTGATTCCTCTTGTGTTTCTAAGTTAAGTATAAGTTCTAACCCATGATTTGCATGATTTACTGAAGTGGATATGATATAAGCATGATCATTGATTAAATGATTTGATTATAGGATGGAGCATGTATTTAGCTTGAGTTTTAGATTCATTCTGAAGTTCTAGACAAAACAATTAGCCTTGTGAGATTTGATTTTGGCCTTTCATGATATATTTGTTCTCTACATGCTTGAGTGTATCACCATGATTTTCTAGCTCTAGAACTTGCGTTAATACTCTATTTTGAGGCTGCTTTATATGATTGAATGCATGACATTAAAGTGATTGAGGCAATGTTTCTTTATAGCCTATTATTTCCCTTCCTACCCTGCAAGATCCATGTTTTTGACACCCCACTTATTTGAGCCTTAAACCTATTTTTATTAGCTCCACAAAATGATCCATAGCCGAATAAGCTTGACCCATAATCCGGGATTTAGGACTTTAGGTTTTGGTTGTATTGTGTGAGTTATGTATAAGTATGGGGGAGTTGGATGAAAAAGGTAGAAAAAGAGGAAATAAACTCTTGTGTTCAAAGTTGAAAAAAAATGAAGATGAAGTTTGATACAAAATAAGCAAAAGCAAAAGTGCTTAAATGTTATTAGTCTTCATTAGCAAAGAAAGAAAGAGTTGAAAAGAGGCAAAAGCAAAGAAAAAAAAAAGAAGCAAAGTGTTTGAATGTAAATGTAATGGAGTTGAGAAAGAAGTTGGAGGAAGTTGAGAAGAAAGTGTTGAATTGGGTTTAGGATTAGTTCTTTATCCCGGATTTAGCACCACAGGCCAAATGTTATCCCTTCCAAATTTCTCTTTACCTTGGCCCCATTACAAGCCGGAAAAAGACCTCATGATTTTTGTTATGTATTTGATCCCCAGTGGTGGAGATTTAGAACTCTGATGCAAGCATATGGTAGTCTAGTTTTCATTGGTTGATTTTGAGTGAAACACATACCCTTTATACACTTGAGTGTTGAGTGCAAAACACAATTTCCTCAGTGAGGTCTAGGATGAATGAATGGTCTTTACTTTTTGCTAGTCATAATGCATGCTGAGAAGTCTTGGTTGAGTTTTTAATTACATGAGAAATGTTTGTTTGACTTGAAATGGATGTAAGATTGCATTTCTATGGTGTGATTGGATTTATGTCTTGCTTGAGGACAAGCAAGGGTTAAGCATGGGGGAATTTGATAGCTCGCATATAGGAGTAGTTTAGATGCATGTTTTATATATGTTTTGGTTAGGTTTTGGTTAGTTTTTAGGTAGTTTTTAGGTTTTTGTGTTGTCGGGTATTATGCGCTGGTTTGCTCGGTTTTACAGGTTTTTAGGTTCAAGAGCAAAAACGGGGCGAGTGCAGATGGATCATGGTGGTAACCCATTCTATTGATGTTATAGCTTGACATGAAGAGGTGAATGAGTTGAAGTCAATGTTCAGGCAATTCACGTTGAAAGGACAACAACAAGTCAAACCTTGTGGTTTCTGCTCCGACACAACTCATAAGACGGATGCCTGTCCTACTCTTCATACTCAGGAGGAAGAAGTCAATGCACTTGGAGGCTATGGGCCAAAAAGGCCAACATATGATCCTTATTCGACCACATACAATCCGGGCTGGAAGGATCATCACAATTTGAGGTATGGAAATCGAAATAAACATTATGCACCTCCAAACGGGCCTCCAGGTTTTAGACCTCCTTTTCAACCTCAGCCTCAACCTCAAGCACCGAATCAAGCCCCATCCTTATCCACAAATGAAATGATCCGTTCTCTTAGCCAAAACATGACTATTATGCATCAATCTTTGGGGCAATTTCAGCAAGACACCAAGTCAAGCATCACCAACTTGGAAAACCAGATGAGCCAACTTGCAAAGGCAATGAGCAAACTTGAAGCCAAAGATTCCAACAGATTACCCTCTCAGACGGAACTCAATCCTAAACAGAATGTGAATGCAATCTCGCTCCGTAGTGGTAAAGTGTTGGAAACCAAAGCCGACAAGCAACCAACTTTGCATGAGGAAGAAACCGAGGGGGGCAAAATTTTGGAGTTGGAATATCAGAACGATCGCGGTAAAACAGCCGGAGCGCCCTGGATAGCTCGCATATAGGAGTAGTTTAGATGCATGTTTTATATATGTTTTGGTTAGGTTTTGGTTAGTTTTTAGGTAGTTTTTAGGTTTTTGTGTTGTCGGGTATTATGCGTTGGTTTGCTCGGTTTTACAGGTTTTTAGGTTCAGGAGCAACAACGGGGAGAGTGCAGATGGATCATGGTGGTGGTGAACGAGATGGACGAGGATAAGGAAGCTAGGATGCACTAGGATGAAGAGCCAAGGCAAGAAAGATCGAGCCAAGAAGTCAAGCAAGGGCGCGAGACCGAAGCCGCGTAGCAGCCCGCGCAATCTCATCTGAGAGCCAATTGCGCGGGGAAGACATTGCGCGGCCGCACAATACCGAGCCAAGCCGCGCAATCTGGGCTTTTTCACGGACGTTGGATTTGGGCCGAGTCTTGATGTTGGGCTTTGACATTTGGATTTATGGGCTTATGATTTCCGAGTTGTATGGTTTATTATATCTTATGAGGGTTGTTTTTAGAGACATATAAATACTTTATGTTAGGTTATTTTTAGAAAACTTTTGATCAACTTTGGAGGCTAGGGTTTTCTCTCAAGGAAGAACCTTTGAACCTTTGTAAGTTTGATTTCAATTTAGTTATGCATTGCTAATTTCCCTTGTGTTTGACTAATTAGTGAAGTTATGATTTGTGTATGATTGTGAGGTTTAATTGATTCTCAATGAACTAGAATAGAAATTATTCCTTATGCTTAATTGAATTAGAATTACTCTAGGGTTTTGTTAGATTAGCTACCTCATAGAATTTCTAGCTTAATTTACAACTGAATCTTATTAATTACCGGTCGGAGTTAATTTGATCAAGAGTAGACTTTAATTAATTTAGTACCGGTTGGACAAATTGATTAAAGTAGGGAATAAATTCACAAGTCACTTAGATGTCTGGTTGCTCTAAGTGTTTGTTTCTATTGATAACTTGAATCTTCATGCTGTTATTTAATTGAATCTAGAAGGTCTTCTAGGTTATTAGATAATTAGGGTTGTTAGAACTGGTTGGTCTATCATCTAAATCTGAAGTTTGGGTTTTAGTCCTTAGTAGGATCATTATCCACAATAGATTATTCAAGTGAGGAGAGAATCAAGAGAATCGATGATCAATAAAGCAATATCATGATGGATCTAATTAGTTGAACACGCTTTTCTCATATTGGTTAAACTCAATCATATTTGCATTCATAGTTAGATTTTCAATCAATAAACCCCCCATATTAGTTACTTGGCACTTAAGCAATAACACATTTACACGAGTCTCTGTGGGTTCGACCCTTACTTACCGCTCTATTGAGTTTGGTAAAGTTAAGGATTCTTTGATAGGTATAACGACCACCGAAAATACCTCATCAGCCCCCGCGCCACTAAGCCCTAAACCACGCTCCGACGTGCCAATTCTCTGCGACCAAAGCACGACCAAAACCGACCATAGCACGACCGCGCTTCAGGGCTCCTAAACCGCACCGGCGGTGATCAACGACGACTCCTCGATTCCTTCGATCTCGGCTCTCAAACCTCTTCCACCTTTTCCCGAAGCCTTAAAGGAGACCCGTAAGATCGAGAACGACAAAGAGATCTTCGAAACATTTAGCAAGTGCGAGGTGAATATTCCACTTCTTAAGCTTATCAAAAGCATTCCTCACTATGCTAAATTTTTGAAGGAGTTATGCACGGTCAAGCGGAATCAAAAGAAAAAAGGGAAGCAAATGATCAAGGAGTGAGAAAATCTCAGCGGTCTTCCAAAGACGATTGCCACAAAAATGTGAAGATCCAGGTATGTTTACTATCCCTTGTATCATAGGTGAGACAAAATTTGAAAAGACTATGCTAGACTTAGGTGCTTCTATCAATGTTTTGCCTTATTCAATTTATGAGTTTCTTGGGCTGGGTCCATTGCATGCAACAAGTGTAGTCATTCAATTGGCTGATAGGTCTAATGTTTACCCAAAGGAGATTATAGAAGATGTGCTTGTTATGGTGGATAAGTTGATTTTCCCTGCTGATTTTTATGTACTTGAAATGGAACATGACAAGCATGCAACTCCAATTTTCTTAGGTAGACCATTCCTAAAAACAGCCAAAACTAAAATTGATGTGTGTAGTGGTTCGTTAACCATGGAGTTTGATGGGGAAAAAGTTGAATACAATATCTATGATTATGAAATTTCCCTATGATGTTCATTCTTTATGTTCTATTGATGTGTTAGATACGCTTGTGCAAGATTTCTTTGACATTAATGATCATGATGAATTGCAATCTACTCTTCAAAACTCTGTGGTTAATAAAGATGAAGTGGAATTTATGCTAAATGAAGATATGCAAGAAATTATAGCCGAGTTGAACGCTCACTATGAGCGACCACTCTTGCTATCGGGCTCAAAGCCCATTCCACTAACATTGCCAAGTGAGAAGCTTGTTCCTTCTATTGTGCAGGCCCCAAAGGTAGAGCTTAAGCAACTACCGGACCACCTCAAGTACGCTTTCCTAGGTGATGGAGATACTTTACCGGTGATAATCTCAAACAAGCTAACTCAAGATCAAGAAAACTGGTTGTTGGATGTTTTAAGGGAGCATAAATCCGCATTAGGATGGACTATTGCTGACCTTAGAGGAATAAGCCCCTCTACATGTATGCATAGAATCCTATTGGAGGATGAAGCAAAGCCTTCAAGACAACCACAAAGGCGATTGAACCCGCCCATGATGGAAGTGGTGAAAAAGGAGGTCCTGAAACTTCTCCAAGCAGGTATGATTTTTCCAATTTCGGATAGCAAATGGGTAAGTCCTACTCAGGTCGTTCCCAAGCAAGGTGGAATCACAATAAAGGGGAATCAAGATGGTGAGCTCATTCCAACAAGAATTCAAACCGGGTGGCGTGTATGCATTGATTACCGAAAGCTCAATACGGTAACCCATAAAGATCATTTTCCTTTACCTTTTATTGACCAAATGCTTGAGCGACTTGCGGGTCGTTCCTTCTATTGTTTCTTGGATGGATATTCATGTTATTTTCAGATAGCTATTGCACCCGAGGATCAAGAGAAGACAACATTTACTTTCCCTTTTGGCACCTTCGCTTACCGAAGAATGCCATTTGGTCTATGTAATGCGCCCGCAACCTTTCAAAGGTGTATGCTCAGTATATTTTCTGAGTACATTGAGAAATTTATTGAAGTTTTCATGGATGATTTCAGCGTTCATGGAAATGACTTTGATTGTTGTTTAACTCACTTGACACTTGTGCTAAAACGTTGTGAGGACACTAACCTTTGTCTTAATTTTGAAAAATGCCATTTTATGGTAGAGCAGGGCATAGTGTTAGGTCATATAGTGTCATCTAAAGGGATTAAGGTTGATAAGGCAAAGGTTGAAGTAATTCAATCCTTGCCTTATCCTACTAATGTTCGGAAAGTACGCTCTTTTCTTGGTCATGCAGGTTTTTACCGCAGCTTCATTAAAGACTTCTCCAAGATTGCTTCACCCCTTTCTGAGTTACTCAAGAAGGATGTCACCTTTGACTTTAATGAAGCTTGTAAAAGAGCTTTTGATGAGTTGAAGGCTTGCCTCACCACTGCACCAATAATTCAACCCCCAAATTGGCCCCTACCTTTTGAGCTGATGTGTGATGCAAGTGACTATGCGGTAGGAGCGGTTTTGGGTCAAAAGATTGGTAAGGCTTCTCATGTTATCCATTATACTTCTATGACTCTAAATGAAGAACAGAAAAATTATTACACCACCGAGAAGGAACTCTTGGCGGTGGTGTATGCTTTGGAAAAGTTTCGGTCTTATTTGCTAGGTACAAAGGTGATTGTCTACACGGATCACGCATCCCTTCGTTACTTGTTGACGAAGAAGGAAGCAAATCCCAGGTTAATTAGATGGATCTTGTTGTTGAGTGAATTCAACATTGAGATCAAAGACAAAAAGGGGGCGGAAAACGTGGTAGCGGATCATCTTAGTCGCTTAGTCCATGAGGAGGAACGATGTGCTCAAGTCACGCCTATTCGAGAAGAATTTTCAAATGATACTTTGTTTTCGGTACGTGTACTCCAACCTTGGTATGCTCATTTGGTTAATTTTCTCATTTCGAGTGTGTTTCCTCCCAGCGTTAGCAAGGCCCAAAGAGATAAAGTAAAAAGTGAAGCTCGGTACTATGTGTGGGACGATCCATATCTTTGGAAACATTGTTCCGATCAGGTAATCCGGCGTTGTCTTCCGGATAATGAGGTAACTTAAGTTTTGTCGTTTTGTCACTCTTATGCTTGTGGGGGGCACTTTAGTGCTAGAAAGACCGCTAGGAAAGTGTTGGATGCATGATTCTTTTGGCCTACTATCTTTTGGGATGCGTACGCTTTTTGCAAATCCTGTGACCGATGCCAAAGGGTCGGTAATATATCCCGAAAAGATGAAATGCCCCAAACTTCAATTATATTTTGTGAGGTATTTGATGTCTGGGGTATAGACTTCATGGGACCCTTTCCTAGCTCTTATGGGAATATTTATATTTTATTAGCGGTGGACTACGTTTCCAAATGGGTGGAAGCGAAGGCCACCATGACTGATGATTCCCGAGTTGTGGCATATTTTTTAAAGGTGCATATATTCTCAAGATTTGGGATTCCTAGAGCTTTAATTAGTGACAAGGAATCCCATTTTTGCAATAAAACGGTAAGTGCTCTCTTGAAGAAATATCATGTCACACACAAGATTTCTACAACCTATCACCCCCAAATGAATGGACAAGCGGAGGTGTCTAATCGAGAGATCAAATCCATTCTTGAGAAGACGGTGTCGCCAAACCGGAAGGATTGGAGTACTCACTTAGACAATGCTCTATGGGCATACAAGACTGCATACAAAACACCGATTGGAATGTCACCCTTTCGGTTGGTGTTTGGTAAAGCTTGTCACCTTCTGGTGGAGATCCAAGACCGAGCTTATTGGGATATGAAGAATTGTAGTCTTAAGATGGATGAGGCTGGTGAGTTGAGGAAGCTTCAATTGCAAGAGCTTGAGGAGTTACGGTTAGAAGCTTTTGACAATGCGGCCATATACAAAGAAAAGACCAAATCTTGGCATGACAAGAAAATATGGAGGAAAAGTTTTAAGGTAGGTGACAAAGTTTTACTATATCAATCTAGACTAAAACTTTTTCCAGGTAAGCTAAGGTCAAGATGGACGGGGCCATTCATAGTAGCTAAGACGTATCCTCATGGAGCGGTGGAAATCTATGATGAAGCCACTCATTCAATGCAAAAGGTGAATGGACAGCGTTTGAAGCCGTATTTTGAAGAGTTTAGCAATGCTATTCTTGAGGAAACGGTTTTGGACGAGCCTGACACGTGAGCGGTAATGCGTTAAGCTAATGACGTTAAACAAGCGCTTCTTGGGAGGTAACCCAAGCTTTAATTTTTTAGTTTTATTTGTTTTTATAGAAATAGTTTTGCTTTTGGTGTGTTTTTGTGTGGTTTTCGGTTTGTTTTTGTTCTTAGTTGTAGGTAAAGTCGGAAAACAAATTTTTGGTGCCTTGCCGGGGCAATCGAATTGTGTTTGCTTGTGGTGTTTTTGGTGCCTTGTGTAGGTAAAATTGATCATGGGTCGTACTAAAGCTCCGGCTAATGCTTCTTCATCGGGACCAAGTCGTCCACAAAGGACAACCCATGCAACTTCATCTAGGGCTCAAACCGCAGCGCCTTCTTCATCTAGGTCCCATGTTTCGCCTAGAGCTTCTTCATCAGGAAACAATATTACACCAACAACTTTTGGTATTCAGTTAAGGGACATGAAGCATCTAGACCGGTTTAATGACTTGAAGGAGCGTGAAATCCAAGCTCCGAGATGTATTGATTGGGATTTGATGGAGGACTTGGGTTTGGCTACTGAATTGAGGAAATTGGAGTTTATTAAAAATTTGCTAGGGTTGTTGAGTATGAGATTGTCGATATACCGTGGCTTAGTATTGGAGTTCTTGAGCACATTGGAGGCTCATATCTTGGAAGGGTAGTTTGCTAATGAGGGAAGATGCATGTTTCAGCTAGAAGGAGTTCATAGGTGTATGACTTTGACTGATATCAACAAACTTTTCAGATTTACCAGGCATCATGAGAATGTTGATAGATGGGAGTCTAGGGCCACTTGGATGGATAATGAACAACGGGCTCGATTTTCTGGGACCGATGAGTACTTTCCATCTAGAACCAAGGCGTCTGGAATATCTCATCCAGTGATTCAGATTCTTCAGCGGTTCTTCGCCCATTCTATCACGGGCAGAGGAGAGGGTGAGAACAACTGCCCTAGGAATGATATCTTTCTACTTAGGGGTATTCTGGAGGAACAAAAGATTGACATGGGTGCAACCATGATGCATAATATGGCTCGCATGGCTAGGAGAAACAATGGTCAGATCACAGTGGGTGGTATCATCACTCGGTTTGCACAACACTTTGGTATTGACTTGGAGCAATGTGCGGGTTGGATTGATCCTCTTCCGATGAACTTGCCTTTCTTGAACAAGATGAAAGTGTTATATGTGAAGAACAACCAGTTCTATTGGGTGCTTGGCAACAGTTCTTTTGCTATGAGGTTGCCTAATCCAGAAAGGGTGAAATTGGAGATTGGTCTGGAAAATGCTGAGACGTGGCTCATTCACCCACATGATGGTGATGTACCGGTTCATGAGGTTATTGGTGGGACCAAGAGAAGAAGGACATCAAGGAGACAGGTTGAGGAAGCTAGCGCTTCTATGGATATAGGTGATGAGGAAGAAGAAGATGAGGAGTTTGAAGCTGCTCCTGTGGATATTGCAGCTGTTAATGATGAGGATGATGAAGAGGAAGGTGATGATGAGCGTACTGAGGCACCGCCAGTTCAGGAGTATGAGCAGCAAGGCCAGGGGAACTACATGACTACCCACCAATACAACCATTTGGTGGAGTTGATGGGAGGCTTGTCTACTCAGATGAGTGGTTTCTCCACTCGTATGGATGGCTTGGCGACTGATTTTAACCACTTCAAGGGTTATACGACGAGCCGATTTGACTATGTTGATGAGAAAACTCACTTTCTTCATCAGAGGATGGACACATACACTCCACAGCAGGGCTATCAGCCTTTTGCTTATCATCCATATCCATGTTATCCAGCTCCTGAGTATCCGGGGATACCCACCACCACCACCGCCATTTGAGGAGTAGATTCTGTTGTTTGTCAAGCTCTTGTGATAAGGTCAGTTTTCTTTTACTATTATGTTTTCTTTTACTTTGGGGACAAAGTAATGTTTAAGCATGGGTGAAGGGGATTATTTATTTTGTCATGAGTGCTTGGTTATAGTTAGATCATGTAGTTGCATTTGCATGTTTATATTTTTGCTTTCATTGATTAAAATTTTTGAAACAAATGAGATAAAAATCAGAAAAATTTGAAGAAAAAAAATACAAAAATATTGCATTTAGGTTCTTATTTCCCCATTGTTTGTTTCTCTTGTGTTTCAATGCTAAGTATAAGTTCTAACCTATGATTTGCATGATATGCTGAAGTTGATATGATATAAGCATGATCATTGATTAATTACCTTGATTATAGGATGGAGCATGTATTTAGCTTAAGTATTTGATTCATTCTGAAGTTCTAGACAACAATTAGCCTTGTGAGATATTTTTGGCCTTTCATGATATATTTGTTCTCTATATTTCTTGAGTGTATCACCATGATTATCTAGTTCTATCACTTGCGTTATGACTCTTTGTCAAGACTGCTTTATATGATTGAATACATAGCATTAAAATGATTCAGACAATGTTTCTTATAAGCCTATTATTTCCCTTCCTACCTTACAAGATCCATGTTCTTGACACCCCTATTCTTTTGAGCTTGAAGCCTATGTTTGATAGCTCCACAAAAATTTCCCTAGCCTAATAAGCTTGACCCATAATCCGGGATTTAGGACTTTAGGGTATGTTTTGATTTGTGTGGGTTATGTATAAGTTTGGGGGAGTTGGAAGAAAAGGAGGAAAAGAGAAAATAAAACTCTTGTGTGTAAAGTGAAAAAAAATTATGAAGATGAAAGTATGTTGCAAAGCAAAGAAAAAGATGAATACAATTGTTAGTAGTCTTCATAAAGCAAAGAGAGAGTTGAAGAAAAGGCAAAAGAAGAAAAAAAAAGAAGGAACAAAGAGCTTGAAAGTGTTAATGGAGTTGGTTAAAGAAGTTGGGAAGTGTTGTAAGAAGAAAGTGTGTTGAATTTTTGGTTAGGATTAGTTCTTTATCCCGGATTTAGCACCACAAGCCAAATGTTATCCCTTCCAAATTTCTCTTTACCTTGGCCCCATTACAACCCTTAAAAAAGACCTCATGATTTTTGTTATGTGTTTGATGCCCAGCGGTGGAGATTTAGTATGCTGATGCAAGCTTATGGTAGTCTAGTTTTCATGGTTGATTTTTGAGTGAAACACGTTCTTAAACACTTGAGAGTTTGAGTGCAAAAACATTTACCTTGGTGAGGTCAAGAATGGATGAATGGTCTTTATTTTTTGCTTGTTATAATGCATGCTGAGAAGTCTTGGTCGGGTTTTGATTATATGTGAAATGCTTGTTTGACTTGAGATAGATGTATGATTGCATTTCTGTGGTGTGTTTGGATTTATGTCTTGCTTGAGGACAAGCAAGGTTCAAGCATGGAGGAATTTGATAGAGCATATAGGTATAGGTCTTAGAGAATGTTTTTATTCTCGTTTTATGCATTTTTAGCTATGATTTTGTTCTAAGTTTTAGTTTAGGTTTTATTTTCGTTTAGTTTGGAATCTACGCATCTTTGTGCATAATTGTAGGTCGGAAGGTGGAAGACGGTGGATGAAAGGCTTAGGGCCGGACCTCGGGATGCATAGGGAGCATTGAAGTGAAGATCTGAGGCGAGAATTACAAGACAAGAGCAAAGTGGTAGACCGTGGAGTGAAGGCCAGGACCGTGTTGGAGGGCTCAAGCTACTGCGGCGAGAGCACGGCCAAAATGGCCATAGCGCAACCGCGCTACGGGTGGTCCCAAACCGCGTTGCGGCGCGTTGATGCAACGTTAATTGGGCTTCCGCGAGATCTTATGGGCCGACTTTAGTATCACTTTTGGGATATTTTTAGACATAATATAAATACTTTCTTTAGGTTTTACTTTTGGAGGATTATGCTATCTTTTGCTTGAGTTTTATGCTATTGAAGAATTTGGAGATTTGTGAGAGACAAAAACCCTAGATTTGCAATTGAAGAGAAATATTACTCTTGTAAGTTTTATTTTTCTTTAATGTCGATTTCTAGATAAAATTTCCCATGTTCAACTAGTTGGTTGAAGTTGTATGCATGATTGTTTGTGAGATTTGAATTATTTCTATTTGCCTTGACTAGATTGAATCTCTCCGTTCTTGATTGATTAAATTCACTTAGGATTATAATAGCTTGATCACCTATTTTATTTCTAGGTTGAATTACAACTAGAATAATTAAATAGACGGTGGAATTTGATTATTAATGGATGAATCCTTTGATTAAACTTATAGACGGTGGAATAAGGTTAATCGAAGGCGGAGAATTTAATCACAAGACTTCATGAATAGACGGTGGAATTCATGATTATTGTTTCTATTGAATGCTTTGAACTTAATTGCATGATCAACTTGACATAGAAAGTTTTCTAGGTTAATTGATGAAAAGGTTGTTAAAGACGGTGTATATTAACAACCACTTTAAACTTGAATTCATAAATTCATAATAGATTAGTCGAGGGAAATCGAAATAAGAATAATCAAGGATCAAAACTCGTGTATGCAATGGATATGAAACTAGTTGGACGCTTTTCTCCATATTTGACTCTTTAATCGATTTTACTTGTTTTGTTTTTATTATTTAGATTTTAATTTACAATTAGAAAATCCCCCTTTTAACTTAGTAATATTACTTAAATACAAGTATTCCGAGTCCTTGTGGGTTCGACCCTTGCTTCCACTATACTTAGGTTGAAAGTTAGGTATTTCTTTGACAGTGCTTTTACAGCGACATAAAAGTGCTCGTCAGAAAGGCAGGGTCGAGTTATCGACGCTTACCGGCGACAATGGCGGCGTTCACCACGACAACGAAAAAAGATGATCGACGACCTTCCCACCGGCGTGCAGAATAGACCCACTTCGCGGCAGAATTGCTACGCTGCAGTCGGTTTGATGTGCGATTGTTGCTCCCAACCCGGATCGGTGACACCTCCGGCGACGCGACTCCTGGAATAATGGAACAAACGGACTTGGCAAGAAGAGGTTCTCGGAGTCGGTCTACCGGGGAGCGGCGATGATGTCCCTCGCGCCGGTGTATGCAGACTATACCGTTAATTGTTCCTTTTCCAGCTTGGGGTTGTACGTGAAGGCGATGAGAATCAAACGTCTGCTGGTGGTGATATACCAGAAAGGTAACGAGAGAGAACCCAAAATAATCGAGAACGAGAAGAAGGTTGGGGTTAAAATAAGGGAGGGGAAAGATAGAATTATGGTAGCAGAAGATTTGGTTTTTATCGATATTGTGTGATCCTAAAATATAACGAGATTGGCTATCAACTTGAACGGGGTTAAGATATGGAATTTAAAATAGGATTAAAAAGATTTGGATTGGATAGTAAAAATTGTACATGTGTTTTCAAAACATTTTTTTACATGGATTATAAACTATGATATACCTTGAAACGAGGTTAGCTGCGAGTCAAGAACTCGATTGCTTGTAATTCAAGAAAATCGTTTTTCCGACCAAGAAGGAAAACGAATCCGAATATTACATACTACCCCCCTTAAGAAAGTTTCGTCCCGAAACATCGGAATGAATAGAATTGAAGTAATGTGTAATACTTAAAAGATTACTAGACTTATCCCGAGGTTCTACAAATTACCTCCTTCTAAAAAAACGATTCGTCCTTGAACCGCCATTCTAGAACATCTTATGAAACAAAGCATAAAATTAAGGTTATAAATTAAACGGAAATAATCAATCTCATATTCATGAAAAAGTCCAAGCAAATCAACGATCAAAGCAACAACCAAGTAAGACAAACAGTCACAACAAAGCAATGAAATCCCGGTTCACAAGAATCCAATAAACCTAGTGAACAACTAAAGGTCTTCGCGTCCTTTAAAAGAAGCTAAGGTACTAGGGACTAAACTATAACTAACAATTGTCGACTGAAATGTTCAAGGTAGATCGTCAGGAGGAGCGCCAACCTCATGTTCTTCCATTCGTTTCATTCCAAACACACTCGGTGGAACTATCCACGTGTTGCTGGCTCCCGCGCTCCGACCCACATTCTGATTTGGTGTCTGTCGTGCTGGTGGGGAATGACGGACACCCCGATTTCCCTTCCCCGGTACCGATCCTTGTGAAGGTGCGCCAACTATACACAACCTCTGAAGATGTCCGGGCTTCCCACATGTGAAGCAGTCCTTCACTGGCCGAGGACATTGACTCCTTAAGTGCTCAGTGCTCCCACAATTGTAGCACTGTCTTTTATTTCCGGCAGCCCGACTCTGTTGTGACTGTTCTTGGCACCCCGATGACTGGAACTCTAGTCTACTCTGCGGGTACTATCCAGACCGATCATCACCCCTAGAATTCGCTGCAATTGCCACATTCCGTCTCTTACTCCCTCCTACCTGAGCATCCACCTGCTCCGGCCTCAGAGTGGCCATAGAATAAGCCAAAGCAGATTGTTGAACCTCTCCCAACGTCGTAATTCTAAGTCCAGACACGTAAGCTCGCAAATGTGGCTGCAACCTCTTCAAAAAGGTCGCAATCTTCAATTCCTCACTAGGGGCAGCATTCGGCACCGCCGCCAACTCTTGTTGAAATTTCAGAATAGTCTCAGCCACTGTGATGTTTTCGGGTCCAACATCCCGAAATGCAGCCTCTCGAGCCATCTTTACCACCGGAGGGCAATAGTAATCTCGGATCCTCCTCTCAAACTCCTCAAAAGTCACCTCAGTCTAGTGGTCCCTACACAACTCCCACCAGTCAAAAGCACTCTTCTATAGAAAACTCTACACCAAGGACATCCTCCTCCCTTCTGGTGCCTGAATGGAGTCCAATGCAGACTTCACTCTCCTCAATCATTGCTCCACATCAGAACCCTCGTCTCTAGGAAAGTCCGGCACCCCGGTCTTCCTAAACTCTGCGAGCCACTTATCAGACTGAGCATCGCGATATTGTCTCCTCGGCTCGACCATGCAATCAGCTACCACTGGTCCCTGCAGTTCTGGAAGTGCTCCTAACTGGGCAGCCAAAACAAAATCTAGGCCTAGTGCCCTCCCCTCAACCCCTTGTTATCCAGCAACCGCATTCAGGTTAGGCACAGCTCCCACGCCTAACAAATTCTGCAACAATATCTGAATTGCAGTGTTCACCTCTGGTGTCAGTCCTGCTGGTGGTACCTCTACTCTCGCTTATGCCTCATTAGCTTGGGGACCCCCTCCAAAGACAGATACACTAGCCTCATGATGATCAACTGCGGCCGCATCTTGACTCTCGGCAACCTCCTGTTGGAGAGGAACATTATGCTGCACTTCGGGCTCAACAACTACAGGGGCCGCTCCTCTACCCCTTCCCCGACCTCTACCGCGACCTCTACCACTTTATCTACCATGACCTCTACCACTGGCTTCAGCAACTCTCGCTCTGGTTGGTGGGGCCATCTATAATAGAAAGTCCCACATTTAAACTTTAGCATCCTATTTTTTTTCCTTTTTAAAAAAAAACTTACTATTTTATGCGAGGTCCTTCGGCTGATGGTGGCAGAGTTACGACGTGTGACCTACCCCCGATATGCAACATGCCTACCCCAATTAAAATATTTTGAAAACACCAGCTGGTTTAAGTTTTAAGTTGGACCTTGGGTACACTCGTTGGTCAGTTCCTTGTGCCCTGTTGTCAGCCTCGCTCTGATACCAATTTGTAACACCCTGTCTTTCCACAGGGCGCTACGTGGTAGTAGACCTTACTAGGTACTACTTATGTGGGTTGACAACAACACTTTAGGATCTTAAACGCGAGCACGACAAGAAAACAAGTAAAACATCCAACTTTCAGATTTATAAAACTGAATATAAAACATTTTTGAATGCCCAAATTCATACACGAAACTACCAAGTAACCCTTCCCGAATTTTTCTATAATATTCCAAACAACACTTTAAAATTACAACTAAAAATAATGCAACAGAACGAATAATAATAATAATAATAAATTCTCCCGAAGTACACCCGAAAAACCCAAACTAATGACACGTGTGTCAACGATCCACTCCATCATCCGGCCAGGGCTCCTGCACAGTTTCTTGTAACATATATATATATCTAGAAAAATAATCCCCAAATGGTCAGCTTCTAATCTACCAATCTAGATAATATGCGGAAATAATAAGACGTTTAAAAACAGTTTTCTATAGTCAGCAAACATAACTCTAAAGGCCAATACCTATATTAGACGGTTAGTCACACATAAGCCAAACATACATACACAGAATCGAACAATTAAAGCAACATAACTCATTCTCCATCTCGTATTCCAATCCAGAGTGCAGAGGCAGGCCCTTCCACTTCTCGATCACAACACTTCTTTCTTCTAACCCCGGCTAAGCCTCTAGTAGAGCACTTGCCAAAACGCACAAATAGAATTTTCTTTTGAAGGGGCACGATTTCTCTGTCACACGGACCATACATAGGCAACCCTTCCTCTCCGTCAGCTACGATGGCCGTTCCGGAAACGGTACCAACAAAGAGAAAACGTTCAAAACCTTATTTCCGATAAAACTCATTTAAAACCAATTTGCATACAACAACACAAGCAAGTCCAAACATTTCAAGAAGATATTCGGGACTAGTTCCCAAAACCAATTTTTTAATAACGACATAAAATCTTACAAGACGTAAAAGAACCGAGCAAGTCGAAAACGACTTACCTCAATGAAAGATTCTTTAATGAAGGGGGAAACGTAAGTGTGTGGCCAAAAGGATTCCCTAAGAATAATATTAATGTGACAAACTGTATTGGATTCAACCCTCACCTCGGTTCTTAAAATCGAACCCAACTTACCCGTTAACCATACCCGAGCAAAAACTTTCGAATCCCTTAATTATGCTTGACCACCAACATAACAATTTCTAATTAAATAGTACCCTAAATTTAACAATGCAAATCCATAAAATTATAGTCGTTTGCATGTACCGACCTGATTATACTTAATTTATAATACTGATTAAACACTATTCTATAACTAAAAAAATGATCTACTTTCAAAGTGAATTAGGATTATGTTCTACTCCACGTTAAAGTTCAACCCCTCCCACACACAAACATTATTATATATTTATATGTATATTTTTTATATGAACATTCAACATACATATAGGCCAAATCCGATTACTACAACCCAACCCCAACAATTCAAAGTCGACCGAACAGGATCGCAAGAAAGAAAAAGACATGATTGAGAAAAACCAAACCAGAATAAGGGAAAGGCAGGGTCGGGTTATCGACGCTTAACGGCGACAATGGCGGCCTTCACCGCGACAACGAAAAAAGATGATCGACGACCTTCCCACCGGCGTGGCAGAATAGACCCGCTTGGCGGCAGAACCGCTACGTTGTAGTTGGTTTGATGTGCGACTGTTGCTCCCAACCCGGATCGGCGACACCTCCGGCGACGCGACTCCCGGAATAACCGAACAAACGGACTTGGCGAGAAGAGGTTCTCGGCGTCGATCTACCGGGGAGCGGCGATGATTTCCCTCACACTGGTGTATGCAGACTATACCGATAATTGTTCCTTTTCCAGCTTGGGGTTGTACGTGAAGGCGATGAGAATCAAACGTGTGCTGGTGGTGATATACCGGAAAGGTAATGAGAGAGAACCCGGAATAATCGAGAATGAGAAGAAGGTTGGGGTTAAAATAAGGGAGGGGAAAGATAGAATTATGGTAACACAAGATTTGGTTTTTATCGATATTGATGTCTCTTTATTTGGTGGTGTTTTTATATATGATTTCCTTTGTAAATATGTTTCTTTTTCCCCTTTTCTTGTGTGTTTTGTTCCTTTTTAGCTTAGTTCCCGTATTTCTATGAGATTCGGAGACTATGCGCGTTTTATGTGTTTTGTAGGTGTTTTGGAATGGATCAAGGGTCGTTTTGAAGGAGGATCGGAACATGGAGCAAGGCCCGAGCTTAAGAGGGAAAGAGAGGAGCAAGCCATGAAGAAGAACAAGAGAAAAGCCAACAAGAAGAAGGTGGAACAAGGTCCGGATCGACTTGCAACCAACGCCGGACCCGAGTTGAAGTTTTCGACCTCGGACCGACTTGCACAGTAAGTCGGTCCGACTTACTGTGCAAGTCGATCCGGCGTTGGTTGCAAGTCGATCCGGACCTCGTTCCACCTTCTTCTTGTTGGCTTTTCTCTTGTTCTTCTTCATGGTTTGCTCCTCTCTTTCCCTCTTAACGTCGGGCCTTGCTCCATGTTCCGATCCTCCTTCAAAACGACCCTTAATCCATGCCAAAACACCTACAAAACACATAAAACACGCGTAGTGTCCGAATCTTATAGAAATACGGGAACTAAGCTAAAAAGGAACAAAACACACAAGAAAAGGGGAAAAAGAAACATATTTACAAAGGAAATCATATATAAAAACACCACCAAATAAAGAGACATCAGATATCGTGTGATCCTAAAATATAACGAGATTGGCTATCAACTTGAACAGGGTTAAGATATTGAATTTAAAATAAGATTAAAAGGATTTGGATTGAATAGTAAAAATTATATAGGTGTTTTCAAAACGTTTTTTTACACGGATTGTAAACTATGATATACCTTGAAACGAGGTTACTTGCGAGTCAATAACTCGATTGCTTGTAATTCAAGAAAATCGTTTTCCGACCAAGAAGGAAAACGAACCTGAATATTACATTAGGGTTTTGAAGCGAAAGCGGATCTATCCTAGTTGAGGTAGAAGAGATTAGACAGTAAGTTGTTGATTGAACTAAAGTTAGTTGATTTACTTGGTTTGGTTGACGAAAGTTGACACCTTTATGTGATAAAAGCATGATCTATGTGTTTGATTAACGTTTGGCATGCATAATTGTTGTTGTGGTGATACCTAAACCTTAAATTTTCTCGTTTTGTTGATATAAACCATAGCTTAGTTGATTACTTGCGCTTTAAGTAACAAAATTTAGCGCTGACTTTCTCCCTTTCGGACGATCCTGACCTCCCTATACTCAGCAAGGTCTTGACTACAAATTTATTTGTTGTTAAGTAAATCCCTATAACAAATTGGAGTCGTTGCCGGGGATAAGGGCTGTCGTTGTAGTATAATGGTAAGTATTCCCGCCTATCACGTGGGTGACCCGGGTTCGATCCCCAACAACGGCGCCAATTTGTTGAGAGGGTTTCCCGACAACAAATAAATTTGTAGTCAAGACCCCGCTGAGTATAGCGAAGTTAGGATCGTCTACGAGAAGCAAGGTTGTTTGATCACTAAACTACGAAACAAGAAAACACAAAAACAAAGAAAAAAAGGAACAAATTAGGCTACGACAGCCCTCGGTACCGACCTTGTCAAGGTCGGTAACGATGTTGGGTTTTAACTAAAACTATGCTAACAAGACGAATCAATTGCAGGCTTGGTACCGACCTGTGTACCTCGGTAACGAGTCTGTTTGTAAGTAAAAACGAAAGTAATTCAAATGCTAAAACAACTATGATAAGGATTTACCATGACATAATCATGCATACGAACTAATGTGAAGGATAAATATCATGCCTTAAAGACAAAGATATCAACTTCCGTTGACTTAAACAAGTAAATCAATCAATTTTCATAAATCAATTCACTTTCTACTTATTTTTGAATCCAAAGCTCGAAACTTTCGTTATCGAACAATATCAATATTCAAGATTACAACTTTCTCTTTCGACCAAGCGGTAAACTCAAATTACTTCGACTTTCGTCTAAGTATAAGCACAAAACAAGTAGTTAAAGGATAAAAGGCAATCAAAACATTCAAAACACACATTCAATCATGCATAACTATGTCTGGTGTCAACCCCGGTTCTAGAAAAGTAAACTACTCACTCATGATTGACATAAAACAAACAACTAGATTGAATGAAAACATTAAAATAAAAGCTTACTTGAAATATAAAAATCTCGTCTTTGAAACATAATCACGTTCGAAATCGAAGAACAAAAGAAACAAGCTTGAACTCTCTCTCTCTCTCTCTCTCTCTCTCTCTCGATCAAACCAAACAATCGTTCCAAACAAATCTCAAGAACCAACCCCTAAACTAGACTAAAACAAGGGTATTTATACTAAGAGAAACTATCTAACAAGGATCCTAAAAGATAGAAACTTTCCTAACTAACAAGATTACGAGATAAAAGATAGAATTTTTTAAAGTCGGAGCCGCCTACCGACATACGCCACCTCGGTAATGACCTACACTGGGTCGGTAGACTCTTGCTGAATTCTCCAAGTAAAACTCTGTTGTACAGCTCGATATCGACCCTCACAGATTTGTAACAAGCTCTTTGTCTTGGCTTTTTGTACACTCTTCATAGCTTCTTCTTGGATTCAACGGGATCTTCAAGGCGTATTCTTTCTTCTCTTTTCTCCACACATTCCACCATCCACCACTTGACTCTAACTCTCTCGAAATGCTCCCTTATGGTTCGAAAACCTATGAAAAACACAAAAACGGAGTAGCTTCCATACTTCTTACAAAATATGTAAACTTATCCAAAAACACACAAAACTAGCACTAAAACTCACTAAAACTAAACTAAACAACTTATGAAAAACACCTACAACTATACAAAAAAACATGAACATTAGACCCTCCTGTAGTGAAAACTGGCTCGTTATCGTACATCTTGCTTTGGTAGAGGGATTGTTAACCTTCTTTTCACCTTGATTCTTCATCCTAAGCTTGGTAACAGTCTTTATAGTTCATTTCATGACCTGTACTTGACCTTCATATCTTCACTTGTGTGCTCTTTCACCAGGTTTTGCTGCTCTCTTCAAATATGCTCAAAAACAGCTTCTAAAACCCTACAAAACACCACCAAATCTTATGTAGACTCCATATCTTAAGCAAATACAAAAACCTACACAAACAACTCAAAATAGAACACAAAACTAAAGAAAAAGACTCAAAGACATAAAAAAACACCTTAAAAACATGACTAAAAAGGCGGATATCAATGAGCGCAAGGTTCTTCTTACTCCGCAAGGTGAATATGAATTTGTGGAGCTTGTTCAAGAGGAGGAAAATAGTGTGGGGGCAAGAAGAGGCTGAGCTCCATGTTATGGCTGAAGAGGGTGAGTGTTTTGTTGTCTAACGCACTTTTTTCACCACCGAAAACAACACTACACCGAGCCAACAAGATGTGATCTTCCATACTCGTTGCAAAATCTAAGATAAGGTATGTAGCTTATTTATTGATGGTGGATCTTGTTGTAACATCATCAATGAGGAGGTTGTTTCTCGCTTTTCAATTCCTACTTCTCCTCATCCCATGCCTTATCCTTTGTGTTGGTTAAATTCTAAATCGCCTATCCAGTGAAGGAAAGGGATTTAATTTCTTTTTCCATAGGTCCATATCAAGATGTGGTGGAATGTGATGTGGTGTCCATGTCGGTTTGCCACCTTCTTTTAGGACAACCTTGGCAATATGATTGGGGCGTGATCCATGATGGCGTCTCCAATGAGTATTCTTTCCACCGTGAAGGCAAAAAGATCACGTTGCACCTGATGAAGCCACACGAGATCATGCTTGATCACACGACTAGAGAGAAAAAGTGAAGGCATGCTCTTAGAGAAGGGAACAAGGGAAAAACATTGGCCATTGGTGATAGCATGAACACTTCCAAACCTCTCCTCTTAGCCGAATCAAGTGAAGTTGTTCATGCCATCAAGGGGAGTAACATTTCCTTGTTATTATTTTATCTTGAATCGTTGCTTTCTAACCAAGATATTGAAGATCTCCCCTCACCTATTGCTCGTCTTTTGCAAGATAACAAGCATTTATTTCCCGAAGAGGTGCCAAATGGGTTGCCGCCTACAAGAGGGATCGAACATCAAATCGATTTCATCCTCGGCGCATCATTACCGAATCGGCCAGCCTACCGAGCCAATCCCGAGGAAACCAAGGAGTTGCAAAGGCAGGTTCAAGAGCTTCTTGACAAGGGATACATCCGAGAAAGCCTTAGCCGTTGCGTCGTTTCTGTAATTCTAGTACCTAAAAACGACGGTACTTGGAGAATGTGCGTTGATTGTTGAGCAATCAAGACTACTATAATTATGGTTTTTAACGTCAAGGTTATTATGATGAATTGAAAAGTTTTCTCATTAAAAACGTATATATACCCCTCAATAACAACAAACCTAGGTGTTGGTCGTAACCAGTGTCATCCTAAATTAGTAATAATCCAATTGTTCATCAATAATATTATTAAATAAAAAAAGGAAAATAAATAATAAAAATAAATCGTCGTTATTAAGAAAACACGCTATTAATTAGAATCAGGAGAGCGCAGGGGATAAAAAAAACTTCCGCCAATTCTAAAATTCGATCCCTCAAATTAAGCTTCCTGCGATTTCTATCAAAGAAAATATCGATCTTGCGGTAACCTATCATCAATTCAGATCTTTATTCAGACTAAAAAATCGCTCGATTGTGGCCGCCTAATTGATCTTCTCAAATTCTCATAATCTTCCGATAACTCATCACTCTCATAATCTCTTCTGGTTGCCCTAGTTCTGAGTTCTCTTGCTCTCTTCCCAAATCCAAGTTCTGGTTACTGGTTTGTGTGAGGGTTTTTGTTTGAAATCTCTTAATTTTCATCACAACATCAGTCGGTTTCTTCTTTGGATCAAGTTCGTTTGTGTTCCAACAGGCCGGTATGACCATAAACTTGCTTAATTATTATCAATTTTTCGCAAATTTGGATGCTTTTATTAGGATGACGATAAGGCTACTCGTGGATAGTAGTTTATTCATTGATCTGTTTGTATTCTTTTCTCTGATTTGTTTCTGTATAGTCTCTCTTGCATATATTGTACCTTGGTTATTCAGTCTAAGATAACAAGGATTGTTTTGTAAATCTCTCTTACTCTTATAGCTTTATGTTACTGGTGTGGAATATGCTGCTATTTGAAATCTTCTGGTTGAGGGTGTGGAATATCTATGTGTATTTGTTTGCTCGATTAGTGGTGTTTCAAACAACTTGCTTTCTATTACTGGTGTGTGAAATCTTCCGGTTACTAGTGTGGAATTGTGCATTCGTATATTATAAGTTTGAAACCCAATTAATTGCAGTTTTATTTGTGGAAGTTAAACCCAAACAACTGCATTCAATTTTATCCGACTAGTTGGTCAATGTACATGAACTTCACTCTCACTTATCCATCACAATTAATTGTAGCTTTAGTTGTGAAAGTTAATACTCCTACTGCCCTCTAATGCAAGCATACCACTAAGGATATTAAAACATATTAAAAACATGGTTGTAAGCATGAACATTATCCTAACTAGAAGCAAATAAAATATTTATAAAACTAATCAAAAATACATTTAGTGTTATTACTTTTTTACCTATAATAGGTATATGGGAATGCATGCATGAACATGACCCTAACTAGTAAGAACAAGCCTATAAATCCGTGAGAAATATAAAATTCAACACACAATATCAAATACTGATCATTCATCACCTTGTTTGGTGTTTTGAATGGTTCTTTTCTCTGTGCTCCTTTCAAAACAAGTTCCTTTCTTTGTTTACTTGTTTTTATTTTTTTAATTTTTTTTCCAATCTTGAAGCTAGAAGTCAAATTAGCTGATGGTTTAGTTGGTCTCTAACAACTGAGTTCCATGAATGTTTTGTTGACACCATACATTTGTATTGTTGCATACCATTGCTAAATTAACACATCCCTCTATTTTTATAAATATATTTGGCAATTATTGCGGGAAATTCTAAGTGAATGTGGATGCTTTTTTTATAATGATTTAGATAATAATAGTACATCAATGCTGGTTTTCAGTTTGGATTAGAATGATTTTGATAATGTGCATTAGAGTGATGCATTTATGTTTTTTTGTTTGTTTTCTAGTTGTTTTGTGTCTGCACATAAGGAAGGGTAGATTTACTATTAAATAAAGCTTAGATAACAACCTTTGTGTCTGATTTTCAGCTTGCATTTATGATGAATATTCCATTAGAACAAGCCTAGATAATAGCCTTTGTGATGATTGTAAATTATACCCTAGATTTTCCTAATTTTACTTCTAAATGTGGGTTTTTTTTATAATGATTTAGATAATAACAGGAACAACATAGTTGGGTTTCAGTTTGGATTAGAATGATTTTGATAAAGTGGATTAGAATGATGCATTTATGGTTGAATATACTGGTTTTCAGTTTGGTTTTCAGTTGGTTTGTGTCTGCACATGAGCAAGGCTGGAGTTACTATTAATTCAAGCTTAAAATGATGCATTTATGGTTGAATACTCTGATTTTTAGTTTGCATTTATGATGAATATTCATTAGAATAAGCTTAGATAATAATAGCCTTTGTGATGACTATACATTATACCCCTTTTTCTAATTTTACGTTATAAATGTGATTGTTTTTTTTATAATGATTTAGATAATAACAAGAACAACAGAGCTGGTTTTCAAATATTAGAAACTCAATTTGGCTTACATTAGCTAAGATGATTGTTTACGTGTTCTTTGCAGATTTGATAGGTACTTATCCTATTTTTTTGTTCTACTTCGATAAAAATGAACCCTAGTAAAGATTGGATGGCTATAAAAGATTATGTTAATAACGAATCGTACGAGGCATGGGTTAATAGTTTTCTAGATTATGCTTTCCACAACTTGAGAACCGAGACGATTCGTTGCCCTTGCTGCAAATGCCTAAATATAGAGTCTGGTGATCATGAGAAAGTGTGAGAACATCTACTAGTTTTTGGAATAGAGAAGAGATATAACTTTTGGTTTCATCATGGAGAGAGACTAGATGAGCCTCAAATGGAGTCGGATGGTAATGGTGATTTAGAGGAGAATGAAAATGTAGATGAAGTGCATGGTATATTGAGAGATTTATTCTCGGAGTATAATGGTGATGGTTCTTCTGGTGTGAATCAAGTTGAGGAGCCTAATGCTGATGCGAAGAGATTTTACGATTTGTTGAAGGATTCACACGATCCTGTCTATGAAGGATGCAAGAGCTCAAAAATGTCTGCGTTGTTAAAACTTCTTCATATTAAGACTCTGAGTCATTGGAGTAATGAATCATTTACCATGCTCTTGCAATTCTTAAAGGAGGAGCTTCTGCCTCAAGGATCAAAATTTCCAAACTCATACTATGAGTCAAAAAAGTCATGAAAGATCTTGGCCTATCATATGAAAAAATTGATGCATGTATTAATGATTGCATGCTCTACCGGAAGGAGAATGAAAATTTCGACGCATGCAAAGTATGTGGTGCATCAAGATGGAAACTCATAAACATAATGGGGAAGATAAGTTTAGAACAAATGGTAGAAAAATACCTCAGAAGACATTGCGATACTTCCCTTTGAAAGAGAGGTTGCAAAGATTATTTATGTGCTCAAAGATTGCCTCTTTGATGACTTGGCATCATAACAAAAGAAAGGAAGATGGTACGATGACACATCCCGTTGATGGATCTGCTTGGGAGAAATTTGACAAAGATCATTCTGATTTAGCATCGGATCCTCGCAATGTTAGGCTTGGGCTTGCTAGTGATGGTTTCCAACCTCTTGCAAATTCAAAGACATCATATAGTATTTGGCCAATGGTACTTGTTCCGTATAACTTGCCCCCCAATCTTTGTATGAAGCAGTCTAATATGATTTTACCAATGCATATTCCAGGCCCTAAAGGCCCCGGTGATGCAATCGACATATACATGCAACCATAGTGCGAGACACAGATATATGCCCTGTGAGAGTGCATAAATGGAATGACATTGGAGAGAATGTAAAAGATCACATGTGGAGTGCAGTGACGGTTAGTTATTTGATGCATTATTTATGCTGGTAATTATAATTAAGATTAGGAGTTTGTGCAAAATAGTGCTATCATTTGTTATGCTTTATCGATGCAATGTTTTAATCGTATTATGTTTTAATTTTATCTTATTTCAGAATGTGTTTTCTAATGAGAATATGGAATCTTATCGTGAGCATGTCTTAGATCACATGAAAGAGTTGTGGACAAATTGGAGGTCAAAATTGATGAGATATAATGTTACTAAAAAGAATATCACCTTGCGAGCAACTTTGAAAAATAAGCCTCCTAATGGACTTGACAAGAATGATTGGCAGTGGCTAATAAAAGAGATATATTCTAACCCTGAATTTCAGGTAAATAATGTTATTTAGTTTAAAGTCTCTTTTGGAATATATTTGTTACTAGTAATGTCATTTTTAATTTTCAGAAAAAAATTGCAAGGAACTCTAAAAATCGAAGCCATTATACAAAAGCTCTAAGTCATCGATCAGGAAGTAAGCCTATTAGACAATTCATTTGGGATGATTTGGTAAGAAAGATTATTTATGTTTTTTTTATCTTTAGAATTTATTTGTGTATAAAATTAATTTTTTGACAATTGTGTTATGAAAGGGAGCAAAGAAGGGAATGACACCAAAATTGCTTGATGTGTTTCATATAACTCGCAAGAAAGGCGATTCACTTTCGAATGAAGAGAGAACACAAAAATATGTAAGTCCATAGGATTCATTTTTAAATTCTACATTTGTTATGATATCTTTGTGAAATTGTACTTTCAACTGAAGTAATATTCTAGAATAAAATTAGAGATAATTAGAGAGACAAAAAGGAAATAGTTTGGAAGTAGTTAAGTTGACTAATCCTAGGATAAAACTAAAGTATTATAAGAAAACTTATAAAAGAAAACTTGTGTGAATGATTGTAGCTTTCCCGTATTCATACTTTTGTGAAAGATTCACTAATTAAACATGCAACATTATTTTTTTTAGTGAAGCACGATTGTCGATGGTTTTAGCTACTTAGAATGATATTACCATTTTAACGTAGATGTTATTATAGCAAGCAGTTTGCAGTTTTAGTGCTTTAGATAGTACTGAGTGCTAAGTACTCAACAGCTTGTTGCTTTTGTGATGCTTTAAACTACATAAACTCTATTCTGATTAGTACTCCAATAGTGTTTGTTGTAATTCTGAATCTATTTATTTCTTATGGATCTTTTTTCTGTGGTTATAATGTAGAATGAAATTCGAGAAAAAATGGAAAAAGACCCTTCACTTTCCAATGTTGAGGTAACTTTCCTATTTTTATATCTTTTTTTTATTAATGTCATATAGATTTTTGAATTTTTTTAAATGATTATTTTTGTTTTCTTCCTTTTTATAAATAGATAGCACAAAAGGTTTTTAATTCTAAGTCTAGAGATCGGGTTGTGGGTCTTGGAGGAGGAATAAAGCTTAAAGATATAAGAGGACCCCAACCAAGTAGGGAGGAGCTTGAAGCTGAACTGAATGCTACAAAAAAACAAAATCAAGTTCTGACTAACCATGTGGAAGTAATTCAAGAAGAGAACAAAGAACTTAAGGATCGCATGGGTTCAGTAGAAACTAAAATGAAAATGTTTTCAAGATATGATGGCGCGACAATTTATTGTTTCCTTGCCTTCACCAAACGAGTTGAACTCATAAGGTATATTGTATTGAAAGTTGTTTCTTTCTTGTTTTTCCTTTAGAAATTCACGTGTTATGATAATTTTAACTTTTGTTTTTTTTGTTTTTTAGGTGGTTGAAGATTAGAAGCTGCTATTCATATTGTTTAAATCCATTTTAGAATTTTTTAGAACATATTGTTTTTGGAATTACACTATTAGATCATATGGATGATATGGTATTTTGATAGATTATGTTCTAATACTTACCTTGAAGTTTGAATATGAGTTTGATTGTATGATTATATAATACTATAGTTTTAATTAATTTATTTATGAATTTTTTCGTTTGTAGTAGCATTGTAAAAAATGTGTGATAACAATTGAAATGAAATTATTGTTGATATTCGTTCTTTGGAATTGAAATAACGACGATAAACGTGGTCGTTATTGTATAATTTTAATTAATTTAAGATTATAAGAATATTTTTTACGATGAAGTAGTTTGTTGTTATCGACTATGACTTTGTTGTTATTGGTTAATCATTAACGACTACATGCTCGCTCGTCATTAATTATTAACGACGACACGCCCGCTCGTCGTTAAAACATTAACGACGACACGCCAGCTCGTCGTTAATGTTTAACGACGAGCGAGCATGTCGTCGTTAACAATTAACGACGAACATGGTCGTTAAAATCAATAACGTCAGAATCTATTGTAACAAACAAACGATGAACTTTTTGTCGTCGTTAAAAAATATTTGACTTATAACGACAAATTTGTTCGTCGTTAAAAACCCTTTTTCTAGTAGTGCAACAACATTACTATCAAGTATCGCCATCCGATTCCACGACTTGATGATATGCTTGATGAGCTCAATGGAGCTTGTATTTTCTCTAAAATTGATTTAAAAAGCAGCTATCATCAAATCCGAATGAAGGAGGGTGATGAGTGGAAAACCTCATTCAAAACCAAGTATGGGTTTACGAGTGGTTGGTTATGCCTTTCGGTTTAACCAACTCTCCTAGCACTTTTATGGGGTTGATGAACGACGTTCTCTGTCTTTCTCTTGGTAAAATCGTGGTTGTATACTTTGATGATATTTTCATTTATAGGCACGACCTTGTGTCCCACGTCAAACACCTTTGGCAAGTGTTAGACGTTTAGAGAAATGAATGCCTATTTGCTAACTTTAAAAAGTGCCACTTTTGCTCGGATCATGTGGTATTTATTGGCTTTGTTGTGAGTAGGGAGGGCTAAAAATTGATGAAGAGAAGGTGAAGGCAATCTGAGATTGGCCGACTCCCACCACCATGACGCAAGTTCGAAGTTTTCTTGGCTTGGCCGACTTCTATCGCCATTTCGTGAGAGACTTTAGCTCCATAGCTGCGCTTATCACCACGCTCACCAAAAAAAATGTACCATTTTGGTGGGAAGAGCCTCAAGAAGCTGCATTCAACCTTCTCAAAGACAAACTCACACATGCGTCGCTCCTAGTCTTGCCTGATTTCAATAAAATGTACGAAATCGAATGTAACACTTCAGGCATTGGCTTAGGCGGGGTTCTTTTAAAAGAGGTCAGACCCGTGGCAAAGTTTAGTGAGAAATTGGGTGGGGCTGAGCTAAATTATCCCACCTACGACAAGGAGTTGTTGGTCCTTGTTTGAGTACTCAAAATGTGGGAGATTTACCTCATGCCATGTGAGTTTGTCATACATTCCGACCACGAGGCGCGTAAATTTCTTAAAGGCCAAAGCAAGATCAACAAGCACCATGCTAAGTGGGTCGAGTTCATCGAGACGTTTCCATACGTCATCAAGCATAAGAAGGGAAAGGACAACGTCGTCGCCAACGCACTTTGTAGGAGGTGGGAAGAATGTCTTCCATTCATAGAGGTTGCCTATAACCAATCGGAACATTCGGCCACTGAGAAGACTCCGTTCGAGGTGGTGTATAGGCGTAATCCCATCACGCCCCTCGACCTCATGCCTTATGCCACAAAGGATCGGCAGAGCTGTGATGGTGCTGACCATGCCGCTAAGGTCAAGAAACTCCATAAGGATACTCGCCTTCAATTGGAAAGGTGAACCATGCAATATGTGCGCCAAGCCAACAAAGGATGCAAGGAAGTATTTTTTTAGCCGGACGACCTCGTATGGATGCATTTGAGGAAGGAGCGCTTTCCTATCCTTCGAAATTCAAAGTTCAAACCACGAGGTGATGGCTCATTTTTGGTGTTGGAGCGCATCAATTATAACACTTATCGAGTGGAATTGCCACCAAGCTACGATGTGCACGAGGTATTTAACATTTCTGACCTTTCTCCTTATTTTCTTAACGATGATGAAGAGATGCAGGATGAAGGTTCGTGGACGAACCTTTTTCAAGAGGGGGAGGATGATGTGACAATGCCATACGTGACACACCCTGGCCCAGACACCGTCGGTAC
The DNA here is from genome assembly GCA_964016875.1 of Fallopia convolvulus. Taxonomy (NCBI): domain Eukaryota; kingdom Viridiplantae; phylum Streptophyta; class Magnoliopsida; order Caryophyllales; family Polygonaceae; genus Fallopia; species Fallopia convolvulus. Next base: position 28,061,799 of record OZ024734.1, on the reverse strand, counting down.
CGAACCCCCTGCTCCCGGTACCGACCCATCCGTCTATGGTACTAAGTCACCCGGGTGCGCCACGACTAAGCAAGGACAAGCCACCACCCATGGTACCGACCTTGTCGATCCGTTCATGACCATGGAAGACAAATTGGAGGATGGGCGCGCTGCTCCCGAACCTATGCAAGACGAAGAGCATCGGTCACCCCTTGGCGCCGCCGACGCCCGTGGCCCGGACGCACAAACCAGCACCACTTGGCCTTATTTAGGTCGGATCACAAGGGCTCGAGCTTGTGTCTTGCAATAAGAACTTCAAGATGGTCTCTAGGTCCATGGAGAGTTGATCAAATATGAAGACGACATGGAGTGCACGTTACTAGTCACCGAGTGCGTCGTGGCTATGCAAGCAACCTCGCTTGCGCCGAGCTTAGTGCCTCTTGCGTGCCAATTCAAGACACATTTAATGTCGGTTTTACAAGGGTCTTTCATCTTCGTTATATATTAAATGGCTAGTTATTGAAGAGGCTTGATTGAAGGCTGAATTTTGTTTAAAGGAGACGTCCTTGTCCTATGCGATACACACTTGAAGAACTTGAAAACTCTGAATTTATTTTGAGTTATGTTTCGACTTTGATTTGGGCGTTTTACCTTTTAATAAAGTTGTTTGTTGTTCTTTGTTTTAAACCTTGATTCGTGAGTAATATCAGATCCCCCTTGAGATCCAAGAGCAAGGTGTGTCACATCCTTGTCCTAGAATCTCGTAGTTTGAGTTTCGAGTGTGGTAAGTCATATCCACGCCCTAAACTCATCCATATCCAACAATACTTTATCAAGGGATCAAATCCCCCCTCCAATATCCTACAAGATAAAAGGTGTGAATCCTCCTGCAAGTTAGGGTGCATGGGCTGCAGCCCATGGCTATTGATTGAGCGCCACCAGCCAGATCGCCGACGTGGAGGCAGACTAGAGGCTGGCCCACTGGTCAGAACGCCGACTCGAGGCATGCTTGGAAGGTGGGTTCAGGTGGGCTTGATCACATCAGTCCCAACTTTTTATTATCTCGAATGTGACTAGATCCGGGATATATTGTTTATTTTTTTTATTTTTTTTATTACATTTTAATCACATAACACCCTGTACACATATTTGGCTCATTTGAGTTTGCTTTCCTAGAACACCTTGTACACATATTTGGCTCATTTTTCAAACCCATAACAAATTCCTCAATAATGTTAATCACATAAACTTCAAGTACATCATAAATACAAACCATACTTATCATCCAAACTACAATACCAAAACCTGTTTGCCTAAAGTCCTTAGACTAGTAGACCACACTATTTAATAGGTCTTAAAGCAACTAGAAAAAAACTCTATGAGGAGTTGTTAAAGTGAAGAGAAAAACTTGCAATTCATAGTGAAGAGGTTGTCATGACTGTCCCACAACCACGAGCACAAGTACTGAACATAGCGTAGCAAGGTTGCCATGAATTCTACAAGAAGTAAACGTGAAGGTAGATAAGACCTCAAAAGTGACTGATCAGGGCAACAACTATATAAGAGATCGTGCAAACTATCCCATGGAAAATCAAATATATATATATATATATAACCTAATCAAGAAGAAGTTTTAGGGATGAATCAAGTTGGAGTTCAAGTCCCTCTCTCTGTTCATTATTCACCCAGAAAGGCACAAGTATCAACAAACACTATATACATTACCATTCATAATGGTTAGATTTCAGTCCACCAATATATTTGTTGATTGATGGAGTGTTGAAGGCTAGATACTCAATTTCAGATCTTTACTACTATTCATATATATTATATCGATTTTTTAATATATTATGATGAGAGCATAAAATAGAGATATCTTCATTTCAGCAGGCAAACATAACTACATGCATGGTAAAAAAGAAAAGAATAGGTTGAAAGCAATATTTATTCCTTAACTGAAATGAATAAATAAATAGATAAAATTGGGTGGATTTTGCCTATATACAATAAAGAGATATCTTCATTTCAGCAGGCAAACATAACTACATGCATGGTAACAAAGAAAAGAATAGGTTGAAAGCAATAGCTTGACATATTCACCAAAACTAGACAATGATAATGCTTAATGGGGTTATTATGTTTTAATTTACACTTGTGTTTTTCTAACTAGTAGCTACTTCAGCTAGAGTCCAAATCTAACCGATCATTTCCTGCTCAATTACCATGGTTTTAACATTACAATATCATAAGAATTATTGAGTTTAACTAATTTAAATTCTTATACTAGCTACTATAACCTATTACTTGCAATAACAAATTCAATCCTTGACAAAAACTTGATTTCTTACCTTATGTAAGGGTAAGCAAATGATACAACCACTCCTTCCGAATTCCATCAATATGTTCATGGGTGTATATTGTCTTAGAGTCAACCACCTGGAAAATGACACATAATATACAAAGTACATGTATCAACCTAATTTGGTAAAAAACAACAACATTTATAAAGTATTGAAGCCATACACCGACAATGATGCATAGTATATCCTTCATAAACTTCAGCATATAATATCCGCAATCAATCTCACCCTTTTGAAGTGGACACTGTAAGTAACAATAATTTAGGATTCAAATTATATATAAAGATAAAGAGATATATGTGAAGTAGAGAAGCAACAATTTAACCTTTAGTTCATGCCAATAAGCTTGAGTCACCTTCCATGCAATCTGAAATATAAGTAGCCCTTTGTTCGACAGTACGAGAAATCGAAGAAATTTGAGTCGGACATACAAACATGAACTTGTCTTCAATAGCATTACAATGAGTCTCAAACAAATATCTATAATACAAGCATAGAGAGAATTAAAGAGGTAGGTTAGGATTTAGGAATGAGATCATATATAACATGTGCAAGGAAAAAATGATACAAAGATTTCAAAGGAAGTTTAACTGCAGATTCAAGTGGAAAAAAATGAGAAAAATCTGTCATGGACTGAAAATACAAGAAAATTCTGAAAATATGTCTTGGACTGATAATACAAGAAAGTCTGTCTAAGGGATACAGAAGCTGGCCACTAAGGGATACAGAACTTGGCCACTAGTATATCTCTTTGACATCAAGGGAAGTAAAAGGCTTGTACTAGATCTATTATCTTCAAAATTAAAAGCAATCCCATTCAATGAGAGAAGAAACTAACTTCTTAAACTCCATTTTCAACTCTCCTTGAGCTCGAACCATCTGACAACAAACATAACATTCACATGGAATTTTTTTAGCAGAATACAAATGAATATTCATTCACACCAAGTATGTTGTAAGAAGATGAGAAACATGTTATTTTCAATTTCTACAATATTAAGAGAAATACTATTCATGGAGTTGATTAAGGGTGTACCTTGTACGTATATTAGGGCACTAAATTCAAGGTGGTTATAGTGTGTATATTAGAAAATAAGAGTGGGGAATATACAAGGCCAAAAGCAAGCTGATAGGAGCTTGCTGCAGTTTGCTACAAAATGACATCATGCAAGATTTTTGTGACTATAACATCAGATATGACATCATGTGAGATTTAACTAGCAATATACCCTCTTTGTCTAACAAATCTCGAATCTCAATAAACTTGCACACTGCTAAACAGGTCTGAATGTCTCAAAATCGCAATAAGATTTAACTAGCATGTCTCAAAATCTATCATATATCATGAGAATCTGGATGTACATCCCATCAACTTCAAGATAACTACAATACACCACATTAGAACACTGAACATGCAGGATCAGGACAAATGGTCCATCGTGCTCGGTTCAGTGAACATAATGATTCCTAAAATAATCTTTTCAGGTGAAAGGATCTCTATGCTTTTTATGGGAAAGCAACTAGCAATTCAAATCACTCTTATCACCACCAATTCGAATCCAATTTTAACTGTTTGATACGTAATTTCTACTGGTTCACAAAAAATGAAAAATTTCATGCCCTTGTTACTATTTAATACGCAACTTTAACATTAAAGCTTCCCATAGACACTTTGTCTTTTGTGCATCAACCATTCCACACATCAAAGTATTCCTCCAATTTCCAATCCAGCTACACAATTCAACGTTCAAACACAAGAAGTCCAAGATTTAGGGATGGAGTTACCTTTCAAAATTGATCAAATAACTCGGGTCTCCTTATTGAGAGTTTCTTCGAAGGTGCTTCAACTACCCACCACTATCTTGTTTTCCTGAACTCGGACGACACTCAACAAACTCAGACCCACTTCCACACCGGACCACCGGAAGAGCAGACCCGCGTCGCCGCCCAAACACCGCGTTGCCGCTCCATCTCCGAGCCTCGTCGCCGCCCAAACACTGCGTTGGTGTCACTCCCACCACTGCACCCACCCCGAAATGATGATGACGAAGTCAGAGATTGATCAGGGAACCCTGAATGATGAGGGAGAAGCTGATTTTCTCCAAAGTTATTTCCAGGATTGAACTCTCAAATTGATTTTTGATGAAGGCCGGGAGAAGCTGGTTTAATTTCTAACTTAGGGTTTTTTCACTGATCGAGCACTCGATTTTCACTGTTTCACGCCTCTTTCTTAACTTTGCAGACAATATATCCCTGATCTGATATATCCGGGATATTCAATATTATTTTTATCCATGGCGTGTTATCTTTTATCACCGCCCGAGATATTTGATTTTGACCTATTAAGTACTATACTATTATTTATCCCGGGTGTGTTAAACTTTAATCGAGATATTTGGATTTATTGGCACAAAAACAAAAGTTAAAATATTTTTTTATTTGTTATCCCTACTATATAACACCTGTGATATTATATCAAGGGATAAAAAAACACTTTTGTAGTAGTGATATTTAGTTCTTCAATGGTAGGTAGATGTAAATACTATATCACTTGCATAAATTATTTGCTCATCCATATTATAATACATCTTCATAATTAATGCATTAATTTATTATTAATAATATATTGATTTTTTCAATAGTTATTAGAGGAGACATAATTTAATATCAATGCTAATATAAACACGAGGATAATAAAAGAGAGTGAAAATTAATTAGATATTATTTTTGTTTATTAGTAAATAAGAATTCCAAAGAATTCAATTTGTATATATGAAAAGATTTGCTTGATTTTTTTATTAAATCAAAATACAAAAATAATCTTATCCATTGATTTATTAAAATCCAAAGGCTGAAGATGCTTCTTCCTATTTACCAAAAGTAGCTTCTTTACATGATTCTAACCTTATATGTTTGTATGTATTTAAAACTCTAAGTGCATCACAATAATAAAATATGTATCTAATTTATGTATGTGCATCAAAAGTAATTGTATTTGCATTAATAACTGAGTTTATGTGCATAGATATATGTATATACATATTATGCACACATTAAAACTACTTGTATGTGAAAGTAACTATATGCACTTTAATTCAAAAAATAGATGCACATTCTGTGCATGAATTGATTCACATTCAAGACAATACTTGTGTACATTCTACAAAATTGCACTAAACTACCGTTAAACAGTTGATATTACTAATAACCACCCTTTACACAAATTTTTTTAACCCGCAAGTTACAAATATTTTGATAAAAAATGCCCACCCACGAGCTCTTTCCATCAAATCCTCTATTAAATCGCTAGAAATTACCCTTTTACCACTTATCATTTGCCATATTTACACCAAAACTAGGACGTAGAAGGAAATTCTCTCCAATTTCACCCATAACGGACTAGTTCACCATTTTTCCGATTGAGCTTATGAGTGGAATGTCAATGAAAGGAGTAATTATAAGAGAAATGCCCTCCTCGGGCTGGTTTAGGTGTAAATATGGCAAACGGAAAAGGGGTAAAAGGGTAATTTATAGAGATTTTAATGAAATATGGGACGGAAAGCACTGGTGGGTCGCAATTTGTTAACAGAATGATTATAACGGGTGGATATTAGTGATATAGTTTATTCAATAGGTATTTTGGTGCAATTTCCTTAATAATTAAACAATACTGCACACAAGGCTTGCTACACTTGTCATGTTTTGATTAAAAATTTCCTTATTTATCTAAAAATGTGTAAAAGTAAGCAATAATTTCTATTAAAAAGACTTTTAAATATTTCTAACAAATAAGGAATACTTTTTTATCAAAAAGTATACTTTTGTAACTAAGTGCAACAAGCCCATATTGTTATTTCTCCATTTTAATAAAAATCTAATCTTGAGCGTTAATTTTTTTAAGAGATGGACATAAGTTGTTTTTATTTTTCATATTAGTGATCCTTCTTATATTTTTTTCCATTAATAACTTCTCAGCAACCAAAGCTTAAAAAATTACTCCCTCCGTTCACGAAAGTTTGTCCTTCCGTTCCCGAAAGTTTGTCCAAAATGACAACTTTCACACTTGTTAAGAAAATGATAAAGAAAAAAAATTAACCAATTAGGAGAGGAGAGATGTTGTGATGGTGATGGGTAAAGATTGGAAAAGGGGAAGGAAAAAGGAAATTACCAAAAAGTTTATGGGGATAAATTTTTGATTGGATAAGAAGAAATTGAATGAGGATATGGAAGAAAAATTTAATATAAAAAGAAAGTTAAAATGGTAGACAAACTTAATGAGACGTCCGAAAAGAAATGCAAGACAAACTTTTAGGAAAGGAGAGTATTATTTTTTGAAATATACTAAAACGTGAATGAATAAATGCATTGATTGAGCTTAATTATCGTGAGATCATGGGTCTGGTTGCCGCCAAATCTCTCTCCATCCCCTTCTATTCTTCTTGTAATTTTACATTAATTTTGAACATTAATTTATCTTCTCACCTCTCTTTCGTCGTCAATCATCCAACCAAACTCAAAATCCCAAGATATTCATAGAATCCTTCAAAGTGCTCTTAAATTAATTGAGTCCTTACTGATAAAGCATTCTTTAATTCCTCTCTCTCTCTCTCTCTCTCTCATTTACCTCGATTGAACCCAACAAATCCATTTGCGCTTCATCAAGCAAATCCATCCATGCTTCATCAACATTGATCACATCACAATCTGGATCTTAATTGCTCGAATAAAAGTACAAAACCAAAAGCAAACTGGCACAAATTAAGACACCTTAACACCCACAACCGCCAACAATCAATGGAAAACCAATGGCGATTTTTGATGTTGTTGTTATTGCCATGGTCTATGCAATTAAAAAGCATTTTTCCTCATTTTCTAGCTAGCTAGCTAGCTAGCTATTTTAAAAATTTGAGATCTCTCATCTAAATTCCTCTGAATTGTCGTTGTTGTTCTAAACCCTTCTTTGATTCCAAATTCCAATCATACATATATACTTTTTTAGGATGAAAACTAGAATTGCACCAATAGAACTTCCCATTTCAAAATCAAAATTCATCACACCAAAAAGAGAACAACAATGAAAAGTTATATAGTCACCAAGGTGATCTTTGGAGGGCTCCTTCTCTTTTGCTCACTTTTAATTCTATCACTATCAAAAGTAGGTCCTTGGAGATTATCAACCGGGTGGCCCAGATATGGATCGTCCTTAGCTAGGATCCATGGGCAAAGGACTAAAATGACAAGTATGAGGAGAACATTGAAGTTCACAAACCAGGAAAAGAAGGCAGCTTTAAAGAAGCTTGAGGACGTTCTTCTTGAACCACCTAGAGCCGCATCCGGGATCTCTAGAGCTTACCTTAAGAAGACTAAGTTCCTTCCTGATCTTCTCAATGATTCCCTAGAAGGTTATTCGCGAAGGGTCTTCATTGATGTTGGGGAAATAGGTTGGTTATATTTATATACAATAGTAATATATATACACACGTACGTACGTACATGTTGATTTTAATGCAAAGATTAACCAACCATTGTGTTTAATTGTTGTGCTACCCTAGACGGAGCAAATGGTACCAAGTGGTTCGAGGAGAAATACCCTACTAGGAACCAAGAATTCGAGGTGTATAGAATAGAGACGGTGCCAAAGACACACACGGAACTCGAAGAAACAGAGGTGTGGGGCCCACCAGGGCAAATGGAGATGTCCGATTGGCTGAGGACGAACGTGAAGGAGGAAGAGTTTGTGGTGATGAAGGCAGAGGCGGAGGTGGTGGAAGAGATGGTAAAGACAAGGGGCACAATTGATCTGGTGGACGAGCTCTTCTTGGAATGCAGGCCCAAGGGGAAAGGCTACAATTATATCAACAAGAGAGCTTATTGGGAGTGCTTGGCCTTGTATGGAAGGCTTAGGGATCTTGGTGTTGCTGTACACCAGTGGTGGGGTTAACCTACACTTTCGCATTATGACCCACCAAATTAATCATAAACCTAAACATTTTATGTATTAAGAATTGCATGCGTATAATTTTCCTTTTTGTTGCATCAATATATATATTGTTGAATTCCATAACTCCTTTGCATAGTATTAAATTCTTCGGTAGACCGTTAGTATTTGGTGGCGTGATAGGTTTCATCAATTATTTATTATCATTTGTAAGGATCGGATTGCGTCTCTCGGGGTCAAGATTAGAACATCATTCATTGGCTCTAGCTCGTAACTCATTGGGCTATAAAACTCTTGTGGAAACTGCAAGACTTTTATGGCTTTCAATTGAAGTCTATGGTAAATGGAAGGATGTTAGACAACAATAATCACAATGAACTAGTTTTCTTTTCTTAAATTCGGGGATAACTCAACAAGAAGCTAGGGATACAACTCACCAAAGTTCCTTTAACAATTTGGATTGAAAATTGAAGGTATATAATTACCCAACAACTATCTAATCTACTTTGGATAGACTGAACATGGTGTGCAAGTCCCGATGTGATAATGGATCTAGAATATAAGATGTATTGTCCTTGACAAAACAATCTAAATGCAAAACATAAATGATTGTCTTTAAGAACCAAATTATTACAAAATAAAGACTTAAATTAACGTCTCGTTAGAAGGAAACCCAACAATTCCTAACTACTCCCAATAAAAAGTCCTCATAAAACATTCATATTTGGCTAAGAATGAATCCTCCTTTTGTAATGTTAAACTTCAATTATCAAATTGAAAAGTCTTTCCATAAATGACCAATAAATAGCATATGTTCTGTTTCATAGAAATGGATAATACTAAGTGATTGATGACATAAATATCAAGCATCCTTGTAATGTCGCTGCCTAGCCTGGGCGTGGCAAGGAAATGGCACACTCAAGTGTTATCCTCACGTCGAGTTGTGTTAGTGGAAAATCGGGACTTGACGAAGCATCTTGATTTTGCAACGGTGCAAGGCAATCTGAGTAAGACCCGAGCAATCTTGATAGATGAACTTCAATTCTGGATTCACAAGATCCTCCCTCGTTCGGACCCAGAATTGGGTGATACCAAAGCCCGAATTTAGATATACTAGCCTAGTTGAACTCCTCAAAATTTGAGCATAAGATGATGAGTAGATTGAATGTTATAGCGATTTTACTTAGATGTCACGGAATCTACCGAGAAGGAATTTCGACTTGTTTTGATGGGGTTTTGAAAGGGATTATGGATCCGAGTTTGATGGAGGGTGAGACAGTGATTTTGGACGAAATTCTGTGATGAAATGGAGGATGAAATTCGAGTGATGAGGCTGGATATGAACGTACCCCAAGAGGTTGTGACAAACCTCTCGAAAATAAGAACTAGGAGGTTTGTTCTACGATATGACGCACCTAGATGAATCTTCGGATTTGGATTAGACATGACCCACGAAGTCAACAATCTAAACTAAAAATGAATTCCAAAACAAGGAAAATTTTGATTGAAATCAAAGGGGAGACAAGGGTTCAAGCTTTCAACTTCATTCTAAATTATTTATTTTAATAATTCAGGTAGAATAACCAAATAATAACAGTATTTGAATTTTGTGGTTTTCTTAGAAAAAATTCAAAAATTAGAGCACAAATTAAGCTGAAAATCAAACTTGAGTTTGAGTGTATTTGGAAGCTGAAAATTAAACGTACCCCTATTTATTGTGAAAGGATTTAAGCCTTCAATCCGTCACCATTGCTAACAACCGCCTCTTATGGAGAAGAGGATCCTTCATGAATGGTGGAATTAGGGATAGGATGAGGAATTGGGGAAGAAGAGAGGTGGAAGGAGCTTAATTGGGTTTACGTCAAACCATATATCCCACCATGGGAGCTTCTTGCAGGGCAGAAAAGAAAGAAAGAAATAAAGGAATTAAATTTCCTTTAATGACAAGATGGTCTTGATAGAATAATAGAATGAAGGAGTATTGGGTGTTTGGAGAGTGCAGGAGGTCGTGGGTTCAAGTCCCACCTATCGCATTTTTATCTTTTAGCCAAATTCCTTCACGTTGTTTTATTAAAAACTTAATTTAACGGAAACTAAATAACATATTCTTTATGATTAATTATTTAAATTTTGATTTGTTATCAAGTAAAATTTTTAACCAAGTTTGTTATTATTATTATGAAAATCATAATAAGGAATAATCTAATTATTTTAAAGAAATTGATAAAATTAATAAAATTAATTAATCGTTTCTTTTTATTAGAATTTGCAGTTATTATAATAGTACCCCCTTAAAATAGTTTTGTCCTCAAAACTAGGAAAAACTTCGGGCGGTATAAAGCTAAAATACACGGATAGAAACACTCACAACTGTGAGGAGACAACTAATAGTTGTAGTACCCCCTTAAAGAATGTTTCGTTCTTTAAGGGGGTACAGGAATCCCTCAAACTCAAGAAGTACAAGAATCCCTCAAAGTCAAGAAGAGTTCCCAAGACAAGGGATTAGTTGATCGCTGTGGGGTTCCTCTTTAGAGGAACTGTCTCTACTGTTTTACTTACCTGCATATTTACTTATTCTTTTGTGCATGGAAACTATTCGATACTGTTCCCATAACTAATTACGAATAACTTACGATCCAACAATACTATTGCTCCTTTTTATTAAGGAATAGTTGCATTAGCGTTCCTTGGAAAGATTCTCACATGTGTACTTATGTGGTTGAAATGAACCAAAAGAAAAGGATTGAAAAATCCAATTGGTCTTACTAGCGAAGTAGGCAGTTGGTCAAGCATTCTTATCAATTATCTTAGGCATATCTACGAAAATTCTAGACTACCCTTCCCAAATAAAAGGTCAGATTGCTTATAGAATAAACATCTTAGTTGAAAGAGCACTAGAGTGTTTCTAGGGAGCGAGTAAGAAAATGACTAATCCATTCTATACTTCAAGAATAGAGTCATTGTGGATAAATTCTCTTAAATATTCAATAACGTTTGAGATGGAATCGATGTTTGAATATGTGAGAGCCATGCCTTGGAATAAGGATTTCGAATTTTGAACTTCTAATAAAGTTACTATTGGAACAAGCGATGGTTATATCACAAGAAAAGGTAACCATCTTATGTTATCGTATCCGAACACATTAACTATCGAGAGGTGTGATATGCTCTATTTAGTATAGGTTAACTCTTGTACTTTAGGTATGATTTGAGTGTGTTTAGGTTAGTTTTGAGCATAATTGTCATATGAATACCGAAGACACGATTTGAAGAATTGCAAGAGTTTTGAAGACAAGTGTTGATTTGGAGTTGTTTTGATGCCACTTTCTTGTGACGCATCGTTTGGGAGCTACGGTGATCAGATGAAGCTAAATTTGGTATCATTGGAAAGCTAACTCGAAGATCTACAATTCATTTTTTTTATAGCAAGTTCAAATTCCAACTCTATGTGGGTCAAAACCACCTCTGAAGTTGACACTAGTAAGCTGTCAAATAAATCCGCGCCCGTGGATTATTTCCGCGCTCGAGGATCAAAGGGATTCCGCGGCTGAGGTGACAAGCAGATCCGCGCCTGCGGATTATTTCCGCGCCCGCGGATCGAGGATTTTCAGTATTTTATCTTTTAGTATTATTATATCTTAGGGTTTCAGACTTATTTTCTACTATTTAATCTTTGTTTCGAGTTTCACTTTAGGGTAACACAATTCTAGCATACTTTTACTTTTAGGTTTTTATTTCAGTATTATGAAGAACTAATTTCCCTTTGGAGTTTGTTTAATCAAGGAAGCTTTTTCATGTATTTCGTGAGATTCTGATAACTTTTCTATCCCTTGGTTAATATCAAAACTCTTGGTTTCATTTATATGATCTATGTTTGATTTGATGAGCCTGATCAACTTGATTGATTGAGTTAGATCTACTGATTGGATTAGGTTTGATTGTTGTCTGTGCAATCTTATTTATCCTTGAAACAACTCTTTTCTAGGACCGTGGACTAGAATAGAGAAAGAGTGTTTGATTGTTATTTTATGCATGAGACTCGTAGCTTGATTGCATGAATTAATATCCTTCTATCCTTAATATTTTGCATGATTTGAATTGAGCGTTCTAGTTCATATCATAATTCTGCTTGGACCGTGGACAAGCGGATATCTTTTATAAGGATTGGAATTAACTAGGGAATTAATAGAAAAGTGGATGAATTGATGATCGAATGATTAAAAAGGTGGAATTGATTGAATAAACTCTGCTTTCTTCCAATTGATTTAATCCCAACAATATTTGCTTGTTTGTTTGTTTGCCTGAACTTCCAAAAACCCTTGTCTTTGTTCTTTTCTGATTGATCAGAATCTCGATTCTCTTGGGTTCGACCCCTTGCTTGCTTACTATACTAGTTAGTAATATAGGGTTATTTATTTTTTATCTTGGCACGACGACTTTAGCCGAGTCAAATTTTGGCGCCGTTGCCGGGATCGAACCCGGGTCAGCCGCGTCACAGGCGGGATGGATTAATTTTTCCGACAGACTTTTATTTCCTAGAGATCGATAAGGGGAGATACGACCCAGTTTTGCTGTTGGGTCGTCCATTTATGAAGACGGCGAGCGCCGTAATTGATGTTTCAAAGGGCCTATTATCTATGACGTATGAAGGGAAAAAGGTCCAGTTTCAAATAGATGATGATCCATTCTGAGCATAAGGACGTGGGGCCAAACGACGTTAAACAAAGGCGTTGCTCGGGAGGCAACCCGAGGTAAGTTTTTCTTTTTCTTTTATTTTTATTTTTTAGTTTAGTTTTAGTTTTTGTTTTTGTTTTTGTCGGGCTAACTTGCAGGTACAAATTTTTCCCATCAAAGGAAGCCAGTCCGAGGCGAAGTCCGAGCCCGCGGCTTGATCCGCGCCCCCGGATTTTTTCCGCGACCGCGGCAGATCCGTGCCCCCAAATTTTTTCCGCGCCCTCAGAATTTTTCCGCGCCCACGGATCGGCTTGACAAAATTAATTTTCTTTTTATTTAGAAAAATAAAAAACAAAAAATTAATAAAATAAAATAAATAAAATAAAAATGCTTTCAGGTGAAACCCCTGAAATAAAAGGTTTTCAGGTGAAACCCCTGAAATAAAAGGTTTTCGGGTGAAACCCTTGAGATAAGTTAGGAAAAAAAAGGAAGAGAGAAAAAAAAGTGTGTTCTTCCATATTTTATCATCACCCACCAATCCACTTTTCTAATTCTTTCCATGTCTAGTTCCTTGGAATTCTTCAAGTATGGGGGAATATTCCTCTTCAAGGCTCGTACTACATTAATGGTTAAGGCGAGATTCAGAGTTCGTTTGTGAGTTCGTGTTCAGTTTTATTGATCGTGTTCTATAACCATTTTTTCACGATCGGAGCACAACCTGCGCCCGCGGTTTTTCCTGACGACAGATCATTTGGAGATTTCCGAGCTATTCATCCAAGCCTTTGATGAGTTCTTCCATCTCTTCTTTCGTATGTGAGTCTTCTGATTTTCCTCTTCTATGCTTAATTCCTTTCTCTTTACTTCATTGAGGACAATGATAGATTTAAGTATGGGGGAGGAAGTACTCACTACGCCAATCATAGTTAGTTGCTTTTCAGTTTATTTTTCGTTATTTTTATGGGATTTTTTTTCCATGTTTTGTATAGAGAAATTTAAAAAAAATGAAAAAAATGAAAAAAGCCATAAAATAGAGAAAAAAGGCATAAAAATCCTGGGATGAGTTGAAAACCCGAAAGGGCGGCTCAGGTAATAAGCAGGTAACCCGGACCAGCACTAGGCTGGGGTAATATGAGGTTTATGAGAGATGTGAGTATTTTTGAGCACACCTAAGAAAAATGAAAAGAGTGATTAGGTGAAAACCCGAAAAGGCGCCTAAGTAGAATGAGTGGTAAAATCAGAGTGTTTAGGATCATATTCTACTTTGGGGCTTGGGGATTACACTTTAGATGTTGGGTAGATCCTAGGTTGCGCTACACTTTTTAGAGCTTGAGTGTTATATATTGTATTAGTGAGGTGTGTGATTTGAGCTTTCATGTTTTTGCTCACTATTTCTCTATTTTGGGTTCGGGTTGGTGAGGTGAGTGATTTTTGTCTTCCCTTGTACTATGCTGTAAACCTTGATAGGATTGATTGTTAAATTTATTTTGAGCTTACTCGAGGAGGAGCAAGATTTAAGTATGGGGGAATTTGATATGCTCTATTTAGTATAGGTTAACTCTTGTACTTTAGGTATGATTTGAGTGTGTTTAGGTTATTTTTTAGCATAATTGTCATATGAAGACCGAAGACACGATTTGAAGAATTGCAAGAGTTTTGAAGACAAGTGTTGATTTGGAGTTGTTTTGATGCCACTTTCTTGTGACGCATCGTTTGGGAGCTACGGTGATCGGATGAAGCTGAATTTGGTATCATTGGAAAGCTAATTCCAAGAGCTACAATTCATGTTTTTACAGCGAGTTCAAATTCCAACTCTATGTGGGTCAAAACTACCTCTGAAGTTGACACTAGTAAGCTGTCAAATAAATCCGCGCCCGTGGATTATTTCCGCGCTCGTGGATCAAAGGGATTCCGCGGCCGAGCTGACAAGCAGATCCGCGCCTGCGGATTGTTTCCGCGCTCGCGGATCGAGGATTTTCAGTATTTTATCTTTTAGTATTATTATATCTTAGGGTTTCAGACTTATTTTCTACTATTTAAGCTTTGTTTCGAGTTTCACTTTCGGGTAACACAATTGCATGGAGGAAATACGCGTGT
The DNA here is from genome assembly GCA_964016875.1 of Fallopia convolvulus. Lineage (NCBI taxonomy): Eukaryota > Viridiplantae > Streptophyta > Magnoliopsida > Caryophyllales > Polygonaceae > Fallopia > Fallopia convolvulus. The sequence goes on along the minus strand of OZ024734.1, from coordinate 28,046,754 downwards.
AGACATCCAAGAATTCTGCGCTCGTGGAGGAAGCAAACACAATTGCATGAACACAATTTCACTTTTAGTATTTTCTACTATTGAAGGATCTGTGGCTTAATGGGGTGTGCAGATACGATTCTTGGAGGAAGCAGAATTTTTTGTTGCGTGCAGCTGTAATATGGACTATTAGTGACTTCCCCATATATTCGATGTTGTCAGGTATGTTCTTAATTTTATATATGCTAATCAATTTGAAACAATTATATATAATTAATAATAACGCATATATATGATTTGTGAAATTTAATTAATGTGTGATACATAATATATGTTTGTGTAGGCTGGAGCACTTCTGGGAAATACGCGTGTCCTTATTGCATGGAGGACACCGATGCATTTTATCTAATATTTGGACACAAAATGTGCTGGTTCGATTGTCACAGGAGGTTTACAGAACCTGATCATCGCTTCCGAAATAATAAGAATGATTTCAAGAAAGGTCGACGGGAGCGTTATGGTCCCCCGGTACTTCGTGACATATACGAGATATTAGAAAAATAATATGAGGTTGATGAAGATAACTGAAGTGGGAGTTGAGGAGCATAATGCCACGATCAGTAGAGGTTTGGGTTGGAAGAAGAAATGCATCTTCTGGGACCTACCTTACTTGCCTAGTCTGCTAGTAAGACATAATTTAGATGTCATGCACATTGAAAAAAATGTCTTCGATAATGTTTTCTTCACCATTCTCCATGTTTCGGGGAAGTCGAAAGACAATTGGTCGGCCAGAAAGGATATAAAGGAGTTGTGCAAGCGTCCGTAGTTGGAACCTGATGAGTGGGACAATAGGTACCCAAAGGCTTGCTATGCACTAGATCGTAATTTAAACAAGTGTTTCTAGATTGGTTGAGATCCGTAAAATTCCCGGATGGCTAAGTGTCCAACTTGAGCCGCTGCATTGACTTGCACAAGCTTAGACTCTTTGGGATGAAGAGCCATGATTGTCATGTGTTCATTCAAAGGTTGATTCCTCTTGCTTTTCGTCCATTTCTTGATGACAAAGTCTGGGAGCCCATTGCTCAGCTAAGTGCGTTCATTAGGGACCTGACTTTTTATGAGGTGAAGCTTGAGGTGGTTATGCAATTGCACAAGGAAATACCAATAATTTTGTGCAAGCTGGAGCGCATCTTTCCCCCTGCGTTATTTGATTCAATGGAGCACTTGCCTATTCATCTGCCACGGGAAGCTTCACTTTGTGGCCCTGTCAATTCTAGATGGATGTATCTAGAAGAAAGTTACATACAGTTATATGCAGTTGTTCAATTTTTGGATTTATAAAATTAACTTGTATAAGAAATATTAATGGTTTTCAATGTATATCATGTAAACTCTTAAAAAAGATGAAGGCCTAATTTGGCAACAAAGCCCACGTTGAGGGGTCAATTTGTAGTGCCTTTCTCGTTAAGGAAACGTCCACATTCTGCTCGTATTATTTTAGCTCACATATCGCGAGTACCCATATGGGTATCGCCCGCAACGTCAATTGCACACTCCTAGTTGGGGTTGATCCGGGTGATTTGTCTATTTTCACAACAACTAGTTGAACCTTGGATAGCAGATCAACTGGTCGTGTCCTCACAGATGATGAATTCCATGTGATCCAAACTTACATTCTCATGAACTGCGTCGAAGTGGAACCCTATATTGAGTACGTTTCTATAATCTCTACTAATTAATATTATATATATGTTGATTTGAATAAAGTAGGGGTTCGATATATATATAAAATATGTATTTCATTCAAATACTCTGTCGTGGGTACTATTTGACAAACTTCGTGCGGTCGTCAAATCCAACAACAACCGATGCTGAAGAGCAACAGATTTTGGAAATACACTTTCGCCTCTGGTTCTACTTCCATGTAAGGATTTCTTATATTTACATGGACATTTAAAATTGTATATATTGATTTCCAAATTGTATATATGTTGATTTAAAATTGCAGGCCGACAGTCCGGCAATTACAGATCCTAACATTGCAACGCTTGCTTGTTGACCCACTAAAAACATGAGGACATATCCTGGTTATTTTGTGAATGGTTACCGATTCCACACGAGGGCACACGCATCAACCAGGGCCACTGACAGTAGTGGACTTTGTGTTCTAGGACAAAGTTTTGGCACCGACGAGGAGGACTTCTATGGTGTGCTAGAGGAAATCATTGAGCTGAATTACAAATCTCCAACCGTGAAGCGCCATATTGTCTTTAATTGTTCATGGTTTAACACTAGAAGTCGTGGAGGAACACGCATTCACCCTCACCTAAAGCTTGTCGATGTTCGTCGACATAAAATGTTGAGAACAAAAGATCATTACATATTCTCACATCAAGCAACCCAAGTTTATTTCCTCGATTGCCCAAAGATGAGGTGTGCAGATGCTGAATGGAGAGCTGTCTGTAAAGTGAAGTCACGTGTGTGGCCCTGATGAAGGTACGAGCGTAGACCCTCATGACAGTGGTTCCAGGGGCGTTGCCGTTGAGGAGGCATTTCAACATGATTCTTCCCTTCCACAAGTTATGGATGACACACAAGATAATTATCAACTTGGTCCGCTAAATGACCCAAACGGAGAGGATCATGTCATTGAGGATCAAGAAGAGACGTCCATCCATAAGTCATGCATGCACATTTACTAGTCTGATTCATCTTTTCCAACCATAAAAGGAGATATGCATCTCCAATTCCAACATACCTCCCAAATTCAAGCTCCATCTTCAACTCAAATTCCAACATCAAATCCCCCCTAAAAATTCCATCCTTAAATGACTCAAAGGAGAGCGTGTACTAGGCGAACAACCGCCTTAGCTCAAGAAGTCATCAACTTCTCCACTGTGCGTGTGCGTGGGGATAGGGAGACAAGAACCGAATTTAGCACCACACCAAATCTTCAATTAAGAGTAGTCATCGCTGATTGGACAGTATCTCCCGGGGGAGCACCACCAAGATATTGCCATTTTTTCTTAAACAACGACGACATCACTGATCGCATTGCGGCTAGGGAAACGGCTATGCAGCTTCACGTGCTCTAAGGTGCAGAGATCCGGGTAGTTGCTACTCCACGTACAACATGAGAGTCCATTAATTGTAGTTATTTGTTTATGTTTCCATTTAAAAGCTTCACTTTGTGTTCTTTGATTTGGTTGTTTGTCACTTCGTTTAATGTACTTAGGAAGCAAATGTTTGTAATTTGGTTTCGGTTGGAATCAATGAAGTTGTTTGTAACTTGGTTTCGTTTGGAATCAATGAAGTTGTATGTAACTGGGTTTAGTTTCGAAACAATTGTGTGTTGTTTATTTTGGTACAATTGAGGTTTTTCTCCAACAGTAAAGTTAATTTTTTTGAAAATATTATTATCATTTAATATTTCGATCGATTTACTGAGACAGATTGTAGTTGTTGTCCCATTTGAACTCGTTCATTTTTTTCCCATTTGAGTCCTCGGACCAAATATTGTTGGTAGAAAGTGTTTGTTTACATATAATGTCTCCACTATAGCAATATAGCGACTATAAGGTGATACGCTGGTTTTAGTACAGCGTAATTCTGTATTTTTATTAGGATTTTCTGAGTGTTTTAGGCTAGATTAGGTGATTATCTGTAATATTAGCAGAAGCCTACAGTTGAAGATTTGGAAGACAGAAATCCTAAATTCGAAGTTGAAGTTCAAGGAGTCAAGATCTGCGCCCTCGGATCAGATCCGACCCCGCGGTGCGGAGGTAGAAGCAAACCATCCGAGGGCGAGGAAGGCTGGATCCGCGACCGCGGATTATTTCCGCGCTCGCGGATCGATGGTTTCAGCGCCGCCTTCATTTCGTCTTTATTTTATCTTTTGTATTTTTATATTTTTATATTTTCGGACTTATTTTCTACTATTTAAGGTTTGTTTCGAGTTTCACTTTAGGGTTACAACATAATTTAGAGACAATTTCTAGCATATTTTCAGTATTATGGAGAACTAATTTCCTTTGGAGTTTGTTTAATCAAGGAAGCTTTTTTATGTATTTTGTGAGATTCTGGTAACTTTTCTATCCCTTGGTTAATATCAAAACTCTTGTGCTTAATTTATGATTATCAATTGATTTCTCTTGGTGCGCAACTTGTTGAATTTGATTGATATTCTATTGTTTGGATTAGTTTGATTGTTGTCTGTGCAATCTTATTTATCCTTGAAACAACTCTTTTCTAGGACCGTGGACTAGAATTGAGAAAGCGTATTTGATTGTTATTTTATGCATGAGACTCGTAGCTTGATTGCATGAATTAATATCCTTCTATCCTTAATACTTTGCATGATTTGAATTAAGCGTTCTTGTTCATATCATAATTCCGCTTGGACCGTGGACAAGCGGAAATCTTTTTCTAAGGATTGGAATTAACTAGGGAATTAATAGAAAAGTGGATGAATCAATGATCGAATGATTAAAAAGGTGGAATTGATTGAATGAACTCTACTTTCTTCCAATTGATTTAATCTCAACAATATTTGCTTGTTTGTTTGTTTGCTTGAACTTCCATAAACCCCTGTCTTTACTCTTTGCTGATTGATCGGAATCCCGATTCTCTTGGGTTCGACCCCTTGCTTGCTTGCTATACTAGTTAGTAGTTTAGGGTTATTTATCTTTGATCTTGGCAACAACGACTTTAGCCGAGTCATAAGGTCACGACCTTTAATACTTTTAGCGACCGTATGGTCGCTATCTTTAAAATTTTAGATCGAAATTGGAATTTTTGGCACGTAGTTCGATTTTATTTCGTTTTTAGTGACCATATGGTAGCCAAAACGAAATTTTCGGCGCCATTCGGAAAAATTTGGGGGGAAATCCGAAATTTCGGCTCCCGAGCGAAATATTTGGGTTTCCGACCAAATGGTCGCTAAATGTAATTAGCGACCATATGGTCGCTAATTATGGGGCATGGCCCACTAATTAATTACTTACATATAGCGACCAAATCGTCGCTAAATCTAAATAAGAAGGAGAACACGCCTTCGTCATTCAGCCGTCTCGTCCATTTCGTCTCAAATCCCTAATCCTTCACCGCCACCGCTCTCGAAAATTCCTTCACCGCTTATGCCGCCCACCACATCCCTCCACCGGCCGCCTCATCTCCGACCGACTCTCCCTCCGCCGCGTCTCCAACTGACTCTCCCCCCGTCGCGCCCGACCCTCCACAGCTCGCCTCGCTTCCTCACTGCGCGGCGCCCGACCCTCCACAGCCCGCCTCTGCCTCTGCCTCCGCGTCCTCGCCGCCTCCTCGCCATTTCTAGTAAGTGCCCTCCCCTAAATTTAAATTCTTTGTTGTTGTTGTTGATTTTTGTAGTAAGTGGAATAGATTTTTGTTGTTGTTGATTTAGTTATAGATTTATTTCAAAAGATTTGAGAAATTGGTTTGAGGAATTTGAAAAAATTTGAGGAATTGGATTGAGGAATTAGAGAAAATTGGTATTGTTTAGTTGTTGTTTGAGAAATTGATAGAGAAAATTTGAGAAATTGGTATTGTTTAGTTATTATTGTTTAGTTGTTGTTGTTTGGTTGTTGTTGTTTGGTTGTTGTTGTTTGGTTGTTGTTGTTTAGTTTTTGTTGTTTGAGAAATTGACTTAGAAAATTTGATTGATTGAGAAATTTGAGAAATTGATTTGAGAAATTTGTGAAATTGAATTTGTTTGTGTTGTTGTTGTTGGTATTAGTATTGTTTAGTTGAATTTATTGAAAGAGTTGATTGTTGTTGTTGAGTTTTTATGAGAATTGTTGTTGTTGTTGTTGTTGTTGTTGTTGATTTTGAAAATTTTGGGAAAAATTGATTGAGAAATTTGGATTGAAATAGAATAAAATTTGGTTGTTGTTTAGGATATTGTTGTTGTTGATTTGATTGTTGTTGATGTTATTGTTATTGTTGTTGTTGAGTTGATTGTTGTTTGTTGTTGTTGATTTGTTGTTGTTGTTTGTTGTTGTTGTTTGTTGTTGTTGTTTGTTGTTGTTGTTTGTATTTTTTTGTTCAAGTTCTTGTTGTTGAAAGTTGTTGGTAGTTGTTGATTTGTTGTTTTTGTTTGTTGTTGTTGTTTGTTGTTGTTGTTGTTTTTAGTTGTGTTATTATGGCCGGAGGATCACGTCGACATGCAAGAGGTCATCGTCGGGACGAGCTGAGCTCGTCCCAGATACAAAACGAGGAGAACTCGTCCGAGGTGACCCCCACAGACACACCACACTTGTCCGAGGATGATGCGACCCGTCATCCAGTACAAAGGAGCCGGGCACTCAAGCGGAGGAGTCCCGACCCACTACGCCCGCGTCATCATCGGGATCGAGTCGAGGGCTCGATCCCAATCGCATTTGGGATCTTTACATTGTCGGCGGGTGGTACGTACAATTTCTTCTAAGACAAAATTTTTGTTTAAAGTCTTTTCTTACTTTTAAATATGTTATCACACGTTTTTTGAAATCTCGCAGCTTGTAGTCGTCGAACATGGTGTCGCGGTGGTCGACACAGATCATACAAAGCCAACCCTACGATAAGGCGTCGGAGTTCGACTTTGCCTCCGCCGTGTCGAAGACTCGGATGGACGTCGAGTCCGTCCGGTTGCTGTGGGAGAAGAGAGCCAAGAAGAGATAAAGCACCGTCGAGCCGGGATGCAGCCGGATTTCATCGACTTCGCCACTTGGGAGAAGTGGCAACGACGCATTGGTCCATGGAGGCGTTCAAAGCCAAGTGTGCGCACCAGAAGGCAATCTTGAATGCCAATTCGGCGAACCACAGTAGTGGTTCGAGGTCCCACCTGGACACCATACGTCGCTTGGTAAGTATTTTATCTTAATTTGATTAAACCTAAATTAAGTTAATTATTCTTAATAGTTCGTAACACCCTAAATGAATTTCGTAGGAGAAACACTTGCAACGCCGCATCATGCTTCTCGAGCTTCTCATCGAGACGCACATAGGGCGCCGATCGATATTTTATAATTATTTTACCTCATCTTTAATCTCGTATATTATTATTATTATTATTATTATTATATTATTTGCTTTATTTTGTTATGCTCGGGCCTAGGAGATCCTCATGCAGAAGTCGTCGGAAACAGGCACCCCGCTGTCCTTTCAGGAAAAGTGTGTTGATTTTTTGACGGTTTTTTTTGGGGGGGGGGGGGGCGGGAGGTGCCGTCTTCAGCCTTGGCAACGCCGCCCACGAGTTTTACGACGAGCTATTGACGACGACGCGTAGTCCAGCTCCTCGGGTGGCGGAATTGACGCCGGAAAACGTTGGGCTTAGGTAAGATATGCAGGACCTACAGAGTTTGATGTGCTAGGTCCAGGCGTGGATGCACCAGATGCGACGAATGGACCCGTATGAGGGTGGGTCCCGACCGCCCGGTCCCGACGGCTCAGGCGACGCGGACGGCTTGGGCGAAGCCGGCTAGATTAGCGTAGTTTTATTATATTATTAAATATTGTAAATAATTAAAACTTATGTAATTTAATGAATTTATGTATATAAATTATTTAAATGTATGTAAATTAATGAATTTATATTAATTAATGAATTATTAAATTTTAATTATTCATCTTAATTCGTAATTAATTTTTTTAAAAACAAATATATTTGCGACCAAGTGATCGCTAATTTACAACAAGATCGTGCACTCATAGGCGCACGATCGTGCGCTTTGAACCAGAGAAAGGCTAGGGTCGTGCGCTTTTTTTGTGCTTTTAGCGACCATATGTTCGCCAACGGTCGCGATCTTTTGGTCACTATTAGCGACCATATGGTTGATATCAACAGTGTGGCGACAATGTGGTCGGTACCGGGCGGTCGGGACCCACCCTCATACGGGTCCATTCGTCGCATCTGGTGCATCCATGCCTCGACCTAGCACATCCAACTCTGTAGGTCCTGCATATCTTGCCTAAGCCCAGCGTTTTCCTGCGTCAATTCCGCCACCCGAGGAGCTGGACTATGCGGCGCTGTCAATAGCTCGCCGTAAAACTCGTGGGCGGCTTTGCCAAGGCTGAAGACGTCATCTCCCGGGCCCACCCCCCCAGCATCCGTAAAAAAATCATCACACTTTTCTTGAAAGGACAGCGGGGTGCCCGTTTCCGACGACTTCTGCATGAGGATCTCCTAGGCCCGAGCCTAACAAAATAACGCAAATAATATAAAAATAATACTAGTATACGAGATTAAAGATGAGGTAAAATGATTATAACTTACAACGATAAGGGACGACCAATCTTCTATAAAATATCGATCGGCGCCCTGTGTGTGCATCTCGATGAGAAGCTCGAGAAGCGTGATGCGGCGTTGCAGGTGTTTCTCCTACGAAATTCATTAAGGGTGTTACGAACTATTAAGAATAATTAACTTAATTTAGGTTTAATCAAATTAAGATAAAACACTTACCAAGCGACGTATGGTGTCGAGGTGGGACCTCAAACCACTACTGTGGTTCGCCGGATTGACATTCTGGATTGCCTTCTGGCGCGCACACTTGGCTTTTAACGCCTCAATGGACCAATGCGTCATTTGCGACTTCTTCCAAGTGGCAAAGTCGATGAAATCCGGTTGCGTCTCGGCTTGACGGTGCTTCCCGATCAAGTCATCATATCTTTTCTTGGCTCTCTTCTCCCACAACAACCACACGGACTCGACTTCCATCCGAGTCTTCGACGCGGCGGAGGCAAAGTCGAACTCCGACGCCTTATCCTAGGGTTGGCTTTGTATGATCTGTGTCGACCACCGCGACACCATGTTCGACGGCTGCAAGCTGCGAGATTTCAAAAAACGTGTGATAACATATTTAAAAGTAAGAAAAGACTTTAAACAAAATTTTTGTCTTAGAAGAAATTGTACGTACCACCCGCCGGCAATGTAAAGATCCCAAATGCGATTGGGATCGAGCCCTCGACTCGATCCCGATGACGACGCGGGCGTAGTGGCTCAGGACTCCTCCGCTTGAGTGCCCGACTCCTTTGTACTAGGATGACGGGCCCCGTCATCCTCCGACAAGTGTGGTGTATCCGTGGGGGTCGCCTCGGACGAGTTCTCCTCGTTTTGTATCCGGGACGAGCTCGGCTCGTCCCGACGAGGACCTCGTGCATGTCGACGTGATCCTCCGGCCATAATAACACAACTAAAAACAACAACAACAACAAACAACAACAACAACAACAAACAAAAACAACAAATCAACAACTACCAACAACTATCAACAACAAGAACTTAACCAAAAAAAACAAACAACAACAAACAACAACAACAACAAATCAACAACAACAAACAACAATCAACTCAACAACAACAATAACAATAACATCAATAACAATCAAATCAACAACAACAATATCCTAAACAACAACCAAATTTTATTCTATTTCAATCCAAATTTCTCAATCAATTTTTCCCAAAATTTTCAAAATCAACAGCAACAAGAACAAAAACAATGTGGCGACCATAGGCGACCATGGTCGCAAAATTCATCGACCATATGGTCGCTATTTTTAGCGACCATATGGTTGCCAATTGGTTAGCGACCGGCCTTTTAGCGACCACGATATGGTCGCTAAATGCATTTAGCCGCCACATTTTTCATTTAGCGACCAGAAATATGGTCGCTAAATTCGCTTTTTTGTAGTGATGAAACGTTTTTGGAGACTTGGGAGAGATTGAAGGAGTTACTTCGACAGTGCCCCACCCATGGGAAACCACTTTATGTGCTCTAGGAGATCTTCTTCCATGGGATCAATGCTAAACTAAGGGTTGCATCAACGTGCACACCGATTGCAGTTTTATTGAAATGGATCCCAATGAAGCATGGACATTGCTTGACAAACTCACCAATTATGATGCCATGTATGGGACACAACAACCGCCCCAACTTCAAAGGAGGCTCTACAATCCAAACATTGATGTTGATATAGATGTGGAAGTCCAATTTATGAAAGATGAGATCACTCGGCTTAAGAACAAGGTAAGTTTCCTTAAAACGTCTCAACCTTGTCAAGAATGTGGCTCTCAAGCACATAGTACTTCTTGCACTAACATTGAGCAGGTTAGAGCCGCTGAAACCTATGCTGATGCTAACTACATGAGAGGTCAACACAGAAACCCGCCTAACAACAATGACAAGAACAAAATCTATCCCGCTTTGGGGAATTACAACCAAGGTCAAGGTCATGCACCCACACCACAAGAGAGAAGGCCCTCACCCTATAGGCCTTCGGGCTATCAAGAGCCACCTTCATGGGTACAATGGCTACATGAGGATATTAATGGAGTCGACAACTGATGTCCGCTTTTTAGGTAGGGTTTTTAGTGTCTAAATAGATTAGATTGAGTTAGTTTTCGTGCTTGAGTTTGTGTTTTTGAGTCGTTTTGCTTTAGTTTTCGTATTTCCTTGAGATTCGGAGACTGCGCACTTTTTCTGTCTTTTTGTAGGAGTTTTGGAGCTTGAAAGACGAGTTTGGAGCGTTGCAAAAGAGGATGGACAAGCCATGAAGAAGATTTGAAGTTGCCAAGCCAAGGAAGAAGAGCTAAGAAGAGTGAAAACAAGAGGAAGGTGAAGAAATCGACCCGAGATCGAGCTGCATAGGGTCGTACACGAGCCAAGTTAAGCAACCAAAGTGAACCTCTCAGGACCGACCTATGAGGGTCGTGCATGATAGCTTGCATATAGGAGTAGTTTAGATGCATGTTTTATATATGTTTTGGTTAGGTTTTGGTTAGTTTTTATGTAGTTTTTAGGTTTTTCTGTTATCGGGTATTATGCGCTGGTTTGCTCGGTTTTACAGGTTGTTAGGTTCAGGAGCAACAGCGGGGCGAGTGCAGATGGACCATGGTGGTGGTGGACAAGACAAGCAAGCTAAGGAAGCTAGGATATGCTAGGCGAAGAGCCAAGAGAAGAAAGAACCGAGCCAAGCCAAGAGCCAAGGGGCGCGAGATTGAAGCCGCGTACCAGCCCGCGCAATCCCATCTGAGAACCAATTGCGCGAGGAGGATATTGCGCGGCCGTGCAATATGGTGCCAAGCCGCGCAATCTGGCGTTTCTCACGGACGCAAGTTTGGGCCAGAGATTTGGTTTTTGGGCTTTGGTGTTTGATTTTATGGGCTTATAATTTCCGAGTATATGTGTTTAAGATAGAGTTTGAGGGATATTTTTAGAGACATATAAATACTTTATGTTAGTTTATTTTTAGGGAACTTTTGATCAACTTTGGAGGGTAGGGTTTCTTTGGAGAGAGTTTTCTCAAAGGAGCAATCTTTGAACCTCTTGTAAGTTTGATTTTATTTTAATTATACATTGCTAATTTCCTTTGTGTTTGACTAGTTATTGAAATCATAGATTGCATAATATTGTGAGGATTGATTGATTCTCATCAACTTGAATAGGTTTTATTCCCTGTGCTTAATTGAATCAGAATTATTCTAGGGTTTGGTTAGATTAGCTACCTAATAGAATTTCTAGGTTAATTTACAACTAATCTGATTAATGCCCGTTCGGGGTTGATTAGATAAAGTAGCATCTATAATTGTTTGGACACGTTCGGGCTATTCAATTGTAGAAGGGAATAAATCCACAAATAACTTAGATGTCTGTTTTCTCTAAGTGTTTGTTTCTATTGATAACTTGATTCGTAAAGCTGTCGTTTGATTGAATCTAGGCGTTGTTTTAGGTTGTTAAATGATTAGGGTTGTTTAGACTGTTAGTTCTTTCAACTATTCATGAAGTTCGGGTCATAATCCTTAGTAGGAGTATAATCCACAATAGATAATTCAAGGGAATTGAGAATCAGGAGAATCGATGATCAATAAGCATATCTATGATGGATTTAACTAGTTGAACATATTTCTCTCATATATATTTACAATCAACTTTTGCATTCATAGTTAGTTTTATTATTGCATATTAGGTTAGATTAATCATTCCAAAAAAACCCCATATTAGTTACTTGGCACTTAAGTAATAATATTCATACACGAGTCTTTGTGGGATCGACCCTTGCTTACCATTCTACTCAGATTGGTTAAGTTAGGATTCTTTGATAGGTATACGACTGAAAAATACCTCATCAAATTTGGCGCCGTTGCCGGGGACTCGTCGCTATTTGTGTTTATTACTTTTGTGCTGTTTTGGGTGTGAACCTGTTATATGGTTCATACCCGTGCTACTAACTCATCTCCCATGTTGTTTGATCCAGATATTGACAGGACACTCTTCAAGCTAAGGAAGGAAATCCAGAATCACTTTCAGGCCTTACCCTTCTTTCTTGAAGAATCTGACTCTGAATCTGAATCTGCTGAATCTGCTGAGATGGGTGACCAAACTCTGAGACAGTTGACTGCACCAAATCTGACGCAACAGCCATTGGCGGTGCAATTCCCTGCTCTCGGTGAGGGAGTCAAGTTTGAGCTGAAATCCGGGTTGATCCACCTTTTGCCTTCATTCCATGGGCATAGTGGTGAAGACCCCAACAAGCATCTTTCTGAAGTTCATGCTGTGTGCTCCAGCATGAAGCCTGCTGATGTGACTCATGACCAGATCGCGCTGAGAGCCTTTCCTTTTTCTCTCAAGGATCAGGCTAAAGACTGGTTTTACTACTTGGCTCCGGGAAGTATTGATACATGGGCTAAGATGAAGGAAGCTTTTCTGGAGAAGTACTTCCTTGCTACAAGGCTCAACGATCTGAAAAAGCAAATCAGTAACATCGAACAAGAAGCTAATGAGTCCTTGTACGAATATTATGAGAGGTTCAAGAGGTTGGTAGCCAGCTGTCCTTTCCATGGCTACACTGATCAAGACCTGATTTTATATCTTTTCAATGGCCTCTTGGATGATGAGAGAAGAATGGTCAATGCAGCTTGCCAGGGTCACATTCTCAACAAAACTCCTGCTGCTGCGTTTGAACTGTTTACGCAACTGTGTGAGGGCACAAGATAGTTCAGAAAAGAGACTAGCTCGAGAGCTGCAAATTCAGTGGTAGCTAATACAAAAATCCAAGATGAAATCAATGAATTGAAAATGATGATGAAGCAGCTGTTGCAGCAAGGTGGTAGACAGCAGGTGAAATCTTGTGAAATCTGCTTTGATAACATGCATCCCACTGACGCTTGCCCTACACTCCAAGATCAAAAAGCTGAGGTGAATGCAGTGGGAGGATATGGACCACCTAGGCCGAGGTATGACCCCTTCTCCAACACCTACAACCCAGGCTGGAGGGATCATCCTAATTTGAGGTATGGCAATCCAAGCAATCAGCAGTTCAACAATCAAGGTGACCAGCTCAATACAGACCACCTTTCCAATCTCAGGCTCAGGGAGTGAATCAGAATGATATGTCCACTGACCAGATGATCAGAAGTATGACTCAGACAGTTTCCACAATACATGGTTCTCTAACTCAAATTCAACAGGAAACCAAGTCCAGTATAAAGAATCTGGAGAATCAAGTCAGTCGATTGCTGAGGCAGTAAGCAAATTGGAAGCCAGAGATTCAAGTAAGCTACCGTCCCAGACAGAGCTTAACCCGAGGGCGAATGTCAGTTTTGTCTCTATTTATGATGGTTCGGAGGCGCGACAAGTATATCAGTTGAGAAAAGCTGAAGAATCAACAGAACGAAATGAGGGCCAATTGCGCGGCTTGGCCGCTAAAAGCGCGGCCGCACAATGTGCACCCTGCGCAATGTGCTCCCAGTTGGGATTGCGCGGGATCGAGGGTGAAAGCGCGGCCGCGCAATGCGGTGCGACGCCGCGCAATCTGGGCGATATGAAAGGCAACTCTGAACCTCTTCTGAAAGCCTATGTACTTGTCCCACCCTTTCCTGAGGCCTTGAAAGAAACCCGGAAATTGAAGAATGACAAAGAGCTGTTCGAGGTCTTCAGTACATGCAAAGTTAATGTCCCGCTACTGAATCTCATCAAGAGTGTACCTCGGTATGCCAAGTTTCTGAAAGAGTTGTGCACTCTGAAAAGGGGACAGAAGGAGAAAAGTCAGAAGCAAGTCAAAGAAAAAGAACATGTGTCTGCTGTGTTTCAAAAGCGTTTACCCGAGAAGTGCAGCGACCCTTGCATGTTCACTATTCCTTGCACGATTGGAAGCACCAAAGTGAATGAAGCTTTAATTGATTTAGGTGCATCTGTCAATGTGATTTCTTCGTCCCTATATGAGAAACTCGGTATGGGACCCTTAAAAGAAACTCGGACCATAGTAGAGCTGGCTAATCATTCCACTGTAAGGCCTAAAGGAAAAATTGAAGATGTATGGATTACGGTGGACTGCTTGAAGTTTTCGGCTGACTTTCTAGTGATGGACATGGGATCGGGAGTTGGAAAGATATCAATGTTGCTAGGACGACCATTTTTGAAAACTGCGAATACAAGGATCGACATACCGTAGGGCACACTAAAGATGGGATTCGATGGGAAGGAGATCGAATTCCACAGTTCGTATCCTTCTTAATATTCTTTTTATGTCAAGCTAAAGACGTTAAACAAGCGCTTCTTGGGAGGCAACTCATGTTTTAGGATAGTTTTGCTTTGATTTTTGCTTTCTGTTTTACAAATTTTGTTTTTATTAGTTAGTTTAGGTAGAAATAATCCTCAAATTTTAGATAAACTCGGGCCAGCCATGAAGTACAGAAATACTCGGAAGAGGGACAAAATTTGCGTGGCCAAGCAATCTGTAGCCAAGCCCAGCAATGCCAACTCAGTTGGGATTGCGCGGCTTGGGTTGCTAAATGCGCGCCCGCGCAATCCATAGGCCCAAAGCCGCGCAATCCCAACTGGGAGGCAATTGCGCGGCTTTGCCATTGCGCGTCCGCGCAATTCAGCGCTATGCCGCGCAATCGGCATTTTTTTTCGGGACTTTATTCTCTAATTAAGCCCGAGCCCTCTTTTCTTCCTTTCCCACTTGTTCGCCACCCCTCTCCTTCTTCAACCTCTCCCTCCCTCCTCCATTGAAGGCAAGATATCAAGCACATCTCAAGCTCTCAAGACGGATTTCAACCCCAAATCGAGCCAACAACTTCAAAATCAACAAGGATTCAAGTAAGTTTCTCAAATCCCCACTCAATTTCGGTTTTTGTTTAGTTGAATCTAGATCTAGGTTTGGCTAGAAAAACCCAAATTTGACCCCTTTAGGCTCGGATTTAGGCTTAAGTTTTTCACAAAAGTTCGTTTATTGCATGATTCTAGCCTAGATTCGTGTTTTATTTGAGCTTTTTGCATAAATCCGAAATTTACCTATAATTTGATTAAAATTTAATTAAATTTTGATTAAATTGATCTAGGTAGTGGGGGAAGTGAGTGTTTGAGCGATTATTTGTGAAATATTTCTGTGGTTGTCCTTGCCGGGACAACAAAAATTGTGTTTGCTTGGTCCTTTTGTGGTGTTGTGCAGGTTTTTGTAAATTTTTGATATAAATGGCTCCGAAAAGAAGTAGAAGAGATACTACATCATCATCCCGAGCCGCTTATGCTCCCCCTGCTGTGGTGGGAGAAAATACCCAAGAAACTTTTGGGATCAGTTTGGCAAAGAACAATCATGTGATCAGATTTGAGCTTCTCAAGGATAGGAAATGGGCAACAACCAGGTTCATTGACTGGAACCTGATGAATGAGATCGGGATTGCTCATCTGTTGAATGAGATAGGGGCGCCTCTACGAATGGGCGAGTTTTTGAAGCTGTGTGAACCAACTTACAAGGGGTTAACACTGGAGTTTCTGAGTACCTTGTCCATTGATTTCAGAGGAGAAGGGGAGATAAAGTTTTGGCTTGGAGGTGTTAGGAGAAAGATGACCTTGAAAGAGGTCAACCAGGCATTTGGGTTCCTTCATATTTATGAAAATGATGTCGTGCTTACTTAAACTGGTGCTACATGGGCTGATAGACATTTTTGGAGAGCCATAACAGGGAGAAGAACTTATAACCCAACCCAAGAAAAGGCTTCCCCCATCAAAGTTTTTCAACGATTTATTTCTGGTAGCATGAATGGAAGGGGTGAAGGTGGAAACAATTGCCCAAAGAAAGATGTGGCTGTATTGGCTGCTTTGTTGAAAGAAAAAAGGATGAGTATGGGTGCCATGCTGATGAATCATATGTACCATGTTGCAAACAAGGGTGGAGAAGCTATCTGTATTGGTGGGATTGTGACCCATCTGGCCAAGCACTTTGGCGTTGATCTGAGCAGGTTACAAGTTGACATCCCACCGGTGGCAATCAACTTCACTATGCTTAAGAAGATGGATGTCCTATATTTCTACAGGAACTCCTACTATTGGGTGCTTGGGGATTCTGGGCGAGCAATGAAGCTTCTTGATGGAAGCCGAGTCAAGATTGGAAACAGCCCGGCTAACTGGTACATTGAACCCCGTGATGGAGATTTGGATGTGATTACTGTCAGGGGCCCAGTTAGGGGTAAAAATAAGGCCCCTATTATTGTTGAGGAGTCTGAAGAGGAGGAAATGGATGAGGATTTCACCATGGCTGAGGAAGAAGAAGAAGATGAAGAGGAAAAGTTCGCTAAAGCTGTAGACACAGAGGAGGAGTATGAGTTTGAGGAGGATACCTAGCAACGACAATTTGTACCTGCTGGAGGTGATCATCAGTATTCTGATACGCAGTACAGCCAGATGATGGAGATGATGAGACAGATGCAGCTAGAGAACACACAGCGTTACAACAGTATGACGTCTCACATCGATCAAGGCTTCCAGAACATGCGAGGTTATGTGGATCAGAGGTTCACATCATATCAGACTCATCAGGATCAGCAGCTTGCTGCTTTTCAGGCCCGCCAGGATGAGCAGTTTAGATTGCTCAACACTAGATTGGATGGCTGGAGTTCAGCGGGTTATCCTCCTCATCAGTCTTATCTGCAGTACGCCTTTCCAGATCCACCGTATCCTCAGTTCCCGCCATACCAGCCACCACCAGCTCAAGAGATTCCACCATACTAAACACCACAGCCAGAGGTTCATCCGGAGTACCAGCCACCGCCACCACAAGATTTTCCGCCCTATTACCCGCCAAACAACTAGGTTCTGTAAGTTTTTCTCTTTCCTTTACCTTTTTACTATACTTTGGGGACAAAGTATGTTTTAAGCATGGGGGAAGGGAATTACTTTTGCATTGCATATAGTTGCATTAGTTTAGGCCATGTTTAAAATTTTTGCATGCATTGATTAAAATTCTGAAAAATGAAAAAAAAAATTGAAAAAATTGAAAAAATACAAAAATATTGCATTTAGGTTCTTATTTCCCCATTATTTGATTCCTCTTGTGTTTCTAAGTTAAGTATAAGTTCTAACCCATGATTTGCATGATTTACTGAATTGATATGATATGAGCATGATCGTTGATTAAATGACTTGATTATAGGATGGAGCATGTATTTAGCTTGAGTATTTGATTCATTTTGAAGTTCTAAACAAAACAATTAGCCTTGTGAGATTTGAATTTTTTTTTGGCCTTTCATGATATATTTGTTCTTTACATTCTTGAGTGTATCACCATGATTATCTAGCTCTAGAACTTGCGTTAATACTCTATTTTGAGGCTGCTTTATATGATTGGATGCATGACATTAAAGTGATTGAGGCAATGTTTCTTTATAGCCTATTATTTCCCTTCCTACCCTGCAAGATCCATGTTTTTGACACCCCACTTATTTGAGCCTTAAGCCTATTTTTATTAGCTCCACAAAATGATCCATAGCCGAATAAGCTTGACCCATAATCCGGGATTTAGGACTTTAGGTTTTGGTTGTATTGTGTGAGTTATGCATAAGTATGGGGGAGTTGTATGAAAAAGTGGTAGAAAAAGAGGAAATAAAACTCTTGTGTTCAAAGTGAAAAAAAATGAAGATGAAGTTTGTTGCAAAATAAGCAAAAGAAAAAGTGCTTGAAAGTTAGTATTCTTCATTAAGCAAAGCAAGTAAGAGTTGAAAAGAGGTAAAGAAAAGAGAAAAAAAAAAAGAAGCAAAGTGTTTGAATGTGAATGTATGGAGTTGAGAAAGAAAGTTGGGAAGTGAAGTAAGAAGAAAGTGTAAAGTTTGGGTTTAGGATTAGTTCTTTATCCCGGATTTAACACCACATGCCAAATATTATTCCTTCCAAATTTCTCTTTACCTTGGCCCCATTACAAGACGGAAAAAGACCTCATGATTTTTGTTATGTATTTGATCCCCAGCGGTGGAGATTTAGAACTCTGATGCAAGCATATGGTAGTCTAGTTTTCATGGTTGATTTTGAGTGAAACACATACCCTTTATACACTTGAGTGTTGAGTGCAAAACACAATTTCCTTGGTGAGGTCTAGGATGAATGAATGGTCTTTACTTTTTGCTAGTCATAATGCATGCTGAGAAGTCTTGGTTGAGTTTTTAATTATATGTGAAATGTTTGTTTGACTTGAGATGCATGTAAGCTTGCATTTCTATGGTGTGATTGGATTTATGTCTTGCTTGAGGACAAGCAAGGGTTAAGCATGAGGGAATTTGATAGCTTGCATATAGGAGTAGTTTAGATGCATGTTTTATATATGTTTTGGTTAGTTTTTATGTAGTTTTTAGGTTTTTGTGTTATCGGGTATTATGCGCTGGTTTGCTCGGTTTTACAGGTTTTTAGGTTCAGGAGCAACAGCGGGGCGAGTGCAGATGGACCATGGTGGTGGTGGACGAGTCAAGCAAGCTAAGGAAGCTAGGACATGCTAGGAGAAGAGCCAAGAGAAGAAAGAACCGAGCCAAGCCTAGATCCAAGGGGCGCGAGATTGAAGCCGCGTACCAGCCCGCGCAATCCCATCTGAGAACCAATTGCACGGGGAGGACATTGCGAGGCCGCGCAATATGGTGCCAAGCCGCGCAATCTGGCGTTTCTCACGGACGCAAGTTTGGGCCAGAGATTTGGTTTTTGGGCTTCGGTGTTTGATTTTATGGGCTTATAATTTCCGAGTATATGTGTTTAAGATAGAGTTTGAGGGATATTTTTAGAGACATATAAATACTTTATGTTAGTTTATTTTTAGGGAACTTTTGATCAACTTTGGAGGCTAGGGTTTCTTTGGAGAGAGTTTTCTCAAAGGAGCAATCTTTGAACCTCTTGTAAGTTTGATTTTATTTTAATTATGCATTGCTAATTTCCTTTGTGTTTGACTAGTTATTGAAATCATAGATTGCATAATATTGTGAGGTTTGATTGATTCTTATCAACTTGAATAGGTTTTATTCCATGTGCTTAATTGAATCAGAATTATTCTAGGGTTTGGTTAGATTAGCTACCTAATAGAATTTCTAGGTTAATTTACAACTAATCTGATTAATGCCCGTTCGGGGTTGATTAGATAAAGTAGCATCTATAATTGTTCGGAACCGTTCGGGCCATTCAATTGTAGAAGGGAATAAATCCACAAATAACTTAGATGTCTGTTTGCTCTAAGTGTTTGTTTCTATTGATAACTTGATTCGTAAAGCTGTCGATTAATTGAATCTAGGCGTTGTTTTAGGTTGTTAAATGATTAGGGTTGTTTAGACTGTTAGTTCTTTCAACTATTCATGAAGTTCGGGTCATAATCCTTAGTAGGAGTATAATTCACAATAGATTATTCAAGGGAATTGAGAATCAGGAGAATCGATGATCAATAAGCATATCTATGATGGATTTAACTAGTTGAACATATTTCTCTCATATATATTTACAATCAACTTTTGCATTCATAGTTAGTTTTATTATTGCATATTAGGTTAGATTAATCATTCCAAAAAAACCCCATATTAGTTACTTGACACTTAAGTAATAACATTCATACACGATTCTCTGTGGGATCGACCCTTGCTTACCATTCTACTCAGATTGGTTAAGTTAGGATTCTTTGATAGGTAAACGACTGAAAAATACCTCATCAGTGCACGACCCATTTGGGTCGTGTGGGGCACCAAATTTCTCCCTATTCTGAGATCTTTACGAGATATTCTATCTATGTATTTTAGGAAGGTTGTTTCATCTTGTTTCCTAGTTCTTTTAGGGCTTCCTTTTCCTCTATAAAAGGAGGTTAAACCCTTTATTTTAAAGGTTCCTGTTTTTGGTGATTAGAAGAGAGATTTGGAGAACAAGGTTGAGACTTTTTGTAAGAATTCTTCTTTGTTTAATTTGAATTCAGTTTTGATTGATCATGTCTTCTTCTTTCTTTTTCTTGTCTTCCTTTGCCATGAGGGAGTAGTTTTTTTAAATTCTAGGATTGGGTGAAAACCCAACACAATCATGCATTTCTAAAATATGAATTCATTGTTTGAATGTTTGATGATCATATTTATGTATCATGTGTTTAATTCCTTTGCGAAAGTTGAGGCATATGTCTTGTGGTTAACTCAAAAGCGAAAGTTTAAGGTTGATTGTTTGATTAGTTCTAATATGATTATTTGCGAAAGTTGATATTCCTAGGTTGAAGGATAGATAGAAAGTTGTTTAATTTGCGAAAGTCGATTGAATAACTTGAATTGTTTGCGAGAGTTAATTCTTTTATGATCTAGATTGCATAATAATTATGAGTTCTTGTTGGAAGCATGTATGGTTGTAGATGTGGTAGCCCTAGCCCTGGAATTCGTCCTTTATATTGATTTAAAACTCGTGTCTTTGCTTCGATCTCGACACATACGTCGTGCTCAATGCTTTAGTTGTGTTTTTGTGTGTTCGTGTGATCTGTTGTGCCCAGGATCGACCCCCTTAGGGTCATGCAAGACCTCCTTTGGTTCGGTCTTGGCGTTGTTTTCTTGTTATTTCTTTGCTTTTCTTAGGTTATCAACTAATCTTTAGCACTATTCTCATTCTCGTGGACGAACCTGACTTCGCTGTACTCAGAGGGGTCTTGAATATAAATTTATTTGTTCAAGAGACCCTTCAACAAATTGGCGCCGTTGCAGGGGAGTGTGCAATAGTGCCTAGTTTAGTTGATATTTGGGTTTGGGACTAGCCCTTACCCTTTTATTGTTTTCTAATTTTGTTTTCTTTGTCTTTGGTCGTAGTGTGTGCCATCTCGCTTTTCCCGGAGAACCTTTTGGATAGACTACGACAGCGAACCCAAGAGATCATTCCATCGACATTTGAGAGAAAGACGAGCAATGGCCGACGTTGAGACTCTTGCTCGAGAAGTGGAAGAACTCCACGCTCAGATGCAGCACATGCAAGTGGACCGAGACGCTTATTTTGCCGCTGCGCAACGATTTCAGGAGCAACTGATCGCTATTCCAAGGAATACGAAGCAATACATGCATCCGGAATTAAGGGTTCCTGAATCAGCTATTGTCCTCCCTGAAATTAAGCGCGCCATTGAGATCAAGTCTCATTTCATCACTCTTATCAAGCGATCTTAATTTGAGGGCGAGCCCACTGAGTGTCCCATGGAACATATCAAGAACTTCACCGACTTGTGTGACACAATCGTTGCCGATGGTGTGTCACTTAAATATGTGCTCTTGAAGGCGTTCAAATGGCCCTTATCCGGGAAGGAACTTACTTGGCTCGAAAGCTTACCTCCTAGGTCGATTACTACATGGAAGGCTTTGCACGACCTGTTTCTGACAAAGTTCTTTCCATCGGCCAAGACTACAGAGCTAAGAAAGCGCATCACTTCTTATTATCAACTTCCCAATGAAACTTTTGTGGAAACTTGGGAGCGGTTTCAGAAACTTCTTCGGCAATGTCCTACTCATGGACAACCACCCTATGTGCTTTACGAGATTTTCTTTCAGGGGATTAATGCCGCTACAAAGGACAAAATCAATCTCCACACCGATTGCGGGTTCATTGAGATGGATCCCGATCAAGCTTGGCCTTTGTTGGACAAACTAACCAACTATGATGCTATGTACGGTACCCAACAAGCTAAGCAGACGGAGAGGAAGCTTTATGAACCACAATCCGATGTGGTTGATCGGGATGTGAAGTTCCAATTCATGCAGGATGAGATAAAGCGATTGAAAAAGCAAGTAAGTTACTTCAAATCTTCTCAATTTTTCCAAGAATGCGGGTCTTCAACCCATACTACTTCGAATTACACTAACTTGCAGCAAGTGCGAGCGGTTGAGGCTTATGAGGAGGTGAACTACATGAGAGGTTCCTATAGGAACCAAAACAATTATGCAGGGAGGAACAATGCTCAACCATCTTGGGGCAATCCAAATTATGACCAATACAAGCAACCCCCTAAACAAGAGCAACGTCCCCCTCACTACCGTCCTCCGGGCTATCAAGAGCAACCATCATGGGTGCAAGCGCTGCAAGAAGGAATCAACGGAGTCTAGAATGGGATCAATGGAGTACTAGCCGAGCTTACCATGCAGATGAAAGGTGTTCATGCTAAGTTTGGAGAATTTGACTCATGGAGAAAGAATTTTGATTCCCAACTTGGCCAGCTAGCTACTCAAATCCGATGACCTCATGGACAACTCTCGGGCCGCCCCGACGAGAATCCAAGAGGCCGAACAGGCGATGGTGAAATCCGAGCCATGCATCTAAGGAGTGGCAAGGTGTTGCCCGAGCCAACCAAGCATACGGAGAAGGAACAAGCCTCAGGACCGACCCAATCAGGGTCGTGCACGACCCCCTCAGGGGTCGTTCCCGAGGATGTTACTAATAAGGAAGAAGAGGCGATCGACCCAACTGGGGTCGAGCTCAACAACCCTTCACAAGGTAAGTCTTCTAACCCTTCTCCTTCTATTCAATCCCGATCTAAGGTACTTCCTTTCCCTTTTAAGAAACCCAAGGACTCGACGGATGGAAAATTTAAGCGCTTCGTTAAGTTGCTTCAAGGCTTGAATCTTTCCATTCCTTTCGCCGAGGCCTTGAATAAAATGCTTGCTTATACTAAATTCTTGAAGGAGATTTTATCTAGAAAGAGATCAATGTCAGAGCTGACGGACGAAGTGAGATCGTTGGAGCTCCCCGAGAAGCTATTCGATCCCGGTAAGTTTGCTATTACTATTGGTATTGGAGCTTACTGTTTCAAAGCTTTGTGTGATCTAGGTGCTAGTGCGAGTTTGCTTCCACTTTAAATTTGGTCCAAAAGCAACATGGGGCCATTAGTATCGGTGAACATGAAGCAATAAATGGCAGATGGGTCATGCGTCAAGCCAACGGGAGTGGTAGATGATTTCCCAGTTCAAGTGGGGAAGTTCATTATGCCCAACGATTTCATAGTGATGGAGATGTCTGAGGACCCTGTGATACCCATCATTCTCGGAAGGACATTCTTAGCCACCGCGGGAGCCATCATTGATGTGAAGAGCGGTCTTCTCACCTTTAACATTGGAGAAGAAGTGGTTGAATTCCGATTCAACCCAACTATGAAGGAGTCAAGTCATGAGGAGGTCAAGATGCTATACACACACTCCGACTACATTAAATGCAACAATCCAACGGAGAAATTATTGACTTGGAAGCCTCTACTACTCGTTTCTAGGGTCTTAGGACCGACCCTCCAAGGGTCGTGCACGACCCTCCTGGACGAAAGCGTGGAGCCCTACCTTGTCTTGGAAGCACTCATGGCGGAGCATGAGGAGGAAGTTAGCTTACCCGAGCCTACTCCTGAGCTTAAGGAGCTCCCCGACTCCTTGAGGTATGCTTTTCTTGGTCCTAATTCTACTCTTCCCGTTATTATTAATGCTAACTTGAGTAAGGAAGAGGAGAACAAATTGCTTGATGTGCATAGGACTCATAGGAAAGCCATAGGATATACACTAGAGGAACTCAGTGGTATTTCATTCTCATTGTGCATGCATAAGATTTTTATGGAGGATGATCATAAACCCACTATTGAGCATCAATGTAGGCTAAACCCTAACATGAAAGAGGTAGTGAAGAAAGAAATTCTTAGGATGCTAGATGCCGGTATCATATTTCCTATCTCAGACAGTAAATGGGTTAGCCATGTACATGTAGTTCCTAAGAAAGCGGGGATGATGGTTGTAAAGAATGAAAAAGGGGAGTTGATTCCAACTAGGACCACCACTAAGTGGAGAATGTGGATAGACTATAGGAAGCTTAATAGTGCCACTAGGAAGGATCACTTTCCACTCCCCTTCATTGACCAAGTCCTAGAACGCTTAGCCCAACCCGAGTACTTTTGTTATTTGGATGGCTATAGTGGTTTTTGGCAGATTTCCATTCACCCCGATGATCAGGAAAAGACGACATTCACAAGTCCATATGGAACGTTTGCTTATAGGAGGATGCCAATTGGGCTTTGCAATAGTGGAGGTATTCATGGATGATTTCTCAGTTTATGGTTCCACTTTTGATTCATGTCTTGCTAACCTTTCTAGGGTCCTTAAAAGATGTGAGGAAACTAACCTTGTCCTCAATTGGGAGAAGTGTCATTTCATGGTTAGAGAGGGAATTTTTTTAGGTCATCTAGTGTCTAAACGTGGGATAGAGGTGGACAAGGCAAAAATTGAGCTTATTGAGAAGTTTCCCCCTCCATCCTCCGTGAAAGACGTTAAGAGTTTCTTGGGGCATGCGGGTTATTATAGACGCTTCATTCAAGACTTTCCTAAAATTGCTAAACCATTCACTAACCTACTAATGAAAGATGTAGTGTTTAGCATGTCTCCAGATTGTTTTGAAGACAACGAGCACGTTAACAACGAGCACCATGAAGACAATGGCGGTAACGAAGCTGAGGTCTCAGGACCGACTCAATCACGGTCATGCTCGACCCAGCCAGAAAACCCAACCGTCAGGACCGACCCTGCAACGACCCATATAGGGTCGATCTCGACCATTGATTCAACACTCGAGCACGACCCAAATGGGTCGTGCACGACCCTCTCCCTGGGTCGAGCAGGTAAGTCCCCTTCATTTTCTTGGGTTCTTTTGAGTTTCAATGATCTTCCATCTTCATCTTTGCTCTATACTACTATTCTTGCTATACGTGGGTCAAGTACCACTTGGTTTGCGGATTTTGCTAACTATATTGTAGGAGGCGAGATTCCGGCGCGTTTAACCCCTCAAGCTAAGAAGAAATTCCTCCATGATGTCAAGAAATATTATTGGGATGATCCTTACTTGTTCAAACAAGGAAGTGATCACATCTATAGACGTTGTATTCCGGATGACGAGATTGAGAACGTCATTCTCCACTGACACACTCTACCAACGGGAGGCCATGCTAAGGGATTCAAGGCCAAGGCGAAGATTCTTCAAAGTGGCTTCTATTGGCCAATGCTTTTCAAGGATGTACATGAGTTTTTGACAGGGTGTGATGAGTGCCAACGTTCTGGAAACATCACTTGGAGAAACATTATACATAATATAGAAGATGAATAACCACCATTTCACCCAACCAAACCCAATCCTAATGACACGGCCTCCAACGACTCGTACCATCATTTTCCCGAGGTTCCAACATGAGTCTCATGTTCTTACCTGAAACTAAAAAAACAAGTCCCAGAAGGGTTAGGTAGCAATTATAACATGCACCAAATGGTAAATACAATATGCAATGGAGAAATCAATTTATTAAATTACATAATAAGAATACTAATAGAATAGTTCACATATAATATATTCACAACAACAAACAAACTCACAACAATACTTGTAATCATAAGGCGCACATAATAATATTTATAGCCACACAATGCATACTAATAAAAACACATCATTTCACTTTAGTATCACCTCAATCACTTTTCGTCTCAATAATAGTTCAATCACAACTCATGAACTCTCAATTAATATCATTTATCAAACAAGTATGGCATCCTCTAGCCTTACGCGGGGTAGTGGACGGCGGCCTCCACCGTTTATCCGAACCGCTCACACCCTCATCATTCACCTACTTATCCCTGGTCAAGCCTCCTCGGGAGCACTTGCCAAAACATTTCATTATCATTTTGAAGGGGCCCTCCTTGACATACAACTAAGTTAGGGATGTCTCCGCCTTCCCGACTATCCCTAATCATAGTCGTATCGGTTAGGTGCTAATGCTTAGAAATCGGAATAAAATACAAAATAGTATTCATCTGTTATATTTTCCAAAATAACGAATTACTTTCAAATAGACATATAAAATATATAGGAATGAATCCCAAAATACAGATCTACACATCATATCTACACATCTAGCACACATCAAAATTGGTAACTAAGTAAGTCTAGACGACTAACTTCTTGACTGGGAATTCCAACTCTTGAATGGAGCAAGGACGTGTAAGAATGATTTCCTAAACAATAATATAAGGTCTTGTAAACAACATGAAAAAGGGGAGTTGATTCCAACTAGGACCACCACTAAGTGGAGAATGTGTATAGACTATAGGAAGCTTAATAGTGCCACTAGGAAGGATCACTTTCCACTCCCCTTCATTGACCATGTCCTAGAACGCTTAGCCAAACCCGGCTAATTTTGTTATTTGGATGGATATAATAGTTTTTGGCAGATTCTCATTCACCCCGATGATCAGGAGAAGACGACATTCACTTGTCCATATAGAACGTTTGCTTATAGGAGGATGCCATTTGGGCTTTGTAACGCCCCTACCACCTTTCAAAGATGCATGATGGCCATCTTCTCCGACATGATTGAGGAAATAGTGGAGGTATTCATGGATGATTTCTCAGTTTATGGTTCCACTTTTGATTCATGTCTTGCTAACCTTTCTAGGGTGCTTAAAAGATGTGAGGAAACTAACCTTGTGCTCAATTGGGAGAAGTGTCATTTCATGGATTGAGAGGGAATTGTTTTAGGTAATCTAGTGTCTAAACGTGGGATAGAGGTGGACAAGGCAAAAATTGAGCTTATTGAGAAGTTGCCCCCACCATCCTCCGTGAAAGACGTTAGGAGTTTCTTGGGGCATGCAGGTTTTTATAGACGCTTCATTCAAGACTTTTGTAAAATTGCTAAACCATTCTCTAACCTACTAATAAAAGATGTAGTGTTTAGCATGTCTCCAGATTGTCTTGAAGCGTTTTACAGATTGAGGAAAGCTCTCGTGACGACCCCCATCATGCAATCACCGGATTGGACACTTCCCTTTGAAATCATGTGTGATGCTAACAACTATGCCATACGAGCGGTTCTTGGGCAGCGGAAGGACAAGAAGCTTCATGCCATCTACTATGCAAGCAAGACGCGTGATGAAGCCCAGAGTAAGTACACCACAACCGAGAAGGAATTTCTCGTCGTGGTGTTTGCTTTTGAGAAATTCCTCTCTTATCTAGTAGGTTCTAAGGTGATTGTTTATACTGACCATGCCGCTGTTAGATTTCTAAAGGAGAAGAAAGACGCCAAGCCTAGGTTGCTTCGTTGGATGCTTTTATTGCAGGAATTCGATCACGAAATCCGAGACAAGAGGGGAGCGAAGAATCTAGTGGCGGATCACCTATCTAGACTGCCTCTGGAGCACATCATGGAGTTCGACGGATCAATTCCCATCAATGATACACGCCCAGATGAGACTCTTATGCTCGATAACTATGAGCACCATGAAGACAATGGTGGCAACGAAGCTGAGGTCTCAGAACCGACTCAATCAAGGTCGTGCTCGACCTATCCAGAAAACCCAACCGTTAGGACCGACCCTGCCACGACCCATATAGGGTCAATCTCGACCATTGATTCAACACTCGAGCACGACCCAAATGGGTCGTGCACGACCCTCTCTCTGGGTTGAGCAGGTAAGTCCCCTTCATTTTCTTGGGTTCTTTTGAGTTTCAATGATCTTCCATCTTCATCTTTGCTCCATACTTCTATTCTTGCTATACGTGGGTCAAGTACCCCTTGGTTTGCGGATTTTGCTAACTATATTGTAGGAGGCGAGATTCCGGCGGGTTTAACCCCTCAAGCTAAGAAGATATTCCTCCATGATGTCAAGCAATATTATTGGGATGATCCTTACTTGTTCAAACAAGCAAGCGATCACATCTATAGGTGTTGTATTCCGGATGACGAGATTGAGAGCGTCATTCTCCATTGCCACACTTTACCAACGGGAGGCCATGCTAAGGGATTCAAGACCACGGCGAAGATTCTTCAAAGTGGATTCTATTGGCCAACGCTTTTCAAGGATGTACATGAGTTTGTGACAAGGTGTGACGAGTGCCAACGTTCCGCACACATCAATTGGAGAAACATTATACATAATATAGAAGATGAATAACCACCATTTCACCCAAGCAAACCCAATCCTAATGACACGGCCTCCAACGACTCGTACCATCATTTTGCCGAGGTTCCAACATGAGTCTCATGTTCTTACCTGAAACTAAAAAAAACAAGTCCCCGAAGGGTTAGCTAGCAATTCTAACATGCACCAAATGGTAAATACAATATGCAATGGAGAAATCAATTTATTAAATTACATAATAAGAATACTAATAGAATAGTTCACATATAATATATTCACAACAACAAACAAACGCACAACAATACTTGTAATCAGAAGGCGCACATAATAATATTTATAGCCACACAATTCATACTAATAAAAACACATCATTTCACTTTAGTATCACCTCAATCACTTTTCGTCTCAATAATAGTTCAATCACAACTCATCAACTCTCAATTAATATCATTTATCAAACAAGTATGGCATCCTCCAGCCTTACACGGGGTGGTGGACGGCGGCCTCCACCGTTTATCCGAACCACTCACACCCTCATCATTCACCTACTTACCCCTTGTCAAACCTCCTCGGGAGCACTTGCCAAAATATTTCATTATCATTTTGAAGGGGCCCTCCTTGACATACAACTAAGTTAGGGATGTCTCCGCCTTCCCGACTATCCTAAATCATAGTCGTATCGGTTAGGTGACAATGCTTAGAAATCCGAATAAAATACAAAATAGTATTCATCTATTATATTTTACAAAATAACGAATCACTTTCAAATAGACATATAAAATATATAGGAATGAATCCCAAAATACAGATCTACACATAATATCTACACATCTAGCACACATCAAAACTGGTAACTAAGTAAGTCTAGGCGACTTACCTCTTGACTGGGAATTCCAACTCTTGAATGGAACAAGGACGTGTAAGAATGATTTTCTAAACAATAATATAAGGTCTTGTAAACAACATCAAAAAGGGGAGTTGATTCCATCTAGGACCACCACTATGTGGAGAATGTGGATAGACTATAAGAAGCTTAATAGTGCCACTAGGAAGGATCACTTTCCACTCCCTTTCATTGACCAAGTCCTAGAACGCTTAGCCCAACCCGGCTACTTTTGTTATTTGGATGGCTATTGTGGTTTTTGGCAGATTTCCATTCACCCTGATGATAAGGAGAAGACGACATTCACTTGTCCATATGCAATGTTTGCTTATACGAGGATGCCATTTAGGCTTTGCAATGCCCCGACCACCTTTCAAAGATGCATGATGGCCATCTTCTCCGACATGTTTGAGGAAATAGTGGAGGTATTCATGGATGATTTCTTAGTTTATGGTTCCACTTTTAAATCATATCTTGCTAACCTTTCTAGGGTCCTTAAAAGATGTGAGGAAACTAACCTTGTGCTCAATTGGGAGAAGTGTCATTTCATGGTTAGAGAGGGAATTGTTTTAGGTCATCTAGTGTCTAAACGTGGGATAGAGGTGGACAAGGCAAAAATTGAGCTTATTGAGAAGTTTCCCCCTCCATCCTCCGTGAAAGACGTTAGGAGTTTCTTGGGGCATGCAAGTTTTTATAGACGCTTCATTCAAGACTTTTCTAAAATTGCTAAACCATTCACTAACCTACTAATGAAATATGTAGTGTTTAACATGTCTCCAGATTGTCTTGAAGCGTTTTACAGATTGAGGAAAGCTCACGTGACGGCGCCCATCATGCAATCACCGGATTGGACACTTCCCATTGAAATCATGTGTGATGCTAACAACTATGCCATACGAGCGGTTCTTGGGCAGCGGAAGGACAAGAAGCTTCATGCCATCTACTATGCAAGCAAGATGCTTGATGAAGCCCAGAGTAAGTACACCACAACCGAGAAGGAGTTTCTCGCCGTGGTGTTTGCTTTTGAGAAATTCCGCTCTTATCTAGTAGGTTCTAAGGTGATTGTTTATACTGACCATGCCGCTTTTAGATTTCTAAAGGAGAAGAAAGACGCCAAGCCTAGGTTGCTTCGTTGGATGCTTTTATTGTAGGAATTCGATCACCAAATCCGAGACAAGAAGGGAGCGAAGAACCTTGTGTGGGATCGCCTATCTAGACTGCCTCTGGAGCACATCATGGAGTCCGACGGATCAATTCCCATCAATGATACACGCCCAGATGAGACTCTTATGCTCGATAACTATGAGCACCATGAAGACAATGGTGGCAACGAAGCTGAGGTCTCAGAACCGACTCAATCAAGGTCGTGCTCGACCCATCCAGAAAACCCAACCGTTAGGACCGACCCTGCCACGACCCATATAGGGTCAATCTCGACCATTGATTCAACACTCGAGCACGACCCAAATGGGTCGTGCACGACCCTCTCTCTGGGTCGAGTAGGTAAGTCCCCTTCATTTTCTTGGGTTCTTTTGAGTTTCAATGATCTTCCATCTTCATCTTTGCTCCATACTTCTATTCTTGCTATACGTGGGTCAAGTACCCCTTGGTTTGCGGATTTTGCTAACTATATTGTAGGAGGCGAGATTCCGGCGGGTTTAACCCCTCAAGCTAAGAAGATATTCCTCCATGATGTCAAGCAATATTATTGGGATGATCCTTACTTGTTCAAACAAGGAAGCGATCACATCTATAGACGTTGTATTCCGGATGACGAGATTGAGAGCGTCATTCTCCATTGCCACACTCTACCAACGGGAGGCCATGCTAAGGGATTCAAGACCACGGGGAAGATTCTTCAAAGTTACTTCTATTGGCCAATACTTTTCAAGGATGTACATGAGTTTGTGACAAGGTGTGACGAGTGCCAACGTTCCAGAAACATCACTTGGAGAAATGAGAATCCGCTCACCGGTATCTTGGAAATCGAGCTTTTTGATGTGTGTGGGATAGAGTTTATGGGACCTTTCCCTTCATCGGATCCTTATAAATATATCCTTGTGGCGGTTGATTATGTCTCTAAGTGGGTGGAGGCTATTGCTACAAGAACAAATGATGCTCGAGTGGTTGCTATGTTCATGAAATCAAACATATTCCCTCGTTTTGGAGTTCCCCGAGTACTTATAAGTGATGGCGGTTCACACTTCATTGAGAGGAACTTTGAAGCTCTTTTGACTAAGTATGGGGTCTGTCATAGGGTGGCAACGCCTTATCACCCTCAAGAAAGTGGTCAAGTAGATTTCTCAAACCGTCAAATAAAGAGCATCTTGGAGAAGACGGTATCCCGATCAAGGAAAGATTGGTCATCAAAGCTTGATGATGCACTTTGGGCGTACCGCACCGCCTACAAGATGCCACTCTGCACCACTCCTGACAACTTGGTGTATGGCAAGTCATGTCACTTGCCCGTCGAGCTATAACACAAGGCTTTATGGGCTCTCAAGGAGCTGAACATGGACCTCGATTCGGCCGGAGCAAAACGTTTTATGGACATACAAGCACTAGAAGAATTGAGGTTCAAGGCGTATGAAAACGCCAAGATCTACAAGGAGAGAACAAGAGGTGGCACTGTTGAAGGGTTTCATGAACAAATAAATTTATATTCAAGACCCCGCTGAGTACAGCGAAGTCAGGTTCTTCCACGGGAATGAGAATAGGGCTAAAGATCAGTTGACAAACTACGGAAAGCAAAGCAAACACGAACAAAACAAGCCAGGACCGATCTGACTAGGGTCGTGCACGACCCTATGGGGGTCGATCTTGGTCACACACAAACACACACGAACACAAACGAGGGCTAGGATCGAACATGGCCTTGGTGGGGTCGAGATCGAGACAAATTAATGAGTTTTAATCAATGGGGATTGAACAACCTAAACTCTCACCAACTTCACCAAAATTCCACAATTACTTTCACACTCACCCAAAAGACTTAACATTTTTCCTCCAACCCAAAACTTCACTTAACATTCCACTTCATCTTTGCTCTTATGCTTTTTGTTGGATTTTCAACACTTTCTACATTTGGACCGACTTTCTTATGACATCGGGCCCGATGTTGCTTGTAACTCGGTCGGACCATTTTCTTCACTTAAGCTCTTTGCTTTATTCCACTTTACATTTCCAACATTTTCTTTCTTTCTTTTCTTTCTTTTTTTTTTATTTTTGTATTTTTGTACAACAAAGATGCACTACCCACATGATTCATAACACCATTCTTTGCCCTTAAACCCAAGAGAATCTCAACTCTTCAAATAAAATCCCAACCTCTCTTCTAAAGTACAATCCCATAAGGGTCAAGTCATATAAGGCTAGGAGTAATATTTTTGAGGAGTTTCAAACAAAGGCTTAGGCTAGAACGGGGCTACAAACAAAGGATTAACTTCATGGTAGGATATGGAACATTTATGTGACTAGAAGAATAAAGTTCAAAATCAATGTGACAATGCTAGGACAATTCTCATGACGGTCTTAGAAAATAGATAAACACCGCAATAGCAAGTTTTACTAAGCATGAATGAGCTAATCACACAAGAAACATGAGGGATATGCAAATATGAACAAGCATCCCTAAAATGGCCAAAAATCAATCTCACAAGGGTCACTCATACTTAGTTGCATAAGAACTCATCCTAGAACTCACATGTTCAATAAAACAAGCAAGATATCATGATCACATCAAAAGCAACATCATTTTAGAGGCTAAACCATCCGAAAATATGCAAAGGAATTTACATGCTCACATCATCATTAGCTTTTATTTTGGCAATCTAAGATGGGAATTTCTAGTCCAAAACCTACAAAACACAAAATCTTTTTTGTTGTTTTTTTAAATTTTTTTTTGCAAAAATTTTTCTAAAACCAAAAACAAATACTCATCCATTCAAGACTAAATTAATCATCCATGTCTTTCACAAACCACAAACCAAGAAACAAACATCTCAAACACAAACTAGAAATACAAACTAAATATCCTCAAAATAACAAACAAACATAAACAAGTGAAATCATGAACAAACTTACCCCCACCCCATACTTAAAATTTTTATGTCCCCATCAAACAAGGAAGCCAAAACTTAAAAGCAAGAGAGAAGAGTATGAAGAGCTCACAATTTCTTATTCTTCAATGGCATGTATAGGATCACTCGAAGGGGTTATCACGTCTTCGTCCTCTTTGGAGCCTTGCTTGCCGCTCCCTCTCATACACTTGCTCTTGGTAGAAGTCTTGTGGTGGTGGTTGGAGTTGAGGATCCGGGCGTGTCCATTGGTCCTCACGGGAAGGGAAGTTCCCTCTCATCCATGTGTTGAAGCTATCTTGGACCCGCCACCTTTGGTCTTCCACCTCCCTAAGCTCCTCCACCTCTCGTCTAGTGTAACCGAGGGCTCGGTTCATCTCTTGTTGGCTAGCTTGGAACACACTTTGTTGTTGAAGCATTTGTTGTTGTTGTTGGTACACTTGTTGTTGTTGGAGATTCATTTGATGGACCTCTTGGAGAACATTCTCTTGTTGAAGTTGGAGATGGGCCATTTGGTTGGCCAAGAAGGATATGTCCACCGGTTGTTGTTGCTCGGGGAACACCATTCCCGGACCGTACCATTGGGCATAGCCTTCATAACCACCACCTTGAGCTTGCTTTCGCCTTGCACCGCTCCCTTCTCCACGCTCATAATGCCTCAAGATCTCATCACCATAGAATGAACTGGACCGACGTTGAGCGAAGTCGGGCCCGACTTGGTGTGTGCCTCGGTCCGCCAGTGTTGGAGCTTGGTGCGTGGCTCGGAGGTTGGCCATCAAGCCTTGGAAGCGCTCATCCTCTTCATTTTGCTCTTGATCGACTTCCATGTCTTCCCCACGAGGTGCAAACACAAAGTTGTCTTGGTCGGAATCCGGTGTAGATGGAGGGGAGGTAAACCGAATGTCTTGAGATTTTTGTCGCCGCCCCTCTCTTGCACCTTCGGGGTCACCAAATGAGTGTGGCTTGCCGGCCCACACTTGGTACCAATTTTGATACCGAGAAAGATCATAGAGGGTGTGCACTAACCGGATCGACACACCGTCATAGTTTGAGTGAGGGGCCAAGGAAATCATGTAGAGCTTCTCCTTGATGATGTTGGCCTTCTTGAAATACTTCATGTTCATGAACTCAACACCATTCGGAGCCGGAGAATACTTGTCAAGATCAACTCCTAGACGCATGGCGAGCCTTGTCAAACACACACGAACACAAACGAGGGCTAGGATCGAACATGGCCTTGGTGGGGTCGAGATCGAGACAAATTAATGACTTTTAATCAAATATAAAAAGGCAATCCTAGGGCTAGGGCTACCACAACATCAACCATACATGCTTTCAACAAGAATTCACAACCATCATGCAATTATGATCATAGAAAAGTCAATTGTCGCAAAAAATTCAAGTTATTCAATCAACTGTCGCAAATTAAACAACTTTATATTTATCCTTCAACCTAGGAATATCAACTTTCGCAAATAATCCTATTAGATCTAATCAAGCAACCAACTTTACACTTTCGCTTTTAGGTTAATTGCAAGAAATCGCCTCAACTTTCGCAAAGGAATTTAGCACAAGATAGATAGATATGATCTTTCAAACATTCAAGTCATGAATTCAAGTTTAGACATGCATGATCGTGTTGGGTTTTCACCCAACCCTAGAAAACTACTCACTCATAACTAAGCAAAACGAAAACATTATGATCATAAAACCGAATATTAAATTAACCTAAGAATAAGTCTTACAAATTTGTCCAACTTCTCCAAATCTTCTTCTCAATCTCCCAAAATACGTAAATAAAAATAGAACAAAATCCGGAACCCTAAAACAAAGAGTTTTGCCCTCTCTTATAGAGGAAAAGGAGTCCTAATTAACCTAGGAAACAAGATCAAACAACTTCCTAAAATAAAAGATAGAATATTTTACAAAAGATCACGGAATCTGGCAAGAGTCGGCGCCATGATCGACCCAAATGGGTCGTGCACGATGATCGCCTCTCTGTTAAGCGAGGGTCTAGAGATACAATTTATAACCCGACCCCGTTGTAGTACGTGGTGGGTGTCGAACACTCGGGAAGTCTACTCGATTGATGTGCCAAGATACTAGAAAGCTAGAAAGGAGAGCTCAAAACAAAGGAAAACAAAGAAAACAGTCGGGAACGACACTGAGGTCACGTCGGGCCCGAGGTTGGCGACAAGAGAAAGTCGGGACCGACACTGGGTAAGTCAGGCCCGAGGTAGCTGGGTTTGTCGAACTTCAAAGATTTAAAGTAGATCTTGGGTTTTTGGGTTCCTTCCCTAGTAGACTAAGGCTTTTCCACCCCAATTCAGGCAATGAGTGATGATCGGACTAGGATCGAGTGCTTTCGCCCTCGTTCCAACCACTTCTACACCTCGATCTTTGGGGAAATCCCCTTCGAAGCAAGGCCTTGAGATTGACACATGTTCACTTTCGCTACTTTGCCAATCTCAAGCCTTGATTCCCAACTTTCGCAAGGAATTGTAGCTCTATGTAGAGTGGTTTCCTTAGATCAAACACTCAAGGCTATGGAATCAGGGTTTCTAGCCCAAACCTAGCTAGGGTTTTCCCCCATAACCCAAGATCAAGGAGATCTACTCCATGTGGCAAGCAAAGAAAGCAAACAAATCAAAAGGGAAAGCAATCAACATCATCAATCTCAAAACAAAGCAAAGTTTCATTCAAATCCAAAGCAATCCACAAATTCCAATCAAGGGTTTTCAAATCCACAAGATCAAAACAAAGCAAAGCTAACAAAACCTATCAAATCTTCCTCTCCCTTGGCCGATCCTCTCTCTCTTCCTCCTTCTCTCCTTCTTCCTTGCTCTCCATGTATCCTTTTTAGGCTTTTGTGTGTGTGAGAGGGAACCCCAATTAGAAGACAAGAGGCCCTTTTATAGATTAGATGAGGGGCAAAAGTGGAAGTCCACAAATTTGTGCCTTGGAGCCCAAGTAGTTCGGTGACCGACTCGGACCGATACGGAGGACCTCGGGCCCGAGTTACTGTGCATCTCGGTCCGAGGTGGGAAACTTCAAAGTCGGGCCCGACGTGGTTGCAACTCGGTCCGGACCTCGTTCCACCTTCTTCTTTGTTGGCTTCTCTTGTTCTTCTTTATGGCTTGCTCCTCTCTTTCCTCCTTAGCCCGGGCTTTGCATCATGCCTCGACCCTCCTTCAAATTGATCCTCGATTCATGCCAAATTACCTACAAAACACATAAAATGTGTGTAGTCTCCGAATCTCATAGAAATACGGGAACTAAGCTAAAAAGGAACAAAACATGCAAGAAAAGGGGAAAAAGAAACATATAAAGGGAAATCACATATGAAAACACCACAAAATAAAGAGACATCACACGACCCCCCTAGGGTCGTGCCTGAAGCTTGGATTTTGGGGTGGGTCGATCTTGGCAAGTGTTGGCTCGTGCACGACCTTGTTGGGTCATTCTTGGCTTGCTTTGGCTCGTGCACGAGCTCCTTTGGCTTGATTCTACTCTCTTTCCGGACTTCCTTCCTTAACTTCTCCTCATAGCTCGTCCACCTCCTCATGTGGTACTCCAAATTCTTCGTTTACGCTCCAAAATACCTACAAATAGACACAAAATACGTGTAGTTTCCGAATCTCAAAGAAATACGAAAACTATGGCAAAAAGACTCAAAAACCTAAAACTCTAACATAAAAACTAACCAAATCTAATCTAACTAACTAGACACTAAAAACCTACCTAAAAAACGGATATCAGGCACGATAAGAAGCTTGTCCTAAAATTCTTCAAGGTGGGTGACCAAGTACTCCTTTTCAACTCTAGGCTACGACTCTTCCTCGGAAAGCTAAAGACTCGATGGAGTGGACCATTCACGATTCATCACAAATTTTCCACATGGGGTAGTCGATCTTATAGACAAGAATGGTGAGATTTTCAAGGTCAATATCCGAGCCACATGGGCTCTCACTGATGTATGTATTTTTGGTATAGTTTTTAGTGGGTTTTCTTAGTGTGTTAGGTTTAGTTTTAGTAGTTTTAGGGTTAGTTTTGTATGTTTTTTGGCGGTTTTGCATATTTTGTGAAAAGTATGGAAGCTACTCCGTTTTGTGTCTTTTTATAGGTTTTAGCAAGGAAATGGTGCTTTTTGGAAGCTGAATAGAGTGCTATGGTAAAGGATGGAAGAATACGAGATAAGGGAATTGAAGTCAAGATTTTTAGAGAAGAAGTGTAGAAGAAGCCAACTCTAGGCTCGTTAACGAGGCTGTAAAGGAATAGCATTTGATGAAATTGAGCATGTATACTTTATAGCATAAGTGATGCAATCCAACAAAAATTGCTACCTTGTGAGTTATTTTTGGCCTTATAGGGAGAACATCAAAAATCCCTCTTCTTTTCTTGTGTGATTACTCTCTATATGCGTATTATCTCTTAGAATTGTGATGTTTATCTATTTCTTGAGACCTATATAAGATTTATAGTTCATTACTTGTGGAAATCATATGATAGAGAACTTATTTTTATAAGACCTATTAATCCATATGCACCCTACATTATCCTCTTTTTGATAGACAATTTGAGCCTGAAGCCTTTTATTTTTAGCTCTACAAAAATTGTTCCCTAGCCGAGATAAGCTTTACCCTATCCGGGGATTAGGACTTAGTTTGGAGAGGTATGTTTTGTTGAGTGTAAAAAAAAAGAGTGAAATATTATGTGTTTGGTTCGAAATCAAGGGTATGGGAAGAGTAGATTGGAAGTCTCTTGTTTTTAAGTTGTAAAAAGAAAGATATCTTGATAATAAAGGATGCACAAACAAAACAAAAGAAAATTGTTGAAAAAGAAGAAGTTAAAGAAGTATACACGATGAAGCTCGTTAACGACCTATGTTGGTGCATTAACAAGGCTGCACAAAGAGAAAAAAGAGAGAAGTTAATATAGAGAAGAGAAGTTAGAGGAAGTAAGATGTGCATTTGTGTTTAAAGATAAATCAGAGATTCTATTTGAGTTATGTTATGAGACTTTCTAGGATATATTTGGTGAGTGAAAGAGTGTGCATAAAGAAGAGTGAGTTTGGTATAATGTTGTTATGAGAGTTTTGGTGATATGTGTGAGTTTTTAGGAGTCTTTGATTCCCATATATTATTAGCACCACATAGCCCAAATATTTTCCATGCCTATTTGTTATTACCAAGCCCCATTACAACTCCACCGAATGGAAGCTTCTATGAAGTTTTTCATTGAGCCCCCTAAGTTCTCTTGATGATTTTTGCTTGTTTTGACAAATCTTAGGTGGAGAGTTTGGTGATATAAGTTCCAATTTCTATGAGTTTTTGTATATAAGATGAGTTGAGAGTTGAATTTATAAGCCTAAACACATTGAGAGTTGAGTGAATCACATCATCCCTTGTGAGGTTGGATTGTATTTTCTTATGTCTATTTAGTGCATATATGTGTGATGACGTTAATAGTCATTTGTTGTTTTACTTCTATGTGTTGAAGTTGCTTTTTAGATGATGGCCATGGCTTGATGAGTATGATTGTTTGGTTTTGACTGATGTTTAGTGATTGCTTGAGGACAAGTATGCTTAAGTATGGGGTATTTTGATGTTCGTATTTTTGGTATAGTTTTTACTGGGTTTTCTTAGTTGTTAGGTTTAGTTTTAGTAGTTTTAGGGTTAGTTTTGTATGTTTTTGGACAGTTTTGCGTATTTTGTGAAAAGTATGGAAGCTACTCCGTTTTGTGTCTTTTTATAGGTTTTAGCAAGGAAATGGTGCTTTTTGGAAGCTGAATAGAGTGCTATGGTGAAGGACGGAAGAATACGAGATAAGGGAATTGAATTCAAGAGTTTTAGAGAAGAAGTGTTGAAGAAGCCAACTCCAGGCTCGTTAACGAGGCTGTAAAGGCCCGTTAACGAGGCTTAAAGATAGAATTTTTCGTGAGTTATATCTTATGATTACCGACCCTGTGCGGAAGTTTGTTCCGTGTCGGTAGGGTTTTTAATGAGTTTTTAGGGTTATTATATTTTGTATTTTAGGTTTTGTTATCTTTTAGGTTTTATTTCTATCTTGTAGCAAA
The DNA here is from genome assembly GCA_964016875.1 of Fallopia convolvulus. Lineage (NCBI taxonomy): Eukaryota > Viridiplantae > Streptophyta > Magnoliopsida > Caryophyllales > Polygonaceae > Fallopia > Fallopia convolvulus. The sequence goes on along the minus strand of OZ024734.1, from coordinate 28,007,572 downwards.
GTTTTATCTTATAGCCTTTTTATTAGATAGCCTTATTAGTATAAATACCCTTCTTTTTTAGCTAGAGTGGGGTTTCTTTTTCGGACGTGTTCAGAGAGGAGAGCCGAAGGAGAGAAGCCGAGGGAGAGAATAGTCGAACCAAGGCTAACGAGAGTGAAGCTTAGGTCATTAGGCATGTTTTCGATTCGGTATTCTTGTTCTTTTTGGATTTCTTGTGGATTCTGTAAGACGATATTTTCTTATTAATTTGAAGTAGTTGTTTTGTTTTCAATGTTTTATCTTATAGAAGTTGTTTGCTTTATAATTATGAGTAATGAGTAGTTTTCCTATCTAGGTTCGGGGTTTAAACCCGGCATAGTTGTGCATGGTTTGATGAGTAAGTAGATTGTGTTGAATGCCTTTTATCCCTTTTTAAGTTTGCTTGTTGTGTTTATGCCTAGATGAGAATCGAGGTAATTTGAGTTCTTAAACTTGATTGAAAGAGAAAGTTATAGAAGGTTGATATTGTTCGACAACGAAAGTTTCGAGCTTTGGATCCAGAACAAGTGATTAGGTGAATTGATTGATTTGCTTGTTAGTTGACGAAAGTTGATGAATTTATCTATCTAAAGGCATGGTCTCTCTCTTCTTACAAGTTTATATGCATAGCTATATTGTGGTGACCCTAGTCCTAGATACTTGTTTTTATTTGAATTTCTTCAATTGTATTCGATACTGAGATTCGTTGCCTCGGTACCGAACCTGTTTTAGGGTGTTAAGAGTGTGTTAGTAGTTTACCCAGGTTCGTTAAAAAACCCTGACAAAGTCGTTAACGAGGTTGGTCGTGAGTGTGCTGTGTTGTTTTGTTTTATTTTTATCTTTGTTTGGTAGTTCGATAAACAAACAGTCGTGCTCAGTGGGGTCTTGACTACAAATTTATTTTTTGTTAAGTAAGAAACCCTCTCAACACTCACCACCTCAAACTGAGCTCAAGTAAGTTCGTCAAACTAATGACGTTAAACAAGCTCTTACGGGAGGCAACCCGGTGTTTTTATTTTTATTTTTATTATTTTTGATTTTTTGTTTTTGTTTTTTTTAGATTAGTTTCTTTTCTAACCTTATTTATACTAGGATAGAATACATTTGTTTGGGATAGAATTTTTGTGGGATTTTTGCAAGGTCCTAAGCTTCAAATACGGGATCAAAAGGATGAGAAAAGACGACTTTACATGCGGTGCAACTTTGGGTATTTTTTGAACACTTGTTGGGGGGTCGAGATAGACCCTTTTTGGTTCGTGCACGACCCTATTTGGAAATTCCGAAAATATCCCTTCTCTATTGAGGTTAACCATGATGAGTTCCACCTCCTTTCCAAGCTTCTAAGAGTTCTTTGTGAGTTTTCTTCTTCTTTTCTCTTTACTTTTTCATATCATTTTCATGCATGGGGACATTGCATGATTTAAGTATGGGGTGGGGGAAGAAGAAATCTCACATGTTGTATATAATTGAATCTTTTGTGTTGGTTTTATTTACTTGTTTGTTAGTTTGTTTTGTTAAGAAAAAAATCCAAAAAATCCAAAAAAATTGAAAAATGTCGAAAAATCCAAAAATATTTTTAGGATAGAGAAATGCTCCATCTTATATGTCCTATGATGAGATTTAATTTTCATGCTTATCATATAATTCCATTGGCATATTTGGATAATATAGCCTAAGTTTTGAGAAATTGCTTTTGATTGTGAAAATTGACTTGTGATGAAATTGAGCATATGTGTCTTGAGTGGAAGTAATTGCAATCCAACAAAATTTTTGCCTAGTGTGGAATTTTGGCCTTATAGGGAGAACATCAAAAATCCCTCTTCTTTGTATGTGTGATTTGCTCTCTTTATGCATTTATCTTTTGTTATTGATATGATTATCTATTTCTTGAAGCCACTATGAGTTCGTTCATGCATGTTAATTATGATTAAGAACTTATTTTCATTAGCCCATTTATTCCCTTATCCACCCTGCATATTATTCCTCTGTTTGAAGTCCCGTTCTAGCCTTGGCCTTTATTTGAAGCTCCACGAAAATATTATACCTAGCCCATATTATCTTGACCCTTGTCCGGGAATTAGGCTTAGATGATGAGTTGGGAATAATTTTTGTTGAGTGACACATAAGATGGGTTTGGATGTTGTTACATTGTAATGGGTAGAGTACATCTTATTAAAGTTTAATGTAAAAGGGTTATTGGCTTAAAAGAGGCACATGTTGAAAAAAAAGAAGCGCATAAAGTTGAGGCCTCAGGACTGACCCTAAAAGGGTCGATCACAACCTCACTGAAGCTCGAGTATTTAAAAAAAATGAAAAAAAGAAAGAAAAAAAATACTACAAGTGCAAGCCAAGAATTCCTAGTATTTATAAGGTGTATTTTGGGAATATGGGTTGAGAATTGAAGGGTTTTGAGTTTCATTGATAAAGTGTTTGGTTATGAGTTGAAAGAAAGTGTGTGAGTTGTTTTGAGTCTATAATGTTATATTTAGGAGTTTGATTCCCGGATTTAGCACCACATGGCCAAATAACTCCCCACCTAATGTTATTACCGAGCCCCATTACAACCCGGCCGAATGGAGTCTTCTATGAAGATTTCATTGAGCCTAAGTTCTTATGATGATTGATGTGTTTTAACTTCTCTAGGTAGAGAGATTGGTGATATAAGTCTCAATGATAAAGTAGATGTTGCATAAGGATTGAGTGGAGAGTTGATTTTAATGGCCTAAACACATGAGAGTTGAGAGAAACACATTAATATCCCTTGTGAGGTTGGATTGTGATCAACTACGCTTGAGACTCATATATATGTGATGATGTTAAAATTACTGGTCTACTTTTTTACTTGTGCTTAAAATGTTTTGACAAAGGCTATGCTTGAAGATTATGTTATTGGTCTTGATTTTGCATGATTATTGCTTGAGAACAAGCAAGTCTAAGTATGGGGTGTTTTGATGTCCGCTTTTTAGGTAGGGTTTTTAGTGTCTAAATAGATTAGATTGAGTTAGTTTGTGTGCTTGAGTTTGTGTTTTTGAGCCTTTTCCCTTTAGTTTTCGTATTTTCTTGAGATTTTGAGACTACACACTTTTTGTGTCTTTTTGTAGGAGTTTTGGATCTTGAAAGACGAGTTTGGAGCGTTGCAAAAGAGGATGGACAAGCCATGAAGAAGATTTGAAGTTACCAAGCCAAGGAAGAAGAGCCAAGACGAGTGAAAACAAGAGGAAGGTGAAGAAATCGACCCCAGATCGAGCTGCATAGGGTCGTACACGAGCCAAGTTAAGCAACCAATGTGAACCTCTCAGGACCGACCCTATGAGGGTCGTCACGACCCATTTGGGTCGTGTGAGGCGCCGACTTTCTCCCTATTCAAAGATCTTTAGGAGATATTCTATCTTTGTATTTTAGGAAGGTTGTTTTATCTTGTTTCCTAGTTTTTTTAGGGCTTCCTTTTCCTCTATAAAAGGAGGTTAAACCCTTTATTTTAAAGGTTCCGCTTTTTGGTGATTAGAAGAGAGATTTGGAGAACAAGGTTGAGACTTTTTGTAAGATTTCTTCTGTGTTTAATTTGAATTCAGTTTGGATTGATCATGTCTTCTTCTTTCTTGTTCTTGTCTTCCTTTGCCACGAGTGAGAAGTTTTCTTAAATTCTAGGGTTGGGTGAAAACCCAACACAATCATGCATGTCTAAAATATGAAGTCATAATTTGAATGTTTGATGATCATATTTATCTATCTTGTGTTTAATTCCATTGCAAAAGTTGAGGCATATGTCTTGCGGTTAACTCAAAAGCGAAAGTGTAAGGTTGATTGTTTGATTAGTTCTAATAGGATTATTTGCGAAAGTTGATATTCCTAGGTTGAAGGATAGATAGAAAGTTGTTTAATTTGCAAAAGTCGATTGAATAACTTGAATTGTTTGCGAAAGTTGACTCTTCTATGATCTAGATTGCATAATAATTATGAGTTCTTGTTGGAAGCATGTATGGTTGTTGATGTGGTAGCCCTAGCCCTGGAATTCGCGCTTTATATTGATTTAAAACTCGTGTCTTTTCTTCGATCTCGACCCATACGTCGTGCTCGAGCCTTTAGTTGTGTTTTTGTGTGATCGTGTGATCTGTTGTGCCCAAGATCGACCCTCTTACAAATGGCACGACCTCCTTTGGTTCGGTCTTGGCGTCGTTTTCTTGTTATTTCCTTGATTTTCTTAGGTTATCAATGAACCTGACTTCGTTGTACTCAACGGGGTCTTGAATATAAATTTATTTGTTCAAGAGACCCTTCAACAAACTCAAAATTAATGACGTCCACAACAAGATTGATGGAGTCCGAGCTGACCTGAATACCAAAATTAAAGGGGTACAAGCACAGTTGGGAGATCTTGAATCAAGGAAGAAAAACGTCAAATCCCAACTTGGCGACCTTGTTGCACAAATTTCAAGACCTCAAGGGCAACTACCACCGGGCCGTTCCAAGGAAAATCCTAGAGAACAAATTGCAGGAATGCACCTTAGAAGTGGAAAGAAGTTGACGGATCGTGCTGAGATCAAGGAAAAAGAGCACAAAGATGAAGATGACGCCATAGTTGAGCTCGTTACCGACCCCAATGGGGTCGATACCGAAGCGCAACAGGCCGTTACCGTCCCCGTGTCTCAGTCACAAGGTCAATAACGACCTTCCCAGGGTCGGTACCAACCCTTTTCTAGCACCGACTGATCCCCTTGTCGATTTGGTAACGCCACGACTCGAGCCCGTGTTGGGACCAAGTCCGGTAAAGACTCTTCCCTTCCCATCTAAGAAGTCTAAGGACTCTACATAAGGGAAGTTCAAGCATTTTGAAAAGGTTCTTCAAGGCTTAAATATTTCCATACCATTCGCTGAGGCCCTAAGCGAAATATCAGCTTATACAAAATTCTTGAAAGAAATATTGAGCGGGAAGAGGTCTATATCTGAGCTGACAGATGAGGTCCGATCCTTAGAGCTCCCCGAGAAGCTAGACGACCCAGGTAAGTTTGCCATCACCTAGGTGCTAGTGCGAGTCTGCTACCGCTCTATATTTGGTCCAAGGCCAATATGGGACCACTAGAACCTGTCAATATGAATCTCTACATGTCAAATGGATCTTGCGTAAAGGAAACTGGAGTCGTTTAGGATGTTCCTGTTCAAGTAGGAAATTTTTTTCTCCCGAACGATTTCATCGTAATGGAAATGCTTGAAGAACCTATGATGCCAAACATTTTTGGGAGGCCATTCTTAGCCACTGTTGGCGCACGTGTTGATGTTAGGAAGGGACTCCTCACTTTCGATATTGGAGAAGAGAAGGTCGAGTTTTGCTTCAACCCTGTCGTAACCGGGTTCGACCTGCATGTTACTGAAGCTCCGACAAACCTATTAGGGTCGTTAATGACCTCATCTATGTCGGTAACGACCCCCTATATGATCAATCCCGGTAAGTCTTCTTACTCTAATCCAATTAATTACGGTCATGATCCTTTCTTATATCCTTGTTCTATATCCCATTCTACTATTCATACTGTGAAATAGTCAAAACCCCCTTGGTTTTCAGATTTTTCTAAACCTTATGTAGGGCTTCCAAACTTATTGATTAATGATAGAAGACCACATCTCTTAGAAAGAAGCTTTGATATTTTTTCGGATAAGTATAGGGTTTCTCATGATCCCATCAAAGCCGGAGAGAAGCCACCTTAGGGACAAGGTAAGTTCGTCGGGCTAACGACGTTAAAAATTGAGCTTGCGGGAGGCAACCCGCTTTTTGTTTTATTTCTTAGATCTTTTGCTAGCTTTATTTTGTTTGTTTTTTAGATTAGGTTTAAGATTTTTGGAATAGAATGCTTTGATAAGTGATTCGGGAACAAGGGTCTATTATCAAGCCATCAAAGCTCGGTATCACTTTGTACAACCCCGTTACTGACCCTTACAAGGTCGGTACCGACCCCCATTTTAGTCATTTCCCACACGACACCAAGGATTATGGGCCCGGAATTGGGGTTTTTATCGAGCATTACTCGGGCTACAATGTTCACCACCCTAGTGAAGGCCCTAGCTCTAGCTCCGAAAATCTTAGATGGGTCAATATCAAATGTACGAGAGTATGACCCAATTTCAAGAATCTTATGCGGCTTGAATGCAGGTTGATGAGAAGCACCATAGCATGGCCGAGTCCCGTTGGAGGACAGCCGAGGACCGATGGGAGACAACCAACGAGCGCTGGCAGACCACTGTTGAGCTTATGCATAACCTGGAAAAGCGTTTTCTACCATTTTGATTGATTCTCTCTTTCAAAGATGTTCAAGGATGTTTCCACCGCTTCAAAGTTTATCTTGTGAGTTCGTTTTCTTTTTCCTATCTCTTTTCTTTTTAGCTTGCTTTGTTCTTACAGTGGGGACACTGTTAGGTTTAAGTATGGGGTAGGGAGGGAAAAGAAAACTCTTGTGTTTTCTTGTGTATTTTTATGTCTTGCTTTGATGTCTTGTGTTGATTCAAGTTAGTTTTAGTTGTTTTCTTTCCTTGTAAAAAATGAGAAAAAAAAATTGAAAATTGAAAAAATCACAAAATGATTTTTAGGATTGATAGTACCCGTGTCTTGTCGTTCTATGATTTTAATTACTTGCATGATCATGTAAATCCTTTATCATATATTTGATGGGTTAGCCCGAGTCTACCATGAAAGTTGTTTTTATGTGAATTTTTAGCTTGTGATGAAATTGAACATATATGACTTTTAAGTATGAGTTAGTTGCAATCCAATAAAATTTTACCTTATGAGCATATTTTATCCTCATCTTTTTCTTGTATGATTTTACTCTCCTATTTGCATATTATTGCTTGATATTGATATGGTTATTTATTTCATGAAGTCTATATGAGATATTAGTTCATTACTTGTGGAATTAGAGGATAGAGAACTTATTTTCATTAGCCTTAATATTCCCTATCCACCTTTGTATTATCCTTTCTTTTTGTAGCCAGTTTTTTGAGCCTTTAAGCCTGTTTTTAGCTCCACAAAATGTTTCCTAGCCATTGAATGCTTGACCCTATCCGGGGATTAGGACTTAGTTGGGTTGGGATTTGTTTTGTTGAGTGTGATGTATTGGTTTGAAAAGAGGGATGGTTGTTATAGGAGTCTCAATGATGGTTTAAAAGTTGAAAAAAGGATTTTTTTTTCCATGCAAAAGAATGCAGAAATTAGCAAAAGAAATAAACTGCAGGCTCGTTATCGATCCCATTAGGGTCGATATCGACCTCCTCTCCATAGAAGAATATCAGAAAATTCAGCATAAAGTTCTAGAAAAGAGGGTGAAGAAAAATGAGTAAGTGCAAGAAAAGAAAAGAAGAAAAGCCTAGAATTCCTTTATATATGTTTTATGAGACTTAGTTGGGACTTTGGGTTGACAAAAAAAGAAAGAGAATGTGGTTAATGTATGAGTGAGTTTGGTAAGATGTTTTTGTGAGTTTTGGTGAGTTGTGTTGTAAATTTAGGAGTCTTGATTCCCGGATTTTTAGCACCACAAACCAAAATATTTCCATGCCTTATTGTTATTACCAAGCCTTGTTACATCCCGGACGAGTCTAAGTTCTCTTGATAATTCCGCTTGTTTTGACATCTTTGGTGGAGAGAATGGTAATATAAGTAACAATATATGTGAGTTTTTTCATATATGATTGAGTTGAGAGTTGTTACTAAAAGCCTAAACACATGAGAGTTGAGTGAAACACAAATTCCTTGTGAGGTTGGATTGTGATTTCTTGTACTTATTGGTTGTTCATATTTGTGTGATGACGTTTAAGTCACTTGTCTAATTTTCACTTGTGCTGAATTTGCTTTTTGATAAGGGCTATTACTTGATAGATGCGTTGATGGTTTTGATTTATGTTTGGTGATTGCTTGAGGACAAGCAAGTCTAAGTATCGCGTATTTTGATGTTCGTGTTTTTAGCTTTGTTTTATAATGTTTTTCTAGGGTGTTTAGTCTTGTTTAATTGTGTTTGTTTGTGTGCTTTGTATCTTTTTAATATAGTTTGCATATTTTGTGAAAAGTATGGAAACTACTTTAGTTTTTTGTATTTGTTTAGGTTTTGAGGTGGATTTGGAGCATTAAAGGACATGAAAAAGAGAAAGACGAGGTAGGAGGAAGAAGTGAAGAGGCTATGGAAGAAATACCAACAAAGTCCAAGTGAAGAGTGATGAATAAACAAGAACAAGATCAAGACCAAGCTTGATATCGACCCTCTAGGGGTCGGTACCGAGGCTCTCAAGTCTAAATTCTAGTGTTCTACCAACCCTGACGGGGTCAATACCGAGGTCCCTGTGTCGGTAGGACGTGGCCGACTTAGGGCACATAATGCTATTTTTCCGAGATCTTTTATCTTGAGAAGTTTTTATCTTTAAGGAAACTTTTTAGATAGATGTTTTAGAATAAATACTCTTGTTTAGACAAGTTTTGGACATCTCTATCTCATCCTAGTTTTAGTTTGGACACGTGTTTAGGGTTTAGTAGACAAGGTTGTTGCTCCAAGGAAGAAGATTGTGCAGATTTCTTGTGTTCTAAGATGTGTTCTAAGACAAGTTTGTGTTTGAATTCAAGTAAGGTTTTAGTTTTTAAATCAATTATGTTTTCTTTCAATCTCTTTATTTGTTCTTTCTCCACCATGAGTGAGTAGTCTCTTATTCTAGGGTTGGGGTTAGAAACCCAACATAGTTGTGCATGAATGATGATATGATTGAATGAATTGAATGCCTTGCATCTATTTTTCTACTTGTTTGTTCTTATACTTTGATGAAAGTTGAAGTAATTCATGTTTATGACTTGATCGAAAGAGAAAGTTATAAACTTGAATAGTGATAAAGTTTGATAACAAAAGTTGAAAACTTTGGATCAAAATAAGTAGATTGAGTGAATTGATTTATGAAAGGTGATTGATTTACTTGTTTATTTAACCAAAGTTGATAACTTTATGTTAAAGGCATGGTTTTTATGATTTATATTGTTTGAAATTGCATGATTATATTGTGGTGTACCCTTATCCCAAATATTTATTACTTGTGAGTCGAGTTTTAAAACCCAGGTACCTCGTTATCGAACTCGTATAGGTCAGTAAAGACTTGCAGTTACTTATTCTGTTGTGCATGGAAACTATTCGATACCGTTCCCATAACTGATTACGAATAACTTACAGTCCAACAAAGTAGAAGAATTACTATTGCTCCTTTTTCTTAAGGAATAGTTGCATTAGCGTTCCTTGGAAAGATTCTCACATGTGTACTTATGTGGTTGAAATGAACCAAAAGAAAAGGATTGAAAAATCCAATTGGTCTTGCTAGCGAAGTAGGCAGTTGGTCAAGCATTCTTATCAATTATCGTAGGCATATCTACGGAAATTCTAGACTCCCCTTCCCAAATAAAAGGTCATATTGCTTATAGAATAAAAATCTTAGTTGAAACGAGCATTAGAGTGTTTCTAGGGAGGGAGTAAGAAAATGACTAATCCATTCTATATTTCAAGAATAGAGTCATTGTGGATAAATTCTTTTGAAACGGATATTCAATCATTTTTGAGATGGAATCGATGTTTGAATATGTGAGAGTTATGCCTTGGAATAAGGATTTCGAATTTTGAACTTCTAATAAAGTTACTATTGGAACAAGCGATGGGTATATCACAAGAGAAGGTAAACATCTTTTGTTATCGTATCCTCGTATCCGAACACATTAACTATCGAGAAGTGGTTCGAGCATCTCTTTATATTATACTTTGTAATTCCTATAAGAAAGTAGTTTTTTTGTAAACAAGGTTGAATTCGAAGGACTAAGTGGTTTCATTCTACGAATGTGATAAGTATCAGGGAACTATTTCAAACATAGTCGCTTAATGCATGTGTATATCTTCACAAGAACAGGACTTGAATTTCTACCTCAACCACGTGATCAAGATGGGAGATAAAAATGCACTCTTATTCACCACCATGAATCTATATTGAAAACTTTTGATTCGTTAAAAATTAAAATTTCATTTCAATATAAATGAAATTTTTTAATGTGAACTTCGTAATAACTATGAACACGTCGTAAAGTTAAACTACGTGTTAGGTCAAAACTTGCTCTTATACTAAGACAATGATGATACACCATCTTTGGTTCAACACACAAGGATATAATATGATAACCCATAATCATAATACGAAATCCAAAATGAGACATGGTTCGAGTTTTCCAACTACTATTGGGATACAAAAGCGCTTTAAAGGCAAAACTAACATGATTACGGATATTATAACTTGGATAGGAAGGAGGACCCATCGATTCCTTTGGATCATCTTCTACAATAGGTTTGTCATTGTGGTGCATCTCATAGAGTTGTTGACCTTGACTCTGGGATGTCATCAAGCCTTTCCCTGCCTTTCCTTTATTTTGAGATGTAGACTGCACAGAAACAGATCCAACAACCTTATTCGAAGCTTCATAGTTTTGATAAACTGAGTTTAACGGAATTGGCCCGCGTTGCTCCCTTTCTGTCTTCAATAGGTGCGAACATGTCCCTCCTTTCCATAGTTGTAGCACGTCTTACGATCCTTTGGGCAGTTTTGGTTGATATATCTCGGCTCGCCACAATTATGAGAGACTATAGAGCTCTTCTTGGATTCAGATCCAACAACTTTTACCTCTCTAAGGAGTCTCTACACATGAGAGAACAAGTAGTGGATGCTAGCAAGGTCTCCACTTCCATCTTAAGAGTCAAGCTTCATTGCATTGAAGGTTTTGAGAGTATTAGCGAAGGTTGCCTCAACTTCTTTTCCACAAAAGTCATTTTCTCCTCTACCCTCCTCTTGATTTTTCACATTGGCTTGATTTGGCTTAACTTCCGAAATGGCCTCTCATACCATTTGATGAATCATGGTTCGAAAATTTTCCATAGTGCCTTCGTTAAAACCGATAGCTAGGTTAGGCACTAGGACACGGTTGCCTCGAGGTAAGCCTCTTACTTTCGATTGGCTTTCCTCATTCACATCCTCTGCTCGGTTATGGTTTGGATTGTTCTTGTGGCTAGTTCCACGTGTATTGACCATTTGAATAGTTAAACACAAATGTTCCTTCCATTATTTAATATTTGAATAAGATAAGTATTAAGTCATTTTTTTTAGGAAAGAAGGAATACTTTATTAGAATTTAGGGAATTTGATTACAATAAGCTTTCTAAGAAGTCAATACTCTATAACGGAAAAGAACTACAACCAACTTGACTATTCAAGGGCAGAACGAATAGTCGAGTGAAGTGGACTATTTAGAGTTACACACTTCAAAAGGATACAGAAACGAATTTTAGGCCTAGGCTGTGTCTGAAAGGCAAAAGTTGTCCAAAAAATCCTTCATCAAACAAACTTTCATCGGCGGTTCCTCCCTCGTGGTTCAACAACAAATGGGCATGCTCGATGTGTCGACGTGTTGCATCTATATAGCCACGGTTGACGGCAAGACGAGTATGAATTTGAGCGTTCTCGTTTTGGTAGGACCTCATTTCATCCAACCACACTTCCTTGCGTCAGCGGAGATAGTCGTAATTTGGCTGACGAACCCCTATTGGGTTTGGCCCATCAATCAGAGATGGGTTTTGATGTTCGCCTTTTAGTCGTGTTCTTAGGGTTTAGTTGAGTGTGTTTGAGTCGTTTTCTTTAGTTTTGTGTTTGCATTGGAGTCGTTTGTATAGGTTTTCATATTTGTTTAAGATATGTAGTCTACATAAGCTTTGGTGGTGTTTTGTAGGTTTTTGAAGCTGATTTGGAGCATTACGAGGAGTGGAGGAAAGCCAAGGAGGAGCCTGAAAGGAATGGCGGCGCAAAGAGGTGAAAGGAATGAAGGATGAGCATGTACGAGCCCTATGAGAAGTCTGGAGGCACTTTAACGACCCAAAAGAGTCGATTAGAGGAAAAATCGAAAGGAAAACAACTAATAAAAACCATTTAACGAGGTGTCAATCGAGTTGAGGAGGGTCTTTACCGAGGCTTTTGGGGTCGTTAACGATGGTTTAAATGAGAAGAGGGATCGAAGGAAATTGCCAGAAAACCTACAGACCCTAACGGGGGTCGGTACCGATGGTCTATGTGTCGGTAGCGAACAAGCTGAGTCGGCGTGCATTTACTGATAATATCCCGTGTGTTTTGTTTTTAGATAGTTTCATTTGGAGATATATCTTGGTAGATTTTATTTCCTTAGGAGGTGTGTTAGCCTTTAGTATAAAACCCTAGTCTTAGCTATAGTTTTCTTATCTTGCAAGTTTGGAGAAGTTTGGAGTTTTCTTAGCACGTTTGAGGATTGTTTGGGGAAGAACGGTTGTTTTGGAACGTGTAAGCTTTCTTTTAATTCAATTTAGTTATTTGTAATAACCATGTGTAAGTAGTTTTCTTCTTTTCTAAGGTTGGGGTTAGCCTAACATTGGTTGTGTGTGCTTGCCTATGATCATGATATGAATGTTTTTATCCTTAATCTATCTTTGTGCTTAAATCCTTGATCTAAGGAAATTCTCCTTTTACAATTTGAATCGAAAGAGACAATTGTGAATTGGAATAGTTGATTTTGAAACAAAAGTTGATTAATCCTAATTAAAGTGTTAAAAAAGTTGGAGGCTTGATTTTGATGGTTCCAAACGTCTGTCACGTGGAGGACCTCGAGTTTGTGAGCAGAGTCACCAACGTCACTTAGGTCGCCGACGTGAGTTGTAGGAAAATTTCAGAGATCTTGAAGACGCATGTGATCTTTGAAGTTTGGATAGTATAATCTTGTTTTAGGAAAGATCTTCCTTGGGTAAGATAGCTAGCCGAGTATTGCCTTTTCTCTAAGCCATATATTATTGTATCTTGTTTTATGCTTAGGATAAGATTGTAAAGATAAAGAACATATTATCTTTCTGTTGAGAGGGATTTACTTGACAACAAATAAATTTATAGTCAAGGCCCCATCTGTATAGCGAAGTCAAGATCGTCCACAAAAAGCAAGGTTGTGTCTAATTACTAAACTAAAAAGCAAAAGAAAAGGGAAAACAGAAGAAAAACAAGGCAAACAAATGCACTAAAGAGGCTCGGTACCGACCTTGTCAGGGTCAATAATGGGGTGCAAATGAAGATGAAAAACTAAGTAAACAATGAAACAAACAGGAAATCTGCAGCTCGGTACCGACCTAAGGAGCTCGGTAACGAGGTAATTGAGAATTAAGATTCGCCTCACAAGCAAGAGAAAAATCTAGGATAAGGGTCCACCACAACATAATCATGCAAATTCAAACAATATGAATCACAAAAAATCATGCCCTTATAATAAAGTTATCAACTTTCGTTGATAAACAAGAAAATTAATCAACTTTTATAAATCAACTCACTCTATCTACTTATTTTGATCTAAAGCTTTGAGCTTTCGTTATCAAACTTTATCACTATTCAAGTTCATAACTTTCTCTTTCAATCAAGTCACAACCATTAATTACTTCAACTTTCATCAAAGTATAAACACAAACAAGTTGAAAATACATAACAAGCATTCAAATCATGCTATCATATCATCATTCATGCACAACTATATTGGGTTTCTAACCCCAACCCTAGAATACGAGACTACTCACTCATGGTTGAAGTAAAACAATCAAAGTATTTGAGAGAGAACATAACTTGAATTAAACAACTGAATCTTACTTGAATTTAAACACAAACTTGTCTTATAACACAACTTAGAACACAAGAAAACTCCAACAATTCTCTTCCTTGCGCTCCAAGAAACAAACTTGTCTTTCAAAATCTCTAAAACTTGCGTGGAAAATAAAACCTCGGGAGAGAGAGAGCCTCCAACTTGTCTAAACAAGGGTATTTATACTAAAACTTATATCTAAAAAGCTTCCTTACCGATAAAAACTACTAAAGATAAAAGATCTCGGAATAAAAACATTAATTGTACTAAGTCGGTCATGTCCTACCGACACGGGACCTCGGTATCGATCCCGTCAGGGTTTGTAGGACACTATAAATTACACTTAAGAGTCTCGGTACCGACTCCTAGAGGGTCGGTATCGAGCTTGGCCTTTACCTTGTCTCTTGTTATTCTTCACTCTTCACTTGGACTTTGTTGGGGTTTCTTCCATAGCCTTCTTCTCTTCTTCCTCTTAGCATGCTCCTCTCTTTCAACGTCCTCGAATGCTCCAAGTACGCCTCAAAACCTACACAAAAACCCAAAACTAGAGTAGTTTCCATACTTTCACAAAATATGCAAACTATACTAAAAAGGCACACAACTCACACAAAAACATATCTAAACAAGACTAAAAAACCTAGAAAAACACATTAAAAACAAGCTAAAAACACGGACATCAAAATACCCCATACATAAGCTTGCTTGTCCTCAAGCACTCACCAAACATAAATCAAAACCATCAACACATCCATCAAGTAATAACCCTTATCAAAAAGCAACCTTAGTACAAGTGAAATTTAGACAAGTGAATTAAACGTCATTACACATATATAAGCAACTAATAAGCTCAAGCAATCACAATCCAACCTCACAAGGAATATGTGTTTCACTCAACTCTCATGTGTTTAGGCTTTTAATAACAAGTCTCAACTCTATCCTATATGCATGATCTCATAGATATTGTTACTTATATTACCATTCTCTCTACCAAAGATGTCAAAACAAGCGGAATTATCAAGAGATCGAACTTTGGCTCAATGAAAAACTTCATAGAAGCTTCCATTCGACTAGGCTGTAATGGGGCTTGGTAATAAGAATAGGGCGTGCAGTTATTTTAGTTTGTCGTGGTAAAAATCCGGGAATCAAGACTCCTAAACTCTCCAACACAAATCATCAAAACTCTCAAAACAACATACCAAACTCACTCATCATTATGCCACTTACATCTTTTCCATCAACCCAAATTCCCAACTAAATCTCATGAAACATATAAAAGATTTCTTGGCTTTTCTTCGTTATTTTTCTCGCACTTATTCACTTTTCCTTCTAAATTTCTAAATTTTCCATGATTTTACTCTGAATTTTTCTACTGGGAGGAGGTCGATACCGACCTTACTGGGGTCGATAACGAGTCTACAATTTCTCTTCTTCCTTCTTTCCTTGCTTTTTCTAACTTTTTGCATTCTTTTGCAAGCCAAAAATCCTTTTTACATCTTTTGAATCATCAATGAAACTCCTATAACACACATTCCTCTTTTTGTACCAATACATCACACTCTACAAAACAAGTCCCAACCCAACTAAGTCCTAATCCCCGAATGGGGTCAAGCTTTCATTTGGGTACGAACAATTTTGTGGAGCTGAAAAATAGGCTTAAAGGCTCAAAACATGGCTTTGAAAAGAAAGGAGAATGCAAAGGTAGATAGGGAAATAATATGGATAATGAAAATAAGTTCTCCATCCTCTAATTCCACAAGTAATGAACTAATATGTCATACATGGTTCAAGAAATAAATAAGCATATCAATATCAAGAGATAATATGCGATAGGAGAGTAAAATCACACAACAAAAAGTAGAGGGATTCTTGGTACCGACATGGGAGGGGTTCGTTACCGACCTTCCTATGTGTTCTCTAGTTTCCTCCATTTTTTATTTTCAGTTGTTGCCCACTTTTACCTGTAGTACTTAGCAAAGAAATTATGTTCCGACTATCTTAAACCTATTCTAAAAACAAGTCAAAAGAAAGCTCACAAAAAGATCTAAGAAATAAAAACTAAAAGCGGGTCGCCTCTCGTAAGCGCTATTTTTAACGCCGTTAGCTCGACGAACTTACCTTTGCCAAGCATATAGATATAGGTTTATAACATGTTTTATTCCCTTTTTTATGCATTTTTAGCTAGAGTTTTGCTTTAAGTCGTAATTTAGTTTTGTTTCGGTTTTAGTTCGGAATCTACGCGTTTGTGTGCTTTATTACAGGTTGGAAGGTGAAGCATGGTGGATGTGAAGCTAAGGGCCGGAGCTAGGAAATAGTGGAGTGCATTTGATGTGAAGAAACAAAAGGAAAAGCACGGATCAAGAATGAAGCACAAGCCAACGCTTAAGTCACAAACCGCGCTGAGGCGATAGAGTTTCTGCGGCCGGGGCACGGGGAGGACCGGGTGGAGAGCGACCACGCTCCTGGTGGACTTGACCTCGCTTCGGCGAATTGATTTGACGCTGACTTCGGGCCTCTGTGTTATCTTTGGGCCGACTTTATTTGTATTTTTGGATGTTTTTGGATATCATATAAATACTCTTCTAGGGTTTCTATGCTAACTCTATACTTTGTTTCTACGTTATTTTCAATTTTAGAGAAGTTTGGGAGAAAAAACCCTAGTTTGCAATATTGAAGAGAAATCGAACTCTTGTAAGTTTAATTCTTCTTTAATGTCATATTCTAGCTAATTTTCACATGTCCAACTACTTAGTTGAAATTTTATGCATGATTGTTTTCAAGATTTGAATTATTTCTGTTTTCTTTGACTAGATTGAATTTCTCCATGCTTAATTGTTTAGATTCGCTTTAGGATTATAATAGCTTGATCACCTATTCTATTTCTAGGTTGAATTACAACTAGAGTAACTAAATAGACGGTGGAATTTGGTTATTCATGGATGAACCTTTTGATTAAACTTATAAACGGTGGAATAAGATTAATCAAAGGAGGAGAATTTAATCACAAAACTTCATGGATAGATGGTGGAATTCCTGAATTATGTTTCTATTGAATGTTTTGAACTAATTTGCATGATCAATTTGACATAGAAGGTTTTCTATGTTAATTGGTTAAAAGGTTATTAAAGACGGTGTATATTAATAACCACTTTGAGCTTGAATTTCATGAATTCACAATAGATTAGTCAAGGGAAATTGAATTAAGAATAATCAAGGATCAAAACTCATGTATGCAATGGATAAGAAACTAGTTGGACGCTTTTCCTCTATTTCAATCTCTAATTATTTTATTTTCTTTGTTTTATTTACTTAGATTGATAGCATGAAATCATAAGAATCCCCTTTTCACTTAGTAATATCATTTAAATATAAGTAATATGAGTCCTTGTGGGTTCGACCATTGCTTCCACTACACCTAGGTTCAGAAATTAGGATATTTCTTTGACAGTGCTTTTACAGCGACATAAAAATGCTCGTCACTTCTCTCCGGCTTTGTAGGGATCAACAGAAACCCCATACTTCGCCGAAATAGCATCAAAGCCCCTTTCTAAGAGATGTGGTCCTTTATCTTTAATCAATATGTTTGGAAGTCCTACATAAGGGTTAGAAAAATCCGAAAACCAAGGGGGTTTTGACTCTTTCCCAGTATGAATTGTAGGACAGGATATAGAACAAGGATATAAGAAAGGATCATGACCGGAATTAATTGGTTTAGAGTAAGAAGACTCACCGGGATTGATCAAATAGGGGGTTGTTACCAAGGTAGATGTGGTCGTTAATGACCCTGCTGGGTTTGTCAAAGCTTCGGTAACGTGCATGTCAAACTCGTTTACGGTGATGGGCTCGATACTGACCCATGGTGGGTCAGTAGGCCTCCCGGTATGCGTCTTGTTCGTGGATATTCCTGTATTTGCTCTCAGAGATAGGTTGTTACCGATTTATGGTGGGTCATAGGCCCTTCGGTACTGCATTTCGCAACCTCGTTCACGGTAGGATTGAAGCGAAACTCGACCTCCTCTTCCCCAATATCGAATGTGAGGAGTCCTTTACCAACATCTACTTGTGCCCCAACGGTGGCTAAGAATGGCCTTCCAAGAATGATTGGCACCACAAGGTCTTTTGGCATCTGCATAAATATGAAGTCGTTTGGGACAAAGAATTTGCCAACTTGAACAGGGAAATCTTCAACGACTCCAGTGGCCTTGACACAGGATCTATTTGCCATGTAGAGATTCATATTGACAGGTTTCAGCGGTCCCATATTGGACTTGGACCAAATAGAGAGAGGTCGGAGACTAGCACTGGCACCTAGATCGCATAATGCTTTAAAGCGGTAATCTCCAAAACCGATAGTAATAGCAAACATACCTGGGTCGCCTAGCTTCTTTGAGAGCTCTAAGGATCGGTCCTCATCTGTCAACTCAGATATGGATCTCTTACTGCTCAATATTTCTTTCAAAAAAATTGTGTAAGCCGACATTTGCTTTAGGGCCTCAACGAATGGTATGGAAATATTTAAGCCCTGAAGAACCTTTATAAAATGCATGAACTTCCCTTCTGTAGAGTCCTTAGTATTCTTAGATGGGAAGGAAAGAGTCTTTGCCGGACTCGGAACCAAGACGGGCTCGAGTCGTGGCATTACCAAATTGACAAGGGGGTCGCGGTCGGTGCTGGGGAAGGGTCGGTACCGACCTTTGGAGAGTCGTTATCGACCTTGTTACTAAGAGAAGGGGTCATTTTTGAAGAGTTAACTGGGCTGGTATGGTCATTATCGACCCTGGGTGGGTCAGTAACAATGTCAACTGGGGCGTCGTCTTCACCATTTTGCTTGTTTTCCTTGGTCTAAGCACGATCCGTCAACTTCTATCTACTCCTAAGGTGCATTACTACAATTGAGGTCAAGGAATCTGTGTAACTAGTTGTCCTAATTGGGAATTAACACTCTTCTTCCATATCTCTAGCTCTCCCAACGGTTTCATCTGATTGTTTGGGTCAGCACGGACTCCACCAATCTTGTTGTTAACGTCGTTTATTCCTTCATGAAGTCCTTGTACCCAAGATGGCGGCTCTTGATAGCCTGGAGGCCTATAAGGGGCGCGCTTTCTCTCTTGTGGTTGAGGTGCATGGCCTTGACCTATGTAGTAACTTCCCCAAGCGGGATGGTTGTAGTTCCTATCATAGTTATTAGGTGGGTTTCTGTGTTGACCTCTCATGTAATTAGCATAAACATAAGTCTCTACGGCTCTAACTTTCTCAATGTTAGTGCAAGTAGAAGTACTATGGGCTTGAAAGCCACATTTTTGACAAGGTTGAGAGATTTTAAGGAAACTTACTTGTTTCTTAAGTCGATTAAACTCATCCTGCATGAATTGGACTTTCACATCCGGATCAATATCCGTGTTTGGATTGAAGAGCCTCCATTGAGGTTGGGGCGTCTATTGTGTTCCATACATGCATGGCATCATAATTGGTGAGTTTGTCAAGCAACGCCCATGCTTCATCGGGATCCATCTCAATAAAACTGCAATCGGTGTGGAAGTTGATGCAGTCCTTAGTTGCAACATTGATCCCTTGGAAGAAGATCTCCTAGAGCACATAAGGTGGTTGCCCATGGGTGGGGAACATCAAAGCAACTCCTTGAATATCTCCCAAGTCTCCAAAAACGTCTCATAAGGTAGCTGGTGGTAGGAGGTGATACGTTTCCTTAACTCCGTAGTTTTGGCAGGTGGAAAGAACTTTGTCATGAATAAGTCATTCAAAGCCCTCCCAGATCTAACCGACCTAGGCATGATTTTTATAAGACTTTATCCCAATTCAAGTTATGAACTTGAATAGGGACAAAGTTTGAGAACGAAAGTTGAATACTTTGGATCAAAATAAGTAGATAGAGTGAATTGATTTGTGAAAGTTGATTGATTTTCTTGTTTATTCAACGAAAGTTGATAACTTTAAGTTAAAAGCATGATTGTTATGATTCATATTGTTTGAAATTGCATGATTATGTTGTGGTGGACCCTTATCCTAGATATTTCTCTCACTTGTGAGTCGAGTTTTAAAACCCAGGTACCTCGTTATCGAACTCGTATAGGTCAGCAACGACCTGCAGTTTTGTTGATTGTGCCATTGTTCACTTAGTTTTTCGCCTTAAGTTGCACCCCTTTATCGACCCTCCCAGGGTCGGTATCGACCATCTTCAGTGCATTTGTTTGCCCGTTTTGCTTCCGTTTTCTTTTTCCTTGTGTTTTATTTTAGTGATTAGACACAACCTCACTTCCCGTGGACGATCCTGACTTCGCTATATACAGAGGGGTCTTGACTATAAATTTATTTCTTGTCAAGTAAATCCCTCTCACCAAATCAACGGCGTTGCCTGGGAAGCGACAACACTGTGTTTAGTTGCTTTGTGGATTTAGGACTAGCCCTGCCCCGTTTTTGTTTCCAATAAGTTTGCTTTTGTTTGTTTTCTCAACTTATGCAAGCAGGAAGATGTAGACTTGGATTCGAACACCTCGCATACTATTCTGAACATGAACGTTCTTTCCATCGCAGGAGAAGAGAGAACTAAGAAATGGCAACAACTGAAGAGATGGTTGAACAAATGGATGCTCTTCGCATGCAGATGGAAGCATTGCAAGCTGATGGAGACGTTGCAGCTGCTGAGGCGGAACATGAACGGGAAACCTCTACCCATTTACAAGAGTAGTTGAATGTTATCCCAAGGAATGCCAAGCAATATATGCACCTAGAATTGAGTGTGCCAAAATCAACAATTGTTCTCCCAGAGATAGAGAAAGTCTTTGAGATCTAATCTCGATTTATATCCTTGATTAAGAGGGCTCATTTTGAAGGGAAACCCACTGAGCGCCCAATGGAGCATATTAGAAATTTCACTGATTTATGTGACACTATTGCTGCTGACGGTGTCTCTTTAGAATATGTTCAATTGAAAGCTTTGAAGTGGTCCCTTACAATAAAGGCCTTGAGCTGGTTAGAGAGCCTACCTCCAAGGTCGGTTAGGTCGTGGAGGGCTTTGCATGACTTATTTATGACAGTTCTTCCCACCCGCTAAAACTACGGAGTTAAGGAAGCGCAACACCTCCATTCAACAGTTGCCTAATGCACTACACCATTCTGCAGATTTAGCGACCATATTTTAGCGACCAAAAAATATGGTCGCTAATTAGCGACCATATGGACGCCAATGATCGCAAATCTGGACGTCAAAACGGGGGAAAAATTAAAACCAAATTAGCGACCACATGGTCACTACATAGGGCGTCCACGTGATCGTTGGGCCTTTATAGTCGCAATAAGTGCACGGAGAAATTTCCCGCCAGCATGCAGCGACCACATGGTCGCTGAATGTAGCAACCATATGGTCGTGACATTTGGAACCTATATCCGCGACCATATGGTCGCTATATTCAGCGACCATGTGGTCTCCAAAGCGTTAGCGACCACGTTGTCGCAACATATAGCGACCAGTTGGTCGCTGACTTGGATCAAATGTTTTGGCGTGCCACATCAATTTTTGCGGGTAATATCCCGCGTTTTTGCAACCACTTGGTCGCTAAAAACAATAATTGATAAAATTGCCGCCATTTTAGCATATATACCTAGGTTGTAAAAACGACACTCTCATTGCGCTTCAACACAACTTCACTCTCATTCCTCTCTCTTCCAAAATATTCACAAAAGAAAGGAACAATCAACCACAACTCTGAATTGATTCTGGGAAGAAATTCCGTCAATTTTTATCGACAACCTCACTAAAGGTATGTATTTAAATCTTATTCCTAATATTTCATTCCGTCATTTTATTGTTTGACAAATATTGTCGGTAGAAAGCATTGGTTTATATATTTATAAGAGATTGTGTTACAAATTTAACCACATATAGCATATAGCAATTGGTTATGTTGTAAATGTCTGTTTTGATATACTGAATGTGGCGACCATATGGTCGCGAAGTACATATCAGCGGTCGCAGAATTCATGATAATATGCACTGAATTAATTTAATTATACTCTTATATTGAAATGCAGGAAGGAAAAAATGCGTGAGTGGATGTATGTGCGTAATATAGATAGTTTTTTGAACAACGAGTTTTTAGCTGGCGTAGAGCAATTTCTCAAATTATGCAAATGTATGCCGTCCTATAACCCATCCGAATTAAGGTGTCCGTGTCACAGGTGCAAGAATAAGAAACTGAAATTTGTAGATGATGTGCATTATCACCTTGTTAAGGAAGGTTGTGTTCCGAACTATTACCATTGGGTTTCGCACGGGGAGAGAGATGAAAGGTTCGCTGCATTGTTGGCCGATTCTAGATAGCATGAAGGTTGTAGCTGTTTTCATCCAGCACCACCATAAAATGATGGGAATGATAATCGAATGGAACAGATGGTGTATGATGGTTTTAATTATGCCCAAAGTGATTACAATGATGAGGATCCTGTGCAGAATGCGAATATAAGGCATGAGAAAGGGGAGAAATATTATAATGAAGCGCACAATCCCGATGCACAGCGTTTGTACGACATGTTGTCGGCCGTAAATAGGACTTTGTGGCCTGGATGTGATCTGACACAATTGGAGGCTGCGACTGAGCGACTGAGCCTAAAGTCTAAGCTAAGGATGACGGAGCGCTGATATGACATGATCTCGGATTTTTGTGTACGCGTTTCTCACCGGAGACGACATTACCAGCCATGTTTTATGACACGAAAAAACTGGTTGAGGGTCTCGATCTTCCTTACGAGATGATTGGTTGTTGTCCAAACTCTTGCATGATATATTGGGGTTCAGATGCAGAATATGCGGCATAGAAGATATGTGACTATCCTATATGGAAGCAAGGCAACACAAAGCTCATTCCCTATTCTTGTATGTTTTACTTGCCAATAACTCCACGGTTGCAGAGGTTGTACGCATTTGCGGTGACTGCCGAACACATGAGATGGCATGTAGAGCAGGTACAAGATGGGGTGATGACACATCCTTCAGATGCAAAGGCATGGAGGCACTTCAATGCTGTGTGGCTAGATTTTGCATAAGAAACACGAAATGTGAGACTAGGCTTGTGCACAGACGGTTTTAATCCGTTCAGGGCGTCCGGGAACTAATACTCATGTTGTCCTGTGATTCTGACACCCTACAACCTTCCGCCGTCGATGTGTATGCGAGAAGAGGTTATGTTTTAACGATATTGTACTTTGAACGAAGAGCCCGAAGCAGTAGTTGGATGTCTACTTGCAGTCGTTGATAGCCTAGCTGAAGGATCTATGGCTTAATGAGATGTGCACATACGATTCTTGGAGGAAGCAGAATTTTTTGTTGCGTGCAGTTGTAATATGGACTATTAGTGACTTCCCCGCATATTCGATGTTGTCAGGTATGTTGTTAATTTTACATATGCTAATCAATTTGAAACTATTATATTTAATTAATAATAATGCATATATATGATTTGTGAAATTTAATTAATGTGTGATATATGTTTGTGTAGGCTGGAGCACTTTCTTCACCATTCTCAATGTTCCGGGGAAGTCGAAAGACAAGTGGTCGGCCAGAAAGGATATAAAGGAATTGTGTAAGCGTCCGGAGTTGGAACCTGATGAGGAGGACAATAGGTACCCAAAGGCTTGCTATGCACTAGATCGTAATGAAAAACAAGTGTTGCTAGATTGGTTGAGATCCGTAAAATTCCCGGATGGCTACGTGTCCAACTTGAGCCGCTGCATTGACTTGCACAAGCATAGACTCTTTGGGATGAAGAGCCATGATTGTGATGTGTTCATGCAAAGGTTGATGCTTGTTGTTTTTCGTCCATTTCTTGATGACAATGTCTGGGAGCCCATTGCTCAACTAAGTGTGTTCTTTAGGGACCTGACATGTTACGAGCTGAAGCCTGAGGTGGTTATGCATTGCACAAGGAAATACCAATAATTTTGTGCAAGTTGGAGCGCATCTTTCCCCCTGCGTTATTTGATTCAATGGAGCACTTGCCTATTCATCTACAATGGGAAGCTTCACTTTGTGGCTTGTCAATTATAGATGGATGTATCCAAAAGAAAGGTACCAACCCTTTTCCAGCACCGACTGATTCCCTTGTCGATTCGGTAACGCCACGACTCGAGCCCGTGTTGGTTCCGAGTCTGGTAAAGACTCTTCCCTTACCATCTAAGAAGTCTAAGGAATCTACATAAGGGAATTTCAGGCGTTTTGAAAAGGTTCTTCAAGGCTTCAATATTTCCATACCATTCGCTGAGGCCCTAAGCGAAATGTCAGTTTATAAAAAATTCTTGAAAGAAATATTGAGCGGGAAGAGGTCTATATCCGAGCTGACAGATGAAATCCGATCCTTAGAGCTCCCCGAGAAGCTAGACGACTCAGGTAAGTTCGCCATCACCTAGGTGCTAGTGCGAGTCCGCTACCGCTCTCTATTTGGTCCAAGACCAATATGGGACCACTGGAACCTGTCAATAGGAATCTCTACATGGCAAATGGATCCTGCGTAAAGTAAATTGGAGTCGTTGAGGATGTTCCTGTTCAAGTAGGCAAATTCTTTGTCTCGAAAGATTTCATCGTAATGGAAATGCCAAAAGAACCTGTGGTGCCAATCATTCTTGAGAGGCCATTCTTAGACAACGCTGGCGCACGTGTTGATGTTAGGAAGGGACTCCTCACTTTCGATATTGGAGAAGAGAAGGTCGAGTTTTGCTTCAACCCTGTCGTAACCAAGTTCGACCTGCATGTTACTGAAGCTCCGACAAACGCAGTACGGTAGTTAAGGACCTCATATACGTAGGTAACGACCCCCTATCTGATCAATCCCGATAAGTCGTCTTAGTCTAATCCTATTAATTACGATCATGATCATTTCTTATATCCTTGTTCTATATCCCATCCTACTATTCCTACTATGAAAGAGTCGAAACCCCCTTGGTTTTCGGATTTTGCTAAACCTTATGTAGGACTTCCAAACATATTATTAATGATAGATTACCACATCTCATAGAAAGAAGCTTTGATGTTTTTTTGGATAAGTATAGGGTTTCTCATTATCCCTTCAAAGCCGGAGAGAGAAGCCACCTTAGGGCCAAGGTAAGTTCGTCGGGCTAACGACGTTAAAAATAGCGCTTACGGGAGGCAACCCGCTTTTTGTTTTATTTCTTAGATCTTTTGCTAGCTTTCTATTGATTTTTTTAGATTAGGTTTAAGATTTTTGGAATAGAATGCTTTGATAAGTGATTCGGGAACAAGGGTGAAAAATTGAGCCATATTATCGTGCCATCAAAGCTCGGTATCACTTTGTACAACCCCGTTACCGACCCATACATGGTCGGTTCCGACCCCCATTTTAGTCATTTCCCGCACGGTACCGAGGATTATGGGCCCGATTTTGGGGTTTTTACCGAGCATTACTCGGGCTACAAAGTTCACCACCCTAGTGAAGGCTCTAGCTCCAGCTCCGAAAATCTTAGATGGGTCAATATCAAATGTACGAGAGGATGACCCGATTTCAAGAATCTTATGCGGCTTGAAGGCAGGTTGATGAGCAGCACCATAGCGTGGCCGAGTCCGTTGGAGGACAGCCGAGGAGCGATAGGAGACAACCAACGAGCGCTGGCAGATCACTGCTGAGTTTATGCATAACTTGGAAAAGCGCTTTCCACCATTTGGATTGATTCTCTCTTTCAAAGATGTTCAAGGATGTTTCCACCGCTTCAAAGTTTATCTTGTGAGTTCGTTTTGTTTTACCTATCTCTTTTCTTTTTACCTTGCTTTGTTCTTACAGTGGGGACACTGTTAGGTTTAAGTATGGGGTAGGGAGGGAAAAGAAAATCGTTGTGTTTTCTTGTGTATTTTTATGTCTTGCTTTGATGTCTTGTGTTGGTTCAAGTTAGTTTTAGTTGTTTTATTTCCTTGTAAAAAATGAGAAAAAAATTGAAAATTGAAAAAATCACAAAAAGATTTTTAGGATTGATAGTACCCTTGTCTTGTCGTTCTATGATGGTAATTACTTGCATGGTCATGTAAATCCTTTATCATATACTTGATGGGTTAACCCGAGTCTACCATGAAAGTTGTTTTTATGTGAATTTTTAGCTTGTGATGAAATTGAGCATATATGACTTTTAATTATGAGTTAGTTGCAATCCAATAAAATTTGACCTTATGAGCATATTTTAGCCTCATCTTTTTCTTGTGTGATTTTACTCTCCTATTTGCATATTATCTCTTGATATTGATATGGTTATTTATTTCTTGAAGTCTATATGAGATATTAGTTCATTACTTGTGGAATTAGAGGATAGAGAACTTATTTTCATTAGCCTTAATATTCCCTATCCACCTTTGTATTATCCTTTCTTTTTGTAGCCAATGTTTTGAGCCTTTAAGCCTATTTTTAGTTCCACAAAATGTTTCCTAGCCAATGAAAACTTGACCCTATCCGGGGATTAGGACTTAGTTAGGTTGGGATTTGTTTTGTTGAGTGTGATGTATTGGTTTGAAAAGAGGGATGGTTGTTATAGGAGTCTCAATGATGGTTTAAAAGTTGAAAAAAGGATTTTTTTTCCTTGGAAAAGAATGCACAAATTAACAAAAGAAATAAACTGTCGGCTCGTTATCGACCCCATTAGGGTCGATATCGACCTCCTCTCCATAGAAGAATATTAGAAAATTCAGCGTAAAGTTCAGAAAAGAGGAGGAAGAAAAATGAATAAGTGCAAGAAAAGAAAAGAAGAAAAGCCAAGAATTCCTTTATATATGTTTTATGAGACTTAGTTGGGACTTTGGGTTGATAAAAAAAGAAAGAGAATGTGGTTAATGTATGAGTGAGTTTGGTAAGATGTTTTTGTGAGTTTTGGTGAGTTGTGTTGTAAATTTTGGATTCCTGATTCCCGGATGTTTAGCACCACTAACCTCATTACAACCCGTCCGAATGGAAGCTTCTATGAAGTTTTTCATTGAGCCTAAGCTCTCTTGATAATTTCGCTTGTTTTGACATCTTTGGTGGAGAGAATGGTAATATAAGTAACAATATATGTGAGTTTTTGCATATATGATTGAGTTAAGAGTTGTTACTAAAAGCCTAAACACATGAGAGTTGAGTGAAACACAAATTCCTTGTGAGGTTGGATTGTATTTCTTGTGCTTATTGGTTGTTCATAATTGTGTGATGACGTTTATGTCACTTGTCTAATTTTCACTTGTGCTGAATTTGCTTTTTGATAAGGGCTATTACTTGATAGATGCGATGATGGTTTTGATTTATGTTTAGTGATTGCTTGAGCACAAGCAAGTCTAAGTATCATATATTTTGATGTCCGTGTTTTTAGCTTTGTTTTAGAATGTTTTTTTGGGGTGTTTAGTCTTGTTTAATTGTGTTTGTGTGTGTTTTGTGTCTTTTTAGTATAATTTGCATATTTTGTGAAAAGAATGGAAACTACTTTATTTTTGTGTATTTGTGTAGGTTTTGAGTTGGATTTGGAGCATTCAAGGACATGAAAAAGAGAAAGACGAGCTAGGAGGAAGAAGAGAAGAGGCTATGGAAGAAATACCAACAAAGTCCAAGTGAAGAGTGAAGAATAAACAAGAACAAGATCAAGACCAAGCTTGATATCGACCCTCTAGGGGTCGGTACCGATGCTCTCAATTCTAAATTCTAGTGTCCTACCAACCCTGACGGGGTCAATACCGAGATCCCTGTGTCGATAGGACGTGGCCGACTTAGGGCACATAATGCTATTATTCCGAGATCTTTTATCTTGAGAAGTTTTTATCTTTAAGGAAACTTTTTAGATAGATGTTTTAGTATAAATACCCTTGTTTAGACAAGGTTTGGACATCTCTACCTCATCCTAGTTTTAGTTTGGACACGTGTTTAGGGTTTAGAAGACAAGGTTGTTGCTCCAAGGAAGAAGATTGTGCAGATTTTTTGTGTTATAAGTTGTGTTCAAAGACAAGTTTGTGTTTCAATTCAAGTAAGCTTTTAGTTTTTAAATCAATTATGTTTTCTTTCAATCTCTTTATTTGTTCTTTCTCCACCATGAGTGAGTAGTCTCTTATTCTAGGGTTGGGGTTAGAAACCCAACATAGTTGTGCATGAATGATAATATGATTGAATGAATTGAATGCCTTGCATCTATTTTTCTACTTGTTTGTTCTTATACTTGATGAAAGTTGAAGTAATTCATTTTTATGACTTGATCGAAAGAGAAAGTTATAAACTTGAATAGTGATAAAGTTTGATAACGAAAGTTGAAAACTTTGGATCAAAATAAGTAGATTGAGTGAATTGATTTATGAAAGTTGATTGATTTTCTTGTTTATTTAACGAAAGTTGATAACTTTATGTTAAAGGCATGATTTTTATGATTCATATTGTTTGAAATTGCATGATTATGTTGTGGTGTACCCTTATCCCAAATATTTCTCTTACTTGTGAATCAAGTTTTAAAACCCAGGTACCTAGTTATCGAACTCGTATAGGTCGGTAAAGACTTGCAGTTTCCTTAATTGTGCCATTGTTTACTTAGATTTTCGTCTTAATTTGCACCCCGTTATCGACCCTTGTACGGTCGGCACCGACCCTCTTCAGTGCATTTGTTTGCCTTGTTTAGCTTTCTTTTGGTTTTTCCTTGTGTTTTAGTTTAGTGATTGGACATAACCTCGCTTCCCGTGGTCGATCCTGACTTCGCTATACACAGCGGGGTCTTGACTATAAATTTATTTGTTGTCAAGTAAATACCTCTCAACACTCTTTCAATCAAGTCATAACCATGAATTACTTCAACTTTAATCAAAGTATAAACAGAAACAAGTAGAAAATAGATAAAAGGCATTTGAATCATCCTATCATATCATCATTCATGCACAACTATGTTGGGTTTCTAACCCCAACCCTAGAATAAGAGACTACTCCTCATGGTTGAAGTAAAACAAACAAAGTATTTGAGAGAAAACATAACTTGAATGAAACAACTGAATCTTACATTAATTTAAACACAAACTTGTCTTAGAACACAACTTAGAACACAAGAAAACTCTAACAATTCTCTTCCTTGCACTCCATGCAACAACCTTGTCTTTCAAAATCTCTAAAACTTGCGTGGAAAATAAAACCTCGGGAGAGAGAGAGCCTCCAACTTGTCTCAACAAGGGTATTTATACTAAAACATCTATCTAAAAAGTTTTTTTAAGGATAAAAACTACTAAAGATAAAAGATCTTGGAATAAAAACATTAATTGCACTTAGTCGGTCTCGTCCTACCGACACGGGGATCTCGGTATCAACCCCGTCAGGGTCGGTAGGACAATGGAAATTACACTTAAGAGCCTCGGTACTGACTCCTATAGGGTCGATATCGAGCTTGGTCTTGACCTTGTCTCGTGTTATTCTTCACTCTTCACTTGGACTTTGTTGGGGTTTCTTCCATAGCCTTCTTCTCTTCTTCCTCATAGCATGCTCGTCTCTTTCAACGTCCTCGAATGCTCCAAGTACGCCTCAAAAACTACACAAAAACACAAAACTAGAGTAGTTTCCATACTTTTCACAAAATAGGCAAACTATACTAAAAAACACACAACTCACACAAAAACATATCTAAACAAGACAAAATAACCTAGAAAAACACACTAAAACAAAGCTAAAAACACGGACATCACTTGCCATAACCGAATTGGAAGATAATATTCTCTCTTATCAGACCTAGTTTTTGTGTATTTAATCTAATCATTTAGGTTAGAAGACACACGAACTAATACTCCATTTTGTGAAAGAATAATGAAAAAGATAGTTTGAGAGTTCGAGAGACGTATGCTTGTTAGATTAGTTGAGGGTTGTCTTTACTCGGTTCACAACGAGTTCTAGAGTACTTAGGAAGTAGGTCTAGATCAAGGGTTTTCTTGTAAACTATTCAAAAGATCAATAAAGCGAGCTATAACATTTTATTTTTCCAAGCGAGAACATTGAAGGGAGTTGCTTTCACACTTGATTAATAGAGTTCATTGATCAAGTGTTTCCACTATAAAAAAATCAGTGTGTGCAAGTAAATCTTTCATATAATTTATTTCCGCTGCATTTACTTAAGAGGTCGATGACTTAATTGAGGTCGGCGACCTAGGCGTACTAACGATCCTACAATAGGTATCAGTGCTTGGCTCTAGATCTGTTTTAGTACTTCTTATCTACAGGATAAATGACTTCAACAAACACGGCCATCACTGATTCATTTTGGAAGCAACCAATGCTCAAGGCTGGTGAGTATTATTGGTGGGTCAAGAAAATGGAGACCCGAATATGCTCACTCGATGGACAAGTCTGGAAGGTCATCGAGATGGGTCCAGAAACCTTTCTTACTACTGATGGCAAGGCTGAGAAAAAGAAGGACTATAGTGATGCTGACTTCAAGAAGCTAGAGAAGAATGCTCGTGCTACGAAGGTTCTCCACAATGCCTTAACCCCCGGAGATTTAAAGAAGATTGTTCAATACAATACGGCTAAGGAAATCTGGGATGCTCTCAAAAGGCTCCATCAGGGAAATAATGATGTTAAGAAGGATCGCATCATTGCACTAGAAAGGGAGTATGAAGGAATAAGTCAAGAAAAGAATGAATCCTTGAGTGACTATCACTCTAGATTTCAGGCTATGGTTAGTCAACTTGAGTCTCTAGGTGAGAAACTTCCTTAGTGGAAGCAGGATAGCAAGTTGATTCAAGGGCTTAACTCAAAATGGAACGAGGCTGCTACTACATTGCTAACCAACAATGAGACCAAGTCACTTAGCTTGGAAGACGTCATCGTAAAGTTGACTATCTATGGAGGAATCAAGCAAAGGAGAGACGATCCCTATGAAACTGAAAAGGTCAAAAACATTGCCTTGAAGGTAGAAAGAGCTTTCGATCTTTCTCAATGTGATGATGATTAAGTTGATGGTGATGATGAGGTTGCACTCGTTAAAAGAGCCATGAAGAGGCTTTGGAATCGCAACAACAAAGTTTCATCTAAAGGGACGGAACCTGTCAAAGACATGAAGGATGTTATTCATTATCATTGTTCAAAAAAGGACACTTCGCAAGAAATTGTGTCAAGAGGAAGTCTGAAGGTGACAAGTCTGCTATGTTGGCCACCTGGGAGGACTTCGATGCTGAATATGACACAAGTCAACAAGGAGAAGTGTGTCTCATGGCTATAGATGCTCCAAAAGAGGTACAAAGTTCTGAACTTTCGTCTATTTTGTCCAATAAAACCAAAGAACAATTGCATGCTATCATTGAGAAGTTGGAAACTCAGGTTACCGAACTCAGTGAGAAACTTGATGAAAAAGAAGACACCATCTCTAACTTAATGGATGACAATAAAGGTTGGTCTCTTAAATGTGCTAAGTTAGAGAAGAAATCTTTAGTTTTAGAGTCTCTTGCATGTAAAACTTGTGATAATCTTAAAACGGAAGTGGATGACTTGGAAACGAAAGTAACAAACCTTGAAGGAGAAAATCACATGCTAAAACTCGGTAATGCTAAGTTGGTTAATGACCTTGAAAAATAAAAAGCAAGTAATGAGTCCAAAAAGAAAAAGTGGATAGAAGAGTTTGTTGCTAAGAAAGTTGCTGAGGATTTTGCTAAAACTTTTGTGACATCAAGACCTGGACTTGGATATACCTATGTGCCCAAGGGTTTGAAAACTCAGTGTCCTCCTAAGCCTAAAGGTAACACACTTGTGTGTAGTAACAGAGCAAGTTGTTCCACTTCAAAGGTGGGGACCAAAGCAAAGGTAAGAGACCTTGGTATTTAGGCCAGAAAGCACATAAGATATTGAAGAAACAAGTTGAGAACTTAAAACCCTCACAAATTGATTTTCAAGCTCGTATTAACAACAAACCAGTCTATCCTGGATATGGCAAATATGTTGGTCTTAAGTCTCATTAAACTTGTTGGTATTTTGGAAAAGAAGGTCATTTTCAACATGAGTGCAGGAAAAAGAAAAGAGATAGCAAATCCTATGGACTTTGGGATGCTCTTGAACGTGAGCCAACGATAGATCTTGAGAGAGTCTATAATGAAAGATGTTCTGAAAATCATCACGTTGCCCAATCTAGAAGAGTTGTTAAGCAACTTTTGGTTCATAAAAATTGACTTTACCCTGCAGAATAAAGTGCGAGAAAGCGGTCCCTGGCTCTTCGATAGTGCATGTTCAACTCATATGACGGGAAGCTTTGAGTCATTCGTGTCACTGTATCAACAAGAAGGTAGCAACATCACCTTCGGTAATAACAGTAAGGTATATGCTGTTGAAGTCAAATTTTAATCAAAGGCACATCAATCAAGATTTAGTGTGTATATATGTATATGTATTTTTTTTTTGTTCTAGGAATATTGTTTTGTATATGTGAAGCTTGTTGTATTTTTATCAACAATTTTGTATACTTGTGAAAATGGGTTGTAAGATAGTTTATTTAAATTGTGCATTTTGTTTATTTAAGATGTGCAATTTGTTTAAAATGTTGATGCATATAGTTTTGCAATGGGTTATTATTATATTATATATTTGAAATTAAAAATATAAAGGTGGATCATAATATTATGATTTTTAATAATACGTAATAATATAGCCACAAATTTTGACACAACATTGGTCGTGCAATCTATTTTGCCAATTCGTAGCCAAATTTCATGCTAAAGGCCACAACTTTATCCACCAAATCTATTCATGGCAAAATTTGAGACTAAATGGCCACGACACGTGGTTGATGAACAAGACTTATCTCTCCCGAATTTAGCCAGAAAAATACTTCGACGCTAACTTTTTGATAAAATAGACTCAAACTTAGCCACAAAGTGTCTCTGGTTGTACCATGTATTTAGAAGAACATGATTTTCGTACCCAATATTGTGGTTATATAGGCACGACTCAAAAGTTTGTGGGTAGTGTTCCTAACCCTTATTACAAACACAAATGACAGTTTACTCTACAACCTACCCAAGCATGTCATGTTAGGGAGTTTCTATGAGCTTAGTTTTATGTTTCTTTATATAAACAGATACTTATCTACATGATTGACAAATCCACATAAGTTATTTCCCCTGGTTCTCTTTGGCACCCTGTGCAAAAGCCCAAATAACCAGGTGTATTCTTTTTTTAATGGATGTTGGTTACTTGAGCAAGGTTAGTGACTCTGTATCACGTGGGGAATGTTGTTTGTTTGAAAACTTTGTTGGTTAAGTGGTTGACTTAGAAGAGGTTGAGAACGTCAATTTCAGAGTAAGACAAGGATCATATTTCTCCAACGGTATCTTTTCAAATTTTTGGAAATTTTTTTGCAAAAGGAAAGTACCTTTTCAGTTGCATTGATTGAAGATCTTGAGAAGATCTAGTTTCTATCCAATCAACTACAGTTCAAGAACAAATAAGGAGAAGGCTTTAGTTCAAAGGTATGATCTCTCTCTCTTGCACTATTTTCACTCTCTTGCTCTCTTCGTTCTCTATGCAACCCTTCTGTCTCAAAAAGCTCAAACCTTTTCATCAATGTCTTCAAACCCTAACCCCTCATTCCTCATTCGTGGAACCGATTACTTAGTTCATAAAGAGTTTTTGAACCCATTTGATATTATAATGGATGGAATTTTACCTCCAACTAACGTAATTGAGGTAACTAATAACAACTTATGATTAATAATAATAATAATATAGTTTGACTTATGCTAATCTTGTTTGTTGTATACAGGTTGATATTCAAGCAGATGACAATGATATTGGCATTGAACAAGATGTACAGTCATATTTAATGGAAAAAATGCTTATACAATTTCTTATATGTACATATACATGATTTCAATGTTACTTATACATTTTATTCTGTTTTTTTAATACAAGTTGATCTCCATGGACATGACAATGAGATTGCCATTCCAAAAAAAATTATTGGCAGTGAACAAGAGGTAGAAAAAGGTTTGGACCAAACATACAACAAAAATCATGAGGTCTTTTAAAGGGATGTAATGGGGCCAAGGTAAAGAGAATTTGGAAGGGGTTATTTTTTGGCTTGTGGTGCTAAATCCGAGATAAAGAACTAATCCTAAACCCAATTTTTTACACTTCACTTATCATAACGCTTCCAAACTTCCTTCACCAACTCCAGTTACACATCAAAGCTCTTTGTTTCTTACTTCTTCTTTTTCACTTTTGCCTCTTTTTTAACTCTTTTCATTTTCATTCATGAAGATTACTAACATTTAAACTCAATTTTTTCTTTTCTTTGCAACATACTTTTCACCTTCATTTTTTAACTTTACACAATAGAGTTGTATTTCCTCTTTTTCACCTTTTTTCCATCAACTTCCCCCATACTTACACCAAAACTCACACAAAACAGAAACATAACCTAAAGTCCTAAATCACGGATGGGTCAAGCTTATTAGGCTAGGGATTATTATATTGTGGAGCTAATAATAGGCTTTAAAGCTCAAAGAAATGGGGTGTCAAAAACATGGATCTTGTAAGGTAGGAAGGGAAATAATAGGCTATAAAGAAACATTGCCTCAATCATTTTAATGTCATGCATTCAATCATATAAAGCAGTCTTGAAAAAGAGTCTAAACGCAAGTTCTAGAGCTAGAAAATCAAGGTGATACACTCAAGAATATAGATAACAAATATAATCATGAAAGGCCAAAAATCTCACAAGGCAAATTGTGTCTATAACTTCAGAATGAATCTAAAACTCGAGCTATTTATGCATGCTCAGTCCAATAGTCAAGGTAAATAATCAACGATCATGCTCATATCATTGAAATTTCAACATATCATGCAAATCATGGGTTAGGACTCATACTTAGAATAGAAACAGAAGAGGTATCAAACAATGCGGAAATAAGAACCTAAATGCAATATTTTCGTATTTTTATCAAATTTTTCTGATTTTGTTTTCATTTTTCAAGATTTTCATCAATGCATGCAAAAATTTTAAATACGCCCTAAACTAATGCATCTACATGCAATGCAAACAAGTAATTCCCTTTCCCCATGCTTAAAACATACTTTGTCCCCAAAGTATAGTGAAAAATAAAGGTAAGAGAAAAACTCACAGAGATCTAACTATCCGGGTACTGTTGATAATCCGACGATGGTGGTGAAGGCTTATCCGGATTGTCAATCTTCAGACCTGGGACATCTAAACACACACACAAAAACTACCTAAAAAGCAAAAGATTAATTGAAAAAGAAATCTACTCTAAACATTGGGTTGCCTCCCAAGAAGCTCTTGTTTAACCTCATTAGCTTGACATGTAGCATGAGTTGACAAGATTAGACATTGTCAATGCCCTTAACAACCGGAGAAACCCATGTGCACACATCTCATAAAAGTTTAAGTAACACAATGATAAATTGCAATTGAATAATACACCATTCAAAAACTGTTTCAACTTATCAAAAGTATGAACACTATTTTCATGAGAAGGTATATAATGAAACAAATTTAGCTCAAGAGGTGGATACTCAAAATACATACTATATGGATCAAAGCACTCATCAACATTACCACTCTTAACAAAGATGAACTCCAAGTAATCTCTAGATTTCACTTTAGTCTCTACACATGGTTCTACCTAAAGGATACATGGAGCGTTGACAGCCTCAATGGTGTGATCTTTCTTATTTTTTTTCTTCATGATCCTCTATGTCATCATCAAAGAAGTTATCATTGGCAAAGAAACAATCCTCCTCCTTCAAAGCAATAGTTTCCTCAAATTGAATTACTTGAGTAGACTCAGTCTTAACATCAGAATCATCTTTATAGCCCGACTCAAGTCTAGTGGATTCCTCCTCAACTTTCATTTGATAGCCCATGGAGCAAAAGAAATCCCAACATTCCTCAAATTGCATATCCAACAATCTTTTATTGCTCCTACACCAGGCTAAACTAAAAGTCCTAGGATTCATACCCTCAAATATGTATTGACATAACTCCCTCTTAGAGTAATGAAAACCCAAAATCCAATGTTCGTACACATAGTCTTGGAATCTATAAAAGTATTTATGGAAGTGTTCATCATGCAATTGCCTACACTCAAAGATAGCCATGAATCAGTAGCACATTTGTTATGAACCGTAAGATAAATTTACAACATCAAAAATGGCACACAAATAAACACACAAATAACAACGAGTACGTTCTCGGCAATGACGCCAAATTTGATGAAGTATTTTCGGTGGTCGTTATACCTATCAAAGAACTTAACCAAACTTAGTAGAATGGTAAGTAAGGGTCGATCCCACTAAGACTCGTGTAATTGTGATATTACTTAGGTGCCAAGTAACTAATATGGGGGGTTTTGTGAATGATTTCCTAATCTAATATGCAAAATTGAAAAGTAAATTTGAATGCAAAGTTGATTTGTTAATATATGAGAGAAATATGTTCAACTAGTTAAATCCATCATAGATATGCTTATTGATCATTGATTCTCTTGATTCTCAATTCACTTGAATAATCTATTGTGGATTATACTCCTACTAAGGATTATGACCTAAACTTCATATCTGGTTGAAAGAACTAACAATCTAAACAAACCTAATCATTTAATAACCTAAAACAACGTCTAGATTCAATTAAATGACAGTTTTACGAGTCATGTTATCAATAGAAACAAACACTTAGAGCAAATAGACATCTAAGTTATTTGCGAATTTATTCCCTTGTACAATTGAATAGCCCGAACGGGTCCAAACAATTATAGATGCTACTTTATCTAATCAACCCCGAACGGGCATTAATCTGATTAGTTGGAAATTAACCTAGAAATTCTATTAGGTGATCAAGCTAACAAAACCCTAGAATAATTCTGATTCAATTAAGCACATGGAATAAAACTTATTTGAGTTGTTGAGAATCAACCAAACCCGACAAAAATATGCAATCTATGATTTCAATAACTAGTCAAACACAAAAGGTTTAGCAATGCATAATTAAATTGAGAAAAACTTACAATAGTTCAAAGTTTGCTCCTTGAAAGAGAGAAAACCCTAGCCTCCAAAATTATGATCTAAGTTATGAAAGAGAAACTAAAAACAAGTTTTAAATACCCTACAAGATATCCAAAGATCAGATTATCCAGAAATACAATAAAACACATCGGAAATCATTATACCAAGGCCCAACTCGAAGCCCAAATATTCAGCCCAAACATCTCCGTCGAAAAGCATACGTCGCAGTCATTCCTTAGGGTGGCGCGGTCGTGTCCTCTATCTTTGTTGCCCACGACCCCTTTATATGAGTCGTGTCTTCCTCTTGACTTGGTTCCTTTCGGTTATGCTCTTGATATCTTCAATTGAATCTCTTCAATCTTCATTCATGCACTCTAACTCACCACCATAGCTAGCCCGAATCACACATTGGTTTGTTCTAATACCTAAAAACCTACAAAACACAGCAAATAAGCGCAATCTATCAGAAAATAATAAATCCTAAAAACTACGCTAAACCTATGCAAAACAAACATAAAACATGCATCTAAATTATACATATATGCAAGCTATCATTCGGGTGAGTCGGGTTCGGGTTTTTCTTATTTTAGGTGAGTCAGATTTCGAGTTTTGCCGGATTTTGAGTTAATCGGATATCGGGTGAGCTGGGTTTTAATTAATGTTGATTTTTGTAGTTTAAGTACTCTGGGATCTAAATATCTAATGTATTATTTAAATTAAAAAACATAATTACAATAAATATTCACTATTATTAGTATTTTAAATAATATGTAATTTTTGGATGATTTTGGGTAGAATAACTTCAATTTTTGGATGTTTTCAGGTTGGGTAGTTTCGGATTTTCGGATGACTTCGAGTCGGGTAGCATCAGATATCGACTTGCATCGGGCTAGTCCATTCATTATAATTGGTTTCGGGTTAATCTTAGGTTCATGTTTTTTCGAATTCCGGCCAAATCAGGTCGAGTCAAACAAGTTTTGGGTAAATAATTTTTTATTCTTTTCGAGTGTCAGGTTGGGTTCCGAGTCGGATGAGTCAGGTGGATTTCTTAGGTCTGGTCAAGTTTTGACAATGCTATATATGTGGTGTATTTCAAGAATCCATATACAATTGTAAAAATTTGTTTCTTACCATTCTGTTGAATTTACAATACGATTTAGACACATTTGTTTTCTCCTAAAGTAAAATTTTTATTTTCAACTCTTTGTGAATTTGTTGAAAGACAATTTGGCATAGTTGTGAATTTATGATTTTTTTTTGTTTTGAGGGATGCCTAATTCATGATGTTATTTCCCTACGATTCAAATCTTATTATGGCATGCCCAACGAGAGTAAAATTGAAAGATTATGGGGGAGCTCACCCCAATTAAACGATATAATATGAAATTTTTGAGTGGATCGATACAATTCAGATTAAATATCGATCTCCAACTTTTGGGCTCAAGAGACCTGCTACCTCTTGTCAATAGTTGTGCAGGTGCCATGTGGCTTATAATCAACGGTCGGGATTTTTTCCTGGAGTTAATTATAGATAAATTAGAAATTAATATTGGGCTTATTTCAATTATAAAAAATCAAATAAAAATATATACCAAAATTCATTAAAAAAAATATCTGCCTATAAAGAGCAATTTTATATATACTTAAAATATTTTAGAATTAAATTAAGTTTTTGGGATGTTTTCGGATAAAAAACAAATATTTATTGAACTAATTTTGCACATATTTGAAACATTTTAAAATTTAATTTGTATTTTGGGTTGTTTTAGGATAAGAAGATACATATTTATATAATTTTTTACATTACCTATTGTTTTAGCCTTAACAAATTAACTAGTTGATGTACCCGTGTCGTGCACGGGATCTTTAATAGTAAAATCTGTTTTATACACATATATAGATATTAAGGGATTGATAATCTTATTGTAAATAAGTATATCAAAGCTAAGAAGTGAAGTAACGAAATACAATAACCAATAAGAAAATATGTTTGAAATAACTATAAAACTAAAATAAGAAAAAATATGTTTGAAATAATGTTTGAGAAACAAACTTCATATTGTAATATTGCAATGATTTGCATTGGATTTGCAAATAACTCAGTTTTCCTCTGCTTGCTTCATACTTTTTTGGAACGGGAAGTTGAAAATTGATCTTCGATAAGTTTGTCTCCATTATCATTATCTAGGATGAGCTTTTATTTGAACACTTAGAAGGAGTAAGTGGTTCATTTGACGATACATTGTAGTGTATTTCAGGCTCATATGCAGTTTTTGGCATAGTTAAGATGAAGAAAAATAGGATATATGAATTTGACTTTAGTTATAGTATATTGATATTAATTAATAAGAAAATATTTCATAATTTGTACTATAAAAAATTAACTGTTAAAATTGTCATTTAATAAAATTATTAAACAAATACAGTTATTTTTAGGTAAATAATGATATATATATAATAAAAGAATGGGTGTATATTTATAATTGTGTGTAGAGAAATAAATAATCTACTATATAAAAAAGCTATAAGGTTTGGAGCCACCACATTGTGCCACGTCCACTTTGTCCACGTGTCGTATTGTCATTAATCCATGTAAGGTAATTGACACGTCACTAAATTTTTGCCACGTCTTATGCTACGTGACTCGGCTAAAGTCGTTGTTGCCAAGATCAAAAATAAATTACCCTAAACTACAAACCAAGTATAGTATGCAAGTAAGGGATCGTACCCAAGAAAATCGGTTTTCTGAACAATCAGCAAGGAAGAAAACAAGGGTTTTGGGAGTTTAAGCAAACTAGCAAATTTGAATATCAAATCAATTAAGGAAAAGCAGAGTTCATTTAATCAATTCCACCTTTTTAATCATTCGATCATCAATTCATCCACTTTTCTATTAATTCCCAAGTTAATTCCAATCCTTATAAAAGATTTCCGCTTGTCCACGGTCCAAGCGAAATTATGATATGAACAAGAACGCTTAATTCAAATCATGCAAAGTATTAAGGATAGAAGGATATCAAATCATGCAATCAAGCTACGAGTCTCATGCATAAAATAACAATCAAACACTCTTTCTCAATTCTAGTCCACGGTCCTAGAAAAGAGTTGTTTCAAGGATAAATAAGATTGCACAGACAACAATCAAACTTAATCCAAACAATAGATCTAAGTCAATCAAACAAGTTAATCAGGCTTATCAAATCAAACATAGATCATATAAATAAAAACAAGAGTTTTGATATTAACCAGGGATAGAAAAGTTACCAGAATCTCACGAATTACATAAAAAGGCTTCCTTGATCAAACAAACTCCAAGGAAATTGATTCTCCATAATAAAACTGAAATAAATCCTATAAAATAAAGTATTCTCTGATAAGTTCAACTAAAACACGAAACTAAACTTAAATAGTAGAAAAACAACCGAAACCTAAAGATATAAAAATAGATAAATAAGATAAAATATATCGAGTCGGCGCTGGAACACTACGACCCGCAAGCGCGGATACGAACCGCGAGCGCGGCTCCATTCTTCACTCCTCGGCCGCGGAAACTCGCCCAACTGCGAGCGCGGTTCCGACCCACGGGCGCGGGTCCTGCGACAGCATTCTGGTGTCAACTTCGAAGGTGGTTTTGACCCACTTAGAGTTAGAATTTGAACTCGCCGTAAAAACATGAACTGTAGCTCTTCGAGTTAGCTTTCCAATGATACCAAATTCAGCTTCATCCCATCACCGTAGCTCTCGAACGATGCGTCACAAGAAAGTGACATCAAAACAACTCCAAATCAACACTTGTCTTCAAAACTCCTGCCTCCCTGGTCCAACCCCTTAGTTCTCGGATGCAACAACTGCCCGTACTCCATCGTACTAATAAGATCCCCTTTATTCATTCAATTTGGCCCCCTATTTTCTTCTTGTTCCTCGTTGTGCCAAAGAAGCAAACGCACCAGATAAGAATGACGAGTTGTATAGAAAGTGCAAAATGTAATAAGGAATTTTTTATGGCACCAAAAGGAATAAGGAATTTTTTATGACACCAAAAGGAAAAGTCGCAGCACCAAAAAGAATTTCCCTTTATTAAATTTCCAAGGGCACCTTGTCATTCAGTTTCAATGAACATATTCATTTCAATTTCTACCACTACAGTACTTCTCATACTTCTATATTTCCATCTCTATCCAATCCCACCTTGTCATTCAGTTTCAATGAACATATTCATTTCAATTTCAACCACTACAGTACTTCTCATACTTCTATATTTCCATCTGTATCCCCCCTCGTTTCTTCTTCTACATATTTCCTATATGGAGATTAGAAATTCTGTAAGCAAGTTTTCATGTCACCAGTCGGCCCAATCACCAAGCTCTATATTCTGCTTGGCTGAAATGTCGGTTATAGAGTTAAAGGCACAAACAAATTTAGTTAGAATGTACCAAAATTGATACAGGGGCTAACCAAAATTGATATAGGGGTCAAATCTGTCTCAAAAGCACGGTATAAAAGTGGATGCGCCCCATAAAGTTTGGGGCGAAGTGTTTTGAATTTCAAATGTAGTAGAAATTGTACATGGATAGGCGTAAATTTGCACCAACCAAACAAAATATAGCCAAACCATTGGGTTCTCGCTCAACCATCCAATAGCAACATGACATTTCTACAATACTTGATTGATAGTTGTGTTACACCAAATCTAATATACTAAATTGAGAATGGGGAGGAGTACATCCTCCAAAATAGCAAGTTGAGTTGAGGAAACAGTTTCTGAACAACAAACGTCTGCTATAAACTACGCATGAAGCACTACTACTACTACTACAAAATAGACCACAAGTAAGTGACAGAAGAGTTTCAGGTCATGGCATCCCAACATTTTTTTTACACTAATTAAAGAAAAGACAATACCGAGCCCATGAATTGATTACTTAGACATCCATCCATCCCACATCTGTTCTCCAAAAACCACAAAACTGTCAACTATTACGGCATTCTTCGTCCCTGCAACTCTGGTTTCATCATGGAAATCCAAACTGAAAATGCACATTCACATTCACAATGGGGTTTTCCGCGGCCGACCCCTCTTCTTTGGTGCTGGCGTTGTAGTGGTACCAGCCCCAGCCTGTTGAGCGGCGGAGGCGCTCCTATCAGAGAAGTTCAACACAGTTTCCCTCCTGACTCGCCGATCCTCCGCCACAGTGGCCACCGCGCCAACGGATGGAGCAGCTTTTGCAGCGTTCTCTGTGGGACCACCGGAGGAGAACATTGGCGGCATCCAGTTGGGGAATGCGCCAGGATTTGGGGCCCCCTTTTTCCCGTCGGAGCCTGCGATTGAAAACCCTAGGGGAAAGAAGCCCCAGCAGCAGTAGTACGCCTCCTTCCCCGGCACCATGGGCGGCAGAGACGGCACCGAGGCGGCGTGGAACGCCC
Source organism: Fallopia convolvulus (assembly GCA_964016875.1). Lineage (NCBI taxonomy): Eukaryota > Viridiplantae > Streptophyta > Magnoliopsida > Caryophyllales > Polygonaceae > Fallopia > Fallopia convolvulus. The sequence continues at coordinate 27,965,455 of OZ024734.1, read as the reverse complement.
TCTGGCAGCTCTGGCACCTCAGGCAACAGTCCTCGTAAACCATGGGGTACTCGTAAAGAACATAGCAATACGGGCAGGCCGTCCAGAAGTTCGAAGGCCTAGAACCACTAAGATCCGCTCCAACGCTGGCGCCCCCTGCCCTAGAGCTTCTCCGGACGGGCAATTTGTCGGAATCGGGCTGATTTTGGGCGGGTCTGGGGGTCAATTCGACCCTGGAGAAGCGGCCTAGCTCGCCATCGTAGGCTGATTTCTTCAATTTGTCGGAAAGGACGGCCCAGGCGTCGGCGACGAGGCGGAAGGCGGAGTTTGAAAGAGGATACTTGTTCTTATCAGGATGAAGGAGGAGGGCGAGGCGTCGGTAGTTGCGCTTCATGAGATCCAGATCGCTGGATCGCCGATCCACCTGGAGGATCGCGTACCAGTCCTGCTGATTGTTTCCGGTGAAGGTCACGCGCTTATCGCCGGCGATGAGGACGTCGCAGATGGCGAGGATCTGGTCGGATCCATCGAGGAGGGGCTCGGTCTCCTGGGCGAGGACGGCGAATTCGCGGGAGCCGGTGAGATCTCGTGACTCAAGGAGCTTCTCGGCGATGCCAAGTAGTCGCTCGGCCTCCGCTTGGTTGCCAGCGGCTGCAGAGGTCGCTGATGGGTTGTCCATGCTCTATGGTTCTGGGATGAGAGTGAGGCAAGGTCTGGTTTCTGAGGCAATTGTGAAAAGCGACGGGAGAGATGCTTTTACTCCACACCCAAAACTAAGCAATGGTTGACAATTTGAGCCCAACGAACCCTAACTAGTTGCAATCCGGTTTGCAGTCCGTCAAGTTACCTACTCCTATTAATTAATCGTCTCAGTCCTCTCGAACCCGAAACTACCGGACTTTTGATCTACAATTTTAGTTACACAGTCTTGCACGGTTTTTATTAATTTATTAAATTATTAAATTATTTATCACTCTTATCGTGAAAACTATAAATAAATAAGGACCCTTCGATTTGAGAAACGGATGGTTAAAATTAAAATAGATAAGGACAAAATGGTAATTTTGAAAAAAAATAAAAAAATTTATTTTCTTATTTTCGCTTGTTTTTGCCAAAAAAACGACATTTGATTTTTTACGTTACGTTCACATATTTTATGCATATGTTCACACTATTATAAGACGAGTTTGGTTCAAATAAGACAACTACATATCCTATAAAATAAGGAGCGATTAGAACCCTTGGATCTCCTTGAACCCTTGGTGCACAGGGTCGGTAGACTCTTGCTGAACTTCCCCAATAAAATCATGATGCACAGCTCGGTACCGACCCTCACAGGTCGGTATCGAGCTCTCTGCTTTTGGGTATTTGTACACTTTTCACAGCTTCTCTTGGACTTCATCGGGATCTTCAACACATATCCTTCTTCTCTTTTCCTTTATGCACTCCACCATCAACCACTCGACTTCATCTTGCTCGAAAATGATCCCTTCTGCTCCAAAAACCTACAAAAAGACACAAAACGGAGTAGCTTCCATACTTTTCACAAAATATGTAAACTTATCCAAAAACACACAATACTAACACTAAAACTTACTAAAACTAAACTAAAAAAATCTAAGAAAAATAACTAAAACTATACTAAAAACACGAACATCAATATTCCCCGCTGATTTGTTTGTGCTTGATATGGATCATGATGTGCATGCTGCACCCATTCTGTTAGGTGGACCTTTCATGAAAACTACTAGAACAAAAATTGATGTGTAATGGTGTCCTAACCATGAAATTTGATGGGGAAATTTTTGAATATAACATGGATAGTACTATGAAATACCCCTAAGAGGATCACTCTTTGTGCTCTATTGATGTAACTGATCCTATTGTGCAAGATGTTTTTTATACTACTTGTGTAGATGAGTTACAATATGTTCTAGAGCATGACATTGATCTTACATGCTTGGATTATGAATTGCCTGAGAGATATCATGAAATCCTTGTTGATTTGAGTGCTTGTTGTGAATTCCCTGCTTATGCTTTGGCCATTGGGCCCATACCACTAACTCTTCCTAGCGAGAAGTTGCTTCCTCTGTAGTGCAGGCACCTGAAGTTGAGCTTAAACAACTCCCTGAATATTTGAATATGCTTTCCTTGGAGAGGGTGACACTTTGCCTGTCATTCTTTCTAACAAACTCTCCAAGGAACAAGAAGATAAATTGGTGCAGGTACTAAAAGAGCACAAGACAGTCCTAGGTTAGACCATTGTTGACATTACAGGGATTACTCCCTCTACATGTATGCATAGGATCCTCCTACAAGATGGTTCCAAGCCATCCAAACAACCACATAGAAGACTCAACCTACCTATGATGGAGGTAGTCAAGAAGGAGGTGCCGAAGCTCCTACAAGCAGGTATGATCTACCCCATCTCTGATAGTCAGTGGGTTAGTCCGACCCAAGTTGTGCCCAAGAAAGGTGGTATTGCAGTGGTAGAAAATATGCATGGGGAATTAGTCCCCACAAGAGTCCAGACTGGTTGGAGAGTCTATATTGATTACCGTAAGCTGAACACGGTAACTAGAAAAGATCACTTTTGATGCGTCCCTCGATTGGGATGCTTCAGATCGATCGTTGGCTTGAGTAGTGGGTCTCAATTTGGCGTAGCGGAAGGCTGATTTTGATTGTGAATTGGCACGAACAAAAAATGAAAAACGAGAACTCGAGAGCAATTGCGATTGTTTGAGAGATTGAGGGGCGGCGCAAGCACAAGGATAAAATAAGGAGTAAACCTCGACTTTATTAAACCCTAATATGCGCTATCTAAAAACATAGGCCTAATCTCTCTTATATATAGAGGCGGCTGAAGAAAACCAAACAAAACCCTAATATGGTGGCGACGCGCCTAGGGCAAGCGTGCAAGCTTAAGGCCCAAGGACGCGGTCCAAAAGTGGTCGGCGTAAGGCCCATAATTATCCTTCTAAATGTATAAAACTAACAATAGTAATGTTCCATAATAGAAAGTATGCATAAAAGTACTAAAAACAGATAGGTCGTCCGTGACCGTGCCGGGAGTGTCACGACAAGGCTGTCGCGATGCTGGCAAGGTTGGGACTCGGCGCTGGCGAGGTCGCTGGCACGACGTGGGACGCTGGTGACGGCGCTAGCGAGGTCTCGTGGACTTGAGGTTCGCCGATGCTTCCGAGAACCTCAAGTTGAGACTCGATCCCGAGGTCCGATGTGAGAACCTCGAATGTCGCTCCGAGGTCTTGGTGAAGGTTGGTGGCGACCTCGGCTTGCGATCCGATGCTCGAGGATGGTGCGCCTTGGCAAGGTTGATCCGAGAGCTCATAGCGAGGTTCCTCGGCGCCGATGGTGGTGATGGTGCCGAGCGAGGTAGCGGTGTAGGGCGCGCCGTGGCCTGCGGAGAGGCGCGCCACAAGAGACCTCGTTGCGTCTTGGATTGCTCGAGTCCTGGCACGAGTGATGGGGCCATCCGAGCGAAGTGTGAATGCGTCGTCCTCATGGCTAGCATCCATGACGGGGGTCGCATCACCCTCCCCCACTTGGTTGGGAAACGTCCCCGTTTCCTCATAAGCGGGTGCAACATAAGGGGAGAGCTCAGCGACATTGAAAGTGGACTGCACCGAATGCTTGCCTTCGAGGTCGAGTTTGTAGGCGTTGTCCCCGATGCGCTCTAAGATTCAAAAGGGTCCATCGCCTCGCTGGTGAAGCTTCATCTTCCTTGAATCCGGAAACATGTCCTTCCGAAGATGGAGCCACACGAGGTCCCCGGGGTTGAACACTAAGCGTTTCCGACCCTTGTTGTGTTGTGCCTCATACTGAGCGGCTCTGCGCTCCAATTGAACTCTAGTCCGCTCCTGTAGCTTGTGGATTGCTTCGGCACGGTTGGAGGCGTCGATATGCTCGCCGTTCTTCGAAGTCCGAGGGGTAAGATCCATCGGAGAGTGAGGGTTGAGGCCGTAGACAATCTCGAACGGCGTCATCCGGGTAGCCGAGTGTTTAGACCTGTTGTATGCAAACTCAACAAATGGTATTAGATCCTCCCACCGGCGTGGGTTATTTTTGAGCACCGTCCGAAGAAGGGTGCCCAGGGTCCGATTGGTCACCTCAGTTTGACCATCGGTTTGGGGATGATAAGAAGTAGAAAAGAGCAATTGTGTGCCTAGCTTTCCCCAAAGCGTTCTCCAGAAATGGCTACAAAATTTCGTGTCTCGATCACTAACAATAGTGCGAGGCACGCCATGTAATTTCACGACATGCTCATAGAACAAGTTTGCAATTTCAGTCGCATTGTTTTTCCCTTTGCATGGAACGAAGTGGGCCATTTTGGAGAAACGGTCCACAATCACGAAGATCGAATCTTTACCGCGCCTAGACATCGGAAGGCCCGTGATAAAATCCATGGAGAGATCTTCCCACAGAGTATTCGGAATAGGCAACGGAGTGTAAAGGCCATGAGGTTGGAACCTCGATTTAGCAGTTTGGCACGGCACACAACCCCGACAATACTTGTGAACGTCTGACGCCATGTGTGGCCAAAAGAAGTGTTCACGAAGTGCTGCTAGGGTTTTGGCTATGCCAAAGTGGCCCCGACCATCATGAGCTTCTTTGAGCAATAGATGCCTCACAGACGATGCCGGAATGCAAAGCTTCTCGGCTCGGTAGAGATATCCATTGTCCAAAAAGAACGTCTCATGGATTCGACTTTGCTCAAGGTTCTCCATGATCGGTTTAAAATATGGATCATGCAAATACAACTCCTTAATCAAGGAGAACCCTAGCAAATTGGCCTGAAGTTGAGTTAAAAGCACATACCTGCGTGACAGAGCGTCTGCCACGATATTTTCTTTTCCTTTCTTGTGGGCGATAATATACAGAAAAGTTTCCATAAATTCCACCCACCGAGCATGGCGCCTGTTTAGAGTCGTTTGACTTCGAAGATAAGCAAGGGCCGCATGGTCCGTGTGAATAACGAACTCACTAGGCCAAAGATAGTGCTGCCATGTCTTAAGAACCCGAATAAGTGCGTACAACTCCTTGTCCTACGTCGGGTAATTGAGAGTTTCCCCGTTAATTTTTCACTGAAGTACGCAATAGGGCGTCTCTCTTGAAGGAGTACGCCGCCTACGCCATAGTCGGAGGCGTCGCACTCGATCTCAAAGCGCTTAGTGAAGTCTGGCAATTGCAAGACCAGAGCGCTACATAAAGCGTCCTTTAAGGCATGAAAGGTGGCCTCATGAATCGGCATCCACTTGATTGTGGTTTCCTTCTTGGTCAGATTGTGGAGTGGCCCGGCGATGGAACTAAAGTCCTTGACGAATCGCCTATAGAACCCTGCGAGCCCTAAGAAGGATCGAACCATCGTCGGGGTTGTAGGGGTGGGCCACTCTCGGATGGAGCGGATCTTGTCGTCATCCACTTTCAGCCCATCCTTGGACACGACGAACCCAAGAAAATTCGTCGTGTCCGTGCAAAACGAACACTTGTCCAAGTTTACAAACAAAGAATGTTCGCGAAGGCATTCTAACACCAACCTAAGGTGCCTCGCGTGAGAATCTAAGTCCTTAGAAAAAACCAAAATATCGTCAAAATAGACGACAACAAAACGTCCTAAAAATTTACGAAAAACAAAGTTCATAAGCCGCATAAAAGTACTAGGGGCATTTGTCAAGCCAAAAGGCATGACAAGCCATTCGTACAAACCATGCTTGGTTTTAAATGCGTTCTTCCACTCGTCGCCTTCATGCATCGGATTTGGTGGTAGCCGCTCCGGAGATCGATCTTGGAGAACAAGGCGGCGCCGTGGAGCTCATCTAGCATGTCATCGAACCGCAGAATGGGATGTCTGTACTTCACCGTGATCTGATTTATGGCTCGGCAGTTGAAGCCCATACGCCACGAACCATCTTTCTTCGGCACGAGGATCACCGGCACCGCGCAAGGACTCAAGGACTCGCGGACGAATCCCTTGTCCAACAAGTCTTGAACTTGGCGTTGAAGCTCCTCGGTTTCCCTTCGTGAAGTCCTATAAGCTGCTCGATTTGGAAGGGAGGCGCCTGGCACGAGGTCGATCTTGTGCTCGATCCGTCGGATCGGCGGCAAGCCCTTCGGAAGCTCATCCGGCATGATATCTTCAAACTCCTTCAAAATAGACACAATAGAAGAGTGGAGTGACGAATTCTCAGATTTATTAATGGACAGAAGGGGAACAAGAATGAAACAAGAAAGAATCCCCTGAATGGACTTCTCGATGTCCCGACGCCTGGCTAAGAGAAGACGATCCTGGCATGTGCCTAGCAAGGGTGGCTCGGCGTTGGTACTCGTCCGATCAGTTTCTGGGGCGATTTTTGGATATGTTGTAGCCCCTGGAATTTGAGGAAGATTGCCCTGGAAACGCCGTGAAACTCGTCCCGTAGCTCCTGGAATCCGAGAATTCGTGCAGCGACGGCTTGTTGCGCGACGCTAGGAGTAGTGCTCGGCGGTCCCTTGCTCAAATTGGTCTCCCCTGGGCGTTTTTTGTTCAGTTCTGTTGGAAACTCAATTTTAAGGGGTTTGGAGCTTGGAACGCCGAGTGAAGCATCAGAAATCTATTTGAGGCCCTTTTTGTCAAAATCTGCGGCGTTCGGCGCGTTGCCGAGGCCTCTCGACGCAAACTGTCGGCCCTCCTCCAGTTGTTGTCGGCGTTTTGCATCTTGATCATCATGGGACCTGTTTTTGGGTGGATTGGCACCAGGAACGCCTATAGAATCTGCATTCTTGCCCTCGGACGCCGCTGGCGTCTTGTTTGGCGCGCCGGTGCCGCTGTCGCTAGCCTTTTGTCTTTGCCTTTCGGCTTCATCCTGTAGAGCTTCACTAGGCGACATAGGTAAGAGAGTCATGCGCTTCCCATGGTAATTGAACATGTAAGTGTTCAAATACCCGTCGTGAAGCACGCGGCGATCGTATTGCCATGGACGCCCCAACAAGAGGTGCGTGGCGTCCATTGGCGTTACGTCACATAAAATTGAATCCGAGTATTGACCAATAGAAAAGTTGAAGATTACCTGTTTGTCGACCCAATCTCCTCCATCATTTGATATCCATTGAAGCTTGAATGGTCGAGGATGTGGCGTGGTCGGCAATTTGAAGTGATCGACAACCTTCTTTGAAAGGAAATTTGCACAACTCCCGGAATCAATTATGACACTCAGCGAGACATTGTTGACCAAACATCGGGTGTGAAAAAGTTGCTCGCGTTGATCCGTGCGTGGTGCTTCGCGGACGCTTAGAGCAAGCCGAGTAACCAAGCCAAGTTTGGCCACGCCGAGGGCATCAGATGGATTGCACTCGATCTCGGCGGCGTCGATCTCATGCGGCTCAACTTCTTCATCTTCCTCGCTGTCATATGGCTCTCCTTGAGTGGTGAACAAAACCTTCTTGTTGTTGGGACAGTTCCGTTGCATATGGCCACGTCTCCCGCACTTGTAGCAAGCCATGTCACGGGCTCGATCGGAGCTCGGCTCAGTGGTGCGCGGCGCGGCTGGTGGTTTGGCAGGCGAGGCTTCGGCCTTTGCTTTGGAACCTGTCGAAGGACTTGGCAAAGAAGGAGCAAACCGATTAGTAGATAAACCGGATTGACTAGAGTTAGACACATACCTTGAATTGGACCATCCCGACTTGGTGCGCATCTCTTATTTGTGGATTTGCATGGCGGTGTGCACCAAGTTGCTGATGTCCTTAATGCGAAGGATCTCCAACCTATCTTGAATGGATTGTCTCAAACCCGAGAGGAACCTTGTCTTCATTACGGATGGTGACACGCTCATCCCCGCTTTGAAGAACATGTCTTCAAGCTTGGCAAAGTATTCCTCTGGCGTCATTGTTCCTTGCTTGATGCGCATGATTTCAATGTGCATCTTATCTTTATAATCGGCCGGAATGTATCTCTTCTTCAAGATGTAGACGAGTTGATGCCACTCGCGGATTAGGGGCTTGCCTTTTCGAATCCTTTTGGATTCGAATCGGTTCCACCAAGTCCTAGCGGCACCAATGAAGTGAAGCGTGACAACCTCCACCTTCTCGTCATCTTCATAACCTAGATGTCGGAGCATGTGCTCCGTGCCCTGTAACCACTCCAAAAACGCATCAGGATCATAAGAACCGGAAAAGTTTTCGAATTTTACCTTCACATCTCGGCGTTGTTGGCGTGGATCCCGTGCATCGCGTTGATCGCGGTCGCGCCGAGGACTGGGACGCCGAGGCGAGTAAGTGCGCCTGTCGCGCCGATGCCGAGGCTGTCCTCGATGCGGATCGTCATCCCCGTCATCCGGATCGTCTCTATCGTAAGGCCTCCGTGGACGCCGAGCGTCGCGATCCCTGTCTCGGCGTTCATGCGCGCCGTGCTTGCGACCCGAGCCATAGACTCGATCGTACTCGGTGCGATGCTTGGCAAGGCGCGACGGTGGGATCCAATCCGAAGGTCGGTTGTCATGTTCTTCCGGATCCTGCACATTGGGATGCTCAAAGGAGGATTCATTAGAATAATCCGAGAACTCATCATACTCGTTTTTAAACTCCGAGAACGGACTACGAGCACTTTGATGCCCGAGGTCGTCCTCAACTCTATATGCGTCGGCGTCGTAATACTTAGCCCCGTGCTTCCGCTTTGGGGTTTCATACACATACGCTGGCGACTTGTTCTTTTTCTTTCTTTTGGGATCCCCACTCGTATGTCGACGTCTATACTCCTCAGAGTTGTACTCCTCATCAGAGTATACGTCATACACTTGTGTGTCCCGATAATCTTGCGCCATTTGATAGCGATCTGCGGTCCGGGGACCACCATCGTGCCGATCATATTGGCGACTTTCTTTGATCGACTCCATGCGTTGCATGGTGCCGAATTGTGATGAAGGCTGGGCGTGCTTCTTCCCCTTTGCGTTGGCACGAGCGACGTCCTCCGCGGACACGCCGGGCACGCCGTGGATCTCCGAAGCGAGGCCATGCGTCGGTGGCACGGTGTGTTTGGATTGTGTTTGGCTCGCGGCCAAGAGGCGTTCGAGCTCTTCAATGCGCGCCACGGCTTCGGGGTTCCAAGCCTCTCGATTCTGGGTAGGGTTTTGGCCCTCGGTGGGGTTGTTGTTTCCACCGTCTCCCGAATCCGAAATTGTACCTATAGTGACATCAGTCATCGAAGCAAGTAAGAAGTTCACAAGCAACTAAACAAGAGTTACAGTTCGCTTAAGTCAAGCCGACCCTTGTGTTCAAACCACACGTTGAAGGATTGGCAAGGCTAAAGGTCACTCAAACTCGATCAATGAATTGGATCCGAAAATTACAATGCAAGCAAGCAAGACAAAGGCAAGTTCGAAACCAAAAGCGCAAGGCAAGCGATGATATGAAAGAAAGTTGCGAGATTTATAAGCAAAAGTGAAGGATCTTGCCTTATTTTGGCTTGTGATCTTCACGATTTTTTTTTAATCCAATCGACTACGTTACCTTATTTTGGCTTTTATAGTCGAAGAACAAGTTTTTTTTCAACAAGCAAGTCGGACTAGGTTTTCTCCTCTAGAACCGATTCAAGCAAAGAGATAATCAACACGCAAGCAATCAAACGAAGCACAAGAGAAATTGGCAAAACAAGTCCTAAGTTCATGCAACTAGCAAGACAAAGCAACAACTTCACCAAAATCAATATATCGAATGTGTTAGGGTACGGTTGATTTTTTTTTTGTTTAATTACGAAGCAAAGAAAAATTTTTGGGGAACCTAGATGGAGGATATGCAAAGTGGAGGATGAATCTAGGGTTTGAATTGGTGGAAAAGACGTGTGAGAATGAACTAGAAGGGTAGAACGAGACTTACTCAAACCTTGGCTCTGATGCCAGTTGATGCGTCCCTCGATTGGGATGCTTCGGATCGATCGTTGGCTTGAGTAGTGGGTCTCAATTTGGCGTAGCGGAAGGCTGATTTTGATTGTGAATTGGCACGAACAAACAATGAAAACCGAGAACTCGAGAGCAATTGCGATTGTTTGAGAGATTGAGGGGCGGCGCAAGCACAAGGATAAAATAAGGAGTAAACCTCGACTTTATTAAACCCTAATGTGCTCTATCTAAAAAAATAGGCCTAATCTCTCTTATATAGAGAGGCGGCTGAAGAAAACCAAAGAAAACCCTAATATGGTGGCGGCGCGCCTAGGGCAAGCGTGCAAGTTTAAGGCCCAACGGCGCGGTCCAAAAGTGGTCGGCGCAAGGCCCATAATTATCCTTCTAAATGTATAAAACTAACAATAGTAATGTTCCATAATAGAAAGTATGCATAAAAGTACTAAAAACGGATAGGTCGTCCGTGACCGTGCCGGGAGTGTCACGACAAGGCTGTCGCGATACTGGCAAGGTTGGGACTCGGCGCTGGCGAGGTCACGGTGCACGTCGGGGCGCTGGCGAGGTCGCTGGCACGACGCAGGACGCTGGTGACGGCGCTAGCGAGGTCTCGAGGACTTGAGGTTCGCCGATGCTTCCGAGAACCTCAAGTTGAGACTCGATCCCGAGGTCCGATGCGAGAACCTCGAATGTCGCTCCGAGGTCTTGGCGAAGGCTGGTGGCGACCTCGGCTTGCGATCCGATGCTCGAGGATGGCGCGCCTTGGCAAGGTTGATCCGAGACCTCGTAGCGAGGTTCCTCGGCGCCGATGGTGGTGATGGTGCCGAGCGAGGTAGCGGTGTAGGGCGCGTCGTGGCCTGCGGAGAGGCGCGCCACAAGAGACCTCGTTGCGTCTTAGATTGCTCGAGTCCTAGCACGAGTGATGGGGCCATCTGAGCGAAGTGTGAATGCGTCGTCCTCATGGCTAGCATCCATGACGGGGGTCGCATCAACTTTCCCTTTCCATTCATTGATCAAATGCTTGAGCGACTTACCGGTCGTTCCTATTATTGCTTTTTAGATTGCTATTCAAGGTATTTTCAGATTGCTATCGCACCAGAGGACCAAGAGAAGACGACATTTACATGTCCGTTTGGCACTTTTTCATACCGCAAAATGCCATTTGGATCATGTAACGCACACGGGACGTTCCAAAGGTGTATGGTAAGCATCTTTTCTAAATACATTGAGAATTTTATTGAGGTTTTTTGATGCCTGTTTAAACCATCTGTCTTTAGTCCTTCAAAGATGTGTAGAAACCAATTTGGTTCTAAACTCGGAGAAGTGTCACTATATGGTTGAGCAAGGCATTGTTTTAGGTCACATAGTGTTATCCAGGGGTATTGAGGTCGATAAGGCAAAGATTGATATCATTCAGTCCTTGCCTTATCCTACTAATGTGCGTGAAGTGCGTTCTTTTCTAGGCCATGCAGGTTTCTATCGCAGGTTTATTAACGATTTTTCAAAGATCTCAGCCCCATTATGTGAATTGCTGAAGAAAGATGTGCCTTTTGAGTTCAATGAGGCATGCAAAAAGGCGTTTGATGAGCTGAAAATCCGCCTTACAAGTGCACCAATAATTCAAGCCCCGGATTGGTCTCAACTTTTTGAGATCATGTGTAATGCAAGTGACTATGTTGTTGGGGCTGTTTTAGGTCAAAAAGAAGCTAGAGCATCTCATGTTATACATTATTCTTCCATGACCTTAAATGATTCCCAAAGAAACTACTTCACCACTGAAATGGAAATGCTTGTTGTAGTGTTTGCTTTGGAGAAGTTGAGACAATATTTGTTGGGGACTAAAGTGATAGTATATTCAAACCATGCAGCACTTCGTTATTTGATGAAGAAAAAGGAGGTTAAGCCAAGACTGATTAGATCGATTCTCCTGCTGGGTGAGTTTGATATAGAGATCAGAGACAAAGGGAGCTGAGAACCTAGTGGTTGATCATCTAAGTAGGCTTGCGCGTGAAGAAAATATGCTAGGAAGCCAAGATCAGATTCAAGGGCGTTTTCTCGATGATACATTGTTCGATGTTCGAAAGGCCGAATTCGCGATAGCGGTGAAGAAGTTCCGCGCCCGCGGTAATGTAACTGAGACGGCCGAAAATAATCCGAATTTTTCGTCATCTCAGGAATCTGAACGCGCTCGTGGACCTGACTTTGATGGTGATTTCGATCCTCGATTTGAGGAGTTTATTTTTGGATTTCATTCATTCAGGCCATGGTATGCAAACATTGTTAATTATCTCATCTCAGGGGAGTTCCCAGCTAATTTTATCAAGGCTCAGAAGGACAAAGTGCGTCATGAATCCCGATTCTATGTTTGGGATGATCCGTATTTATGGAAGCACTGCACGGATCAGGTAATCCGATGCTGTGTCGCGAATTCTGAGGTACAATCTATCCTTTCTTTTTGTCATTCCTATGCATGTGGGGGTCATTTTGGGACTAATAAAACTGCTAGGAAAGTTCTAGAAGTTGGTTTTTATTGACCTCATATTTTTAGGGATGCTTATGCTTTTTGTAAATCATGGGATTGTTGTCAAATGGTGGGTAATATTTCCAGGAGACATGAGATGCCTCAATCTCGTATGATATTTTGTGAAATTTTTGATGTTTGGGGCATCGATTTCATGGGATCTTTTCCATCCTCTTATGGGAACCTATATATTTTACTTGCGCTGGACTATGTTTCCAAGTGGGTGGAAGCAAAGGCCACCAGAACTGATGATTCAAAAGAAGTTGTAGGTTTCCTTAAAGACAACATTTTCTCTAGGTTCAAGATTCCTAATGCATTAATTAGTGAAAGGAGTACTCATTTTTGCAACAAAACTATGAGTGCTTTATTGAAGAAGTACCATATCACTTAGAAGATCTCTACTGCTTATCACACTTAGACCAATGGACAAGCTGAAGTGTCTAACAGGATGATAAAAACAATTTTGGAGAAGACTGTGGCACCCAACATGAAAGACTGGAGTCTAAGGCTCAACGATGCTTTATGGGCCTACCGTACTGCTTATAAGACACCCATTGTGATGTCTCCCTTCAAATTGGTCTATGGAAAAGGTTGTCACTTGCTAGTAGAGCTTGAGCACAAAGCTTATTGGGCGGTCCAAAAATGCAATTTCCAAATTGAAGAAGATGGAGAGTTCATAAAATTACAATTGCAGGAGTTGGAAGAGTTGAGATTGGATGCATATGACAATGCTGTGAATTACAAGAACAAAACAAAAGCATGGCATGACAAGAACATCCTAAGGAATGAATTCCAAGCTGGAGACAAGGTCCTTCTTTTTCAGTCTCGTCTCACACTCTTCCCCGTGAGGCTCCGTTCTAGATGGGCTGGACCGTACACTGTTGCACAAGTTTTTCCACATGGGGTTGTGGAATTGATTGATGGGGACTTCCAAAAGGTGTTTAAAGTAAATGGTCAATGATTGAAGAAATATCATGAGGGAGTCAACCAAGAGGTGCAAGAAGAGGTGGGTCTTACTGATTCCAACCCCAAATACTGATTAAAAAGACATTTCCGTCGAGCCAACAACATTAAACAAAGGCGCTGCTCAGAGGCAATCCGAGGTAAGTTTTCTTTTTCTTTTTTTTTCTTTGGTTTTAGTTTAGTTTTTCCTTTCAATCTTGTTGGACTAACATGCAGGTACTAGGTTCGAAAGAGCAAATTTTGGGAATTTTATTTCTCGAAAAAATAAAAAACAGGTACTCAATATACAACTCTGCGATCACGAACTTTACTCACCGCGATCGCGGTACTGTTCATGTCCGATAGAATATTAAATTTTTTTTTAAGGATTTGACGGTGTTGCACCTACTTAACCGGCCGGCCCTACTACCTTCGTTCTTTCCCTTCTTTTTCTTCTACCTCCCTACTTTCACCATTTTTCTTCGTCAAGCTCTCAAAACCTCCATTAACATCTCAAACCAATTTTTCAACCTCCATAAAAATCAAATCCGAACCCACTTTCTTCATCCTTCCTTCATCCTAAACATGATGAAACCCGATATAATACGCGCTATAAACGGGATTATAAAAATACTAACTCTCGGGAATTCGAACAACCGAACGGTTTCGTACGTGGATTATTCCTCCTCCCCACCCCTCAACCGGTTGTTTTTGTGCTCTTTACGAATAAAGCCTTTAGACTTTATACCGTTTATAGCGCGATCTCACTCGAAGATCAAACACGTTGAGCTTTGACAAACGAGATAGTTCTCGACCCAGAGAGGATTTTCGACCTTTTTATGAAGTCGTGCCCTCTATTATATATAGTGATGGGGTGGTGCTTGCTTGTGTACGGTCGATGTGGGTACCAAGAATAACAAGTTCATTTGAATTCTATGCAAATACGTATGCCACAGTGGCCACTACATGCAAATCATTTTTTATCATTCTGCTTTAATAAGCCAAATGCATTTATATGCTCTTCCATGGGCCATTTCATTTGATTAAGATGGCCAAGCCCACGTGAATATGCCTTACATTGTGTACGAATTCGCATCTTCAAATAATGCCCAAACGCGTATACATAAAGCGGTATTTTAACTCTTTTTTCCATTGTGTTTATCAATTCCCCAATAATTATTTAGCGGTTATTTCGCGCACCATCAAAACACAAATCCTAAAACGAAATCCGCAAAAACCCATTCAAAAGCCCACAAAATCAGATCTAAACTCCATACAAATGTTTTCCAAATCTTTCTCAAAACCCCTCAAAAATCACTTGGTTTCTTTGGAATTAGTGTTTGGAGGGTGCGCTGGATCTATGTGAGCCACCACAATCCATTTCTTGACCACCGCGAGCGAGTTCGACACAAGTTTCAGATCCGCACACGCAGTGACTAAGTTCCACGCCCGTGGTAAAGTTGTCAGAGCCAAAAATCTATTTTTGTGAGTCCGATTTTCTCCCTTTACCATTCATTCGAAATTATGGCATATCCAATTCGTTTGAGTAGGGCAAAGAAGGATTTATGGACTGAAATTGATAGGAAGGTCATGATTTCTACTAAGTTCTTTCATGTACTGACATTGCATTCTTTGGGATTATATCAATCAATTCATCAGTTATTACAGCACGGTGGTTTGGGAGGATTGATTGATTTGCATGCTTATACATACAAGTCTCTAGTTCTTGAGAATTTGGTGACTTATAGAGAGTTTGATTATGGGAGGATTGGGTTCAGGTTGTTTGGTGGAGACTATTCATTGACTAGACAGTAGTTAGCTGAATGTTTTGGGGTAAATGGTCAGCCTACAGCTGGCTAGTTGGTAGTTGATAAGAACTTAGGTGTGATGCATTTTTGGACTGAGGTAACCCATACTCAGTATATCCTTGGGCCTGGATTATAGAATTACAGTATTTTTCACCCAGGATTGAGATTGTGTCAAGGTGATTTCCAACACCTTTTTGGGGAATGGAGAGGTAAATAAAATGGTTGCTCGGGATGTGGCAATGATGTGGTGTTTGATGAGGGACCTACATATGGTCCATGATTGGGTAGAGCTTTTCATTTATGTTGTGAGGAAGGCCCAGTCTCAGCTCGGTAAAATTGCTTTTGGGGGCTTGATCACTTTGATTGCCCTTCGATTTTTGAGCTTGGAGGTTATACAGGACCGTTACAGAGTAGCAGTAGGTGGAGGATTTTTTATTGATATATCACAGCTGAAGAGTTCTAAGTTGTTATGTGAGTCCCAAAATGGGGGCTGGATTTGGCATTGTGGTAAGCAACATGAGAAATATTTACCTAGGGAGATTGGAGCTAAGGAGACAGCTCATCATTTCTTTTTAGAGTCTGATGTGATGGAGGCGGCAGACGAGGAGGAGGAAGAAGAGGAAGAGTATGATCATCATGATGAGCCTCCTCATGGGCACCATGAAGCTAGTCCATCTGGTGTTGGAGGAGCTCTTGAGTGGTATGATGAGATGTTCTCTGCAATGGAGAACATGAGTATGAGAGTCGATGATATTTATAATCGACATGGTTTTTTATAAAGGCAGTAGGATGAGATGAGGAGGACTTTAGAGAATGTCGGGAGGAATGTTAGGGACATGTCTTTGACTATGGACCAGATGAGGGAGCGACATGAGGCATTCTATCAGCATTATTGGCCTCAGTATCCTCAGTTTTTTCCACCGCCGGGTCCACCACAGTGAGTCTTCTGTTCCCTTCCTTAACTTTATCTAATTTGTCTTTTATTTCATTGAGGGCAATGAAATATTTTAAGTATGGGGGAGGGAGTACTCATTGTATGTATTATATGTATAGTTGCATTTTGGATTCAGTATTTTAGATTCAAAAAAATGAAAAAAAACACATTAAATCTTGTGCTGAGTTGAAAACCCGAAAGGGCGGCTCAAGAAAAAATCAGGGGCCCGGACCGACATTAGGCTTGGCTAATAAGAGGCTTAAAAGAGTGAAAGTGAGTTGATGAGCACATCTATTGGAAAATGAAATGAGCGGTTAGGTGAAAACCCGAAAGAGCTCCTAAGCAGAATGAGTGAAAAAAAAGAGTGCCTAGGAACATTTCTGTTGGGTCTTGAGGATTATTGTTTAGGGTTTTTTATCTTTGCATTGATTTTGATATGATGATTTGAGTGATAGATTGTGCTAGGATCTCATAGTATGCACTTTAATTCTTTTACATGGGTTCGGGTTGTGAGCTTATTGTTGACTGCTTTTTAGTTTTAGATCATTTTCTTCCATTGCATCCTGTGGACCTTTGTTGATTTGTCCTACTTGATTTTATTTTGAGCTTACTCGAGGACGAGCAAGGTCTAAGTATTGGGGAATTTGATATGTTGTATTTCATATAGCATAACTAGGAATAGATAGTACATTTTATATATAGGTTTAGGTCTTTTTAAGCTTGTAATGACAAAATTAGGAGAAGATCGAAGAGTTAAAGAATTTCTGTCAAAAGAAGATTTGAAGACGGAATTGGAAGATCAAGACAAGAAGGCCGTGGATTTAAAGCAACAGCAGTGGAGCCAAGTAGCAGCTCCGCGATCGCGGTGGCACAAGGCCGTGGTCGCGGTCAACGTTGAGTCGGATTCCAGATTTAGCAGCTCCGTAATCGCGGGGTTTACTAACCGCGCCCGCGGTTTTCCGAATCAGCATTAACCCGAGGAGGCGATTGATCTATCTATCTATCTTATTATATTAGTTTCCTTTTATTTATTAATTCGTGTTTGTTTAGAGACTACTTAACCTGGTTTTTAGCCTTTGTTTAAACATCTTGTAGACCTAATTTCTATTATTCCAGACTTTTGTATTTTCTCTTCTATGGAGAACTAAACTCTTTGATCTTATTCAAGTTGAAGCTTTCAAGTCTATTGTGAGATTCTATCTCAAGTTTATTCCTTACAGGTTATTTCAATTCTCTTGTGCTTAATTAATATTGATTGTGTAGATTTCTACTTGTCTGGCCAACTTGTTGGAATTAATATTCTCTATTGCTAGATCTAGGTTTTCTCGTAGTAAAATCTGCTCTTTGTAGCAACTCAATGTTTTAGGACTCGTTGGACTAAAACCATTGAGAAAGAGATTTGATTGCATGCTTATTGTTTGACTCATTGGAATTCAATTGCATGTATCCTGCTTATCCTTGTTTCTACTGCTTGTATCATTATTATTCATGATCGTTTCATGTTTGTTTTTGATATTAAGTATTTACATGACCCGTTGACTTGTTTATTATATCTGATCAGGATAGGAATAACCAAAGAAAATAATTTGTTTGAATCTATGATCAATAACTTGATGATGAAAGTGGATGCTTGAATAGGATTGCTTTTTCCAATTGATAAAAACTCAACCTTTACATTGTTTAATTGGTTGCTTTGTTTATTTCAATTTCATAGGCTTAGATTAATAATAAAAAATCCTCCTTGTACTACTTAATTGAGTTGATAATAATATTTCTTGGGATACAATTGGGTACGACCCCGACTTACCAACTATACTAGTTAAGTAATTAGGGAATTATATTTTGATTTGGCACGACAACTTTCAGCCAGTCAATCGCCCTAAGTTTTTCCTAGTTTCGGGAACGAAACTAATTTAAGGGAGTACTATTGTAATTGCTGCTATTTCTATATAAAAAGAAACGGTTATTTTTTTAAGTAATTTAATTAATTCTTTAAGATAACAAGATTATTCTTTATTATGATTTTCATAATAATAATAATAAACTTGGTTAAAATTTTAACTTGATAGCAAATAAAATTTTAAATAATTAATTACAAACAATATTTTTAATTTAATTTCAGTTAACTTAAAATTTTATCTAAGAAAATGAAGGATTTGGATAAAAATGCGAGAGGTGAGACTCGAACCCTAAACCTCTTGCACTATCCGAGACCCAACACCCAACACTTTCCACTATGCTATTAAATAATGCTTGTCATTAAAGGAGAGGCTTCTAATTTATTTTCTTATGTATTTACAAAGCTCCAAAGACTAACAATGGTGGATTTTTGATTTGATGTACATTCGATCATCTCCATTCCACCTCCTTTCTCCTCCAATTCTTCTTCATTCTTCCACCTTCTCTTTCACCCAATCATCCTACAAGCACCACCACCCTTTTTATAAAAATAAAGGAATATTATAAGACCTACCTTTAAATATAAAATTTTATCGAAAATTATAAGACCTACCTTTAAAATTTATAATAAAGGAATATTATTATTTGAATTTTTTCCACATAAATTATTTATATAAATAATTTAGAATATAAAACTTTCTCTAAGAGAAAGAAAAAAGAAAGGATTGTGAAATAAATAAAATAAGGTTTTTATTAATAAGAAATGCCCTTGCATGTCAACTTATCATTACAAAAAAAAGCGAACTTAGCGACCATATTTCTGGTCGCTAAATGCAAAATATGGTCACTAAATCCATTTAGCGACCATATCGTGGTCGCTAAATGTGGTCGCTAAAACGCCAGTCGCTCACCACTTGGGGACCATATGATCGCTAAAAATAGCGACCATATGGTCGTTGAATTTTGCGATCATAAGCTATTTAGCGACGATGGTCGCCCATGATCGCCACATTGTTGGCGACCATCTTGCGACCACATCGACCAAGTGGTCACCCTTATTAGCGACCATATAGTGGCCAAAAGATGGCAACCATTCGCGACCATATGGTCGCTAAAAGCACCAAAAACGCACGACCCTAGCCTTTCTCTGGTTTCAAAACGCACAATCGTACGCCTACAAGTGAACGATCATATTGTAAATTAGAGACCACTTGGTCGGCAATGTATTTGTTTTTTAAAAAAATAATTAATATTTAATATAAATAATTAATATTTAATATTTAATAATTCATTAATTAACATATATTCATTAATTTACATAAATTTAAATAATTTACATACATAAATTCATTAATTTACATAAATTTAAATAATTTACTACACTAATCTAGTCGGCTTCGCTGGAGCTGTTTGCGTCGTTGGAGCCGTCGGGACCGGGTTGGCGGGACTCATGCAGGTCCTTTTGTCGCATCCGGTGTATCCACTCCTCGACCTCGCGCACTCTACTCTGTAGGTCATCCACGGTTTCCCTAAGCCCGACGTTTTCCTGCGGCAATGCTGCCACCCGAGGAGCTGGACGACACGACGCCATCAATCGCTCGCTCTAAAATTCGGAGGCAATGTTGCCAAGGCTGAAGACGGCACCTCTCGGCCCCACCCCCCTAGTGGTCGTTAGAAAGGCACCACACTCGTCCTGAAAGGACGGCGGGGTGCCTGATTCCGAGGACCTCTGGGTGAGGATCTCCTTGGTCCGAGCCTAACAAATAACGTAAATAATATAAATAAAAATAATAATATACGAGATTAAATATGAGGTGAAATAATTAAAACTTACAACGATTAAATCCGGGTTCGTCCCGACCCGACAATGCTCTATTGTGGGTTTGTGATTATCTTCCATGTATATTCTATGCACGCATAAGGATGGGGATGTGCCAGTTATTTCATCAAGTGAATAGCCAAGGGCTTTCGTATGGGTCCTAAGTACAGAAATCAGCTTCTCTACTTCTTCCTCATTTAATTGAAATTAATGATAACAAGGAAGGTAGAGTTAGAACCATGAGGGAGTTTGGAAGAGGCTTGAACGTTGGAGAAGGCTCAACTAGGATGAGAATACGCTCTTCATGATCTGTTTTCAAAACTTCCTCAAGGTAATCACATGCCAGAAGCTCTTTATTCTCTGCCAAAAGGGTCGTTACTGAACTGTATGGGGTCGATGATGACTCTGCATCACCTGTATGCTCCTTAGTTCCTACGTGAAGGGTCGTTACAAAGAGGGAGAGGGTCAATAACGAGTCACCTGAACTTGGTTGTGTCTTAGTTCCTGCGAAGAGCTTCGGTAACGACCTATGGAGGGTCGGTAACGAGGTTGTAGGATCTTACTCTGCCCATCTTTTGCCCGGGAATGCTTCACAAGACAGTAGCTTCTCGATTGGGTCCCCACATTCAATGTAGTCAATGTGGGTGTCTATGAGGTTAAAGCGAAACTTCATGGTGGGTGTCTATGAGGATCTTAACCTCGGCTTCATTGGTTTCTTTCATGGTGGGGTTAAAATGGAACTCCATCATCTTATCCCCAATCTCAAAAGTTAGGAGTCCTCTCCTAACATCGATTATGGCTGCAATTGTGGCGAAGAATGACCTATCGAGAATGATAGGCACCACCGGGTCTTCAAGCATCTCCATCACTATGAAATCATTCGGGACAAAGAACTTGCCCATCTCCATCACCTCATTTGATTGACATAGAATCTATCCGCCATGTATAACCTCATGTTCACAGGCTCTAGTGGTCCCATATTGGCCTTGGACCTAATTGAAAGTGGTAATATACTTGCACTGGCTCCGAAGTCACACAAAGCTTTAAATCGGTAAGCTCCAATACCAATAGTAATAGCAAACTTACTTAGGTCACCTAGTTTTTCATGAAGCTCCAAGGATCGGACTTCGTCAGTCAGCTCGGATATAGACCTCTTCCTGCTCAATATTTCTTTTAAAAAATTTGTGTAAGCCGGCATTTCGCTTAGGGCCTCAGTGAATGGAATGGAAATATTTAAGCCCTGAAGAACTTTTACAAAATGCCTAAACTTCCCTTCTATAGAGTCCATAGACTTTTTAGAGGGGAAGGGAAGACTCTTCGCCGGTCTCGGAACCAACACGGGCTCGAGAGGTTGTGTTACCGATCGACAAGAGAGTCGATCGGTGCTAGGGAAGAGTCGGTACCGACCCTTGGGGGTCGGTAACGACCACTTGACTGAGGGAGGAGTTCAGTTTAGAAGACTTACCTGGTATGGTGGGCTCGTTAACGACCCTTGTGTGATCGATACTGACTTGTTTAGGCTCGGGATCGACCCTTGTGTGGTCGTTACCGGACTGAATTGAGGCATTGTCCTTGTTACCGTGCTCCTTTTCTTTGGCCTAAACATGTTCTGGCAATGTCTTTCCGCTCCTTAGGTGTATGGTTGTTCTTTGTCCTCTAGGGTTCTCTTTGGGACGGCCTAGGAGTTGCCCTTGAGGTCTTGGAATTTTTGTAGCAAGGTTGCCAAGTTGGGAGTTCACGCTCTTTTTCCATGTCTCTAATTCTTCCAGTTGATCATGTACACCTTTCATTTGATTGTTTAGGTCGGCATGCACTCCATTTATTCCATCATGAATACCTTGTACCCAAGATGGATGTTCTTGATAGCCCGGCGGCCTATAAGGTGTGGGCCTTCACTCTTGTGGTGGAGGTGCATGGCCTTGACCTTGGTTGGAACTTCCCCAAGTGGGATAGTTTTGGGCTTGTCATAGTTGTTAGGCGGGTTTCCATATTGATCTCTCATATAATTAGCATCAGCATAGATTTCAGCGGCTCTAATCTGCTCAATATTATTGCAAGTAGTTTTACTATGGCCATTAGAGTCGCATTCTAAACAATGTTGAGAGATTTTTAGAAACTTACCTGTTTCTTCAGACGGTTGACTTCATCTTGCAAGAATTGAGTTTTGACATCGGAATCAACCTTAGTATTTGGATTGTAGAGCCTCCTTTGTGGTTGGGGGTCTGTTGTGTCCCACACATGGCATCATAGCTGGTGAGCTTGTCTAGTAATTCCCATGCCTCATCGGGATCCATCTCAATAAAACCACATGCAGTGCGCAGGTTGATGCAGTTTTTCATCTCAACATTTATCCCTTGAAAGAAGATCTCTTGGAGTACGTATTGTGGTTATCCATGGGTATGGCATTGTCTAAGCAGCTCCTTGAATCTCTCCCATGTATCCACAAAAGTCTCATTAGGCAGCTGGTGGTAAGAGGTGATGTGTTTCTTTAACTCCGTAGTTTTGGCTGGAGGAAAGATGATGTGAATCCTTCCCATCATGTTCTCACTGAGTCAAGTCGGGATGCCACCAAGGACACCGAGGACGAGAAGCAAGAGCAAGAGGAGCCAGTTAGGCGAATTACTCGTTCCATGGCGAAGATCCTGCACCGTCAAATCAAGGCAGCTCTCGCCACCGACTCGACGAGCCTCGTTACTAACCCTTAGTGTTCAGTAACGAGGTGGCGAACCTCGTTACTATGCCAGTGCCGGTTTCCCTCTTCAATTCCCTCGGTAACGAGATGTAAGCCTCGTTACCAACCTGCTTTTGAATGCCAAAGGTTGTTGGCGAATGTGAATAGACATCTTTAATGCATGTTTTAGTGCTTCGTTTTTAATGCTTTGTTTAATGCTTAGGAGTGGATCGGCCTTGGGGTTTTAAAAGGCCTTGTGTGTGTCGTTTTTAGTTACCTTTGAGTTGATAAAAACTCTCTTTTGCTGAATGCAAAGATTCATCTCTTTGAAGGTCTTGTTCTTGATCGGATTGTGAGTAATATCGATCTCTCAAGAGCACTTGGTGTGTAATATCCAAGCCCCTAGTTCTCTCAAATGTCGGTGAGTCATATTCGTCATTGAGATTCCATATCCCTTTCAATCTCCCACACAACCATTCATTTTTCCCATCTACGTCTCTTCAAACTCCCTCGGTACCGACCCTTAACTGCTCGTTACAGACCCTGTGCCGACTGCTCGAGTTGCAAGCCCATCGACCCCCTTTCAAGGTTGTCAGTTTTTGGAGTCGATCGCTCGCACCATGAATCAACCAAGGATGATCGTATCATGTGGTATCAGAGCCACGCGAGGTTTGAATCCTAAAACTCGATTGTTAAGTATATAGAAATTGGTTTGTTTTACCACGTTTTGTTAGCTCAAAAATTGATCTGTGATCGATGTTTGGTTGGCTTACCAGTCTGTTGGTGTCTTGAGTTGAAGCCAAACCACCTTTGTCCTCAAACCGGTTACAATCGTGCTTCATAAAACCCACAAATTGATAGTCAACCCTTTATATTCTATGACTTAATTCCTATCTTTTACGGGCACTTGGAACATGAAAGGTTGTGTGTAATTCACGAAAAGGCTTAAAGGATTAAGGGAACGAGAAAATTAATTAAAAAAAGAAGTAAAGTGTTTATTCGAATTTGGTGTAGTAGGAGAAGATTTGGTTAGCCATCCTCCTTCAAAGTGTCAAGACGCTAGGAGGGAGATCTTGGTATTGAACCCAACACCTCCTGGCTCAACCCTTGCGAAAAAAGTGGTTGTTCTTAGAAAAATCTAGTCACCGGTAAAACAAGAGGAGTGACCGAGAAAAAGTAAGGCAATACAAGGGCGACACCTACACCACTTGCTTCGTTAATGTTTTGTTGTTAAAAAAAATCAAGTACCTTTCCTTTACCTTTTTGTGTTACACTTCTTGGAGTGTGTCGACTTTGCTTGTAAGATTACTTGTTTGTTTATTTTCTTTCTTCACCTTTTTTACCTCGTAAGAAGACCTTAACGACCCTTCTAATAACCAATTTTTATTGCTTAAGGATCGGTTTAAGGACCCTTGCATGTGTGGGATCCATTGACACGTTTTCCTAGCTGTGTGTGTTGAGATTTGTGCTCTAGGAACACTATGGACGACCCTAACAACAAAAACAAGGGACTTGTCGAGGGAGAGGTGACTTCTTCCTCCATTACCATGGAAGATTTGTTTCGAGCCATTCAAGGGCTCAAAACATAGAACGAGGAAAGATTGCAACAACAACAACAACGGGAGATGGAAGCCTTTAAGCTTTCAATGGAAGCAAGGATGGGAGCAATGCAATTGGGAAGCCTTGGCGGAATTCAAGCAAGCTACGAAGAAGGAGCGAATTCGGGCCAAGTGACGTACGGTTCCTCGTTACCGAGTCTGAACACTTCGGTGTCGAGCCTGCATACCACGTTACCGAGTCTGCATGCCTCGGTAACGACCCTGTCGACAGCTCCAACGACTTCCTACCACACTCCCCCGAGTACCAATCGAGAAGAATCACGTATGCACTCTTTCCATTCTTTTCCTCATTCTACATATCCCACTATGCATTTTCCTTCGGGCACCGCTAACGTTACAGGTCAAGAGCAAAGAGAAGACTCCAAAGATGTCAATGACATCGAAAGATGGAAAAGCAAAGAGAAGCCTTCATGATTGATTGGGAAAGTCTACAATACTGTAAATATTTCAATGATTAAATGTGCATGTAGTAGTTGTTATCTTTATTGTAATTTGGCTTTAAAGAAACTCCATTTAAACAGTATGAAAAAGATTCTAAAGAGAAATTCGATAAAGGAATGGACTTGGCTATGGGAATGGTTGAGGGAAGGCTATTAAAGAAGATTGACTTGGTAATTTTTTTTTAAATTGTAAGTAAACAGTTTCACTGTGATCCTGTACTACTTAAAAAACTAATAAAGGTTTTTTCTCCATTTGTAGATATTGATTCCCGTCCTTCTGAAAAATGAAACTTACTTTGTAGTAAGTTTCAATTTGAAGACAGAAGGGGTGATAGAGCTTCTGCACAACTCAACAAGGAAGGAAGAAATTGAAGAGTTCTGTAAGAACAAAATTTTCAACCTGGTAAGGTTTTTCAATCATGCCAAATAGATAATGTAGTTTTGGAAATAGGAATAAGTGCATTGTAAATCAGAAAAAGTGCATCATAGAGTAGAAAAGTTTCTTCCAAATTGCATATAGAAAAGTGCATCATGAAGTAGTAAAATTGCATTTTAAACTGTGAAAAGTGCATTCATAAATATAATTATTAAATTGCAAAAAATATTCTTTTTTATAATCATGTTTAATAATTTTTTATTATATTAATTCTGTAATTTTATATCTTGCAGAAGTCCATGGTCCTCAAATATCTCAGAAAGTCAAAACTCAATGTGAAAGCTGGTCGACTTGAAGACTTTAAAGGGATAGACTTGCAGAACCTGGAATAGGATGACTCAAAGAGTGACTTGAACAGTGGAATATATACTACGCGTCATTTGGACACATATATGGGTCCACCGAGCGAGATAGATGCTAGTTGGGAGGGGAACATTCACAAAAGTCAAATATGCAAGGCCATAAGTACACTAAGGAAGAAATATATCTATGTCATCATCAACTCAAAATGTCATAAAGTGAAGAAGACTATGCTAGAGAAGTTAAATCATTCGTTGCGAAGAAGGTTAGAAAGTAGCCATGGTAGAAGAAGGTTTGAAGGAGAAGAAAATGGTTAACGATTTAACATTGTAGGTAGCTCTGGTAGAAGAAGTTTTGAAGGAGAAGAAAATAGTTAGCAATTGAACATTGTAGGTAGCTATGGTAGGACTTTGAGTTACTTTTGGAGAGTAAATTAGGTCTCTTGTTGAACTCCTATGGCTCTAATTTAGTGAGTGAAGTATATGGCTCTAAATGTTTTAATTCCCAAAGTGAACATAAAA
Source organism: Fallopia convolvulus (assembly GCA_964016875.1). Classification (NCBI taxonomy): domain Eukaryota; kingdom Viridiplantae; phylum Streptophyta; class Magnoliopsida; order Caryophyllales; family Polygonaceae; genus Fallopia; species Fallopia convolvulus. The sequence goes on along the minus strand of OZ024734.1, from coordinate 27,939,682 downwards.
ATGCTGATGTGTTTCATTCACCTCCATTAATGAATGACACATCATTATTGGCTTATTCTAATGAAGATCTACATGATAAAATTTCTTATATGATGTAATTAGTCATGGTTCTAATTTCCACTCCTTTTCCATTTAATCTTCATACTGAACTCAATAATATCTTTAGCAATCCATGAAGGTCAATTTTTGGTCATGACTCTATTTTCAACTTTGATCAATTCATCTACACAAAGCGCACATGTTCTTAGCAACCGCATTATTCATCCCTTTCCAATAAATTACAAAAGCAAAAGAAATTGGTTTGAAATAATATGAACAATAAACGATACTACTGGATGTATAATTGTGTTTTTAAACCGACTTTCTTTGTCAAAACTAGCTCCAACTTTAGTCCGCTACTGAAGTGTTATCCATCAAAATGTCAATATTTCCGGTTTCGAAATGTAGTGAATCGTGAAACCAAGAGGAGCTTGATTACAACACCAAAAGTGCATTGGGAGTAGTAGAAAAAGTGCATCATGAATCAGTAAAAGTGCATTTTAAACTTTGAAAAGTGTTGAAAGGGTTTCTTGACAACAAATAAATTTATAATCAAGACCCCACTATGTATAGCGAAGTCAGGTTTGTCCACGGGAGAAAGTCAGTATCAAGTTTTGTTCTTACTTAGGGCGCAAGCAATCAACAAAGTTAGGGTTTTTATCAAGAGAGAGAGAAAATCTAAGGTTTTGGTATCCCCACAACAATAATTATACATGCAAACGCTAATGAAACATAAAGATCATGCCTTTATCACATAAACTCGTCAACTTAAGCAAATAAATCAACCAACTTTCGCTAAATTAATAAAGTTGTCAACCTATCTCTTCTACTTCAACTAGGATTGATCCGCTTTCACTTCAAAACCCTAATTGACTATTCTGATTCAAGGTTTCCGCTTTCGCCTCAACTATGAACGAGAAATTCCTTATCAACTTTTGTTACAATAAATGTGCTGACTCTGCTGTCCCTACCGACACAGAAGCCTCGGTATCGACTCCGTCAGGGTCGGTAGGATTTCCTGAATTTCCTCGATTTTTTCCTTTGCTGAACACCTCGTTACCGACCCTACTGACCTCGGTACCAACCCCTTCAGCTTGTAATTTGGCTTGTAACCGGGACGTCTCCCTCGTTATTGGGGTTGTTACACTCCTTTTTGCCTTGATTCTTCTTCCTTCGGCACGGTAATGGGTCTTCTAAACTTCTTTTATGGCCCAAACTTGATCTTCACTTCATTCCATAAGTGCTCTTCTTCGGTTTCTCCTCTCCTCCTTAAAATATGCTCTAAACAGCTCCAAAACCTATTAAAACACCACCAAAGCTTATATAGACTCTGATGGTGCGCGAAATAACCGCTAAATAATTATTGGGGAATTGATAAACACGATGGAAAAAAGAGTTAAAATACCGCGTTATGTATACGTGTTTGGTTATCATTTGAAGATGCGAAATCGAAGCTGAACTACGAGTCTTCCACTATGGTTTTTGATTTTAGGACTACACTTGAGTTAAAGAGGCGTGCATCAGAAGTTTTCACATTGATAGTCTTCAAATTGATTCAAACAGAAATATGTTCTGATTGTTTTGATTGTCTTTGACTAGTATGGTCCCAGAAAATGAAGCCATCACATATACCATTGTGCAAGCAGGTAGGCCCATAATGCAAACTATGTACACTCAAAATGACGACAATGTGGTTTGTTCATGCAGAGAGTTTGAACGTTTTGTCCTGCCTTGTCGCCACATGTTTTTTTGTCTTCAAAAACCTCTACATGAGATGCATTCCCAACGGTTTCAAGTATTGTATTGTTCGTCCCTATCTTGTTGTTGTGTGTGAGTGTGCCCTTTTGTCCTGCGTTTTTGTTGTGTCAATTTTTGTCCTTGATTGTTGATTGATTGAGGTCGAATTTTGATGATCCATGGCTGAAATGCTTGCACGAAAATGGTGCAGATTTGATTGAGTAGGTGAAAGGTTGTGTAATTACTCCTTGAATTTACTCCTTCTCTTAAGTGCGTCATTGAACATTTGTTGGCTGAAGTTGAGTGATGAAAAACGAGGGTTCATCTTGAGTGAAATCTTCCCTTTGAGTCTCATTACATGCTTATTGATTGGCTTCAACCCTAGGATACGGGAACGACACCAAGAAGTGTTAGTCTTGCTTGTTTTGCATGTTAAATTTTATTTTTAAAAAAATCAGAAATCTGTGCTTAAGGAAAAAGACAAACTCGGGGAGAAAGAGAAATGGGGCTAGAAAAACTCTGACCCGACAAAAGTGAAAGAGAGGCCAGGCATAGAATTAGTCGGACCCCGTGAGAAAAAGAACTCGAGCAAGGCCTAAATCTTTGTTTAAGTTGTTGCTTGACTTTCTTCATGTTTAGTAGCTTCCTAGTTGACTAGTTGTTGTTTGTCTTTGATAGGTATGTGGTGTGATTGAGCCTTTCATTGTTTTGTTTTTTGGAAACCTCATACTTGAAACTTGTCGGATTTCCATCACGAACAAGTTTTGGTGTTTAATTTGTGTGCATCTCTATACCCTTGCTTGTTACTTGCTTTTGTTGAGATGACGAGTGTAGGTGAAGACAAAGACCAACAAAAGATCAATGAAGAGTCTTCCAATTTGGTGGAGGCCATGATTAGGTCCATTCAACAATCCATGCAAACCATGAGTTCTCGTTTAGACGCCTTCGAAAACCGAGTACAAGGCTTGGATGAGAGGATTCAACAAGATGAGATGGGCTCTCAAGTGTCAACCGAGCGGAGCCTCACTCTCAAGTGGAGGAGGCTAACCTTGCCACCAAAGGCACGGGGTTTCCCTACCAAGTTGAGGAAGGTTCTACTTCGAATGTGCACTCTCATGATATTCAAATGCCGATTGAAGAGGAACATTAATTCAAAGAGAAAAGGGGACGAAGTTATGCAACCATCTCTTTCTAAAAGTGAGCTTTGCCCCCACCATCACACAAGCTCTATTCATTCTCTGGAAACTCCTCGTAGGGATGCATTTCCTTTGGTTCCTTTCCAGCTTGCCCTTTATGCTCCTAGAAGAGGATGATACCAATACATTCAATCCAAGAGGAGATGCATGTTATGTAGACCGTTCCAAGAAACTGACCTTTGACCATGACGAGAAAGTGGTTTGTAAGAAAACTAATCTCAGGGAAGTATCACTTCTCCATACTTTTTCAATTCATTCCCTCTTAAATGAACATGAGAATATTAAAAAGGGTAGAAGATTGCATGATCTGATATTCATTTTTGCATATAGAAGTCGAACTAGGTACTCTTACATGCACTACAGTTCTCTTTCTCAATACATGCTTTATCAAATGCATATCGTCCATAATATTTTCATCATGTCTCGATCTATGTGTTATATAAGTAGTTGCATTACTAAGCATGTACATAGGACTATGAAAAAGAGTGGAGTAGTTCGTGCATGCATCTTGACGTCTCATCTACTACTTGGAAATCATGAGTTTGAGCAAGATCAAGGTTTGTGTTTAGGCATCACCTCTCGGTACCGAGCCCCACGCCGAGCCAGATAGCATTCCACTCCAGTCCCACGACACGCCTTGGAGCGTGCTTCTACAGCCCTTGCATGTGCCACTCCCGGTGCCATTACCCGGTTGTGCGTCCTTGCAAAACACTCCATGGGGCGCGCCCATGCCTAGGCTTGATGGGAGATTTTCTTCGGGCACTTGTGGTGGGACTTTGTTACATAACTTGAGTGAGGAATCCATCCCTAATGTCAAGTTCAATTTGCCCGACAAAGGAGAGTCTTCACTTAGACAAATGTCCAAGACTGACGTCCAAGGCTCCAACGATCCAAGCCAAGGAACCATGCCCTATATTGGGTGCATCACAAGAGGATGAGATAGGTCAGTGATTGACAAAATTATGAAGGAGATCATGGTTCATAAGTTGGACTTTGGCTAACAATGGTGAAGGGTGAAGTATTCTTGTGTTTTTGGTGAAACTAGTGCAAAAACATAACTTATGTTTTATCGAGGACATTAAGTTGTTCTCTTTAAACTTTGGGGTTTATTTTGTAATCTCAAGGGGCTGTGGGCTGTTTTGGGGAGAGGCTTGGCTGATGGGGTATAACCCTCGTTTTTGGTTGTCTTTCTTCTTCGACTTGAATCATGAACATGCTATGTTTTTCCTTGTTTTCTAATTGAAGTTTCTTGCATTTTTTCTTTGTTCAATCTTGTTGAAGACTTGTTGGTGAGTCATATCCAACTTCTTCTTCAACTTAATTTGCAACTCTCGGTGAGTCATATCCGAGCCTTGCATCCATATCCTTCGCGCCACCGAGTGGTGGATCCAGGATCTAGTGAATGGGGGGCGGACGTTAGACTAATAGTAAAAAACATTCGAATAAATTAAACAGTTAAAAGTACATAAAACAATAACACTACAAATAGTTTGACATAAAAACATAAATTATATATCATTATAGAGTTTGGTTCAAATGAAACAAACTCTTATACTAAAACGTGAAACGAATGCACTTTCGCTAGTTTGTAGTCCACTTTTCATACAAAAGTGCATTGCAAAATGCTAAAAGTGCAATCCGAAAAAGTGCACTATAAAAATACGAAAAGAGTTTGTTTCAGGATAAGAGTTTGTTTCATTTGAACCAAACTCTATCACTACATGTGACTATCTGCTATGAGATAATTTACATCAACAAGTATCTAAAGTCTAAACTTTAAAAACAATTCAAAATAATTTCGTTTTAGATTACATTGAATACACCTCCCATTCGGGAAATACAACCAACCTATCACTCAACCATTCATCTTCTATTTCAATTTTAACATTATTAATATTTTAATTTAACAATTAACCTATTAAAATTAATCAACAATTATCCACTATACATCAAATAATAAAAATTAATAAGCTATCTATTTTCTAAGCTATTATACAAAGTATACAACTATAAGGTTTATTTCATTTGAATTGAATACAATTATTAAAATTATATAAAATAATAAAATAAAATAAATTTATATTTGTAATGACTAAAGTAACTAAATTTCAAAAAGAAAAAGAAAATTCAAATTTTTGAAAATTGAAATCGAACTCATCGGCTCAACCATGAACGTGTATTGATTTGGCCCATTCATTTGGGTTCACCAGTGTACTAGAGTTAGAGAGTTAGTGTACTAGGTAATACAGTACTTTTTATTTTTTTGTTAAAATAAAATTAATATTTGCCCAGTGGCCCCTGCTTTAAGTGAAACGACGCGTTCAGTTACTCTTCTTCCTCCTATTTCTTAGATCTACTTGCCTCCACCTCTGCAACTTCGACGTCCTCCAATGGTGTTCGGTTTCGACCTTCATCTTTGCCATTGCACCCACTGGCCACGGGCCATCACCCTTCGGTTCCTCCCGAATTTTGCCCCCGCGCCCCGGCCCGCTGCCCCAACTTCTCCTTACTCTCTATTAAATGTTCCGGTGAACGGGGGGGGGGGGGGGGGCAGTTGCCCCCCCTGCCCCCACCCCCCCAAATCCTCCGCTGGCGCCACCCTTTAACAAACCAAAATTTCATCCTAGTGGTTCATGTAGCCTTTTCAATGCAAGAGACATAACTCTCGAACCACTCATCATCAGGCTCTAAAATTTTGAGGTATTCAAGCAGACTCAAAGGTATAACTCTGGGATTTGGAATCACCCAATTCCAAGTCCAGATGAGGGAGATCTACCCTTTTGATCCAAGACAAAATTCAACCACCAAGTTCCACCATCATCGAACCAAGAGAGGATTTTGTTCTTTCACAAGGTGACCCCCTCGAACCACCATCTCTACCATCGATCCGGCCATTAATGGCTTTCTCAAACCTCTCGAAAAGCCAAACATATGATTCAATATTTTCATTTAACAACAACATGGCACCAAATGTAACACACCTTTTATGGTGATCCAAACCCGTAAATGGAGCATAAACCATTTCATACCTATATGAAAAACAAATATGTTAATTCAAATTAGGAAGAGTGCAATCCAAATATATAAAAGTACACTATAAAGCAAAAAAAGTGCATTAAAAAGTACGAATAGTGCACGAAAAATCAATAAAAGATATAAAAAAGTGCATTATAAATAGGTAATATTGCACCAGAAACTTATAATAGGGCACAAGAAAAGACATACATTTTAGTCATGTACATAACATCAAAGGACACGACGTCTCCAAAGAAGGCAAAGTTTTTTCTTGAGATCGGATCAGCCTAAAACAACCTTGTCAACCGGTCTTGGGATTCCACATCATATTCAAAGAAGAATGCAAGGGCTTGGCCATCTTAATCAAATGAAATGGCCCATGGAAGGGCATATAAATGCATTTGGCTTATTAGAGCAAAATGATAAAAAATGATTTGCATGTAGTGGCCACCGTGGCATACGTATTTGCATGCAATTCAAATGAACTTGTTATTCTCGGTATCCCACATCGACCGTACACACTCAAGCAAGCACCACCCCATCACTATATATAATAGAGGGCACGACTTCATAAAAGGGTCGAAAATCCTCTCTGGCTCGAGAACTATCTCGTTTTCCAAAGCTCGACGTGTTTGATCTCCGAGTGAGATCGCGCTATAAACGGTATAAAGTCTAAAGGCTTTATTCGTAAAGAGCACAAAAACAACCATCTGAGGGGTCGGGAGGAGGAATAATCCACGTACGAAAACCGTTCGGTTGTACGAATTCCCGAGAGTTAGTATTTTTATAATCCCGTTTATAGCGCGTATTATATCGGGTTTCATCACTGGCGCCGTCTGTGGGAACCTGCTCTCCCTATCCGACCTAACTCTCGGATAATCACGTAAGTGCGACCTCTTCCCTCTTTAGTTAGCAGTAGTCTCTGGCGCAGCGCCACGGGGTTCGCCCCTGGCGTGCGCTGGCGAGGCCGCCATATCCTTGCTACGCCACAGGGTTCGCCCTTGGCGTGCGCTGGCGAGGCCGCCATATCCGTGCGGCGCCACGGGGTTCGCCCCTGGCGTGCACTGGCGAGGCGCCATATCCTTGCGACGCCACGGGGTTCGCCTCTGGCGTGCGCTGGCAAGGCCGCCATATCCGTGCGGTGCCACGGGGTTCACCCCTAGCGTGCGCTGGCGAGGCCACCATCTCTGGGTGGCACCTCGGGGTTGCTGTCGAACCTCGTAATGCGCTACTCCACCCCTCGCATCCCTCTTGGGGTTGGAGATTCTCGAAAAGCGCGCTAGTCCACCCCTCGCTTCCCACTTGGGGTTGGAGATTCTCGAAAAATGCGCGAATCCACCCCTCGCTTCCCGCTTGGGGTTAGAGATTCTCGAAAAGCGCGCTAGTCCACCCCTCGCTTCCCGCTTGGGGTTGAAGATTCTCGAAAAGTGCGTGAATCCACCCCTCCCTCCCCGCTTGGGGTTGGAAACTCTCTTATGGACGATAATAAAAATCTTTTGTAAATATTTTCTTATTAGTGGGAAGTTTAAATTTTCCAAAATAAAATCATAAGCTTTATGGTAAAAAAAAAGTGGAAAAGTGTGAAGTATTGAAAAATTAGGGTGTGAAGTACAACAATTATATTTTTTAAAGTCGAATACATACATGAACCCTTGAACTTGAAACTTTTTTTCGCTCTGACCCCCTACTTAAAAACCTACTATTAAGCACCTATACTATAAAGATTTTGTTCAATGAGACCCTCCTTATCTTCGTGAATTGACGCCCTCCACATAAGCAACGCACCACATAAATGCCACATAAGCCAAATTTTTAAATTTTTTCCAAATAAGCGCCATATAATATGTTTTAAAACAATTAAAAATTAACAAAATTAATAACAAGATTGAAATTTAGATTGGGGATGAACTGATTGAGTTTGAAGGAAAGCTTGCCTTTTAGAGTGTAGATACACAAGGTTCAAATATGGCATTTGCACAAACAAACAAACCCATCATCAAATTCAAATACTAAATCATGAACAAGAAGAACACATTGAAACCCCAAAATGCCCAATTTCCCCAAATTTAGATAACCAAATCATCAAATTCACAAACAAACAAACAAACGATCGTACAGGAAATCGTAGAGCAAGATGCCCAATTTGCCAAAAGGAAGAACACATTGAAACCCCAAAAATGCAATCATTGAAACCCATTATTTATTTATTTTCAAAACTCATTGAAGGAACCATCTTCTTCCTCTCTTTTTCCATTAAAGGAACCAAAACCGGAGAAGGACGGAATGACAAACTTGGATTCTTCACCGTCGGTCGGGCCACACTCAAGACCGGAGAACGTCGATCTTCTTCCTCTCTTTTTCCATTGAAGGAACCAAAACCAGAGAAGGACGAAACGGCGGAATCGAATTCTTCACTGCCGACATATTTTCTCTGCCTCGTCAACCAAATCTAGTCGGTAAACCAGAACTAGATCTTCCAAAACAAAAACAAAAAAAAATGATGGATTTAAGGGAAAAAAAGAGAATTCAATGGAGTTTACTCGCCAGATCAGCAAAAAGGGTTCAATGGAACAAAATTATCAAGTTGGGAGTTTTAATAATAGGTTTTTTAGTACAGGGGTCTAAGCTAACAAAAGTTTCAGTTCGGAGATCCACGTATGTATTCAGCTTTTTTTTTAAGCTTCTTTACCTATGTCACAATGATATGAGTTAGAAAATTCATTATAACTAGTTGAAGTCCCGGGATATTCACGGGATAATTTTACTAAAAACTATAAAATTCTACGATATTAATTTAAAATACTAATATATTTATATAGAGTTTGGTTCCCATAAAACACTCCCTTAACATGAAACGGAAGGAGTATTCTGGGCCCTTGGATCAAGGAGATCCAAGGGTTAATCTTCTTTCTCCTTTTATTAAAGACGATGACAATAATGTCTTTTCCCTCTCTAATTAATTACTCATTTTTCTCTTCTTTTGTTTTTGGGGTAAATTGAACGAGATTTGGGTACCCAATCGGTTGAACGACTCTCGATTAAGGGAGAGATTTCGGTACGAATCTATTGAACGAGATCGAAGATGGTGCGATTGCAATTCCTCTTTCCAACCATGGCAGAAAGCGGCATTTATTCCTCTTTTTGTGATTTGGTTAGGTTATTTGAAATTCTAGGGCTTATAAACTATCTAAGAGTAATTCACAAATCCAATTCTACCTAATAAACTATCTAAGATTTCGGCGAATCGAACTGTGTGAATTTCAGAATCGATTGAACTGATCTATCGAACTGTGTGAATCTCGTTGGATTTCAATTCTGTAAATTTTGCAAGACTGCAATCTCGTACGTTGAGCAAGTAAAAGTGCACTTTTACCTGTTTATAATGCACGTTTACATATTTTTAATACACTTTTACATGTTTTTAATGCACTTTTTGACATTATACTTGTACTTTTTTCTTATGCACTATTACTAGTTTCTAGTGTACTTTTACATGTTTATAATGCATTTTTACATGTTTATAATGCACTTTTACATGTTTTCAATGCACTTTTTTCTTACGCACTATTATTAGTTTCTGGTGCACTTTTACATGTTTTTAATGCACTTTTTGACATTATACTTGCACTTTTTTCTTATGCACTATTATTAGTTTCTGGTGCACGTTTACATGTTTTTAATGCACTATTACTAGTTTCTAGTGCACTTTTACATGTTTTTAATGCACTTTTTGACATTATACTTGCACTTTTTTCTTATGCACTAGTATTAATTTCTGGTGCACTTTTACATATTTTTAATGCACTTTTACATATTTTTAATGCACTTTTTGACATTATACTTGCACTTTTACATGAACATTCAAAGCTTATACAACAGTCCCAACTATTTTGGCTCGCTCGAGTCGATGGTGTCGTCCAAAGAAAACATGCTGTTTTCACATCCGAAGATAACCAACACCCTTGAAATAGTGAAAACCTGGTGAGATTTCGATCGAACTATTTCAGGTGAAGGTGAGATCGAAGGTGAAGGTGAGGGCGATGGACCGAATCACGTTCCTGGATCGACAAACTAAGCGCGAGAAGGTGGGAGCCTTCATTCGAACTTTGGAGACTTCGATCGAACTTTGGAGATTTCGATCGAGCGTTTGGAGACTTCGAATTGGGCGATTCGAATCGTCGTGGGAGTGTGGTTAGTACGATCGATTGGGGCTTTTTTTTGATATTTGAGAGTGAAGTTAAGGGTATAGAAATTGGGTGTATTTACAAAATTGTCACCTTGCTGATTTGTTTTATTTCTTTTTCAAAATCACAGGAGTAATCTGAGCCATTGGATCATGTGATCCGACAGCTGACAACTCTCCTTTTGTTTCATGTTAAGGGTTGGTTTCATTTGAACTAAACTCTATTTATATAATATCATAATAAATTACGCAATAGACGAATTATTTTTTTTCAGATTGTGCTCCATATTTTAATTGAATATATTTTTAAATATTTTTTCATTATTTGTGGAGATCTTATCCAAATTTATATTGAAATTATTAAAATATTAATTTTACTTTTTATTGAATATTTTTAAATAATATTTTCTTATTTTTTTAGACATTAATATGTATAAAATACTTGGTTTTTTATAAATATAATAATAATAATTAGGATAGGTTATCTATAAAGCATAATCTAATTTATTAAAAAAAAAATTAAAGTTAATTTATTAAAATTATATATTAGGGTTCTTATCTTTTACTCTAAAATAATAAGAATGTTTGTAAATATGAAAAATACAATCTATGTATAGAGTTTGGTTCAAATGAAAAAAAACTCTTATCCTAAAACGTGAAACGAATGCACTTTTCCTAGTTCGTAGTGCACTTTTCATACAAAAGTGCATTGCAAAATACAAAAGGTGCAATCCGAAAAAGTGCACTATAAAAAGTACGAAAAGTGAACTGCAAAGTATGAAAAGTGCAAACCTGAAGAAATGCACTCCGAAATAGAAAAAGTGCATTACGAATTAGGAAAAGTGCATCCGTTTCAGGATAAGAGTTCGTTTCAGGGTAAGACTTCGTTTCATTTGAACCAAACACTCTATGTATATATATAAAAAGACGCAAGGAATAAGGCCACCACGTTGTGCCACCTAGGATTTCGCCACATATGATTTTTTATTTTGGGAATTTGTGTAACACCTCGCTCTACACAGGGCGTCACTTCGTGGTAGACCTCTTCGAGTACTACTCAGGTTAGGTTGACAACAATTCACTCGGATCTTGCAACGCGGGCACGACGAGAAAACTTAATAAAATATCCAACCTTTTATTTCATAAAACTTGAAAAACAAAGTTATGCATGTATACTCAAAAACATAAATATTCAAACCCGACAAAAATCATATCATTAGCGATTTAACCTAGTAACAATAATAACATCACATAATAATAAATCCGACATAACAAGAAATTCAACTCCCTGATATAACAAGAGAAACTAACGTAACCCAACCCATCTATGACACGCGCTCTTCACAGCTTCGCCCCGCCATCTGGCCTCGACTCATGCACGGTTCCCTGGAACTGAAAAATATTTCCCGAAGGGTCAGCTACTAATCTATCAAGTTAGAAAGAATGCGAAAATTGCAAGACATTTGAAAAACATTTCTAAGGTCAGCATCCAAGTCCACAAACGCACTCATAACTCTAAAGGCCAATACCTAAATTAGTGTTAGTTAGTCACACATAGCCACATACACATTCACAAACGCACTCATACAACAATGCCATTCCTCCATCTTGCAATCCAACCTCCAAGGCGCTCAACCCCGCGTTGAGTGCAGAGGTAGGCCCTCTCACTCTACTTCACAATCTCCCTTCTAACCCCGGCTAAGCCTCCACTAGAGCACTTGCCAAAACACATAGATAATATTTTTCATTTTGAAGGGGCACGGTTTTCCCTATCACACGGACCATACATAGACAACTCTTCCTCTCCGCCATCTATGATGGCCGTGCCGGAAACGGTACCAACACAGAGAAAACGATCGAAAACTTATTTCCGATAAAATCCATTTAGAAACCAATTTGTATACAGCAGAACGAGCAAGTCCAAAACATTTCAAAAAAAATATATTTGGGACTAGTTCCCAAAACCCATCCTACAATAACGGCACAAAGAACCAACATGGCTTTCAATGCATGCACGAATTTTTCAAATTAATTGTTCAAAAGAAAATCTAACAAGACAGAAAAGAACCTGTTGGTGTACAAAATCTCGCCTTCAATTCGTCTTTAATACACCAATTAAGAACTCCTCCTCTTCCGCTCCGTCTTCAATCTCTTGACCTAGAAAACCTGCAAAACAATGGACACAAGGGGCGGGGACCCCCTAATCCACCTTCGATTCCTAAGTCAGAAGAGCAGTTGTCGTTTGAGCGTCAAGGTACAACAAGAGAGCGGTGAAACCCTAAACAGTCGAGCTAAGCGAATATTAGCCTGCCTAGGATTTCTGAATATGCTGATATGCACATGTGTCTCTCCCTACACGCCTGGGGCGTGTATTTATAATGGAAGAGGGAGAGAAGGGGGGCCGAAAATTATATCTATCAGGCCAAAAATATTATCCTCCTAGGGCTGGCCAACAGCCTTAAAGCCCAAGTCAGAATATTCCACCCTTTCTCCAACTTTAATTCTATCTTTAATAAAAGATAGAATCTTCCATTAAGTTGCATAACTGCCATATAATTTTATATGGAAAATAACGAAAATAACTGCGCAATAATTTTAATAAATACCTTTATAGCGAAAATAACTATGGTAATTATGTTTGTTTTACCCGCTCACAAATGCCCCACCTACACCGCCTTACACGTCTCATCGTGTTTGGGGACGTAGGGTACAAAGGGTTTCTAATTGAAGTTGTTGGATCGTAAACCGTTAGCAAAGAGCTTGGGAACTGGCAATTAAGCTGTTCCCAAGGCAGCGGAAGTAAACAGTTCGCAAGTATGAAAGACAGTAAAAACACAGTTCCTTTATAGAGGAACCCCACTACAACCAACTAGTTGTATGGGTAAACCTCTACCTCCGCTTGGAGGATTTTGAATGACTTACTTGTATTGATTGCTTTGTTCCTTAGTTACAACAGCCGGATTCACACTTCTTTGTTCCTACGAGTTCTTCCTAACTCTAGCAACACTAGTAAATCCTCTCAACTGAGTTCCTAAGCTCACAACAGCAAATTACAAATAACTCAAACCTTGCACTGACTTCTCAGTTCCCTTGTCCTTGGGAACTTCGGCTTCACCGTCGTTGAGATCACACACTCGCCGGCGGGGACTTCTCTTCCTTTTCTTTCTTTTCTCAGGTGTGGGTGTTTGAGAGTTCTGGGAGAAGTACTCAATCCGAGTACTATTCATTTGGCTTTATAGTTCAGGTGAGCTTGGGCAGTCGCATTTTTCGTTTGTGTCCAAAATGCCCTTTGCTTGATGCCCAAGTTGTACTTTCTTCACATGTGACTTTGGTTTGAACTAGGTCAACTTCTTGGATCAATCGGACCGTTGGATGAAGCGTGATAGTCTGATCCTCAGACTGTTCCTTCGGGCTGTCCGAGACAGAATCCCGCGATCTGCGCTGAACGGTCTTTGTCCTCACATGTGAGTTCCCCTATCATGGGAACTGTCTTCTTCAGAGTTCCCTTGATGGAAACTAATCATCGTTGTAAGCTTGTGTTCTCTTGATCATTTCTGGGAGTTCCCATTTCATGGGAACTTTCCTCTTCAGAGTTCCCTTGATGGGAACTTCTGCATTGTGAGTTTCTGTGGCTTTTGGTCATTCATGAGAGTTCTTGGTTGTACCTGTGTTCCTTAGAAATACTTGAACAAACCACATTAGTTCCCTATGGTGTTTGTCATTATCAAAACTCGGAGAATGACATCGTTGATCCGTTGTTTAGAACCAGAGGTCCCAACAACGTCCCACCAATTTCCCCCTTTTTGATGATGACAAACCCATCACAAAATATGCAAGTATTTCAATGAATGATATGCTGAGGAGTTCCTAAGTATGATTTTGGGAAGTCACTTCTAGTGAAACAATTTGATTTGGGGAGCCACTTCTGGTGAGACACTTAGTTCTTACTCAGCTTTTTATGCAATTGTTCCCTCTTAGCTTATGTGTGGTCTAAGATAACTTAAACTGTTAACTCATCTCGCATTTTTTGTCTTTCCCCCTTTTGACATCATCGAAAACAAGCAAAGTAATAATAGGGAAGAAGGGAACACGCAATCAAATTAAAGACCAATGCATTACTTAAGAAAATATTTACAACGAGAACTCAAGTACAATTTTTGTAGTCATTTTTGGATTAAGGGAAAAAGAAGGGAAAGATCATGGGGCTTGAGGGAACAGGGCGTCACAGAGGCGCGTCAGGACTTGTGTAAGCTTTTCTTGTCCTCTGGCCAACACAGCTTGGTCCCTGGCAATCTGGTCGAGGGTGTTGGCGATACGGAGCAACACTTGAGAGTTCCCCTCTTGTTCACCAGACTCCAGTTGAGCCGCTTCATCTACAGGCTCAGAGTGCCTCATCTTCTGGACAACTGAAATGTCCAGTTCCCTTCCAAGCTCTATTTCGTCCTTAGAGGCGTCGTAGAGACCCTCTTTTTGTAGGAGCTTCTTTATTAGCCCAGAGTAGGGAAGGGAATGGGACTTGGAAGCCATGCACTTCTCCATGTGCCCAAGGATTATTCTGGGAAGGTTGATGGGCTTCTTGAGGAGGAAGTGATAGAGGATGATGGCATCAGGGATGTTGACGACCAGACGCTTCTCCTTGTGAGGGATCACCACATTGATGATGAATTGGTGAGCGAGCTTGGCGACCAGGGACAGATGGTGCGTCGAGAGCACTTTCGAGGGGACTCGAGCCTCAAAGATAGTGTTGCACACCTCGGCGCTATTGAAGTCGCCCCAGAGCTTGTTGGGCAACTCGTTGAGCCCTTGACCTGGGACCTAGAGCTGAAGGCGGATCGTTGACGTGGTAAAAATGAACTCGTCGCCTTCGTGGGAGAGAGTTCCCTGAGTGCAGTCATTGGTGATAGTGAAGTTACTGTAGAATTGACGCACTTGTGAGGGATCTACACTCACAGTTTCTTTGCAGAGATTCTCCCAGCCCTGGGCCTTGATCAGGTCCCACAGTTCCCCTAGGCCGTTGTCGTTTAGCACGTCTTCGGAGACGATAAGTGGAGGAAGGAGCTTCCTGCGCTCATCCACATGGTGCTTTGTGGAAGAGGTCCCCTTCCCCTTCTTTGTAGTGCTCCTGGACGTGTTCCCCCTAGAGACCGTTCGAGGTCCTTTCAGCTGAGGAGGTGCAGCCGCTTCAATCATGAGCACGCGGTCCCTTGGCTGTTGGGAACTCGTGGACACCACCATTTGGTGTCCAGGTGTTGGGATCCATGCTTGCTCCTTAGCAGCTGGAGCCTCTTCTTCTTCTTCGACCTCATCATTAGAGGTCCCTTCTTCTTCGGAGGAGCTCGAGCTTGAGCCCTCCGCGTCATCTTCGGGATGACTTGTTGTTGCCCCAGCACCACCAGATGGTGCGGGGTCCCTTGTCTTCGTGGGCTCTTCCGGAGCCACCTTCTCTGGGGACTTGATCCCTTGATCAGTTGTGTGTTCAGAGGGGTCCCTGTTGAGCTCTTCTTCGATTGCCTTGAGCTGGGCCTCCTCCTCCACAGTTCCCATTATGATAGGAGGAGGGTCCTTGATCATTTTTCCGATGACCACGGAGAGAGGGAGATCATCGTCGTCCGAGGTAAGGGCGACGACACTTTTGGATGGTGAGGGAGAGGGGAGTTTTGTGGTGGTAGGGGATGTGGTGGTGGGGGATGTGGTGGAAGAAGGGAGAGAAGAAGAAATGGGAGTAGAGAGTTGGGTAGAAGGAGGAGGAATGGTTTTGGTAACCTGGGGAGTAGAGATCCCCGAGGTAGGAATGGGAGACGTGGAGGTGTGTTTTGGTGAGGAAGGAGGAGAAGGAGTTTTGTGAGGTGGAGTTGGAGTTCCCGTTGTTATGGGAATGGAAGGAAGTGAAGAGGGTGGAGTTCCTTTTGGAGTGGGAACAGAAGGAGGTGGTGGAGGAGTCTGTTGTTTCGTGGGAGGAGGTTTTGGAGGTCCCTCAGTTATGGGAAGAGGGAGAGAGGAAGAGGAAGGGAGTAGACTCTGGGATTGGGAGGTCCCATTGTCTGAGGGGAAAGCGTAAGGAGGTTTGGTCATACAGGAACTCTCCTTGGAGCAGTTCAAGTATTCCTCAAACTTGAAGTGGGGCTTTTTCCTGGGCTCCGAGAATTCGGAGACCTCAGTATGTTTGCGTTTTTTGGATTTGGAGGGATCGTGGGAATGTTTGGATTTTTTGGGTTTTGAGGGGTCTTTGGAGGAGTGGCATCGTTTGGATGAATGGCGATGTTTGGATTTTCGGGGTTTCTCATTGATGGAGGGACGAGCATCTCCGAAATTGTCAACGATGACAACGTCGGAGGAGGTGTTGGTGGTTGAAGGAGGAGGAAGGGATTCAGAAGAGGTGGCGGAAGACTTCCAGGCCACAGTGTTGATCGCCTCTCGGTGGTGCGAGGGTCTAGAGATACAATTTATAACCCGACCCCGTTGTAGCACGTGGTGGGTGTCGAACACTCGGGAAGTCTACTCGATTGATGTGCCAAGATACTAGAAAGCTAGAAAGGAGAGATCAAAACAAAGGAAAACAAAGAAAACAGTCGGGACCGACACTAAGGTCACGTCGGACCCGAGGTTGGCGACAAGAGGAAGTTGGGACCGACACTGGGTAAGTCGGGCCCGAGGTAGCTGGGTTTTTCGAACTTCAAAGATTTAAAGTAGATCTTGGGCTTTTGGGTTCCTTCCCTAGTGGATTAAGGCTTTTCCACCCCAATTCAGGCAATGAGTGATGATCGGACTAGGATCGAGTGCTTTCGCCCTCGTTCCAACCACTTCTACACCTCGATCCTTGGGGAAATCCCCTTCGAAGCAAGGCCTTGAGATTGACACATGTTCACTTTCGCTACTTTGCCAATCTCAAGCCTTGATTCCCAACTTTCGCAAGGAATTGTAGCTCTATGTAGAGTGGTTTCCTTAGATCAAACACTCAAGGCTATGGAATTGGGGTTTCTAGCCCAAACCTAGCTAGGGTTTTCCCCCATAATCCAAGATCAAGGAGATCTACTCCATGTGGCAAGCAAAGAAAGCAAACAAATCAAAAGGGAAAGCAATCAACATCATCAATCTCAAAACAAAGCAAAGTTTCATTCAAATCAAAAGCAATCCACAAATTCCAATCAAGGGTTTTCAAATCCACAAGATCTAAACAAAGCAAAGCTAAACAATCAACAAAACCTATCAAGTCTTCCTCTCTCTTGGCCGATCCTCTCTCTCTTCCTCCTTCTCTCCTTCCTCCTTGCTCTCCAAGTATCCTTTTTAGGCTTTTTTTGTGTGTGAGAGGGAACCCCAAATTAGAAGACAAGAGGGCCTTTTATAGATTAGATGAGGGGCAAAAGTGAAAGCCCACAAATTCGTGCCTTGGAGCCCAAGTAGTTCGGTGACCGACTCGGACCGACACGGAGGACCTCGGGCCCGAGTTACTGTGCATATCGGTCCGAGGTGGGAAACTTCAAAGTCGGGCCCGACGTGGTTGCAACTCGGTCCGGACCTCGTTCCACCTTCTTCTTGTTGGCTTCTCTTGTTCTTCTTCATGGATTGCTCCTCTCTTTCCCGCTTTAGCTCGGGCCTTTCTCCATGCCTCGATCCTCCATCAAATTGATCCTCGATTCATGCCAAATTACCTACAAAACACATAAAATGTGCGTAGTCTCCGAATCTCATAGAAATACGGGAACTAAGCTAAAAAGGAACAAAACACGCAAGAAAAGGGGAAAAAGAAACATATTTACAAGGGAAATCACATATGAAAACACCACCAAATAAAGAGACATCAAAATACCTCATACTTAAACTTACTTGTCCTCAAGCAATAACAATGTAAGCAAGACCGAAACATAATCTTCAAGTAAAGCCTCGTATGAAAACACATTTTTAAGCACAAGTGATTGATATTCAAGCAAGATTACATCATCACACATGATTAAGTGTTCCAAGGAATTGAGTCAATGCAACTAAGCCTCACTTTAGGGATATGTGAATGTGTATCACTCATCATGTGTTTAGGTTTAGCAATGAACACTGAAGCTCAAAATTCATGCAAGTAAGGACTTTACTATTGAAGCTAATATCATGAATTCCTCCACCTAGAGATGCCTAATACAAAGTTCACAAAGAATTTCGAACTTGGCTCAATGGAGCTCCTCAAAGAGGTTCCATTCGGCCGGGTTGTAATGGGGCTTTTGGTATTTCTCAAGGTGGGAATTATTTGGTCTTGTGGTGCTTACAATGGGGATTGAACAACCTAAAACTCTCACCAACTTCACCAAAATTCCACAATTACTTTCACACTCACCCAAAAGACTTAACATTTTTCCTCCAACCCAAAACTTCACTTAACATTCCACTTCATCTTTGCTCTTATGCTTTTTGTTGGATTTTCAACACTTTCTACATTTGGACCGACTTTCTTATGACATCGGGCCCGATGTTGCTTGTAACTCGGTCGGACCATTTTCTTCACTTAAGCTCTTTGCTTTATTCCACTTTACATTTCCAACATTTTCTTTCTTTTTTTTTATTTTTTTATTTTTGTACAACAAAGATGCACTACCCACATGATTCATAACACCATTCTTTGCCCTTAAACCCAAGAGAATCTCAACTCTTCAAATACAATCCCAACCTCTCTTCTAAAGTCCAATCCCATAAGGGTCAAGTCATATAAGGCTAGGAGTAATATTTTTGAGGAGTTTCAAACAAAGGCTTAGGCTAGAACGGGGCTACAAACAAAGGATTAACTTCATGGTAGGATATGGAACATTTATGTGACTAGAAGAATAAAGTTCAAAATCAATGTGACAATGCTAGGACAATTCTCATGACGGTCTTGGAAAATAGATAAACACCGCAATAGCAAGTTTTACTAAGCATGAATGAGCTAATCACACAAGAAACATGAGGGATATGCAAATATGAACAAGCATCCCTAAAATGGCCAAAAATCAATCTCACAAGGGTCACTCATACTTAGTTGCATAAGAACTCATCCTAGAACTCACATGTTCAATAAAACAAGCAAGATATCATGATCACATCAAAAGCAACATCATTTTAGAGGCTAAACCATCCGAAAATATGCAAAGGAATTTACATGCTCACATCATCATTAGCTTTTATTTTGGCAATCTAAGATGGGAATTTCTAGGCCAAAACCTACAAAACACAAAATCTTTTTTGTTGTTTTTAACACAATATTTTTCAAAAAAAATTTTTTATGGATTTTTGCAAAAATTTCTCTAAAACCAAAAACTCATCCATTCAAGACCAAATTAATCATTCATGTCTTTCATCAAACCACAAACCAAGAAGCAAACATCCCAAACACAAACTAGAAACAAAAAAACAAATATCCTCAAAATAACAAACAAACATAAGCAAGTGAAATCATGAACACACCTACCCCCACCCCATACTTAAAATTTTGATGTCCCCATCAAACAAGGAAACCAAAACTTTAAAAGTAAGAGAGAAGAGTATGAAGAGATCACAATTTCTTATTCTTCAATGGCATGTATAGGAACACTCGAAGGGGTTATCACGTCTTCGTCCTCTTTGGAGCCTTGCTTGCCGCTCCCTCTCATACACTTGCTCTTGGTAGAAGTCTTGTGGTGGTGGTTGGAGTTGAGGATCCGGGCGTGTCCATTGATCCTCATGGGAAGGGAAGTTCCCGCTCATCCATGTGTTGAAGCTATCTTGGACCCGCCACCTTTGGTCTTCCACCTCCCTAAGCTCCTCCACCTCTCGTCTAGTGTAGCCGAGGGCTCGGTTCATCTCTTGTTGGCTAGCTTGGAAAGAACTTTGTTGTTGAAGCATTTGTTGTTGTTGTTGGTACATTTGTTGTTGTTGGAGATTCACTTGATGGACCTCTTGGAGAACATTCTCTTGTTGAAGTTGGAGATGGGCCATTTGGTTGGCCAAGAAGGACATGTCCACCGGTTGTTGTTGCTCGGGAAACACCATTCCCGGACCATACCATTGGGCATAGCCTTCATAACCACCACCTCGAGCTTGCTCCCGCCTTGCACCGCTCCCTTCTCCACGCTCATAATGCCTCGGGACCTCATCACCATAGAATGAACTGGACCGACGTTGAGGGAAGTCGGGCCCGACTTGGTGTGTACCTCGGTCCGCCAGTGTTGGAGTTTGGTGCGAGGCTCGGAGGTCGGCCATCAAGCCTTGGAGGCGCTCATCTTCTTCATTTTGCTCTTGATCGACATCCATGTCTTCCCCACGAGGTGCAAACACAAAGTTGTCTTGGTCGGAATCCGGTGTAGATGGAGGGGAGGTAAACCGAATGTGTTGAGGTTGTTGTCTCCGTCCCTCACTTGCACCTTCGGGGTCACCAAATGAGTGTGGCTTGCCGGCCCACACTTGGTACCAATTTTGATACCGAGAAAGATCATAGAGGGTGTGCACTAACCGGATCGACACACCGTCATAGTTTGAGTGAGGGGCCAAGGAAATCATGTAGAGCTTCTCCTTGATGATGTTGGCCTTCTTGAAATACTTCATGTTCATGAACTCAACACCATTCGGAGCCGGAGAATACTTGTCAAGATCAACTCCTAGACGCATGGCGAGCCTTGCTATCATCCCGCCGAAGTAGATCCAAGAGGAGCTTTGGAAGTCTCGCACCATCTTGACCCACTCCCATGCAAGGTTCATGGGCTTCTCGGTGTTGAAGAGCATCTCATGGAGCAACATGATCTCCTCCTTCATCGGCTTGCTCAACTCATGACGAGCGTAGATTGCACATCCCAAAACTCGCACCATGACCCGAAAAAGAGGGCTAGCAATCTCGGTTGTGGAGGCGCCCTTTCTCATCTGGCTCTTCCCGGCCACATGACGCCACACTTGGTTCACCTTCTCATTGTTGACGCCGGTCTCTTCTCTTGGGCATGGAAACCCGAAGTAGGTAGCCAAATCCTTAAGAGTGAGATTGTGGTCCTCATTGCCCAATCGGAAAGTGATCGCCCCTTCCTCATCCTCCACATTATCATAAGTGCATTCGAACGTGGCCATGAATTCCGAGGTGAGGGCGGGGTAGTGGGTGTTGTCCCACCTTAGCATCCCATTGAGACCGATGTGGGAGTAGCATCTTGGAAGAGCTTGATCCATGTCCATCTTCCTCACGGCTTCCCAATCAAGCCACCTTGTGTGATGCTCAAGCGCCATATATCTTTCATAACTCTCCACTTGCTCATCATCCTCCAAATAGACATCATCCAACTTCGGCTCTTTCCTTGACTTCTTGGACTTCTTCCTTGGCCTTTCCGCATGAGATGACGAAGCTCTAGTCTCCATGGTACCTACACACATCTAACCAAACATAAGGGTCCAAGATAAACTCCATTCAACTCAACAAAAGCACTCATCAACACACAACAACATTTCAACACAAAGGAACCCCATACTTAGTCTCTTAAACACACATGCATCTCTATCCAACATAAATCATCATGGATATCTTCTAACAATGGCTAAGCAAATGATCATTCTACATCATGATTAGTCTATAGCCAACAATTAAACACATGAATCCACATGATATCACAAGAAGAAAGCAAAAACAACATGGATCGACTTCCGACCTATGTCGGGCCCGACTTACTCAACCTCGGTCCGACTTGTTGAACCGACTTCCACAACTCGGGTCCGACTCTCCTGGGCACATCGATCTCGACCTAGTTCATGCTCCGACTTCTAGCCTCAAATCAACCCAAATCACTCTATCATGCACTTAAATTTCAAATTCAAACATCAAACATCCCTAATCGAAGTTCTAAATGGATCTAAGCATGCATAAACAACTTTAAAGCTCAACTTCACAAATCATGCAAATCCACCATTGATGCTCAAAGTCAAGCTCTCAATCAAACATGGCATTACTCAATCTATGCAATAAAAGCACAAAATTTTCAAAGAAATAAGTAGAGATCGAGTAACACATACCGGATTCGAAGAGTATTGAACTTTTAAACAAATAAGCAAGTTAGAACTCAAATTTCCTCAATCTAGATCTAGATGGGGGATGAAGGACTATATTGAACTCGAAATTTCTACTCGGAATCGGGTTAGGGAGGTCTTTTTGTGGTTGGATCGGGATGGAGAAAGGAAGTGTGTGGATCGAGTATGGTGAAGAAGGGCGGCCGACTTTGAGAGTGTTTGAGGGAGATGGGTTGTATTTTGGGAATGGTGGTTGATATGAAGATGGTAGGTAGGTGGGGGATGGTATTTAATGGGGGAAAGGGACAAATTAGGTCAAGGGCAAAATTGGCATTCCAACTAGTCAAATCGGGTCGGATCGACTTCATGGACCGACGTCCCTATGTCGGGCCCGACTTACCTGGGCTCGATGTGGGAGTATTCGGGTCACCAATTTTACTCCATCCCCTTGCAACCTCTTTCCCATATTTCCATTTAAATATTTCACCTCAAATCCTACACAACTAATGCACGACACCATAAATCCTCAAAACACTAGATAGAGATTGGTTAGAGAAAAGCTAGGCTAAACTAAGAAAAATCAAATTAAAATTACAAAAAGAAAGCTACTAACTCGGGTTGCCTCCCGAGAAGCGCTCGTTTAGAGTCACTAGCTTGACTTCCTAATCTCAACCTCATGGCGGGTGAAACACGGTGAATTGCTCGCCATTGTTATGCCCATTCCCATTGCCTTCATACCCATAAAACCACCAACGATGGTCCATATAGGCATGGCTCTCCGATCTCGGGCCTCTCTCATCATACTCTTCCAACGGATGAGATTTCTCCTCCTTACTTGCTCCATCATGTTTTTCTTTTCCTACACCAAGGTTATCCAAAGAATTCCTAGGGGATTCTACCAATTCATCTTTCAAATCACTAAGGCAAATGTAGGAGTCTCCTAAGTCATCGTTCAAATCACTTAAACAAATGTAGGAATCAAAAGTTTGGGAAGAATTGTGGTCATCACCAACATTAAAAGGATATAAGTAAGGATACTCTTCATTTCTCCTTGGGCTAGCATTGATCCTTGACTCATCTTGGTCCTTAAGTTGCTCCAACAACTCCCTTACTTGTATTTGTTCGTTGAACCCTTCATCACTTCTCAACACAACGACCTCTCTAGCAATTTCCATTTCTTCACTTTTTCTCTTGGCACTCTCTTCAAGTTTAAGGATGGCCAAGGCGTCCGGCTCATTCAAAGCTTTGTTGAAGTGAAAATCGACCTTTTCTTCCCCGATCTCAAAGGAAACCTTACGGTTTTTGACATCAAACCTTGCCCCCTCCGTAGCTAAGAATGGTCTTCCTAAGATTATTGGGACCAAGGGGTCCTCATGCATGTCCAAGATCACGAAATCATCGGGGACAAAGTACTTTCCAACTCGCACTGGCACGTCATCCAATATTCCCTTAGCCTTGATGACGGAACCGTCGGCCATAGTTAGGGACATATCGGCCGGCTCCATTTCACCCAAATTTGCTCTTCTCCAAATGCTAGCGGGCATCACCGAAACACTTGCCCCAAGGTCACATAAGGCTTGGAAGTTTTGAGACCCCACACCAATAGTTATAGCAAAGCGACCGGGATCTCCTAGCTTTTGCGGTAACTCTAAGGTCTTGACCTCATCTTGCATTTCAACTATGGATCTCTTCTTGCTCAAAATCTCCTTTAAAAACTTGGCATAAGATGGCATCTCGCTCAATGCATCGGTGAACGGGATAGAGATGTTCAAGCCTTGCAAGAGTTTGAGAAACCTCTTGAACTTGTTCTCAACAACATCTTTCGGCTTCTTCGAGGGATATGGAAGAATTGTTGCACCTTGAACCTTGCTTGGATCAACCTCCTTGGACTTTCCTACTTCACTTGCAACATTTCCTGGTTGGACCGACTTAGGCACCATGTCGGGCTCGATGTTGTGAATCTCGGTCCTAGGCAGAGGAGTCGGATCGAGGTTTGGGTACGTCGGGCCCGAGTTGCTCTCAACCTCGGTCCGTGGTGAAGGGGTCGATCTTCTTGCTGGGTCGACGTCGGGGAACGTCGGACCCGACTTGCTGGGTAAGTTGGTCCGACTCTCTTCATTCTTCCTAGGCATGTGTGTCTCGGGTAGGTTTCGGCCACTTCTCAATCCAATTGCCCGGACTTCATTTTGATTGTTTTGAGCTCGAGGGTTCTCCTCGGGTCGGCCTGGAAGTCTCCCATTCTCTCTCGGGGCTTGAGTTGCAATTTGGGAAAATTGATTGTCGACTTGCCTCCTCCATGCACCAAACTCATTGAATTGGGTCTTCATCTCCTTGAACCCGTCTCTCATCTCTTGAGCAAATGTTTGTAGCTCATTGAATCCCGGTGGTCTATATGGTGGTGGTGGCGCCCTTGGCTCGTTTTGGTTGAAGTTTTTGTTGTAACCTTGAGCTTGACCGTTGTTCCACCGGCCATTGCCACCATTGTTGAAATTGCTTCTTCCACCGAAATTTCCTCGAACATAGTTTGCCTCCTCAATTTGCTCGGCCAAGCGCACTTGGCTCTCATTCGGACAAACTTGTGTAGCATGTGCAAAGGATCCACACTCCTCACAAGCTCTAGCATTTTGCTTGTAGTAGTGGACTTGCCTCTTAAGCTTGCTCACTTCACCTTCAAGGAATTGGAGCTTCACATCCCTATCAATGTCTTCTCCCTTTGGATCATATAACTTCCTTGCACCTTGACCTTGAACTTTCACCTCTTTGCTAGCTTGACTCACCCCATACATGGCCTCATAATCGGATAGCTTGTCAAGTAGCTCCCAATCTTGATCCGGTGTCAAGTCTATGAACCCACAATCGTGTGGAGATTGAGCTTGTCCTTCGTTACCGGATTGATTCCTTGGAAAAAGATGTCTTGAAGCACATATGGTTGTTGGCCATGAGTAGGACATTGGCGCAACATCTCCTTGAAACGGTCCCATGCTTCGAAGAGAGGCTCATTCGGACCTTGTTGAAAGCTTGCAATCTTCCTTCTTAGCTCGGTTGTCTTTGAGGGCGAGAAGAACTTCATCAAGAAAGCATCATAGAGTGTCTTCCAAGTTGTGATCGACCTAGGAGCTTGGCTCTCGAGCCAATGTGTTGCCTTGCCCCCAAGTGACCATTTGAACGCCTTTAGAAGCACATACTCCAATGTCTCCTCGTCGGTAGAGATCGTCTCACACAAGTCCACAAAGCGTTTGACGTGCTCTATGGGACACTCATGTGGACGGCCCTCGAATTGATCACGCTTGATGAGGGAGATGAATTGCGTCTTAATCTCAAAATTCTTGGCAACCTCGGGAAGCACAATAGCCGGTTCGGGTACCCTCAACTCCGGATGCATGTATTGGCGTGCATTCTGGGGTAGAGCGTTGAGTTGAGCCTCGGCTCTCATCCGTTGCTCCCGTTCTCTTCTTGCTACCTCCTCTTGATTGTCCCTCTCAAGTTGCAATCTAGCCATTTCGGCCCTAAGTTGAGCCAACTCCTCATCAACATGGAGAGCTTGATTTGCCATCCTTTTCCTTCTTCGGGCTTCTTTGAGAATACTTTCCGGATCACTCACAAACTCAAGCTCAAGTGTTCCTCGGGTGGAACGAGCTAGCATACACCTACAAAACAAAGACACAAACCAAAACAAATCAAAAACAAACAAAGGGTTTGGGCTATTCCCTCACCCAAATCACTACCAAAACACAAAAAACTCACCAAATTGGCACTCAATGCACTTAGACTTCCCCGGCAACGGCGCCAATCTTTTGATCGCCTCTCGGTGGTGCGAGGGTCTAGAGATACAATTTATAACCCGACCCTGTTGTAGCACGTGGTGGGTGTCGAACACTCGGGAAGTCTACTCGATTGATGTGCCAAGATACTAGAAAGCTAGAAAGGAGAGCTCAAAACAAAGGAAAACAAAGAAAACAGTCGGGACCGACACTGAGGTCACGTCGGACCCGAGGTTGGCGACAAGAGGAAGTCGGGACCGACACTGGGTAAGTCGGGCCCGAGGTAGCTGGGTTTTTCGAACTTCAAAGATTTAAAGTAGATCTTGGGCTTTTGGGTTCCTTCCCTAGTGGATTAAGGCTTTTCCACCGCAATTCAGGCAATGAGTGATGATCGGACTAGGATCGAGTGCTTTCGCCCTCGTTCCAACCACTTCTACACCTCGATCCTTGGGGAAATCCCCTTCGATGCAAGGCCTTGAGATTGATACATGTTCACTTTCGCAACTTTGCCAATCTCAAGCCTTGATTCCCAACTTTCGCAAGGAATTGTAGCTCTATGTAGAGTGGTTTCCTTAGATCAAACACTCAAGGCTATGGAATTGGGGTTTCTAGCCCAAACCTAGCTAGGGTTTTCCCCCATAACCCAAGATCAAGGAGATCTACTCCATGTGGCAAGCAAAGAAAGCAAACAAATCAAAAGGGAAAGCAATCAACATCATCAATCTCAAAACAAAGCAAAGTTTCATTCAAATCAAAAGCAATCCACAAATTCCAATCAAGGGTTTTCAAATCCACAAGATCTAAACAAAGCAAAGCTAAACAATCAACAAAACCTATCAAGTCTTCCTCTCTCTTGGCCGATCCTCTCTCTCTTCCTCCTTCTCTCCTTCCTCCTTGCTCTCCAAGTATCCTTTTTAGGCTTTTTGTGTGTGTGAGAGGGAACCCCAAATTAGAAGACAAGAGGGCCTTTTATAGATTAGATGAGGGGCAAAAGTGGAAGTCCACAAATTTGTGCCTTGGAGCCCAAGTAGTTCGGTGACCGACTCGGACCGACACGGAGGACCTTGGGCCCGAGTTACTGTGCATCTCGGTCTGAGGTGGGAAACTTCAAAGTCGGGCCCGACGTGGTTGCAACTCGGTCCGGACCTCGTTCCACCTTCTTCTTGTTGGCTTCTCTTGTTCTTCTTCATGGCTTGCTCCTCTCTTTCCCACTTTAGCTCGTGCCTTGCTCCATACCTCGATCCTCCATCAAATTGATCCTCGATTCATGCCAAATTACCTACAAAACACATAAAATGCGTGTAGTCTCCGAATCTCATAGAAATACGGGAACTAAGCTAAAAAGGAACAAAACACGCAAGAAAAGGGGAAAAAGAAACATATTTACAAGGGAAATCACATATGAAAACCCCACCAAATAAAGAGACATCAAGTGTCGTCGGTCGGAGGAGGAGGAGGGGGCAAGAAAGGGCTTACTTGGTTGTAGAGCCCTTGGATAAGAACATCCTTCATAATTGGGTCTTGCTCTTTCTCAATCTCTTTCAATTGAGAGATGAAGAGGATTCGAGGGTTGGCATGTACCCACTCTTTGATCTGGGCAAAGGTGTGTTGAGGGGCCATTTTTGTATGGTTTTGGAGGTTTCTTGAAAAAGGGAGTGAAAGGGATGTGAAGAAGAAGAATGGCAGAGATGGAAGATGGAATAAGATCCCAAAAATGGCAAATGAGGGTTTTAAGGAGAGAAGGGGCGAAGGGTAGAAAGGGAAGTGGAAAACCTCGATAATCGTCGACCAATGAACATGGGGCATCGTTTCAACTTCCATAGCACGCTTCTGGACATGTGTCACGATCTCTCGGGAAGTCCTTTGCAAAATTTGAATACTTGGCCTTTAACGCTTCAGAGCCTCTGACACAAAAGTCCAATTCCCAAATGACGGTTCGTCTTTGTAGATGAGTCAGCGTTCCCTTGCTGGTTTGTATCAGTTCCCATGATCTTATGAAGGTCAGGAAGAGTGAAGTGGTTAAGGGAACTTCACACTCATCCTTTTGTGGATCTAGGGAACTCAAAAGGGAACCAGAAAATTTGCGACTCGATAAAGGAGTGAATATTTTGGCTCATGAGAAGCGTTTGTCTGGTCCCTAGCTTAGGGTGGGTTATATGATCAACCGTCATGGTGGCTTGTAAAGGGCGATAAAGGGAACTCTGGTTGATCATTTTGGGCCAAAAGAAATAGAGTTCCTTTGTACACATTTATCTTTAGACTAGTAATTATGGCATAGTGAAAGCAATAAGTCCAAGTTCCCTATCATGCAATCTTGTATAAACTAGTCTGGCATTGAGGGAGAAATAAACAGGGACTTGTTTAGTATAGAGTTATCATCCCTAGGAGCATTCGAAAACGCTGGTAGGGACGTCTGTCTAAAGCTTTGGTGAGAATGTCCGCAATTTGCTCTTCAGTTCTACAGTGTTCCATCGAGATGTTCCCACTTTCAACATTGTCACGTAGAAAGTGATGCCTTATATCTATATGCTTAGTTCTAGAATGATGCACAGGATTTTTGGAAATGTTTATGGCACTAGTGTTATCACAAAGTATGGGAACTAGGCCAAAAGACATACCGTAATCCTAGAGCTGTGACTTAAGCCATAGAACTTGGGAACAACAAGATGCAGCAGCCACATATTCTGCTTCAGCTGTGGAGAGTGCCACTGAGTTTTGCTTTTTAGATCCCCATGAAACTAAGTATGACCCTAGGAACTGGGTCATTCCAGATGTGCTCTTTCTATCAACCAGGTGCCCTGCAAAGTCCGCATCTGTGTATGCAATGAGCTCAAGGGAACTGTTCCTTGGATACCAGAGGCACAAGTTATCGTTCCCTTTGAGATACCTGAAAATTCTCTTCACCTCTTTCATGTGTGATTCCATGGGGTTAGCTTGAAAACGAGCACAAAGACATACGGAGAACATGATATCAGGTCTACTAGCTATTAAGTAGAGAAGGGACCCGATCATACCTCGATAGTTCCGTTGGTCCACACTAATACCTGTTTCATCCGCATTGAGCCTTGAATTTGGTGAGATGGGAGTGTCAATGGGGTTGGAGTGTTCCATCCCATACTTCACAAGTATTTCCTTGATGTATTTCTGTTGATGAATCTTTGTTTCCTCCTTGGTTTGGGATATTTGAAGTCCCAGGAAGAACGTGAGTTCCCCAATGAGACTCATTTCAAACTCACTGCTCATGAGGTCCTTAAAGTTCTCTACAAGAGTTTCGTTAGTTGCTCCAAAAACAATGTCATCAACATAGACTTGTACGATCAAAATGTCTTTAGACTCTTTCTTTAAAAACAAAGTCTTGTCTATGGAACCTCGAAGGTATCCATGGGACAAGAGGAATTGAGCAAACCTGTCGTACCAAGCTCGGGGAGCTTGTTTGAGTTTGTAGAGTGCCCTCTCCAAGAAATAGACATGGTTGGGTTGTTTCTCATCTTCGAATCCTGGGGGTTGAGCCACATATACTTCTTCCTTGAGATGTCCATTGAGGAAGGCTGTTTTCACATCCATTTGATAAAGCTTGAATCCCTTGTGAGCAGCATAGGCAATTAGAAGTCTGATGGCCTCGATCCTGGCAACTGGTGCGAAGGTCTCATCATAGTCGATTCCTTCCTCTTGCCTGTAGCCTTGTGCCACTAGCCTAGCCTTGTTTCCTGCTACAGCCCCAGTATCATCGAGCTTGTTCCTAAAGACCCATCGAGTTCCTATGATGTTCTTGTTCTTGGGCCTAGGAACTAGCTTCCAAACTTTGTTCCTCTCGAACTGGTGGAGCTCCTCTTGCATGGCTTGGATCCAATCTGGGTCCTTCAAAGCTTCTTTGATATTTTTGGGTTCCACCATTGAAACAAACGCGTTAAAAGCACAAAAATTATTGAGAGAGGAGCGAGTTTGTACACCTTTATCATAAGGGGAGATGATGTTCTCAATGGGGTGGTCCTTCCTTTGTTGAAAGTTTCTTGTATGAGTGGGTTCCCTTGCACTTGTGTCATTTTCAGTGGAGGCTTCTTTGTCATGGGAACACTCATCTTCAACTTCTTCATTAAGTGTTTCTTCAGATATTCCTGGCAGGTTCCTTCTTTGCTCCCCCTGAATACTTGATTATGGCAGGGTATTTTCTTGGGGAACAAGAGAGTTGGAGGTGTCTTGTAATTCTTTTGAGGAGGGAACTTCGAGAGAGATTTGATCAGTGAGAGTTGGATCTTCGTCGTTGTTCCCTGGTTGTGGGATGTTGCTTGCACTTGGATACTTCATCCCTCTTCCTTGGCTCATCATCATCATCATCATCGTCTTCTTGTCTTACCAGTTTGAACAGAGTTCCCTTCCCTTGGGTCTCTGTTCCCATCTTTACGGATTTCTCGTTGAAGACGACATGGATGCTTTCTTCTATCTTCTTGGTTCTTTTGTTGAAAACCATGTAAGCTTTGCTTTGAGATGAGTATCCCAGGAAGATCCCTTCATCACTTCTGGGATCGAATTTTCTAAGATTGTCTTTGCCATTGTTATGGACAAAGCATGTGCATGCGAAGGTCCTTAGATGGGAGATGTTTGGTTTTCTCCCCTTGATGAGCTCGTTGGATGTGTTCTTGATCAAGGGCCTTGTCATGGCTCGGATCAAGATGTATGTAGCTGTAGAGATGGCTTCAGCCCAGAAATACTCAGGAACTCCGCTTTCAATCATCATGGTCCTCTCCATGTCCTCCAGGGTTCTGTTCTTTCTCTCGACAACTCCATTTTGCTGAGGAGTGCGAGGAGATGAGAAATTGTGGGAGATCCCATTTTTGTCACAGAAGTTCAGGAACTCTGAGTTTTGAAACTCAGTTCCTTGGTCAGATCTGATGGCTTTCAGCTTTAGCCCCAAGCTTACTTCTGTTCTTTTGATGAAGGGCTCGAATTCTTCAAATGCTTGTGATTTTGCCTTCAAGAAAATAACCCAGGTGAATCTTGAAAAATCGTCAATTAAAACATACATGTACCTTTTTCCACCGTAGCTGGCCATTCTCATGGGACCACAGAGATCCATGTGAATTAGCTCTAAGGACCTGGTTGTGCTTACCACCTTCTTGGGTTTAAAGGAGTTCCTGGTTTGTTTCCCTCGAACACATGCTTCACACATTTTGACTCCTTCGAGATTGATCCGTGGAAGACCAATGACCAAATCCTGGAGATAAAGCTTCAGGATTTGATTTACACCTGCATGTCCCAGTCTTCGATGCCAGAGTTCCGTGTCATCTTGGGAACTCGTAAGGCACAGCTTCATTGTTGGTTCAAAGTCAGTATCCACCACATACACATTGTTGTATCTTCTTCCTCTCAGAATTATTTTGTTGGTCTTCTTGTTGATGACGAGGCATTCTTCTGAGTCGAAAGTGACGATGTTGTTCCCTTGATCACACATCTGGGAGACACTCAAAAGATTGTATCCCAGATCCTTTACCAAATTCACGTTGCTATCTTTGATAGATCTATTGAGCAACACTTCTCCTTTTCCAATAACTTCTCCCTTGTTTTTGTTGCCAAATGAGACGTGGCCTCCTTCGGCATGAGTGTGGAGTGAGATGAGGATATCTTTGTTTCCTGTCATATGGTTCGAGCATCCCCTATCTATGAACCATGTATTGTTCCCTCTCACTGCCACCTACAAGGAAAAGTTAGTGTTTTGAGACCCAGGCAACTCTTGCCCGGTCCCTTGCAAGGGAAAACATTATCATTCAAGATATAGTCAGCAATGTTGATGTCTTGAGAATTTAGAGAGTTGGAGTTCCTTTGATGATTAGCATGATGTTTTTGTTTATTTAGGAACTCACGGTTTCTAAGGGTTTGGGCTCTCTTCTTG
This sequence comes from Fallopia convolvulus, assembly GCA_964016875.1. NCBI lineage: Eukaryota > Viridiplantae > Streptophyta > Magnoliopsida > Caryophyllales > Polygonaceae > Fallopia > Fallopia convolvulus. The sequence continues at coordinate 27,907,891 of OZ024734.1, read as the reverse complement.
GGACATGCTTCCTTGTAGTGCCCATGAGCACCACAGTTCCAGCACGTCTTATAGTATTCTCCCAGGTAATACTTTGGGTGTGGTCTCTGGATCCTGTTTCTATCCATGGTTTCCTTGTTATACACCCGTGACCCATTTCCCTTAGCAATTTGGACATAAAGTCTATGTCTAGTGTTCCCAGTGTAATAATCTCTCTCACCACAGTTCCCACTTTCTAGGACCCTGATTTTCTCCTCAAGATGAGCATTTTTCTGTTTCTCACATTGAAGTTCTAAGGCCCTACACTCATGGATTTCATGTTCACTCAGGGGTGACTTACCGTTCTTTGAGCACTCTCCTTTGTATCCTATGCCATGTCTGGCTGGGACAAACTTAATTTGGGAACTAGAGGCTTCAAGATGTTCGGGAGTCTTACTCAGGTTTTGCAAGAGGGTGTTCTCATCTTTCTCTAGAGTTTTGATTTCTTTTTCTAGATCTACGATGTGAGACACATGTGACTTGAGTTTTTCGAGAAGGGATATGCAGTTGGGACAGGGTTCAAGACCAACTAATTGAGCATTTATGTGTTCTTGTTTTTCCAACTTGTTTTGTAGTTTTATGTTATCTTTGACAAGACTTGAAAGGATTTTCAACAGCTCAGGTTTTTCATAGTTATTTAGAGAATCAAGAACAGTTTCAGTGGTTACCTCACTGGGTTGTTCCCCAGTGGTTTCTCCTATGGCCATGCCACACATGTCTAGGAGTGCCCATGACTCGGGATCTCCGTCTTCATCATCGCTCCAGGTGGCGATGTAGGCCTTTTTCCCTTGCTTTCGGCCATCAGTTCCCTGTGGACATTCCTTAGCGAAGTGTCCTTTCTTGTTACACTTGTAACATGTGACATCGGAGAGGTCCTTCTCTGCGGGTTTTCTTTGGGAACTCTGTCCTTTTCCCCAGTTCCCACTGTTTCTTTGGGACTTCCCTTTGTAGAAGTTTCGAAGAGCCTTTGTTACGAGAACTAGCTCCTCATCCTCTTCTTCTTCGGAGTCTTCGTGTTGTTCTTGAGTTGATTTGAGCATCTTCTCAATCTTGAGTGTGATCCCTCGATGAGCTCGAGTTTGTTCCTTGTCATCGATCTTTCTCTTCTCGTGTCCTACTAGCTTTCCAAACACTTGATGGAGCATGAGTGTTCTGTTTTCCGGATTTTCCTTGAACATTGTTCTCTCGTTTGCCCATTCTCCAATCAATCCGTTGAAGAGTTGTTGGACCTTCATCTTATGGGTGATTTCTTCTTTGGTGATCCCCAAGCCTTCCATTTTGGTGCAAAGTCCTTCAAATCGGGACTGGTAGCTATCGACAGACTCTCCCATCTCCATTTGGAAGTTATAGAACTCCCTTTTTGCATTCATCTGAAGATCTTCTCGGAGATTTGAGTTCCCAACGTGCATTTGTTGGATAGCTTCCCACATTTCCTTAGCTGTGTCAAGGTTTGCTACCCTATCACAGTCTTGTACGCACATGGACCTCTTCATGTATTGTCTGGCTTTGTATTTTGCCTCCATACACTTGTATTCGTTGGGTCCCAACTTTGAGAGGTCGTTGACTATAGCTGGATCGATTTCGAAGTTGCCTCTCTCGATAACACACCAGGCTTGGTAGTCTTGGCCACGCATCCAATCTTTCATGTCGCGTTGCCAGCTTTCAAATCTTCCTGTAATAAGCCTTGGCGGCTTACTAGTGTTGTTCCCCACCTGAGTAAGTTCCTGAGCCATCTGATACCTACGATGCTAACACAAATCTAGAGCAAACCTGCTCTGATACCAATTGTTGGATCGTAAACCGTTAGCAAAGAGCTTGGGAACTGGCAATTAAGGTGTTCCCAAGGCAGCGGAAGTAAACAGTTCACAAGTATGAAGACAGTAAAAACACAGTTCCTTTAAAGAGGAACCGCACTACAACTAACTAGTTGTATGGGTAAACCTCTACCTCCGCTTGGAGGATTTTGAATGACTTACTTGTATTGATTGCTTTGTTCCTTAGTTACAACAGCCGGATTCACACTTCTCTGTTCCTACGAGTTCTTCCTAACTCTAGCAACACTAGTAAATCCTCTCAACTGAGTTCCTAAGCTCACAACAGCAAATTACAAATAACTCAAACCTTGCACCAACTTCTCAGTTCCCTTGTCCTTGGGAACTTCGGCTTCACCGTCGTTGACATCACACACTCGCCGGCGGGGACTTCTCTTCCTTTTCTTTCTTTTCTCAGGTGTGGGTGTTTGAGAGTTCTGGGAGAAGTACTCAATCCGAGTACTATTACTTTGGCTTTATAGTTCAGGTGAGTTTGGGCAGTCGCATCTTTCGTTTGTGTCCAAAATGCCCTTTGCTTGATGCCCAAGTTGTACTTTCTACACATGTGACTTTGGTTTGAACTAGGTCAACTTCTTGGATCAATTGGACCGTTGGATGAAGCGTGACAGTCTGATCCTCAAACTGTTCCTTCGGGCTGTCCGAGACAGAATCCCGCGATCTGCGCTGAACGGTCGTTGTCCTCACATGTGAGTTGCCCTGTCATGGGAACTGTCTTCTTCAGAGTTCCCTTGATGGAAACTCTTCATCGTTGTAAGCTTGTGTTCTCTTGATCATTTCTGGGAGTTCCCATTTCTTGGGAACTTTCCTCTTCAGAGTTCCCTTGATGGGAACTTCTACATTGTGAGTTTCTGTGGCTTTTGGTCATTCATGAGAGTTCTTGGCTGTACTTGTGTTCCTTAGAAATACTTGAACAAACCACATTAGTTCCCTATGGTGTTTGTCATTATCAAAACTCGGAGAATGACATCGTTGATCCGTTGTTTAGAACCAGAGGTCCCAACAACGTCCCAACAGAAGTGGCCATGCAGATTGGTCGATTGGTCCCCTAGCGCTTTCGTATATTCGTATATTCGTATATTCGTATATTCGTATATTCGTACATCCATGAGCGATTATTATGGGGCGAGTGCTATCTTTTCGATTCGTATCTTCTGCCGAGGTTTAAGATGGAATCTCTAGAACGAACAAAATCAGACTGGGGAGAATAGAACGTTTATGTTGAAAAAAGTGCTTGGCCAAGCCTTCTAATTTTAAGAAAACAAAAAGAAAATATATAAAGTCGTTCATCCTAGCGATCCCAGCCTAAGCTCAACATCCACGCAAGAAGCGACTACCGGCGAACCGACGCTCGCGGTTTACGAGCCGCAACCGCTGTCGACTTATTTTGCGGTAGTCTTCGACGATCTAGCGTCTATGGTTTTCCTTTTTAAGGGAAAACCTCTTCAAACGAGCGAGATTTACAAGTCCGGGGGACATCTCCCCCGTCGAGACTATTCTCGCTCATACGCTCTCCGTCCCTGTGTTGTAGTCACTTAATATTATCCCTTACAACTCGGGCTGAATTACACCATATGCGTGTGTTTTTCCATGACCTTTTGACGTATAGGCCTCCACGCATTACGCTACGGCCGCCCGTTGGTAGGATGCATTTCGTGTAGTGACAATGTCCCGATAATCCTCGGCGATGACGAGGTGGTCGGAAAGAGCGCCACAATTATTTTATTGGTTTTCTCGAGGCACTTTTAACACAAAAGGCCACCAATATCTTTGCTAACGAGATCGGAGAGTAGAAATGCAATCCTTGGCGTACATCTCATGTAGGCGTTTATCGATCTTATTTCAATTGTAGGCTCAACCCTGCTTGGGGGTACGCTTCTCAAGTTTGGCCCGGAAAAAGAACGACAATTTAGTGTCTTCTCCGGCGATTGCCAAAACCTATGATCCCTTAAGAGAACTTCTTGTGCCCCGGTGATATTCTGTTGCCTCGACACGCATCGAGGTCTTTAAGTGATTCTTGCACGGGTGGCTAACGTTGCCAATGCTTCAACGAACTTGTTTTTTATCGCTTGATCATTGTCCAATCTTGAATAACTTGGGCTCTTCTATCATATTCGACCATTGTTGACTTTCTGGTTTTACAATGCCCCAACACTTATTTTCGAGTCCTTGATTCCGACACGCGTCGTACGATTTCAAGGATTGATCTTCAATTTGAAGTTCTCGGGGGCGAACTGCCGTGGCCATTTAGGGACCCGCGGGCGGTGCTCGTAAAACGAGACAATGAACACTTCTGGAGGTTGGCCGCGACCGCGGCCTCTGGGCGCCACGATCGCGGAATCCTTTCCGCGGTCGCGGCCTCGCTGACCGCGATCACGATCTTCGTCGTCCGCAAGGTTCTGCAATTGCGGTAATTTTCCCTCGTACTTGGCTTGTATACTTCTTTGATCTTTTCATCAGCATTTTACCGGCTCGGGACTGCGGTGGTTATCGGCGAATTCGATAATACTAACGAGCCGTCGATTGGTCCATTCGATCGTCGATTCATCGATGAGGCGCTTTTCTTGGATCTTTACAAAGAACGCTTTTAGCCTGGCGATTTCTCCAAGGCTTGGATAGCGACAAGTCTTCATTCGATTATGCTCGCCTTGAATCTGCTAGTTCTCTCTTAAAGTGGAAGCTAGAGTGCATATTAAGCATAATCTTGTTTTCATTCTTGATGATGGCCGATGCCCCACTACTTGATTGCTTTCGGGTTCAGCGACGCCCATCGCTGATTGATTTCATCAAACTGTGTAGCGCTATGACCATCGATTCCGTCGCTTGATCCGAACCTTGTTGGCTTGCATGAAGAGCAACCAAGCTTTGAGGGTGAGGTCGGGTCACGGACTTGATCATCTTTGAGCAAGTTGTCGTGCTTGGAACTTTCTAGGGTTTGATCCTCCGAGCGAATATCGGAGTTTCGCTTGATCATCCTGCGAGTCTTGATTCTTTTCCGAGCGAAGATCGGATTTTGCTCCAGTGCTTTTAGGGTTTTTTGGTTTCGAAAAACACACACGGCGATTGCTATCACATGGACCGCGGTCGTGGAGGAACGGACCGCGGTCGCGGCCGATGGTGCCGCGATCACGGTGGCGCTAGAGCTCGCTGGCGATTTAGGGTTGGCGAGTTCGTTGTTTCCTCGGGACCAAGAAAGGTTTTTTCTTGGTTGTCAAAGATCGATTCAGCCTCACGCTTGCATGGATTGATCGCTTTTTGACGTCCTCTAAGAACTTCTCTTGTGACTTGACTTGGAATCCATTTATCGGATGATCTTGGAAAGTAAGGAGAACGCTTTGGTTGCGCTCTACTACGATTGGTAAAGTCCGCTCAGACTCTCCAAATCTCTTGAATAGCGTTGATCTATCTTCATCCCTTATCGATTAAGGCTTCTGATTGCTAGATAGGATCGCTTCGCTTGCTTTTACGATCGGCTTTACGTTTTAAGAGGACGTTCAGCCTATGACAAGTAAGATCCAATTCGATTTCAAGCAAATTGTACGGGTCCTATGCGGAGAGGTCACGATTACCCCGCATTGGGTTTACGTTTGTAGAAAGCCTGTCGGGTTTGGCTTGCGAATAGAGAGAATGCTTCGAAATACGCAGCCCGCGGTTGCGGTTTCTAAACCGCGGGCTCGGCTTTACTGGCCGCGATCGCATTCTTCCTTGTCGCGGTTCGGTTCGACGACGCGATCTCTTGGATCGAATCGCTTTGCCCTTGAACCCTTCATTGCTGTTTCCCAAGCTTGATCAAATTCAATCGATTCAAGCCTTGAAATACCACGACTGAAGATTCCGTTGCTCGACTCGGGCCCTGAACGGTCTTCCCTTCCGAGCGAATATCGGAATCAGATTGATCAATTTTCCATTAGGGTTTACTTTTCGAGCGATTTTCGAAAAGCTCGGGTTTGATCGCCGATCCACGATCGCGGTTCACTATGTCATGGTCGCGGTTCTTTCCGCTGGGTGTATTTTGCGCGATTCGCTTTGCAACGGTGTCACAGAGCTTCCAAAAAACGACTACTTAATCTTCAGGGATCGATTCCAACACCACAATTGTGTAGATCGAGTACTCTTTTCCCAATACCGCTTTTCACTGCTTTGATTGTGGCTGGGGTTGGTTCACAATCAAGTTTTCAACTTTGGGCTTCCGGGCACGCACCCGGAGCCTAATCCGTCAATGGGTAGTCGACTATCAACCTTAGGTAGGATTGAATTCGACAAGGATCCGACAAGGTTGATCCTGCCCCCAGTGTCGTCAATTTCGCAGCACCCACTGCGATCGACACTAGTTGTGGTGATTTGATCATGCTTTTACTTAGGGTTCAAACAAATCACAAAGCGGATCTCCTTTGTTGATTTTTGGGGACGCCCTTAGGCTAGAAAAAAACTAAAAACACAAATTTCCGGAGTCACATATTTCCGGAGAGGCACTCCGGTCGAAAATCCGGAGTTCGCAAATTTCCGGAGGCGCACTCCGGTGGGCCGCGGTCGCGGGGGCCGCGATCGCAGTACGCTGTTCCGCGGTCGCGGTTCGTCCGCTGAGGCGTCGCAATTGCCCTAGGCTTCGAAAATTCGATTCTTTTTCTTCTAGGAACGATTACTCATGGATTTAATCATCGTTCCCACAGATGGCGCCAATTGTTGGTGTACAAAATCTCGCCTTCAATTCGTCTTTAATACACCAATTAAGAACTCCTCCTCTTCCGCTCCGTCTTCAATCTCTTGACCTAGAAAACCTGCAAAACAATGGACACAGGGGGCGGGGACCCCCTAATCCACCTCCGATGCCTAAGTCAGAAGAGCAGTATTCGTTTGAGCGTCGAGGTACAACAAGAGAGCGGCGAAACCCTAAACAGTCGAGCTAAGCGAATATTAGCCTGCCTAGGATTTCTGAATATGCTGATATGCACATGTGTCTCTCCCTACACGCCTGGGGCGTGTATTTATAATGGAAGAGGGAGAGAAGGGGGGCCGAAAATTATACCTATCAGGCCGAAAATATTATCCTCCTAGGGCTGGCCAACTGCCTTAAAGCCCAAGTCAGGAATATTCCACCCTTTCTCCAACTTTAATTCTATCTTTAATAAAACATAGAATCTTCCATTAAGTTGCATAACCGCCATATAATTTATATGAAAAATAACGAAAATAACTGCACAGTAATTTTAATAAATACCTTTATAGCGAAAATAACTATGGTAATTATGTTTGTTTTACCCGCTCACAGAACCGAGCAAGTCAAAAATGACTTACCTCAACACTTGAGTCTTAGCTTTGGCAAACACGTGAAGCCTAGAATCGGAACAAACAGGAACTCCTAAACACGTTAACGTTAATTTCAGTAAGGCGAAGAGTTTTAAAAGGATTACTAAGCATAAACCGAACACGATGCCATCTAACCAGACTTCTTATCACATTTCCAACCCATTGAGTTTAGACCAATAACTCTTACTAACTACGTACTAGTTAATTTCTACCACTAACTACCTTTATTAAGCTATAACCAAACCACCTTTCTCTTCTAATTGACTAGTTTGAACTCGTCACCTTCTAACGTATGTATTTAAACTTATCTAGTCCCTAGTGCAAGTAACAACTATACCCAGTCAACATATCCCAAGACACCACTAACTCTAAGAGACCCATCTAACAACACCAAAATATGTAACCCTCTACTCTAACTAAAATAAAATAAGACAAAAACTTTAATTACTACTAATTAACACACTGAGATAACTACTAACTAGCGATCAAAACAACACCTAAAGAAAACAAAATCTAACATACAAAAATGTGTAGTAACGTGTATAAACTCCTCTATTAACATCTAATCACATCTATTTCCGTACTTAGGTTTAATCAAGTCAGCCAAAAGACCCCAAGCCCATTGACTACTACCCCTACTAGACAACTACGACCGAAAAACCTTGAAACTCAGCCCGCGATCGCCCCCAACCGAGCTCGCGCTGCCCACCAACTCCGTCCGGAGCCCATCGGAAGAACCAGACAAAGGCCCCAACCCGAACCCTAACTTAAACCGGCAGAAGAAGGAAAACGCGAGAGACCTCTAACCGATGCGGCGAACGACGAACGACGGTGGCGAACAACGAACAACAGCCTCTTCTTATGGCGAGCATCAGGTACGTCGGATTCCAGTAGCGCCTCCTACTCTTATCAATAGCAGGGCTCCGACACCCAAGGAAACACTAGGTTACGATGACAAGGCACGATGAGAAGCGGTGGTGTGGGAAGGCGATGTACAGAGGGTCAAGAGCTAAGAGAAGTATTAGAAGAAGCAGGTGGCGGTGGTGTAGATTTAATGAATCGTTACTTGGTTTTAATCTAGGGATTAATTAGGTTAGTTAGCGAGAAGTTAGGATAGAAGCAAAAATTAATTAATATTGTTTAATTAGTCTTATAAGAATAAATGATTTTTTTATGTAATCCAATATAGATAAAAGCCATAAATACGTCATTAAAGTTGTACCTATCTTTATCAACGAGAACCTCGGTTAAAACTAGTTTACATGCCAGATAAGAATTTTCAATTCCCGACCTCGACGAAAGAAACAAAATCAAATATTACAATTTGTATATGTTGATTTTTTTTAGGATAATATATAAATAGGATAAATTATTCTAGGAAAGATTCTATCTAAAATAAAGATGTTATCTATGAGTCTGATTCAGGTGCGAATGGGCGCCCAGGCGCGAAATAAGAAAGAACAAGAGTCGTTGGATGAAGAAAAATCAAAGGCGCTGATTATTTCACTTAAAAGGGGGAAAAAACGGCACGGGCGAATTATTTACGTATTTTTTAGAAAAACGGAAATAGGACGTGCGCCCAGATTGTTCATCAATATTGTGGATTTGTTCATCAATAATGTGGATTTGTTCATCAACACTATGATTTTGTTCATCAAACTGTGATTTTGTGCATAAATAAACTATTGCTTGTGCAGCAAAAATCTATTGTTTGTGCATAAAAAATGAAAAAATGTGTATCAAATTTGCATGCAATATGTTCATCAGTATTTTGATTTTGTTCATAAAAAACGAAACTATTTGTTCATTGGTTTTGGCATATTTGTCATCAGTTTGTGCATATTTTTTCATTAGTAACATCAATTTGTTCATTGCCTTTTTCATATAATTGTTCATTGCTACATGCATATTTGTTCACTAGTAACCTCAATTTGTTCATTTCTATACGCATATTTGTTCATTAATAAGATCAATTTGTTCATAGCTAAATAAGGCACAAACACTCCTCTTCGATTTGTTGCTATCTCGTTCTCTTAGCATACACCATATTATTGCAAAGTCAAATTCTTTATCTAGTATCCTTTGCATTCAAGTTTCTACATCAAGCTTATCTTATTTTGGTACTAAATTGAGCACTTCATTCGTATTGACTAGTTAGCCTTAAAGCATTTCAATGGACAAACAAAGGTTAGATCAATGAACAAAAAAGGTTATATCAATGAACAAATATGGTATATTAATGAACAAACAATGGTATACCAATGAACAAAAAAGAGTATATCAAAGAACAAATAATGGTATACCAATGAACAAATAATGGTTTTATAAACAAACAAGGTTATATCAATGAACAAATATTGGTATATCGAAATAAATTATATGTGCATAAAAAACTAGATAATATTGTATTCATACACATAAATAAGGTTAAAAAATAAAACTAAAAATTAAAAAAGTTCGAAATCGATGAACAATGTTATCAAAAAATCGATGAACAATGAGTTAGTTTTGATGAACAAATGGTAAATATTGATGAACAAATCGCTATTTCTGATGAACAAACTGGGCGCGTTTCATAAAAACGTATTTTTCGAAAAATACGAGAAAAATTCGTCCGTGCCGTATTTTATTGAAAAATACGCGAATAATACGAGAAAAATTTGCCCGTGTCGTATTTTATCCTTTTAAATGAAGGTTTAATCAACGGCGTTGATTTTTGCAATGGACGAGTGAGATTTATTCTTAATTCTCATTTGGACGCCATTCACACATGACTCTTTCTCGTTATCTATTATATATTAGGAATTAGGATAGATCTAAAAGATTTTATATAAAATTAAAATAAATTATAGAGCATTAGATATTATATATTAAGATAGATACGTTAATCTAGTTAATTCAATTAAATTTCTATCTATTTATATGAAAAAATTAAATTCAAATTTTATTTAAAATTAAATAAATTTATTTTATCTTTATTTTTTATCTGTTTATGTAAAAGATGTATCTTAAATAAAATTTTGATAAAAAAATAGAACTTTTAATTTGGATAATTACTTGCCTAAATTGACTTTTGATAATAAAAAAATTAGGTTATCTTTTCCTTAATTTTCTTTTTGAATTATTTATGTAAATATAAATAATTCTGTTATCATTAAAAATTCATTCTTTATTTATATTTTTTCATTTTTTCTTATTAAGTATATGCTTAATTTTTATTCAAATTTTTTAATAATTGAATTTGATAAAAAAAATTACAAGAATTTATATTATTTTTACCTTTTTATATTTTTTGTAATTTTTTTTAAAAATTAAATGATTCTAATTCAAATAACTTTTATCTATAACTATATATTAAAGTTGTTCCTTTTCGAGCCACCAAAACGATTCTGGCCTCACCCCATATTTAAAAAACCTTAATTTCCATTCTTATTATTTTTTTATTTCTATCTTATTTCAATAATCTTTATGACCCGTACACTCAAAAAATATTGTTCCAATAATATTGTTTCTCAAAATCGGATATCTATCTACTATCTATCTTTTATAGATATTTTTCTAAATTTTTTTAGTAAAAATCTATCAAAATCTTATAAGATAGGAAAATTATAATATCTATCTATAACTATATATTAAAGTTATACCTTTTCGAGCCACCAGAACGATTCTGGCCCCACCTCATATTTAAAAAATTAATTTTTATTTCTATAATTATAACTTCTTTCTATTAAATTCTTTTTAACTATTTAAATTTTTTCTCTAACATCAAACAAATATCTATTTAGTATAACAATATCTTTTGAAAGTTTCTTTATACAACTATGTAAAATTAAAGATAAAATAATTAAAATAAATATAAATCTTTTAGCATATATCAATTTATTTATAGATATATAGTGATTTTTTTTTATAAAAAAAATTAATGATAAATATTTATAATTTTTAAAATTAATAAAAATAGATAATAAAATATTTAATAGATATATTGAAATATTTGATAAAGTTTAAATTTACGTAAATAAAAAGTAATAAAATATGAAGAATATAATATTTGATTAAAAAATTACATACATTCTACGAGTAATAAATTACTTATATTAAAGTTTATATTATATTTTTATTTATTTATTAATATCCTATTTATAATCTATAACTATATATTAAATTTGTCCCTTTTCGAGCCACCAGAACGATTCTGGTCCCACCTTATAATTACAAAATTAATTTTTATTCCTAATATTTTAACTTTTTCTATTAAATTCTTCTTTAACTATTTAAATCTATATTTAACATCAAACAAATATCTATTTAGTATAACAATATCTTTTGAAAACTTCCTTATACAAGTATTTAAGATTAAAGATAAAACATTTTAGAATAAATATAAATCTTTTAATATATATCTTTTGACGAATTTATTTATTGATATATAGTGATTTTCTTTTATAAAAACTTAATGATAAATATTTCTAATTTTAAAATTTATAAAAATAGATAATAAAATATTTAATAGATGTATTAAAATATTTGATAAGCCCTAAATTTACGTAAATAAAAAGTAATAAAATGTGAAGAATATAGTATTTGATAAAAAAAATTATACATTCTGCAAGAAATAAATTACTTATATTAAAATTTATATTATATTTTTATTTATTAATATTCTATTTATAATGTTTATAAAATATGGAATCGTAGTAGTACATGGTACGACTGGTAAAATTAGTGTCTATAAAATACCGAATCGTAGTCGTACATGGTACATTATAAATTAAAAAATAGCCTCACAGAGGTAGAGAAAGCCTCCGAGTCCTAGACCTATCGTCCACAGTTGCCAACTTTTCCCTAAACGCCTTCATCTTCTCCCCTCCATGGCTCCATGACACTCCGGCCCAATTAGGGTTCCCTCTAGCTTCCCCATATTTTTTTTCTCTTGTCGAAGCAGGTGTATCCGGCTGACTTTTCGTTTTCCTGTTTCTGAATTTTGTTCAAATTAGAGTTTCTGATTCCAACTTTCAGAGGATTAGCTGATCTGTTACCGAATTCTGATTCTGGTCAAGTGTGTGTGAGAGAGAGAAACAAAGTCAGATTTGAGAGATCATGGAGGAGAGTTTGTTGTTCCAGTGGAGCGCGGTGCGCTCTCTCCTTGCAATCGTGCAGTGGTGGGCATGCAACGTCACTGTAATTATCATGAACAAATGGATCTTTCAGGTATGATATTAATCTCAATCTATCCGTTCTCTGTTTCTTCTGTTATTGTTAGTGCCCCTGTTAGAGATTTTTAATGTTATGCGTTGGTTTGTATCTATTTGGTGTTTGGTGTAACAATTGTATTTTTTCCAGGATCATTCGAATCGGGAATACTTTCGGGAATTTGGGGTTGCCTTTTAAACAAATCGTAGCCATTTATTGAAGTCTGCTTCCATTATATTGCCTTGGATCATTGGATGAACACTTGTTGATCAACACTGTGGCTAATGATCTATTATGGATTTATGGTGGTGTATTTGTGCTTGAAATTGGGGTCTGGAGCATTACAAATGTATAATGTCTTTTACATGTTTTATTGCGCTTTTCTTCTCTCGAGTACAGAGTACTAAATGCTTTATCGTTGATTTCACTTCTCAAGTCTTAGAAGGAAGTTAGTAAATCCGCTTTTAGGTGAATTTCGTTTCAATCTGTCAACATGATCATATATAGTTTTCACTTCTCATCACTTTTTCCACAATAAAACAGTGTATTGCAAGCTCCTATCATATATGTTTCCCCCTTTTGTTCTTCTAGTTTAACTTGGTAAAAATAATGGGCAATGTAATATTATGGTTTTATCAATGAAGTTCATGTTAATCTTCTTGCAGTTATGATGTTTCACTGGCCAAAGTTGTTCAACCATTAAAACAAAGAAAAATTCACCAAAGCAGAGCTAAATAGATAAGAAAAATGATTCTAGAATCGGGATAGCTAAGGAACTTCTCTGATTGGTTTTTGTATTTGCCTAACGCTATCTGATAAACAGTGAAACAGATGTATGTTTAACTTTCAGCATCACCAACAGTCCTGAGGACAAGATGCAACCTCCCTTGTAATTTTGTGGATGTAACTGATGAAGATTTTATTGGTAACTAACTGTTGAGTTTTGACTCATATAGCCTTTATAAGTTCTTACATAAGAGTCACTTGTATTAGAAAACTAGGTGGCCTGAAGGCTTGGTTTCGTCCCATTAACATTGATAGGGAGAGTTGTCCATATGTTCCTTGTTCCATTTAAAGATTTATGATCGTTCACCTTCTCTTATAATTTTTGTCGATTATGATGTGAAAATCAGAAGTCTTCTCTAATTAGATTAGGTTCCGCTACTAATATTTATTTTAATACTCCATTGAAGATTCTCTCACTCCATCTAATATATTATTTTCTATGTAATCAGAAAATGGATTTTACATTTCCTCTTACTGTATCGTGCGTTCACTTCATTTGCTCGGCTATTGGAGCATACTTGGCAATAAAAGTTGTAAAGGTGAAGCCATTAATACAAGTTGATCCAGCAGACCGATGGAGGCGTGTATTTCCGATGTCATTTGTCTTCTGTATCAATATCGTTCTGGGTAATGTGAGCTTGCGTTATATACCAGTCTCCTTCATGCAGACTATAAAGTCGTTCACTCCTGCAACAACAGGTGAGAGCGATAGTAATTTTACACTTGCACTTGTGGATATCACTAATGTATTTTTTTTAATAATGGAACTGAAATCAGTGTCCTTGAAACAGTCATTTTGCAATGGCTGGTTTGGAGAAAGTACTTCGACTGGAGGATTTGGGCTTCTCTGGTGCCCATTGTTGGAGGAATTCTTCTTACTTGTGTCACAGAGCTAAGCTTTAATATGTATGGATTTTGTGCCGCTTTGTTTGGTTGCCTGGCCACGTCCACAAAGACTATTCTTGCAGAATCTCTTCTGCATGGATACAAGTTTGATAGGTAGCATCTATCTCGGGCTGATTATTTTTTCTTGTTGATTTCTTCTGTCTCTGCTGATTAGCTGCTAGCTAATGTATTTAATTAATTTAATTGTTCTCTTTCTGTATATATATGTGTGTGTGTGTAGCATCAACACAGTTTATTACATGGCACCCTTTGCAACTATGATTATGGGCATCCCAGCTTTGTTAATTGAAGGCGGTGGTGTGATTAAATGGCTGCAAACATACCCGTCACTCTTGTCTGGCCTAGTCATAATCTTCGGCTCTGGGCTAACAGCCTTCTGCCTTAATTTTTCCATATTTTATGTTATACATTCGACAACAGCAGTCACATTTAACGTAGCCGGAAATCTCAAGGTCGGGTCCTTTTTACTTGAAGAACATGTCTGTTTGTTTCATGTCATGATGATTTATTATTACGCAAAACCAAGTCCTCAATTTGCTAAATAATCCATGTGGACATGTGATGGTCTAGGTTGCAGTTGCTGTTTTGATCTCATGGTTAATATTCCAGAACCCAATCTCGGCTTCAAATGCTATCGGGTGCGGGATCACTCTCATTGGATGCACATTCTATGGGTATGTGAGGCATTTGCTCGCCCAACGCCAACCTGGAACACCTGGTACCCCCAAGACTCCGCGGGGTCGAACAGAAATGATTCCCCTTGTAAATGACAAATTAGACGACGACAAGGTTTGAGCTTATTACTTTTAGCCCTCTTATATTGCATATGAAGTAAGACTTCGTTAGATGACGCTTACAAGTTGTTCAATACATAAGTTTTCTTATACCCTCTTTAAAAGTATTTATTTATTTATTTACGATGTATAAACAGAATTCTTGTTCAAATAGCATTCTGTGTTCTTCTTTACTGTTTGTTGCAGTACGAATTAACCATTTTTTTCAAAAATGGAACAACAAAACTGCTAATCCGTACAAAAATTCCGCATTGTATGATACATCTTATATATTACCACCTTAAATTAAGGACGACGTGAGGGAATAAACTTATATGAGCTAGCTTCAACATTTGTCTTATTTTCAATGGAAGGCAAATTCTATTTCACAAGACGGAAGAGCTGTCTTAATTCAGTCAAATCTTTTGTGACAGGTCAATTACTTAATGCAAACTTCTTACTTCCTAAAGGAATTTGTGATGATATTGATAAGGTTAATCAAACCTTCTTTTGGAACAAATATACTCCTAATCACCATCCTCTTATGAGTTGGGACAAAATTTGTTCTCCCAAAGAAAATGTGGGTATTGGTTTGCGATTGCTTATGATAATAATATTGCTCTTCAAATGAAATTACAGTGGAAACTTTTATTTGATCCATCTAACTATTGGGTAAAAATAATTAATGAAAAATACTTGTACAATCAACATATTTTTAATTATAAACATAAATCTTCATCTTGGCAATTTGGTCGTTTACTAAATATAAGGGACTTTTTTGCCAAAGGAAGTAAATGAGTGGTAGGTAATGGGTTAAATATAAATTTTTGGTCTTATATGTGGTTAGAAAACTCGAAATTAGTAAAATATTTTGATAACATAGATTATAATTTAAAAGTGGCGCACTTTAATTATTCTTCCAAATAATACTTGGGATATTCAGGCACTAGATTGTATTTTGCCATCTTGGATTGTCATTAAAATTTCTGCAATATTCATTCCTTTTCCTGACAAACAAGACTCAATCATTTGGACCCCCTCTTACGATGATTCTTTTTCAGCAAAGTATGCTTCTGATTTAATTACTTCAATGAGATATATACATTTTTTAAAGATTTAGGCTGGCCTTGTTCTTTCAAGGTAGCCTAATATTTGCCTTGGAATGAGCTAGTAGCTCATCGTATAAAAAAAACATTTCTCTTATTTTGACGGTGTTAAGAATAAATTTTCCTTATAAACCTGCTGGACGGAACCCCAAAAATAAACAATCTACCCTCTACATTGAAGTTTGTAACCATATATTTTTACTATCTTAACATCTCAAGTTATCCTCATTGTTGGATTGAACGATATATGTCTTATATTAATTGGATTCTGAAATTTCCTGCCCGGGATTGTGGGTTGGGTTAAGCTACCAACCCGTAGGACATGGACTAACATAGACACTTATGATTTTTGGATAAGTTTTAGATTTGTACCATGATGTAAGGATCGACCTACCCAGTCCGCATACAGAATTGTGGTGAAATTCCCTAGCTTATCTATAGGATAGAGGGAACCACCAAGGGTAACGCCTTGATGGTGAAGATAGATATGGATATTCTTTTCCAACAAATTAGGTTAATCGATCTATTGTTAGGTTATATGGATGTTGTCTTGGGGGATAGACAACTTTAAAAAAGAATTCCAAATTATGTATTGCTACTCTTCGTTCCCGTCGTTGTGGGCTCAACAATCCTCAAGGTTGCCTAATTATTAAAGTAGTCTCTAGACACGGGCTCAAAAAATGAAATATATTATAATTTATTATTTTATGTCTTATCCTTTATCAAAATATAACCCTTTCTATTATAGAGGACAAACTAGTCTAAATTATTATCATCGAATAATTTAGTCTAAACATGATTATTAATAATATTCTCATGAATATTATTATTTAAGAAGTCATTTAAAATTTTATAAAAATTATAATTTCCTAAGGGAGGATGTTTGGAATTTTATTTAATAAACATTTTGTTATGAAAGCCTACTCATAAAACCTATTAAAAATCCTTAATAATTATTCTTTATGTTTAAAAAATTAATTTAAGAATAATGATAATTAATATAGGTTGAGAATCTATACCAAACGAGACGGAACAAAAACGGGATCGGGTGATGGGCACGAATATCAAGACTAGGAAGGTTGGGTCGAAAATGGGTTGAATCTCCTTCCCTCCTTTTCTTAAAAGAAGTTGATGGGCTAACATGGGTAAATGGCCCTCGTTTTTTTTTAAATGATAAAGAAAGCCTAAGGTTTCACCCCATCTGCTTCTCCCTCCTCTTCTCTAATTAAAACAACTTGCAGTAGTGACAACGAGGCAGGGCGACAAGCACAGGCGAGGCTCATTCTTTGGTGGTTCGACGAGGAAGCGACGGAGCGCGCACGAGGAGGAACAGACGGCGGCGACTGGTGGTGATTTTTTGTGGGCGAATGGACCAAATAAAACAGAACCTTGTAAAAAAACATTCGGATATTGCGGCTAACTTTGAATATCCGAATTTTTGGAGGATTTGTGGAACGACAAATAGATTTTGCAATGGGATACATGGTGCCTTCCCCCCATTGTTATCCCCATTTTAAATAGGTAAAGGAAAGATTTAAAAATCTATTCATGAACACATCTAGGGGTGAGGCAAATGGTCTAAGGCCATTGAGAAGAGGAGGTGTAAGTGATGGGATTTAAAGGGTGATGGAAAGGTGAGGTGAGGGAACTAATCGGCCGGTGTAGTCAAGCTCAAACGAGGAACCATTGGGCAAAGCTCCTCGTGATTGCCGATTGACGATTCAAGGGGGTAGAGCCAAGGAAGAAAGGTTCAAGACGAAATGTTTCCATTATAGGACAAGAAAGAGCTCTTGGTATGGTGGTTGGGGGAAAGGGCGTTTGGGAAGAATGGGCAAGAGGTCTCGGGTTCGAACCCGACCTCTTGCACCTTTCCCACATTTTTTTTGTTCTTGCCTAAAATCCCCATCTTTTCATTTTTTTTTATCTAAAACCTAGAATTTCAAAAATTGTTAATTTTATTCTATAAAATTATTCTTATAAAATTTCTTTATTTTTTTGGCTAAGTTTTTAGGAATATGGGTATAGAAAAAGGAAATTATTATTTTTAACGAAAATACTTAATATCATAATTTCATTAAATAAAAAACAGCGGTTATTACAATAGTACCCCCTTAAAGATAGTTTTGTCCCCGAAACTATGATAAATCTAGAGCAGTAACAAAAGAGTATGAATACATGTAAGATTTGTCTTTTATTCTTGCAAGGAAACAAAAGTTCTAGTAACCCCTTAAAGAACGTTTCGTTCTTTAGCTAAGATGACAAAACCTCGGGAAACATTTGTGCATATCTTGCTCTGCTTCCCAAGTTTCCCAAGATGTCCCTTCTTCTCCATCTTTTGACCAAAGTACCCTAACCAAAGGCACTTCCTTGTTGCGAAGCTTCTTCACCCGAAGTTCAATGATCTTCACTGGTCGTTCCTCATATGTGCCATTTGATTGAATTTCCACGTCATCATAATTCAGAACGTAGGATTCGTCAAGTACATATTGTCTCAAAAGTGACACATAGAAGACTTTGTGGACTAGTTGTTTTAATGGCGGTAGTGCGAGACGATAGGTTAGGTTGCCTACCCTTTCTAGTATTTCGAACGGTCCCACATAAGGAGGATTGAGCTTTTCTTGTTTCCCGAAACGGATCACGCCTTTCGAGGGAGATACTTTGACGAAGACTTTGTCAACGACATGGAACTGAAATTCTCTCTGTCAACGACATGGAAATCAACTACTCCCTTAAAAGGGAACATACGTTAATACACAATTTTGGTTTGACGCGCCAAGTCGTAATATGATAAACCATAACTATAATAAAAAAATCTAGGATATGATATTCTTACAAGGAAGAAAGATCATAGGTATGATTAGAGTGATTCAAAAGCAAACTAACGCGGGGTACATGTACTGTAATTTGGATAAAGGAAGAACTATCTATTCTTCTAGAGTTGCTAGTGCGACAAGATTATGAATGTTATGCATCTCATAGAGTTGTTGACTTTGACTCCGAGCTGTTGTACGTCCTTCTCCCTTGTTTTGAGTTGTAGACTAAATAGAAGTTGCCACTACAACTCAATTTAAGGCTTGGTTGTTCTGAGAAGTAGCGACTGGCCTAAACTAACTCGAGACATTCTTTTTTAGTCGACAATGGGGACGAAAATGACCTTGCTTTCCATAGGTAAAGCATGTCTTCTTAGGTGTTGTAAAATGTCAGTTAACATGCCCCTGCTCACCATAGTTGCATCAAATTATCAGAACTTTTTGGTGTTTAAACCCTTTAGTTGCATTAGTAATGTTTGGCTCAGATTTTTCCTTCTTTGACAATCCTCCCTTTTGTGGGGACGCTGGCCTCTTGGATCCACATTGATTCTTGTGATGCAATTTTCCATCGTCACTCTTTTTCTGCTCGGATTCACTTATAATGGACTCTATCATGTATGAAACATCGACATAGTCTTCTAATGCTAAAAAGTTGTGGCTGCTCATCCACGACTTGATGACATCCCTCATCCATTCATGGAAGCGGTATATTTTCTACACTTTGCTGGAGATCTCAAGCCCAATATATTGAAGTAGATGGTTGAACTTTTTCGCACATTCCACCACGTTTAACCCTTTCACTTTTGGAGCAAACAATTCATCCAACTTCTCGTCTTTCATGGCAGGTAAGAAGAAATGATTTGTCATCTTTTCTTTGAACATTTCCCATTTCAACCCATGATGTCTATCAACTTCTAACTTCCCTACCATTTACTGGCTTGTCCCCTAAGCTTTAGGGCGGTTATATGCATTTTATCAACTTTAGAGCAATGCACATTTCTCAACAAGCTCTCCACATGGGAGAACCAATATTGGATGCTATCAGTTCATCTGAATTGTCTCAACTATATTGGGTTGATTAGTAATGACCTTGGGCATAGCTTCACACACCATTTGTTGAATCTTGCTCCTAAGAAACGCAATGGTGGCATCATTAAGAGCCATAGGCTGTTCTGGAATAGGCATACAATTCTCTCTTTGCTGCTCTCTAGCTCTAGAATCCACCTCATCAATTCCACCCCTAGTCAAGGAATTATTCGAATTGTTCTTGTAACTATTCCCTCGAGTGGTAACCATATGAAAGGTCGAATATCCAATTCACCAAATTAATCATCATTTGTATAGGGAAAGATGTGAAAATATGGGAAAAGAAGTCAATATCCTATTGACATGCCAAAGGTTTATGCAACAATTTTCAATTTCATCCGAAAACAGATGGTACCACAAAGTACAAGGGATAGAAACAACCTTAGAAATGGTCCAAATTTTTTTTAGGGTTTCCGGCAGAGGTAGTCTACTTAAGTGGACTACTTAGATTCACCGTGTCACACACTGAACAACGACACGGTACACAAGAAGCAGGTTCAGGGGTAGGTAGGCCTATCAAATCCATTTGTGATACATATCCATGATATGTTTTTGACAATCATAGTAGCCTTATGGGTGGTTCGTGTTTACAAAGAAATAAGTAAGGTTTTAAACTTTTTTGGTTTTACTCTTGATTCATATTTAAAGGAAAAACGCTTCGTGAAGCGGGATGACCGACTCGAGAAATTTGGGGTACCCGACATTTTCTCGCATCATGAAGAGGTGTGCTTTGTGATGCGAGAATTTCAAACGGTTACACCCGCCCAAATTTTTTTCCGTTGCACATACTTTTTGAAAGAATAACCTTACGGTCGATAATCGACATACATTGAAACCTCTTCGAAGAACTAAATTTAATTTTTTGATTCAAACAATCGAGATTGAACAATGTCATTAGAAACATAATTTTTGGATTCATCTTATGAAGCAGAAGACGAGTCCCACTCTTTAGAAGAAGAGTCAGAGTCATTATTTTATTTTGAAGAAGAAGAAGAAGAAGAAGAAGAAGAAGAAGAAGAAGAAGAAGAAGGACGAGGAGGAGGAGGAGGGGAAGGACAATCTAAAAACGAAGACAACAAGACACTTGAATCAGAGTTAAATTACGATTTATGTTGTATTAGTTATATTTTTTCAAAATAATAATTTTTGTTTCAAACAAATTTATTGAACTTTGTAATTCGTTATTATCCTTGTATATTATAGATGTTTGTTGTATTGAAATAAATTGTGAAATTATATACATTGGTACCTAGGAATGATTTTTGTGGTGATTTTGATAATGATACTGTGTGGAATAGTCGAGATGACATGCTAGATTGGGCTAGGCAAGTTTGTCGTGAAAGAATGATGGTGATGACAATAAAGACACCAAACCCTACAATGGTCAGACTTGCATGTCATAAGTATGGCAAGTATAGACCCGGAAAGAAGGATGAAGTTTTTGTTGGACCTCCAAGTGTACGGACACTTCATAGCAAGTGCGATTGTAAATTTGAGTTCGTTGAGGTTCGAAACAAGTCAACGGGAAAGTGAGCATTAACTGTTGGGTATGGAGTTCACAACCATGACCTTCGAAGTAGTTTACTTGGTTATTAATTTATTAGATGAATGGCAGTAGCTTAAAAGGAGTTAGTTAGGAATTTCAGCTACATATGCGTGCCTTCAAGGAGAATAGTCGAGCAATTGAGGACGCTTTATCCTAGTAATGTGAAATCGATGAAACAAGTTTCAAATTTGAGGGCAAAGTTTCTAATCGAGGAATGTGGAAATATGATAGTAACCCAATATTCGTTACATTTTTTGCAACGAAACAAATACCGATTCTTTCCGAAGAGAATGGGTAATCCAGATCATATTTGGATCTTGTTCTTCATCCACCCGACCTTGTTGCATCTATTGAGACTATTTCCCTATGTTGTCATTATGAACATCACATATAAGACAAATAGGTACACTTTTATAAACTTTGAATATTTTATTGAAGCATTATGTTTTGTTCTCAATTTGAATAACATATCATACATTGATAGGTACGACATGACATTACTAGAGATGGTTGGATATACGTGCACTAACAAATATTTCAACATCGTTTTTTCTATTATCATGAAGTAAGACAGTAATAATTATACGTGGGTGTTGCAACTTTTGAAGCGTTTGTTTGAAGAATTGGGGACAACACCAAATGCGATTGTTATAGATTGAGAAAAGGCAATCATGAATATAAAGGATTCTATATTTTGGGACGAAATAAAACATCTCCTATGTTGGGTGCTCGTGAAGGAGAAAATTAAAGCATATGCTCTTGGTATTCTAAAGGACGCTCAAGGCTACAGAAAGATTTGCTCATAGATGTTGGGGCATACTTATGTCATCAATTGAGGCAACATACGAAGAGAGGGTTCAAAAAGTCAAAGAGCGTTGGGGAGGGGTCATGAACTATGTTGAGATGTCATGGCTTGGGCCTTACAAGCAATCGATAGTAAGAGCATGGATGGAACATTGTCTTCACTTTCAGACGAGAACAACGAATAAATAAGTTTATTCCTATACAAGTACTTTGTTTTAATCATCTATATGAAGGAAATTAAGTAAATATATGTTTATTCCAAGGTCGAGGGCATGCACCATGTGTTGAAAAAAAATACTTGACCGTTCTCGAGGAGGCTTTAAAACGGTGATTGGAAGGATTCACCATCAGATTGAGTCCTAAGTTCATGGTTTGTGGGGAGATCTTGAGATGTCACATATGAAGCTTCCAACAGATTTGGAGGGTGTCCCCAAGGAAGTGAGGGCAATATTCATTCGCCTATTTTATTGAGTGTGAACGCATTGCCTAAATAAGTTGTTGGATATCTTCTACAGCCTACGCAAATAGATGGTTGAGGGAAAGATGGAGCCTGAGTGTGTTGATTTTTGGTGGGGAGAGCGCATGGGTCTTCCTTTTGCTCATAGGATTGCTCATGGCATCGTCAACAATCAGTTGATAATGCCAAGTGAGATACACCTGTTTTGGCATCAAGTGGTATGGGAAGGCATCGATCCACAACGCATGCCCATAAAAGGCATTGTATCCCTCTTAATTTCCCAAGTAAGAATGGAACAAATGATTTAGATGTACATGAAAGGTGAATTGTCAAAGGATTAGGTGCACGGTATATCCGAGTCATTTGTAGACATGGTCATACCAGAAGAATCTTCATTGATTGAGTCGATAGATCTTTTTTCATGGTCAAAAGGAAGGCCAAAGGGGTCTCCAAAGGGATCTACCAAGAGGAGTAGTACTTTACTTGAGCATAGGATGATTGTATATGAGCAAGAGAAGAAAGACCATGAAATGAAGGAGAGGGAAGAGAAGGATAAGGAGCGCAATGAAGAAACCCCGTCGGCGACCAAGAAGTGTGGGAGGCCAAAGGGCTCAACCAACAAGGCCAAAAAAATTATGGTAGATACGCATGCAAAGGTGCAAAGTAATGAAGTGGTGTGGTTAGGGGTGAACTTCGGTGTTGACAATGTTAACCATTTCATGTTTCCTTACATTGAGAGAGTTAGGGATGTAATGACAGATGGTCATTGTGGTTATGGAGCCCTTGCAGAGGTGTTGGGATATGGAGAGGGATTGTTGGATCGAAGGTCAGTTGTAAACAGTTATGGGGACTATACTAGACAATTTCTACACGCAGTGGAGATAAAAGTGTGGATGTAAATAAAAACGACTTGAGACTGTTCCCTTATAGAGGAACTCCACGACGATCAAATAATCACGTGAGTAAACCTCTACCTCTGCTTGGAGGATTTTCGAATGAGTTTCCTTTTCTTTAGTTCTTAGTTCCCTTCCAAGTTACAAGGCCAAATACAAAGTTCTTTGTTCTTAAAAGGACTCTCTCTGTATGAAACACTAATGTATTTTCTCAACTCTAACTTGGTGAACCCTCACAATCAAAGCAAAAGAAAACTCAAACCTCTCCGTTCTTCTATCTCTTCAACAGAGTTCCCCTAGACCTAGGAACTCCTTCTTTCTTCTTTCACTATAGTCGAGATTAGCTCACCACCGAGGAATTTTCACCAACTTGATGGTCTTCACCGAATAACTCTTTAGCTCTCACTCTTTGTGTTTGGAATTTGAGATTTTCGGAAAAGTAACGAGCTATTCGGTGAAGACCATCCCTAAAAATGCACTGAGATGTCAATTTCACGCATGCTCCAGTTCCCATCCAAAGGGAACTCTCGTCTTCTCGGTTCCCTTATCTTAGCAACTCTTCATGACTTCAATGGATTCCTATTCTTCTTATCCAGTTCCCATTGCGTGGGAACTTTTGGTTCACCGAGTTCCCATTCTTGTGGGAACTTTTTTTACTTCTGAGGTTGATTGCTTTCTTTTCGTCGTTGCATTAGTTCCCAAGCATTGGGAACTTGTTTCTCCATTAATCCACTTAGCAACACGCAACCTGTTAAACTGAAATACTTTGCAACAAGCGTTAGTTCCCATGGTGTTTGTCATTATCAAAACTGAGGGCGTTGCTCAAGTGTTAATGAACGTGAGTTCCTAACATTGACTCAACAATTTCCCCCTTTTTGATGATGACAAATCCATAATGAAATGAAAAGTATTTTACTCAATGTGATGCATGCAAGTTTCCCTAAATGTGACAACATTTTGTAGGGAGTTGCACTATATGGTTATGCAATTCCTACTTAGCAGATTTTGTGAGATTGTTCCCCCTTTGCGAAGGCCATACTACGATAACTTAAAACAACGCATCTCACAAGTTTTATCCTTTCCCCTTTAGGCATCATCAAAAAGTTTACGCATGACTAATAAGAACATGCATTTAAACTAAAATCCATTTTATTACTTAGGCAAACAAGTTGTACAGAAGGGAACTCCAGAGTGAAATACAAATTGAGGGGAGGGGGAGGAGTGAAGCATGGAATGAATAAGAAACGAAGGAACTAAGGTTCACTAACACCATCACTGTAGATGGTGTCGCGAGTAGACCTTCTTCTCCATGCAAATTAAGCAAAAGCTCCTGCTCAATCTACTTCTTCTTCCAATGGTGACCATGAGAGTCTTTCTTTCAAGATTAAGCTTTTAGCAAATTGAGGAATGACCTGATATGAGAGTTAATGATCTTGGTGATGAGACACCTCTTGGGAAGGATTAATTGTTTCGAAGACTTGATCAAAGAAAAAGTGTGTGTGAGACATTTTCTTCCTTTGAGCTTTTCATGAAAAAGGAGTTTAGGAGTGAGAGAAGACACAAAGTCTGTGTATGAAGACGGGTCTCAACTTGAGAGAAACGGCTCGGTATTTAAGGAGTTTGAACAGAAGGGGATAGTTGTTTTTTGCATTGTGTCCTTGGAAATCGAAAGCGGTCGGTGTCTCTTCATCTTCACTGTTGCGTCTTCAATAGGCTTTGAAACGTGGCACATTTTCCATGGTGCATTTTAAACTCATGACTCACAATTAGTCTTCCTTAATAAGTAGCATGACACACCTTTTTTTCTTCCAAAGACTGAGTTATTAACTTGATTAGGCGTTTCGTCTTACTCAGATCAGAGGTTCCCATGATCTTGCAAGAAAGGGTTGTTTGAACAGAGTGATGAAGGGAACTCATGTTCAAACTATACTATGAGGGAGGGGAACACAAAAGGCTTAGACACTTTCATCCCGAAAGAAGTAAAAGAGAGGTTCATGGGATGAGTTTGCCTAGTCCATGGCTTGGGTAAGCTGATAATCAACTATCATGGCTTGTAATGTGGGTTAGAGGGAACTTAAGTTGATCATTTTGGGCCAGAAAGAAAAAGAGTTCCATTGCGTACAACATATTGCCTTAGACTAGTAATCAAATATGTAGTGAATGCAGAGTTCCTATTAAGTTCCTATGATGCAAAAACAACTTATATAACTAGCCAATCATAAGGAAAAGAATAAACACGGAGTCGTTTAATTTAAGGTTATCATCCCTAAGAGCGTACCATGATGCTCGAAGAAACGTCTATCCCAAGTATAGAAAGAGTATATGCTATCTACTGTTTGGGTCTACATAGATCCATAAAAGTTCTTCCAAGGATAATGTTGTCAGGGTTTCTTGATCAACCAAACAAGCAAATAAATTTATAGATCAAGACCCCGTTGAATATAGGGAAGTCAGGTTTGTCCACGGGAGAGAGTCAATTCCAAATCTAGTTATATTAGGGCTCAACAATAGAAAGAAAGAGAGGATTTGTTTCAAGAGGAGAAAGACTTCTAAGGTTTATGGATCACCACAACAACAATTATGCATACAAACACCAATGAATCAAAAAGATCATTCTTTTATCACATAAAGATGTTAATTTTCGTGAACCATGCAAGCAAACCAATTAACTTTCGTTAAATCAATCAACTTTTCTACCTATTTCAAACTTTAATTAGGATTAACAAACTTTCTTCTTAAAATCCTAATCAACTATTCCAATTTACAGTTATCTCTTTCAATCAAGTTGTAAATGAGAAATTCCTTATCTTTCAACAAGGATTAAACACAAGAGATAGATTATGGATAAAGAGTATTTAAATCATGATTCAAGCACACACAACCATTGTTGGGCTAACCCCAACCTTAGAAAAGAGAGAACTACTCACTCATATTCATGGCAAACAATAAAATTGAATTGAAAAGAAACGTACATGTTCGTCCAAAAGCAATTGTTCTTCCCAAGTGTTTCCAAACGTACGTGTAAAAAATTACCTCCCTCTAGAATAGAGTCCCCTTAAACTAAAGCTGAAACTAGGGTTTTATACTAAAAACTAACACACACTCCTAAGAAAATAAAATCTCAAAAGATCTATCTCCAAGGAAACTATCTAAAAATAAAAAGACACCAGTGAGCATCGTTACCGACCCCGTTAGGGTCGTTAGGGTTTCTTGGATCTCTTCTTGTCTTCCTTCTCTCAGGCATAGCCTCGTTAACGACCCCCTCAGGCTCAATAGACACCTTGTTACTGATGCTTCTCTTCATTATGTGGGTCGTTAACGCTTGTATTCCTCTTGATCTTCCTCTAATCGACTCTTCTGGGTCGGTAACATGCCTCCAGACTTCACATAAAGCTCATACGTGCTTCATCCTTCATGCTTCTCTTTAGCTTTCCTCCACTCCTAGCAATGGTCCAAAACTGCTCCAAAAACCTACAAAACACCACTAGAGCTTATGTAGACTCCACACTTAATCACATACGAAAACCTAAATAGACGAATCAAAACCACACACAAAAACTAAAGAAAACAACCCAAAAAACTCAACTAAACCATAAAAAACATGACTAAAAAGTGGACATCAAAACACCCCATATTTACACTTGCTTGTCCTCAAGCAATAACTAAACTACGACCAACACCTACAACACATCCTTCAAGTCTTTTCCATTGTCAAAAAGAAACATCATAGCATAAGTAGAATAAATAGGCAAGTGAATTTAACATCATCATACATATATGAGCAATGCCAAGCAAAAGCAACCACAATCCAACCTCACAAGGATAAATGTGTTTGTCTCAACTCTCAATGTGTTTAGGCTTTGAAATTCAACTCACTCAATCCTTAATGCAAAAAGCTACATAGTCATTGTTACTTATATCACCAATCTCTCCACCGGAGATGTCAAAACATATGAAACCATCAACAAAACTTAGGCTCAATGTAATACTTTAAAGAAGACTCCGTTCGGCCGGATTGTAAGGAGGCTTGGTATAAACATAAGGCATGGAATTATTTAGGCCAAGTGGTGATGAAATTCGAGAATCATGACTCCTAAACTCTCAACACAACTCAACAATAACTCTCTCAAAATTCATCTAAACTCACCCTTCATGAAGAAAAAATTTCATTCTTTCAACCCCAAAAATATCCCAATAAGTCTCGCAAGATAAAAACAAAGCAAATTTGGCTCATGCACACACTTTATTCACAACTCCTTTTTTTTCTGTTCATTGCTTCTTTTTGTTATTGAGTCGGTGTTAGGAACTCATATTCATTAACATTGGATCAACGTCTTTAGTTTTGATAATGACAAACAACATAGGAACTAACGCCAATTGCCAAGTATTTCAGCTTAACAGGTTACACGTCGTAAAAGCACAAATTAAAGAGTTCCAACACCATAGGAACTAATGCAACAATGAAAAAGATAACAACTGTTTTGGACAAAAATTTGCTTAACAAACCTCTGTCCTCAATTGGGGCACGATCGAAACCGAAGGAAGTTATTGATTTTACGAATGTGGAATTCTCAAGAACAAAGAACAAAGAGAAACTGATTTTGCTTTTGAAATCTGTAATCTCGTGAGTACTTTTCTCTGATGTTCGCATGTACTTACAAAAATAAGTAAAATCGATATATATGTTTACATTGCAACGGTTATTTTCCTAGTATCATGATCTCCAGATCTTTAGGGCACGACTCGTAACCGATTTCCCACTTTCCGTGTATTTCGGGGCTAGGGGCGCTACCTCGTGCATCTTCAAGACGATGATTTCTGCTTGTGACAGATGCTTTCTCTCTTCCATTGAATGACTAGAGATTTCTCCATTCCAAGGTCTCTTTCTCGCTCGACCCGGTTGGTGATTTCTTCATGCGTTCATGGGTTC
Source organism: Fallopia convolvulus (assembly GCA_964016875.1). NCBI lineage: Eukaryota > Viridiplantae > Streptophyta > Magnoliopsida > Caryophyllales > Polygonaceae > Fallopia > Fallopia convolvulus. The sequence goes on along the minus strand of OZ024734.1, from coordinate 27,879,447 downwards.
GACTCACCAGTTGGGCCGATAGATTTTTGGGCCTAACAATACCCCCAAATCCTGATCCAAATCTTTTAGGCGGGATTTGGATCGGATTTACCGCGTGAATGCAAGCAGCGTGCGCCACGTGGTGATCACCCATCTGTTCGATATTCCTCGGGAATTTGAGGAGTCCTATCATTCAGGCTTTAAGTGCCTTGCCCCAGACCTCTTCAGCGATACACTTTTTTCCCTCGTGCTTCGTCTTCTTCTCGCCCCCTTTTTTCTAACTCTCGTTCTACTCCCTTTCTGCTAACCCCCATGGCCAACACCGGCGTCGAAGACATGGGTTTTAAGTCCTCTCATATCCTCGAACCCCATGAGTGTCGTCCATATTCCCTCACTCCAGAGGAGGTGGAGACTCTAGTCCAAAGCCACGGGTTCCCATCTGAAGTTAATTTTTATACCCCTACATGTGAGGCTGTCGACTGGGTTAAAGAAGGTTGGGTCTGCTTCCTGGAATATCCATTCACCCTAGGAGCCCTTTTCCCCTTTTCAACCCTGATTTTAAACTTCTTGATGACGCTCAAGGCGTCTCCGGCGTTGTTGATGCCGTCAGTATGGAAAATTCTGTACCAGATCAGCGACGTCTATCGGAGCGAGAAGATCGATTTCACCTTACAGGACCTCTTGTGTGCATACCGGGTTTGTCCTCTCAAGGCCGGCCGCTTCACCCTTCATGCACAAGACGCAAAGAACCCCCCGATCTCGAAGTCGAAGGTCAATGACAAGGACTGGGCTTCGCGTTTCTTCTTTGTGGAGAGGTCCACTTTGGGAGAGACGTTCCAAGCTGCGTTCTTTGACTCTTGGACTACTAAAAGTAAGTATCAATTCCTTAATCTTCGGTCGTTTCCCCTAGCGGTTTCTCTATCAATTCCTTAACTTTGGGGATTTCACTTGTAGTTCCGCCGAGTCTGGAGGTCCAAGTTCTGGAATCGGAAGCCTGTAGGAAGCTCTTCTCTCTCCCGGAAGCCAGAAGGACATATCGGAGGTCTGCGGAACTGATGCTCGAGGGTAAATCCAACAATAAGACGACGACAATCACTGGGGATCCGAAGGATGATGAGGATGACGCGGGGTTAGGGAATTCCGAGAAGACGATCGAGGAAAGTGCTCCGAAGCTTGGGGAGCTCGCTGGCAAGGGGCCAAGCCCTGTTAGAAACCCTACTAGTATGCTGATGCGACCCCCGTAATGGATGCTAGCCAAGAGGACGACGCATTCACACTTTGCACGGATGGCCCCATCACTCGTGCCAGGACTCGAGCAATCCAAGACGCGACACGATCTCTCGTGGCGCGCCTCTCCGCAGGCCACGGTGCGCCCCTCACCGCGCCGACGCACACAGCCTTGTGCGACCTCGGCGTCGAGGAACCTCAACTCGGGCCAACGGGGACAACCTCCAACCCCTTGCCACCGTCAGACCCGAGCCTTTCACCGTGCCATGGATCGCTATTTGAGGTTCACGAGACCCTCTCGCCAGCGCCCGGGACCGTGCCATGACCTCGCCAGCGCCGAGACCCTGCCTCGCCAGCCTCGCGACAGCCTTGTCGTGACACTCCCGGCACGGTCACGGACGACCTATCCAATTTTAGTAGTTTTTTTGCATACTTTCTATTATGGAACATTACTATTATTAGTTTTATGCATTATGAAGGTTAATTATGGGCCTTGCGCCGAACATTTTTGGACCGCGCCGTTGGGCTTTAGCTTGCACGCTTGCCCTAGGCGCGCCGCCACCATATTAGGGTTTTCTTTGGTTTTCTTCAGCCGTCTCTCTATATAAGAGAGATTAGGCCTATGTTTTTAGATAGCGCACATTTAGGGTTTAATTTAAGTTGAGGTTTCTCCTTAATTCTATCCTTGTGCTTGCGCCGCCCCCTCAATCTCTCAAACATTCGCAATTGTTCTCAAGTCTCGTTTCTCATTGTTTGTTCGAACCAATTCACAATCAAATCAGCCTTCCGCTACGCCAAATTGAGACCTACTACTCAAGACACCGATCAATCCGAGGCATCCCAAACGAGGGACGCATCAACTGGCATCAGAGCCAAGGTTTGAGTAAGTCTCGTTCAACCCTTCTAGTTCATTCTCACACGTAATTCCGCCACTCGAAACCCTAGAATCCATCATCCACTTCGCATATCCGCCATCTAGGGTCCCAAATTTTTTTCTTTGATTCGTAATTGTTATTAAAAAAAATCAACCTTGACCTAACTCAATCGATCTATTGATTTTGGTGAAGTTGTTGTTTTGTCTTGCTAGTTGCATGAACTTAGGACTTGTTTTGCCAATTTCTCTCGTGCATCCTTTGATTGATTGCGTGTTGATTATCTCTTTTCTTAAATCGGTTCTAGAGGAGAAAACCTAGTCCGACTTGCTTGTTAAAAAAAAAAACTTGTTCTCCGACTATAAAAGCCAAAATAAGGTAACGTAGTCGATTGGATAAAAAAAAATTCTCGTGAAGATCACAAGCCAAAATAAGGCAAGATCCTTCACTTTTGCTTATAAATCTCGCAACTTTCATTCATATCATTACTTGCCTTGCGATTTTGGTTTCGAACTTGCCTTTGTCTTGCTTGCTTGCATTGTAATTTTCGGATCCATTTCATTGATCGAGTTTGAGTGCCCTTTAGCCTTTCCAATCCTTAAACGTGTGGTTTGAACACAAGGGTCGGCTTGACTTAAGCAAACTGTAACTCATTGTTTAGTTGCTTGTGAACTTCTTACTTGCTTCAATGACTGGTGTCACTATAGGTACAATTTCGGACTCGGGAGACGGTGGAAACAAAAACCCCACCGAGGGCCAAAACCCTAACCAGAATCGAGAGGCTTGGAATCCCGAAGCCGTGGCACGCATAGAAGAGCTCGAACGCCTCTTGGCAGCGAGCCAAACGCAATCCAAACACACCGTGCCACCAACGCATGGCCTCGCTTCGGAGATCCACGGCATGTCCGCGGACGAAGTTGCTCGTGCCAACGCAAAGGCAAAGAAGCACGCCTAGCCTTCGTCACAATTCGGCACCATGCAACGCATGGAGTCGATCAAAGAAAGTCGCCAATATGATAGGCACGATGGTGGTCCCCGGACCACGGATCGCTATCAAATGGCGCGAGATTATCAGGACACACAAGTGTATGACGCATATTCCGATGAGGAGTACAACTCCGAGGAGTATAGACGTCGACATACGAGTGGGGATCCCAAAAGGAAGATAAAGAACAAGTCGCCAGCGTATGTGTACGAAACCCCAAAGCGGAAGCACGGGCCCAAGTATTACGACGCCGACGCATATAGAGTTGAGGACGACCTCGGGCATCAAAGTGCTCGTAGTCCGTTCTCGGAGTTTTAAAATGAGTACGATGAGTTCTCGGATTATTCTAAGGAGTCTTCTTTTGAGCATCCCAATGTGCAGGATCCTCCTGCTCCGTCTTAAGAATTTCTCCAAGGCAATCAACATCCTTCACAGCTAGAAACTCATTGTGTACTGCCAGTAGGGTCGTTAACAAGCTTGGATGGGTCGGTAACGACGCAACAAAATGAAATGCCTTCTCTTCTTCGCATGGATATGCTTCCCAAGCCAACAATTGCTCATTTGGATCCCCACACTCAATTTAATATGAGCGAGCATAGAGCATTTTGACCTTAGCTTCATTGGTCTCCTTCATGGTGGGGTTAAAACGGAACTCAACCACCTCATCCCCAATCTCATACGTTAGAAGTCCCTTCCTAACATCAATTATTGCTCCAATGGTGGCCAGGAATGGCCTACCAAGAATGATAGGCACCACTGGGTCCTTCGACATCTCCATGACATTGAAGTTATTGGGGACAAAGAACTTGCCCACTTGGATAGGAAAATCATCAACAACTCTTGTTGGCTTCACACAAGATCCATCCTCCATGTAAAGCTTCAAGTTCATTGGTACCACAGGTCCCATATTGGTTTTGGACTAAATGGAGAGAGGTAGAAGACTCGCGCTGGCACCTAGATCACAAAGAACTTTGAAATGATAAGCACCAATACCAATAGTAAGAGCGAACTTACCTGGATTCCCGAGCTTTTCAGGGAGCTCTAAGGAATAGACCTTATCAATCAACTCCGACATTGACCTCTTCCTAGATAAGATCTCCTACAAAAATTTAGTATAGCAGGCATTTCGCTTAGGGCTTCAGCGAAAGGAATAGTAATGTTTAAGCCTTGAAGCGCCTTCACAAATCGCCTAAACTTTCCATCTATGGATACTTTGGCTTAATTAGAAGGGAAAGGAAGTGTCTTTGTCAGATTTTTAGCCAAAAAAGGCCTGAATCGTGGCTCAACCGACTCGACAAGAGATTCTATCGGTTTTGGAACAAGTTCGGTAATGACTCGGTGAGGGTCGGTGACGACATTATGAGGGTCGGTGTCGACCTTAGCGGGGGAAGAAGTAGGGTTAAGAGACTTACCTGATAGGGGAGTCAGAGTAACGACCTTGGTGAGGTCGGTAACGACATTGATAGGACCTTATTCGTCCTCTCCTTGCTCCGTTTCTTCGGGCACTACTCGAACGGGCACCTGCTTTCCACTTCTAAAGTGAATGGCTGCTATTTTTAGCCCCTAGGGTTTTCATCAGGGCGACCCGATAATTGCCCTTGGGGTCTTAGAATTTGTGAGCGAGATCGCCAAGTTGGGAATTGGCATCCTTCTTCCATGATTCAAGCTCACCCAATTGTGTTTGAACACCTTTCATATAGGTATTTAGATTAGATCGAACTCCATTAATTTTGTTGTTAACTCCATTACTCCCTTTTTGGAGCCCGTGTACCCAGGATGGTGGCTTTTGATAGCCAGGAGGTCCATACGGGTGGAATTGTTGAGGATGTTTTCTTCATTGTCCTTGTGCATAGTTACCCGAAGTAGGGTGAGTGTTATTCCACCCTACATAAGCATTATTTTTGTTTCCATTGGGACCTCTCATGAAATTTGCTTCTTCATATGCCTCAGCAGAATGAACATGTTGCAAGTTAGTGCAGGCAGAAGTACTATGGCCTTGAGACCCGCATTCTTGGCAAGATTGAGAAGATTTGAAGAAACTTATCTGCTTTTTCAGCTGATTGATCTCATCCTGCATAAACTGGAATTTCACGTTAGGATCCAGCTCGGGTTGTGGTTCATAGAGTTTCCTTCATTGTGGCTTAGCTTGTTCAGTACCATACATAACGTCATAGTTAGTCATCTTGTCTAACAATGCCCATCCCTCATCAGGGTCCATCTCAATAAACCCACAATTAGTATGTAGTTTTTTGCGATCCTTTGTTGCAGCGTTAATACCCTAGAAGAAGATCTCTTGGAGCACATAAGGTGGTTGCCCATGAGTGGGGTACTGTTGCAGAAGCTCCTTGAATCTCTCTGACGTCTCTACAGAAGTCTCACCAGGCAACTGGTGATAAGAAGTAATGCGCTTCCTAAGCTTTGTTGTCTTCACCGGTGGAAAGAACTTAGTCATGAACAAGTCATGAAGAGTTCTCCATGTAGTAAGATATTTATGAGGCATATTCTCAAGCCAATTTAGCGCTTTTCCTGCAATGGACCACTTAAAAGCCTTCAAGAGTACATATTGTAGTGACACATCAGCAGCAGCAATAATATCACAAAAATCAAAAAAGCTTGTAACATGCTCCATAGGGCATTGCCGCTTAATTAAGGATATAAACTAAGATTTGATCTCAAAGGCTCGATCAATCTCAGGGAGCACTATCGCCAATTCTGGCACCCTCAACTCCGAGTGCATATATTGTTTTGCATTCCTAGGGATAGCATTCAGTTGCTCCTGAAGACGAGTAACGACCACTCTCTCTCACCGCACAGCAGTGGCTTCAGCATCTCTAGCCCTTAAGGCTTCAACGTCGTTTCACTGCATCTCTTCCATCTGCAAGCGGAGGTCTGCCAATTGTCTCACAAGATCCTCGTTTCCAACCATTGCTCGATTCTCACGTAATCTACAATGAAAAGATCTTTCAGATTCAAAATCAATTGGTGAATTGATGTTCATGTTTTTAGTCTAGTTTTTAGTATGTTTCTTAGTTTGATTAGTTTAGTTTTAGTAGTTTTCAGAGTTAGTTTTGTGTGTTTTTGGATGAGTTTGCATATTTTGTGAAAAGTATGGAAGCTACTCCGTTTTGTGTCTTTTTGCAAGAAATGAGCGCTTTTTTAGCTGAAGTGGAGTGTTGTGGTGGAGGATGGAGGATTTGAGGTTAAAGAGGAAGATTGCATAGGAAGATCAAGTGAAATCCAAGTTAAAGTCAAGAGCAAAGTTGAAGAGAAGCCGAAATTCAGGATCGTTAACGATCTTGTGAAGGTCGTTAACGAGGCTTAGATATAGAATTTTCGAGTGTAGTTTGTGATTTCTACCGACCCTGTGCGGAGGTCGTTAACAATGGCTCCGTGTCGGTAGGGTTTTAACTGATTTTAGGGTTGTTATATCTTTTATCTTGTTATCTTTAGTAGAGTAAGTTTTTATCTTTTTAATAGATAGATTTAAGATAGATTAGTTTCTCTATAAATACACTTGTCCCCTCTTTAGTTTTCTTATCATTCAAGTTAGAGGAGGAGGAGGAGGAGGAGAGAAGATAGAGGGGCATGTGGATAGAGTAGAGAGACGAGTTTGTGGTGTTACTTGGAAGACAAGTTTTGTGGGGATTCAAAGTTGTAAGCTTTCTTTTTAATTTAATTTAGATGTTTTCAATTATCATGAATTGTGAGTAGTTTCTCTCTCTAAGGTTGGGGTTATATCCAACAATGGTTGTGCATGCTTGTTTTTGATCATGTCTTTATTGTTTTTATTGCATGAATCTATTCTCTTGTTCTAAATCCTTGCACGAAAGTTAAAAGGAATTTCTCATTCATAGTTCAAGCGAAAGCAGAAACCTTGAATCAGAATAGTCAATTTAGGGTTTTGAAGCGAAAGGAGAACAATCCTAGTTGAAGTAGAAGAGATTAGATAGTAAGTTTATTGATTTAGCGAAAGTTAGTTAATTTACTTGCTTAGGTTGACGAAAGTTGACACCTTTATGTTATAAAAGCATGATTTATGTGTTTAATTAGCGTTTGGCATGCATAATTACTATTGTGGTGATACCTTTACCTTAGATTTCCTCTCTTACTTGATAAAAAAACCTTTGCTTTGTTTGATTTTTTGCGTAATACGTTACAAAACTTGATACTGACTTTCTCCCTGCGGAGAACCTGACTCTGCTATACACAGCGGGGTCTTGATTAGAAATTTATTTGTTGTAAAGAAACCCTTCCAACAAATTGGCGCCGTTGCCGGGGACATTTCAATAGTGCCAAGTTTTGTTCTTTTTTACGTTTTTTTGGACTCGGTCAAGTCGGTAACGACTGGTACCGACCCTGCTGGGCAACCCAGTTTTTTTGTGCTTTTTCTGTTTATTTTCTAGCTCCTTGTCGAGTCGTTATCGACCCCTTCAGGGTCGTTAACGACCCTGTCGAGAGATAGTCGCTTCTTTCTTTTTAGTTTTGCCTTTTACGGGATCACTCTAGGCTCGTTAAACGACCCTATCCAGGCTCGTTAACGACCCTCTCCGAGAACCCGTTTTGCTTTTTGATTTCGTTTTTTTGCTTACAGTGTATGCCAGCTGAAGGTCGTCGAGCAAACAAAGCCACGACTACACCTGAAGAACTAACTAAGCAGATTGTTGAACTCTGTTTAGAGATAGAGGAGATCCAAAGAGAAAGGGAAACCATAGCTGGTGAGGCATATGAAAAAGCTAATTACATGTGGGGTCCATATAGGAACCAAGGTGATACTTTTTATGCATGGAGGAATTACAATCAGCCCACTTGGGGCAATTATGCATATGGCCAAGGGAGCCAACTTCCTCAGCAAGAACATAGAGTTCCACCTTACAGACCCTCAGACTATCAAGAGACGCCATCCTGGGTGCAAGGACTCTATGACGGGATTAATGGAGTGAACAATGAAATTAATGGGGTCCAAGCAAACCTCAACTATCAAATGAAAAGATGGGGAGAGTTCGAGATCTAGAAAAAGAGCGTTGACTCACAGCTTTGTAATCTAGCTGCACGGATTCCAAGACCTCAAGGGAAACTTCCGGGCAGACCCGAAGAGAACCCTAGAGGACAAATTACAGCCATACACCTCAAAAGTGGCAAGGAGTTGCCAGATCGAGCCAAGCCTAAAGACACTTAGCACGACAACGAAGATGATGCCCCGGTCAGGCTCGTTACTAACCCCAACAAAGTCGTTAACAAGGCTCCCCAGCTCGATAACACGCCATCCATGCCAGGTAAGTCTTCTGAACAAAATTCTGTGTTCGGTACCGACCCCTTATCTGCATCGATCGACCCTCTAGTCAATTCGGTAAGGCCTCGATCTGAGTCTCTTTCTATCCCAAATCCATCAAACACTCTTCCTTTCCCGATTAAAATTTCTAATGATGTTACGGAAGGAAAGTTTAGACGCTTTGTTAAAATTCTTCAAGGAATAAATATTTCAATTCCATTTACTGATGCCCTTAATGAAATGCATGCGTACGCTAAATTTTTGAAAGAGATTTTGAGTATGAAAAGATATATCTCAGAGCTGCATAATGAGGTTCATTCCATAAAGCTCCCTCAAAAACTCAGTGATCCAAGTAAGTTTGCAGTTTCAATTGGTATTGGGACTCACCGTTTTAAAGCTCTATGTGATCTAGGTGTTAGTGCCAGTTTATTACCATTGTCTATCTGGACCAAGGCTAACATGGGACCACTGGAGCCTGTCAATATGAATCTTTATATGGCGAATGGATCATGTGTCAAAGCAACATGAGTCGTTGAGGATGTACCCATTCAAGTCGGCAAATTCTTTGTCCCAAATGACTTCATTATGCTAGATATGCCAAAAGACCCTGTGGTCTAGGCAGACCATTCTTAGCCACCGCATGAGCACGTGTAAATGTCAGAAATGGACTTCTCACATTTGATATTGGAGAAGAGAAAGTCGAGTTTCATTTCAATTCGCCCGTAAGCGAAGTTGATAGCTGTAGTACTGAGGAGCCTACCGACCCACCATGGCTCGGTAACGACCCCTCTTTTGAGTACAGGAACGAGAAAATTCGATGGATACACACCTATAGAGGAGCCTGTCGACCCACCATTGGTCGGTAACGACCCTTACTTGAAGGGAAAGGAGGTAGGAGGTGGATCTAGGCACGACATCCAGCCACTTCCAAATCCAGCAGGGTCGTTAACGACCCACATAGCCTCGGTAACGAACTCCTTTCTTCTCGATCCTGGTGAGTTTTCTTGTTCTTATCCAATCAATTCTGGTCATGATCCTTTCTCTTATCCTGGTTCTATGTTAAATCCTACTGGTCTAGTGAAGGAGTCAAAACCTCCTTGGTTTGCGGATTATACTAACCCTGTTGTAGGATTACCCAACATACTTATTAATGATAGAGGTCCAGATATTTTGGAGAAAAGCTATGATGTTTTTCAACCTAAGTATGGGGTTTCTTATGATTCCTTCGATACTGGATGGCAGCCGCCCTAGCTAAGCCAAGGTAAGTTCGTCGGGCTAACGACGTTAAAAATAGCGTTTACGGGAAGCAACCCGCTTTTTGTGTTTGTTTTCAAGTTTTTGCTTTCTTAGATCTTTTTGCTAGCTTTCTTTTGACTTATTTTTAGATTAGATTAGTGCAATATGGATAGAAATTTTTCTAAAGTGACTCAGGTACAAGAAGATGAAGTGTTAGACCAAAAAAGATAACATCAAAGGCATTCGGTGTACAAGCATATAGCAGGCTCGGTAACGACCTTCATGGGTCGGTACCGACCTCTATCGAACCGAAAATTCAACTCCTCAAGTGATCAATAGTTTCAAGCAGCTTCAGTTTTATTTTGTGAGTTCCCTTTTCTTATCCTCTTTATTATGTCTTTGTTTTAAACAGTGAGGACACTGTTTGGTTTAAGTATGGGGTATGGAAAAAGGAAACTCCGTTATGTGTCTTTGTTTTGTTTGTGTTTTAGGATTGATAATGTTCCACTTAGATGTCCTATGATATGCTTTAACTTGCTTGATCATGTAATTCCATAGCATATTTGGATAGCTTTGCCTGAATCATGTTGAAATCTGTTTTTATGTGGATATTTAGCATGTGATGAAATTGAGCACATATGACCATTAGTAGGGGTGACTTAAATCCAACAAAAATTGCTACCTTGTGAGTTATTTTTGGCCTTATAGGGAGGACATCAAAAAAATCCCTCTTCTTTTCTTGTGTGATTTACTCTCCATATGCATATTATCTCTTTGTCATTGATATGGTTATCTATTTCTTGAGACCTATATGAGATATTAGTTCATTGCATGTGAGATCATATGATAGAGAAATTATTTTTCATGAGCCTTATTAATCCTTATCCAACCTTATATTATCCTCTTTTCGAAGCCAATTTGAGCCTTAAGCCTTTTATTTGTAGCTCCACAAAAATTATTCCCTAGCCGATAAAGCTTGACCCTATCCGGGGATTAGGACTTAATGTTGGTTATTGTGATGGTTTGGTTGAGTGAGATTGTTTGGTTCAAGTGTGGGGTAATTTTGGGATAGGTAAAGATCTTGCAATTTATCATGTAAAAGGAGTTTGGTTCCCTGAATGCATTTACAAAAGAAGTGGAAAGTTATGAGCAGACATCGTTACCGACCTAGTAGGTTTGGTACCGAGCCCCCTAACAGAGAAAGAAAAAAAAGAAGAAAGATCATGAAAAGAAAAAGAAGAAAAGATTGAAAAGTGAAAAAGTGTGCATGAGCCAATTTCCTTGTTGTTTGTAAGTAAGATTAGTTGGGATATGAAAGGGTTAATGAGATAAGTGTGCATAATGTTTAAGAGAGTTTGGTATGTTCTTATGAGAGTTTTGGTATTATGTGAGTTTTTTAGGAGTCTTTGATTCCCGGATATTATTAGCACCATATGACCAAAATATTTCCATGCCTATTTGTTATTACCAAGCCCCATTACAACCCGGCCGAATGGAAACTTCTATGAAGTTTTTCATTGAGCCTAAGTTCTCTTGATGATTTTTTATGTGTTTTGACATCTCTAGTGGAGAGTTTGGTGATATAAGTAACAATGACTTTGTTGATTTTTGTATATTGGATTGAGTTGAGAGTTGTTATTCTAAGTCTAAACACTTGAGAGTTGAGTGAAACACATTACCCTTGTGAGGTTGGATTTATGGTTGCTTTTGCTTGAGGTTGCTCATATATGTGTGATGACGTTATATTCACTTGTCTATCTATTTCTACTTGTGCTTTGATGTTGCTTTTTGATAAGGGCATTGATTTGATATATGTGTTGATGGTTTTGGTTCTTGTCTTGTTGATTGCTTGAGGACAAGCAAGTCTAAGTATGGGGTATTTTGATATTCATGTTTTTAGTCTAGTTTTTAGTATGTTTCTTAGTTTGATTAGTTTAGTTTTAGTAGTTTTTAGAGTTAGTTTTGTATGTTGTTGGATGAGTTTGCATATTTTGTGAAAAGTATCGAAGCTACTCCGTTTTGTGTCTTTTTGCAGGTTTTGAGCAGAGAAGGAGCGCTTTTTGAGCTGAAGTGGAGTGTTGTGGTGGAGGATGGAAGATTTGAGGTTAAAGAGGAAGATTGCACAGGAAGATCAAGTGAAATCCAAGTTAAAGTCAAGATAAAAGTCAAAGAGAAGCCGAAACCCAGGCTCGTTGACTATCTTGTGAAGGTCTCTAACGAGGCTTAGAGATAGAATTTTCGAGTGGAGTTTGTGATTTCTACCGACCCTGTGCAGAGGTCCTTAACGATGGCTCCGTGTCGGTAGGGTTTTTAATTGATTTTAGGGTTGTTATATCTTATATCTTTTATCTTTTATCTTAGTTTCTCTATAAATACACTTGTTCCCTCATTAGTTTTGGGAGGAAGGAGAATAGAAGGATTTAGTTTAGAGAAGAATCGAATTTGTTTTAGGAGAGATCTGCGAGACTGGTTCGTTTGAGAGGAGCTAGGGTCGTTAGTCGGATCTGCTTGAGTTTTTGTTATGTGTTCTCGAATTCTTCTAAAGATTGTAAGGTGATAATTCTTTTAATAATTTCAAGTAAGTTTGTTTTGTTTTCGATGTTTTCTTTTATTGAAGTTGTTTGCCTTGTTAATATGAGTAGTGAGTAGTTTTCTTATCTAGGGTCGGGGTTGAAACCCGGCATAGTTATGCATGTTTGATGAATGAGTTGATGTTTTGAATGCCTTTTATCTATTTTAGATTGCTTGTTGTGCATATGCTTAGATGATAGTCGAAGTAATTTGAGTTTGCAATTTGATTGAAAGAGAAAGTTGTTAACTTGAAGCTTGATATTGTTCGATTACGAAAGTTTTGAGCTTTGGATCCAAAACGAGTGATTGAGTGAATTAATTTATGAGAATTGATTGATTTACTTGCTAATCAAAGAAAGTTGATGAATTTATCTTTTAAAGGCATGATCTTTATCTACATATGAATTTATATGCATGGCTATGTTGTGGTAACCCTTGTCCAAGGTCTTTTATCTTATTGAGTTTTTGTTATCTTTTCGGATATTCGTTATCGAGTTCGTTGCCTCGGTACCGAACCTGTGTTTAGTTTGTTATTCTATGTTCCTAGTATTTTCCGGGTTCGTTAACGACCATGACAAGGTCGTTAACGAGGTTGGTCGTAGGGTGTCTTGTTTTGTTTTGTTTTGTTTTATTTATAGTAGTGGATAGACAAACAATCGTGCTTCCCGTGGAACGATCCTGACTTCACTATACTCAGCGGGGTCTTGACTATAAATTTATTTGTTGTCAAGTTAAATATCCCTCCCAACATGAATCAAACACTAGCCGGTGTCTTCCATTTGGCATAAACTAAAAGCAAAACAAAAACAAGAAAAACCAAATTAAACATAAAAGGGGTCAACAAACAGGGTTGTTAACGACAGTTTCCCAAACCCTAAAAGTAACTAAATATGGCACGATTGAATTGTAACACCCCTTCTTAACATCAAGGAGCTACTCGGTAGTTAACCCTCTCGGGCACTACCAGAACTGGTTAGACAACTAGAATACATGGACCTTGCAACTCGGGCACGATGAGAAAACGAATTTAAATCATCCAACTATCAATATTAAAACATATATGTACAATGTCATGCAAGAGGTCCCAACAACTAAAACAAGCCATAAACAACCTGACAACCCACATAAGTCAGCAAAAGAGAAAACTTTCAAAACCTTAACTAAAGACTCAACCATAACACCCAAACCACTCTAACACCTAATGACACACGCGTCAACGATCCACTGCAACATCCTGTCTAATCTCCAACACGGGACCTGTAGAAGTACTTGGAACTGAAAAATAAAGGTCCCCGAGGGGTCAGCTACTATCCTAGTCAAGCTAGATAACAAGCGGCAATAGTAAGACGTTTGAAAACATTAAATAACCAACAACTTAACATTCAACAAGTGAGTAGAACAAAACATAATAGGCCAACATACATCCCAACAATCTAGATAACAAGTGAAAGGAAACGCAACAAAATATACCAACAATCTAAATAACAAGAAGCAAAAATTAAACCGTTAGAAATAATAGCAAACAATTCGACATTCAACAAATGAAAGTAAACACAACGAAATAAATAATTCATCAATCCTACTAACAATTCACAAGTCAGGAACCAAATAAGCAACAACACACAAACACAAGCAAAAATCATTCACAAACCTATTTGGAAATGCAATTCTTCATCCCACCGTTGCATTCCAATCTACGGCGCTAACTCACCTGCGCCCGAGTGCAGAGACAGGCCCTCCCACTTTTCATATACGTCATCCTTCCCACCCCTGGTCAAGCCTCCGCCGGAGCACTTGCCAAAAACAACCAATCAATTATATTTTTGAAGGGGCCCGACCGACACACGACCATGGCTAGACGCCTCTTCGCCACCGACAATCATCACACATGATCGTGCCGGTTACGCTGCCAGCACAGAGAAAACGATACCATTTCTTTTACGAGAAAACATTTAAAATCAAAAGCACATCACATCATACAATAAAACATTTCGCAAGGAAAACATACACCCGGGACTAGTTCCCAAAACCATCTCACAATCACGGCATGAAATCTAACAAGACTAGAATAGAGCCGAGCAAGTCGAGACGACTTACCTCAAGAGATGAACACAAATACATAGCGGGAGAATTTAAGCTCGAACTAGTCACTCGTGAACGTTACGGAATCCTAACAAATCAATAAGCAAAACTATAACTCCCGAAGAGAGCAAAACGTGGAACTTAACGCCTCAAAAGCTTAAAGCCCTTTCTAAGCGATAATTATATGACATTATTGAGTTTAGGTGAGTATTTACAATCACCTAATTTTAATCAACTAGTTAAACATGAACGGATAGTTCATGGACCGGTTGAAGATCAAAATGGTACAAATGGTACGTTAACTTATTACTATTCCAAATCACACAACAACAACTAAGTGACAACATTACAAAATAACACATAAACAATTCAATAACACCATTTTATTGACCACCAATACCGATCAAATTCAGTATTGAGTTCCAAGCAATACATTCACAATTTTCACGTATGACTAGGAAGTCAACCACCAACAAATGTCATGACTCTCATCTCCAATGATAACGCCTTTATTGATCAGAATTTTCAATCAAAATTTTGGTTGACTCCTCAACTACAACAATGACCCACAACAACATACTGTCAAAACCAATATGAACCCTAAATGGAACAAACATGGATCAAAATTTTTGATATACAATAACAACAGTATATATATCCATTTGAACGAAAACAAAAAAAAATAGATAAGGAGTACAACCTCCTACACTTCGATTTCTTGCGAAACATGGAAACGCGGGTTGGACTCTTCCTTGTTCGAATTTCGTCTCACAATCGTGCCCCTCCCAAACAGAGCACTATCGAGCCGCTACTGAACAGTGACGACGGAGTAGCGAACTGGGAGTTGGAAATTAGGGTAGAGCACTCGACGGAGATCGGATCCACTGGGAGCGTGAACAACGACGACGAACAAGGATGACAAACGGGAAGCGTGAACGACAACGTCGAACGGTGACTACCACTGAGAGAGGAAGCTTGTGGCGGCAATCGGCTCCTCCGAGGCCAACGACGACGGTCGCCTTCGAACAAAGGTGAGAAAGAAAAGGAAAGAGAATGAGGGAGCAGGAGAGGGATGGAGGCGAGAAATCGATGACGAGTTTGGCGGTGGAACAGAAGAACGGAGGTGGAGACGAGAGTGGTTGCCGGACTTGAGAGGGCAGTTGGAGGAGTTGTCACCCAGAGTGATTGTCGAGAGAGCTCGATGGAGGAGGTCAAAAGAAAAATGGAGATCCCAAATGTCTAGCGGCGAAAAAAAAATTGAAGGGGAAGATGAATAGTTCACTCCCATGAGGGCTAGGTTAGAAAGGAAGGATTGGGCTTCGACCCAATTTATTATTAGGCCTAAAATAAAAATGGGTTTGAAGAGAAAAAAAAAGTTGGACCAAAAACTGAAAAATCCCGGAATGAAATGGAAACTCTGTAACGCTCGAAGATTAACAACACCAAGATAAACTCGGGTATTACATATACCCCCACTTAAAGAAAGTTTCGTCCTCGAAACCCAAGTAGAGATAAGTTAATAAATGAATAAGGATGGGAGATTGGTTAGAGTCTCACAAATCCCTACCCCTTAACGTAGGTTCGTCCTTGAACCATTTTCAATCGATCACAAGAACGAAAATAAAGTATTCATCAAATGAACGGAGTGCTTTCCCGAACATATAGTCTAAATAGTGTCTACTTTAACATGTCAAAGAATCATTGAATTCACATAAGCACTAAGCAGTCAAGCGCAAGAAAACAATCAACTAAACGAACCAACAAGCCAAAAGCAACCAAGAGAATTAACAACCAAGAAATTTAAGGTACTAGATATGGTGCATGAAAAGCTCAAGTACTAACCATCACCCCCACGGACTTTATCAACTTCGAGTATAAATCGGGATAACCCTCTTGTATACTTGCCTCGGTTTCCCAAGTAGCTTCCTCAACTCCATGCTTAGACCATTGCACTAATACTAAAGGAATCTCCTTGTTTCGTAGTTTCTTCATTCGACGATCCAAAATAGCTATCGGTTGTTCAACAAAAGTATGATCTGGCTCGATTCTCAACTCTACATAACTAGGTTTGTGGTTGGGGTCGTGAATGCATTGCCTTAGCTAAGACACATGAAAGACGAAATGAATTCATTCCAAGGATGGAGGAAGCGCCAAGCGATAGGCCAACTCTCCAACCCTTTCTAAAATCTCAAAAGGTCCGACGTAGCGAGGACTCAACTTCCCTTTATTCTCGAATCTCCGCACCCCTCGAGTAGGCGACACCGTCAACCATACATGTGCGCCAACATCAAATTCTAAGGGTCGCCTTCGTTTATCAGCATAGGATTTCTAACGACTCTAAGCTGCTAACATGCGTCCTCTCATCAAAGCAACCTTATCAACTGTCTCCTGGATCACTTAGGGTCTCTCCCCCACCCTTTTAGAGGGGTCATCCCAACAAAGTGGCGTTCGACAGTTTTGACCATACAACGCCTCATAAGGATCCATTTGAACCGAGGCGTGCCGACTGTTATTGTGTGTCTACTCCACCAACTCTAAATTCTCTTACCAACCACCACCCCAGTCTAGGACACAAGCTCTTAGAATATATTCAAGCGTTTGAATCGTCCCCGATGACTGTCCACCTGCTTGCGGGTGGTAAGCTGTCGTGAAATGCAGTCTCGTACCCATCACCTTGTGCACTTGATGTCAGAATTTCGAGGTAAAAAGACCATATCGACCCGAGACATTTTTTTGGTACTCCGTGCGGTCTCACTATTTTACGAACAAACTCATCTACCAATCTAGAAATCGTCCACGTCTCCCTAATCGGAAGGAAACGGGTCGTCTACATCGTTCTGTCCACTACAACTCAGATGACATCATGACCCCGATTGACGTGCAAACCTATGATGAAGTTCATTGATATATCTTCCCACTTCCATTTTGGGATGGAAAGTGGTTGGAGCATCCCTCCCGGTTTCGGATGTTCTATCCTAACCTACTGACAAATCTAGCATCATGCAACAAACTTGGCCATCTCACCAATAATGTTGTTTGAGTTCATTGTACATCTTACTTGCTCTTGGATGTATTGAATAGGGCAGAGCATGAGCCTCTTGAAGGATTTTCTATCTTATCTCTTGATCTCAAGGTACGAATACTCTCCCATTCAACCTCAAAATTCTATCTTCTCGGATTTCAAAATCAGGTGCTTCACCTTGACGCACCTTTTGAGTCCTGAATCATCGTGCAAGTCCCTTGCTTTTGACGGATCTCTTCTATCAAGCTAGGTTGACATTCCAAGGAACACAAATGGGCTTGAAATCTCTGAATCCATACTTCAATCCCATTCATGATCGAATCCCTTTGCAAAGCGGTTTAAGCAGTCAAGTAACATCTGCTCTTGCGATGATTTCCGGTTGAGTGCGTCAGCGATGTCTTGTCTGGGTGATAAAAGATCTCCAAATAATAATCCTTAATCAATTCAATCCATTTGCGTTGTATCATATTAATCTCTCGCTGAGTGAAAATGTACTTAAGGCTCTTGTGTCTGTCAAAATTTGACAAGTCGTCCCATACAAATAGTGTCGCCAAATCTTCAAGGCATGGATCACAACCGCTAACTCTAGGTCGTGTGTCGAGTAATTTAGCTCATGAGTCTTAAGTTGTCTAGAAGCATAAGCAATCACCCGATCCTTCTACATTAACACACAACCTAAGCCAAGTTTCGACGCATCACTATAGACCACATATCCTTGTAAACCTTAAGGAAGTACTAAGATGGGCGCAAAAGTTAGCCTTCCTTTCAACTCTTCAAAGCTTCTCTCGCAAGCCTCTGTCCATATAAACTTGGTAGTCTGCCGGAGTAAATTGGTCAAAGGTTGAGCTACTTTCTAGAAGCCCTCTACGAACCTTTTGTAAGATCCTACCAGACCCAAGAAACTACATACTTCCTTTACATTCTTGGGAGGTTTCCATGACGCCACGGTTTCAATCTTAATTCGATCAACTTTCACTCCATCTGCAGAGACGACATGCCCTTGAAACGTGACCTCAGGCAACAAGAAGTCGCACTTTGAATGCTTGGCAAACAAACGGTGTTGTCTTAAAACTCCCAACCCAACCCTTAGGTGATTAGCATGCTCATCTTGGCTCCGAGAGTAAACAAATATGTCATCAATGAACACTACCACAAATTGATCCAAGTATTCAATAATAATCTTGTTCATCAACTTCATGAATACTACTGGAGCATTTGTCGACTTGAACGGCATCACTACAAACTCGTAGTGCCCATATCATGTCTGAAATGTCCTCTTTGGGATGTCTTCATCTCGAGTTCTCAATTGATGATAGCCAGACCTCAAGTCAACTTTGGAAAATACTAACGCTCCTTGCAACTGGTCTAGCAAATCATTGATACGGGGAAATGGATACTTGTTCTTGATAGTTATTCGGTTGAGTTCACTAAAAACAAAGCACAACCTCATTGATCCATCCTTCTTTCTTACAAAAAGTACTAGAGCATCCCAAGGCGATGCACTAGGATGAATAAAGCCTTTCTCTGTCAACTATTCTAGTTGCTTTTTTTTCAACTCGTGCATCTCTACTGGCGCCATAGATAAGGATCCCGTGAAATAGGTCTTGTTCCCGGCTCCAACTCAATGTTGAAATCTACCACTCCATGAGGCGGAAACCCTAGCAACTCCTCAAGAAATACATATTTATATTCTCGCACAATAGGAATGACCTAAAGTCTTGGACTATCCTTGGTTTCTTGAAGGGCATAGCACCAATAGCCTACACAACCCTCATTCAACAACTTGGCAGCTTTCATAGCACTAATCACAATCCTAGACTTAGGGTCTTTCCCCCAAAACACATATTGAGTTCCATCATTAGCGGTTACCGTCATTGTGTGACTATGAATATCAAGGACAGCTTTGTGCCTAGTCATCCAATCCATACCTAGAATTACTGATGCGACCCTGCCTAGGCTCGGACCCAACTCCTACCATTCCGAGACGGCCTAGACCTTGGAGACCTCCTTGGCTTAGGATTTAGTCTCATTTATGTATTTATTATATTATTTCTATTTCTGTCATTTATATTCCGTCTTTACTATTTTAGGCGTGTGTTCTCTTATGCTTAAGAGGCCGGCCCATTATGGTAGAATAAGGCCCATTAGGGTTTGTTCCACCTTTCTATTTATAATAGCTACTATATTAGATTTATGGGATTTTCGGAAGTGGGCCTTGATTGCATGCTAGGCCCAATCTGATCCCCTTCTTTATACCTAGGGTTTCGAGTTAGCTCTCTATATAAGAGGCACTCGGGACTCCTTTCAATTCACGTCCAAAATGAATTAAGCCAAAGCTTTGAGTCGAGTTTCTCCTCCCCTTTGGCTCGGACGTCACCCTATTCTTTTCCCGACCCCATATTCTCCTGGCCTACATCAAACTAGGCCCCCTTCTCAATCCTTTCACTTCACCTCTCATCTCAAAGTCTAGGCTTCGGCCTCAAATCTATCCGGTTACTATTTGTCGGAGAAGATCCGAACGTTTCGAGCCCTGATCCGCTCATTGTGACCCTAGGGTCGCATCAATTGGTATCAGAGCGTCAGGCGATTCCAACGGATCTCCTTCTTCGCCGAGGCCTAGTAAGTCCGCATTTAAAAAAATTGATCGGCCCTAGGGTCACAATGAGCGGATCAGGGCTCAAAACGTTCGGATCTTCTCCGACAAATAGTAACCGGATAGATTTGAGGCCAAAGCCTAGACTTTGAGATGAGAGGTGAAGTGAAAGGATTGAGAAGGGGGCCTAGTTTGACGTAGGCCAGAAGAATATGGGATCGGGAAAAGAATAGGGTGACGTACGGGCCAAAGGGGAGGAGAAACTCGACTCAAAGCTCTGGCTTAATTCATTTTGGACGTGAATTGAAAGGAGTCCCGAGTGCCTCTTATATAGAGAGCCAACTCGAAACCCTAGGTACAAAGAAGGGGATCAGATTGGGCCTAGCATGTAATAAAGGCCCACATCCGAAAAGCCCATAAATCTAATATAGTAGCTAATATAAATAGAAAGGTGCAACAAACCCTAATGGGCCTTATTCTACCATAATGGGTCGGTCTCTTAAGCATAAGAGAACACACGCCTAAAATAGTAAAGACGGAATATAAATGACAGAAATAGAAATAATATAATAAATACATAAATGAGACTAAATCCTAAGCCAAGGGGGTCTCCAAGGTCTAGGCCGTATCGGAATGGTAGGAGCTGGGTGCGAGCCTAGGCAGGGTCACATCATCCTCCATCCCTTAGATTCGAAGCGTCCTCGCTTCGACGTGGTGGAGACTAAAGAAGAAGGATGCGACCTAATCAAAACTATGCCATCGAAGTAGGTCTTCTCGAAGAGTAAAATATACGGTGTGGACACAAGGGCAGATTTGATTATGGGCTCGGGGTCGGCGTCGGGCATTAAAGTCAAAGGAATGTCGATCAGGGTGTCCGACGACATAGGCTCATTTAAAGTGGGCGTCGACGCAGGTGAGGGCTCGATGTCAAGCTCGGGTGGGCCCTCGACCTCGGGTATTGGCGCTGCTGGTGTGGAGTCCTCGGTGCGGACTAGTTCGATCGGCACATTGCTCGGTTGTGGTTGAGGCGCCAAGATGGTCTCGATGATGGGCTCGCTCGACACCGACGCCAATGGTGGTTGGGGTGTCGAAACGAGTATCGGAACGAGTATGGGATGAAAATGTGCCATCTATTCGACCATCCGACGCTCTAAGGCCGCAAACCTATCCTCAAGGCTAGGACTCTCGGCCACGGAAGGGGACGAGGGCTCAACCGGAGGGGCCGGTCTTGGCACATGGTGCGCCGAGGCTGAATGATTGGCTCGCGAGCCCTCATTGTGGACTCGAGTGCGTGGGCGCCGAGGAGGCAGATTGTACTCTCGCTCGTCGTTGGAACGATGCCGAGGTCAAGGAGGTTCGCGTGCGCGCTGAGGAGGTGAACTCCAATCCCGCTTGTCATTGGAACGATGCCGGGATCTAGGAGTTTCTCCGTAGTAGCGGGCCCGATTCTTGGGAAGCCGGTTTGGTGGGATCCAATCTGGGTGGTCTCTTGGAAGCGGTTTATAGGGACGAGATTTGACCCGTCGATGTGGTCGATCCCAAGAATCCGAATCGTCCCATATTTCCGAGCAAGTCCAAGACATGGCTTGGCCTCTCGGGTTTTCTCTTTTTTTTCTTTTTCTTAACACTATTAGAGACTTTCCACAACCCGAAAGAATCTCTTATAAATCGGAAAAATATATAAACTATCCTAAAAATAAAAATAACGAGATCTTTTATATCGGTAAGATCTTTACAAAAAAGATAACAAATAAAGAAAAAATAAATAAAAAACGATCGACCTTTTTTTTTATGCCGATTCTCCTAAAAAAATATATATGTGCAAGTAACCACCGAATGGCCAAATACAATTAACCAACTCTTTGAAGATAATCAAAATTAACCAATTGGACACGTGATTTGGCTATGGAAAGATATGGAATGATAATAGTATATAGAAATAAAATATGAGCTATCTTATCTCTGCATGGAAAGTTTGGTTGAAAAATGAATCTTGTGCAGTGGGTGGCTAAAGCAAGAAATTTATGGATTTCGATCAAGAGAAAATCACAGGATATCGGCAGATCTGATCAAAGTTTGCACGCACAAAAAAAAATCGGTTTTTGACAAGATTGGATCGAGGAGAACAAACGGAAGCCGATCATTTTTTTTTAAAATGCGGACTTACTAGGCTGCGACGGAGAAGGAGATCCGTTCAAACCGCCTGACGCTCTGATACCAATTGATGCGACTCTAGGGTCACAATGAGCGGATCTAGGCTCGAAACGTTCGGATCTTCTCCGACAAATAGTAACCGGATAGATTTGAGGCTGAAGCCTAGACTTTGAGATGAGAGGTGAAGTGAAAGGATTGAGAAGGGGGCCTAGTTTGACGTAGGCCAGGAGAATATGGGTCGGGAAAAGAATAGGGTGACGCCCGGGCCAAAGGGGAGGAGAAACTCAACTCAAAGTTCTGACTTAATTCATTTTGGACGTGAATTGAAAGGAGTCCCGAGTGCCTCTTATATAGAGAGCCAACTCGAAACCCTAGGTACAAAGAAGGGGATCAGATTGGGCCTAGCATGCAATCAAGGCCACATCCGAAAAGCCCATAAATCTAATATAGTAGCTAATATAAATAGAAAGGTGCAACAAACCCTAATGGGCCTTATTCTACCATAATGGGCCGGTCTCTTAAGCATAAGAGAACACACGCCTATTATAGTAAGACGGAATATAAATGACAAAGATAGAAATAATATAATAAATACATAAATGAGACTAAATCCTAAGCCAAGGAGGTCTCCAAGGTCTAGGCCATCTCGGAATGGTAGGAGTTGGGTCCGAGCCTAGTCAGGGTCGCATCAATTACCTCATCATTTGGCAAGGCCATTACAATGAAATCGGTGAGCCAGTCCTTATCCCCAATGCGAATTGGACATTAAAGGATCTCTTTGTCCCCACTTATTTTACTAACATCCTATTAACCCACCACAAAGGGAGTACCCGTAGAACAAATCAAATGCAATTTACTTGTTGGTGTCGACGTATTTGGATCTTCGGCTCTTCTCAACTCAAACAAACGAGGCTAGTTATTCCTTAAGGTATTGGTTCCTATGCCCCGTCATTTCTTCTGGCCTGAAGCATACTGATTCTGCTATGGTGGATGACGAGCTCCCTGATTCACCTTCCTTGGTAAATGTCCCTGAGTGGGTACACCAACCCTACAATACTATCATATAAGGTCGGGCTTCTTGTAGATGAAGCAGTTTCGAAATAGTTTCGGATACTAACTCTTAATGTGATCATTGCATCCACAATTGAAGCACTCTCTCAGACCCTTAGTAGACTAGCCTTGCTGGGTCTAACCCCGATGACCTTGTGATTGAGAACACGACCGGTTATGCTGAAGCGAGTATAGTCGATTGTCCCTCCTCGAAAGTAACATTTTTCTGACGGCTCTGGTTCAATTTCCACCAATCGAAAGCACTCTCTTGTAGAAAACTCTGCACCAGTCACATCTTCTCTTCTAATGCCTAAATAGAATTATAACGCCGACACCATTCTCCTCATCCACTGCTCAACACCAATACCAGGTCCCCAAAGAAGCTTGGCACCCAGTCTACTTAACTTCGCAAGCCACTTGTCCGGTTGGGGCTCATCTCTCAGTGGCTCTACCACACGATCAACTACTTTTGGTCTTTGTACTTATAGTAGCCCTCCTAGCTGAACAGCTCTAACAGTACTTTAGTCTGGTGCATTTATCCAAGTCCTTTGAAACCCACATTAGTATTGTTATCATGTAAAACTCTAGTAATAACCCAACTGGTGGTGCATTCGCTCTAAACTAGGCCCCATTAACTAGGGGTCCACCTCCAAAGACAAATACGCAAACATCCTGCTGGTCGTCAATAGCTAGATCTCCACTCTAAGCACCTTCTTCCTAGGGATAAACATTCTGATGCTCCTCTACCTCAGCGACAAAGGGCGTCTCTCCTCTACACCTACCACGTCCTCTACCACTAGCAACAACAACTCTGACTCTAGTCTGTGGGGCCATCTTCTCAGAAAGTCCATCGGTCAAAACTTTAAAATTGATTAAATGTTAAGGATTTACTTACTATTCTACGTGAGGTCCTTCGGCGGATGGCAGCAAAGTCGCGCCGTGTCATCTACCCCTATATGCAGCATGACTACCCTTTCAAAACTTTTTTTTTCAAAAAAAAGCATCGGCCGATTTTTATTTTTAGTTGGACCTCCTGTACATTTGTTGTTCGGCCGTGTCATCTACCCCTATGTGCCCTTGTTACCAACCTGGCTTTGATACCAATTTGTAACACCCCTTCTTAACATCGGGGAGCTACTCAGTAGGGCACTACCAGAACTGGTTAGACAACTAGAATACATGGACCTTGCAACTCGAGCACGACGAGAAAACAAATTTAAATCATCCAACTATCATTAATAAAACATATATGTACAATGTCATACATGAGGTCCCAACAACTGAAACAAACCATAAACAACTTGACAACCCACATAAGTCAGCAAAAGAGAAAACTTCCAAAACCGTAACTAAAGACTGAACCAGAACACCTAAACCACTCTAGCACCTAATGACACGCGCGTCAACGATCCATTGCAACATCCTGCCTAGGCTCCAACATGGGACCTGTAGAAGTACCTGGAACTGAAAAATAAAGGTCCCCGAGGGGTCAGCTACTATCCTAGTCAAGCTAGATAACAAGCGGCAATAGTAAGATGTTTGAAAACATTAAATAACCAACAACTTAACATTCAACAAGTGAATAGAACAAAACATAATAGGCCAACATATATCTCAACAATCTAGATAACAGGTGAAAGGAAAGGCAACGAAATATACCAACAATCTAAATAACAAGCAGCAAAAATTAAAGCGTTTGAAATAATAGCAAACAATTCGACATTCAACAAATGAAAGTAAACACAACGAAATAAATAATTCATCAAACCTACTAACAATTCACAAGTCAGGAACCAAATAAGCAACCACACACAAACACAAGCAAAAATCGTTCACAAACCTATTTGGAAATGCAATTCTTCATCCCATCGTTGCATTCCAATCTATGGCGCTAACTCACCTGCGCCCGAGTGCAGAGGCAGGCCCTCCCACTTTTCATATACGTCATCCTTCCAACCCCTGGTCAAGCCTCCACCCGAGCACTTGCCAAAAAAAGCAATCAATTTTATTTTTGAAGGGGCCCGGCCAACACACGACCATGGCTAGACGCCTCTTCGCCACCGACAATCATCGCACATGATCGTGCCGGTTACGCTGCCAGCACAGAGAAAACGATACCATTTCTTTTACGAGAAAACGTTTAAAATCAAAAGCACGTCACATCATACAATAAAACATTTCACAAGGAAATCATACATCCGGGACTAGTTCCCAAAACCAATCTCACAATCACGACATGAAATCTAACAAGACTAGAATAGAGCCGAGCATGTTGAGAATGACTTACCTCAAGAGCCGAACACAAATACATAGCGGGAGAATTTAGGCTCGAACTAGTCACTCGTGAACGTTACGGAATCCTAACAAATCAATAAGCAAAACTATAACTCCCGAAGAGAGCAAAACGTGGAACTTAACGCCTCAAAAGCTTAAAGCCCTTTCTAAGTGATAATTATATGACATTATTGAGTTTAGGTGATTATTTACAATCACCTAATTTTAATCAACTAGTTAAACAGGAACGGATAGTTCAAGGACCGGTTGAAGATCAAAATGGAACAAATGGTACGTTAACTTATTACTATTCCAAATCACACAACAACTAAGTGACGACGGTCGCCTTCGAACAAAGGTGAGAAAGAAAAGGAAAGAGAACGAGGGAGCAAGAGAGGGATGGAGGCGAGAAATCGATGACGAGTTTGGCGGTGGAACAGAAGAACGGAGGTGGAGACGAGAGTGGCTGCCGGACTTGAGAGGGCAATTGGAGGAGTTGTCGCCCAGAGTGGTTGTCGAGAGAGCTCGATGGAGGAGGTCAAAAGAAAAATGGAGATCCTAGATGTCTAGCGGCGAAAAAAAAATTGAAGGGGTAGATGAATAGTTCACTCCCATGAGGGCTGGGTTAGAAAGGAAGGATTGGGCTTCGGCCCAATTTATTATTAGGCCTAAAATTAAAATGGGTTTGAAGAGAAAAAAACGTTGGACCAAAAATTATAAAATCCTGGAATGAAATGGAAACTCTGTAACGCTCGAAGATTAACATCACCAAGATAAACTCGGGTATTACAGAAATCTCCCCGGCAACGGTGCCAATTTCTTGTAGGGGTTTCTTGATCAACCAAACAAGCAAATAAATTTATAGATCAAGACCACACTGAATACAGCGAAGTCAGATTCGTCCACGGGAGAGTCAGCTCCAAATCTAGTTATCTTAAGGCTCAACAATAGCAAGAAAGAGAGGATTTGTATCAAGAGGAGAAATGCTTCTAAGGTTTAGGGATCACCAAAAAACCAATTATGCATGAAAACGCCAATGAATCACAAAGATCATGCTTTTATCACATAAAGATGTTAACTTTCGTCAACCAATTGACTTTTTTTTAATGAATCAACTTTTCTACCTATCTCAAACTTTAAATAGGATTAACACATTTTCATCTAAAAACCCCAATCAACTATTCCAATTTACAGTTATCTCTTTCTATCAAGTTGTAAACGAGAAATCCCTTATCTTGTAACAAGGATTAAACACAAGAGATAGATTATCAATAAAGAGCATTCAGATCATGATTCATAGGCAAGCACACACAACCATTGTTGAGCTAACCCCAACCTCAAAAAAGAAAGAACTACTCACACATATTCATGGAAAACAATAAAATTGAATTGAAAAGAAACGTACACGTTCGTCCAAAAGCAATCGTTCTTCCCAAGTGTCTCCAAACGTACAAAAATAGCCTCCCTCTAGAATAATGTCCCCTTAAACTAAAGCTAAAACTAGGGTTTTATACTAAAAACTAACACACACTCCTAAGCAAATAAAACCTCAAAAGTTCTATCTCCAAGGAAACTATCTAAAAATAAAAAAGACACGGGATATTATTTAAAGCGAAACCAACTTCAATTGACCGCTAACGACATGGGTGAGCATTGTTGCCGACCCCCGTCAGGGTTGTTAGGGTTTCCTGGCTCTTTTCTTGGCTTCCTTCTCTTAGTCATAGCCTCGTTAACGACCTATATCAAGCTCGATAGACATCTCGTTACTGATGCTTTGCTTCGTTATGTGGGTCATTAATGCTTGTTTTCCTCTCGATTCTTCATCTGATCGACTCCTCTGGGTCGGTAACATGCCTCCAAACTTCACATAATGCTTGTACGTGCTTCATCCTTCATTCTTTTCATCTTGTTCCACCTCCATTCTCTTCATGCTTCACCTTAGCTTTCCTCCACTCCAAGTAATCGTCCAAAACAGCTCCAAAAGCCTACAAAACACCACCAAAGCTTGTGTAGACTCCATATCTTAAACATATACGAAAACATACTCAAACGACTCAAAACCACGCACAAAAACTAAAGAAAACAACTCAAACAAACTGAACTAAACCCTAAAAAACACGACTAAAAAGCGGACATCAGATAAGAAGGACATGCAGTACACAAATTTTTTTTAAGAGAAGCACAAGTTTTTCATACCTTTGTCAAGAAGGGAAATGATGTTCCTTGGATTGATGTAGATGAAGTTAGTTTCCTCCTCTTGTTCCCTATTATCATTTTTGTTGCATCCTTCATGTGTTCTCTTCCTCTATGAACTCTTCAACGATTTTGTTGTGCATGGCTTCTACAACCCTTCTATATCGATCTTAGTTAGTTCAACATGGAGGTCTTGTAGAAATATCTTTGGAACTTGATTTACTCTAGTGTGTTCCAGTCTCTTATGCCAGAGTTCCATCTCATTTAAGGAACTCGAAGGATACAATTTCCTTGGTCCCTCATACAAGGTATCCTCCAGATAGACATTATCGGACCTTGTTCCCTTGAGAATGATCTTGTTGATTACTGCTCTACAAGTTCCAATGATTTCGCCTTTGTTCTTGTTGCCGAAGGGGACGTGGTATCCATCGACTTTTGTGAGTTGTGAGGTGAGGTTTTCTTTCTTCCCGGTTAAGTAGTTGGAACATCCACTATCAATGACCCATATGTTTGTCCCCCTCACTAAGACATGCAAAATCAGCTATAGTGTCTTTTGGTATATTACCATTTGGGCTTTGTAATGCACCTGCTACTTTTTAGAGATGTATGATGGTTATTTTCTCTTACATGATTGAGGACATAGTAGACGTGTTTATGGATGATTTTTATGTGTATGGGACTTCTTTTGATGTTTGTCTTGCCAATCTTGGAAGAGTGCTTAAGAGATGTGAAGAGACCAATCTAGTGCTGAATCAGGAGAAATGTCACTTTATGGTTCAATAGGGAATTGCTTTGGGACTCTAGTGTCTAAGAGAGGGATTGAGGTAGATAAGGCTAAGATCGAGCTTATAGAGAAATTATCCCCCTACTTATGTGAAAGACAGTAGGAGTTTTTAGGACATGTAGGCTTCTATAGGAGAATTATTCAAGATTTTTCTAAGATTATCAAACCTTTGACTAACCTACTAATGAAAGATGTAGTGTTTGAGTTTTCTTTAGAATGTCTTGAAGCTTTCAACATGTTAAGAGAAGCACTTGTCTCTGTGTTGTGCCAACGATTATGTTTTTGGTGCAGTGCTTGGATAACTGAAGGACAAGAAGCTCCACACCATCTATTATGCAAGCAAGACGCTTGATGAGGCGTAGAGTAAGTACACCACGACAGAGAAGGGATTCCTCATCGTGGTGTTTGCTTTTGAAAAATCCATTCTTACTCGGTAGGTTCTAAGGTGATTGTTTAAACTAACCACGCAGTAGTTAGATTTCTAATGGCTAAGAAGGATGCCAAGCTCAGGCTACTTCGATGGATGCTCTTATTGTAGGAATTTGATCATGAGATTAGAGACAAGAAAGGAGCAGAACATCTAATGGCCGATCACCTATCTATATTGCCTATTGAGCACATCACCGAATACGACAATGTTGTATCCTGTTGGCAGACCCTAGGCTAAGAGGGACCTATCAGGGCCCATAAGGAGGGAGATTGTATGTCTGAGGTGTATGCTATTCTAGGTTGAGCGCCCTATGAACTTGGGATTTGAGTGGCTGCAGCACGTGAATGACTGCAGAGCTTTGTCAAATGAGTTGTGGGATGGAGGTATGGTCGCCAGGTTCGCCAAAGCCCTTGATGTTGATCTGACGAGGTATTCTTTTGGACCTCCTCAATTTATTGATGCTCCATATCTGGTTCAAGCAAAGATTCTGAAGAAGCATGGCACTTCTTATTTGTCGACCATCAAAGGTCATGATGTGCCTCTCACATCGGAGAGGGTGGACCTTCTATACTTGCCTAACTGGTATGACACATGGTCCCCTATGCCCTTTCTGTTGGCTATTAGTCCAGCGATTGACCTGGGTTTGAGATGAAGGCCGCCTCGTTATGACAAAGGTTGGGTCGTTAACGACCCAACTAGTGTCGTTAACGACTTGGTCGTGCATAATGAGTTAATGGTTCCTACACCAGACTTGTTTGGTAGGTTTGGGAGCCACCGACATTATCATCGCGAGGAGGAGCCCCACAGAGGCAATCGGCCCTATACTGGAGAAGCGTGTAATAGCTGCTATTTCTTTATAAAGAAACATTTATTTTATTTTATTAAGTTTTTCTCTAAAAAAGAAAGGTTATTCATTATTATGATTATTCTTAATATACTATTAAATTTATAAACATATTACATAGTGTCAAATGAAAATATAAATAATTAAAGATAAATAACATTTTAATTTATTTTCACATTTAAATTCAAATATAAATAACAATAAGGAGAATGGGCAAAAAAGCGGGTTGTGGTGGCGGTTGGGCAAAGGTGGCGGTTTTACTAGCAGTCAAGGATATTCTAGCGGTTCTGGCGGCGGTTTATGCTATAGGAGAGGTTTAGGGGGCGGTTTTTTAATTTTCGAAATATTGCAGCGGTTTTTTAGTTATAATAGGGGTTGTTTTGTAATAAGTGAGACAAAAAAGCGGGCTTTTTAATTTTTGTCGGCCCATGAATTCATTTTACGTGGGGCCTTATTCAATTTTAACACGCATATCCCCATATAGAAATCAGGGCTGAAAAAATACAACAAAGAGAGCAGAAGAAGCGATGATAGGGGCGCAATGTGTTCTCGTGTGGACGACAAACTGTTCGAGGAGGCTCTGGTGAAATTCGCCGACGAGGAGGACCCCCACCGGTGGCGAAAGACTGTCGGCGAGATTTTCGGGAAGTAGTCGAGGATGTTAGGGTTCACTATGAGGCTCTCGTTCACGATGTCAAAGTGATCGATTCTGGTCAGGTTGAGCTTATGTTAACTCTGACCGGTCCTCTCCCTGGCCCCGCGAGCCCGATTCGTCCCGGGCCAACCAGGTTCGGGTCGGGTAATAAGAAGAAACAAGGTGATGTTGAGAGGAAGAAGGGGACTCCTTGGACTGAAGAAGAGCATAGGTATTTTCAAATTGTCGATCATTTTTTTGTTTGGTTCTTAGTTCAATTTGGGTTTCTCTTTGCCAATTTTTTTCCAATTGTTTATCAAACTGGCTTCTATAACAAATTGCCCAAAATTGATTTGGGGTTTTTATGCTCAATTTCAATTCTTTAATACCTGCTACTAAAGTAGACACCATGGAATTAGATCTAAGTTCAATGGCATTCGTCAGAAAGTTTGCATTAGATTATACGTCCATAAAGCTTCCATTGAACTTTCTTATGTAAGCATTTAAATACTACTGCCATTGGACACTTGATGTGAAATTTAAATTGTGTGGGAGTTCTTAATTTGTGCAACTTGCATGTTTTAATATACTCCATCTGTTTCACAATACTTGTTCTTAGACAAAATTTCACAAATACTAAGGAAAAATTTTTGTTCCCAAATTATCCCTATTAAATGATTTTCCTATTCTCTCAATTACCCATATTATTTTGGGAAAAGTGTATGTGGGGTATACTTTAGGGGTATAAATGGATAAAAATTGTATATGAACATATATTTTGAAACAAAACAAAAATCCTTTAAGAACATGTATTGTGAAACAGAGGGAGTACATTAACTTGTGAGTTGATGAATTAGGGTTGTGATTTTAATTAGTATAGAATTGAATATCCAACTTGCTACTGGGGGATATTATGAACTTGATGTACTCGTTTATGCTAAGTGTTTTATATAGGATGTAATGAAACTGGTTTAAAAATTATACAAGTGTCGAAGAATACTTCTTCTCAAGCAGCATAGAATTGTCAAGAGAGTCACATCATTGTTAATGACCCACCAGATCACATCCTTCTAAACTCATGTTTCTGACCTAGCCTCACATCACTTCATTAGAGATTGTGCAAAAAGGGGACATCATTGTAGAGCATGTCAAGACTAAAATTCAGTTGGTTGATTTGCTAACTAAACCTCTAGGACGTTAGAGGTTCATGGAACTGAGAGAAAGGATTGGCATGAGAAATGTCAAACAGGATTGATCAACACAAGCTTAAAGGTAGTGAATGTTATGGTTTTAAGCTTGTTGTTAGTTCTTAGACTAAGTGTTTTTGTTATGTCCATGAAGACAAGACTCTAGTACATGTAGTGTCAAGAGGTTTGATATTAAGAACATTTTTAGAATTTCTGTAATTAATTCGTTATCTTTGTCATATTGTAAAGTGCAAGTAGTGCACTAGTGAGTAGGTAGTTGTTTCTGATTTCGTGCATAATATTTTTTGATTTGTAGCTTCTTTTGTTGCTATAATATAAATAAAAAAAAAGGTGTGGACGTCGTAGCCTTTCAAGAGTATCTTATAAGGCTTATGGCCAAACAACGAGAGATGTCCAAGTTCGGCACGACGAAGGGCATTAAACGAGCACCATTGGACAAGGGTCATACTATTGGCATGCCCATGGGCGCGCCACCCGTGGTCCTGTTCGAGGCCTCTGAGGAGTCAACCATGCCTCTTGTCTCGCACATCACCGCACCGCATGTGCCCGTGGTTCAGGCCAACGAGGAGATAGCTCTGCCCATTGTCACACCCGTGACTGTGCCGATCTTCGAGTCCCTACCTGAGTCCGATTTGGCACCACAACCGATTCCAGCGTCAGAGTGCAGCGAGGCCACCGCGCCTTCCATTTCGGGTCCTTCACTTGAGGTCGAAGAAGCACCACAATCGCTACCAACACCAACACCTTCCTTGGCCTTGTCTTCGATGCCGGATTATCAACTTCCCATGCCCTTACCTTTGTTTTCCGACGCCGAGTCCGAGGTCCACTTTGAGCCTACATTGACACCATACATATTGACTTTCGAGAAGACTGAGGTCATGGAAAGCTCCACTTCATTGCTGTTTTGGTCGCCAATTCCTTCACCAACTCGAAGCGAGGACGCTTCAAAACTAAGCGGGGGAGAATGATGCGACCTTGCCTAGGCTTGGACCTGATCCCGACTAGCCCGAGACTCCCTAGGCCTTGGCGGCCTCCTTGGCGTAGAACTTAGTTATATATTATGTATTTACCTATTTTAGCATATTTCCATTTATGTCTTTCTTAATTTAGTTGTTGCTATTTTTAATATTGCTATTTATGTTTTATGGGCTTTTGGACGTTGGGCCTTGCTTGCATGCAAACCCTAGTCCATTATTGCTTGTTAGGGTTTCGAGAGCCTCCTCTTTATAAGGACCTCTCGAGCTCATTTATTATTCAGCGCACACTTGGGATTAATATAGTAGAGGTTTTGCTCCTAATTTCTCCCTCGTGCCAATTGCGTCGCCACATTCAATCAAAGCTCTCGTTACTTTTGCATTGTTCAAGCTTGTTCGTGCCAAATTCAATCAATCAAAGCCTTCCGCTACGCTAAGTCGAGACCTAATACTCAAACACCACGTCGATCCGTCGCATACCATACGAGGGACGCATCAGGTCATTAGGTTCTTGTTAGAATACCAATTTATTCTGTTGATGTCATATGCTCCACCAAATGACAGCTAGTTCTATAAATTTTTCTTGTTGGGCTAATGGTTGTTGGATAGAGATGAACCCATTCCTTCCCATTATTTTAATAGTATTTAATTTTTTTCTTAAAATAAAAATCATAATAAAAAAAAGTCAGCTCACCACGAGAATTTTTAATTATTTCCGAGGCTATTAATGAAAATGTTTAAATTTGAAGGCTGGATTTGTAAGAAAATACAGTCCCACGGATGCACGCCCACACACAGGCCTGAACTAAAATCGAATCCTTTCCTCCTCGTCTTGTCTTCCCAATCGCAGAAATGGCAAACGCTGCGACTCTGGATAGCCTCTCTCGCGAACAGTACGTTTATATGGCGAAGCTTGCTGAGCAAGCCGAGCGCTATGAGGAGATGGCTAAGTTCATGGACAAATTGGTCGTTGCCTCCAGCAGCGCAGGCTCCGAGCTTACTGTGGAGGAGCGCAACCTTCTCTCCGTCGCCTACAAGAACGTTATCGGCTCCCTCCGTGCTGCCTGGCGGATAGTCTCCTCCATCGAGCAGAAGGAGGAAAGCCGAAAGAACGACGACCACGTCGTCCTCGTTCGGGATTACCGTTCCAAGGTTGAATTTGAGCTCACCGATATTTGCGCGAGCATCCTGAGACTTCTCGCCTCCAAACTCATCCCTTCCGCATCCGCCAGCGAGTCAAAGGTATTTTACTTGAAAATGAAGGGAGATTACCATCGGTACTTGGCCGAGTTCAAAGTCGGAGAGGAGCGGAAGGCTGCTGCAGAGGATACTTTGGCCTCTTACAAGGCTGCTCAGGTATACTAATTAATCGAGCTTCTTTTTCGTTTACTCACACAATTAGGGTTAGGGTTTTACTGTGGAAGCTTACTTGGAGCGAACATTAGATCGATTTCCATGCTGAGAATGTGATTGTTGTGTCTGATTAGTAGATAGCAAGCCTTAGGTCAAGCTTGGTTAAATTGAAGTCTTTTCATGTTTGATGTTAGGTTAAAGTACTGGCGGTTATGGCTTTGGAGGTATCAACTATCCAATGAATATACTTGATTTAACGAAGACTCTCAGTGTGAATGTCTCTGGAGTTTTGAGAGAGGATAATGGATCATTCTACTGATCTTGAGGGAGGGGGCTGTCTTCTTTTAAATCCATGTTTAACGTGATGTCTGTTTCCTCTCTGAACTCACAAGCTGTAAGATAAATTGAAAATATTGTATAGTTAGGAACAACGAAATCCTAGTTTACACTAGGTATAATAATTTTGTGACTGGTTCTTTGACTTTGAGTTGTATTTTTTTAAAAGTGCTGGGGAAATTAATCTTGCACTTCATATAAAGTTCACAATTTGGAAGAGCAGTTAGTTTTTCATGATCCTGTAGAGAATGAGTGTGAGTTTGAGGAATTATTTCAGTTTTTGACGGTGCTCTCAACTATGTGCTCATTTTGTTGTACTCACTGATCATGTTTGTCAGCCTGGTAATAATGCATTTTGGAGTTCTGCCTGTTTGAACAGTGGGGCTGCTGTCTGAGTTTAGTTTTTAGATCTCATCTTTGTTGTAAAATTTGAGGTTAACCCAGTAATGGATGGCTGGGTGAACCCTCTCCAATTTCTGAAATTGTGACAACAATTACTGCATCTTGATCATAATGAGCATTCTCTTTTCAGCAAATGAAGCAATTTTCAGATGTTCGGTGTCAGTGGATTCATTGTACTGCTCTAATTCATGTCAATTTTACAACCTATTTCCTGTTTCAGGACATTGCTATAGCAGATTTAGCACCAACCCATCCCATCAGATTGGGCCTTGCTCTGAATTTCTCGGTGTTCTATTATGAGATCCTCAATGCGTCTGACAAAGCGTGCGATATGGCTAAGCAGGTTAGCTTGATTCTGTAAATGTTTAAGATACTTTCCTAGGAATGTCGTCGGTCAGAAAGGTAGTAGTGAGCTATTTGTTTGTATGAATGACGGATAGTAATGATATTTTCGTGTTAATAAAGAACATCTAAACTGAGTGTCGTTCTCTGCATTTTTGTCATTTTGGCTTGCTGTGCTGGTTGCATTGGACGCTTTTAGAATGAGACTCGAATTAGTTTGGCTTAATGCAGATCTTTATGAATAAAAACATCTGTATTGCATGCTGCTTTCAAATTTGCCTTTGATAGATTATTGTATTCTGTAAATATTATTACACATGAAAAGGCTTTTGAGGAAGCCATTGCTGAGCTGGATACACTGGGTGAGGAATCTTACAAAGACAGCACCCTTATCATGCAGCTGCTCAGAGACAACCTTACTCTTTGGACTTCTGACGTCCAGGTTGGCACCTCTCTGTTTCTTGCATCTGAAGTGGCGCTGTAACATGGGAATAAAATTATTGTTCGAGCCTGAGTTCTGATTATGTAGTACTGGAGCATGTGAAAATGATTAATAAATCAGAATCAACAGTTGGATGAATTCAGCAATTAGGATCCTCTGACTGTTTGTGCAAAAAATGTGCAGGATCAACTGGACGAATCATAGAAAAAAAGCTATTGGGTGGGTGCGACCAGATCAAATTATGCTGTCGTTTCATATTCTGCCTTTGTGGTGATAACTTTTGGGTTATCACTTGATAAAATAGTCTTGTGCTTGTTGTTAAACACACGGCTTGTATTCAAAACATGTGTGATACCTCAAGATTTGGTCATTAGGGGTTCGGTTTGGTGCATTTCGTGAAACTTATATAGGTATGTGTGTGTCAAACCCTTTGTTTTAAAAGATATTAGTATCATTACACTGCCAATCACCGTTCATATTATGGAGCATGTCTTACAAAACACGCATATAGTTGCTAGTTTCGGTCCTTGTTTTCGGTTATTGGCGCACTACGACTTGTCTCCTTTATATATTTGTTATGTGCACGCTAGATTGAAAGCTAAATTAGTATTTCACAAGTCATTTATGAAAGGCATGTAGAGTCGTCTTCCATTCAAGCTGCTCATGCATCACTACTTGCATATAGACGAGTCCTTGCTTTTGCTGCAAGTCCAGAGCAGACAACACAGACATAAGACAAAAGTTCAGATGGAAGAAAACATCCCCAAAAGATAACAAAATAACCACTCACTCCTATTCCGCCCAAAAGAAAAAAGAAGCTAGCAAAGATTACCAGTTTCTACAGCTTGTTGCTCATCAACTTTTCAATGCCTAGCAATATTCTTAGAGGAGTGGCTCATTAGGATTTGGAGCACTCAGTAAATCTAGAATAACACAGTTGCAAACAAATAAGAGGCCATTAGGCCGCATTCAAGGCTGGTCAATTGTTTCATGAGAAACTGATACATTTTAAGTGGAAGATTGACAATGAAAGGGGCTGAAAAACAAAGAAAACAAATATTAACAATAGGACGAGAAGAAACAAAAAAAATTGGAGTCA
Source organism: Fallopia convolvulus (assembly GCA_964016875.1). Taxonomy (NCBI): domain Eukaryota; kingdom Viridiplantae; phylum Streptophyta; class Magnoliopsida; order Caryophyllales; family Polygonaceae; genus Fallopia; species Fallopia convolvulus. The sequence goes on along the minus strand of OZ024734.1, from coordinate 27,843,092 downwards.
ATTGCTTAATATAAGCACATGGTATCAATACCACATGGTTCATTTCCCTTCAATGATAATCACATTACTCATTTTCCTTGGTCTTACCTAGGGGTGTCCATACAAAACCGAAACCGAAAAACCCAAAAACAGATTATATTTTAGGTTAACCAAACCGACTTATTTTGAAATTTCGGTTTGGTTTACTGAACCAAAAATATTTTCGGTTTATCGGTTCGGTTTCGGTTCACGACTTTACATATAACGGTTAACCGAAAAACCGAAAATATGTTAATATTTTATTTACATATTAGTTATCTTTGATTTATTTAGTGATTAAAATCTATGATCTTCAAGGTGTTAATCTAGTTTGAGTCTTTCAATCTTCAATTTTAACAATTTACACACTATTTTTTCACTTCTCATTTGATATAGGAGTCGCTTATTAAATTTGATAGGAAAAAAAATTAATACAGACAATGTTTGATTCTACACAATATAGTATATACTCTCGATATTTGTTTACAACAACCAAAACAATATGATAAAAGTACACATTTAAATTAAAAGTCTTGCTTGATCACTTTTTTTATTCCAGTTTTATTATTTTAGTCTTAATTATTTAAGTTAAAATTACATAAACGGTTATCGGTTAACCGAGAAAATCGAACCAAGATTTACGGTTCGATTTTGGTTCATAATTTTAACTAACCGAAATCTCGATTAACCGGGTTTGGACACCCCTAGTCTTACCTATGATAATTAGGATCATCAAAAGATTAAAGGAGAAACCAGGGTCTCTGATATTAATTTCTATAATGATCAACGTTGAATAATCACCTTTTAGAGTAGAATGTGTATTTGAAGACATGGACTCGACTTGTCTTTGAGGATATCAGTGATGAAATAAGTAGTTATAAGGAGAAAAAACAAGGCCAGTGGATTGCCATTTCATGAGAAAGAGTCGGAGGAGGAAAAAACAAGAAGGAAAAGGGTATCTGGTGAAACCTATAATAAAATTGAATCAAGAAATTGAAGAAAAATAGAGAAAGAAAGAGGAGTAGAAGAGTGGCGGAAACAAATAGACAAGTGAGTGGGCACATAGGAGGATAAGAGAGAGATCAAGCATGAGGTGGAGCAAAGTGTTGACGATAGGAATAGGGAAGCAAGAGACGCGAATGAAAGAGAAAGAGGACCATACAATATGAACCAAACCAAGTTATAGGAAATTTATAAAAATTAACGTCCTGATCTAGAAGTTGAACAAGCATTTATAGTAGTAAGGATTAATTAACGTAAATTACTTCATTTTTGATAATTTTAAAACTGAAACCTAACCAATATATATAAATATATAGTAAGGAATAATTAACTTAAATTACTTCATTTTTATAATTTTAAAACTGAAAAGGTTTTGGTCTTTTTGTGTTGATTTTCGTATTATTAGTAGTATAGAGGTCTACACAAGTTTGTTTTGTTTTTTTAGGTCTTTTGATGGTGTTTTGGAGTCAAAAGGAGAAGAAGACAAGAGGATAAGATCTTAATGAAGCTTAAAGACCACAACTAGCACTAAGAAATAAAGATTTGAGGATTGCAAGAGCTTTCAAAAGTTGTGGATAAGCTATTAGAAGTCAAAATGCAAGCTTTCAAGAGTTGTTTTTATCTCTAGTAAGTTTCTCTTTCAATTATTGTTCTTGTTCTTATTTCATGTTTGAATTTATTGTTTTGATCATGAACTAGTATTCATGCCCATGCCTAAGGCATGGGTTTAGGCTAAATAATTTTATTTAATATTTATATAAAGTAATAATAAGGCTAGCATTTCACCCTTATTCTTTGCTCACTAAGATCGTATAAAAAATGTATAAAATGGATTAATGGTTTGCTACTTGCTAGGATAGGATAAATAATCTTATATTGTATAAAAATATTTATATGAAGCATCCTTTTTTTGCTCACTAAGACCATCTCTCCCAACCTTAGATTTTAAATATCTTAAGTATATTCTTGATTGTGTAAACATCGGGGATGAGAAAAATATTGGCCGAAAAATATTTGATCCTTCGATCCAATCCGCATGTATGTTCGAATGCATGAAGGGTATACTTATAATTGGTAATAGTCGTAGAGAAGAGTGAACTACAAGGTAAGCTATGGTTCACCATTTAAGTTCAAATGCACGAAGAATATATCAACTATGAAGCTGGGCAATAATTAAGATTAAAAGGCTTGTTATTACTCATCCATCGTCCTAAAACTGCAACTGTTGTGATTACATAACTGACAAAAAATTAAAATATTGAAAAGTTATTTCTACCAAAAAAAATAATTTTGAAAGTTATTATGATAACAATCTAGAACAATCAAACCAACATTACTAAGTTTCAACCTAAAAATAAACCAACATTAGTATGTGATTTGTAGGACGTTGTATTCATGGATCCTATCTTTTGTTGTTGCGTACCTAATTAATAAAACAAATAATATGTTTCACGCAAATTTGCAGAAAAGAAAATTTAAATGTTAAGGGGGGAAGGTGAACGTACATGACACTACCTACCATAGTGACGGTCTTCATCCCACAACACTTGCCAAGTTTGCATGTTAGTTGGAGGGCACAATTTGATTTTAATAGATGGCAGCTTGCAAATTATATCAAAAGCAAAATACATATTGAATAACCTATAGATTGGTTGGAAAATACTAATGTAATTCGTAGATCAAATAGCACAATATCTGCATTACATATTATTTGGAAGAGTGATGAGCAACAACCTATCTTCCAAGAGGATGTGGAACAAAGGCATTTGAACTGATGTACATACGTTGAATGGTTCCATAGTAAAACAGAATTAAATTGTGCTTGAAATCTTTCCTAAACATTTTTTAAATCAAACAGAGCAGGAAATCCCTCTGCAGTCTCTTATAATTATTTCATTTTTTATCCTTTTGCCAATATTCTCACTTTTTCACCATATATATACAATCCAAACAAATTGTAATCGGAAATTAAGACCCAAATCTTGAGATGGTGAGTACAAGAATGGACAAAATGAATGAAATATATACACACCACACATTACCAGCATTGGAGGACATGACAAATATTGAAGACTTGACCCAAAAATAAAAAGGGAAAAAGGGATATATTGAAGCAAAAAAATGAGAATTTTTTTTGACATTACTAGCATTGGGGTGTACTCCTCAACAACTCCAATTGCATTTGTGCACATCGTGGTGTTACGCTTCCCCCGACTTCGCCATTGCTTTGGGGGATCAATAGCTGCCACTCCGACCCCATTCAAACCCCCCAAATTCCAGAGGGGATTCGGAATCAAATCAAATAATCTCAAAAACTGAGCAACAACCAACTGTAGAAAATGTCCCGCCAAAATTATCAGCAAATCGTATCAATTGAATATTCTCCTGAGATCCGTACAAAGCCTGCAAAACAGAAGATCCGAAAAATCATCAACTTAACCACAGTTCTAAATCACAGATCATAGCCCACAAAATTTTAAGAAAAAAAAAAAAAAAAACTTCAAATCTAACTCCTCATCGTCACATCGATGATGAAAGATTCAGGATCTGTGACCGAGAAGACTTATAGCATGTTTGGTTGGAGGGATTTTGAGAGATTTTAATGGAGGGGAGAAAAGGGGATATAATTTCTCTTGTTTGGTTTAATTTTTAAGGAGAGAATTGGAAGGATTTGAGAATTAATTAGGTGAAAATAAGGATAAAAAGGGAGGGGAATTGGATCTTTCCAATTTGGTGGAATTTGGATGGAAAATTTTACGTAACTTGAACTTGGTTCAGAATTTGAGTAAATTTTTAAATTTTTTTAACCCATTTTCCCTTCCTTTCCTTTAAAATTAAAATTTTATCCAAACATAAGAAGAGATTTCTCTCCCTCCAACCAAACACAATCTGAATCAAATCCTTCCCTACCCTCCCCCTCCCCCTCACTTTCTCCCGTTAACACTTGTACCAAACAGGCTGTTAATCGAGTGACATCGAAATCTACATCAAATGAAAACAAAACAACATTTGTTTTTTTAGAGCTCAAGGATTCTGAAAAGAGTCACCATTGGAGAGGGAGACCCAAGAATGAGAGAAGAGGGGATGGGAGTTCAATTTTATGCTCCTGAATTGAACGTGGTTTGTGGGTGGGTAGTTTAAAAAAATGACTGAATACAGAGAGTAAAAAGAAGAGGAGCCCGATCAAAAAAAAGAAAAAAAAGAAGAGGAGTAGTTAATCTAGGAGAGAATTTGAAAAAAATCTAATTGCTGAAAAAAAATTGACACGTGGCAGAAGGATAGGGCTTCAAATCTAATTGCTTTAATTAGTTAGTATGATTAAATAGGTATAAGAGATATGATTGTTACCTATGATTGTTACCTACAAAACTGAAGAACTGTTTATAGAAGTTAAGAAGAGTTGGGTGAGGGAATTAGCGGGGATTAATGATGGGAACAGTTGGCTAAAAATCTGAGTAAAAGTAAAGTTATTGGCAAAATCTGAGTGAAATTTTAAAAATTTAAAATTTAAAAATTAAGAAATTTAAGATGGGAATTATGTTATTTGCAAAATCCAAGTGAAAATTTAAAATTTAAAAGTTAAAAAAATTAAGATGGAATTAGTAGGAGAAAGATATGATATCGGCTCAATAACTTAACAGAAAATAAATTTGAATTTATCTTTAAAAAAATTATCGGAATATTTTGATATCAAATTTATCTTACTTTTAAAGATATAAGTAAATATTTTCGGTTGAGTGATTGAAAGTATAAAAAAAATACATCCGTATAAATATCTACGTGCTTTCCGTATATCCCTCTGGACAAATAGATGATTGAAACGTAAATGAAAATACGGTTGTACAAATTTATACAGAATCAATGGATTAGCATATAGTCAAATAGGCAAGAAAGACTGAACAAAATATTCCGAGATCACAATCTTAAAAATAAAGCAGATTGAAACGAAATTTAGATGACCGGAGAAATAGAAGAATACCTAAACCCAAGATTGAAGCCTCTATCCTCAAAAAATTGCTTTTCTGACGTCGTCGAATTCAGTCATCAGGCACAAACTTACAGCAGAGGTGCAAAACAGAAGAAGAATTGCTTTCAATCTCAGAATTTGGGGACGACAATTTTGCTGGTTTCATGCTCAAAATTGGTCTACTACTGGATAGAATTTGACGGTGTAGGCAGGAATGACATCTAAGGAGGCGAATTTGACGTTGTAGGCAGGAATGACATCTAAGGAGGCGAATTTGCTCAGATTCGTAGGTTTTGAGAGTGGTGGTGGTTGGTTTCACCGCCGCTGGGGACAAACGGAGAGATTTCGTGATTATTGTTAGGTTTAGACGAGAGAGAGTTTGAGATAATAGAAGTGGGAGAGGCAGGAGAGCGACAGTTTAATTTGATTCAGTTTATTGACGAAACAGTTCACCGGTTACAAGATAGAGTTTGATTAGAACGTGGTAGAATTTTGTAAATAAAAAGGAAAAAAAAAGGCTGAATAAATGACACGTGGTAGAAGCAGAAGGCTTGAAGCCTTACTGCTTTAATTAGTTAGTAAGATTTCAATATGGTAGGCTAAACTCTATAGTTTTAGGGTTTGGTTGATTCAAACGATGTGAAGCTGATTAAATTCAATATCTTTTGCTTGAATTGAGTTGGAAAATTAATACGATTTGATTCTAGGGTCTTAATATAATAGGTTTAAACTTGTTAGAGTCTTGTTCAGGTTGCGCATCAAGAGGTGGTAGTCTATGTAAGTAAACAAAATAGAGAGAACACACCGAGAGTGCAAAAATCCCAATGGACCCATCACACGAGCAACGACCAGCGCCATCGCTTGTGCCACGTCGTACATTATCGTGCGGACGCTCGCCAGCTACGGCGTGCCCACGGCCGAGCCATCCTTCGCATGCCTAGTCGCCATTTGCACCACACCACCATCGTCACTCAGCGTCGAGGACCTCACCTTGGACGCCCTTGCCATGTCCGCCCGGTCCACCCCAGCGTCATAACAGAGGTTCATACACCACACGTAGGTTGTGCCACGCCGTACGCAGCGTGCTATGACACACCATGCACTCTTTGGCGGGCCGACGCCCCTGTCGTGCCGCGCCAGCCCTGGTCACGGCCTTGTCGCGACACCGCGACTAGGCCATCGTGACCACTATCTTTTATTTCATTTTTTCAGTACTTTTCCATTCTATAAACTTTTTGAATAAGGTACTTCTAGTTTTGGTATGCCATTTTTGGGCTTAGGTCGACGTTGGGTCGCATGCTTGTGCCTCCCTAGTCCCTACGCCCCATTAGGGTTTTCTCTAGGGTTTTTAAGGAGCTTCTCTATATAAATGAGCCTCCTCTCTTGTAATTGTTCACACTTGAATTTAGATAACGAATTGCTACTGGAATTTCTACGCACATATCATTTAGACGTCACCCAAATCTCTCCCAAACTCTCTTCCTCTCTCGAGTTCTCTCTTGAATTCGAGCCTCTCATTGCTACACTCTGATTTCTCCCTTGATTCTAGGCTTAATTGCCTCGCTTATCAATTACTTGGTTCAAGAGACCCAATACTAGTCCAAGTTCAAGATCCTCTCGTGAATCCGAAAGCGGGTTCACATCAATATCTTGGTATATTCACGAAGTTGTGAGGAGCATGTTGAGCATCTAAGAAGAGTCTCGGAGGTTTTGAGACAACACCAGTTGTTTGCAAAATTATCGAAGTGTGAATTCTGGATGCCAGAGGTAACATTTCTAGATGATATGGTGTCTGCTAGAGGAGTGATAGCTTATCCAACAAAGATCGAGGTTGTGGCAACCTGAGAACCTCCTAGGAGTGTGAAGGAGGTATGTAATTTCTTGGGTTTGGTTGGGTATTATAGAGGGTTTAGGGAAGGATTTTCTTATATAGCCCAACCATTAACCAACTTGCTATGTAAAACAACAAATTTGAGTGGTTAAATGCTTGCCAGAAAAGCTTTGATGAATTGAAGAATAGATTGACTTCGGCTCCGGTCTTAGCTCTTCCTCAAGGGAATAAAGGTTATGTTATATATAGTGATGCTTTAAAACTAGGACTAGATTGTGTCCTAATGCAGAATGGTAGAGTAATTGCTTATGATTCAAGGCAGTTAAAGCTGAATCAACAAATTACCCAACACATGATTTGGAGTTAGCAGTTGTGGTTCATGCCTTGAAAATTTGGCGTCACTATCTGTATGGAGAAACCTATAAAATTTTGACAGATCATAAGAGTCTTAAACATATTTCACTCACCGAGAGCTTAATATGAGACAACGTAGATGGCTGGAACTGATTAAGGATTATGATCTAGAGATTCCTTTTCACCCGGGGAAGGCAAATTTTGTTGTTGTTGCATTAAGCCGAAAATCATCTTAGGGAACGAATGTTATCACACTTGACTCCTTAACCATGTCTACAAAAGGATTTTATAAAGAATGGAATTTAGGTATGAATTCAAAGATATCAAGGTCAGGTGCGTGCCTTAGGATATCAACCTAGTTTAATAAAGGAGATTCGCAAAAAGCAAGAGAATTGCTCGATGATTCAAAATATTTGTCAAAAGGTGCATCAAGGAGGATCACATGAATTTGAAATTCGAGAAGATAGAATTCTAAGAATTCATGGAAAAGTATGTTTGCCCCGAGATCAGGAGTTAAGATAGAATATACTGCAACAGACTCACTCTACACTTTATTCAATACATCCAGGAAATAGAAAGATGTATAAAGACCCTAAGCATCATTATTGGTGGGAAGGTCTAAAGCCTGATGTAGCCAAGTTTGTAGAAAAGTGTCAGGTATGTCAGCAGGTGAAGATAGAGCACCAAAGACCAAGGGGAATGTTCCAACCACTTCCCATTCCAAAATTGAAGTGGGATGACATTTCCATGGATTTTGTTACCGGATTGCATATTAGTAGAGGACATGATACAATATGGGTTATTGTAGATAGATTGACGAAGACTGCTCATTTTTTGCCCATTAGAGAGACTTGGCCAGTGAGTAAATTAGTAGAGGTGTTCTTAAAAGAAATAGTGAGATTGCATGTAGTGCCAAAGATGATTTTGTCTGGCCGTGATGGGAGGTTTACCTTTAATTTTTGGTAGTAAGTACATAAAGCCTTAGGCATAGAGCTACGTTTCACGTCTACTTGCCATCTGCAATCAATTGGCCAGCCTAAGAGGACGATACAAACATTGGAGGATATGTCGAGGTCATGTGTGCTAGATTGGGGAGGAAATTGGTCTGAATATTTGGAGCTACTGGAGTTTTCCTATAATAACAGTTGGTATTCCTCAATCCAGATGGCACCCTATGAGGCTTTATATGGACGGAGATGCAGGACACCTCTATGCTGGGACGATCCATCGGATGTTGTAGATGGAAGGCCTCAGATCATCCAAGAAACCGTGGAGAAGGTGGCTTTGAATTGAGAGCGCATGTTGATTGCGCAGAGTCGCCAAAAGTCTTACGCGGACAAGAGGCGACGACCTTTGGAATTTGAGGTAGGAGACTATGTTTGGTTGAGAGTGTCGCCGACTCGTGGATTTAGGAGGTTTTGGGTGAAAGGGAAGTTGATTCCTCGGTACATCGGTCTGTTTGAGATTCTCGAGAGGGTAGGGGAAGTAGTGATGAGAGTCCATCTCCCGAGCCATCTCGCGCGCCCTTGCAAGTGTCGTCACACCACCTTGGTGCACCCTTGCATGCACCGAGCGCCACCCCCATTCCTTGGCATGCACCGATGCACAGCCTTGCACCTGAAACCGGTATGCGTGGCGCCCTTGCACACGACGCCGATGGGCGTGCCTTTGCCTGTGTTTGATGGGGCCATTTCTCCGGGCACTTGTGATGGTACTTTGGTCCATGTTTTGAGTGTGGACTCCAGCTCTAATGCCAAGTCCAACATTCCCGACAAAGGAGAGTCTTCACTTAGACAAATGTCCAAGATCGGCGTCCAAGGCTCCATGTCCAAGCCAAGGCACCACGCCCTATCTTGGGCGCATCACACAAGCACGAGCTAGGGAAATGGTTGAAAAAATCAAGGAGAAGCTAACGGCTCATAAGTTGGACTTTGGCTAAAAACGGTGAAGGGTGGAGTTTTCTTGTGACTTTTGGTGAAACTAGTGCAAAAACTTGACTTATGTTTTGTCTAGGACTTTAGTTGGTTTTCTTAAGACTTTAGGGTGTTTTATGTAATTTCGAGAGGAGCGTGGGCTAAATAGGTGGGGCATGCCTAATAGGGATTAAAACCCTCATTTTGTTGTCTTTTCTCTGTACACATGCTTTGTTTTTCTAATTGAAGTTCTTGCATTTCTTTGTTGAATCTTGTTGAAGTTTTGTTGGTGAGTCATATCCAAATTCTCCTTTGACATATTTTGCAACTATCGGTGAGTAATATCCGAGCCTTGCATCCATATCCCTCACACCACCATTCCACCTCCATCGAACCAAGAGAGGGTTTCACTCCTTCTTTAGGTGATCTCTTCGCACCACCATTTCATCCATTGATCTGTCCATCAAGTGGTATCAGAGCCAGGCAAGGGTATTGCCATCTAAACCTTGTTTTGACTTTGGATTTCCACTCGTTCCATGTGTTTGTCTTTTCTATCCATCCCTTGCTGTCTTCGTGTGGTGTTGTGATGTCCGTGTTTTTAGCGTTGTTTGAGTGTGTCTTTTATGTTTTTAGGTCTTGTTTAGTTGTGTTTAAAGGCATGATTTTTATGATTCATATTATCTAAATCGCATGACTATGTTGTGGTAAACCCTAAATCCTAGATCTTTCCCTCGCTTTAGTTCAATTCTTGTCTTTGTTATACCTCGTTAGCGAACCACCCAGTGTCGGTACCGAGCCTTTTAGTACTTTGACTGCATTGCTTTGTTTTGTTCTATTTAGGTTATTTCTTATGTTTGCTTGTCCTTTTGCGTTTTAGTTTAGCAATTAAACATAGACTTCTCTTCCCGTGGACGAACTTGACTTCACTATACATTGCGGGGTCTTCATTTATAAATTTATTTGTTGATCAAGAATAACCTTTCTGCAGTTGATGAGGAGCTATTGGTCCAAGAAGGGATTGTTTTAGGACATCTCGTATCTAAGAGAGGGATTGAGGTGGACAAAGCAAAAATCGAGCTTATTGAAAAACTACCTCCCCCTTCTTTTGTAAAAGACGTTAGGAGTTTGTACAGACGTTTTATTCAAGATTTTTCTAAGATAGCTAAACCATAAACTAACCTACCAATGAAAGATGTCGTGTTTGAGTTGTCTTCAGAATGTCTTGAAGCTTTTCACAGGTTAAGAGAAGCCCTTGTCTTCGTTCCTATCATGCGGTCCCTAGACTGAATGCTTCCCTTCGAGATCACGTGTGATGCCAACGACTTGGCCATTGGTGCAGTGTTAGGGCAACGGAAGGACAAAAAGCTCTACTCCATCTACTATGCAAGTAAGACGCTTGATGAGGCGCAGAGTAAGTATACCACGACGAAGAAGGAATTTCTTTCCGTGGTTTTTGCTTTTGAAAATTTTTGTTCCTATCTAGTAGGCTCTAGGGGGATTGTTTATACTGACCATGAGGCCGTTAGATACTCAATGGCTAAGAAGGATGCCAAACCAAGGCTACTTCGTTGGAAGCTCTTGTTACAAGAATTTGACCATGAAATCTGGGACAAAAAAGGAGCAGAGAACTTAGCAGTTGATCATCTATCCAGATTACCAGTAGAACACATTACAGAGTCCAATAACGTTGTACCGATCAATGACTCCCGGCCAGACGAGCACCTCATGCTGAACGAGGTTGCAAACTGCGTTATTGAGAGGCCTACCGACCCTTCCCTGAGGTTGGAGCACGATGGACACATCGATACCGAGGCAGAGGAGCTCCTTACCGAGGTCACCACTGACACAACAAGATCTTTAACGACCCCACCTCGTCCAGTAACGACCCTTACAAGTAATTTCTCTCAATCCAATTCAATTCTTTCTAATACAAATATTTCCTTATCTCCTTCTTCTACTTCTCTTCAATTTATTCATGCTATTAGAGGGTCAAAGACCCCTTGGTTTGTAGATTTTGCTAACTACATTGTAGGAGCCAAGATTCCCGAGGGTTTGTCCCCACAAAAGAAGAAGAAGTTCTTTCATGACGTCAAGCAATATTACTGGGATGATCCTTATTTGTTCAAGAAAGGAAGTGATCATTTTTCGATGTTGTGTACCAAAAGAGGAGGTAGAGAGTGTGAATCGTTATTGTCACACTCTCCCCACAGGTGGCCACGCAAAAGGGTTCAAGACTCGGCGAATCTTCTTCAAAATGGTCTCTACTGGCCAACACTTTTTAAAGATGTACAGAAGTTCGTGATGTCTTGTGATGAATGCCAACGCTCAGGGAACATTACTTGGAGACATGTGAACCCACTCACTGGGATTCTAGGAGTCGATCTTTTCGAAGTTTGGGGTATTGACTTTATGGGACCTTTTCCTTTATCGAGTCCCTATAAGTACATCCTAGTAGCGATTGACTATGTCTCTAAGTGGATGGAAGCCATAGCTACAAGAAATAATGATGCAAAAATTGTGGCCAATTTTATAAAAACTAACATCTTTCCCATGTTTGGAGTGCCACGAGTTCTCATTAGTGATGGTGGATCGCAGTTCATAGAGAGGAGCTTTGAAGCTCTTCTGGCCAAGTATGGGGTATCACATAGGGTGGCAACGCCCTACCATCCCCAAACTAGTGGCCAACTGGAGGTTTCAAACCCCCAGATCAAGAGCATCTTGGAGGAGACGGTCTCCTGCCTAAGGAAAGATTGGTCATCCAAGCTTGATGACGCTCTATGGGCATACAGAACGGCGTACAAGATACCCCTGTGCACCACTCCTTACAATCTAGTCTATGGCAAGGCGTGCCATTTTCCAGTCGAGTTAGAGCACAAAGCATTATGGGCTCTCAAGGAGCTCAACATGGATCTCGGCAAGGCCAGATCAAAAAGGTTCATGGACTTAAAAGAGCTAGAGTAGTTGACGCTTAGGGCATATGAGAACGCTGAAATCTACAAAGAGTGCACCAAGAAGTGGCGTCACTAGAAGTTGGTGCCAAAAACCTATGAGGTTGGCGACAAGGTACTCCTCTTTAATTCTAGACTCCGTTTATTTCCAAGGAAGCTAAGGTCAAGATGGAGTGGATCATTCGTAGTCCACCACATTTATCCCCATGGAGTGGTAGATCTACTTGACAACAATGGAGCCACCTTTAAAGTTAATGGGCACCAATTGAAGAAATACTTTGAGTAAGCTGGCCCGGATGAGGAAATCCGAGCCACATGGGTTCTAACATCCTCAGACTAACCAGGGTAAGTTCGTAGGGCAAACGACGTTAAAAAAAGCGCTTACGGGAGGCAACCGACTTTTTAGTTTTTATTTCTTAGATCTTTTTGCTAGCTTTCTTTTCACTTGTTTTTAGGATTAGATTTAAAATAGTCGGAATAGAATTTCTTTGCTAAGTAGTACAGGTATAAGTGGGCAACAATCGAAAAAACGGAGCAAACCGGCGAACACACAGGAAGGTTGGTAACGACCCCCCCCCAGGATCGGTACCGAGCCATGCAGAAAATTCCAAAAATCAGTTCGCTTGCCTCCAGGTAGGTATTTAAGCTTTAACTCCTTTTATTTTTTACCCCACTTTCTTCAACCCTACCCTCGAGCCTTGTGATCAAACCCCCCGAGCCCTCTCTCTCTCTCTCTCGCATTCGCTGGCACCCACCAAGCACCAACGAAGCCACCGCCCTTCTGTCGCACCACTGCTGCTACACTGAACCATGCCGCCGCTACACACACACCAGAAAAACCGAGCCCAAACAGCCCTGTTACCGAGCACAATCCTCTTGTTTGTTATCTATCCAAAAAACCTCGTTACCAACCCCAAATCTTCCTTTCTTTCTACTTATTCTTCAGATTTGGTATGTTTTCTCCACCTTCAATCTTTATTTCGAATTTTTGAGCATAGATGATGATTTTTGGTTAATTTGCATATCTAGATCTAGATCTAGGTCGGAAATTCGTGGATAAATTCGTGCCTCTTTCCTTCAATTTGGTCTTGTGGTTTGATGAACAATGTTTTTCCATGTTTAGGATTGAATTAGTTTCAATTTATGAGCATGAATTTACTTGTTCTTGTGCTTTCTAGATCGATCTACACCTTGTTTTGGCTATGTTGGCATGTTTATGAGATGGTTTTTGATTAAGTATGGGGGTTTTGGTGTTTGGTTTCTCTTGATTGTGGTTGTATACTTGCTATGATGTTGAGATTGTGGGGTATTTGTTGGTTCAAAGTTAAAATTTCGACCCAATCTGAATTTGGACAAGGCGTTGATGCCTCGTTACCGACCCCCTGAGGGTTGGTACCGACCCCTTTTTCCACCAGATTGCTGAACTCACAGGTCCCTCGTTACCGACCCCACCTCTCTGGTCGGTAACGACCTTGCAGAATGTTTGACACTTGATTTTTGCATGACTTTGGTTGTATTTCTAGGATGTAAATTGGTTCAATTATGCTTGATTGATTCATTTTTTGATTGATTATGAATTATAGCCATGTTCCCTTACTTATTTGGCATGCAATTATGAAGTTTTGAGTGATTCTTTACACTTGAGTTCAATCCAAGTATGGGGTATGTGGTTCTTTGTCTTGTGTGGAGGAATTATCTTAAAATTTTTTTGAATATGCAGGACTAGATGGCAGGACCAAGTCGATCAAACAAGAGGGCTAGGAAGCCAGCTCCACCTAAGCTTGATGAGGTTGAGCTAAGGACTGATACAGAGGTGGAACTGTACAAACTTGTGATCAACCAACTTCATCGGACGAGGTGGTTCTCCAGAGCTCATGGGGAGCAGTTGGGCTTATATGAGGACATCAAATAGGCATTTGACTTCATTGGTGCCGCCCACCTTCTAGATGCCAATGACCCAAACTACCCGTGACGAGAATCAAGGATCGTGAAGTCTACAATGCAACTTAGGCACCCTAAACTTCCAAGGAATTCGACAACAAACACCAAAAAATCTGGCCTCTCTTCAATTGTTGTTTTCTCCCTGGTCTTGACTCAGATTTGATTGATTCCAACTCGAGGAGTTAGATCTATGGGTCTAGATTAATAGCTCAAAAATGGAGATGAGATGATGAGTAGGTAGAAAGTTATGTCGATTTTACTGAGGTGTTGCAGAATCCACCGAGAACATATTTTCATGGGAATTTGAATGAAACTGATTTGAATTGATGGAGTGGCGATGGAGGGGGGCTGAAATGGGATGGTTTTGAAAGGTGCACTCGTCCTTCAAGAGGAGCGGCCTAGGGATCAACATGAAGGCATCAAGTTAAATGTGCCGACCTTTGCGGGCACCTCCCACGCCGATGCATGCCTTGATCTTTTTGCAAGGCAACCTGCTTTTAGTTTTTATTTCTTAGATCTTTTTGCTAGCTTTCTTTTGATTTGTTTTTAGGATTAGATTTAAAATAGTCAGAATAGAATTTATTTGCTAAGTACTACAGGTAAAAGTGGGCAACAATCGAAAAAACGGAGCAAACCGGCGAACACACAGGAAGGTCGGCAACGACCCACCCCAGGGTTGATACCGAGCCTTGCAGAGAATTCCAAAAATCAGTTCGCTCGCCTCCAAAAAAGTATTTAAGCTTTTACTCCTTTTTTTCCCCACTTTCTTCAACCCTACCTTCGAGCCTTGTGACCGAACCCCCCAAGCCCTCTCTCTCTTGCATTCACCGACACCCACCACGCAACACCGAAGCCGCCGCCATGCTGTCGCACCACTGCTGCTACACTGAACCGTGCCGCCGCTGCACACACCAGCAAAACCGAGCCTAAACAACCCCGTTACCGAGCAAAATCCTCTTGTTCGTTACCGATCCAAAAAACCTCGTTACCAACCCCAAATCTTCCTTTCTTTCTACTTATTTCATCAGATTTCTTCACCTTCAATCTTTATTTTGAATTTTTTAGCATAGATGATGATTTTTGGTTGATTTGCATATCTAGATCTAGATCTAGGTCGGAAATTCGTGGATAAATTCGTGCCTCTTTGCTTCAATTTGGTCTTGTGGTTTGATGAACAATGTTTTTCCATGTTTAGGATTGAATTAGTTTCAATTTATGAGCATGAATTTACTTGTTCTTGTGCTTTCTAGATCGATCTACACCTTGTTTTGGCTATGTTGGCATGTTTATGGGATGGTTTTTTATTAAGTATGGGTTTTTTTGGTGTTTGGTTTCTCTTGATTGTGGTTGTATACTTGCTATGATGTTGAGATTGTGGGGTATTTGCTGGTTCGAAGTCGACAATTCGACTCGATCTGAATTCGAGCAAGGCTTTGATGCCTCGTTACTGACCCCCTGAGGGTCGGTACCGACCCTTATTTTTCCACCAGATTACTGAACTCACAAGTCCCTCGTTACCGACCCCCCCCTCTGGTCGGTAACGACCCTGCAGAATGCTTGACACTTGTGTGTCAAAGGTCAAAAGAACGAGTACCTTGCGTGGATTTGATACCACGTGACGAAGGATCTTGTTGTTGATTTTGGTGCAAGGCAATCCAAGGTTGACTCGAGGGGCAAGAGATGGTGGAACTTGTTGGTTGACCTTTTTTTGGGATTACAAAGGTAGATCTCCCTCATATGGACTCTTAATTGCGTGATTCCAAATCCTATAATTAGATATATGAGTCTAGTTGAACAGAAAATTTCATATCCATATCACTTGTTGATAGAAAGTTATGACAGTTCTACTGAGGTGTCGTAGAATCCAGCGGGATGGGATTTAGGCTTGTGTTGATGGTGTTTTTAAAGGGGATTATGGATTCGAGTTTGTTGGAGGATGAGATGGTGATTTTGAGGATGAAAGGTGATGGAAATTGATGGTTGACTCTGGATATAAACGAGCCTTCGAAAGGATACGACTTACCTCCCGAAAGCACAAACTAGAATACTCGAACTACGATGTGACTCACGATCCAATATCCGGTCTTGGATCGATATGACACACGATCCAATCGATCTAAACTGAAAATTTAAAGGGAAAACAAGTAAAATTCGAATTCAACTTGAAGGAGACAAGGGTTTGAGTTTTCTTGATCAATCTTGTCTAAGAAACTAAGGGAGGCGTCAATCCCTTTTAAGCAAAACCTAACATTACGCCTTATGCAAAAGCACCCAAAGGTTTCTAAAGTTAACAAAAATATCCCAAGAAATTACATAAAATATCCCAAACCACACAAAGTGGCCTTCAATATCACAATGGCACCAAGGAAAGTTCATGGCACCGGCGTGGTGACCACCAAGAGGCTTCAACGCTTCACATGTTCCCATGGTTGGACTTATTTCTCATTCTCATGTTTTGACATGCCACGTGATGAAGGATCTTGTCATTGAAGTGGTGAGAGGAATCGACAGAAAACACCTTGAAATTTGTCTTGTCTTCAATTGGCTTGTTCTCCCTGGTTCGGACTTTGATTTGAGTGATTCAACCTCGAGGAGTTATATATGGAAGTATAGTTTGTTTCCTAAAAATTTTAGAGTTTTTGGTTTACGCATTGTAATGTTACGATGATTTTACTTAGGAGTCGCAGAGAGTTCCACGGCGCGATCCGAGATGAGTTTGATGGCCGAATTTGGATCCAATGGAGGTCGGCCTTCAAAGGAGCTTTTGAGGGAGGTTTTGATGGTTGATGGAGGATGGAGTTCAGAGAATGGAGGTGATGGTACTGATGTTTTGAAGGGCTGGATATGAACCAGCCTTCGAAATTTAGATTGAAAAGAACAAGGAATTTTTTTCTAAAGCAAACAGATAAGGGTGGGCATGTTTGGCTTCAATCTTGTCTAAGGAGGCAATTAGGCATCAAACAAGGTTATCAACCTAGCCAACAAGGAAGCCTCCCACAAGAAGCCCACGTTTTGAAACAAGTGACAAAAATATCCAAATAAAAAATTACATAAAAAGGCCCAAACTTTAAGCTAAACACACATACGGCTCATTGTGCCGAAGTTGAGACCACCAATAGACTCCAAGTCTCAAAAGTATCTTTGGCTGGCGCTCCAAGGGTCATTAGGCCTCTTTTGAGGTCTTCTTCTAATGCTCGAGCTTTGGTATGGGTGATTCAATCGAAAAATTGTGAAGCGTCGGTCTTGGAACTTTGCACCGTGTCGGGATCATCCACGAGGGGCTCTCGATGCTTGGTCGAGTCTTGACACCTTCCATGGGCGTTCTCGGTGTCGTTGGTCCCTATTTGAGGAATGAAAAGTGATATGTTGTGTTTTATACAGCATAACTAGGACTTTTTAGTACATCTTTTTATAGTATTTTAGGCCTGTTAGAAGCATTATTGAAGAATAGGATTGAAGGTCGTAGGTTCGAAGTTGCAACAGTTTGAAGATGTCGAAGATTACTGAAGGACGCGATCGCGGTTTATACCGGGAGCGATCGCGGTTCATGGTCGCCGAGGAAGGCCGCGGTAGCGAGAAGGTCGCGATCGCGGTGCACACAGGTGACAATCGCGGTTCTAGGTTGTTGTTGAGGCTGCGAGTTGGGAAGGCCGCGATCGCGGCCCTGATGGAGTTGACACGTGGGATGTTTTCCGCTTAGTTTTAGTATTTTATTTTTACATCTTTTTATTTTGTATTGTTCGAGACTATTTAAGTTTACTTTTCAGCCTTTGTTTGCAATCTCTCTTGGACCTAGTTTCTAATATTTTCTGACTTTTGTATTTTCTCTCTTATGGAGAATTAAACTCTTAGATCTTATTCAAGTTGAAGCTTTTCAGACTTAAGTTGTTGTGAGATTCTACTTTTCAGGTTTATTTCTATAGGTTATTTGAATTCTCTTGTGAGTAATTTATATTGATTGTGTTGAATGCGTGTTGATTGTTTGACTCGTTGGAATTCAATTGCATGTATCCTGTTTATCCTTGTTCACATTGCTAATATCCCTATTATTTATGATTGTTTCATGAGTTGTTCTGATCAGGATAGGAATAACCAAAAGGAATAACTTGTTTCAATCAATGATCAATAACTTGATGATGAAAGTGGATGCATGAATAGGATTGTTTCCCCAAATTGATAAAAACTCAACCTTTAATTTTTTTGATTGTTTTGTTTTACTTTATTTGAATTTCATAATTTTAGATTAGAATCAAAAATCCCCCTTTTATTACTACTGAGTTGATAATAATATAACTTTGAATTACAAGTGTCTCTTGGGTTCGACCCCGACTTACCAGCTATACTAGTTTTGTAACTAGGGATTTATTTTTGATTTGGCACGTCGACTTTCAGCCAGTCAAATTTTGGCGCCGTTGCCGGGAAACTTTGTTTTATTCTAAGTTTTTATTGTTACCAACTCTGGTGTGGACCCTAGTTTATGGTCCACACCCGTGCTGCTGATTCTTCTATTTTGCCTTTTGATTCAGAGATTGAAAGGACTCTTTCCAAGTTGAGACGTGAAGCTCAGAATCTACTCCGTGAATTGCCATTCAACTTGAATTTAGCTAAAACTAAGACAATGGGAGATTAGACTTTGAGGCAGCTAACTGCCCCAAACTTTCAACAGCAGCCCCTGGCTGTTGAGTTCCCTGCACTGTATGAAGGCGTTATGTTTGAGTTGAAGTCTGGGTTGATCTTTCTTTTGCCCCAATTCCATGGGCAGGGTGGAGAAGATCCCAACAAGCATCTTGATGAATTTGATCAGGTCTGCTCAAGTATGAAGCCTACTGATGTAACGGAAGACCAGATCAAGCTGAGCGTGTTTCCTTTCTCTATGAAGGATTCAACCAATGAGTGGATCTACTATCTTTCTCTAGGCTCCATTAATACCTGGACTAAGATGAAAGCAGCATTCTTGGAGAAGTACTTTCCCGCCACCAAACAGAACAGTCTGAAGAAGAACCTGAGCAATATAGAACAACAGATTGGAGAGAGCTTGTATGATAATTATGAGTGGTTCAAGAGACTGTGTGCTAGTTGTCCATATCATGGGTACTCTGTTCAAGACCTAGTATTGTACTTCTTTGGTGGATTATTGGACGATGAGCGCAGAATGGTGAATGCAGCTTGTGGTGGAAGCTTGTTGAAAAACACCAGCGGATACCCTTGAGCTCTTTTCTAAGCTATCTAAGAACTCAAGGCAATTCAATAAGAGAACTGGCGCTAAAGGAGTCAATGATGTGGACTCCTCTTCTGCTATAAGATCTGAGGTGGCGGAGTTGAAGGATATGATTAAGAGGTTCATGCTGCAAGGAATTCCTCAACAACTGAAGGCATGTGAAATTTGTGTTGACACACTTCACCCTACTGATGCCTGCCCACAACTCCAGGAACCTCAGCCTAAGGTAAATGTACGTTGTAGGAGGATATGGACCTCCTAGACCTCGTTTTGATCCTTATTCTAATACATACAACCCAGGCTGGGCACATCATCTAAATCTAAGATATGGGAATCAGAATCAGCCTTAATATAATCAACAAGGATGAAATCAACAAAACAGGCAACCTTATGTTCCTAGACCTCCAGTTCAAAATCAAAGCAACTCATTCAATGATGAAGAGATGTTTGCAAGGCTAGCTAACACACTAGACTAATTGGGACAGAACACTCAGACTAGCATCCAGAGCACTCAAGCTAGTATGAAGAATATAGAGACCCAAATCAGTCAATTGGCTACTGTAGTAAGCAAATTGGAGGCCAGAGATTCTGGAAAATTGACAGCACAACCCATCAATCTAAGGGAGAATGTGAGTGCGATTATATTAAGAAGTGGAAAAGAATTGCCGAAAGTTGAATCGAGTTCGGAAGAACCGCGATCGCTGCAATAGCAAGGCGCGACCGCGGCTGAAGAAACCATGATCGTGGCCCCCTAATTGAGGCCTCGGGATTTGAGAAAAGTGAAACCGCGATCGCTCCCATTCAGGGGCGTGATCGTGGTGGCGATGATTTCCGAAAAACTCAAGAACTGTGATCGCGACTTTCTGATGGCGATCACGGCCAGGCTCCAGATTTCAATAATCAATATGTTCGCCCGGATGTCCCTTCTATGGTTTCTCAAAAGCCACCCCCTCCCTTTCCTAAAGCACTCAAAGATACAAGGAAGCCCGAGAACGACAAGGAGATCTTTGAGACGTTTTCAAAGTGTGAGGTAAACATCCCTTTGCTTCATCTGATTAAAAGCGTTCCTAGATTTGTTAAATTTCAGAAAGAGTTGTACACTATCAAAAGGAACAAAAAAATTAAAAGGGAAACAGAAAGTTAAGGTCAGAGAACATGTCTTTGTTGTATTTCAAAGGCAAATGCCTAAGAAGTGCAGTGATCCAAGCATGTTCATCATTCCCTGCATAATAGGAGACACTAAAAATGATAAAGCCATGCTTGATTTAGGTGCCTCTATTAATGTCATGCCTTATTCTGTTTACACGTGCATGAAACTGGGGTTATTGTTCAATTAGCTGATAGGTCTATAGTCTACCCGAAAGGGGTTGTTGAGGATGTCCTTGTCATGGTTGATAACTTGATATTCCCTGCTGATTTCTTTGTGCTTGACATGGATCATGATGTTCATGTTGCACCTATTCTGTTAGGTAGACCTTTCATGCAAACTACAAAAACAAAAATTGATATGTGTAAAGGTGTCCTAACTATGGAATTTAATGGAGAGATATTTGAATATAGTATGGATAATGCTATAAAATACCCTCAAGATGATCATTATCTTTGTTCCATTGATGTAATTGATCCCAATGTGCAAGATGTCTTTGATACTACTTATGGTGATGAGTTACAATCTGTTTTAGAGAATGACATTGAAATTTCATGCATGGACTATAATTTGCCTGATAGACATCATGAGATCCTTGCTGATTTAAGTGCTTGTTGTGAATCCCCTGCTAATGCTTTGGCCATTGGGCCCATACCACTAACTCTCCCTAGCGAGAAATTGCTTCCTTCTGTAGTACAGGCACTAGAAGTTGAGCTTAAACAGCTCCCTGAGCATTTGAAATATGCCTTCCTTGGAGATGGTGACACTTTGCCTGTCATTATTTCTAACAAACTTTCCAAGGAACAAGAAGAAAAATTGGTGCAGGTACTGAAAGAGCACAAGACAGCTCTAGGTTGGACTATTGCTGACATTAAAGGGATTAGTCCCTCTACATGTATGTATAGGATTCTCCTAGAACATGGTGCCAAGCCATCCAAACAGCCACAGAGAAGGCTCAACCCACCTATGATGGAGGTAGTAAAAAAGGAGGTGTTGAAGCTCCTACAGCCAGGTATGATCTATCCCATCTCTGATAGCCAGTGGGTTAGTCCGACCCAAGTCATGCCCAAGAAGGGCGGCATTACAGTGGTAGAAAATGTGCATGGGGAATTAGTCCCCACAAGAGTTGAGACTGGTTGGAGAGTCAGTATTGATTACCGTAAGCTGAACACGGTAACCAGAAAAGATCATTTTTCCTTTCCATTCATTGATAAAATGCTTGAGCGACGTGTCGGTCGTTCCTATTACTGCTTTTTAGATGGATATTCAGGGTATTTTCAGATTGCTATTGCACCGGAGGACCAAGATAAAACGACATTTACATGTCCTTTTGGCACTTTTGCATACCGCAGAATGCCATTTGGGTTATGTAATGCACCCGGTACATTCCAACGGTGTATGGTAAGCATCTTTTCTAGATATATTGAAAACTTTATTGAGGTTTTTATGGATGACTTTACAGTACATGGTGATGACTTTGATGCCTGTTTAAACCATCTCTCTTTAGTCCTTCAAAGATGTGTAGAAACCAATTTGGTTCTAAACTTTGAGAAGTGTCACTTTATGGTTAAGCAAGGATAGTTTTAGGTCACATAGTGTCAT
Organism: Fallopia convolvulus; assembly: GCA_964016875.1. Lineage (NCBI taxonomy): Eukaryota > Viridiplantae > Streptophyta > Magnoliopsida > Caryophyllales > Polygonaceae > Fallopia > Fallopia convolvulus. Next base: position 27,821,151 of record OZ024734.1, on the reverse strand, counting down.
ACAGTGGTATTGAGGTCGATAAGGCAACGATTGATATCATTTAGTCCTTGCCTTATCCTACTAATGTGCGTGAAGTGCGTTCTTTTCTAGGCCATGCAGGTTTCTATCGCAGGTTTATTAAAGACTTTTCAAAGATCTCAGCCCCATTATGTGAATTGCGGAAGAAGGATGTGCCTTATGAGTTCAATGAGGCATGAAAAAAGGCGTTTGATGAGCTGAAAACTCGCCTTACAAGTGCACCAATAATTCAAGCCCCGGATTGGTCTCAACCTTTTGATATCATGTGTGATGCAAGTGATTATGTTGTTGGGGCTATTTTGGGTCAAAAGGAAGCTAGAGCATCTCATGTCATACACTATGCTTCCATGACTTTGAACGATGCCCAAAAGAACTACTCCACCACTGAGAAAGAAATGCTTGATGTAGTATTTGCCTTGGAGAAGTTCAGGCAGTATTTGTTGGGGACAAAAGTGATAGTATATTTAGACCATGCAACACTTCGTTATTTGATGACGAAAAAGGAGGCTATGTTGTGTTTTGTACAGCATAACTAGGACTTTTTAGTACATCTTTTTATAGTGTGTTAGGCCTGTTAGAAGCATTATTGAAGAATAGGATTGAAGTTCGTAGGTTCGAAGTTGCAATAGTTTGAAGATGTCGAAGATTACTGAAGGTCACGATCGCGGTTTATACCGAGAGCGATCGCGGTTCATGGTCGTCGAGGAAGGCCGCGGTAGTGAGAAGGTCGCGATCGCGGTGCACACAGGTGGCGATCACGGTTCTAGGTTGCTATTGAGGCCGCGAGTTAGGGAAGGCCGCGATCGCGGCCCTGCATTATGGAGATCGCGACCCTGCTGGAGTTGACACACGAGATGTTTTCCGCTTAGTTTTAGTATTTTATTTTTATATCTTTTTATTTCATATTGTTCGAGACTATTTAAGTTTACTTTTCAGCCTTTGTTTGCAATCTCTCTTGGACCTAGTTTCCAATATTTTCAAACTTTTGTATTTTCTCTCTCATGGAGAACTAAACTCATAGATCTTATTCAAGTTGAAGCTTTTCATACTCAAGTTGTTGTGAGATTCTACTTTTCAAGTTTATTTCTACAGGTTATTTCAATTCTCTTGTGCGTAATTTATATTGATTGTGTTGATTTCTGCTTGTCTGGTCAACTAGTTGGAATTTAATACTCTCTATTACTAGATCTAGGTTTTCTCATAGCAAAACCTAATCTTTGTAGCAACTCAATTGATTTAGGACTCGTTGGACTAAAACAATTGAGAAAGAGATTTGAATGCATGTTGATTGTTTGACTCGTTGCAATTCAATTGCATGTATCCTGTTTATCCTTGTTCTCATTGCTAATATCCCTATTATTTATGATCGTTTCATGAGTTGTTTGGATATTAAGTTTGCATATCTCGTTGCCATGTTTGATCTCTAATCAGGATAGGAATAACTTGTTTGAATCAATTATGAAAAACTTGATGATGAAAACGGATGCTTGAATAGGATTGTTTCCCCAAATTGATAAAAACTCAACCTTTACTTTGCTTAATTGCTTTGCTTTGCTTTATTTGAATTTCATAATTTTAGATTACAATAAAAAATCCCCCTTTTATTACTACTGAGTTGATAATAATGTATCTTTGAATTACAAGTGTCTCTTGGGTTCGACCCCGACTTACTAGCTATTTACTAGTTGTGTAACTAGGGATTTATTTTTGATTTGGCACGATGATTTTCAGCCAGTCAAAAGGGCCTCCCAAAATTTGGCGTGAGGGAACTTGAGAAATTCTTAACTGACTTGGCTTCAAAGCCCTACTCGGTGCGGCACTCGACACATCATGGCAAGGCGTCGGCGCGTCCATGGCTGGCTCATACTCCTCCTCTTAGTCTTGCTCTTGGTCTTGCTCTTGATGTGGTAGAATCACATCAAGGTTAGTTCCCAACTATGCCTTCCAGGGTCATAATTCTGCTATTTATTCTTGTAATTTCAATATGAACTCTCTTACCGTTTATCCCCTTAAGGAGTCACAACCATCGTTATTACTTGACCGTAAATGCTTGCAAAATTGCCCCAGCATGCTTTTCAATATCTCTATCAGAATAAAGTCATTGGCAATCCATGCCACAAAAATGTATTGTGTCATTCTCCCGTCTCTTCTCTAAATAACTCCTCACTATTTATTATGAGATTTGAACCTTGTAGAGTACATTCTTATACTTTATCCATGTAGTTCATTGTAGCATGACCCAAACTGCAAACGTCACAACCTTATTCAATAGCTTACTTTCCTTATGACAATATTTGTACAGATCTAGCCAATCGTTGCTTCCCATAGAAAGCTAAAATTCTAGTAGTCGTTCTTACTTGATTCCTTAGTTTCACTGGTTCTATCTTTAGTTGAGCGTTAATTCAAATTTAATCCTAACACGTCTTCATCATCACATATAGCAAAAAAATAGGCCATTACGTCTCTCACTTCTTCTTCTTACAAAGGCCATAAAATTCCTTGCTAAGCCATTCTTACAAACATTCCCTAGTTATTCTATTTAAATCTAAACATCATCACATATAGCAAAAAATAGATGATCAAGGGCTTTATTTCAATAGAGGGTGGAGTCTCGATGTGTCCTTCTACCCAATTATCCAGAATGCTTCCCTAATATAAGACATTGAAAGTTGAAAACATGAGCCGAATTTTTATTTCTAAGTTGGACCTTGCATACTTTCGTTTGTAAGTTCTTTGTGCCCTTGTTGTCAACAATGCTCTGATAATAATTTGTAACACCCTGGTTTTAAATACAGGAATGCTACTTGCTAATAGACCTCACGTGGGTCCACTTAAGGTAGTTTGACAACAAATTCACATTACAGATCTTGCAACAAAGGCATGACGAGAAAATAAGAAAAACAACTAACTCATATATTATTAAAACTAGGATTTAAAACCATGTATACATCAACCAAGACTTCTAACCATTCATTTGTATTCACAAGCCCCCAACCCACCAAATTCTCAAAGACACCATTAACTAACTACCTTGCAAAACAAAACCCGACTTCATCCTAGGACACGCAACGTTGAGCTGACCCACCAATATCTTGGAAGAGGTTCCTTGAAGCATAGTTTGCATGTGAGTTGAATCCGAAAGAACAACACCCCGAAGAGTTATTTAGAAATTCTAAAATGCAACAAACGGTAAACACAATATGTAGCAGCAAAATTAGTTTAATCAAATACATAATAAGAATAGTAATAGAATAGTTCACATATAGTATTTTCACAACAGCAAACAAATGCACAACAATACTTATAATCATAAGACACATAATAATAATAGTACATCATTTCACTTTAGTATCACATCAATCATCTTTCACCTCGATAATAGTTCAGCCACAACTTATCAATTCTCATTCATTAACTTCATTTATCTAGCAAGCAAGGCATCCTCCAGCCTTACATGGGGTAGTCGATGGCAGCCTCCACCATTTTTCCGAACCAATCACACCCTCATCATCTTCCTACCCTTGGTCAAGCCTCCACAGAAAAACTCGCCAAAACATTTTATTATAATTTTGAAAGGGCCCTCCATGACATAAAACTAAGCTAGTTATGTCTCCGCCTTTCCGACTATCCCTGGTCATAACCGTATCGGTTACGTGCCAATGCTTAAAAATCCGAATAAAATACATAATAGTATTCATCTAGTATATTTTTCAAAATAACAAAATAGTTTCAAATAGACATATATTAGTATACAGGGATGAATCCAAAAATAAAGCTTCACACATCTTATTTACATCCAACACACATCAAAATTGATAACTAAGTAAGTCTAGGCGACTCACCTCAATGACGAACTGATAGGAGTTAATTCATTTTTAAAACGATTCGTTCTAGTCTTGAATAACGTGCAACCAATGCCTACCAACGTATAAGAGCGGAACCAACAACAAGAAAATCGCGATCTTCGATTCACTCCCCTCTTTTCCCTTCTTCTCTCCTAGCTAGCCCAAAATAGTCCGAGAATCATTTGAAACGTCCAAACCTTCCAAGTTTTCACCAAGACACACAAATGTCCAGAACTTTGTGCACACATTTCCAAATCGAAATTCGTAAATTATCCAGTGCTCGTAGAAGAATTCCTTACCTTAATATGATGTCAACTATTTTCCAGGAATTAAAAAGTATGCCCAAAATTTCCAAAAATATACAAAAATGACCAAAGCCCCTCAAAACTACTTAAGCACTTTTCTTAGTTAACTTGTCCATCTCCATTCTTTACCTTCTCTTGGTCCAACCATCTAACTCAACCTCCTACTCCCCCTTCCTCCATGGATATGACCATCTTCTTCTTCTTTTTCTTCCTCCATGGCCTAGCTTACCCTCGACCAACCACCTTCTTCCCTCTTTGGTTAAACTATAAGTAGCTTCTAGTCTCCTTATGAAACCGAAGAAGAAAGAAAGAAGATGAAATGGAGAAAGAGAAGTGGTGAGAATGAAGATATGAATGTAGAAGAGGATAGATATGACAAAGAAGATCATATTTTAAGAATCCTCTAGGTAGAAGTCAGTTTAAATATTTTCAAAAATAAAAATAAGTTGTTAGCTTAAACATGAGGAGTACAATCCAAATGATGGAGATAAGGTGATTAAGTATTGATCATGGGATGATTTATGAACCTAAACATGACAAATGAACCATGAAATCGGTTTCAACACACTTCAAACGACAAGAATGGTGGTTTGACAAAGTATGCGAGAATTTGGTTTGAATACATAGTAAAAGTCAACAATGGTGGCTAAAACATTGAACATATCCAACCATTACGGACATGAAAGATAGCTTGTTTCCTCATGTTTAACTTATACTAGGTGCACGCGGGGAGGTTGTACTGTGGAAAAAGATAATAATTGCAAACCCAAAAATTTTACCCAAAAACTATACTAATCCGAATCTGGTAATCTGATATGACTCTAAAAGTAATTCAGGCTCCACAATGCACCATTTTGTACATGTAGCACAACAAGAATCTAACTTGTAATTCAACCCTAAAATATTTTCAAGGGGCATGGAACATTTTGACCCTCAATGCAATACAACCAGATCCATAGAAGAGAACATATATAGCCAGAGCATTATCAAGTAATGATAGAACCAAATGCTAGAAAAGATAATGTGGCAACATGCAACAATTGTACTAATTTTACGTGTTTCTTCTCCCAAGCATACAAGCGATCACCAATGTCTGCTGTAAATGTTAGCATCATGACACCACGACGATCAACTTTGAGGTTGCTAGACTACAAATAAAGATGGAGAAGAATGTTTTCATTCTACTTCTGGAAATCATGATTGTAAGCTTGAAAATTATTCTAAACCCTTAAGCTTTGGCTATGAACAAATGAATAAAATATTTAGGAGATAAAGAAAAAAGAACAAGCATACACTGAATCTGATAAATCTTGGTGAGACAGGCTGAACAGAGAGTGATGCTTTATGCAACTTGAAGCTCCAGGTCATCGACCTCGGATAAGAGAGCATACACAACTACATACAAAAGAAGCTTAACTTTCATTCGAATAACACAACAAGAAGGAGATCCAATTGGTGTGGATGTGAGTGGATCCAATTAAGTTTGGCCACAACCTGAGAAATAAATTATATTAGAAACTGTTGGGACGTTGTTGGGACCTCTGGTTCTAAGCAACGGATCAACGATTCACTTCTCTTCAAGTTTTGATAATGACAAATACCATAGGGAACTAATGTGGTTTGTTCAAGTATTTCTAAGGAACACAGGTACAGCCAAGAACTCCTATGAATGACAAAGCCACTACTGGCTACAATGAAGAGTTTCCATCAAGGGAACTCTGAAGAGGAAAGTTCCCATGAAGTGGGAACTCCCAAAAACAAACAAGAAAACACAAGCTTACAACGATGAAGAGTTTCCATCAAGGGAACTCTGAAGAAGTCAGTTCCCATGAAATGGGAACTCACATGTGAAGACAACGACCGTTCAGCGCAGATCGCGGGATTCTGTTTCAGACAGCCAGAGGGAACAGTCTGAGGATCAGACTGTCACGCTTCATCCAACGGTCCGATTGATTCAAGAAGTTGACCTAGTTCAAACCAAAGTCACATGTGAAGAAAGTACAACTTGGGCATCAAGCAAAGGGCATTTTGGACACAAACGAAAGATGCGACTGCCCAAGACAAATGGACTATAAAGCCAAATGAATAGTACTCGGTCTGAGTACTTCTCCCAGAACTTACAAACACCCACATCAGAGAAAAGAAAGAAAAGGAAGAGAAGTCCCCGCCGGCGAGTGTGTGATCTCGACGACGGTGAAGCTGAAGTTCCCTGGAGCAAGGGAACTGAGAAGTCAGCGTAAGGTTTGAGTTACTTGTGTTTTGCTGTTGTGAGCTTAGGAACTCAGTTGAGAGGATTTACTAGTGTTGCAAGAGTTAGGAAGAACTTGTAGGAACAGAGAAGTGTAAATCCGGCTGTGTAACTAAGGAACAAAGCAATCAATATAAGTAAGTCATTCAAAATCCTCCAAGCGGAGGTAGAGGTTTACCCATACAACTAGTTGGTTGTAGTGGGGTTCCTCTATAAAGGAACTGTGCCTTTCACTGTTTTTATTACTTGCGATTATTTACTTCCGCTGCCTTGGGAACAGCTTAATTGCCAGTTCCCAAGCTCACTGCTAACCGATTACGATCCAACAATTGGTATCAGAGCCAGCGCTCTAGATTTGTGTTAGCATCGCAGGTGCCAAAATGGCTCAGGAACTTACTCAGGTGGGGAACAATACCAGCAAGCCGCCAAGGCTTATAACAGGAAGATTTGAAAGCTGGCAACGCGACATGAAAGATTGGATGCGTGGCCAAGACTACCAAGCCTGGTGCGTCATCGAAAGGGGGAACTTCGAAATCGATCCAGCTATTGTCAACGATCTCTCAAAGTGGGGTCCCAACGAGTACAAGTGCATGGAGGCAAACTACAAAGCAAAACAGTATCTAAAAAGGTCCATGTGCGTACAAGATTGTGACAGGGTTGCCAACCTTGACACAGCCAAGGAAATGTGGGAAGCCATCCAACAAATGCACGTTGGGAACTCAGATCTCAGAGAAGATCTTCAAATGAACGCAAAGAGGGAGTTCTACAACTTCCAAATGGAAATGGGAGAGTCCGTCGATAGCTACCAATCCCGGTTTGAAGGACTTTGCACTAAGATGGAAGGATTGGGGATCACAAAAGAAGAAATCACCCACAAAATGAAGGTCCAACAGCTCTTCAATGGATTGACTGGAGAATGGGCAAATGAAAGAACAATGTTCAAGGAAAACCCAGAAAATCGAACGCTTATGCTCCATCAAGTATTTGGAAAGTTAGTGGGACATGAGAAGAGGAAGATCGATGATAAGGAACAAAGTCGAGCTCATCGAGGGATCGCACTCAAGATCGAAAAAATGCTCAAATCAACCCAAGAACAACATGAAGACTCTGAAGAAGAAGAGGATGAAGAGCTAGTCCTTGTGACAAGAGCTCTTCGAAATTTCTACAAAGGAAAGTCTCAACGGAACAGTGGAAATTGGGGAAAGGGACAGAGTTCCCAAAGAAAGCCCACAGAGAAGGATCTCTCAGAAGTGACTTGCTACAAATGCAACAGGAAAGGACATTTTGCGAAGGAATGTCCACAAGGAACTGAAGGCAGAAAGCAAGGAAAGAAGGCCTACATCGCTACTTGGAGCGATGATGAAGACGAAGATCCTGAAGCATGGGCACTCCCAGACATGTGTGGCATGGCCATAGGAGAAACCACTGGGGAACAACCCAGTGAGGTAACCACTGAAACTGTTCTTGATTCATTGAGTAATTATGAAAAACCTGAATTGTTGAAAATTCTTTCAAGTCTTGTTAAAGATAACATAAAACTGCAAAACAAGTTGGAAAAACAGGAACACATAAATTCTCAATTAGTTGGTCTTGAGCCCTGTCCCAACTGCATATCCCTTCTAGAAAAACTCAAGTCACATGTGTCTCACATCGTAGATCTAGAAAGAGAAATCAAAACTTTAGAGAAAGATGAGAACACCCTCCTGCAAAACCTGAGTAAGACTCCCGAACATCCTGAAGCCTCTAGTTCCCAAATTAAGTTTGTCCCAGCCAGACATGGCATAGGATACAAAGGTGAGTGCTCCAAGAACAGAAAGTCACCCCTGAGCGAACATGAGATCCATGAGTGTAGGGCCTTAGAACTCCAGTGCGAGAAACAGAAAAATGCTCATCTCGAGGAGAAAATCAGGGTCCTAGAGAGTGGAAACAATGGTGAGAAAGACTACTATACTGGGAACTCTGGACATAGAATCTATGTCAAAATTGCTAAGGGAAATGGGTCTCGAGTGTACAACAAAGAAACCATGGATAGGAACCGTATCCAGAGACCACACCCAAAATACTACCTGGGAGAATACTACAAGACATGTTGGCACTGTGGTGCTCATGGGCACTACAAGGATGCATGTCCCAAGAAGAGAGCCCAAACCCCTAGAAGCCATGAGTTCCCAAACAGACAAAAACGTCATGCTCATCACCAAAGGAACTCCAACTCTCAAAATTCCAAAGACATCAACATTTCTAACTATATCTTGAATGAAAATGTTTTCCCTTGCAAGGGACCTGGCAAGAGTCATCTTGCCTGGGTCTCAAAACACTAACTTTTCCTTGTAGGTGGCTGTGAGAGGGAACAGTACATGGTTCATAGATAGTGGATGCTCGAACCATATGACAGGAAACAAGGATATCCTCATCTCACTCCACACTCATGCCGAAGGAGGCCACGTCTCATTTGGCAACAAGAACAAAGGAGAAGTTATTGGAAAAGGAGAAGTGTTGCTCAACAAATCCATCAAAGTCAGCAACGTAAATCTGGTAAAGGATCTGGGATATAATCTGCTGAGTGTCTCCCAGATGTGTGATCAAGGGAACAACATCGTTACTTTCGACTCAGATGAATGTCTCGTCATCAACAAAAAGACCAACAAAGTAATTCTGAGAGGAAAAAGATACAACAATGTGTATGTGGTGGACACCAACTTTGAACCACCAATGAAGCTGTGCCTTGCGAGTTCCCAAGATGATACGGAACTCTGGCACCGAAGACTAGGACATGCTGGTGTGAATCAAATCCTAAAGCTTTATCTACAGGATCTGGTCATTGGTCTTCCACGAATCAATCTCGAAGGAGTCAAAATGTGTGAAGCATGTGTTCGAGGGAAACAGACCAGGATCTCCTTCAAACCCAAGAAGGTGGTAAGCACAACCAGGCCCCTGGAGTTAATTCACATGAATCTCTGTGGTCCCATGAGAACAGCTAGCTACAGTGGAAAAAGGTACATGTATGTTTTAATTGATGATTTTTCAAGATTCACCTGGGTTATTTTCTTGAAGGCAAAGTCACAAGCGCTTGAAGAATTTGAGCCCTTCATCAAAAGAACAGAATTAAGCTTGGGGCTGAAACTGAAAGCAATCAGATCTGATCACGGAACTGAGTTTCAAAACTCGGAGTTCCTAAACTTCTGTGAACAGAATGGGATCTCTCACAACTTTTCAGCTCCCCGTACTCCTCAGCAAAATGGAGTGGTCGAGAGAAAGAACAGAACTCTGGAGGACATGGCTAGAACCATGATGATCGAAAGTGGAGTTCCTGAGTACTTCTGGACTGAAGCAATCTCCACAGCTACATACATCCTAAATCGAGCCATGACAAGGCCCCTGATCAACAAGACCTCCTATGAGCTCATCAAAGGGAGAAAACCAAACATCTCACACTTGAGAACATTTGGTTGCACGTGTTTTGTTCATAACAACGGCAAGGACAATCTTGGAAAATTCGACCCCAGAAGCGACGAAGGAATCTTCCTGGGATACTCATCACAAAGCAAAGCTTACAGGGTCTACAATAAAAGAACCAAGAAGATAGAGGAAAGCATTCATGTCGTCTTCAATGAAAAGTTTGTAAAGATGGGAACCGAGATCCAAGGGAAGGGAACTCTGTTCAAGCTAGTCAGACATGAAGACGATGATGATGACGAGGATGAGCCAAGAAAAAGGGATGAAGACTATCCAAGTGCAAGCAATATCCCGCAACCAGGGAACAACGACGAAGGTCCAACCCTCACTGATCAAACCTTCCTCGAGGCTCCTTCCTCAGAAGAACCACAAGACACCTCCAACTCACTCGAGGTCCCCTCTTCAGGGAACAACTCTGCTGTTCCCCAAGACAATACCTTGCCAGAATCAAGTATTCAAGGGGAACAAAGAGGAAACCTGCCAGAATTCTCTGAAGAAACATCAAATGAAGAAGCTGGAGATGAGAGTTCCCATGACAAAGAAACATCGACTGAGGATGATACACATGCAAAGGAACTCACTCATATAAGAACCTTTCAACAAAGGAAGGACCACCCTCTTGAGAACATCATCTCCCCTCTTGTTAAAGGTGTGCAGACTCGTTCCTCTCTCAATAATTTTTGTGCTTTTAACGCGTTTGTTTCAATGGTGGAACCCAAAAATATCAAAGAAGCATTAAAGGACCCAGATTGGATTCAAGCCATGCAAGAGGAACTCCACCAATTGGAGAGAAACAAAGTTTGGAAGCTAGTTCCTAGGCCCAAAAACAAGAACATCATAGGAACCCGATGGTTTTTTAGGAACAAGCTCGATGATACTGGAGCTGTAGCAAGGAACAAGGCTAGGTTAGTAGCACAAGGATACAGGCAAGAGGAAGGGATTGACTACGATGAGACCTTCGCACCAGTTGCCAGGATCGAGGCAATCAGACTCCTCATCGCCTATGTTGCTCACAAGGGATTCAAACTTTATCAAATGGATGTGAAAACAGCCTTCCTAAATGGACATCTCAAGGAAGAAGTGTATGTGGCCCAACCTCCAGGATTCGAAGATGAGAAAATGCCCAACCATGTCTATTTCCTGGAAAGGGCCCTTTACGGACTCAAACAAGCTCCCCGAGCTTGGTATGACAGGTTTGCTCAATTCCTCTTGTCCCATGGATACATTCGTGGTTCCATAGACAAGACTTTGTTTTTAAAGAAAGAATCTAAAGACATTTTGATTGTGCAAGTATATGTTGATGACATTGTGTTTGGAGCAACTAACGAAACTCTTGTAGAAAAGTTCAAGGACCTCATGAGCAATGAGTTTGAGATGAGTCTCATTGGGGAACTCACGTTCTTCTTGGGACTTCAAATATCCCAAACAAAGGAGGGAACAAAGATCCATCAACAGAAATACATCAAGGAAATGCTCGTGAAGTATGGGATGGAACATTCAAAGCCCATTGACACTCCCATCTCACCAAATTCAAGGCTAAATGCAGATGAAACAGGTATCAGTGTGGACCAAAGGAACTATCGAGGTATGATCGGGTCCCTTCTCTACTTAACAGCTAGTAGACCTGATATCATGTTCTCCGTATGTCTTTGTGCTCGTTTTCAAGCTAACCCTAAGGAATCACACCTGAAAGAGGTGAAGAGAATTTTCAGGTACCTCAAAGGGAACAATAACTTGTGCCTTTGGTATCCAAGGAACAGTTCCCTTGAGCTCATTGCATACACAGATGCTGACTTTGCAGGGCACTTGGTTGACAGAAAGAGCATTTCAGGAATGGCCCAGTTCCTAGGGTCTTGCTTAGTTTCGTGGGGATCTAAAAAGCAAAACTCAGTGGCACTCTCCACAGCTGAAGCTGAATATGTGGCTGCCGCATCATGCTGTTCCCAGGTTCTATGGCTTAAGTCACAACTCCAGGATTACGGTATGTCTTTTGGCCCAGTTCCCATACTTTGTGATAACACTAGTGCCATAAACATTTCCAAAAATCCTGTGCATCATTCTAGAACTAAGCATATTGATATAAGGCATCACTTTCTACGTGACAATGTTGAGAATGGGAACATTTCGATGGAACACTGTAGAACTGAAGAGCAAATTGCGGATATTCTTACCAAAGCTTTAGACAGACGTCCCTACCAGCGTTTTCGAATGCTTCTAGGGATGATAACTCTAAACTAAACAAGTCCCTGTTTATCTCTCTCTCAATGCCTGACTAGTTTATCTAAAATTGCATGATAAGGAACTTGGATTCATTGCTTTCACTATGCCATGATTACTAGTCTAGAGAAAAATGTGTACAAAGGAACTCTATTTCTTTTGGCCCAAAATGATCAACCAGAGTTCCCTTTATCCCTCATTACAAGCCACCATGACGGTTGATCATATGACCCACCTTAAGCTAGGGACCAGACAAATGCTTCTCATGAGCCAAAACATTTCCTTTATCGAGTTGCAAATTGTCTAGTTCCCTTTGAGTTCCCTAGCCTCACAAAAAGATGAGTGTGAAGTTCCCTCAACCACTTCACTCTCCCTGACCTTGAAAAGATCATGGGAACTGCTGCATCTACAAAGGGAACACTGACTAATCTTCAAAGAAAAACCGTCACTTGGGAAGCGGACTTTCGTGTCAGAAGCTCTGAAGCGTTACAGGCCAAGTATTCAAAATTTGAAAAGGACTTCCCAAGAGATTGTGACGCGTGTCCAGAAGCGTGCTTGAGAAGTTGAAACGGCGCCGCACGTTCATTGGGCAACGGTTATCGAGGTTATTCCACTTCCCTTTCTACCCTTCACCTCCTCTCTCCTTTAAAACCCCTCTTTGCCATTTTTAGGCCCTTTACTCCATCTTACATCCCTGGCATTCGTCTTCCCGAAATCCTTTTCACTCTCTTTTCAAGAAACCTCCAAAGCCTCCCAAATTCTTACAAAAATGGCCCCTCAACACACATTCGCACAAATCAAAGAGTGGGTACTTGCCAATCCTCGCACTCTCTTCATCACTCAACTGAACGAGATCGAGCAAGAACAAGACCCAACCATGAAGGATGTCCTCATTCAAGGGCTATACAATCAAGTAAGCCCCTTCTTGCCCCCTCCTCCTCCTCAGGTCGACGAAACCGTCTCCTGGACCTCTTCCTCCTCCGAATCTCTTCCTCTTCCACCTCCAACCACCAACACCTCCTCCGGAGTTGTCATCGTTGACAACTTCGGAGATGCTCGCCCCTCCATCAATGAAAAACCCCATAAATCCAAACATCGCCACTCATCCAAACATCGCCACTCATCAAAAGATCCCTCAAAATCCAAAAAATCCAAACACTCCCACGACCCCTCCAAATCCAAAAAGCGTAACACTCTGAGGCCTCTGAATTCTCGGAGCCCAGAAAGAAGGCCTTCTTCCGATTTGAGGACTACCTGAACTGCTCCAAGGAGAGTTCTTGTGCTCCCAAACCTCCCTACCCTTTTCCTTCCGACGATGGGAACTCCGAACCCCAGAGTCTACACATTTCCACCACTCCCATCTCCGCTTCGGGGATCTCTCCTCCACAGGACCGCAGATCCCTTCCTCCTCCTTCCACTCAACTCACAACCCCTATTCCTTCTTCTTCTCTCCCCTCTTCCATCACGTCTCCCACCACCACCAAACTCCCCTCTCCCTCACCATCCAAAAGTACCGTTGCCCTCTCCTCAGACGACGACGATCTTCCTCTTTCTGTGGTCATCGGCAAAATGACCAAGGACCCTCCTCCGATCATCATGGGATATTTGGAGGAGGAAGCCCAGCTCAAGGCCATCGAGGAAGAACTCAACAGGGGTCCCTCTGAGCACACAGTCTCTCAAGGGACAAAGTCCCCAGAAAAGCTTGCCCCTCAAGAGCCCACAGAGACAAGGGACCTCGCACCAGCTGGAGGTGCTGAGGCAACAACAAGTCATCCTGGAGATGACGCGGAGGGCTCCGGTTCGAGCTCCTCCGAGGAAGAAGGGACCTCCCATGATGAGGTCGAAGAAGAAGAAGAAGCTCCAGCTACAAAGGAGCCAGCACGTATCCCTACACCTGGACACCAAATGTTGGTGTCCGCGAGTTCCCCACCACCAAGGGACCGCGTGCTTATGATCGAAGCGGCTGCACCCCCTCAGCAGAAAGGACCTCGCACGGTCTCTAGGGGGAACAAATCCAAAAGCAGGTCAAGGAAGGGGAAGGGGACCACCAAGCATCATGTCAATGAGCGCCGAAAGCTTCTCCCTCACCTCATTGTTTCCAAAGAGGTGCTAACTGAAAATGGTCTGGAGGAACTGTGGGAACTGATCAAGGCCCAGGGCTGGGAGAGACTCTGCCAAGAAACTGTGAGAGTAGATCCCTCACAAGTGCGTCAATTCTACAACAACTTCACTATCACCAACGACGGCACTCAGGGAACTCTCTCCCACGAAGACGACGAGTTCATTTTTACAACGTCTACGATCCGCCTTCAACTCCAGGTCCCTGGTCAAGGGCTTAGCGAGGTGCCCAGCAAGCTCTGGGGCGACTTCAACAGCGCCGAGGTGTACAACACAATTTTTGAGGGTCGGGTTCCCTCTAAGGTCCTCTCGACGCATCATCTTTCCTTGGTCGCCAAGCTCGCTCACCAATTCATCATCAACGTGGTGATCCCACGCCAAGAAAAGCGCCTGGTCGTCAACATCCCCGATGCCATCATCCTCTACCACTTCCTCCTCAAGAAGCCCATAAATCTTCCCCGAATTATCCTTGGGCACATGGAAAAGTGCATGGCCTCCAAGTCCCACTCCCTTCCCTACTCCGGGCTGATCAAGAAGCTCCTACAAAAAGAGGGTCTCTACGATGCCTCTAAAGACGAAATCGAGCTTGGAAGGGAACTGGACATTACAGTTGCCCAGAAGATGAGGCACTCGGAGCCTGTAGAGGAGGCGGCTCCCCTAGAGTCTGGTACACAAGAGGGGAACTCTTCCGTGTTGCTCCGCATCGCCAACACCCTCGATCAGATTGCTAGGGACCAGGCAGTGTTGGCCAGAGGACAAGAAAAGCTTACACAAGTCCTTACGCACCTTTGTGACGCCTTGTTCCCTCAGAGCCCATGATCTCTCCCTTCTTGTTCCCTTAATCCAAAAATGACCACAAATTGTACTTGGGTTCCCATTGTACATATTCTCTTAAGTAATGAAATGGTCTTTATTTTGATTGCGTGTTCCATTCTTTCCTAATATTGCTTTGCTTAATTTTCGATGATGTCAAAAGGGGGAAAGATAAAAAATGTGAGATGAGTTAAAAGTTTAAGTTATCACAGACCACGCATAAGCTAAGGGGGAACAATTGCATAAAAAGCCTAATAGGAACTATGTGTCTCACCAGAAGTGGCTCCCTAAATCTAAATGTCTCACTAAGAGTGACTTCCCAAAATCATACTTAGGAACTCATCAGCATATCATTCATTGAAATACTTGCATTTTTGTGATGGGTTTGTCATCATCAAAAAGGGGGAAATTGTTGGGACGTTGTTGGGACCTCTGGTTCTAAGCAACGGATCAACGATTCACTTCTCTTCAAGTTTTGATAATGACAAATACCATAGGGAACTAATGTGGTTTGTTCAAGTATTTCTAAGGAACACAGGTACAGCCAAGAACTCCTATGAATGACAAAACCACTACTGGCCACAATGAAGAGTTTCCATCAAGGGAACTCTGAAGAGGAAAGTTCCCATGAAGTGGGAACTCCCAGAAACAAACAAGAAAACACAAGCTTACAACGATGAAGAGTTTCCATCAAGGGAACTCTGAAGAAGTCAGTTCCCATGAAATGGGAACTCACATGTGAAGACAACGACCGTTCAGCGCAGATCGCGGGATTCTGTCTCAGACAGCCAGAGGGAACAGTCTGAGGATCAGATTGTCACGCTTCATCCAACGGTCCGATTGATTCAAGAAGTTGACCTAGTTCAAACCAAAGTCACATGTGAAGAAAGTACAACTTGGGCATCAAGCAAAGGGCATTTTGGACACAAACGAAAGATGCGACTGCCCAAGACAAATGGACTATAAAGCCAAATGAATAGTACTCGGTCTGAGTACTTCTCCCAGAACTTACAAACACCCACATCAGAGAAAAGAAAGAAAAGGAAGAGAAGTCCCCGCCGGCGAGTGTGTGATCTCGACGACGGTGAAGCTGAAGTTCCCTGGAGCAAGGGAACTGAGAAGTCAGCGTAAGGTTTGAGTTACTTGTGTTTTGCTGTTGTGAGCTTAGGAACTCAGTTGAGAGGATTTACTAGTGTTGCTAGAGTTAGGAAGAACTTGTAGGAACAGAGAAGTGTAAATCCGGCTGTGTTACTAAGGAACAAAGCAATCAATATAAGTAAGTCATTCAAAATCCTCCAAGCGGAGGTAGAGGTTTACCCATACAACTAGTTGGTTGTAGTGGGGTTCCTCTATAAAGGAACTGTGCCTTTCACTGTTTTTATTACTTGCGATTATTTACTTCCGCTGCCTTGGGAACAACTTAATTGCCAGTTCCCAAGCTCACTGCTAACCGATTACGATCCAACAGAAACACTCTTAATACATATTAAATAAAGTACATACAGAAGCTGAGAAATCATGATTATCTAATCTCCATGTCTTGGTTATGGTCTGAATATTTTCTCAAATGAAATACTTTTAGCTATCTTTAAGTTAAAATAATTTTATGATTTTCTGAAGTTAATAATTGATATCTTCTGTATTATCTAATCTCCATGTCTTGGTTATGGTCGGACTATTTTCTCAAATGAAATACTTTTAGCTATCTTTAAGTTAAAATAATTTTCTTATTTTCTGAAGTTAATAATTGATATCTTCTGTATAGACTATTCCAATTCTTACTTTTTCCAACAACATTGTTGTTGTGGCATATCAGGATTGAAGAATATGTCCCAATCATTGAATCAGGAGGGAATTTCTTCTTTAATATATAATTTTTCAGCCCAAAAATCCTAACACTTCAGATTCCTTACAATGCTTCTGGTTTGCCAAGCCATTACCTGATGCTGCCGCATGAGCCGGGGAGGAAGCTATGTAATGAGCTACTCCAGCAAACAAGATCTGATTTCATATACTCAGGATGGAAAATGGGACCCAGTAGCTTTGTCATTAATTTGTACATAGCAAGCTAACATTCTAACAAGTAGAGAATACATACATTTTTTCTTTCAAAGTAAAGATCTGAATTGAGCAAAATTAAAGACGAATCATGAAGCTTAGCAGTGATGTTGTTTAAGCAATGTCCTGTAGGACATTATTTGTTAAGAACAACCCTATAAATGAATTCATTAGTGTACTTATTGTATCTAATTAATGTTGTTTTTTATTGATGCAAACATATCTTACAAAAGCTGCTATTATAACCCTTCACTTACAACTCAAGGTCCTCTAAGAAGAACCATCTTACACACACCAACTATAAGTTGCATTAAGTGTTCAATCTATTAATGTGACGGCTTAAAAATGACCATAACAGCATCTTGCCCAACCATATATAACATACATATTAACTTTAGAACCTGGCACAAGGGATCCAAACACATTTCTCTATCCTTATTTATTTAGTTGAGCTAGTGGAGCAAATCATTATATTCTCTGTTCATACAATTGGATAGGCCTATGATGATATGCAGAACCATAATCACCACCTACTTCAACAAATAATTGAGAGATGAGTATGACATCAAGGTTTGTTCCATATGAAGTAGTTTCGTGGGTATATTAAATGTAGTAAAAACTTAACCTAAAGAGAAAACAAAACAAAAAAATGAAGGTGATTAATTATAAGAATGAGATAATTACCCAACCCTTGTTGATTCTACAATCAAGGGGATATGGTATTTATATACAAAAGATAATACAAATTACATATCTTGGGAGAAGATTACAGAATAGTCTAGAAATATATACAGGATAAGAATGAAGAATACTATCCAAAAATATAATATATGTGATCTTCTATTTTCTATCCTAATACCCCCCCCCCCGGAAGCTCATGGAGGGGACCGGATATTGAGCTTGGAACGCAGATCATTGAAACGAGTAGAGCCAATGGCTTTAGTAAAAATATCAGCAACTTGAAGATGAGATGGAATATGACGAACATGAAGCTCTTTGGATTCTACTTTTTCCCGAACAAAATGGAAGTCAATCTGGATGTGCTTAGAACGATTATTGACAACCGGATTTTTGTACATGAAAGTAGCACTTGAGCTGTCAGACAAGAGAGTTGGTGGAGATGCCAAGCGTAGACGGAGGTCAATAAGTAATTGAGAAATCCACGATAACTCGGCAACAGTAGAAGCAATGGCTCGGTATTCAGCTTCGGCACTGGAACGAGCAACAACTTTCTGTTTTCTAGATGTCCAACTAATAAGTGATTTGCCAAAATAAATGGCAAAACCATACTGAGACCTGCAATCATCTCTATCAGAGGCCCAACCAGCATCAGAATAGGCCAAGAGTGTTGGAATAGGTACTGGTCGTAAACACAAGACATGAGAAATTGTACCCTTAAGGTACCGTAATATCCGTTTGACCGAACTCCAATGAGATTCAGTCGGTCTATGCATATACTGGCACACTCTGTTAACAGCATAAGAGAGTTCAGGACGAGTTATGGTGACATACTGCAATGCTCCAACAATGCTTCTATACAATGTAGGATCAGACATCGGATCACCATGAATGGTAAGCCGAGAGTGTGGTTCAGCTGGGCTCGAGATAGGCTTAGCACCCTCCATCTTGGCGCGAACAAGAAGATCATGAATGTACTTTTGTTGACAAAGATGAAGTTCTCCATTGACATGAGAAACTTCAATGCCAAGGAAATAATGGAGTGCCCCCAAATCCTTCAAGGCAAATGTCTTATGAAGATCCTGGATAAAGGTCGTCAGAGCAGCAGGCGAGTTGCCTGTGACGATGAGATCGTCTACATAGAAAAGTACATAGATAATAGTCTGATCTCGAAAAAGAACAAACAAGGAACAATCAGACTGACAAGCATGAAAACCAATTTGTAGTAGATAAGATTTCAGCTTACTAAACAAAGCCCGAGGAGCCTGTTTGAGGCCATACAATGCCTTATGCAGCCGACAAACATGATCAGGACAGGTAGGATCAGTGAAACCAGGCGGTTGCTCCATAAACACAATTTCAGCGAGGTCACCATTCAGAAAAGCATTATTAATATCCAACTGTCTTATTGGCCAATGCTTAGTGAGAGCAATAGTGAGAACAAGTCGGATAGTAGTGGGTCGAATAACAGGACTAAATGTGTCAAAATAATCAACACCTTCTTCCTGATGGTAACCTTTTGTAACGAGCCTTGCCTTGTACCTATCAAGGGAACCATCGGCTTTCCTCTTTAACCTATACACCCATTTGCAACCCACAACATTAGTATTCTTAGGACGGGGAACTAAAGACCACGTACCTGAGCCTTTAAGGGCATCAAATTCTGACTGCATGGCAGCTAACCAATGTGAATTCTTTTTGGCTTGGAGAAAATTTTTCGGTTCTTGGTCATCATTGGGTAAGGGCTGAATTGGATGTTTTGTGGAGGTGTAGGCCTTCGGTTTTAAATGACCAGTAGCGGCTCGAGTTTGCATTGGATGTGTGGACACAGCCGAGGGCCTTAAGTGTGGATGTTGGGCAGGTGGTGGGGGTAAAGCGGCGGGAGGATCGGCTATAGCTGGATCGGGTAAGGTAGGAGAGGCCGAGAGAGGCTCGGCAAGAGCTGGGGTTGGGTACGTGCTTTCGAGAGACAGCGCCGAGTCTCCTCGCAGGACGCTAGGGGATGTTTGCACCGGCGGGGACGTAACCTGTGGTGGAGAGCGGGACGGAGCAGCGGAAGACAAAAAATCAAGAGGTATAGGAGTAGTGGACGACACCTGTGAAGTAGGAGCAGAGACAACAATGGACGGAAAAATGGACTCATGAAATAAGACATGACGACTAATGTAGGAGCGTTTTGACTCGGAATTTTAGCAAATATAACCTTTATGACTAGAACTATAGCCTAGAAAAATGCAAGGCATGGTTTTAAACTCAAGTTTATTATGACGATATGGCCCTAGATAAGGAAAACATAAGCACCCAAATGATTTTAAGAACGAGTAATCAGGAGTGCGTTTGTATAACCTTTGGAATGGTGAATCTTGATTGAGAGCCGGGGTGGGAGTTCTGTTATGAAGGTAAATGGCAGTGTGAAACGCATGCTCCCAAAATTCAGGAGGAAGTTTTGAATGGGCAAGTAGAGTGAGGCCTTTTTCTTGAATAGTGCGGTTTCTATGTTCGACCATCCCATTTTGAGTTGGTGTATGGGGGCAGGAAACACGATGAAGAATGCCTTGGTTTTGTAAGAGAGAAGAAAGGTTTTTGTACTCTCCACCCCAATCAGTTTGAAGGGCTTTAATTTTGGCCTGAAATTGAGTTTCAACCATTTTCTGGAACAATTGAAAATAATGGAACACCTGTGATTTGTGAGTCATAAAATATATCCAAGTGAAACGGGTGCAATCATCAACGCATAAAACAAAGAAACGAGAACCATTAATGGATAAATGAGGGGCAGGACCCCAGACATCAGAATAAACCAATTCAAAAGGAACAGTTTTAGACAAATGACAAGATGAAATAGGTAAACGACTAATTTTACCAAGAGGACAAGATTGACACATAAAATGTTTATTAGACGACATAGGTAAATTGAAACGACTCAACATAAAACGAAAAATTTGAGGACTAGGATGACCAAGACGATGGTGCCAATTAGGAGAAGAGGTTCGCTCGCCCACCAAGGCAATCCGCAACTCTGGGGAAGATGCCAGTGGTAAGCAGTATAAGCCATTCCTAACGTTGCCTTTGAGAAGAACTCGACCCTGCATGTCCTTAAGCAACCAAAAAGTGGGGTAAAATTCAAGAAAAATATTATTATCTTTAGTTAATTTGGTAATGCTGATGAGATTTTTATTCATAGTAGGCACAAGCAAAATATTGGATAATTTAATGGGACGATTGTATGACGGAATAGTAGAATGACCAATATGAGAAATAAGAAGGGTTGTACCATTTCCAAGAGCGAGTTGATCAGTGCCATTGTAGTTAGAATCGATCGACACCTTGTTAAGGTCCCCGGTAATATGATCCGTAGAACCCGAGTCCAAGTACCAATTGGAATCAACAATGGATGACGGTGAAGAGGCCATATAAGCTGCTGGTGGGGGCTGATTTAAACGCTCTGCAGGATGGCGAGATGGAAAATGTTGGAGGTTCAGCCGGCTAAAACAATCTTTCGCCGAATGGTTCGGGCGCTCGCATATTTGACAGACCATGCGAGATCGAGGGCGCCCGGCATGATCAGCCGCCTCTTTTCCAGCAGAGAAGCGCTCGCTATTCGATTGATTTGGCGGAGCACTTGAACGGTTCTGGTTGGAGCGAGAAGTAGAGCCATCAGTTGGAGGACGACGGGGCTGATTTCTTTGCTGCCGACCTTGGGAGTAGTTAGCACTTGGCTGAGTGGCAGCCATGGATTTAGCCTCCTCCTGGAGGCGTTCTTCTTCAGTGAGAAGATATCCAAGCAAGTCATCAGGTGAGAGTGGTTCCGACCGCATATTCGCAGCCGCCTTAAATGGCCCATACGAGGCATCTAGACCATGTAGGATAGAAGTGATGAAATCAGCATCCGAGATTGGTTGAAGGCAATCCGCCAAGGCATCAGCAATAGCTTGCTTTTTCTCGAAGTACTCAATCATACGAAGAGCACCTTTTGGTTGATTGAGTTGTTGTTTAAGATTCATGGCATGGGCTCGGGATTGTGCCTGAAACATACGTTCAAGAGTCACCCAAGCATGACGAGAGTTCTCGGCTTTGACAAGATAGCCAAGAAGAGGAGAAGAAATAGTAGTACGAAGCCACAAAAGGATAAACTTATCTCTTTGCTTCCATGTCAGATAGTCGGGATTATCAGTGACCGACGCTGCGACGCCTTCGGTGGCCGGAACTTGGAGCTTGGCTGGTGGAGCCCAATCAGTAGTGACGAAGGACTTCAGTTCGAATGCGTCCAGGGCATCCAACACATTGGATCTCCAGACAGCATAGTTGTTTCTTTCCAATTTGAAAGCAAAAACTGGAAATTGGAGACCAGTGGCAGATCGGGTGCCAAGAGCCGCCGAGAGAAGGGACGCACCACTGGTGCGAGAGTTGGAGGATGAGCTTTCTTCAGTAGACATGGTTCAAGAGAGAGAGAAAATTGGTGAAGATTTTGTGGATCGATATGACTCTGGATACCATATAAGAATGAGATAATTACCCAACCCTTGTTGATTCTACAATCAAGGGGATATGGTATTTATATACAAAAGATAATACAGATTACATATCTTGGGAGAAGATTACAGAATAGTTTAGAAATATATACAGGATAAGAATGAAGAATACTATCCAAAAATATAATATATGTGATCTTCTATTTTCTATCCTAATATTAATAATGAGCTACTCCAGCAAACAAGATTTGAATTCATATACTCAGGATTGGAAGATGGGACCCAGTAGCTTTGTCATTAATTTGTACATAGCAAGCTAAGATTCTAACAAGTAGAGAATACGTACATTTTACAATAAAAGCACAAATGGTTCACAATCTGAAGTCTCTATATCAATCTAGCAGCCTAAAATCGAAGACTAATAGAAAAAATAATTGTGTATTCTTACATATCCCCCTATCATTGTACAGATCTTGTAATAAAGTTGAGTACCTATTGTAATGAAGTTGTGGAATTCAGGATTAGAAAAACGAATGAGACTAAAATACCATACTTTGCAATTCAGTAATAGGTTTATCTTCCTTATGGCAATCATATAACCCAAATTCAAAGGGGCTGTGAACTCGGAAAAAAATAGAGTAACCCAAGAACTAAATTCCAAATTCAGTAATCCAATCCCAGAGTCTGACTTAGAGATAGAAATGCTTGCGGTTCTCAAGAATTTTAATGAATAAGATACTCAAATGCCCTTTTCATCAAAGAAAATTCTTCCAAAATGTGCATAAACTTCACTTCATTGCGATATAATACAACTTAATATTCTTGAAAAATAAGCTTTCCAATTGCAATTGTCAAGGATTGTAAGATGCTCAATTATTTACTGGCAACTAATTTGAAATTTAATTTGTAGATATAGTGGAATCACATCTGAAATGTTGGAGAAGTCTAGAAGATATTCAGTTATTAATTTTCCATTTTGCTTTATTACTGAAAGATGCAACTGCAAGTTCTAAAGATGAATCACGGTCATCTAGTGCATGCCTATCTTTCTCCTTTTCCCTAACATCATGTTCTTACTTCCCTAAAGTGGTTTGCCTTCATTTGATATCCTGCTTAGGAAGAATTTTTGAAGCTGGTGTTTAAAGAGACTATCCTGGTTGGTTAAATCATAACCCTGAAGCTGAAATTAGAAATCAAAGAGGCGAGAAATGTACAAAGACAAACTAAAGCCAAAGCAACCACAAGACCTAATCTCTATCCGTAATCTAAAATCAACAAACAAATCAACCCAATTTCGAAAATTCACTAACCCTAAATGTGAAATTATAATGCATGGAAGGGAAATTCGAACTCAAAAGGAATGGAAAGGTAGATCAAGTGAAAAACAGGGATGCTAGAAACCCCTAAATTCTAGAAAATAATAAGAATCAACACATGTGGAAAAGGAATTGCAGACTATATCACTAACAAATGCATTGAATCTCAATTGCGAAAACAAAATTGAAAAGAAGTGAAGCCCTAACGGAATGTGAGACTTGACCCTCGAAAATCATGAAACAAGAGAGGGAAGACATACTTACTTGTAAGCGATAAAGGAGGCATTGAAGCTTTGCAGAAATCCGAAAGCGATGGAGGACCCAAAAAAGAAAGGCTGAAGAAGCACCAATGGAAGCTGGAGCAGAGGAGAGGAGGAAGGAGCAGAGGAGAAGACGAAAAAGGCAAGAATGAGACGGGAATAAAAATTGAATAAATCTGGGGCATTTTGGTTTATGCTGAACGAGCCGAGCCACGAAGAAATTACCCGTACAAAACACTGCTCATAAGCCGAGAATTACTGTTCACAAGGTATTGGTGCATTTACAGGTTTTTGATATCCTGACCTTTATAGTTATACGAGTAATACGCTAATCGCGCAATAGGTTTTATTCTTCCATTAATTAATAATCCTGACGAGATCATGTCATGTATACCCATATATACTCGGGTTGTGCTTTGAATATTTGAGTGAATTATTAAAACAGCAAAACCTTATTAACTAAGAAGCGGAATAAGACAAATTGTAACGACTTAGTTATTGTTATAGTATAATGATTAAAATAATTATTATGCATAAATAATTAATTACCAAATCATTTATTGTAGAAAAAAAGAAAGTTCTCTATTCTTTTAGTTCATTCTTTTGAAAACTCTCCAAAGAAAAAATTGTGGAATTTGATGGGAGGGTTATTACAGATGTCAAACCCGAAACCCCTCAAAACTGGCTATTCCTGATTGTGTTGGGGTCACCTTACCTGCAAAATTCATTTTAGGTTCAACCATGTGGTATCAACACAAGATTTTAACAATTTCACCAATCACAATAATGTAGACAATTTCTAATGCTTATTTCAATCTGCAATGGATAATAATGTAAAAGCACTCCCCGTCCACAGCATATAGAGAAGACATGTAGATTGAAATCTTTCCCAACTGTCAACAGCAAATGGACCTCGTTAAAAGATGATGTTCACAAGGATGATCCTGCAACCAATAGTCAGGGAGCCAACCGACGGATCTTCCATTGCCGCCTCCCTTCAACCACCACAGGATAGTATTCCAGCCTACACAAAGACACATTTGTTAACCTTGACCCATACTTCAAGTTAACCATTTACTTAAATATTGAACTTCAGTTGTGACCTAAAGCAGCCTTATCACGAAAATGATGCAATGTTAGAATCATGACTCTGTCAAGAGCAACACTCTGCAATGGCTATAATCATAAATGCTGACAAAATCTGAGATCGGTAATCACAGGACCTATAAACGCATTGACTAAAAAGATGCACATGCCATATGAAATGTTATGCCAAACCGACTTTCAATCAATAGCCTTCATAATAAAGAACAAATTATGCATGCAAGCTATTTATTTCCTGCAAAATGCACCAGATAAGAAAATGGATTGTAATCAAACATGAAATTCCAATATTTGTCATCAACCACGGGCTTCTTTGGTTCAACTTTAAACTTTCAGTTTTTACCAGAATTTTGGAAGCACCTTTTCTAGATTTCACTTTTGAGTTGATAGTTTTCAGAATAAAGGTGGCATATTTATAAAAAATTATATTATTATTATTATTATTATTATTATTATTATGGAACACGAAAAACTAAGCTGAGCCACAATCTGTAACATAAATATAGCTTCAATGATAACCTGTCATGCAACCGAGATGGCTGCCCCTGCCAAAACTCAAAGTGCTCTGGCTTAAGCCGGTATCCACCCCAATGTTTGGGCTTGGGAATAATATCACTGTAAAATGAGCAAATCGTGGACAGTTAAAAGAAAGTTGATCAATCAAAAACATTACAGGAGTTGTAGACAAATCATCATTACCATATGCTAAAGCAGATGTTAAAATATTATATAAAATGACACATATGAACCCCACATTGAACGACATCACCCATCTTTTCTTTATTAATATCTATCATAACTATATACTAAAGCGAAGGTTAAAAAAATTATTAAACGACATGTGTCGCTTTTAGATTGGATCACACCACCCCTTTTATTAAAACCAATCTTTGGCAAAATTACAATCTTATATCACTATAATCAATGGATAGAAAATCTCATTCCTAACTTTAAGAAAATAATTTTTTATTTATTGATAATTTTTTATATTATTACTTATCTATTTTTATAATTAAAAAATTATCATGTTATTAGATATTAATTTAATTCGTAATACCAATAAAATATTATTGTTTCAAACAAACAACTTTTATAGTTTATTGATTTTATATATTTATTCAAATTTTTTATTTAAACATTTACATTATTATTTTCTCGGATAATAGATATATTTGAACATATTTTATTATTCATATTTTATTTAAAAAAACCGTACAAGGTACGAGAATACATACTAGTTTATAGTTATCTAAAATATACCGAGTCATAGTCGTGCAAGGCATGACGAGTACAACTAGTATGATATATTTTAGTATACATTGATATATCTACCTAAAGTTTAAAAAATTAACATTAAAAAGTATTTTAATAAATATTTTAAGAAGTTATATTATCCTTGTTAAATATACTAACGTGATTATCTTTAAAGTTATAACATTATATTGTTTTTTTCTCTATGTTATCGTCTATACCAATTTTTATATTAATGTTCTCCATATTTAAAATATTATTATATTTATTACAAAATAAAGATAAAAATCCTAATACATAAGCTTAATAAATATTTTATAAAAACTGATTACTTTATGCATATTAATATCTTAACAAAAAATTAAAAAATATTTAAAAATATTCAATTCAAGTGAAATTAACATTTTAATAATTTTAATCTAAATTTGGGGTAAGATCTTAACAAATAATGAAAACAATTTTTAAATAATTATAAATTAAATAAATTACATAATTAAATTTTATATTAATATTATAATACTACATAATCTTTAGTAAAATCATCTCATAAGTATCACAGAAATTTAACTAGTTTGATTATAAAAGTACAAGAGAAGCTCAGAGCAGATAAGCTGTTAAAGATATACTCCCTCCGTTTCATAATACAGTAGAACCTCGCTAAATTAATACTCTATAAATTAATAAACTCTGGAAATTAATATTTTCTCCGGTACCGATTTGGGCCAATGCAAAATTTAACAAATTTCGATAAGATAATACGATAATATATTTTCAAAAAAACACTACAAAAATATAAGGTCTCATTAATATCATAAATTAATAATTATATACAAAATTACATAGTCATAAATAAGAAAATCTAATGAAATATGATTGTAGTGTTATTTGTTTTTCTTAGTTCAATTACTCTAACTTTTCGATCTTATTGAATCCAACATTTCTAGCGTTGTTTTGAAAACAAATTTTGCAATGTCAACTATAATCATTCCTTGAAATTTCATCTCATGAACGAATTTTGCATTGTCTAAAACAATTTTGTATTGCCTCTTGCTCAACATTACCTATCCAAGCCGAGACTACAAGATTGATAGCAGCCAAAATATTAATCTTACATAGATGAGATTGTCCCAACTCATAGTCTTCTAAAATCCTACAATAAAATCTTGTATGATAGTGCATTTTGAAAGCTCTTATTACAAAAATCTCTTTAAATTATTAAATATTAATTTATCGATCAATTAATATCTCTATAAAATAATAAAATATCATGGTCCCAACCCTATTAATTTATAGAGGTTTTATTGTACATGTCTTTTTAGCCTTTATTTTTTGTTTCACAATACATGTCTTTTTAGCAATTTTAGCCTTTACTTTACATATTTACCCCTATAATGATTAATGGTTTATTAGTATGGATTTTCAAAAAAGTAAAAGAGTGAAGTAATGTTGTTCCTAGTAATGAGGGTATAATGGTAAGAGAGTGAAGTAATAAATGAGGGTATAATGGTAAAAGAGTGAAGTCATAAATGAGGGTATAATGACACTTTTGATAGCTTTCTTAAAAAGTGTGCAAATAACTACACAGAACGAACACTTCCTAAATATCTTCAAATAGCCAATATGATTATTTGCAAAAGGAAAAGACGTAAGCTCACCTGTTACAAAATTGGCCCTCCAATTCTTTGTACATTTGATGAAGAGCATGTCGACTAGGAACAACACTACTCTGAAAAATAACAAAAACCAGGCCTCTATTCAAAATTAATTGCCATTCTATCATCTCTCACGTTCTTTGATGTAAACACTAAAATAGCAAGATTGTGATACAGATCTATTGGATCATGGTTGAACGTGAATTGCAAGAATTATCAATTAGAATTATTATTGTTGTTGTTATTTAGGATATAGTTTAATTTAGATATAGTTTATATCTTTCCATATAGATTAGATCATTATCTTTCCTTTTAGTCTAGATATCTTCTTAAAAGATTAGGGTTTATTATTTCAGTAGCTTTGTATTCCGTAGCCTATATGTATGGCTTTATTATTTAATAAGAGGATTAAGCAGAATATTAATCAAAGAAAGGTTTAGGAGGTTCTGTCAGCCCAAATCTATCGTTCTATCTCTTTTCTCCAATTCACCATAGATCCTACGACTAGTTCTCACGTCTCTAGAGCCGTGACTAGATGCTACGTAAGGCACATAACAGATTGACATATATTTGTGAACAAAAATTAGATGCTATAATGACAAATATTGTTGAATGGAGGTAGTATATAAAAGGATGAACACTTGTTACAAAACTAAACAAGAAAATATAAATATAAACCTGGTTGCTAACTACTGCACCAATCTGACTTCCTCGTGGACGGCTATGAAAATATTGTTCAGATTCTTCTTCTGAAACTTTTTCAACAGGACCTTCAACCCTTACCTGTAAAAGGAGGTTCAGAATGTATAAATGCATATAGTAAAATCTTGCAAACATATACCAAAGCCTCATCTGATCAAATATTTGCAATATACCCACTCTTCTAAAGGGGCCAAACGCTATCAACAACATGATTTCCATTATCCCTAAGGCTATCAACAATCAACAATATACCAAAATGTTACTCAAATCCCTTTTAGGTAATGCAATTTGTACATATTTGTCCATGTGAAAGAGATCTAATGTACAAACTCTAAGGAAAGATGTAAGATGAGCAAAAGAAGTTAATATGTACCTGACGATTGTGACCATCCCAGTAAAATAGAAGCGCTGCATGAGGATTCTCGCATAGTTCATGGGCTTTCCTACTTCCATAGTTAGTGTACCTGTGCATTGAGGTTGCAAGATCAAAGAGTTACACAAACGCAATATATTGCACAAAACATTGGTTACAACTACAAACACCATCACAAATAGAACTCACCAGACAAATCCATCCTTATCTACACCCTTCAATAGAACCATTCTTGATGAACTGCAAGATGGAATGCAATTTGTTACCAAAAAGTGTTTGAGAACAGTAGGGAAGAGCATAGCATGGAAATTGATTACTAACGGTTTTGCATCTTTTACAGCAGTTGACAATGCCATTGCATTTGGCTCTTTCAACCCAGCAGCTAATGCATCATCGAACCATTTGCTGAACTACAGTAAATACTAAGAATCATAAATCACCTCTTCCAAGGTTATTCAAAGAAGTAGAAGCAACAATAAAAAAAAAAATAGAAAGGGAAAGAATATTGAGGAACTCCATTTGTCTAAAAGAGTGATGGATCATCATACCTTCTTTGCCCATTATATAAACAATACCATGACATCAAGAAACTATAAATGCTTCATTATAAAAAAAAATGTTTCAACAAAGAATAATGTAGCAGCAACCAGCAGATATAAATTGCATGAATTGTTTTACGAAAACAATAGAAGGATGGAAAACTTGAATCACTAAGAATTCAAAAGAAGGATGGAAGAGTTAATCAAAGATGTTTAATAGGAAAGTAACCATCTCTTAGACTAGATGTCACCTGATCAAAAGGGTCAGCTTCAGCCTGCTCCTCCAGAAATACTGGAGATATATAGTTCTCTCTTAATGCTGAAATGTTTACTTTCGGAGGTTTGCCAATGCGCACACACATAGATGTGCCAGGATAAGGTGGAAGACAGAGCTTGTACTTGTCTACAATTACAGGTGGAATAAATCTTCCACCTAAGAAGTGGTGTGGACCATTGAATTTCTTGGCACATAATTTCGGTGCAGTCAAAGAAACCTAGTAGACCAGACAGATCAATAAGATGACTCACCTCTCCAATTTCTATGATAAATACTTCAAATTAAAGAAGAATTAATTTTTTCGCAGAGCAGACCAGCATGTGTGGTTTGATGCCGACACCATTAGTCTCCCCTTCTTCAACATGCCATCCAGAAGGAATGTCTAGTGAGACAATAGCCAACGACTTCTTGTCTGTTTTGTCATAGTTGCATGACGTAACTAGCCTTTGGATCAAACCGTCAAAAGGTGGTCTTGGAGTGCCTATATTTTAATTGCGATGCCAAATCAGTTAAGCATATTAACTCAACCCAGTGAACCCAGTGTATCTGCTATATCCATGTTACTTGTAAAAAATCTATACACAGACATATGAACTGAGGACTCCTCAATCAGTTTAAGAAGAATATTCAGATAGCCAAGAGATTCTTAAGAACATCAAATAAACATAATGCATTGCTTTTTATCTTGAAATGCCTGAAAAATAATTACTTTTCATGTATTTCAAGACAAAAAAGCAATGCTTTTTAACAATAAGTACTTTTTTGTATAAAAGTATAGCAAGGCCTAAATGTTAAATAATGATCATAATAACACTAATATAGATATTTACCATGAAATGAGAACCCAAACATGGCATCAACCACAATGTCAAATGCACTTGACAAGTCCAAAGGAAGATCCTCGACTGATATGAAAGGGATGGAAAGTGATTCAAGCTACACATGCATTATAAGCAGAATAAGCATGTGTCAACTAATCAATCGCATGAGTGAAAAGAATGTGAACCAAAATCTCTGTCAGTCTGTCCGGTACCTGAGTTACTAGACCAGTATAAAGAGGCTTAGGAGTGCGTTTAGGATAGCAAATGACTGGTTTGTATCCAAAATGATACAGATGTCGGGCAGCTACAAGGCCATCACCTCCATTGTTTCCAGGTCCACAGATAGCAAGAATGTGATTATACTCGGTTGACTTATACACCTAAGATTATACTTTTCAAATTGAGTTAAGGATTTTAGGCTCATCCAGCACGATAATAGCTCTTGATCACAGACAAAAAAACCATGCACAATATCAACCATCATAACTAACCATTCAGTTTCGGCAAACACAAAGTATCAATCAATATATGGCATACAGTATGCGACAGTACACAGCAGCCTAGATTATTCCTAGCATGCTCTCCTCTATAACGAAAGTAAAGTTCTCAAACATTAATGAAATTTCATATATAAACCAGGAACATCCGTTAGGAGGAAGATCATATGTGGGCAGCTACAACAAGCAAGTAACGTAATTTACTGTGGAATTTACCTCAGCGATTGAAGTGGCGACACTTAAACCAGCCAACTCCTGCAAACAAATATATCGAGCATCAGAATCTATAAATGAAAAAAAAAATTGAAGGAGAAAAAGTAGCTAAGTTGGATTGTCAAACCATGAGCTGATCAACGCTGAAGCCAAGAGGCCCCATAAGGGTGTCATCAATCTCCGCCGCTTCTCGTTGGGAAAGATACGAGATCGAATTCATAGCCTTGGAGTTCGTGCAGAACAAACGACTCGAACACGTCGAAATTGAATCGCGAAATCCCTAAATGATGGAACTGATAATTTGTAAGTGAATTCAAGTAAACCGAAGTTCGGACATAAAAGTGAGGAGGAAGGAAATGGATTCACTTACCAAAACAGAAGCAGAAAAGGGGCTGAGGAGGAAAGGACGAGGAGGAGCAGCAGCAGAAGATGAGGGTTTAGGGGGTAGAAGAGTGGAAACCCGGGGAAAGGGATATGATGTGGATAGAAGAAGGCGTGTCATCGATCTAGTCTTGGCGATGAACGCGCTCTTCCATCTTGTTCTACACATTCCCTGTACCATCATCGATTTTCTTTGCATTTTGAGATCACGATTCGAATTTCCTCTTTTTTGAGAAATAAAGTTGTGTTATTAATAGATATCTAAACCAAATACATGCATGCTCGTATACGGACTCGTACTCTAAACGAGTTACATAGGTAAACATAATAATACATTGTTTTTTGTAAACTAGAACTAGGAAATAAAATAACAACAACAACAACAAAAATAACAAAGAAAGGAACATTTGTAGAAGAACTAGTAGTACCTGTTACAAAATGATCTAATAGAACCGATACGTTACTCCTTAAATAAACTTTTGAAATTATAATATGACGTTTCTGACCAGATGCTCGGTGATAATTACTGAAAAATTCAGTTTGTGAACATTCGTGCAAGTTTGTCTTCGGTGATGAAAGTATCACACTGTCAACGGAAAAAATAAATGAAACTTGAGCTAACATGACACCTGCTCATTCTCTTATCGAAACTGTAGTTGTCAACATACAAGTAACCCCCTCGCTCGTTGTTTGATGACTAAACGTAGTAGCATCACCCATTGTAGAAAGTCTAAAACATATATTCAATCCATCAATGACTAAAACAAACCTAATTGTGCATTGAAACCGCACAATAGACCAATGTTGCAGAGAAATAGTAACCCCCAAAGTATTTAGATCCAACGAAGGCAAGAAATTCAAACGGCCTACCACACCAGGAGAACCATCTACACAATCAAGACAAACACCAATAGAGATCACAAACAACTGCAAATTTTGGATTCTTTTTCCAAGAAAGGGTAGAGGAGAGCGACACAAAGTTAACACACGTAATCACTCAACCTTTTTCGTTAGATTCCTCCAAAAGTAATGTATGGCCTCCAAACCATATTCCCCAATAAAGGAGACCCAATAACAGAGAGAGTTGTCTGCCGTGATAGTAAAACCGAAACATCGAAATCAAAGAAACCACTAGCATGATCACCGATTTCCTTTGCAATAGATGCAATTCTGAAGCCGAATACCAATTCCCGAAATTTGACACAGAGAAAACCCATAGGATGCTCATCAGGAAAGCAAAATTTGACATCAGAAATGGATTGGAAAACGAGATCGGGACCAAAATCAAAACAGAGATCAAATCTGGAAAGTAGGATCGTGGATCCGCCGAAATCAATTGAAAAAGCCGATATTGCACTAAGGAAAAGTTGGATCCAAAAAAAGAACACCATGAAAAGAGAAGGAGAGGAAAATGGGATAGATGTTTGATAAGGATCCATAAAAGAGTAGAGAAGAGCGCTATACCAAAGTCGGAGGCACCGAAAATTGTCACCGAAAACAACTAAAGTCAGGCCTCAACTGCCACCGGCAATAATCACTAGACAAAACGCCCTAAGAGCGCTAGGTGTCATGTTAGCTCAAGTTTCCTCTTTACTTTAAGGCCATAATTTTTGTTAATCATGTAAAAAATGGCCAAAAAGACCTTTTTAAAATTTAAAGAGATATCTACCCTAATACATTATAAAGCAGAATCCAAGTTTGTTGTAACACCACGTGGCATTTTTTGAATAAATTAATGTGAAGTTATATTTTAATAAACTTTGTAACAATTTAGAGTATTCTTGCTATATATACTAAACTAGGTGAATCCCCGTGATACTCACTGGATAATTTTACTAAACATTATAAAAAATTATGATATTAATATAAGATTTTAAACACATGTATATAATATCGTAATAAAATTATGTAATTTGTCATTAAAAATTTTTAAGATTGTGCCCCATATTTTATCAACATATAGATAAAAAAATTATATGTTTAGATCTCAAATCTTGTTACAAGATAAAAAAGATATACAAAATTTATGTATATAAAAATTATATAATTATGTTATCTATTGTAGTAAACTAATACATAATCCATAGATAGAAAATTATATACATAAGAAATTATATAAACATATTATCTATTTAGTATTATATAGCAAGAATACTCTAAGCTGTTAAATTTTTTATTAAAATATAACTTCACATTAATTTATTCAAAATGCCACGTGGCGCAAATTTTACAACAGACTGAATAGATAATATGTTTATACAATTTATTATGTATAGAATTTTCTATCTATTGATTATGTATTAGTTTACTACAATAGATAACATATTTATATAATTTTTATGAGTTTGGTTTAAATGAAACAAACTCTTATCCTGAAACGAACTCTTATCCTGAAACGAATGCACTTTTCCTACTTCGGAGTGCACTTTTTCGCATTTGCACTTTTCGTACTTTTTAGTGCACTTTTCTTACTTTTTGTAGTGAACTTTTTCGTAGTGCACTTTTTGTATTTTTCAATGCACTTTTGTATGAAAAGTGCACTACTAACAAGGAAAAGTGCATTCGTTTCACGTTTTAGGATAAGAGTTTGTTTCATTTGAACCAAACTCTAATTTTTTTATATACATAAATTCTTATGAGATGATATTTTTCATATTAATTTAATATTTTTATCTCTTAACAAGATTTAGGGTCTTAATATTTTTTTAATCTTTTAATAAGGCTTGAGCTCCAAGTATAAAATTTATATCTATATAATGATATAATTTTAAACAATAAATTTTGTTATGTTGATTAATTTTTATTTTGAGAATAAGATATAATTTTATGTTATGACTAAGATTATATGTAAATGTCAAAAAAATCGAATTTTTATTTAAATTAATAAAATTAGAATTTCTTTATTTTTTTATGCATTTATATTAAAGATAAATTCTTAAATCAAAGT
Source organism: Fallopia convolvulus (assembly GCA_964016875.1). Classification (NCBI taxonomy): domain Eukaryota; kingdom Viridiplantae; phylum Streptophyta; class Magnoliopsida; order Caryophyllales; family Polygonaceae; genus Fallopia; species Fallopia convolvulus. Next base: position 27,786,590 of record OZ024734.1, on the reverse strand, counting down.
TTGATAAAAAAAATAGAAAATTTACAAATCTTGATGAATATATGCTTAAATTGAATTTTGATAAAAATTTACATTACATTTTTCTTAATTTCCTTTTTATTTTATTTATGTAAATATAGAATATATTTTTTTTTATCTAGCCCACCTTATATTTAAATGTTGTTATCTCTATGTTTTTTTTAATTTAATATGGATGATAGGTTGATTAATACATTGAATTTTTTAAATTTTCATAAACATTAATTATCTTTATATTTTATGTCTTTCTTATGTAAATTTAGTCTGGAAAACAACTTTATACATGGATTGAATTTTGCAAAATAATACATAGATAATTTTCTCTATATTTTATCTCTTAAATCAAGGAGAATGTTTTCTTCCATACTAATCTTTATAGAGTTTGGTTCAAATGAAACAAACTCTTATCCTAAAACAAACTCTTATCCTAAAACGAATGCACTTTTTGTAGTTAGTAGTGCACTTTTCATACTTCAGAGTGCACTTTTTCGCATTTGTACTTTTCGTACTTTTTAGTGCACTTTTCAAAAAAATTAGTGCACTTTTTCGTAATGCACTTTTTGTATTTTTCAATGCACTTTTATATGAAAAGTGCATTACTAACTATGAAAAGTGCATTCGTTTTAGGATAAGAGTTCGTTTTAGGATAAGAGTTTGTTTAATTTGAACCAAACTCAATCTTTATATTGTATTTTTCATATTTATAAACATTCTTATTATTATAGAGTAAAAGATAAAAACCTTTATATATAATTTTAATAAATTAACTTTGAAAAAATATTTTAATAAATTATATTATGCTTTGTAGATAACCTATCCTAATTATTATTATCTTTATAAAAAAACAAGTATTTTTTACATATTACTGTCTAAAAAAAGAAAATATTATTTAAAAATATTCAATAAAAAATAAAATTAATATATTAATAATGTCAATCTAACTTTGGACAAGATCTCCACAAATAATAAAAAAATATTCAAAAATATGTTCAATTAAAATATGGAGTACAATATAAATAAAATAATTTGTCGATTTCATAATTTATTATGATATTATATAATGTATTTAGTATTTTAAATTAATATCGTAGAATTGTATAATTTTTTAGTAAAATTATCCCATGAATATCACGGTACTTCAACTAGTTAAGGTATTAAAACCTTATGTGGTGGACAAATCTCTCACTTACAGTCGCACATATTTTTAATTAAGTTTTAAAAGCTAAACCTGTTCACATATATACAGGTAAAATAATCAAAACCCGATATCGATTTCGTTCCCAAACCCAACCCTAATTTTATATTCTCATTGTGATGTGGTTCCAGCCTCCAGGAGATGGAAATCAATTGAGGGTTAATGACAAAGAAGAACATGTTCTTCATATAGGTATGTGAATATCACGGTACTTCAACTAGTTAAGGTATTAAAACCTTATGTGGTGGACAAATCTCTCACTTACAGTCGCACATATTTTTAATTAAGTTTTAAAAGCTAAACCTGTTCACATATATACAGGTAAAATAATCAAAACCCGATATCGATTTCGCTCCCAAACCCAACCCTAATTTTATATTCTCATTGTGATGTGGTTCCAGCCTCCAGGAGATGGAAATCAATTGAGGGTTAATGACAAAGAAGAACATGTTCTTCATATAGGTATGTGAAATTAGAATTTGCTTTTAATTTATTTGGATTATTGATTCTTAAACAACGTTTGATTGCATAACAACTTTGCACCTTTGTTTTTGGTTGAACAACACATTTGCACGATCATTGTCTCCAATCCTATTTAATTTTTCTTAATTTTTGCAATCAAAATTCTTGCACATTTGTTTAATTTAGTAATGTAGAGTAGATTTCATTTCTGGCTTGTAATTTCCTAAATTTTGGATTAGGCTTGTATATGTAATAACTTGTGTGTGTAGATTGTTAGGATGGGCTTATTCTCACAGGAGATTGTATTGGGCCATAACAGCCCAATACCGGCACACTCAAGCAAGTCCATTTTTTATGACCCTTGCTCATTAACTAGAACGACGTCGTTGTTGCTCTAGGGTTGAGGCGTGCCATTTATAATGCATGCCTTCTCCCTCGTGTTGCTTGTTGGATCACTTGGAGAAAGTAGGGTTTGAGCTCTAAGAGTGTTTACTCGGCTTCCTTGCCTGAGATTGATGTCAGCGACCTAAGAGCTCCCTCCGAGATTCATATTTGAGAAGAGGGATTGAGAGTGCGCCGACCTTTGTGGTTGGTCGATTAGTTCGATTTGTGCATTTCTCACTTTGGATCTCTCTCTCGATTACTTCCTTTGTGATTTCTGTTCTCTTTGCCCTCTTTGATTCCCCTTGTGATCTTGGCATTTCGATTGAGGCTCAAAGCCAAATAAACTTGTTTGATTTGTCTTTGTTCTTCACTTGTGTTTGTTTGGATCTCTTTCGTTATTACGTGCTTCAAATTGGTATCGGAGCGAGGTTGGATCGTACAGATCTAGGGTTTGAGGTTTTTGGACTCTCTAGTGTCGAATCCTCGGATCTAGGGTTTGTTCTTGTTGTTGCTTGAGTTTGATCTGGAAATCTGTGGCTCGCTTTGCTAGATTTGGGAGTTCGGCTTCCAGATCTCTAGTTCTTTATGTTGACGTTTCATCTTCTCACTCTTGCTCTCAAAGTTTCTCTTGCTACGTTCCTTTAAGTACCCTCTTACCCTCTAGATCTAAAGTCTCGAGTCACTTCTATCTTTCTTGGGCGAGATCTAGGGTTCTAGAGTTGAGTTACTCTCTAGAACTCAAGTCCAAAAACCCATAAAGAAATTGCTTTGAAAACTGATTTTGAAACCAGTACTCTCAACTCCTTCAAGTGTTTATTAAGTTGCATGTGTACTTTGCTTGCTTCTGAGTTGTAGATCTCCGATTCCCTTTGATAGAAAGGGGCGGGGGATCCTTGATAAATAGGGTACCAGTTATACCGGACCATTCCCGTTATCGAATCCTACACCAAGCTCTTACAAAAGAGCATCTTTGTATAGATCTGAAATCCTAAAGTGATATTTAGGGCTTTTGATGTTTGTCTGTGATTTGCATGTTACTTTTGCTTGTTTATCACTACACTTGATACTTATTGAGACTTACAACAGGCCAAAGTCATAACTTGTTAGTCTTGTTGTGTAGCCTCTTTGCATACATCTTGCAGGGACTTGCTTATTTGTTGATACTTTATTGTGAGGCTCTTTATTTGAGTCTCACTTGCTGAACTTTCTATCTCTACTTTCTCTTAATCTCTCTAAATCTCTCTAAGCTAGGCTCACCATGTTTGACCCATCATCTGTTCGCATTAAGCCATTAGATTAAAGAAAAATGTTGGTCAACCATTGATGAATCATGGCCAGACACTCTTGATGCTGCTAAGAAAAAGGAAATGGATCAGATTGCTTATTATGAGATTATTATACGCTTATCTGATAAATTTACTCGCCAAGTGGTCACAGTAGACACTTCCAGGAATCTCTAGAATGCGTTGAAAGACCTCTATCAGGTAAAATCCCTTCCTTCTATCATTAGCTTGTTGAGTCGCATCTTTACTTTCAAAATGGATGTTTATGTGTCTTTGAATGATAATTTGGATAGATTCCTTAAGATGACTCAGGACTTGGAAATGTGTGGTGATAAAGTTGTTGAAACTCACCAGGCTGTGCTTTTGGTTAACTCAATACCTTCCCTATTTGATAACTTTAAAGATGTGATTGAGTTTAATCCTGAAGGTGTTGTGGGTCTGACTAAAAAGAGGATTATTGATTCAATAACTCAGAAAATGAGACAATGAAAGTCTTTAAGTGTAAACAAGACAAAGATTCTAAGAATGAAGTCATGTTTACAAAAGGAAAGTTTAAAAACCAGAAGAAGAGCTATAAGAAGAAACAAAAGGAGTCTGACTCTTCTAGCTCTAATTTTGGTGGTTCTAAACCTAAGTATGACAAAAAGAATGTGAAGTGTCACTACTATGGTAAACCTGATCACATGGTTAATGATTGTTTTAAGAAGAAGAATGATGAGGCTTTGGCAACCTCTACAAAACCACAGAATGGAACTTCTGCAATTGTAGAATCACACCTTTCCTATTCCTCTGAGTTGCTTATGTGTGCTTATCATGTTGATTCTGATCATGATGCTTGGATACATGATTCTTGATGCACTATGCATGTTACACCTCATAAGCAAGTGTTTGATTTCTTGCATCTTTGTGATGAGGGTGAGGTTAGATTGGGTGATCATTCTTCTCTTAAAATTAAGGGTGTTGGTACTGTTCCTTTTAAAATGCATGACCTTGAGTGTCATATCCACAACCATAATGGAGTTAGAAATGTCTCCATAAATGGGAAAGTCCTTGTAAAAGGAATAAAAAAATGTGGACTCTTTCATGTTCTTGGTGCTCCTGTCTTGACTATGTCTTCTGAAGTGAATGCTTGCATTCTTGATTCTACGAGACTATGACATGCTAGACTAGGTCATATATGAAACAAGGCTATGCATTATCTGCTCAAGCATGAATATTTAAGTCAAAAACGTTCTAATTTGAGCATATGTGAAAACTGTGTATTTGGGAAGCAAACTAGAACTCCTTACTCCAAATCCAATTTGTTGCTCAAACGCCTCTTGAGTATGTACATGCAGACCTTTGGGGACCTGCCCAGGTGGACACAGTTGGTGGAAAGAAATATTTCTTGTCACTAATTAACCACTATTCCAGGAAGGTTTTGGTGTATTTACTCAAGGCTAAGAGTGAAACCTTTGACATGTTTAAGTTCTAGAAACAAACTGTTGAGGGTCAAACTAACTTTAAATTGAAATGTCTTAGAACAGATAATGACCTTGAGCTTTGTAGTAATGAATTTGATGCTCTTTGTCATGAACATGGTATTAAAAGGCACTTGACTATGCTAGGCACACCTCAGCAAAATGGCATTGCTGAGAGAATAAACATGACCTTTGATGCGACCCTAAAATGGCAAGGGGCGGATCTAGGCTCGAAACTCCCGGATCTTCTCCGACAGATAGTAACGGGATAAATACGAGACCACAAAGTGGACTCGCGGACCTCTAATGCTCGTCGAAACGAGGGTGGGGCGAGGTAGTAACAAGGATAGAAAGGAATCGGGGTGACGTCGGGCCAAATGAGGAGAAAACTCGACTCTACTTTAACTTGGCTTAATTTTGATGTAAATAATAAAAGGGGATGTGGCTCCTTTAAATAGACGAGGCCACACGAAACCCTAGTTCTAGATGGGGGTGGATTAGGGTTAGCAACATGCTAGGCCCAACATCCAAGCCCAAAATACTACTAATAGTAACTACTAAAAATAGAAAGGTGCAACAAACCCTAATGGGCCTTATTCTACCATAATGGGTCGGCCTCTTAAGCATAAGAGATCACACTCTTAAAATAGTAAAGACAGAATGTAAATGACATAAATAGCAATAATAATATAAATAATACATAAATAGACTATGTCCTAAACCAAGGGGGTCTCCAAGGTCTAGGACGTCTCAAGTCCGTAGGAGCTGGGTCCGAGCTAGGGTAGGGTCGCATCAACCTTGCTTGAAAAGGAAAGGTGCATACTAATCAGTTCTGGGATAAAACACTCCCTTTGGAGAGAGGCTGTCATTACATCCTCTTACCTAATAAACAGATCTCCTTGATCTACCATTGGTTTCAAAATTCCAAAAGAACTATGGAGTGGAACTAAGGCCATCATTGCACATCTCCTGCCTTTTGCTTGTACTACCTATGCTCTTAATAATGTAGGGAAGTTAAATCCAAGGGCCCAAAAATGTGTAATGCTTGGATATATTAAAGGGGTAAAAGGCTACAAACTAGTACTCATACAACTTGACAAAGTGATAGTGAGTAAGGATGTCACTTTAAATGAATGTAATTTCCACTTCAAAAATATTCTCACCTCTTCTCATGAGCATGTAGATAGGTCTGAACAAGTTCATGCCTCATTCTGTGTTGCTCCACCTCAAAATGAGTTGTTTGATGAGTACTTTGATATTGGATACTCCCCATCTCACTCCGAAAATTCTGGAATTGGTAATTCTAATGACCACTTGAATGCTCAAGCAAGTATTGAAGAGCACTTGATTGTCTCTGATTTGCATGATTCTCATGATGTGGATGATCTTGTTGTGGTATTACCTTTGATGAGGTTCCTAACTTGAATAATTATCAATTGACTAGAGCTGGCCCCTAGGGTTAAGATTCCAAATAAGAAATATGTGAACAATGTTGATGAGTTTGCTTTCATTATTGCTGATGTTTTGAATGCATATACTCTTGACCTTTTTTACCATGCTATCAAATGTTGCATATACTCTTGACCTTTTTGACCATGCTATCAAATGTGTTCATTATGATCTTTGGTTGAATGTCATGAATGAGGAATTTAAGTCCATGCATGATAATAAAACTTGGATTCTGACTCCAAAACCTAAAAATTCAAGAATTATTGACTACAAATGGATTTATAAGTTGAAAGAGGGGGCCATTGCTACTGACCCACCTAGATACAATGCTAGGTTAGTAGCAAAGGGCTTCTCTCAGAGAGAGGGAGAGAATTATCATCATATTTTTTCCTTGTTGCTAAGTATAAAACCATGATATTGATGTTTTCTATGTCTACTATTTATGATCTTGAAATTGAACAAATGCATGTTAAAACAGCTTTCTTGCATGGTGACCTTAAAGAAACAATATATATGAAACAACCTAAGGGTTTTGTTGATCCTTCTAAGCCTGGTCATGTATGCTTGTTGAAGAAATCCATATATGGCTTGAAGCAATCACCTAGGCAGTGGAATATAAAGTCTGATAATTGCATGAAATTTTTAGTGTTCTAGTCCAGCAAGTATGGTTCACCTTTATACTTCAAGCATGTCATGTCTGATTTGCCCATTTATGTCTTGGTTTATGTTGATCACATGCTCTTGATTTGCAAATCCATGTTTAAAATCAATGATTTGAAAAGGGACCTTGGAAAGAACTTTGACATGAAAGACCTAGGTCATGATCAAATGATCCTAGGCATCAAAATTGTTAGAGACATGTCTAAGAAACAAATCATGCTTAGCCAATCTAATTATTTATATAAGCTGCCTCTCTCCAAAGAAGAGGAGGGCAAGATGAGTTCAATACCTTATGATGTTGTTGTTGGTTCCATGATGTATGCTATGATTTGTACTCGACCTAATCTTGCCTTTGTCATTAGTGTTCTAAGTAGATATATGGCTGAACCTTGTGAGAAACACTAGCGTGCTATGGAATTCTGTTTGAGATACATTGCTGGTACTGCCAACTTTGGTTTGCTCTATGGTGTTCATACTTCTCCTTCTAAGCTTTATGGTTATGTTGACTCTGATTTTGCTAGCAATAAGGACAATAGAAAATCCACTACCTCATATGTTTACACATGGTGTAGGAATTGCATTTCTTGGAAGTCTCAACAACATTCTATTGTTAATCTGTCCTCTACTAAGGCAGAGTAGATAGCTGTCACTAAAGCTTCTAAGGAAGCAATCTGGCTCCAAGGCTTGCTTAGAGAGATTGAAGGTAAGAACTATATGTCCAAATTGCATATGGACAGTCAGAGTTCCCTCTATTTGTGCAAAGAACCTATGTGCCATGAAAGGACCAAACATATTGATGTGAGGTACCATTTCATCAGGCAAAAGGTAGCCAAGAAAATCATTCTGTTTGAAAAGATTGATGGTAAGAAGAAAGGTGTAGATTTTGGCACCAATATTATCACAACTGATAAGTTCAATTTTTGTAGGGATTCCCTACATCTGATCGAGCTAGAACAGTGTTGAGGAGGGTGAATGGGCCGGTGATAGAAAGGCTGTAAGACCAAGATCAACAAAAACAAGGAACAAGTTTTACTTTTGATGTAAACTTAGGAATTAGGAGGGCAAATTGTAGAGTATATTTCATTTTTGGCTTTTAATTTCCTAAGTTTTGGATTAGTGTGTGTGTGTGTGGATTGCCAGGATGGGCCTATTCCCGCAGGAGCTTGTATTGGGCCATAACAGACCAATACCGACGCACTCGAGCAAGTCCATTTTTGATGACCCTTGCTCATTAACTAGAATGACGTTGTTGTGGTTCTAGGGTTGAGGCGTGCCATTTATAAGGCATGTCGTCTCCCTCGTGTTGCTTGTTGGATCACTTGGAGAAAGTTCCAGGGTTTGAGCTTTGAGAGCATTTACTTGGCTTCCTTGACTGAGATTGACTCCGACGACCTAAGAGCTCCCTCCGAGATCCAAACTTGGGAAGAGAGATTGAGAGTGAACTTTGGAGACCTTTGTGGTTAGTCGATTAGTTTGATTTGTACATTTCTCACTTTGAATATCTCTCTCAATTACTTGCTTTGTGATTTTTATTTTGTTTGCCCTCTTTAATTCCCCTTGTGATCTTGGCATTCCGATTGAGTCTCAAAGCCAAATAAAACTTTTTTGATTTGTCTTTATTCTTCACTTATATTTTTTGGCTTGTTTGCATAATATAAATGGATGATTTTAACATTTGTAATGCAATGGAAAATGAGCACATTAACAACCTAGTTTTCACTAGTGAAGATGAAAATTCAAGTGTTGTCTCAGTGTTTGAGTTACTAGCTAGTGAACAAAGTTGGCCTTTAGTTGAAGACACTAGTGAACCCTAAAAGGCTATAGTAACACCTCCAAAAAAGATTCATGATGAAAGGAAAAAATTTACCCCACAAAGGAGGCCTAATTTCAAGTCAAAATTGCTCCCACTTTTAGCACCTCAAGGTTCACACTATGAATCTTTAAGTCAACAACCTCATCCCACTCAAGTCTCTTTACAAGCATCCAACTCATCTTCTCCTGAAATGATTGTCAACTCCTCTGATAATGATGATACCTCAGATGATGAAACTTATGAGATGGATAATGAAGAAGATTTAGGTGAAGATGAAAGATTTTACGGTGTAGAGTCGGATAACTCGATAGAATGTGATGATTTGGTTGAAGCAGAGCTGGAATATGATGCAAAAGAGTTGATTCATATTAAAGGAGCTAATTTAAAATTAAGAAGGGCTCAAAAAAACATGACAATCCCATCTATTTCCAATTGCAACTATGAAGGAGGTATGGATATTTTTTTAAAAGTTATGAAGTTTTATGTATATGTGTTTCTGTTTGGTATATATATTTTAAATATTTAGTTTTATAAATTTATTTAATCATGTGACATACATAGCTTTGATGCCACCTTCAAAACTGAGCAAACTAATGAGGTGCAAATAATACCTGAAGAGCTAACCACTAGGGAACAAAAGGAAGAGTGTTGTTCCATCAAGCAATTGGCCAATATACTAGACTACTTATGAAGGAGGATATCAATATGATCAAAGGGATACAGATGATGAGGGTCCTATTATTGATGATGAAGATGATAAACTTGAAAATGAATTTGAGAATGCTAGAAAGACTAAAGGGGGATTAAGGTAAATTATTCGTTTTTTAATGAGAAGACTGACATGAGAAATGTTCACTTTGAAGCTAGACTGAGATTTCAATCTCAAAAGGTGTTGCAGAAGCAATTATGTGGTATAGCATACAAAAGAAGAAGGATATTAAGTACCTAAAAATAACCAAAAGAAGATCCATGTGGGTTGTGCGGGTACTGGTTGTAGGTGGGAGATGAGGGTTGGTCCTGAGTTGGAGCAAATTGGTGGATGGAAGATAAAGGCATTGCATTCCCAACATAAATGTGCAAGGACCTTCAAGATTAGCTTGGTTTCAGAAAATTGGCTTTTTGATGAATTCCTTGATAGGATTTCGTAAAATTGAGTCAAATGAAATGAAGGATGACATTAAGAGTAGATATGGAATTCTTGTTCATGCTAAAATGTGTGTGAGAGCTAAACACAAAGCTCTTAATGCTGTGAATAATTTGATGAAGCATCAGTATGAAATTTTGAAGCCATATTCAAGAAATTTTTGTATGTCAAATCCTAGGACCACATGTGTTTTGAAAAACTCAGAGTCTGTTCAAGTTCATTCGACAATGTTTTAAAGATTCTATGTATGTTTTGAGTCTTTAAAAAACAGTTTCATAGAAACTTGTAGGCCAACAATCGGGATCGATGGATGCTTTCTTAAGCATGCATGTGGAGGACAATTACTATTTGGTGTGGGCCGAGATGGAAATAATCACATGTATATCATCGCATGGGCTTTGGTGGAAGTGAAGAATATAAGTAGTTGGGAATGGTTCTTACAACTTGTAGGGGAAGATCTAAAGATGGAGCTATGTGATGGTTGGACTATAGTACCTGACCAACAAAAGGTAAGTAACACAGATCCCTTCTTTTCATTTATACTATTATGTTAATATTTAACAATTTTTAATGTGTAATTAGGGTTTAGTTGCAGTCGTCCATGCGTTATGGCCAAACATTGAGTGTAGGAATTATGCTAGACAAATATTTTTAAATTGGAGAAAGGTATTTAAAGGGAGAGAGTTGGAATTACAATTCTGGAAGTGTGTAAAGGCTGCATAAATGGGGAAATTTTATACAACAGTTGATAACTTGAAGAAGCTATCATCTGAAGCGTATGATGCATTCAAGGATCGGGATCCTAACACATTTTGCAAGTCGTATTTCAAAATTCATAGTAGTTGTGATGTTGTTGATATTATGGCTGGGACTTTTAACTCCTTTATTCTCCTAGCTAGATATAAGCCAATTGTTTCCATGTTGGAAGGTATTAAATTAGCTTTAATGGAAAGAATGAAGTACAAGAAGGAGTTGGCTTCAAAATTTGTTGTCGATGTTGCTCCAAGGATTAGTCATAAGTTAGAGGAAGCATATGATGAGCATATCAATTGTGAATCTAGATGGAATGACGGTGATAACCAAATTGGATTTGAGGTGTTGCATAAGGGCATTAGTCATGCAATGGACTTAGAGAAAAAACATGCTCTTGTAGAGTTTGGGACTTGAGTGGTGTTCCATGTTGTAATGCAATGAGTGCAATACTATATATAGACAAAAAACCGGAAGATTTCTTAGCCAGATGGTATAAGGAGCAGATATATGCATATACATACTCTAGATTATTGCAACCAGTTCGGGGTTGTACATTTTGGGATCATGATGGTGAAGGTATGCTACTGCCTCCAAATATTGGAAAGAGGCAACCTGGCAGAAGAAGGATGGTTCAAAGAAAGGATATAGACGAGCCAACACAAAACGAAATATTGTAGGAAGGGTTTACCTACAAAATGTAGCAATTGTGGCTGCACAAATCATGATAAAAGGAAGTGTCCACATCCACAAAAAGTAACTCAACTCAACTGAATTATATTATAGTATTGCAAACTAATATGATATCTTGAGAACTAATTTGTGATAGTTTTATGTTTGTAGGTGTCAATAACACGAGCTGAACAAAACGAGCATGTAAACCAACCTAAGAAGAGGGGTAGACCCAAGGGAAGCAAGGCTATGATTGGTAGAGAAGATGTTCCAACACCAGCAGAGTATCTTGCATCAATGAGAAATGCAAAACCCAAGTCAACCGATTCCACAAAGACATCTTGTCAACAATCAAGATCGTGGTTATCTTCAGGTAACTTGTTTGAAATGATATCGATCTTAATTTGTTAGTTTCACTAGTGTTTAGAGTTTTACTAACAAGGCATGTAAAAATGTAGTTGTAGCTAGTTCTAGTAGCAATAGAAGGGGAAGATGTAGAGGAATATTACTTACAAGAAGCTTGGGTGGTGGAAGAATAGCATGCAGAGGTATGTTTTTTGGTAGTGGAAGAGGAGCTTCATCTGGAGGGATGAGAATATTTTAGAATCTCGTTATCTCGTCCTGGGGTAATAATCAGAGAGGGTCAAGCATCTCAAGCTTCTTAAAACAACACTGGACTATAAGTATCAAGATTGTGCAGATAACGTTTTGGCATGTGAAACCCTTTTTGAGATAATTTAGTCTTCCTTTTGTGATCAAATCATCTAAAATGTGTATTAAACTATGCCTTGTTGGCCACCAGATTTGTGAATTTTGAATTTTTTAATGCAAGTCTTATGACTAGAAGGAAAGTTTGGCAATTAACTGTTTTTGTTCAGGAGGTTGTTTACAAATCTTCTTTGATATGCCTAATTTTTTTTCTAATGTGTAAGTTAATTTATAAATGAGCATTGTTGGAAGATCTTGCCTTCTCTACCACTACATACGTGATTGAATTTTATTTACTACATGTTTCATGACCATTAGGGAGTTTGCTTATATATGCTAAGAGCATTGTTGGTATTAAGTATGGTTTGTGTGGATATTCTATAGCTTAATTAAAAGAACGAGTTTGGAATTTAGGTAGAATCATGTATACATTATTTTAATTATCTAATCAAATACATACCGGTTCAATTTTTAATAATCAATTTAAACACATAGGTGATGTTGGATTGAAGTTAATTGGACTTGTAAGTGAGGATTTTGTCCACCGAAGAAGATTTTAATACCCTAATGTCTCTTTAAATATTAAAAATACCAATTTGTCTCTAATGGGCAGTTTTAAATACCAATTTGTCTTTTGGGCTTGTAAAACATTAAGGCAAAAAATCACACTAGAACATCTTTTCAGATAAGACAACTGAATTACAAAGACGACATGTTTGAATTTAATCCAAAAGGAATGTAAACTATTTGTACTAGTCAGTTCAATTTGTAAGGGCATAATAAAGTGCATTTATAATTATATTGTTAAATCCTTTAATTTCAATTTCCTTAAATTGTCTTTTTTTCACTTCTATTATTTCATAATAGATTACCATTGTTTCAACATGTACAATGCTCCTTTGATTATTTTGGAAATCATCTAAATGAATTAGATTTCCAAATAGTCTCTCATTACAAATCTTAGTGTAGTTGATCTTGAAATTTTCTTGGATCCATCAAAATTATTTTTGGCAAATTCAGGAGCTGGTTTTTCCCAATTTGTATTTTTCTTTTAGTGCTTGTGTTCCAACATTGTCACAGTAATTAATGTATTTATCCATTTTGTCTTTTTGTTTTGTCGTTTTCCAATTACGAATATGATTATTAATAAAGTTAACCGGATTACTAATATCATTCCCTTGTTCGTTAAAAATAGTCTGATTTCATATTTGTCATATTGTCCACCAGGTTGTATATATTCTCTTTTTTTAATTTCGCTTTGATTTGGCATAGGGTTTTGTTGAAAATCATTTTATTGGTATAAAGTCCCTCTAGTTGTTCTTGTGTTTTTTTTTATTTTTGTAAGAATATGTTTTGTAAATGTGCATTCTAGGAATACATGAGCTCTATTTTCTAGGTGATGGTTACGTATGGGGCATTCTGATGTAATGCGTACATGCTTCATTATAAGACTCTCTTTTGTGGGAAGTGCATTTACACATAATTTTCAAAAAAAGAAATTTGATTTTAGGGGAAGCATCTATATTCCATATCCATTGATATATCACAATCATTTTGTACATGTTCTATAGATATCAGTTTTAGGGTTGAACTCGTCGAAAACCATTCATTTTTACTTGGTCTCCAATATAGGCTGTCTTTAATAATATGACTTTCAAGTATTGTGATATCTTTGATTTTTTCACTTATCTATTTTAAAAGAAGTTTATCCAATTCATTGTGGTTCCATTGATTTGTTGATGTTATAAACTTGTCAACTTTACAGTCTAAATTAGATCCTTCTGGTGGTACACTAATATCCATTAATGGTTGCTTTGTAGCCCATGCATCTTTCCAAAACTTTATTGTTTTTCCATCTCTCACTTGGCAAATGAGTCTTGTTTTAAATTCCTCTAGTAGTCCTATTAGTTTTCTCCATTGATATGATGCAATACCTTTAAGCTTATTGTGAGCGGGTAAAAAAATAGCTACCATAGTATTATTTTCTCTATCGCCATAAAGGTATTTTTTATTTATTACGTATTTATTATCTTTTATCTATCTTCCTATTATTTTAAATATGGTGGTCATGTAATTTAATGGGAGATTTTATCCTTCATTAAAGATAGATTAGAATATTCTTTGCTTGGGCTTTAAGGTAGTTGATCAGCCCTAAGAGGATATAATTTTCGACCTTATTGATATAATTTTCAGCCCCCTGACTCTCCTTGCATTATAAATACACGTTTTTGCCGTGTAGAAAGCATATACATTGAATAGACTGAAACTTGCTCAGGCTATTGAAAACGCCTATTGAGAGCTTGAGCAAGCTAATATTCGTTTAACTCGACTGTTCAAGGGGATTCATACTCGCTGGATCTCTAGCATTCTTGTTATTCCTCAACGCTCAATCGATAACTGCTCTTTTGACTTAGGCATCGGAGGTGGATTAGGGGGTCCCCGCCCCCTGTGTCCCTTGTTTTGAAGGTCACGGGTTGAGAGAACTAGTTAGGAACCAAAGAGGAAAGGAGCATTCTCGAAACGTGGTAAATATGTATAAAAAGGGAAGGAAGAATATACAAAGCACACTTGACCCTAAAAAGTCAAGGTGAAAAAAGACACCCCAACCAAGGATAAACATATCTGGCAAAACTCGCCACACGGGCCTAACAAAAACGGGTCTAAGACCCAAACATCTCCCAAAAAACCTATAGACAAGCTGCCTATGTACACAAAAACCCGATCCAAGCTAGGCACCCCACCAAACCAACAAGGACGGGGTCAAAAACCCAACAACACACGATTGGTATGCACATATGCATCCAAACCACAAACAAAAATCCGTTCTGCTTACAAGCAAGCGGGAACAACCAAACCACAAAGCACCTAAAAAGAGTGGAGAAAGAAGCAATTCTCAACCAACAATCAATATCAAGGGGAGAGATAGGGCGTCACTCAGCTCAAATGCCAAGTCTTCTTTTCAAAGCTTCCTCACTCGTGCCTTTAAATTTGCAAGCAACCATGATTCGTTGCTTGCACTAAAAAATAATCACCTCCACGCACTTGTCAACTTTTGGCTTCTCCTCTTCAAACACCACCTTTTCTTAAGAGTCCATGTGTGGTAGACCAAACCAAGGAAGGTAATGAGCTTAATCTTGAATAACAAACTCCCACGCCCCAAGGAGTTAGTGAACCACTCCACCCACTCCCTTAGGTTCCTCTTTCTTGTGTGGATCCCCACCCACCTCCACAGTTTGTCCATCACTTGTCAAACAAGCGGGCAAGATCCTTATAAGGGATCAATTGACTCCGGGTGTGAGGTACACAAGGGGAAAACAATATGCCTCACAACCCCCCACTCAAAAAGTCTATACCCCGTAGGGAGTCTCCCATTATAAGCTAGCCAAAGCCTATAGCTCCACGCTCTAGCTCTCACCACTTTCCAAACCACTACACACCAATCCTCCACTTCTTTTTTGTCCCTCACTAACTCATACAAAGCTTTAGTGTCCAATCCACCACTCGGCCTAGTAATGGCTAAGATGTTGCTCTCCTCCAACACACTCCTCATGGGACCCCTCAACCTCATCAAGTTCCTTCATACCCATGAGTCCAAATTATTAATGGACACATTCCAAAAATCCACCCTTCTCAAATGGTTCCTTCCTACCCATTCCGTCCATAAGTTTTCATTAGCCACAAGAATATCGTGCCCAAGCTGGTAAAAAACCATCTTGTTCCAAGCCCCCAACTCCTTAAAATTCAGCCCCCCTCATATGGTTTACAAACATCATGCCAAGCAACAAGGGCTTTTTTCTCCTCTAACCTCCCCGTCCAAAGGTAGTTCCTACATAAGACCTCAATCCTCTTCACGACCCTACAAGGTAGGACCATGATTTGTACCCAAAACGTGAGCAACCCTCCCACCATACACCTTATAACTTCCGCTCTCCCAGCATACGTGAGGGTTTTAAGACAACATTTTTGGAGGAGGTTTGTGACTCTACTCAAAAGCGGGTCATAATCGGAGAGAAGTAGTTTTTTGGTATGGAGAGGGATTCATAGGTAATGTACCGGAAATTCGCCCAACTCATACCCAAGGCCCCTTGCAATCTCACTTTTTTCGCCCTCCCCTACTCCTCCAAAATACATGTGGGTCTTGGTGTTGCTAGTGACTAGCCCCGAGTCCTCCCCAAACTTCCTTAGGCACTCGGTTATGAATCTCAAAGAATCCCCCTTGGGCTTACAAAAAACAAGTAGGTCATCCGCATAAGCCACACTCACAAGACCAAGTTGCTTACACTTGGGGTGGAAATAAAAACCCCTCCCGACACTCACATCTTTCAACCTCCTACTCAACATCTCCATAATAAGTACAAAGAGAAAGGGAGAGAGGGGATCCCTTTGCCTCAAACCCGTCCTACCCTCAAAAAACCCATTAGCTTCCCCATTTACGAGAATAGAGAATCTAGGAGTAGAAACACATACCATTAGGAGGCAGACCATGTCGGGTGGGAGATTGAAGTACTCGAGTGTTTTCTTCAAAAACTCCCAACTCACACAATCATTGACTTTGTGTAAGTTAGTCTTGACTAGACATCTTCTAGAGGTGCTCGACTCTTCATAGTTGGCCACTATTTCTTGGGCCACCGCAACATTGTGCACCAAAAGTTGGTCGAGTACGAACGCCCCTTGGTTAGAGGCAATCATATTCGGGAGAAGGGGTCGGATCCTCTCAACCAAAACCTTCGAAATAACCTTTTGGAAGACATTACAACATGAGATGGGCCGGAACTCCTTCATCAAGAACGGTTGATTTACACGAGATGACACATCCTAAAAAACTCCCTCACCGCTTTGACCACATCATCCTTGATCAACGACCAACAAGACTTGTAGAACCGGCTCACGAATCCATCTAGCCCGGGTGATTTGTTCTCTCCAATGTGGAAGAAAGCCACCCAGATTTCTTCCTCCGTCGGTTCTAGGCCAGGTGGGGCTACCTCTTCTTCAACACACCTCAACCCATCTAGCATCTCAAAATTCCCACTCGGTGATGTGCCCGTGGAGCCAAACAACTTCTCAGAATAGCCCACCACCTCCTTAGTAATCTCCTCTTCCCCCTCTATCTCTCTCCCATCCTCATCCTTTAGCAAATGGATGGCTTTGTTCACTCTTCTTTCCTTGATCCTATTAAAAAAGATCGAAGATGTTCCTCCCCATAAGAGAGCCAATCAAGCTCTGCTCTTTGTTTTGTGGAACTAGTAAGCCTTTCTAAGGTTAGTTCGAGCTCCACCTTGGCCCTCTTTTCCTCTTCTTGTTTTACTAGGCTTGTGAGGTCTTCATTTAGCTTCTCGTGAGCCCTTTTATGTCTCTCCACATTTTCCTCAACCTCCTTCTCCAAATTCCTATGCTTACTCCTTTCCCACTCTCTTAGTCTCTTGACCCTTTGCAACTTGGTCATAAGCACATATTGAGTGGTTCCAACCACTCTCATGTTCCATGCTCTAGCAACCACCCTTTGAAACTCTTCATCCTCCGCCGAATAATTGAAGAAATGAAAGGGAATTCTTCTACTAGCATGGGTGGGTTGGCGAATGCTATTCCTAGGGAGTGGTCGGAAAGCCATGGTTCCCCGAAGAAAGTATACGCCCTCCCAAAATCCCTCTTCCACTCCTCATTCACTAGCACCCTATCGATCTTTGTTGCTACCCTTTCCGTACCTCTCATTCGACCAAGTGAATTTGGACCCTGAGAAGGCAAGGTCCTCAAGCATGCACACATCCAAAACTCTCGCAAGTTCCTTTTGGTTCATCCTCATTTCTCCTGCTAGAGTGAACTTTTCGAAAGAGTTGAGGATGCAATTCATGTCTCCAAGAACAACCCAAGGCTCTGTCATACCTCTTGAGATGTTTTTCAACAAGTACCACAAGGGTCCCCTTTCTAAGCTTGTGTTAAAGGCGTACACAAAAGTAGCAAAGAAGACCTCATGAGAGCTTTTCGATCTAACCTTGCAATGAATGGCTTGGTCGGAATTCAAAATCACTTCTACCTTCAAAACATTAGGGTCCCACACCACCCTCATACGACTTCTATCACCCATACCCATTTCCTTACAAAACTTCAAATCCTTTAATAACGACCAAGCAAGCTCCTTTTCCTTACTTCTAAGAGTTTAGTCTCCAACAAACCCATCAACCTCAATTTATTTTTCATGGAAAATCTATTTACCATGCTTATTTTAGGGGGTACTATTAATACCCCTAATACTCCAAGCTCCAAAGCGGATGTCACCCATAAAAACCGCTCTTCGGGCTACTACAACCCTCTTCCAAGTTCAAACGCCTTACTTGAATATTCTTTACCCCCTTCTTCTTTTTTCCCCACTTAACAAGAATTTTGCCTTGTCAAGTAGTGGTGACTTTCCCTTCTTTAAGATGGATAGCCCATCCCCTTTTGCACCTATCCTTTTTTAGCCTTATCTTTGAGCCCCATGACCACCATACGCAACCCCTTCTTGAACGATAACCCTGCTGAATTTTCCTCCGAGCCAACCTCGACATCTCGTTCACCCAAACTAGTCTCAAACTCAGCATCTCGTCCCAAACTCAGCTTGTCAAGCTCTCGATCAACATCTCTATCTTGATCACACAATTCGGCAATACAATCCACCATGCTTTTCTCCCCTAGGATCTTCAACACTAGTAACCTTTCTCATATCTACATCTATTCTAGGATGGTCCGGGTTAGCAACCGGATCCTCATCAAGCCTTACACACACAATATCACTCGTGACTAGATTCAACTCTTGATCACACCCATTTGCCTCATCAAACACAGAAGCCATGTCATCAACATCATGAACCAACCCGTTTGTATCAAATCATTCCCAAAACCTATCCCACGAGCTGCTACGACAGCCTTTGGAATCAAAGCAACATGACCAACACAAGAATTTATAGCCACACCCTTTTCTAGGCAAGAAGAATCAACTTCCCCTCTCTCCTTGGCCATGTCAAAATTCCCCTTTGGCTGCACATCTGGCCATTTGCACATATCATTCCCTTTTTGTCATGGAACCCACACGTTTTTAGCTCTCCTAACGCCTCCTCTATGCCCGCCAAATCTTCTCTTGCAAAATTTTGGTGTGTTCCCAAAAGCATTGCATAACTTGCAGCTCCAAGGTAACTTCTCAAACCTCACATCATACTCGAAGATTTTCCCTCTTTGATCTTCCAAGACCACCTCTTGTCTCTTTGTGTCTTCTGGTGAAACCTCCGCCAACAATCTAGCATAGGAGATATTATGGATTTTAGTCATGGCTTTATCCACACATATGGGTTTTCCGATCATACTCCCCATGATCTCTAGCATATGCTTTGCGGAAAAGAAGATTGGATCCGGTTCCATTACTTGAACTTGATGAAACCCGAAATAAGTCGGCGCTAGAAGACAAGAAACGAGATTACTTTTATTCGACTGTGCAAACACTTGCTTTTTATTTATATCTTTAGCACGAGATTACAGATTGCGAGATTACAAATAACCAGATTACAAGCAATGAGACTACCCCCTAGATCTCTTTTAGAGTATTCGAGATCTCGATCTAACAAGGTTTGAGATCTCCTAGTTACAACGAGGTTCTATCACCAACAGACTATTTAGCGAGCTCTAGTAGCGAGGTCGAGGAGCTGATTTAGCACGCGATGATTGTGGCCTGCGAGGTGATACAACGAGATCTTTGATCGAGACGGGGACTCTTTGGGTGACTTGAAGTCTTTTTGTGGACCTTCACTTGGTTGTAGCTCGGTCTCTAACGATGATTCAACATGTCGATCTTCAACGAGCAAGATAGTTCTTGAGTTCAAGATGTTTTTTGACCCCTTGCTATCTACGAGGTTCTCCTCTATTTATAGAGGTTTGGGAAATTGGGTTTTGGTGTTTGCTCGATGTGGGAAGCCCGAGATCAAGCTCTTTGATTGGTCAAGAGTGAGGTAGTTGATTATTAGTCTGTAGAGTGGTGGTCGTTGAGTGGTTAGATGGGGTGGGGATGTCGGCTTTTGAGAAACGAGGTTTAGACCTCGTGAGCGAGGTCTTGAGGCCTCGCTGAGGTATGGATTTACTGTTTTTTAAGATGGGTACGGTAATGGCCCTTGAGTTTAACCTCGGGAATCACGCCGAATCTCGTTATTCCTCGTACCTCGGTCCCACCCTCTTATTCCGCTATTTTACGCACCATCACAACCCCATGGCCTGGGGGTCTCGTCCCGAGGACTGCAAGTCATATATGCACGACATCCAGTTCCCTGTACCCAGGGTGCGAGGTCTTAATTTCAGGGTCACGGGTAGTGAGGTTAGAGGTTTGGAGATCTCTTTTGCGAGGATTCCTTTTGCGAGGCCGAACACATGGATTTTTCTCCTGTTATGTGCTCAATGACTCATGGGCCTGTTCTCCCTTATTTCATTAATGGGACCTTAAAAGAGATTAGGCCCATTAAGCTCTTTTGGAGCGGGGAGAGGCCCAAGTCCATTTTCTATAAAAGCGTCTCTTTACGTCCCTCGTCACTTCATCTTCATCTTCTTCTTCGAACCAGACACGCTCTTCTCTTTCATTCTTCCGATCTCTGGCAAGCAAATGACGGTTTCTCAACGGTTTCCAGGGCCGCAACTGCCTTTTTCACGCCAACTTCTGACAAGTAAGTGCTCGATTCTTCTCTTTTGTGTATTTTTGGCGTTTTTTCTTTCTTTTATCATCTTGTTCCCTACTGGGAGGCGGTGGTTTTCTAGCGTTTCGCGCCGGTGTCACGGTGGCAAAACGGAGGGGGTGGGGGCGGTGTCGGTGGTCAGGCGATGCTCTCGAGCCTTTCGGCGTGTCAACCGACGGTTGAGTTTCTTCACTGCCCCCGTTTTCAAATTACGAATGTCTTGGAAAGCCAAATGTCCAGGTCGTCTAATTCCAATGACCATGCGAGCTTTTTTGCCGAGCACATTACCGATTCCGTTTCAAGTATCCCTCGCATCCTTGAGGAGCAGATACCCATGACCCCGAACCCCGCTAGGGGGATCTTTCTGCCCGAGGGGGCTCCGACATCCCTGAAGCGAGAACACCTTGAGAAGATTGCAAAGGATTTCCTCTGGCCTAAGGGGGTTGAGTTGGCGTTTCCCGAATGGGATGGCTGCTCCCTCGCAATGTATGAAAAGTGCGGGGTTGTACACTTGCCCATCCTCCAGGCCGACTTCAAGTTGCCGCTAGCCCGACATATAGTTGATTTCTTATGGGCAATGCACATCTGCCCTGCGCAATTGTTTCCCAACGCATGGAGGCTTTTATGCGCGTACACCATCCGAAGCCACGAGCTCGAGGAGGGGCTGGACTTGGATGTCATGGCGAGACGAGAACATGAATCCTGTCTCGTCAACCTAAGTTTGTTTGGGCTAAAGATCACCACTACCCCGTCAAACGTTGGTCAATGGAAAGACAAATGGTTCTTGGTCCGGGACCCCACTGGGAGGTATCTTAACTTCCCCTCGGCCTCGGACAACTTCGTCTGTCCCAAGGGGACGCAGAACGTCGCTGAACTCAAGACTCGGTTTACACCGGTGCACCAGGAACCGTACTGGGAGTACCTTGCTCATGACAGGCTTGAGCGGGCTGGTCTGAGTCTTACCCCTCCAATCCGCGAGGGCGAAGAGGGTACTTATCTTTTTTCCTTGCTTTTGCGTTGCTTATTATTATTTTTGACTTGGACTACGCATAGCAGCCCCGAGCCTCGCTTAGTTAGTGATGATCACGAACCTCGCTCGGATCACACAACTTTGATTGTTTGTGATGATCAAGAGCCTCGCTCAGATCACTTACTCAGACTCTGATTATTTGCGATGATCACGAGCCTCGCTCGGATCTCTTCTTTTCCCTTCATCTAACTCGCTTTTTATTTCCTTCCAGTGGATCTTTTTAATGTTCTGGCCTCGAGGGCACTGGGGAAGAAGCCCGCGGTCTCCACTGTGCAGCCCTCTCGGGCCCCAAAGGGCCCAACAGTGAAGGTGCCGACCTCTTCGGCGAAGGCGCCAACCTCGCTGCCGAAGGCGAAGGCCCCTGCGAAGGTCGCAGGGGTTAAGATTGTTGAGGGGGGCCACCCAAGGAAGACGCTACCACAGCTTCCTCCCATGCTCCTCGAGGATTCGGCGACGGGGCCGGGTCTAAACGAAAGGACGCGGAGGTGTCTCCCCACAAAGAGAAAAGAAAGAAGCACAAGGGGGACGACCAACGCAGTTCCTCAGGGAAGGAGATCGCCCCCAAACCCAACCTCGCAGGTCGGGTTCTTTCCTCTGCGGTCCTTCTGCCGAGAAGTTCCACTGCCCCGGGCCGTCCCGGGGCGCACTTAGGAACTGGAACAAGGATGACTGGAAGGAGGAGATTGCGTGGGCGAATAATCTCTCCGAAGAAGCCCTCAATGACGAGGCCCTCCACTACTCGACGATGGTATGTTTTACTTCTATTTTGCAAGCTTTTTCTCTCTAGTTTCATGCTTCTTTTTCCCCTAATGTACTTTTGATTTTTCAACACAACTTCTTCGAGAACTACAATTTAGTCGCATCAACCTCCTCCATAAGAATATGGACAAGATGGAGGCGGCGCTCAAGGTCCGCACAAAGGAGTGTGCGAAGAAGGAGAAGGACCTCGTAGAGGCCGAGAGGCCGACTCGGGCCACGGAGATTGTGGCGAGGGATGAGGCCAAGGCAGCAGCCAAGGCGAAGGAGGGGGAGGCGAAGGACAATGAGGAGGAGGCGCAGGCAAAGGCCTTGGTTTGGTACCTACGGGCCGAGGTCGAGGAACTCCGAACCAAACTTTCTGAGGAGCACAAGTTTTTAGGGAGAAAGAGTCGGAGCTTCGGAAGGTCGAGGAGGAGAACAACAACCTTCACCACCGCATCAAAGAGCTTAACAAAGAGGTGGAGGCTACGGGGCCCAAATATGTGAAGTCCGCCGAGTACCAGGAACAGTTGTTGAGCAATATCGATGGGATGTACCGGCAGGCTATTCGTGTAGGGGTAAAATAGGCGGTGGCGAAGTACCAGCATATCGACCCTCGCATCGACTTTTTTATCCCCATCTATGGACTGACCATGGGGGAAGAAACTAGGGAAGAGCCCGAGGGAGAATGCGAGTTCTTCCTCGACAACGAGGGCAGGATCATGCCAAGCGAAAACGATGTGCCTGCCCATAGACCCCTCAGTCCAGGGAGATCTGGACCCTGCTCTCGGTGGCCCCGACCTTGCGCTGGATGCGCCCACGTCCGACCTCGAAGTGATTATTGCCTCGCCTCTTCGCCAAGTCTCCATGGATCCCGCTGCCGATATGCGGAACGAGTGACGGGCATTTGTCTTTGTAATTTTTTGTTTTTATTTCAAGTTTTCTGGTGGGCCGTAGGGGTCTGTAATTATGATACTTCGTCCTTCGCGCTCCTGTTTTATGCTTTTTTTCCATCTTTTCTTGTTTTTATATTGCGTGTTTTTCCGAGGGTTCCAAGAGCCCATCCTATCCCGATCCAACCTCATGGTCCGAGTGTTGCAATATTTGCAAGCCGCTCGGGCCATATCGAGCATTTTTACTTTTTAATATTCCAAGCCTTGCTTGGTTCCCACCGATAGATTATATGTGGCGATCACGAGCCTCGCATGGATCACGCATGATAGAATATATGCAGCGATCACGATCCTCGCTCGGATCGCACATGATAGATTATATGCAGCGATGTTGAGCCTCGCTTGGATCGCGCATGATAGATTATATGCAGCGATCACAAGCCTCGCTTGGATCACGCATGATAGAATATATGCAGCGATCACAAGCCTCGCTCGGATCGCTCATGATAGATTATATGCAGCGATCACGAGCCTCGCTCGGATCGCGCATGATAGATTATATGCAGCGATCACGAGCCTCGCTCAGATCGCGCATGATAGATTATATGCGGTGAGCACGAGCCTCGCTCGGATCGCGCATGATAGATTATATGCAGCGATCACGAGCCTCGCTCGGATCGCGCATGATTGTTTTGGTTGTCTCCAACTCCAAGCGGGAAGCGAGGGGTGGAACTGCGCTTATAAAACCGAGGATCTCTAACCCCAAGCGGGAAGAAAGGGGTGGAACTTGCACTTAAAATCGAGAATATCCAGCCCCAAGCGGGAAGCGAGGGGTGGATTTGAACATAAAGTTGAGAATCTCCAACCCCAAGCGGGAAGCGAGGGGGGAATTGAACACTTAAAATCGAGAATCTCCAACCCCAAGCGGGAAGCGAGGGGTGGAATTGAGCACTTAAAATCGAGAATCTCCAACCCCAAGCTGGAAGCGAGGGGTGGAATTGAACACTTAAAATCAAGAATCTCCAACCCCAAGCGGGAAGCGAGGGGTGCAATTGAACACTTAAAATCGAGAATTTCCGACCCCAAGCGGGAAGCGAGGGGTGGAATTGAACACTTAAAAGCGGGAAGCAAGGGGTGGAATTGAACATTTAAAATCGAGAATCTCCAACCCCAAGTGGGAAGCGAGGGGTGGAATTGAACACTTAAAATCGAGAATCTCCAACCCCAAGCGGGAAGCGAGGGGTGGAATTGAACACTTAAAATCGAGAATCTCCAACCCCAAGCGGGAAGCGAAGGGTGGAATTGAACACTTAAAATCGAGAATCTCCAACCCAAGTGGGAAGCGAGGGGTGGAATTGAAAACTTAAAATCGAGAATCTCCAACCCCAAGCGGGAAGCGAGGGGTGGAATTTTACAGAACGCGCCCTTGCAACAAGGCTTTCATATTTGAAGCAATATTTGGAAAACATTTCGTAACCCTTTATTCACAAAATTTTGGAAACGGCGAGAGTTCAAACATTTTACATGTAATATCTTTTGAGCCGAGCGATATTCCATGTTTTGCATAAAGTGCGTCCCTCGCTATCTTTGAGTTTGAAAGCCCCGGGCACAACTTCTTCTCCGAGGAGGTACGGACCCTCCCAATTCGGATCCTGTTTGCCACCCTCGGTACGCCTCAAAACGAGACAACTCGTGACCAAAATCCGGGGCCTAACCTTCTTATCATGATACATCGCCACTCGCCGTTTGTACTCTTTGGAGCGCAGGGCTGCGATTTCGTGAAGTTCATCTCGGAATAGCAATTCTACCTTGAGATTGGCCTCGTTCTCTTTCTTTTCAAAGTCGATGACCCTCGCCGAAGGGACCAAGGTTTCTACGAGAACCAGCGCGTTTGCCAAGTAGGTTAGAGCGAAAGGTGTTTCTCCTGTAGCGCGACATGCGATTGTTCGGTATGTCTATAGGAAGAGCGGGAGAAGCTTCTCCCAGCGACCTTATGCTATGCCTAGACGCCTCTTAAGATTGGACAGGATTCGAGAGTTGACATTCTCCACCTGGTCGTTGGACTGGGGGTGGGCCACCGAGGAGAACTTGAGGGTTATACCAAGCTTGGAGCAAAAGGTCCGAGTTTCCTCATAGTAAAATTGGGGGCCATGGTCAGTCATGATGGTCATGGGGACCCCAAAGCGACACACGAGGTTTTTCCATAGGAAGTTGCAGACCTTTGTCCCTGTGATCTTTGCCATTGCCTCCGCCTCGACCCACTTTGTGAAATAGTCGACGATGACCATTATGTACTGCACCTGGGCAACGGCCTTGGGGAATGGCCCCAAGATGTCCATTCCCCACATCGTAAAGGGGTAGGGTGCGTGGATCGAGCACATGCGTGATGTCAGGGCGTGCTGGATATTGCCGTGCTTTTGGCACCCGTCACACTTCTGGATGTAGGCCCTCGCGTCCCGCCTGAGGGTGGGCCAAAAATACCTCAAATGGGCGATCTTATGTGATAAGGCGCACCACCCGGGTGGACACCACAGACACCTTCATGTGCCTCAAATAGGATGTGCTCTGCCATCGGTTGGCACACAAAGCAAGTTGGGTCTACGAAGCCCCGACGATAGAGCCGACCTCCGATGACGCAGTAGCGGGCTGCCTGCATTTTGAGCTTTCTAGCCTCTGTGGGATCCTCAAGGAGGACGTTGCTCTCCACATATAGCGTGATGGGAACCCTCCATTCCCCGAGTTTCACGGAGAGAACCTCGTTCGGTACGCTCCACGAGAGCTTTCTTTCCACCATCACGAGATTTCCCACTTCTAAGGGGAGAGCCGACCCCAACCTCGCGAGTGCATCTGCTTTGGTGTTCGCAGCGCAGCGCGAGTGCATCTGCTTTGGTGTTCACATTTGCCATTTTTCGTTGGGCTTTTTGAACAACACAATGTTGGATAACCATCTAGGGTACTGGACCTCGCGGATAAACCCCGCGGCCAGCAGCTTCCCCACCTCGGCATTTGCGGCGTTTGCACTCTCCTCTTTCATCTTCCTTCGTCATTGTACCATGGGACGGGTGGTAATATCAATGTTCAAGGAATGTTGAGCCACGGTTCGCAGGATGCCGCAGAGGTCCTTCGCGGTCCATTGATGAGGTATTTTCAGTGGTCGTTATACCTATCAAAGAGTCCTAACTTAACCAAACTTAGTAGAATGGTAAGTAAGGGTCGATCCCACAAAGACTTGTGTATTTGTGCTTTTACTTTGATGCCAAGTAACCAAAGAAGGGGAGTTTTATGATTGAAAATCTAATCTAAGATGCAAAATAAAAGTAAAGATGAATGTAAAGATGATTTAAATCAATAAGAGACAAGCGTGTTCAACTAGTTAAATCCATCATGACATTGCTTTGTTGATCATCGATTCTCTTGATTCTCTTCTCACTTAAATAATCTATTGTGGATTATGACCCAAACTTCAGATTTAGTTGATAGAACTACCAGTCTAATAACCCTAATCATCTAACAACCTAAAAGACTTTCTAGATTCAATTAGACAACAACATAACGATTCAAGTTATCAATAGAAACAAGCACATTAAAGCAACCAGACATCTAAGTGACTTGTGAATTTATTCCTTTCTTCAACCAACTAGTCCAACCGGTACTAAATTGATTAAAGTATACTCTTGATAAAATTAACTCCGATCGGTAATTAATCAAATTCAATTATAACTAGAAATTCAATTAGGTAGCTAATCTAACAAAACCCTAGTTTAGATTTAATTAAGCACATGGAATACATTCTATTCAGGTTCATTGAGAATCAAATCAAACCTCACAACAATATACAAATCAAGACTTCAATAACTAGCCAAACAAAATGGAATTTAGCAATGCATAATTAAAATTAAGAAATACTTACAAAGGTTTAAAGTTTGCCTCTTGGGAGAAGAAACCCTAGCCTCCAAATTATGATCAAAGTTATGAAAAAGATAGACTAATAAGAGTTTAAATATGTCTTCCAAAAACAATTCTCCAAACCCCACAATCTATACACATACTCAGACAAACAAATAACCAAGCCCAATAGCAAAGCCCATAAGTCGGCCCAAACGTCCGCGTGAAAATCCGGATTGTGTGGGTTACACCCCAAATTGCGCGATAGCAAAGCCCATAGCTTTCTGGTGATACCAAATTCAACTTCATCTGACCACTATAGATCCCAAACCAGTCATCGCAAGATAGAGGTGTCAAAACAAGAACCCCAATACATAGCTCGAGTTTTAAGCGTTCTTTTCACACAAACTCTTGGGCCTTAGATCTTTTGATCTTCACTTGTATCACTCTAAGCTTACTCAAACTCCACCATAGTCATCTAAGATCCATCTCATCCATGCTTGTTTATACCTAAAGATCTGCAAAACCGAATAAAACAAGTGCAACTACCCGAAAACACTAGATCTAAGAAACTAACCTAAACCTAACTAAAACTAAGTAAAACTTATGAAAAACTTAGCCTCTCCGGGAGACTCCACCATGAACACTGGGCATTTTTGTTTTGCAGAGGTCGCATAGTAGACGCGACCCTCCTCTTGGTTTCCCTTCACCTTCCCGACTACGCCGTCGACGGGGAACTTCATCTTCAGGTGGTAGATAGACACCACCGTCTGAAATTTCATTAAGGACACCCTCCTGATGATTGCATTATACACCGAGGGCAGGTGTACTACGGTGAATTCCCCCATCTCGGTTCGCCTTGTTGAACTGGTACCTAGCGTCATCCAGAGGTCTATTAGACTTGCGACGTCGACCTCGTCCCTTGAGAATGAAGTGAGTTTCCAAGCGTAGGGCTTCAGGGATGTCTCGGAGATGCCTAACTGCTCGAAGGCTCCATAGTACATGATGTCCATAGAGGATCCCGTGTCCACCATCTTCGATCCCATCTGAGCATGCACCACCAAAGGGTTAGAGTGTGGCATGTGCAGTCCCTCGGCATCCTTAGAGGTGAAGGCCAGCCCTACGTGGGACCGCGAGGTCTGTGCGACGCTGAATATCGAGGGCTCATGATGGCTCGCCCTCGCGTATCTCTTCCTTTCTTCCTGTCTTGATCCAGCCAACGAAGGTCCACCCGAGATGGTATCAATATACCCATCGGGCGTCGTCATTTTCCCGGACCGTGCCTGCTTTGCGGGAGCCTGCTGTTCGACGTTGTTGGCCCCGGACTGGCTCGGTCCTTATGGCAAGTTGTTTGCTCCCGAGGTGGGGTTGGCGCGCCCCTTAACATTTGGGTTATACAAAGGGTCTCCCTTTTCCCTATAACCTCGTTGCTTTCCTTTGAAGTAGTTCCAACTCCCCCCGTCGTTGCCTCGATTGTTATTGCAGTTGTTATTGTTATTCTTGTTGTTGTTGTTGTTGTTGACGGGGTTTTGGGCCTGCGTTACATACGCATCCCTTGCAGCCAGCGCGCCCACCTTTGCCTTTCCTATAGCCTCGACCACGATTTCCTTGTCGGTCCTCGGCCGAGAGCTTTGGTTGGCGGCATCCTCGGTATATACCTAGGTCGTGATCTGGGAGCAGAGGTTGCCATACGTCACTGGGAATTTCATGAAAATATAATTCTTGAAAGCCCATTGGCATAGGTTGCCCATGAGGGTGTCTCACACCGACGACTCGTCGATATGCGCGATTTCCGCCACCGCGGTTGTGAACCTTGTGGAAAAGGTGCCTAGCGACTCGCCTTCTCCCTGCTCGATACCACGGAGATCCTGCATGTTCTTCTTGCGCTTCCTCGAACCACTGAAGTGTGCAATAAAGGACTCGCACAATTGAGCGAACGAGGCCACATACGCGACCTTGAGACTTATGAACCACATCATTGCGGCCTTCTCCAGGGTGGTCGGGAAGATGCGGCAGAAGATGGTGTCGTTGTAGGAGTTAACGTTCATCTGGACAGCGAAATGCTTCACGTGCTCCTCCGGATCTGCCGCGCTGTCATAAAGTCCCATTTGCGGCCTATGGAAACCTTAGGCATAGGCACACTTTGAATCTCGTCCACGAAAGGTGAGAGGCTCCTGGCCTCAACGTGGCGACATCGCGAGCGCGACTTCAGGGTGTGCATCGCGCTCCTTGCTGTCTCGGACAACTTCGGGTCCTGCATCCTCGAGCGACGCGAGTGGGATCTCGAGATCTGCATGGGTTCCCAGGGAGGCCTCTCCGTTGACAAGTCGTTGATTGATGTCTCGTGCCCTGGCACATGCCCGGGGATGTACGTGGGTACGTACTCAGAGTGGGGCTTGCCAGAGGCGGGAATGGGGACGTATGAAGGGGCAAAGCCTTATTGGTATTGCCTATATCCCGGGTAGGGATATGGGTTCGAGAGAGCACCGCCCGATTCGTACCCTTGGAATGGGTAAGGGTTTTATGGCGCGTTGTACGCCCACCCCAGAGGGACCCCAAACGGACAACCTGGTGGTGGTCCCACGTTCATCCATTGCGAGGTTTCAGGCATGTTATCGAGGTGCTGGGGGAAGAAATTGTTTGGACAGGCCATTTTGAGGGATTCAAAAGCCAAGGTTTGCGCGAGTCGGGAAACTGCTTAGGGTGAAGAGGTTCCCACATACGGCGCCAGTGATGAAACTTGAAATAAAACGGCGCTAGAAGACAAGAAACGAGATTTACTCTTATTCGAGTGTGCAAACACTTGCTTTTTATTTATATCTTTAGCATGAGATTACAAATTGCGAGATTACAAATAATGAGATTACAAACAATGAGATTACGCCCTAGATCTCTTTTAGAGTATTCGAGATCTCGATCTAACAAGGTTCGAGATCTCCTAGTTACAACGAGGTTATATCACCAACAGACTATTTAGCAAGCTCTAGTAGCGAGGTCGAGGAGCTGATTTAGCACGCGGTGATTGTGGCCTGCGAGGTGATACATTGATATCTTTGATCGAGACGGGGACTCTTTGGGTGACTTGAAGTCTTTTTGTGGACCTTCACTTGGCTGTAGCGCGGTCTTTAACGATGATTCAATACGTCGGTCTTCAACGAGCAAGATAGTTCTTGAGTTCAAGATGTTTTTCGACCCCTTGCATCCTACGTCGTTCTCCACTATATATAAAGGTTTGAGGAATTGGGTTTTGGTGTTTGCTCGATGTGGGAAGCCTGAGATCAAGCTCTTTGATTGGTCATGAGTGAGGCAGTTGATTATTGGTTGGTAGAGCGGTGGCCGCTAAGTGGTTAGATGGGGCGGGGGCGTCGGCTTTTGAGCAACGAGGTTTAGACCTTGTGACCGAGGTCTTGAGGCCTCGCTGAGGTATGGATTTTCCATTTTTAAGATGGGTATGACAATGTCCCTTGAGTTTAACCTCGGGAATCACGTCGAATCCCGTTATTTCTCGTACCCCTGTCCCACCTCTTATTCCGCTATTTTGTGCACCATCACAACCCAAACCAGTATCCTCTCAAAGCTTTCCCAATCTATCTTCATACCAAAGTTCCACTCCTTCAACATCAATGGCCAAGAACCTCCAACCAGCCATGGCCCTTTCTCTAAAACCCATTGCTTACACTTCTTATCTCTGAATTTGAAGACAAACACCCCATTCTTCTTAAGAAAAAAGGCTTGTAACATGCTCAACCCAATTTTTCTTCACATAATTTTCCATCACACCAAGAGAGATACGTGTACCCAGGACTACCCCAATCAAAGTTGCTCCCCACTCAGTTTTGGCTGGAAGATTCTCCCCATCACTCATCTTATACACCAATTTATCAACTTGTGGGATAAAATCCAGCCTCCCTGCATATTGGACATCTTGATTTCCCCCTATTCTAGCCATGTGAGTTCTTGATGATGAACCAGCCTCAAATCTTCTTGGTTTCTTCGAAAAATCAGCCTTGGATGATATAAAATCAGATTGAGAGGATGAAATGCCCAAATCTGCTTTTCTCTTCTATAGATATGCTTTTTTATTGAAGTTAAGCCTCTCTACCTTCAAAACCTCACCATTTGAGAGAGAAATAGGGTTGTTCAAGATGGGAACATTCAAATTAGCCCCTTTCCCC
This sequence comes from Fallopia convolvulus, assembly GCA_964016875.1. Classification (NCBI taxonomy): domain Eukaryota; kingdom Viridiplantae; phylum Streptophyta; class Magnoliopsida; order Caryophyllales; family Polygonaceae; genus Fallopia; species Fallopia convolvulus. Next base: position 27,755,187 of record OZ024734.1, on the reverse strand, counting down.
TTCAGATCTACATAAAAAGAGGGGTTTGAGCTGGAAACGCCCAAACTGGTATGGTCAGCAACCCTCTTTCCCATTGTTTTAGCCCCATTGAATTAGTGCATTCAAGGTGGAATTTTTGTGCAGTAACAATTGGCGCCGTCTGTGGGAAAAAAGTAATCGATCCACGCAATTATGGTGTTGGAATCGATCCCTGAAAATCAAGAAGTCGTCTTTCGATACACTAGGGCGCCGTCATGAAACAAAATCGAGCGAGATATGCCTAATGAAGAAAACCGCAATCGCGATACTGACGGCCGCGACCGCAGCACAGCAAACCGCGATTGCAGATTGGTCTCTCGCGATTGCGGTTCGGAGAGCGAAGCCGAAAATGCTGAAAATTACTCAAAAAGTCAACCTACAATGCAAGTTGATCAGCCTAATCCCGATATACGCTCGGAAGATCATACCTTTATACCCGGAAACGACTTGAATGGTGACCCAGCCCCTCTTTCTAATACGGCTGTTCATCGCATAGAACGTCAAGGGTCCGAGTCGATTGACGGAATCGTCAGTCGTAGTATTTCACGGTCTGAATATACAGGATTTGATCAAGCTTGGGACTATGCGATGCGTGTCGTTGAAAATGAGAACAATCGAAGGGTTCAAGAGTGTAGCGAGTCGGTCCAAGCGATCGCGAGCATTGAACAAAACCACGATCGCGGCCAGGAGGGCCACGATCGTGGCCAGTCAAACCACGCCCATGGTTCCAAAAATCGTGTATTTCCAAGCTTGCATTTTCTATTCGCGAGCCAAACCCTAGTTTGGTTAGCGATCGCTTTGAGAAAGGCCAATTCAGCCGTGCCGGGTCCAATCCCGTTCGAGATGACAACTAAATAACTTTGTCATCCGCTCCGAATGACGAGAATGGAGCATTGGATTAATTTAATTAGGAATGAAAATAAAAAATCACCCCATATGCGATATTTAAGGGGTATAGATATGGAAAAAACAAATGCTTTCAATATTCAACATATCTTGAATATTAAGTTTGTTATCTAAAATAAATTTAAAAAAATCTACTAACATATTCTTTCCTCAAAAATAGAAAATTTTTAATTTGAAAATTGAAAAAAAACAGATTTCTAATTTTTACGAAATTTACATAATAAATAAAAAATAACTCGAATATTAAGTTCACAGTTTTGAACATGTGTACATCGGAACTCGAATGTGTATACAATGTATCTGAATATTATGTACAAAATCTCGAAAATATACTTGAATATTAACTTCACAATTTTGAACATGTATACAATAGAACTCGAATGTATATACAATATATCTGAATATTAAGTAAAAATCTCGAAAATATATTTGAACATTAACTTTACAGTTTTGAACATGTGTACACAAGAACTCGAATAGTATACAATATATTTGAATATTAAGTGTAATATTGGGGAATATTTTGATATTTTAAAGTTTCTCGAAATTTGTGTCGGGATTGCTTAGCTATTAAGTAATCTCGGATAACCTCGTTTTATCAAGATTTAAGATATTAAAAATTATTCAGATGTCAAAGTTATCCATTAGTTCGTTTCTTAGTCATTAAGTAATCACGTTTCTTGATGGATTAAAGATAGACTTGTAAATGTTTCGATCTTATTCGTTTTTTTAGATATTCTTGCCAAGTTATCTTATCTTTTAGATCTGTGTGCCATGCTTATCCTTCTTCCTCAGTAATCATGCCATATCTTCTAGATTTGTGTGCATGATCTTTATCTCTTATACAAGCGAAATTGAATTTGTCTTCTTCCATTTCTTCTATATAAAGGCTTATAGGTGCCTTGAGAAATCCATCATTTTCTCCCATTTCCGTCCCTCTTTCCCTTCCTCTCATCTCTTTGTTCTTTCCACCATTAAACCACTTTGTCGCCACCTTCATTCTTGTTGTTGGTTGCCCCCTCCACCGGAAGACAAGGCTCGTCCTTCTCCTCATCTTTGGTGAGTTTTTCTTGTTGAGTTGTATGAGGTTTCGGGTAAAGGACACTTGCTTTAGTGGCTGATTTGTGTCCGGGTTGCTTGCACAAAATTAGATGGAATTTTGGTGGATTTTGGGCGAGAAAGATGTTGAAAATTTGATGTTGTGTGGGTAAACATGTCGGTTGTTGGTAGTGGCGTTGATGGTTTGTCATGGGGCTGTTTTGTAGGCCGAATAACATGGTTGGTGGTTTGATCCATGGATAAGAGGTGTGTGCTTTCATGTTGTGGAGTTTAGTTACTTTTAAGGGATGCGTGATTCCTAGTCCAAACCCTTTATTGTGCTTTATAAGCCTATGTTGTCTTTATGCTTATAAAATCTTATATTATTGTTTAGGAAATTATTTGTCATGTTCGTATTTCACTTGTGCATTTGGAATTCGAGTTTCGAGGTAAGTCGCCTAGACTTACTTAGTTATTAGTTTTTATGTGCACTAGATATGATGTGTAGAGCTTTATTTTGAGACTCATCCTTGTATCGTATTAAACATGTATGTGTGAGTAAATCGATATTTTGATAATGAACTACTAGATGATTAATGTGTCGTATGTCATTCGTATAGGATCGTTAGTACTTAAACGAGTCGACGACTCCTGCGAAGTTGTCGACTTTGAGTAATTAAGCAGCGGAATAATTAGACAGTAAAACAAACGTCACCAACAGTTAATGACAAGCAATGTATAGTGGAAACTCCTTGTAAACCAACTAGTTTACTTGGAGAAAAACCACTCCCTTCCAAGTTTCTCACTTGATCGAATTTCAGGAGTCCTTAGACTCGCTCTATTGATTTCTTGAGTGATTACAAAGCTCTCCCGTGTACAAGAATGAATCTCACACCCTTGAACCACGCTCTACATTTGCACTCACACTCTCATCTCACGCTATGCCTAAGATCTCTTGACACACCACTTGTACGAATCTCACGCACAAGTTTGCTCTTTCTTTCTTACACACAATATTGAAATGACACTCTAAAGTCTTACCACTAACCTAAACACTAGGGTATTTAAGGTAAGGTAAGAGAGATCTCGTGTGTATTATCTCCCATTCGGTTAGGGAAACAATACATACTCAATCTCTTACAAATCTTTCCAAATATACAATTGCACATACAATAAAATATTCTAGGAGAATCAAAACGTCTTTGTCTTGATTTTAGCACTCTTTTGTGATGATCTTCTCCTAAAATAGAACAACACAACTGTCTCCAAATATACGCACATAAGCTGTGCGTTCCTTCTTTAAATAGATCACTTCCCTAGTTGGTCATGTCAGTGACTTTGGCAAGTCGCCGACTCGACTTGCAAACTCGGAGTCACTGACTCTGGAACCATCAAAACTCTATCTTCTAACAAATTCCCCCTTTTTGATGGTGACAAACAACCTCTTCTGATATAACTATGCAGCATACAAAACATAATCATAGTGATAAAACAAAGTACAAAAACCATAAAAAGTCCCCCCTAAGCTTAGTAACCGCATGATTTCAGTATTGTTGATCCCCCTAAAGAATCTATTCCCCTGGCTAATTCCCACTTTTGGCATCATAAAAAAGATTGCTAAAATAAGTAGAGAGAATCAGAGGGAAATATAGAAACTTAAAATATAATATCAAAACAAGCATATATAGTCATCCACCATAGCAAATGATAATGTACGATGCAAAAAACAAAACAATCCAGATATGCAATACAACCAAATCGAACTAAATGAAAAAGTGTTTTAAATTGGAGAGATAATGTGGAAAGGGTAGAAAGAGAGGGGTAGAGAAGAAGGCCATTAGTGTGCAACAGTCACTGACATCAGGCTCCAAAGTCATTGAGTCGATCTTCTATTGCACTAAGCTTTCAAAGCGCATTGCCAACCATGCTCTGAAGTTTCTCGAGCATCCCCTTCAAATTCATATTCTACTCCCTGATATCTTTCACCTCATCGTTCGCTTGAGCAGATTTCATTCCCTCTTCCTGGTGATCCTTGTCACTGACCTCAGAAGTCTTTGACACCCATTGTCCATTAATCCAGTTCCAACCAAACTTCCTGATCATTTCCTTGGTGAGAACCCTGGTATTGATCACGTCACCACCATCCACATATACCTTGTGCTCAACCATCATCAAAGCAATCAACATGCCATAAGGAAGCGCATGTTTAGTAGTTTCAAGCACATGCTTCATGTGAAACATCATCAGACGAGGCATTTTCACCTTCTTTCCCTTAATAATCTTGTCCATGACCAATAGATCTTGAATAGAGGCAGCATTCCTTTTTAGTTCTCTTGGGAGCAAGTTGCTAATGAGGTAATTGAACATCACCTTCTTCTCAATTCCCATCTTGTTGACCAGGTAGGGGCTGGTGAAATTATCATCACTGTTAGTGATAGTTTTGATGATCTCACGGTCATCAACCCCTTCAGGCCAGGCTCCTTTGAAGTACTCAACAAAACCTTCATGTGGAATCTCCAGGATGTCACTGACATCCTTGCTAGTGAAAGAGTACGTCTTCTTATCCACCATGTAACTCCCTATAGTCATGTTTCCTGTATCCTCAATCGCTAGGGACTCATAAAACATTTTAACCATCTGCAAGTTGTACTCATGACCTCCTTGCACTAATCTATCCCATTTTTGCTTCTTCAGCCAGTCAGTAACCTTAGTCAATTTGAAATCCTTTAAGAAATTTTCCTCCTACAATAAGTCTTTAGTAAACTCCCTAGAAGACATGTCAGCAATCACACTAGACCTCCTTGTCTTTTTGTTAGACCCAACAACAGATTTTGGAGATCTCCCCCTTTTCTTCCAAGAGACCTTCTTAGAGAAAGAAGAATCTCCTCCCTCTGAGGCAACCTCAGGGGTTTTTAACCCTTTGCCATTTTTGGCTTTAAGAGCCACAACCGTGGCTCTAACACTTGTTGATCTGGTTTTAGGGCGAAAAGGAGGAGGCATTTCAATTTCATCCTCCTTGAGCAGATCAGAATTATCTCCAAACAGATCTTTCTCCAAGTTTTTCTTAACAGAATCACCATATTTTGATTTCTTAGAGACTACGATAGGATCAAAATATGTACCTTCTTCAGAAGTTTCGGTTGGTTCCTTTTGGGAGACTTCCTTGTTAGAAACTTTGTCGACATTCTCCATACCAGTGTCTATGTCAATGAATTTTGGAGAGTCATTGACAGCCTTTGCTTGATCATGAGGAGATAGCCGTTGGTTCTCCTCTGCTTTGGCATGCTCTTGTGTGCCTTCCATTCCAACCTCCACAACCTCTACTTCTTCTTCTTCCACAAATGACCCGACAACCTTTTCGGTTTCCTCAAAATCCATCGACTCCAAATTAGGAGTCTGCACTCTCTTTTCCTCTACATTCTCTCATTAAGAGGATTTGGGTGTAGAGGAGTGACTCGGCCTAGGTTGTTATGCCAAGAACAAAGATAATTAACCCTAATACAAGCTAGTATAGCGAGTAAGTAGGGGTCGTACCATAGAGAACTTGCGGCTTCTAATATCAATATTTTTACCAACTAAAGACAGGGGGAAATCAAGAGAAAAATCTAAACCAAACTAAACTAAGAAACAAATAACAAACAATCAAACAAAACAATAGAGAAACAAGTTTATTCAAAAGATCCACTCTGAAATAATCATTCGATCATAGATTCATCCACTTATTCCTTTTACACATATGGTTAATTCCTATCCTAATCATTAGCAATTGCAAGTCCACAGTCCAAGCAATTCTTTAACCCTAGGCAAGGACGCTTAACCTAGAATTAGCATAGAGAACAAGGATATACAGGATATTGATTCAAGCAATCAAGCTAAGAGTCAATTGCAAGAACAAACAATCAAATCTCTTTCTCAATTCCTAGTCCACGGTCCTAGAAATTAAGTGGTTTCATAGATCAAGTAAGATCACATAGACAATGATTCAAACCTAATCAAACTGTAGAATATCAATCAAATTCAACAAGTTGTGCACCAAGTGAAATCAATTGATAATCATGAAATTAAGCAAAAAGAGAAAAGATATTAATCAAAGGATAGAAATCAATTACCAAAACCTCATGAGTTCATACATCAGAGCTTCACCTTCAAACAAACCCCAAAGGATTTAGTTCTCCATAAAAACTGTAATAATCTCTAGGTTAAACTAAAAGGAGGCTCTCCTCAAAAGCTTACGAACTAAGTCTATAAATACTAAGACATCCGAATACAATTTAAACATAAAAACATAAAATATGGATAAAATGAAGGCGGTGCGGACCCTAGCCAACCGCGAGCGCGGTTCGTAGGCCGCGAGCGCGGCTACAGTGTCCTCATAGCCTCGCGGATAAGGCCCAAACCGCGTTCTCGGTAAAAATCCGCGCTTGCGGGTCTCTTGTGACGGCTTTCTGGTGTTACCTCCGGAGGTGGTTTTGACCCACTTAGAGTTGGAATTTGTACTCGCAGTAAAAACATGAATTGTATCTCTTCGAGTTAGATTTCCAATCATACCAATTTCAGCTTCATCCGATCACTGTAGCTCCTGAACGATGCGTCACAAGAAAATGGCGTCAAAACAACTCCAAATCAACACTTGTCTTCAAAACTCTTGCAATTCTTCAAATCGTGTCTTTGGTCTTCATATTACAATTATGCTCAAAACTAACCTAAACACACTCAAATCATGCCTAAAATACAAGAGATAACCATACTAATCTAGAGCGTATCAAGGAGTCACCGGTTTTTGGAATAACCGCCGGTTGCGCCGTTTGGCGCGGTATTCTAGATTCCGGTGAAAGGGTTAGGGTTTCATTTTCAATTTGTGGGGATGAAGGTTTTTGAGATTTTTTAGTGAGAATAGGAGATGAGGGAGTTGATTTTGGTGGAGAGGGGTTTGGAATTTGGTTTTGTGGGCAAGTGGGGTTCAGAGATGGTGTTTCAATGGCAGTTGGGTGAACGGTTGAGGAAGACGATTGCTCAGACAAAAGGGCTCGAAGAAAATCATCACCAAAAAGGGCGAGAATCTTCTTCTTTGCCGATTCTAGACTTTCAGTTTGGGTTTTGGGAGAAGTTTGAAGCTTTGAGTTGTTGGATGGAGACTCCATTTGAGGGGTTTGAAGGTTTGAGGGTTCGAGTTTGAGAGAGAGAGAGAAAGTAGAAGTCGAGAGAGAGAAAGGAAGATTTGAGAAATTGTGCCTTTTGTCTTGACGGTTGGGGCATAATAAAGAAGTGCAATTCCATCATTAAGGAAGTTGTCAAATCACAAGATCTTCTCTTTCCTCCTTTTTGAAAAAACTTTCCCAAGTTCAAAAGATGTTGTTAAGCCATGATCTTTTTCTCGCGCCAAAACACATAGTCACCGACCTTGATCAAGTCGGCGACTTCTATCATAAAACTGCTCTTTTCATATGTCCATGACTTTTACACACTACATGACTTTCTCTAAAGGAACTTACTTGGCGTTGGGGTTGCACAGAGAGCGCCAAAGCAAACCAAGTTAAAAGATTTATTTTTGAGGATTTGTCGATCATGATGATAAGTCTTCGTTGCATAAGGAAGTTCAAAACGGGCTCATAGAGACTCTAAAAACATGATAGGTCAAGGACAAGCATTAGAGTCAACCATCATTTGGGCTTGTAATGAGGGTTAGGATCATCAGGTTGATTCTTTTGGGCTAAAACATAGAACTCAAAGAGATTGTACACATACTGAATGTAGTAAAAGTCATCGACAAGTCAAATGCATGGGGTTTCTTAAACATGATGTCTATCAAGAATGCTAAGAATATACCATAAAAGCATGAGTTCAAAACATATGCAAAACAATCAATTCTAGCCAATCATCGGGGGAATTCATGTAGGGAAATAGATCATTGAAGAGAGATCATACTTAGTTCCATACGGAGTTGTTCAAAGGGTTCACGAATCAAGGAAAATAGATCATTGAAGAGAGATCATACTCTTTGTTCAAAGGGTTTACAGAATTCCATAGTGACCATGCCTTTTTGTACAAAATCTCGAATAAAGTGGTGCCTTATCTCAATGCGTTTTGTCTTTGAATGTTGCACCGGATTCATTGAGATGTTGATTGCACTAGTGTTGTCACATAGTATGGGTACTGACCCACACTTCACACCATATTCATTGACTTGTTGCTTGATCCATAAGAGTTGTGTGCAACACGCTGCAACAACAATGTACTCTGCTTCTTCCGTTGATAGAGCTACAAAATTTTGCTTTCTAGATCCCCAAGACACAAGGCAAGGCCCAAGGAATTGAGCCATCCATGGAGTGCTTTCTCTATCAACACGATTTCCAGCAAAATTAGCATTTGTGTAGCCAACAAGTTCAAAATCAAATCCTCGTGGATACCATAAACACATATTGTCAGTCCCATTAAGATATCGAATGATTCTTTTAATCGCTTTCAAGTGGGACTCTCTTGGATCAGCTTGAAATCTAGCTCATAGACATACTCCAAACACAATATTTGGTCTGCTTGCAGTGAGATAAAGCAATGATCCAATCATACCCATGTACATAGTATCATTGACTTTAGGATCCTTTCATCTTTTCCAAGTGAGGTAGTCGGTGACATGGGAGTATCAAATGGTTTAGCATTTTCAAGACCAAACTTTTTAACACATTCTCTAAGATACTTTTGTTGATGAACTCGTGTCCCATCCTCACTTTGTACAACTTGAAGTCCTAAAAAGAACTTGAGCTCACCGACCATGCTCATTTCAAACTCACTAGACATGAGGTCAGCGAACTTCTTCACCAGCTTATCATTTGTTGAACTAAAGATGATGTCATCAACATAGACCTGAAAAACCAGCGTATGGCTTCCTTCCTTCAACAAGAACAGAGTCTTGTCAACCTCTCCTCGAACATAACCATGTTGAATCAAGAACTGTGGCAAACGGTCATACCAAGCACGTGGGGCCTGCTTCAATCCATAAAGAGCTTTGTCCAATTTATAAACATTATCCGGGTGGGCGACATCCTCAAAACCCGGAGTTTGTTCAACATATACTTCTTCTTTTAGATATCCATTCAAGAATGCAGACTTAACATCCATTTGTTGTAGCTTAAATCCATGATGAGCAGAATAGGCAATGAGCAATCTAATAACTTCAAGTCTAGCCACTAGAGCAAACGTCTCATCATAGTCAATGCCCTCCTGCTGATTGTATCCTTTAACTACCAACCTAGCTTTATTTCTGACCATATTTTCTTCATCATCCAGTTTATTTCTGAACACCCATCGTGTTCCAATCACAGATCTTTCCTTTGACCTTGGGACCAAATGCCAAACCTTATTTCTTTCAAACTCATGAAGTTCCTCTTGCATGGCACTGACCCAATCCGAATCTTTAGGTATTTGGGAAGACACTTAGATGAACTCACTAAGGCAACACAGATAGATTTGATTTTAAGGGATAAACACACCCAAACAAAGCAAAAACTCCTATGAACACACCGATAACAAACCAGCCAAAGGCCACGACTTTTGTCTTCAAATTTTCGTCCCAAATAACATGACACTAAGGTTATTTATAGGCTTAAACAACCAACCAAAAGACTCTCCAAATTCGAACATACAGACTTCATAAATTCAGCTATAATGGCTAAGAAATGAAAGGTCATCACTTGAATGAAGTAGGTGAAGAGGTGGCTGATTGGCTTCTTGCATTGATGATGGAATCAACTCCTTGATGGTGGTTGAAGTAATGGAGCCTGTTGATGTCATGGCAGTGGGTCCAAGGTGGCTAACCCAACCATGAATTGATCGTGTGGCACCCCCCTTGTGACACATCCTCCTCCCCAACTTTAGGAGGATTCGTCCTCGAATCCTTAGCCTCGATCTCGATGAACGAACGTGCATAATGGCTAAGACGAGCTGGACCACGCCGTAGGATGGGATTAACTTCTTCAGGATCCATGGGCGTGAGCTTGATTAAACGGTGGTTTTGGTGGAAGTGATAGGTGTTCCAACGTCCATTATGGAGAAGGTTGTTATCCCATTGCCATGGTCGCCCAAGTAAAATGTGTGTCGTGTTCATGGGCACAATGTCACAATCTACTAAGTCATGATAGTCGCCGATCACCATGGGCAAGGAAACATAGTGAGTGACGTCGAAGTAGCCTGTCTCCGAGAGCCAACCCATCTTGTAAGATTGTTCACGACTCAAGGGCTTAAGGCCAACTTGGTCGACAACATCACAAGATGGTAACCAAGCACTCATCGCCAAGAACCATGCATCCGGCATAGAACAAATTGCATCGTTGTTGGACAATCTTGCCAAGGAGCATGTCATCTTCTCTTGGATCTCCCTCCTTGGACGCCTCCTCTCTTGATTCTTCCTCCATCGACGCCTCCTCTTCCTTGATTGCCTCCTCTTCTTCTTCGCTCGAGATCTCCACAACCTCGATTCTCTTCGCCATGAAACTTGGGGTGGAGGCCATGATTAGGGTTGCATATACTTCCTCCATCTCAGCCGGTTTGGTTGGAGCAAGGATGGAATTGTTGGTAAACACCTCAGCCCACAATTTCTCCAAATCTCCAACGGTGATTGAAGAGGTCACCACTTCGTTCTTCTTTGGGAAAAGCAAGTTGTTCAAGTTAGTCACGGTTGGATACTTGTCCATATTGGTAAAGTTGGACGTTGTTGGTGAATCAAATGATGCCTCGGAGTGGCTTTGATACCATTTGATGCAATCCAGATCGACTTTACTCTCGAATTCTGGTCACGAGACGTCGAGAACAAGTATTGGATTTTTATGGATCGTGTTTTATATTTAATTTGGATTTTTTGAGGAAAGATAGGCATTTGGGAAGACACTTAGATGAACTCACTAAGGCAACACAAATAGATTTTATTGTAAGGGATAAACACACCCAAACAAAGCACAAACTTGGATGAACAAACCGATTACAAACCAGCCAAAGGCCACGACTTTTGTCTTCAAATTTTCGTCCCAAATAACATGAAACTAAGCTTATTTATATGCTTAAACAACTGTAGGATCGATGTTAGTCTAGACAGTCGGGAACTGTTCCAGTGACAGTTCCCTTACGCAGCGGAATAATATAGAACAAGACCAAACAGGAATTTAAGACAGGGACACAGTTCCTTTATAGAGGAACCTCTTTAGCCAACTAGCTAAAGAGTAAACCTCTACCTCCCTTGGAGGATTTTGAACACGTACTATATTCTATTGATATATCTCAGGTTCCACAATACAAAGTCGAACTTCTCTATTGTTTGCAATCCCACTCACAAACAATACTAACGACTAAGACATAGTAGTTCCTAGATCTAAACACAAATGAATATAGAGAGTGAACCTTCTCGTTCATGTGCAGTTCCCTTTAGCACAGGAACCACCTTCTTCAAGATGATGAAGATCTTCACGCAGTCTTCATCACTTGATACTTCCTTCCTTGAACTTCTGGATTGAATATCTTCACTGAATCAGCTCGGGCTCTCGATCTCTTTCTTTCCTTTTGTAGATCTGGTTTTCTTGTGTGCGAGAGCTTAATTAGACCTAGCGGCGTCGCATACTATTTATAGAGTTTCCATCTTTAGTTCTGACGCCTTTTCCCTTCTTGTCTTGGGGAGTACGACACTATTCAAAAAGACTAGTGTACCCTTCTTCATCTCTATTCATTCGGAGCTTTGGCTTGCCGCCCAAGACAATAGTGAAATGTCTTTCTTGTCCTTTAAATTACTTGCCACGTACACAGGTGACTTGACAGGGAACGTTTCCCTTTGCTTTTCCTGTAAACTTGCTATCTTTCCTGAGATCACTTTATATAGGGAATTAGTTCCATTTGTTTGTCATTATCAAAACTTCGATTGCTCGAATGGAGAAACCATTGTTCCAGTGTTAGTTCCCTAACACTGTTCCAACAACAACCAACCAAAAGACTCTCCAAATTCGGCCATAAAGACTTCATAAATTCGACTATAATGGCTAAGAAATGAAAGGTCATCACTTGAATGAAGTAGGTGAAGAGGTGGCTGATTGGCTTCTTGCATTGATGATGTAATCAACTCCTTGATGGTGGCTGAAGCAATGGCGCCTCTTGATGTCATGGAGGTGGGTCCAAGGTGGCTAATCGGCCATGAATTGATCGTGTGGCACCGCCTTGTGACACATCAATCTAACATTTGTTTGTCCATTGAAGTGCTTCAAGGCTAACTTGTCAATACGAATGAAGTGATTAATATAGTACCAAATTAAGATAAGTTTGATGTAGAAACTTGAATGCAAAGGATAATAGATAAAGAATTTGACTTTGCAATAATATGGTGTATGATAAGAGAACGAGATAGCAATAAATCGAAGAGGAGTGCTTGTGCCTTATTTAGCTATGAACAAATTGATGTTATTAATGAGCAAATATGCATATAGCGATGAACAAATTGAGATTACTAGTGAACAAAAATGCATCTAGCAAGGAAAGTTTTTAATGAAAAAGGCAATGAATAAATATGCATAAACCAATGAACAAATTGATGTTACTAATGAACAAATATGTACAAACCGATGAACAAATATGCCAAAACCAATGAAAAAATATATTCATTTCTTATGAACAAAATCACAATGTTGATGAACATATTGCATGCAATTTTGATACACATTAGTTCATTTTTTATGTACAAACAATAGATTTTTGATGCAAAAGCAATAGTTTATTTATGCATAAAATCACAGTTTTGATGAACAAAATCATAGTGATGAATAAATCCACATTATTGATGAACTAATCCACAATATTGATGAACAATCTAGGCGCGCGTCCTATTTATGTTTTTTTTTTAAATACGCGAATAATTCGCCCGTGCCGTTTTTCCCCTTTTTAAGTGAAATGATCAGCCTCTTTGATTTTTCTTCATCTAACGGCTCTTGTTCTCTCTTATTTCGCACCTAGACGCCCATTCACACCTGAACCGGACTCTAATGATTTTATGGGTGGATATGGACAAATATGTATATTATTTGAATTAGAATAGAAATGCAAAATATATGTGATTTGATGAAAAAAAGTTATGAAAGGAAATTGGATTTAAACCTGAATTTTGAATGATTGATTTGATAGACGGAAAACTATCTAACAATAAGATAGTGCTAAGTATAAATACAACCCGCAACTAATCCATTTTCACAAAGAAACCTCCAACTAAATCATTTTCGGTTTTCTATAGGTGATTGATGTTCGTTAAATGTATGTGTGTTTGAACTTGATTTATTGCTCTAATATTGCCTTTTTTTTGTTGAATGTCTTTTTTTCCTTCTAGATTATCAATGATCTTGCCAATGCAAAACTATCTAACATTGCAAGTGATGGTTGTGCTCTTATTTCATGACGGTGCTATGAAAGAAATCAACTTTTTGAACACAATTGTGTTATTTGGTAATCGGGTGTGTTTGCCATTCAAGGTTTTGCCTTTAGTATCAAGTTATAGCTAATTTTATTTGCTTCATATTCTCTTATTTGTTTCATCTAATAAGTGGTGGTACATGAAATTTTTCCTTTAAAATTAAAAAAATTCAACAAGGCCTATTGGTATGATAAATATTTAAATGTTATTTCATAAAGTGTATTGTATTATTTTTTTATATTGGTGTAAGAAATTTACAATACTTGACTTATAAGCAAGACTCAAGAAGTTTGATAATTGTGGATAATCTTATCTTAAAACATAAAAAGTTATCCTCAAAACATAATAAATGTTAGAGCTTTTATTCATGAGTGAAGATTAGTTCTTGGGCCTAATTTTTTATTTATGAACCAAAATTATTATTTCAACTAAATGGTATTGAGTGTATTGCATACAATTGTAGCATTAAGAATTGTGAATAAATATTATGTATTCGTATATTTTAATCTAGAATCGACAACTATCTGATTGTTCATCTTAGCAAAAACGTTGCCTTTTGGTTGACGCATAACATTAAGAACTAGTGCACCGACTTCTATTAGAGTTCAAGGGATTTGCTTAATAATTATGCATTTTAATTTAAAACTATTAATTTTGTAACTTGTAGTATTACACACAAAACAACATCAACCTTTTGTATTACACATAAATCATATCATCAACCCTTGACATTACACTATTAATTTAGTAACTTATGGTATCACACACAAAAATAACATCAACCTCTGGTATTACATAAGTAATTAAAATCATTAAAGTACAACCTTTGATATTCCAAACAAAAGTAAAAAAGACAAGATCAACCTTTGACATTACAAAAGATAAGATTAAATTTAATGTATAACCTTTCATGTTCTAATTTTCTTCTCACTATATAAGTTTATCACTTTTGTGTGAGAACATATCATTTTCATCCACTACTAAGCAAAAAATGGAAGACAGTCGTCAAATTACATAAAAAGAAGGATCAATACTAGATTGAGAGTAGAAAAGACTACAAAAGCTAAATGGATAAATGTTATACACAAAATGATAATGTTTCATTCATGTTAAAATTTATGCTATTTCTATTTCATTATTCTTTCTTGATGATGAATTCCAAATTTTGTTCAATATTTGTGATAATAAAGTAAATAACTTGTGATAATTTAAGCTAACTTTTTAGCAATACAATCCACTAAACTTTAGTTTCTATTATTAAGGATGGATGAATAAAATAAAGAATTAAGTTATATTTTTTCTTATAAAGATGTGTTGATTTGAATTTTATAAATTTCTAAAATCATTTGATTACATCATGAAATTGAAATATATGAACTTATATCGTTTATATATGTACAATATTTTATTTTTTTTATACTTAATTAAGGATTATAATGAAATCCAATTACCCAAATTTAATATGCTTATTTATACTTTTACACATTTAGCTTGTATTCTAATTCAAATTATCTCATAATTACCAAAAATATGTACATTTTAAAAATAGCAAACATAAACATAAATTTTGCCCCGTCCAACAGACGGGCTAAGCATTCTAGTTAGCCTAATTATCCTAATCTAATTAAGTAGACCATAGAATTTAGTGCTTTTCTTATAACCCCTTTGGAGAATAGTGAAAGATTCGATCTAATTAAATTGTGTAAAATAGTTCTTTATTGTGTAGAATAGAGAAAACGTTATTGTTGTGTGTGTAAAATGGTTTTGAACGCATTTTATTGGAAAGAGATTTTTTGAACGTTTTCTCTGTGTTGGTACCGTTTCCGGCACGGCCCCATCGTAGCTGGCGTTGAGGAAGAGTTGTCTATGTATGGCCCGTGTGACATGAAAATCGTGCCCCTTCAAAACTAAAAATATTCTCTATGTGTTTTGGCAAGTGCTCCAGTGGAGGCTTAGTCGGGGTTAGAAGGAAGATTGTGAAGTGGAGTGGAGAGGGCTTGCCTCTGCACTCGACGGGGGTCGAGCGCCTTGGAAGTCGGATTGCGAGATGGAGGAATTGCATTGTTGTAAGGTTGTATTTATGAATGTGTATGTGGCTATGTGTGACTAATTATGACTATTTTAGGTATTGGCCTTTAGAGTTATGAGTGCGATTGTGGACTTGGATGGTGACTTTAGAAGTGCTTTCAAAACGTCTTGCAATTTCCGTATTCTTTCTAACTTGATAGATTAGTAGATGACCCTTCGGGGAATATTTTTCAGTTCCAGGCATGAACCAAGGAACCGTGTAGGAACCAAGGCCAGATGGCAGGGCGGAGCGATGAAGTGCACGTGTCATAGTGGGGGTCGGGTTTACGTTAGTTTATTTATGACATATTAGGATGTTGGTCTTATTATTATTAAGCTGGAGTTGGTATTATGTTTTACTTATTGTTATTTCTTCAATAATTCTTTTTAATAGTGTTTTGTCGGATTTAGATATTTATATTCTCGGGGATACATGCATAACTATGTTTTCTAATTTTTTATAAAATAAAAAGGTTGGATGTTTTTATTAAGTTTTCTCGTCGTGCCCGCGTTGTAAGATCCTAAAGTGTTGTTGTCAACTCACTTAAGTAGTACCTAGTAAGGTCTACTTCTAAGTAGCGCCCTATCAGAAGTCGGGTGTTACAGTCTACTTGTCTTTCTAGACTTAAAATCTTGTTCAAAAGAAATTGTCCTTTTACATATTTTGGACCCAACTTTCCCACTTTAACCCTTACATTTAATGAAAAAATGAACTAAATTTGTTCCATTTTCATTTTCAATGCATAAAGTAAACATTTAATTAAGGGCATTTTTTGTCTAATTCAAAATTTTCTTAATATATGTGTCCAACTCTAAAAAGACAAGTAGACTTATACGGAGGGCGTACATAATTTAACCCATGCGAAGCACGGGCAAATTCCTAGTACATATATAATTTGTGTACATGAGCACACTTAATGCACTTGATGGTGAATTGGTGATTCATTATCTATTTAATAAAAAAATTCCTCTATATATTTATAATTACAAAATAATTATGATCACATTTAATACACTTATTCACACACAAATTCTTATTTTAAAATTTTAAAATAATAAATGAATTTGACTCTTATTTAAACTAATTATTATATAGAGTTCTTAATTAACATTTTAGTTAAAATCTATAATACTTACATATAAAACATTTAAAATTTATGTAAAATGTGCATTTGATATACATATTTAATTTATGAAAATCATCTCATTTTTTATAATGTGAATTATATTAGATGAGAAAATAATTTC
Source organism: Fallopia convolvulus (assembly GCA_964016875.1). Lineage (NCBI taxonomy): Eukaryota > Viridiplantae > Streptophyta > Magnoliopsida > Caryophyllales > Polygonaceae > Fallopia > Fallopia convolvulus. The sequence goes on along the minus strand of OZ024734.1, from coordinate 27,738,479 downwards.
GTTAATTCAATAGTTAAAGTCATATAATTGTATTAAACAGTTTGAGGTTCATGAACTCAATTAATAATTTTTGACAATATTTTTAATAACACAATATTCTCATGCCAAAATTTATTAACAAATGCAACGGAAAAAATTTGTCTTGCCAAACTAAAATTTTTATAATAGTTTTTGCTTACTACCATAAAACATTTTCATGATAGTGGGCACCAATTAAACATTATATTTTAAAATAAAAATTTTAAAAATATTTAAAACAAAATATATTACGCGTTTTTTCTTTCTAAAATCCTAATAATTATAATTAGTTCAATATATAATATGGATGTTTACTTATCTATAGAGATTCTAATATGACATTTATCCTCTTATGTATACTTATTACCTAGATTTACTACACCTAATTAAACCCATATTTATATGTATATCTGACTCATTATATATTTCATGCAATAACTTATATATTTGGCCATAACTATGTTTTACTGCATTTTTCAATATAGGTTTTATTTCAAACCCTCCAAAAGTTTCATGATAGTGGATATTATATAATTCAACATATATTATATTTTTAATTACTAATTTAACATATATTATTTACATATTTCCATCAAAATATCTAACGAGCTTTTTTTGTCAAAAAACCAAGCAGTTGTTAATATTTTAATATATAAAATGAATGTAGACTTAGAGATTCTCATAAAATTCATGTAACTTTTTATCCACATTTACCACATCTAATTATACTCAATTTTTTTGTATATTTGACTCATTGTATTCCATGTACACAGAGAGATTCTCATAGGATGTTTATTCTCACATGCGTACTTATTATCCATATTTACCACATCTAATTACACTCATATTTATGTGTATATTGGACTTATTATATTCCATGTAATAATTTATATGTATATGTCTTATAATAGGTGAAAAGGAAGAGTAAATGAGATTCATTTGTGTGCATATTCTTTTATCTATTGTTTCCATAATTTAGATTTGAATTAATTTATAATACTTTATCAACATGAGTTGGTGTGGTTGGAAATTTTCTTAAAATATTTTTTTAGAACTCCATTCATTTAATTTTAATCTCAATAATTTTCAAAATAAAAAGAACATATTTAACATTAATGTAATAATATTTTACAAGTCGATAACAACTCGGTCACCAAGTAGTAAATATGCCCCGTGCATACGCACAGGACATGCCTACCTAGTATAATTAAAGAGGGTGAGATGAGAAATCGATCAAGTTTTAATTTAACTAGGGGGTTTACAGGTCCGTTGAACGGGATCAGATTTTTTGAACCTGTATAACTTATTTATAATATTTATAACTTGAATTTTTATAACTCGGATGAGATAGGACTATTGTCTTTGTTTCTCCATATATAAAAATGGTAAAAAAGTATTTGAATATATTCTCTAATCTTTTTTCTATGAAATTAACAATTTATCTCCATCTATATATGGCTGAAAAGTCATGTTGTGCATCATGATCAAATAAATTATCTATTTTAGTAACTAAATAAAATATAATTAAACTAATTCAAATGGATACACATAAATCTAGCAAATTTTTGGTTTGAAACATTTTATTTACCTTTAATATCCACAAACAAAAGTAAATATTTCCTGCAAAGTCACACAATAACTATTAACGAACAAATAAAAAATATGAATTTGACAATTTGATCAAAAGAGCATATTAATGATTTCAAGGCTACAATATATGGATTAGGTTGTACCTCTTTTAATAAATAAAAAATATGAATATGCAAGCATATACTCCCTCCGTTCTATTCTACTTGTCCATAAAGCCTTAAATTTTTTTTTCAGTTCTATTTGTCCTTGAAGCTATATTTGTACAAGATTTTCCATTTGTACCCTTGTTTGTAATTAATACACTTGGGAAAAGTCTCTTAAAAAAAGAGAAAGGTATAATTAATAAGGGTAATTTGGTAAGATTATATCATATCTTAATATATGTGTATTAGGCCTTCATGTACAAGTAGAATAGAACGGAGGGAGTAAAAGACATTAAACAATTTGATCAAAAGAGCATACTTACCATGCTAGTCTTGAATTGATGACTATTAACGAACAAATTACAATGGATCTCGACTATTTCTCAAACCCAAAAAATAGAAGCACTCAACTCTCTAACTCCTAATTGGTATTTATAAGAGAAATAAGAAGCTTAAGAATTTGAAAAGACATTCAGTAATATAATTCTTGGTTAATTAAAATATGTATTAATTCTCCCAATTTTACTAACCTTCTAATTCAATGGAAAATCAAAAGTCACCATGTAATACATAATGCTTGGTGAATTGAAACACCTATTAAACCTCCCAAATTTACTAACCTTTTAATTCAATAGAAAAAAAAAGTCACATATAATAAGGGTAGAGAGCAAATCAATTGTAAACTAATGAGTAAATGAAAAACCAAAAGTCACCACCCAATACATAAAATAAGGGTAACGATCGGTATTTATAAGGAAAATAAGAAGCTTAAGAATTTGAAAAGACATTCGGTCATATAATGCTTGGTGAATTAAAATACATATTAATTCTCCCAATTTTACTAACCTTCTAATTCAATGGAAAACCAAAAGTCAGCACCCAATACATAATGTTTGGTGAATTAAAACACCTATTAAAGCTCCCAATTTTACTAACATTTTGATTTAATAGAAAACCAAAAGTGACATATAATAGTAGAGAGCATATCAATTTTACTAACATTTTGATTCAATAAAATACATAAGCATTTCCATTTTTTCCCTACTTTATTTTTTTATATAGATAGATAGATAGATAGATAGATAGATAGATAGATAGATAGATAGATAGATAGATAGATAGAAGATACTTTGGAATATGTATAATTTTATCTTTGAGTTTGAATAAAATTTCACATTAAATACATAAACATTCATTGTAAAAATGTTTGTCTTATATGTTTATAGATAGATAGATAGAAGATAGAATAAATAGATTATAGAAGATTAGAAAATAAATTAAAAAATAAATATTAGGTCATTTTAATGAGGCATTGATTGCCCGGAATTTTTCTATTTTATAGTAGATATAGATTTTGATTCAATAAAATACATAAGCATTTCCATTTTTTCCCTACTTTATTTTTTTATATAGATAGATAGATAGATAGATAGATAGATAGATATAAGATACTTTGGAATATGTATAATTTTATCTTTGAGTTTGAATAAAATTTCACATTAAATACATAAACATTCATTGTAAAAATGTTTGTCTTATATGTTTCTAGATAGATAGATAGAAGATAGAATAGATAGATTATAGAAGATTAGAAAATAAATTAAAAATAAATATTAGGTCATTTTAATGAGGCATTGATTGCCCAAAATTTTTATATTTTATAGTAGACATAGATATAGATAGATAGATAGATAGGTGGTTACCTATTCAACGTCTAATGATAGTCAAATTAGCGTAATTATATAGGCAATTGACACCATTAAGTCTTAAATGGTGTCATGAACTCAAAAACTCGTTTTCATGTGTAACACCCCGACTTCCGTCGAGGCGCTACTAGGGAATAGACCTTACAAGGTACTATTAATTAGGTTGACAACTACACTGTAGGACCTTACAACTCGGGCACGACGAGAAAAACATAATAAAACATCCAACCTTTATTTAATGAAAACTTAGAAAACGTAATAATGCATGAATCCCCGAAAAATCATAAACATTCAAATACGTCGCAATGCCTACTGAACTGAACTATCTGAACCAAATACTAATAACCGAAACAAAATACCAACTCCGTCTAACAAATATTAAAATCAATACTCTAACTATTTTAAATAAACTAGAATAAACTAATCCCACTATGACACGCGCTCTTTACCGCTCCGGACCGCCATCTTGCCTCGGTTCCTGCACGGCTCCCTGATTCGTACCTGGAACTGAAAAATGTTCCCCGAAGGGTCAGCGTCTAATCTACCAAGCTAGAAAGAATACGGAAACTGTAGAACGCTTTAAAAATCATTTATCTAAAGTCAGCATACAAATCCACAATCGCAATCATAACTCTAAAGGCGAATACCTAAATTAGTTATATCAGTCACACAAGTCACATACGCATTTACAATCACAGTCACACAACAATGCAATTCTTCCTTTGTCCACAATCCGTCTTCCAAGGCGCTCATCACCGCGCCGAGTGCAGAGGCAGGCCCTCCCACTCCACTTCCCAATCTCCCTTCTAACTCCTGGCTAAGCCTCCACTGGAGCGCTTGCCAAAAACACACAGATAATAATTTTCGTTTGAAGGGGTACGATTTTCCCAGTCACACGGGTCAAAGTAGCCAACTCTTCCTCAACACCAGCTACAATGGGCCGTGTCGGAAACGGTACCAACACAAAGAAAACGTTCCAAAATAATTTCCGATAAAACACATTTAAAATCATTAACACACACAACACACAAGGAGTTCAAAACAATTTAAAAAAATTATTCGGGACTAGTTCCCAAGACCCGCCCTACAATATCGATATGCAATCTTACAAGGGAGAAAAGAACCGAGCAAGTCGAAAAACGACTTACCTCGAAACTAGGGATCCTTTTTTAGTAGACAAAAATTAAGGCCTCGAGCGGAAACGGTTCCCTGAAGAATTATAAAGTGAGAAATTAGATTCGGTTCGAGCCGAACCAACCTAACCCAAATAATCCAACTACTTAATATTAACCCATTTATATACTAAATACTAGCCCACTAACAATTCCCCAATACCCTTTGTAATAGTCCGGATTTGAACCCACTCTCCCAGCCCTAAAAAAAAATGGCCCAATTGAACCGAATTTGTAGAAGAAAGCTACCCGACCCAAAATGATAAAATTGGATCAAACCCCCAACCCGTTTCTTCTTCCAATCCCTCCACCCAGTTTTTTGGGCCAAACTACTCGGCCCATCTCCCTCCATCATCTTGTTTGACCGAGAATGGAGTTGACCCAAGCGGACCCCACGCCCCTTTCTTCAACCTCGCGCCGAAGCCTCCTTCGCCTCACCCTCTGGTTCGACTTCTAATTACCCCGCCGGCGGCATCGCAGGAGAGTGGAAACGAGCAGCACCGCCGTCCTATTTTCGACCACCCTATCCCGCCTTCCTCACCGTCCCTGGAATACAACCCCAATCGGAACCAGCCCCTTTTCGAGAGCCTTCCGTTCGCTCCTTCCGGCGGCAGCCTCTTCTCTGGCTCCGTCTTCCCAAATGGACCCCTCGCCTCACCTCTGTGACTGACCCTGCCCGACGACCTCGACCCGATCTGCCACCCCCTCGTTCACCCTGTTCGCCCTGTTCACACGCTGCTCGGTCCCGTCGGCGCTCCGACCGGTGACCATCGACCCGATCTGCCACCCCCTCATTCACTATCCCGATTAACGACGCACGCCGCCCCTCCCTTGAATCCCGCACCAGCCCGACATAATACAGTAAAGAGAAACAGAGGGAGGAAATCTCACCGGTGGTTCTCCCGGCGATCGACAATGGCGGCAAATTCCGACGACCTTTGCGACTTCCCCAGAAACGTCTTATCCTATAGGCGGTCGGCAAGATTGATCGGAGAACGAAAGGGAAACAAGAACAAGGAATGAATGGCTTCCGAGGCTTACCGGAAAAGAGGTTGGGTGGATCGATCGGCTTGACGATCGCAGCGGTTGAACTCGATTTTTGGACTTCCACGCACACAGGAAGGAGATGTTTGAACGAAGCTTGATCGGATTTTTGGGTCTTAACAAAAGGGTTGGTTTGCTGAGTATGGATTTGATTTGATTATATATATCATTGGCTATCAAGATTTGGGTATATCTATATCTATTGGTTTAGATATAGTTTATTCGTACATGATTTGCTTGCATATAAAAGATTTAGCTAGTATATAATTATTTACTCGGAGGTTGTAAAAAAAAACGTATCACTAATTAATTGTTTTTACGAGTTTACTTGCGGATCACGAAACCCAACTGCTAGTAAGCAAATGAAACCCGTTTTTCTGACTTATGCGACTTAAAATGAATACGGATATTACATACTACCCCCCTTAAGAAAGTTTCGTCCCGAAACTTTTACGCAAAGGAAAAGATATTCGAGGTTTTCACAACCTCTCCTCCTTAAGGAGATTCGTCCTCGAACCAGAATTGATTGATGACAGTAATCATAACCAATACTAGCCATCCAAAATACGCAACAAGTCAACATAATTTAAACAGTCAAATAACAAGTCAAGCAAACAAGGATCACGAAGCAAACATCGAATCTGAAAACAGCACACTAATTACTAACCTTCCCCTCAAACGCCTCTACTAAACCCGGAAAGATCTCTGGATAGCTCTCACTCATTCTAGACTCCGTCTCCCAAGTGGCCTCCTCGACTCCCCGTCGAGACCACTGAATCAACACCAGAGGAATCTCCTTGTTCCGCAACTTCTTCATTCGTCGATCTAAAATCTTCAGCGGTTGTTCCCGGAAAGTGTGATCTGGTTCTACCACCAAATCCTCATAATTCAGTCTGTAACTAGGATCCGGAACATACTGTCTCAGCTGTGAAACGTGGAATACAGGATGTACTCCCTCCAAAGCAGGCGGCAATGCTAGTCTGTAAGCCACCTCGCCTACTCTCTCCAGAATCTCGAATGGACCGAAATATCGGGGACTCAACTTCCCTTTCACCCCGAATCTTCTTACCCCACGGGTAGGCGATACTCTTAACCAGACGTGGGCTTCGACCTCAAACTCCAACGATCTACGCCTCTTGTCTGCATAAGACTTCTGGCGACTCTGAGCAGCTAACATTCTCTCTCTGATTAAGGCCACTTTCCCGAATCGTCTCCTCAATCATTTGTGGCCTCTCTCCTACTACATCCGAGGGATCATCCCAACACAGCGGTGTCCTACACTTCCGACCATATAAAGCCTCATAAGGAGCCATCTGAATCGACGAATGCCAGCTGTTATTATAGGCAAACTCGACCAAAGCCAAGTGATCCGACCACTGACCTCCCCAGTCTAATACGCAAGACCTCAGCATGTCCTCTAGCGTCTGAATCGTCCTCTCTGTCTGACCGTCTGACTGCGGATGGTAAGCAGTCGTGAAATGTAATCTCGTCCCCAATGCCTCATGCACTTGCTGCCAATATCTGGAAGTGAAACGTCCATCTCGGTCCGACACAATCATCTTAGGCACTCCGTGCAACCTAACTATCTGATTAATAAACACCTCCACTAACTTGCTCACTTGCCACGTCTCTCGGATAGGCAAAAAGCGAGCAGTCTTCGTCAGCCTATCCACCACTACCCAAATGGCATCATGACCTCTGCTGAGTCTCAACCCGGTGAAAAAATCCATGGATATATCCTCCCACTTCCAATCCGGAATAGGAAGCGACTGAAGCATTCCCCCGGGTCTCTGATGCTCGATCTTCACCTGCTGGCAGACTTGACATTTAGCGACGAATCTCGCTACATCCGGCTTCATGCCATCCCACCAATAAAACTGTCGCAAATCCTTATATATCTTACTCGCCCCGGGGTGGATTGAGTAAGGTGTAGCATGAGCCTCTTGCAAAATCTTTAGCCTCAACTCTGCATCTCGAGGCACACAAATCCGACCACGTAAACACAAAATACCATCTGCTCTCTCCGCAAAGTCGGGTGCCTCTCCACGGCTCAATCTCTGCCTCAAATCCTGAATCATCGGGCAATCTTCCTGCTTCTGCCTTACTTCCAAGACGGTCGACATTCTAGGGTTTTCAGACTACCCTGATAACGTTGAATCTGCACTTCGATGCCGTACCTCATCAGCTCCCTCTGTAACTCTGGTTGAGCCGTCAGCTGAGCCAACATACTCTCCTGAGACGTCTTTCTGCTAAGGGCATCAGCGACTACATTCGCTTTCCCTGGGTGGTAAAGAATCTCAAGGTCGTAATCTTTCAGTAACTCCAACCATCTCCTTTGTCGCATATTCAACTCCCTCTGAGTGAAGATGTACTTGAGGCTCTTATGATCTGTCATCACTTTGCAGGTACTCCCATACAAGTAATGACGCCAAATCTTCAGAGCATGTACCACAGCTGCCAACTCCAAATCATGAGTAAGGTAATTCTGCTCGTTCGGCTTCAACTGTCTAGAAGCATAAGCAATCACTCTGTCCCTCTACATCAACACACAGCCCAAACCTATCTTGGAGGCGTCACTGTAAATCACAAAATCCTCATTCCCCTGAGGAAGAGCTAGTATAGGAGCCGAAGTCAACCTCTTCTTCAGCTCGTCAAAGCTCCGCTGGCAGGCTTCATTCCACTCAAAGCGAGTCGTCTTCTTAAGCAGGTTGGTAAGTGGTTGGGCTATCCGGGAAAACCCTTCCACAAACCTCTTGTAATATCCTGCTAATCCTAGAAAACTCCGCACCTCCTTCACATTCTTCGGAGGTTCCCATGCCTTTACAGCTTCAATCTTTGCAGGATCTACCATAACTCCCTGAGCAGAAACCACATGCCCTAAAAAGGTAACTTCAGGCAACCAAAACTCACACTTGGACAGCTTAGCAAACAATCGTTGTTGTCTCAATACTCCCAACACCAGCCTAAGATGCTCGGCGTGCTCCTCCTTACTCCGAGAGTAGATTAGAATGTCGTCGATGAATACTACTACAAATCTGTCCAAGTAGTCTATAAACACCCGGTTCATCAACTCCATAAATACAGCGGGTGCGTTCGTCAGTCCGAACGGCATCACTACAAACTCATAATGTCCATATCTCGTTCGGAAAGCCGTCTTAGGTATATCTTCCTCCCGAATCCTCAGCTGGTGATATCCTGACCTCAAATCCACTTTGGAGAACACAGTAGCCCCTTGCAGCTGATCCAGCAAATCATCAATACGTGGCAGCGGATACTTGTTCTTGACAGTAACTCGATTTAACTCCCGATAATCGATACACAGTCGGAGAGAACCGTCCTTCTTCTTCACAAACTGAACTGGATTTAGTTATATCAATCACACAAGTCACATACGCATTTACAATCACAATCACATAACAATGCAATTCTTCCTTTGTCCACAATCCGTCTTCCAAGGCGCTCATCACCGCGCCGAGTGCAGAGGCAGGCCCTCCCACTCCACTTCCCAATCTCCCTTCTACCTCCTGGCTAAGCCTCCACTGCAACGCTTGCCAAAAACACACAGATAATAATTTTCGTTTGAAGGGGTACGATTTTCCCAGTCACACGGGTCAAAGTAGCCAACTCTTCCTCAACACCAGCTACAATGGGCCGTGTCGGAAACGGTACCAACACAGAGAAAACGTTCCAAAATAATTTCCGATAAAACACATTTAAAATCATTAACACACACAACACACAAGGACTTCAAAACAATTTAAAAAAATTATTCGGGACTAGTTCCCAAGACCCGCCCTACAATATCGATATGCAATCTAACAAGGGAGAAAAGAACCGAGCAAGTCGAAAAACGACTTACCTCGAAACTAGGGATCCTTTTTGAGTAGACAAAAATTAAGGCCTTGAGCGGAAACGGTTCCCTGAAGAATTATAAAGTGAGAAATTAGATTCGGTTCGAGCCGAACCAACCTAACCCAAATAATCCAACTACTTAATATTAACCCATTTATATACTAAATACTAGCCCACTAACAATTCCCCAATACCCTTTGTAATAGTCCGGATTTGAACCCACTCTCCCAGCCCTAAAAAAAATGGCCCAATTGAACCGAATTTGTAGAAGAAAGCTACCCGACCCAAAATGATAAAATTGGATCAAACCCCCAGCCCGTTTCTTCTTCCAATCCCTCCACCCAGTTTTTTGGGCCAAACTACTCGGCCCATCTCCCTCCATCATCTTGTTTGACCGAGCATGGAGTTGACCCAAGCGGACCCCACTCCCCTTTCTTCAACCTCGCGCCGAAGCCTCCTTCGCCTCACCCTCTGGTTCGACTTCTAATTACCCCGTCGGCGGCATCGCAGGAGAGTGGAAACGAGCAACACCGCCGTCCTATTTTCGACCACCCTACCCCGCCTTCCTCACCGTCCCTGGAATACAACCCCAATCGAAACCAGCCCCTTTTCGAGAGCCTTCCGTTCGCTCCTTCCGACGGCAGCCTCTTCTCTGGCTCCGTCTTCCCAAATGGACCCCTCGCCTCACCTCCGTGACTGACCCGGCCCGACGACCTCGACCCGATCTGCCACCCCCTCGTTCACCCTGTTCGCCCTGTTCACACGCTGCTCGGTCCCGCCGGCGCTCCGACCGGTGACCATCGACCCGATCTGCCACCCCCTCATTCACTATCCCGATTAACGACGCACGTCGCCCCTCCCTTGAATCCCGCACCAGCCCGACATAATACAGTAAAGAGAAACAGAGGGAGGAAATCTCACCGGTGGTTCTCCCGGCGATCAACGACGGCGGCAAATTCCGACGACCTTTTCGACTTCCCCAGAAACGTCTTATCCTATAAGCGGTCGGCAAGATTGATTGGAGAACGAAAGGGAAACAAGAACAAGGAAAGAATGGCTTCCGAGGCTTACCGGAAAAGAGGTTGGGTGGATCGATCGGCTTGACGATCGCAGCGGTTGAACTCGATTTCCGGACTTCCACGCACACAGGAAGGAGATGTTTGAACGAAGCTTGATCGGATTTTTGGGTCTTAACAAAAGGGTTGGTTTGCTGAGTATGGATTTGATTTGATTATATATATCATTGGCTATCAAGATTTGGGTATATCTAGATCTATTGGTTTAGATATAGTTTATTCGTACATCATTTGCTTGCATATAAAAGATTTAGCTAGTATATAATTATTTACTCGGAGGTTGTAAAAAAACATATAACTAATTAATTATTTTTACGAGTTTACTTGCGGATCACGAAACCCAACTGCTAGTAAGCGAATGAAATCCGTTTTTACGACTTATGCGACTTAAAATGAATACGGATATTACATCACGTACTATTTGTAACTTGGCTATCTAGGTGTATTTGATGGGTGCTTGTGAAAAATATAGCAATATAAAGATTGGGGAGTGGGTTGCTGACTATTTGTTTGAGCTAGAATCTTCAAATGATGGAGTTTACGTTGTTTTATCAAATATTTATGCGAGTAGAAATATGTGGATGGAGGTTGGGCAAATGAGAGAAGCTATGACCTGTAGTTGTCGGTTTATCTCCTCTGATTTGTTGAAGGAATTTGCCTCCATTACTGTCGTTCGATGAACATATACTGTTGCTGGAGACCCGAGTTCATCTCCTTCGTTCTTCTCTTGTGTGAATTTTTTCCACATCTCGATCGGGCTCATTTTCTCTGGTGTCTGTCTTGAATGACACACCACCGAAAATCACTAGTTGACATTCTCCCTTGTTGCACCTTGAGGGCTGACGAGGTTGATCGGCGATCGTGGCTACGGTCGATCGGATCTTCAATGGTGATATAATTGTTCTACAACCTTAAATTTTTGTTCGCGTGTGGAATGACTATTGGTTTGGGCCTTTTGTTTAGCCTATTAGACTTCCTGCCCTTTGTGGGTTCGGCCTTTTGATGGGCTTATATTGGGCCTAATTTTGGTTGATAATCTGTTTGATGATGCAAACCCTTCTCATTTGCTGGCTTGTGTTATTTGTTTAGACTTCTCTTGTTAGATCTCTTTCTAACAACTAGAGCAAGTAGGACGTTTCTTCGGCTCTTGTTTGCATCGACCCTCTGTTGTTTGCTATGGGTTGTTGGTGTACGAGCCTTTTGGTTCATTTTGCCCATTTTTTCTTCGTCTACCCAAGTTCAATATGTTACCTAGGCTTTCCTTTGGCTTTTTAGGGCTGATTTTGTTTGGTGTTTTGTTTCGTGTTTGTTTTGACAGGTTGACCCGAGCAAGATTTGTACAATTTCGAGTTTTGACTCTGGGACTTGGTGTGGTTTGTATGTGATTGGCGCGGTCGCTTGGATGTTCTCGAGGCTACTGAAGATCCTTCATCCCGGTGGAGGTAACGTCAGTAGTCCACTTCATCATATTGGTCCACTTTTGACCCGAATGCTAAAGACGTTGATCTTTAGCCCCTCACGTCTCTCACTACTCCTTTGTGTTTTGTTCTTTTCTATCTGTTTTGTTCTTCTTTGTATGTTCTTGTCGGTTTTCCGACTACCTTTTACTCGGTCTCTCGATTTTATTGGATTTATCCAGCAAACCGAATTCTTACCTAATAAAAAATTGAGAGAGGCTATGAAATAGAGGAACGTGGCCAAAGTTCCAGCTTGGAGCCACTCGTTTCTTTTAATTTTGTTGAGAGATATGTGTTTTGTAACCAAACCTTTTGCTACTGGAGTCTTATATGACCGTTCTGCAACCAAACATTTTTCATTTTAGGCTTTGAACATCCTTTTAATAAATTGTTTTTGTAATTTTATTCATGCAAATCGTGAAGCTATGTAAACTCGTAAAACATCCTCGTACTAATACCATTTTGCTAGGTTCTTTTTCTTTTGGTAAAATTTGCAAGTTGTAATTGCCTAAAAAAATACCATTATAATACTTTTCATACAATCAATAAATATCCAAGTGATAATATTTGAGTTTACATTTTTAATACTATGCTATTAAATATTCCTGACATTTTAAAAATATCAGCTTAAAAAAAGGAAAATCTTTTTTTAATATCTTACCTTATTTTATCCCGGATAAAAAACACCTGTGATAATAACGCAGGGATAAAATGATATCTGTGTAGTAGTGAATAGATTTTTTGTAGGAAAAGTTTTGTCACTTTAGTTAACAAAGTTTTTAGCAAAAATAAAAATTATTATAAAAAAATGAAAACACGTACTTCCATAAAAATAATATATATATCACATCAACATATTTAATTTTAGCACCTTATTTCTATAAAATTATGTATAATAATACTTTTTTTATTGAGAAGATCATGTATAATAATAAATAAGTACCCATACTTGCATAAAAGTACCATTATAAATATTCTTTCAATGAAATTGAGAAAAATTATAAAAAATATGCATATGCTTATTTTCATTAAAAAATATTGTATGAATTAAACTGAGAAAATACTCCAATAAATGTCCAAGAAATACTCTTGTGCCACCATTCTATGTATAATTAACACCACATCTTTAACTTAATCCCCATTGTTTAGATGTATTCAAAATTTCATTTAAAAAAGATGTATTCCAAATCCTAATTTCTTAGTAACAATTTCACCTTGTTATCTTCCTTATATTTCTCTTCTATGTCCTATGTAAGTTGAGTCGAAAATACGGTTCCTCGTGTAATAGAATGTCTTTGTCCTAGCATAGGAGATGAGTAGGTCTTTATGGATGATATTCCTTCGGGTGTAGCCACTCTAGGGGTGCTTGACCTATAAATAATATATCACGTTTAAAAAAATAGTAATAGTTTCACATTCCAACTTCACATTCAAATATAGTAAAACAAAATGTATTTGTAAAGTATGGGCATGATGAATTTAAATTAAATAATTTTATATAGTGAAACATCAATGAGTAAGTCTATGTATCATCAATGAGTAAGTCTATGTACCTACAGATCTTAGGCCTCTTCCTTTCTAGAGAGAGAGAGAGGGGGGGGCTTAGCCTTCTCTCTAGAAATTGGAAGTCAGAAAACTTGGTCAAGAAGGCCGTTGGACCCTAGGTCCAGAAGGCCGCCAGATCTTAGGCCGAGGATGTCGCCATCTTGCCCTAGCATGTATGTGGATTTCTGCACCGAGAAGGCCAAAGTGTTTCGATTAGGCTTGAATTTTGCCGATAAGGCGAAATTTTGTGGATATGCTTGGTTTGTTCTTGTCACTTTGCCTTTTTCCTATGTCGGTTTTCAGATTCTTCCATGGAGGCTCGATTATCTATGGTTGCGTTTCAGACTTCCTTTTTCTGTTCCTTTTAGTTCGGGCTTGATGCTCTAGTTTCCGGATTGTCTTTGGAAAATTGATGACTGTAGCCGTTTTGGTTTTGAATCATCCTTCACTGTCTTTTGATGAAACATCTAATATACTATTTCTAGAATTCTTCTCCTTCGTTTCTTTTCCTGTGTGATGAATTTGTCACAACGAACTCGTTTCCTCTGGTTTCCGTCGTCGGTCTCCTATCGCTCTTTCAGGGTTGACATGGTTTGATTGGTGATTGTGGCTGCGGTTGGTGGGGTTTTGGATGGCTGACGTGGTTGATTTACAACCTTGTGTCTTTTCATGTTTGTGTTTAATAGTTATCTTGGGCTTGGCCCCATTGTTTGGCTTTTTGAGCTTCATGCCTTTGTGGGTTGGCTTGTTGATGGGTTTTTTTGGGGCCTTGTTTGTTGGTTGATTCTTGTAAAACTTGTCAAATGATGTATATCAGAATTTCGCACCTGGCAATATCCTTTTGTCTTGCCCAAGTGTTTAGGGTGACATATAACGAGCATATAAAAATATGGATCTATCTTTCAACTATAACAAAACATTCCTTAGAACAACAAGCGATAATCACTACAAATTCACTACAGTCTCTTTGTTGATCACTATAGTCCAACTTTTTTCTTTATTTGTGAGTTGTTGTTGTTGTTGTTGTTTGTGTTTGTGGTTTCTTTTGGCCTTGTGTTTTGGGGCTGGCTTTGGTCGGTTGTTGTGGTTCGTGTTGTTGTTTTGGCAGGTTGATCTTTGTAGGGTTTTGTACAATTTTGAGGTTTGGCTTTGGATTTGGGGGTGGCGCTTTTGTGATTGGCGAGGTCGCTTGGACTTTCTCGAGGCTGCTGAAGATCGTTCATCCTGGTAGAGGCAACGTCAGTAGTCCACATAATCATCTCTGTCCGCTTTTGACTCGAATGCTAAAGACGCGGCTCTTTAGCCCCTCACAAACCTCTGAAAACATATCTATCTAAAGGTTTCTATTTTGTGGTTTCAAACCTCCTCAAATGTAACACCCCGACTTCCGACGGGACGCTACTTAGAAATAGACCTTACTAGGTACTATTAAGTAGGATTGACAACTACACTTTAAAATTCTTACAACGCGAGCACGAGAAAACTAAACAAAAACATCCAACCTTTCGTTTAATAAAAACGTAGAAAACGTAGTTATGCATGTATTCACGAAAACATAAATATTCAAATCCGATAAACGCTTACTAGTACTGAATCATTGTAGAAATAATAATAATAAGAAAGACGTAATACTAACTCCATCTTAACGATAATAAAATCAACATTCTGAACTATCATAAATAAACTAGCTTAAAACCAATCCCTCTATGACACGCGCCCTTCACCGCTCCGCCCCGCCATCTGGCCTCGGTTCCTGCACGGTTCTCTGATTCATACCTGGAATTGAAAAATATTCCTTGAAGGGTCAGCTACTAATCTATGAAGTTAGAAAGAATACGGAAATTGCAGAACGTTTTGAAAGCAATTCTAAAGTCAGCATACAAATCCACAATCGCAATCATAACTCTAAAGGCCAATACCTAAATTAGTTATAATCAGTCACACATAGCCACACACACATTCACAAATACAACCTTATAACAACGCATTTCCTCCATCTCACAATCTGACCTCCAAGGCGCTCATCGCCGTGCCGAGTGCAGAAGCAGGCCCTCTCACTCCACGTCACAATCTCCCTTCTAACCCCGGCTAAGCCTCCACTGGAGCACTTGCCAAAACACATAGATACTATTTTTTCGTTTAAAAGGGGCACGATTTCCCTGTCACACAGGTCATACATAGCCAACTCTTCCTCAGCGCCAGCTGCGATGGGCCGTGTCGGAAACGGTACCAACACATAGAAACGTTCCAAAAAAATACCTTTCTGATAAAATACATTCAAAACCATTTTACGCACACAACAATTCAAGAAGTTTAAACGATTTAAAAGGTATTCGGGACTAGTTCTCAAAACCCGCCCTACAATAACGGTACGCAATCTAACAGGATAGAGAAGAACCGAGCAAGTCGAAAAACGACTTACCTGACAAGATATAGCAGAATTGATCGTGGGAAAAACCTAAACAAATGATTAACATTCTTAGTTAACCAACTGAATAAGCGGACAAATTCTATTATCCTAACTAACAACGGCCTACTAATGAAACCAACACAATTTCCTTACTAGCCTAATTTCTACAAGCTAGCTTGACTAGAACTCATTGATGGATTGCACAATGCAATTCTACTTCTAATTAACGCGTGTAATGCACTCTAATTACTAGTTATCAAACCAACCCAATCAATCTTTATTTTGTATTATTCTAAGACTCCTACCCAAAGATATACGTACAAGACTACATATAGCCTAGTTTTAACTTACTAATTTTAATTTAAAAAAACTTCAACACTTAAGCATTAAGCCTGTGACTAAACAGAGACACCCCATTAACAAACCCATTACACAACTCCTTAATTAATTAAGCCTCTTAAAGTAACCACCTCCTGTACACCTTATCCGAACACCACCCCTACCAAACAAATTAAAACGTCCCTGTATAAGCAAAGTTTATACAACCGAAGAGGACTCTAGTTGTACACAAAGACACTTGGGAAGAAAACGCAGCAACACTACCCGGACAAGTATACTAATTAACGTCGATCGAACTCGCCCCCTGACAACTTCGAAACTTGACCCTCTTAATTACCAAGACAATCCACCCATCCCGATCGCCACACACTAACCCGCAGGGATGAGCTACTACCTACGCTCCCCTACAACACTCCCCGACACGACAGAAAAACGTCGGCTCGGTGAGCAGCACAAGTAAACCTATCAACCAAGACTACCATCTTCTTAGCTAATGGAGAAAGAGATTCACTAACCTGTCTAGTGATTGATAATAATGTCGATAGGCAAGGACGGAGTGTAACGTACTGTCGATTGGCAAGATGATGACTCCTAAGGTGATTGCAACCGGTGAGAAAAACAGCCCTTAACGATTACCAACAGAAAATCGAGAGGAAGAAAGAAAAAGGACGCTACTTACCAATTGATGACAAAAGATTAAGGTGTGAGCGAGGATCGGGTGTAGATCTCGGCGATGTCGCGAGGGTAAAAGAGTTTGGTTCTGGTACGAGAATAGAACGGGGTATAGAATGAATGAACAAGGAAGACAAAAGACAGCGGCGGTGGAATTTGGCTTAAGTAGGCTACCCTAATTAGATTACGTATATTTGGTTGATTGATACGGATCAAACAATCGGTTAAAAATAATTAATAAAATAGGGTGGATAAAGAATTTTATTTGGTTTTTTTTCCAACAAGGCCGGACTATCACTATGGCTTAATTAATAAATTGTGGTGGATAAAGAATTCATTGATTAAGCCCGGACTATCACTATGGCTTAATCAATAAATTTTTTTTTGAAGATTAAAATAAATTGTAACTTATAATTTGTGAAACAAGAGCCGTAAAATTACTTGCCACACAAGCAATCTCGGTTCTTGAGCTTGACTAACTCGGATATTACATCAAAAACCTCTTAAAACCTCCACCTTGAAGAAAACCTTGTCTTGTCAAATACCTATTTAGGTAGGTTTTAAATAGTAAAAACCTTCAAAAACCTTCACAAACCTACGCCGAACAGAGCCTAAGACATCAATTTTAGAGTATGAAAACAGAATAGTATGTTGCATAAACAAGTTGAAGTGAAAGTCGATCCTTGTTCAACAAGGCGGTTTGAGTAGACCTCGAAAGGTAATCTCGTGAGTTGACCTTGAAGGGTAGTCTCGTTGGGTGTAGGCCCTAAGGCAATCACCATCGACCTACTTAAAACATTTTATTAATTTTACTTGGATAAAGGCTACGAGTTACTCGATTAGATCAAGCTTTCCTTAAACGAATATTGCCCCTATTCCATGCCAATGGATTCCGCAATATCATTGTGGGATAAAACGCACCATACGAAACAATAGACATGTTGGCAAGACATATCTATCAAGATTAAACGTACCTTATTCGAGTCCCATGATTCCTCTTCATTCTTCACTTGAACGAAGTCGTTTTCGCATGACGTTTGTGGTTCCTCCTTCACTTGGACGAACTCCTCATGCAACGCCACTTGAGGTTCCTTCTTCACTCGTACTTGTGAAGATCGATCCATGATACACACTTATGTGTTTGATTTCTCTCGTAAAACACTTGACTAAACTCGTCTAGTCTTGATCGACTACAAGTGTTGAACTCTCACCGATTTTGTATAGACTTGTGTCTAATTTCGTGTGTTTTTCATGTGTCCAAATGGACGACATTCCCTCTTATTTATAGAGATCCATGGCTGTCCAAAAAACCGCCAAAAGGAGTTACACAATCGGTTGAAAAGAGGAGAGGCCAAGAGGATTTTTAGGAGAAGTTACAACCACTTTTCCTTATCCAATTCCCTCTCTTTCTTAGTCATCTTAGGCGTCCAAAACTGCCCAACATGGAGTCCAAAAGGGTGTCGTCTAAATCCAGCCTACAATGGCCTAAGGAAAAAGCCCAAAACTCCATCTAGAAATCCAATCCAAAAGCCCAAAGCCACGGCCCAAAAGGCAAGGCAAGAGGCCCAACATTGTGTCCATGCTTGCGGCCCATCAAGCCCACACACACGCCCCATGGGCCGGCCCACCAAGGTCCACACCAAGCTAGCATAGCTAGATACCTAACTAGGTCACTCACTAGTGTAGCTGGCCCTTATTGCGTCCATGCTTGCGGCTCATAAAGCCCACACGCATGCCCCATGGGCCGGCCCACCAAGGCCCGCACCAAGCTAGCATAGCTAGGTACCTAACTAGGTCACTCACCTAGTGTAGCTGGCCCTTAGCTAGTTGAGCTAGCATCTAGCTAGTTGAGCTGACTTGAGTTGCGTTGTAGCTCGTTGAGCTGACTTTCAAGCTTTTTGAGCTAACTTGAGCTAGTTTGAGCTTACATGAGCTAATCCCTAGCTATATGAGCTTCTCATCAAGCTTACACTTTGATTCAAGAGCTTATTCAAGCTTCTAGAGCAAACTCTAACCTAGTTCGAAGCTTCAATATTCCTTTCTAACATACATAGCTATGTGCCAAGCTAATCTCAAGCTTTGGTTATTGCTTAAAGTATTCACCAACCTTTAGAGAAGCTTCCTAACCTTCATTAGATGATGCACAAAGCTATTAGACTCTTATAACAAGCTCGAAACCATACCTTAGCTCAATAGCAACCACTCGACGCCGTGTGCCTAAGCCCTAGGCGTGACGCAAGCTCCTCGCATACATCCTAGGTGCGCCGCTAGCACCATGCAGTCAAAGCCATGCCAACGCAATCGTTAAAGGGGCACCCCAACCACCAAGACAAGAACCTCACAAACGAGCACCGATGCGCCTCACCCTTGCACCGAACCAAACTGTGCAAGCGCACGCCACTTGCATCGGTGTGACTCCACCGAGCGCCGATACTTTTTGTCATTACCGAGCGACGATGCCACCTAAGCGCGCCCTCATGTAGTGCCGTTGCACATGAGGTTTTTTCGTTAGCGTTGGTGTGCCTTAACTTGGATCTTTCTTATACAAGACAACTTCTCTTCATCATATAATGGCAAGTCACATTAGTCAATTTTCTCAATCGACATTCCCTAGTGAATTCTTTACCTCAACATGCTCTCAACGGGATTGATGACTTTTCACAAATCACCAACAATACATATGTATATAGTAGACATTTAATTTATATTGTTATTTTAGCAAAGGTTTTTTAAGCAAAAAAAAATCAACAAAAAGGTGGTGTTGTAAAGAATTTGTAAGTATGACGACGACTCTTAGTACATATTTATATAGTGTAAATTTAATTTATACTGTTATTTTAGCAAATATTTTTTAAGTAAAAATAGAATCTACAAAAAGGAGTGTTTTAAGGATCAACGATTAGTACATATTTATATAGCGTATATTTAATTTATTTTGTAAATTAGAAAAGATTTTACATGAAAAATTAAACTCTAAAAAAGGGTGATGTAAGGTTCGATTCTTGGGCAATGAAGCAGATCAAACAAAAAAGATGGGCTTGATTTATATTAGATAGACTACAAGGACCATGCAAAGTTATAAAAGCCAAAGCATATATATGAGGTAAGTTGGCATAGCCACGTAAGGATCAGTGGGGGGCTATAGCCCCCACTCAGATTTAAAAAAAAATCAATTTTTTGTTAAAAAAATAATAATTGAGTTGAGCATATTTATACTTGTTTGGTTTGATGGAAAAATCTCATGATTTACAAAATCCCATAAATTATCATTATATGTGTTTGGGTGAAAAAAATTGACAAAAAATCATAGGAAGTTAAATTCCTAGGATTTCTAATTCCTCCAAAATGGAGGAATTGCAAATACTATACCATGTAGGGGGTGGGTAAGATCTACTTCCACCCTTTTATTTCAAATATTTTTTCTTTAAAATTTTATTAACTACAAAATCTCTAATTTACCCATAAATAAACCAATAGCATTATATGGACAATGACTATAATAGTAACTTTATATAAATTCCCACGATATTTCAAATCAAACCAAACAACATGTAGAAATCTAATTCCTACAAATTTAATTTTAACCAAACAGTTTTTCTCAATTCACATGAAATGAAATTTCAATAACTTAACTTCCCTTGCTTTAACTTCCTAAGAATTACAATTCCTATGTTTAACCAAACAAGGTGTTCGTTTAATTTAATTTCAGTTTTATTGGTTTAAGACATATAGAGTGTTATCTTTTTTGGAAAATTCGAACCGAACCGAAATTAAAATTTGAAAATTTGAAACCGAAACCGAAACAATATCGATTTTCATTTGGTTCAATCGGTTTGGTTTAATATTTGGGTTTGAATTGACCCATGTTCAACCCTTTAATAGCTCATATTATTATAACTATACAATTTTATATTATATAATTGACTAGGAAAAATAAATAAATAAAATAAAATAATTTGTGATCTCTATCAATTCTACCTAACAATTTTTTTTCTATAGTCACGAATTTAACATACAAAAATTTAGCACCCACTAGGTCAAATTCCTGGCTATACCATTGGGTACATAGCTAGCATGCTACCCACATAAATCCTCCTCCCTTGTCCTTGCTGTCAAATAGCCTTATGTATTATCTCCAAGCCAGCCCATGCAGAGAGTGAGAAATCTATACTTATGAAAAAGACTCAAAACATATATGGTCCCTATACTAGTGCAAATTGGTCACTTAGACACCTTACTTTTGGTTTGGACCAATTGAGCACTTAAACATAACAATCTACTATATATATAAAAGCAATAAGGTTTGGAGCCTTCTCATTAAGCCATCTAGGATTTCGCCATATGTCGATCCTATATTAAGCCACCATAGATTTTTACATGTGTCATTTTCTTATAACTTAAATGTCTTTATAAATATTCCATGTCACTCATTGATAGCTTACATTTAGGTAGTGTTTAGGATGCATATTTATGTTTATTTTACATGGTTTTAGCTTAGTTTAGTCTAGTTCTCAGGTTTTTAGGTTTTCTAGGAAATTCGGGTTTTGCGCATGTTTTGTTCGGTTTTGCAAATCTTTAGGCAAACAAGTATGGACGGGATGGATCTTAGAGGACTATGGTGAAGTTTGAGGAAGCTTAGAGTGATACAAGTGAAGATTAGAAGAGCTAAGGCTCAAGAGCTTTTGTGAAAAGAACGCTTAAACCCGGGCTATGCATTGGAGTTCTTGTTTCGACACCTCTATCTTGCAATGCTTGTTTTGGGAGCTACTTTGCTCGGATGAAGCTGAATTTGCTATCACTGGAAAGCTAATCCAAAGAGATACAATTCATATTATTATTCCGAGTCCAAATTCCAACTCTAAGTGGGCCAAACAAGCCTCTGAAGTGACGCCTGAATGCTGAACTGAGCTGATTACGCGGCTTGGCATATTGCGCGGCCGCGCATTATGTCAAATCGAGCAATTCTGAATTTCACACGGAGATGCAATGGGCCGAAGGATTGGGCATTGATTTGGATTTTTGGGCTTATATCATGTCCGAGTGGTGTGTTTAAGATAGATTGTTGAGGGTTATTTTGAGAAACATATATATACCTTATGTTAGTTTATTTTCTGATAACTTTGATCAACTTTTGGAGGCTAGGGTTTTTCTCTCTTGAGGCAGACTTTGAAACCTTTGTAATTTTTTCTTAATTTTAATTATGCATTGCTAAATTTATTGTGTTTGACTAGTTATTGAAATCATAGATTGCATATTATTGTGAGGTTTGATTGATTCTCTTCAACTTAAATAGGTTTTATTCCCTGTGCTTAAGTGAATCAAAGTAATTCTAGGGTTTTGTTAGATTGGCCACCTAATAACATTTCTAGGCTAATTTACAACTAATCTGATCAAGTCATGTTCGGGATTGATTAGCTAAAGTAGCAACTATAACTGTTTAGACCCGTTCGGGCTATTTAGTTGTAGAGGAAATAAACCACAAATAACTTGATTAGCTGTTTGCGTTGAGTATTTGTTTCTATCGATACTTTGAACTTAAAGATGTCGTTTAATTGAATCGAGACGTTGTTCTAGGTTGTTAGATGATTAGGGTTGTTCAGACTGTTAGCTCTTTCAACTAAATATAAAGTTTTGGATAATAATTCATGGTAGATTATTCAAGGGAATTGAG
This sequence comes from Fallopia convolvulus, assembly GCA_964016875.1. Classification (NCBI taxonomy): domain Eukaryota; kingdom Viridiplantae; phylum Streptophyta; class Magnoliopsida; order Caryophyllales; family Polygonaceae; genus Fallopia; species Fallopia convolvulus. Next base: position 27,715,784 of record OZ024734.1, on the reverse strand, counting down.
AATCAAGAGAATCAATGATCAACAAAGCAATATCATGATGGATTTAACTAGTTGAACACGTTTGTCTCTCATATATTTAAATCAACTTTTGCATTCATATTTACTTTTCAATTTGCATAGTAGTTTAGATAAATTAATCAATAAACCCCCCTCTTGGTTACTTGGCATCCAAGTAATAGCACAAATATACGAGTCTCTGTGGGATCGACCCTTACTTGCCGCTCTACTGAGTTGGTAAAGATAAGGTTTCTTTGATAGGTATTAACGACCACTGAAAATACCTCATCAAATTTGGCGCCGTTGTTGGGGACTAGTCGCTATTTGTGTTTTTACTTTTGTGCTATTCTTGATGTTGTGAACGTATCTTACGGTTCATAACACCCGTGCTACTAATCTATGGCTTTGTTCGATTGTAGACAGCTGCAGGATGAACACTTCCATGACTATTTTTCAAGATTTCAAGACCATGTGTTTGAACTTGGTGCTTGGGGATTACGATACAGTGATAGAGAGGTGAACATGGGAGTTATCCATGGTATGAATTTTGAGACAAGAGGGTTGGCCGACTACATGAGCAATGAGAGGCTTTTATTTATGGGACCTGAGGAATGCTGGGATTTCTTCTGTTTCATGAGCCATCAAAGCTTTCTAGTTGAGTCATCTTCTCAACCACCCCAGACGGTTGATAAGTCTCTTGAGGATATAATCAGGAATATCTCAAAAGGGGCATATGTTATAATCATGGAGCACTGTGAGTTATGTTTTTCAAGTTTTCATTCCACGATCTCATGTCCTTTTGAGTTGTGTGGAAAGGATGGTGGAATCACATTGGAGTTAAACGATCATGAGTCAGACACCCACATGCAAGTTGAGGAGCAATCTAAGACACTTGATGTGGGTTATGAGGATGAATTTGATGCCCAATATGAAGTCACACCTATAAGGCAAGTTGAGCAGATCATCACAGAGCCAAAGGAAGTCTGTGTTGGCATAGAGATTCTTATAGAGCCTAGGGAGTCTGAATCATCTTCACTCACGTGGAGTAAATTGCTTGAGGGTTTTACGGTTTTGGAAGAAGACTCTTTTGTCAACCAAGATGACTTTTTTGCTGATGAAGTAGACAACCATGAGGGAGAAAATCAACATGATACACCTGTTAAGGTTCCCGTTGTTATGGTGCACCCTATGTTAGGCCTTGACATCCCATGCTTCAGTTTCCCCACCTTCTCACATCAAGAGCTTATGGAGTTCCAAGCTGAGGAACCAAGCCTACAACACAAGGTGGATGATGAGAAATATATGGACTTCATCTTTGAAGAAAGTGATATTGCTGACAAGTGCTTTGAGTCATACTGTAAGTATTTTCTAAAGCCACCACTTATGCTGAATTTATTTGAACAAATGCCATCTCGTGCCAACTGGGCACACATGTTTGATAAATTAAAACGGTCTTTGCAAACTATATTATGCATCTTTAATTTATCATTGTGTTACTTATGCTTTTCTAAGATGTGTGCACAAGGCTTTGACAGGTTATTAAGGGCATTGACAATGTCTAATCTTGTCAAATCATGCTAAGAGTCAAGATAATGACATTAAATAAGCGCTTCTTGGGAGGCAACCCAAGGTTTAAAGTAGATTTACTTTTCAGTTAATCTTTTGTTTTTTAGGTTTTTTTTGTGTGTTTTAGATACCCAAGTCCGAAGACAGATTACTCACCACTACCAAGCAGGATTTCCCGCCATACTACCCAAACAACTAGAGTTTTGTGAGTTTTTCTCTTTCCTTTACTTTTTACTATACTTTGGGGACAAAGTATGTTTTAAGCATGGGGGAAGGGAATTACTTGTTGCATTGCATATAGTTGCATTAGTTTAGGTCATGTTTAAAATTTTTGCATGCATTGATTAAAATCCTGAAAAATAAAAAAAATATTAAAAAAAAATAAAAAAAATATTGCATTTAGGTTCTTATTTCCCCATTGTTTAATTCCTCTTGTGTTTCTAAGTTGAGTATGAATTTCAACCCATTATTTGCATGATATGCTGAAGTTGATATGATATGAGCATGATCGTTGATTAATTACCTTGATTATAGGATGGAGCATGTATTTAGCTTGAGTATTTGATTCATTCTGCAGTTCTAGACAAAAATTAGCCTTGTGAGATATTTTTGGCCTTTCATGATATATTTGTACTCTACATTCTTGAGTGTATTACCATGATTATCTAGCTCTAGAACTTGCGTTATGACCCTTTTCAAGACTGCTTTATATGATTGAATGCATGACATTAAAATGATTGAGGCAATGTTTTTTATAAGCCTATGATTTCCCTTCCTATCTTAGGAGATCCATGTTCTTGATACCCCATTTCTTTTGAGCTTTAAGCCTATTTTTATGAGCTCCACAAAATTTTCCTAGCCTAATAAGCTTGACCCATCCGGGATTTGGGGCTTTAGGTTGTGACTGTGTTTTGTGTGAGTTTGATGTAAGTATGGGGGAGTTGGAAGAAAAAGGTGGAAAAGAGGAAATAAAACTCTTGGTTGCAAAGTGGAAATAATGGAGATGAAAAGTTTGTTGAAAAGCAAAGAAAAAGTTGAAAAAGAGGCAAAGAAAGAAAGAAAGAAAAAAAGAAACAAAGTGTTTGGATAAAAGTGTGTATGGAGTTGAAAAAGAAAGTTTGGGAGAAGTAAGAGAAGAAAAAGTGTGAAAGTTTGGGTTAGGATTAGTTCTTTATCCCGGATTTAGCACCACAAGCCAAATATTATCCCTTCCAAATTTCTCTTTACCTTGGCCCCATTACAACCCTTAAAAAGACCTCTTGATTTTTGTTATGTGTTTGATCCCCAGCGGTGGAGATTTAGAACTCTGATGCAAGCATATGGTAGTCTAGTTTTCATGGTTGATTTTGAGTGAAACACATACCTTTAAACACTTGAGAGTTTGAGTGAAAACACATTTACCTTGGTGAGGTCTAGAATGGATGAATGGTCTTTACTCTTTGCTTATTATAATGCATGTTAGGAAGTCTTGGTTGGGTTTTTGATTATATGTGAAATGCTTGTTTGACTTGAGATGGATGTATGATTGCATTTCTGTGGTGTGTTTTGGATTTATGTCTTACTTGAGGACAAACAAGGGTCTTACTTGAGGACAAGCAAGGGTTAAGCATGGGGGAATTTGATAGCTTGCATTTAGGTAGTGTTTAGGATGCATATTTATGTTTATTTTACATAGTTTTAGCTTAGTTTAGTCCAGTTCTCAGGTTTTTAGGTTTTCTAGGAAATTCGGGTTTTGCGCTTGTTTTGTTCGGTTTTGCAGATCTTTAGGCAAACAAGCATGGACGGGATGGATCTTAGAGGACTATGGTGAAGTTTGAGGAAGCTTAGAGTGATACAAGTGAAGATTAGAAGAGCTAAGGCCCAAGAGATTTTGTGAAAAGAATGCTTAAACCCGAGCTATGCATTGGAGTTCTTGTTTCGATACCTCTATCTTGCAATGCTTGGTTTGGGAGCTACAGTGCTCGGATAAAGCTGAATTTGCTATCACTGGAAAGCTAATTCAAAGAGCTACAATTCATGTTTTTACTACTAGTCCAAATTCTAATTTTAAGTGGGTCAAAACAGTCTCTGAAGTAACGCCTGAATGCTGAACCGGGCTGATTACGCGGGATGGCATATTGCGCGACCGAGCGCAATATGCCATCCCGCGGAGATGCAATGGGCATAAGGATTGGGCATTGCTTTTGGTTTTTGGGCTTATATCATGTCCGAGTGGTGTGTTTAAGATAGATTGTTGAGGGTTATTTTGAGAGACATATGTATACCTTATGTTAGTTATTTTCTCATAACTTTGATCAACTTTTGGAGGCTAGGGTTTTTCTCTCTTGAGGCAAACTTTGAAACCTTTGTAAGTTTTTCTTAATTTTAATTATGCATTGATAAATTTATTGTGTTTGACTGGTTATTGAAATCATAGATTGCATATTATTGTAAGGTTTGATTGATTCTCTTTTAACTTAAATAGGTTTTATTCCATGTGCTTAAGTGAATCAAAGTAATTCTAGGGTTTTGTTAGATTGGCCACCTAATAGAATTTCTAGGTTAATTTACAACTAATCTGATCAAGTCCTGTTCGGGATTGATTAGATAAAGTAGCAACTATAATTGTTTAGACCCGTTCGGGCTATTCAGTTGTAGAGGGAATAAACCACAAATAACTTGATTAGCTGTTTGCGTTGAGTATTTGTTTCTATCGATACTTTGAACTTAAAGCTGTTGTTTAATCTAATCTAGACGTTGTTTAAGGTTGTTAGATGATTAGGGTTGTTCAGACTGTTAGCTCTTTCAACTAAATATAAAGTTTTGGATAATAATCCACGGTAGATTATTCAAGGGAATTGAGAATCAAGAGAATAAATGATCAACAAAGCAATATCATGATGAATTTAACTAGTTGAACACGTTTGTCTCTCATATATTTAAATCAACTTTTGCATTCATATTTACTTTTCAATTTGCATAGTAGTTTAGATAAATTAATCAATAAACCCCCCTCTTGGTTACTTGGCATCCAAGTAATAACACAAATACGCGAGTCTCTGTGGGATCGACCCTTACTTGCCGCTCTACTGAGTAGGTAAAGATAAGGTTTCTTTGATAGGTATTAACGACCACTGAAAATACCTCATCACTCATATATTATGTACAAATCATATTGCCACATAATCTACAAATCTCAATCAACTTTTTAAATTTTTTATATTGGATTACAATGATTTTTTTGGAAATTTAGTTACATATTTCGAGAAATTTACATATAAAAATAATTTTTTACCATATCTTTATGATCCTAACAACTCTCCAATATAATCTACCAAAAAATTCATATAAATATATGCCGAGATCTTATCCTATAATGTTTTTAAACTAAAAACTTAGTAATAGATTCTTAATGATCCATATATATAATATGATCATATATGTAAGTACAAAACGAATATATTGAACAACAAATTTAACAGTTAACCTATTTTCTAGCAAAATAAAAAATGGTTCGTAAAATTTAATTTCCATGAAATTGACATACAAATATTTTTTTATGTATTTTATAGAATAAGATTTTAATATATCTTCATGATCCTAACAACTCTCCAATATAATCTAAAAAAACTCACATAAATATAGACCGAGATCATACCCTAAAATATTTTTAAACTACAAAATTAATAATAGATTGTTAATGATCCATATATATGATATGAGCATAGAGTCACGCTCAGGTGGCTTAATTTCATAGGGTGAGAGCTGTGAGCATATTTGGACCGTCAGATTAAATAAATTAACGGTGTAGATTAAAACAAATGGGTTTGGAAGAAAATCAAGAAAAAAGGACGGTTCATTTAGAGTGGCATACACGGGTAAATAAGGTAAATTTTTAATTCTATGGACGATATTACCCTTCTATAATAAAAAAACTCATTTTGCCCAAAAATACCTAAAACACGCTTTAGTGCACGCGCTTCTCTCCCCCAAAAGAATCCCACCCAGAGGTCGCCCCTAAACTTCAATCCGTCTCTCTCGCACTCGAATCCATCAAAATCTATGGAAATCGAAAAGCAAATCAAGAGGAAAGCACAACAAGGTAAGTGTGATTTTATTCCTATTTCAAGTCGAATTTTAGGGTTCAATAATTGTACTTTAACACATTCTAGGCTTTTTATGAATGTATTGTTTAAAATTCAAAATCTAGTTCATATTAGGGTTGAAAATTCACATATTAATGAATTTTATGATTAGAAGGCAAATTTGATATCATAGGTTGATATAAATTTTTGGTGTATAATTATTATTTGTGGGCTAATTTGATGATTGTGGATTTTGCCTCTTTATATGTTCCAACTGGTTGACTCGGATGGATGAATTTTGAATTGACACAGATGACAATTCTTACAATTCGATGCTTAAGGCATGTATCAAGGCCAAAGAAATTGTACGATTCGAACATTTCGCATATTATGGTTCATATTAGGTGATGTTCTGGTTCATGACTTTGTATGATACAGTTCATGGATATTTTAGTTTATAGTAGTTACTTTAACGACTATAGGTTTATAGTATATAGTTAGGTGTTTTGACATAGTTTGATGTGCTTATATAGCTAGGTGTTTTTACATGATTCATGGGGTTGTTTCTTTATATAGTTAGGTGTTTTTCACATAGTTTGATGTATGATGATAACCTAGAAAAGTTCTCTTTTTTCATGAGCAAAGATATGTGAAAAGGCATGGTAATTATTGTTTCTTTTTCCATAACGTACAATCTTATTGTAAAATCTTGACTTGATTTTTATTTGGTAGCCTATTAGCTCAAATGGTAGAGCAATGTGCATGCGTACATATATGTGGGTTCAAATCCCACATAGGCTAATTCTTGATATAGTCATATCTTTTTGTTCATATCGATTGTTCTATTGGTTCATGACTTTTTAAGGTATGGTTCATAGTATTTCTTCGTATGGTTCATAAATTTTGTACCAAGCTTTTTTGTTCATAACAATTGTTCTTGTGGTCCATGTTTGAATAACCTTAGGTTCATCAAAGTTCATCTTATGGTTCATGTCTTTTAGTTCATGCTAGTTATTATTTTCTTTTGTGATTTTTGGTTCATAGTACTTGTTCTTTCGGTTCATGTTTTTGTAAGCTAGGTTCATAATAATTCATATGGTTCATGACTTTTAATTCTTAATAGTTTATCTTATAGTTCATGTCATTTGGTAGCCTATTAGCTCAAATGGTAGAGCAATGTGCTTGTGCACATAGATGTGGGTTCAAATCCCACATAGGCTAATACTTCATACGATTGGTTCATTATAGTTCTTCTTTTAGTTCATGATTTTGTAATCTCAAGTTCATAATAATTTATCTTGTAATTCATGTTTTTAAAGTATACTCGTTGTTATTTTCGTTCATAACTTTTGGTTCATGACATTTATTCTTTTGGTTCGTATATTTATAAGTACAAGTTACCAATATTTCATCTTACTTAGTTCATATTTTTTAAGGTTCAAGAAATTTAAATTGTAATAGTTGTTATTTTGTGTCATGTATAATATAGTTCATAAATAATATTCTATTGATTCATGTCATTATATGGTTAGGTTCAAAAAATTGTAAATAAGGTTCACAAATTTTAATTCATAAAATATGTCATGTATTGTATTTCATAAATGATATTTTGTGGGTTCATGTCCTTATGCGGTTAGGTTCATAGCAATTGTCATAAAGGTTCGTGAAATTTACTTCACACAATACTTGTTATTTGCGTTATATATTCTAGTTCATAAACGATATTTCGTGGGTTCATATATTTGAATGTTAGGGTTCATAATAAGTGCTCTTATGGTTCATGAACTTTTTGCTCGTAGTAGTTAGCGTCATGACTTTAATTGCAATTTAAACACATGGAATGTCAATATGGTTCATGACATGTTATCAAAGAAGAAGCAATAAAATAGAGAAAATTTTAAAAGGGAAAAAGAGCCCAAATTTCTAAAGTTTACTATTTAGGCATTTTATCGAACACATGGTGGGCAATGAAGAAAAGTATGGCCATTAGCCTTTGTTTTCAATCCAAAAGTTCAAATCGCAATGCAAAACATACACAAAATCTTCATAAATTTGGGTAAATTCAACAAAAATCGGTGCAAGGAACACAAATACATGTAATTTGAAGAGCAAAGCTCACAACTTTGAAAAATCCCTAAATTTGATATAAACCATTTAAAAGCAACCTATAACAAAATCCATGAAGAGATAACAAAAATTGGGGACAAATCAACAACAAAATAGATCTAGAATAGAAGAAGGGATGAGAAAATGAAAAGAGGAGAAGGATTTTGATCGAAAAGCGTTGAAGTCGATCTACACATGTACGAAACTGGAAGATGATTGAATGGTAAACATGAGGAAGAAGATAATAGAATAGCAAAAAGACGAAAATAACCCTCTGTGTCCTCCACTTATAAAAATTCACTTAAACGCGTGTAAGCATCTTGGCCATTAAAACCCAACGATCGGATGGCTCACAATTGCCCGCAAAAAACACTTTAGTGTTAATATGCATGTGATCGTAATTCAGTAATTTATTGCTTGCAGAATGTATAATTTTTTTTATCAAATATTATATTCTTCACATTTTATTACTTTTTATTTACGTAAATTTAGGGCTTATCAAATATTTTAATACATCTATTAAATATTTTATTATCTATTTTTATAAATTTTAAAATTATAATATTTATCATTAATTTTATATAAAAGAAAATCACTATATATCTATAAATAAATTCGTCAAAAGATATATGCTAAAAGATTTATATTTATTCTAAAATATTTTATCTTTAATCTTAAATACTTGTATAAGGAAGTTTTCAAAAGATATCGTTATACTAAATAGATATTTGTTTGATGTTAAAGATAGATTTAAATAGTTAAAAAAGAATTTAATAGAAAAATTTAAAATATTAGAAATAAAAATTAATTTTATAATTATAAGGTGGGGCCAGAATCGTATTGGTGGTTCGAAAAGGAGGAGCTTTAATATATAGTTATAGATTCATCATGTCTTTTGCTTTGTAAACTCAAAACTATTTTTCATAAGGCTCAAAATATATACAACCCCCTGTACTTGTGTAAATTCGTCACTTAGATACCTCACCTTGGTTTGGACCTATTAAACACTTATACTTAACAATTTGAACCTATTAAACATCTAACCGCTGATGTGGCGATGTGCGTGCAATTCAAACACAACTAGGCGAGTGAACCCTCTTATTCAAGCTAACATAGAATTAATATCAATATAAAAAACAAATCCTTTCATTAAAGTCCAAAAAGAAATTTTAGGATATAAAATATTAAAACTGACCCCTTCACTTTACTCCTTCACCGTTTCCATTCACATTCCATGGATTCAAATATTCAATAATAGTACAATCACCATTTTTAGGATTTCACAATAGCAAATAAACATCGAAGACGGATTCACCCGTTACTTCTCCACTCGAGCTCTTACTACTCCGTCTACGTGGCTGCCACAGTCTCCACACAATTTGTTCGATTAAGGTCAAAATCATTGAAATTGGGGGATATAATTAGTATTAAAGATTAAAGATAATGGGTTACTAATCACTTGAAAATTGGCCCCATAAATTAGTAACTCATATTTGATAATGGGTTACTAACCTCTACTTCACCTTTCTTCCATAAGTAAAATTTGCCAAATTATAGATAAACTCTTCCTCTCCAACCAACCATGGTTGTACAGATTCTGGTATCAGATGTCGGCGAGAGGATCGTCCTTCATCTGGTGGATTCCGAGCTCGTGGAAACCAAGATGAAGGTTGTGGCGGCGGCGTTCGAGCGATTGGCGGCGAGGGCGAGGACGAGGCTGTTCAGGACGGTGAGGATGATGGAGATGTTGGAGCGATTGGTGGCGGCGAGGCGCGGATCTAGGTTGTTGCTACTGGTGTTGGACCTGGTTTGTCCAAATCCACCATCTTCGTTCCAGATCTGGGTTGTTATTCTCATTCCCGATCTGTTTTCTTCAGCCCCATTAAGTGCTCATCCCAGATCTGGGTTCTAAGTGCTCAACAGCCCCATTAATGGTGATTTCATCGATTTGGCCTCACTTTAATCCTTTTTTTTTGTTTTAATAAACAAATTAATTCACCTTTTTTTGGTAGAAAAAATTAATTCACCTTTTAAATACTATGTGGCAAGTTTTGGGCTTATGTGGCACAAATTAGACTTATGTGGCAAGTTTTTATTGTATGTGGCACATATTTGGATAAAAAAATTAGTATATATCAGCTCGCGTGTATCACACTCAAAGAGGTTGTTAGAGACCAGGTGTTTAATAGGTCAGAACTAGTTGTCCCCGTCGTGCCCAGCAGGACTATGACTCGATATTTTTTTAGATATACTATAAAAAAAGAGATTAATAAATAAAAATATATATAATATAAATAATAATTGTGAATTAGTGATTTATATATATTGTAAAAAAAATATAATTCTAAATTAAAGATTTTGACATCAAAAATGAAAATAATGGGACATTTAATATAGATTACCAAATAAAATTGACTTGACATGTACATATATTATCAAAAAAATAATACCGTCAAATTATAATTGAAAAAATTACAATTGTAATTGGCTAGATTTGTATGTAAATTATCAAAAAAATTAAAATTGAAAACTCAAAGATATATCATAATTGAAATTTAAAGATTTGGCAACAAAAAGATTCGATCTTGTTTACCTAAACCGTAACTCATTTTTTCCATATATTTATTAGGATTCATTTTTTTAATACCATAACTCATATTGGGAAAGACAAAACAATGATAAGACTGTCGAAAATATTAAGATTATCTCTAGACATATCTATTTTAATTCTTTTTTTTAAAATATGTTAATTGTTAATTTTTTTGTTCAATTTATTCGTTACGTACATATGGTCATATGGATCAATAACAATTTATTATTATTTTTTAATTTAAAAACATTATAGTATAAGATCTCGGTCTATATTTATGTGGGTTTTTTAGATTATATTGGAGAGTTGTTAGGATCATGAAGATATGTTAAAATCTTATTCTATAAATTACATAAAAAATATTTTTATGTCAATTTCATGGATATTAATTTTTACGAACCAATTTTTATTTTGCTAGAAAATAGATTCATTATTATTTTTTGTTCAATATAGAGTTGAGATCAAATGAGAACAACTCTTATAGTGTAAACTGAGAACATATATGGAGCGTTGGATTAGAGAAATGAAGGGTGTAGAAAAACCACACTCCCTTAAGGGGTTTTTTAAATCAAAAGGGTAAATTCATCATTTGTCCCATAAAAATAGAATTTCTCCTTCTTTCTTCCTCCTTCCTCCTCCCTCCTTCCAACGCCGCCTACCCCCACCATTTTCAATATAATTTTCTTCTTTCTCCTCTCCATTTGGATGTTTTAGTTGAATGTAATGATCATTTTCGACCATCTTTGGGTTATTTTCTTCATGAATCTAGCTATTTTTTGTGTTTCATAGAGTTTGAATGTCCAATTTGGGATTTTTTGAATTAGTGGTTTTCAATTTAGGGCTTTTTCGATTCGGTGCTTGTTTGACCTTGAATTGTATAGATTAGGCAATTTTATTGTGTTATTTAATTGATTATCTTGTCATTCCATTAATTTTGTTTGTGGCTTCACCATTTTTAGATTCCAAGTCGAGTTTGATTATATGGATTTCGTATGAAATGTCACTTGTATTTACATGAACCGTCACTTGTATTTTCATGAACCGCAAATTAAGATACAATTTAGTTTTTTTTTAGAGTTTTGTTACTTTGAGTTGTATGAATTTGTTCATGTTTTTGTGTTTTTATATATTTTTCATTTATTTGAAGCTTTAATATTTTTTGATATGATTCAAGAAAGCAAAACATTCTTATTTTGACTTATTTAAGTCTTTTTGGTTGAATTTATTAGTGCACACCATGTGTTTGATAAATTGTTAGTTTCAATAGAAGTTATTATAGAATTAGCTTTGTTGATTTTACTCAAACCTATGAAGGTTATGTATGTTTTCCATTACAATTTTAATTTTTTATTGAAAATAAAGGTTAATGGTAAATGGTCATCTAATAGTCCTCCATGTGTTTGATAAAATGCCTATATGGTAAACTTAGTGTTTTAGAGCGATTTTTTATCAATTGTTCTTTTTACTCTTTTTTATTTTTATTCAACTTGCTTTATTTCCGCGTTTGTCTTTAAATTGTCGTGATTTTGAACTCGTATCTTCTTTATTTAGTGTTTAGATTTTATGAACCATAAGGATAAAAATTATGAACCTAGCACTTCAAAATTATAAACTCACACGATACCATTTATGAACTATAATACATCACACAAATAAGTAATAAAAAATATTGTGAATTAAATTTATGAAGATTATTGATAATTTTTATACTCGTAACTATATGAAGACATAAACACATACAATATCATTTGTATACATGATAAAAATAACAAATATTATGAATAAAATTACATAAACCCGATCATATAAAGACATAAATCAAAAAAACAAAAAATATTATGAATTAAATTTCATGAACCTTTATGGCAATTGTTATGGACCTAACCGTATGAATACATGAACTGCAAAATATTACACATGAAATAAGATAAATCAAATATTATGAATTAAATTTCGTAAACCTTATAGGCAAATTTTATGAACTTAACCCAAATGTTATGAACTTAACCCAAAAAAGATATGAATCAATAAATTAAATTTTATAAACTAAAAAAATGAATCGTGAGACAAAATATTATGAACCTGTACTGATAAGAACATGAACCAAAAGAACAAATGTCATGAACCAAAAGAACAACTAGTATGATTTAAAAGACATGAAGTGCAAGATGAACTATTATTAACCAAAAGAACAAATGTTACGAACCAAAATAACAATACTTACTATGGCTTAAAAGACATGAACTGTAAGACGAACTATTATGAACCCGAGCTTACAAAATCATGAAACGCAAGAAGAGTTACAATGAAACAAAATATATAAAGCCTTTATAGAATTAGCCAATGTGAGATTTGAACCCACATTTATGTACACATGCACATTACTCTACCATTTGAGCTAATAAGCTACCCAAACATAAATACAAAGTTCAACCAAAACGGAAAAGATACAACTCTAAAAAAGATGCATTTTTTAGTTGCTAATTTGCATTAAATATGTTTATACTTACTGGTGGTGGGATAACCATTTTTTTACCTTCAGAAAAATTCAATTATCACCAATCATCTAGAAATTTTTTAAGATTTTGGATAACATTCAACAAAAAACACAAATGCATGGCTCAATGCAATTTGCCTTTTCTAATTAAAACAAAATATTTTCATATAGTCTAATCAAATTAAAAATACCATACTTGATACATTTTCACATGACAATGTTTTCATATAAATAGATAAAAAAAAAAGAATTGTGTGCAATGAATTGTAGAAACCTCTTGATCCGTGTTATAGGGGTCATCAAATTGCACTGAATTGAACACAACTCCTTGTCACCCTGTAGACCACCCAACTCAATTTCCTACAGCATCATTACCAAAAATGCATATTGTAATACATCAAAGACTAAAGTACTTGCATAAAAAATAGATAAAAAGTAAATGCTTGAACTCTTGCAAATAAATAATATAAGAATAAGAACATTCAATATTGATGGTCTAGACATGAAAACATTATAAAATGAATCCAAAAATTCACTGCACCTTACTGCTAAGCAACTCAAAAGTTCTTAATTTACATAAAATTTATCCACATAAGATGAGTTTTAAATAAACAAGCAAAGAAATCAACCATAAAAGTGAAAACATGCATAATTGCAAAGTGAAACAACCATGCCTAGGATAGTGCTGGTTTTTATGCCATCATTTCTTTATCATTCCAATTGTAACAGATATGGAGTAAAAGCTTGAATGTTAAACACCCACATAAATTCCAATTACAAGGTGAAACTACCAGGTCAATGGATACTTCTTACTCTACTAACCAACGTACACATCCACACTAATCCCTAAATCTAAAGTAAAAGCTTGAATGAAAGAATTACTAGCTAGTGAAGCATAGGCACATCCAACTTGACAATTAATTGTCGGAGAGTACATAGAGACGGCGGTGAAGGTCCCACAAGTGGCGCCGAAGAGGGGGAGAAGTCGTCCAAGCTCCGATAAGTGACGAACTTGTACTTGAAGAGGGACCAAACGAGGTACATAATGACAACGGTGAAGGCCCAGCAGGCAGCACCAAAGAGGAGAGAAGCAAGAATGCTTAGAATGTTGACAGTGCGATCACGAGCAGGCTAGATCCCAGAGAGATTTCAAATCGGCAAATTAGGGTTTGTCGATGGCGGAGGGGCAAAATTGGGGGTGAAACTCGTGGAATTCAGCAAACTTCAAAGAAGGTGTAGGTAGAGATGAGGAGGGTTTTGTAAGGGTGGAAGGGGAGGTCGGGGTAGGCCATGATGGAGGCGGCGAGGAGGAAGGGGAGGAGGGATGGTAAAGAAGTTGTGTGGTCGCCATTGTTGAAGGGGTCAGAGAGAGAATCAGATGGATGAGATATTTTTATTAAGGGGTTGTTTTGTCATGTCTTATAACTTTAAACTAATTTATATTCCGTGTCATTTTTAATGAACCACCTGATTTTTTTTATTTTTACATGAATCAATTTCGAGTAATCTCAGCCCTCCAATAATTTAATTCAATGACCCTTATATTTTCGCATTTTACACCATAACCCTATTTCTTACTTGAGCCTTACTCATAAATTACTTATATTAAAATATATATTATATTTTTATTTATTAATATCCTATTTATAATGTCTATAAAATATCGAATCGTAGTCGTACATGCTACGACGGGTAAAACTCGTATATGATTAAATCAATATCAATACAAAAGCCGAACGGGTGTGGCACGGTATCCTATGAACAGTGAAACAAGTAGGTCACTTGTGTTTAAAATTGCCCATTCTCTCCCCCGATTCTTTCTCTTCTCACCTCTCTTTCCCTATAACCGGCGACGACCACCCACCACCACCCGGACGACGGCGGTCCACGGCCTCCGTAGCCCATCTTCTACCGATCGTAGCATCATCGCCATCCGTCCCTATTGGAGCTCTGCCCTCTTTACGCCACCTTGGGTCGTCCTCGTCACCTGCTCCCGCCTCACCACCTCCGTTGTTGCGCCGCCAGAGATACCGTCGTTCAAGTCAGCCTAACCACCCTCCATGTTCAATGTAAGTAATCTAGACTACTGCTTAGATTTGGTCAATTTCACTTAAAAAATTTTGAATGAAAAATTTGCCTATTTTCAAACCCTAGATTGAGATTTTGGAGTTGAGATAAAAAACAATTTAGGGCTTAATAGGCTGTTAATTATACTTTCTGAAAATTAATGCCACTTATACATTTTCATGATTAAGGAATTATTACAAGAACTTCAAACTCTGAAATTTTGTTGTGCTTGCGAATCTCAATCTTTAAAGGATTTCAAGTTAATATATTTTGGATCGTATAATTTATTCAATCCGGTATCTATCCAGCGCACCAAGTGGATTAAGTATGTGGTTGTGTTCGAAAACTTGGAAGCTAGAGCAAATCAAGTTTATAATGTGGTAAGTTCAATACCTTTTCAGCTGATCACATAAATAATTTGTTTTTATATGATTTTATCTACTCATCAATAACTTTCATTGTTATTTGTTAACGCCATTTGTAAAGAAATTTGTATATGTACTGTATATATCTTGAAGTAAAGTTTGAAGAGGATGTTGGTCTAGACTGCTAACAAAATGATCTTAGTCAATCATGAAGATGATAGTTTTAATTATGATACCTTGAATGTGCCTAATCACTGATTAGTTGTTGCTATGTATTGAGTATGCTACGCAAAATTACATGCTCTTGGGAAAATTGCAAAAGTGGCAACCAACAAGAATTCTTTCTTCAAGCCTACAGTTGCTTGTTTCTATGAATGTTAATGATGCTTAGATCTATGCTTTGTTAGCGTAGTGTGCTGTTTTTGGCCTCTTTCCTTTTAATTTAGCTTATGGAGGTCTTGATTGATTTTTGAGTTCCAATTTCATTTTTAATGAACTTATTTTACTAGGTTTGGATTGCTACTTCAAATTGAAATGTATGTTCCAATTTCTTGTTCGTCTTTCTTCTCCTTCCTTTTAAGTTTAATTCTAATTTTTTTTAGTCATTCATGGATTGATGAGGCACTAATGTATATGAGGAACTTTCTAAGCTATTCATGGATTGTTCGTCTTTCTTTTGGTTGATTTTGAGTTCCAATTTATATTCAACTAAACATAAATCCCAAATCTGCAAAATTGTATGAACCCTAGAAACGCAGGACTTACCTAGAGAGGCTGATTTGTGGAGAAGATGAGGTGGGAGGCGTGTGGTATCCGGATGAGAACACAACAGGCGCCGACATTGTGTTGGCGGCTGGCATCGGGATTACTCGACAGCGGTATCTCCCAATCTGAAAAGGGGAGAAAAATTGTGGTTGTGCGGGTCATTATAGAAGCCTCGAGTGAACGGAGACAGAAGAGGGAGGACGGAGGACAGCCAAAGACGGAAAACACCCCGGCAGCAGCAAAACCCCATTCCTCCAAAAATATCACCAAATACCACCTCAAAAATTTGCTCTCAATTCTTAGGGCCTGCACAAAGAATCTTTAGACAATCTTCCTACGAAATATTGGTTAGTAATTTTTCTTGCTTGCTTATGCTCAGTGTTGTTCTCTCCTGTCTGTTGATACATCTTGGGCCAATTTCTTCATTCTAAAGGAAATAGGAACTGTGGATCTGTCTTTCCTTTGTACATGGAATGAGTGACAATTTTGGTGCAGTTGGCATAAGCAAACAAAATTTTTTTGTACATATGTTTTCACCCTAAATACTTTCTGGGGTATTGTCTTGTTCATAAATTGCTGTTGAGGAGCAGTGCTAACAGTTTCCTCAACAACTTTCTTGTGGATTGTCAATTAATATTTTGTATACTTGTTTGTGGTTGACAAAAAACAGTTTTATTCTTTGTTCAATAGGATTGAACCTCCTCCAGATTCAATCTTTGCTCTGAGGTGGAAACAATAGAAAAAATAGGTGTAGAAGATGACATTGTTGAGTGTGCGTTCTTTTATTTGCTTGAAATTGTATTTTGCTAGAAACTGATTGAGAAGATGAAGATCTGATTATACATCCCACTCTGTGTACATGCAGGTATAATGAATTTGATCAACTTATTTGTTGAGTTTGTGATGTTCTTTTGAAATTCGAGTCCCTATGTCATGCACATCAAGCTTCAAGGAAACATCACTTGGTATGTTGTGTAGATGTTTCCATTGAATACAAAACTATTAACGAGGTTGTGATTTCTTATATTTAATATTTTTCACTTCCTCTAGTTTTAATGCATCCATTTTCATATTTCTTGGTTTACTATTTGATGTTTCAATTGAACAAATGCTAAATGCTGAACAAAAGCTCTTACTAAGCCTCCAAAGGAATTTCCAACGTATACTTGCATAATTTTTCTTAATATTGTTTGGGTAAAGGAGGCTTTATCACTTTTAATTAAAATTTTAGCCTTAATGTCCCATTAAAGGTCTTACTAAGCCTCCAAAGGAATTTCCAACGTATAATTGAAGTATTTTTTGAATATTGTTTGGGTAATGGAGGCTTTGTCACTTTTATTTAAAATTTTAGTCTTAATGTCCCATTAATGTGTTGTTTTAAAACCTAGGCTTTAAGGGGTGTGGTTCTACTGGTTTCTGGTGTATAGATGCTTACTTTATAGTTGGGTTGATTCCTGTAGTATATTTCTCTTCTTTCTTTCCTTAGATAATGGCTTGTTCTTATCTTGCCAGGATTCATTGGTACTTAATTATGACATGCACCGAATTGGTCGCTTTGGACATTTTGGTAGCAAGGTTTGTCTCTTTTTGATCTTGGACATTCTCTGTGAAAGCTTCCCTAAAAATGTCTGGAATAGTGTGTTTATATATTACTGAGAGATGGGATTTTGGAAATTTAGTATGAGGAGGTAGGCTAAATTCACCAACTTGAGCTTGAAGTAGAAATTTATTTGAAGTTTATAACCCATGCTTGCAATTGGTATTGTATGGTACTTTGCGATCATGCTTTAAATGCTACCCTCATCCCCTAGGGATTTGGATGCAACAGATATCTGTTGCAGAAGTTGATGAGGATATATTAGATTGAGCTTTCTTCTACATTACAAAGCTCTATTTTTGGGGAAAAAACTCCTGGAAGAAGTTAAAGGTATCCACTTCTTCTACTCTATGACTTGTTAATTTTTAATAATAACTTGTGAACATCAAGTTTTCATTTTACTTGTATTGTGCTAGCCCTTTCCTTTCGACTGCTTGTCCTATTGAAGGTTGTATAGTGCATGACTATGTCTTGATACCAGACCAGGGGCAGACCATGAACTTGGAAAATAAGAACCTTAACATGAAATTAGCTCAAGACTATGCTTTGGCCGTGGAGAGTGTTGCAGATTCACGTCTTTTTTTTTTGCATAGTGTTATTTAGTATCACTAATATTGGGAATATGAACAAGAGATGTTATAGTTTTTGGTTTTATATAATAGCTTAAAGTTTGCTTGTGTTTTTCCGTTTGTCTTGCTTCTTTTGCAGGTACATCATCCTTTTGTTTTATCCACTCTCATATCTTTTTTGTGTATTTATCTCTATGGTTTTCTTATGATATTTTTCATATGCCTTGCCAATATTTTGGGTAGGTTGGGGGTGGTTCCTTTAGATGACTTGGCTTTCACGTTCGTCTCTTCTTACTTCTAAGTCTTATTATGCTATACTTCTGAATCTCTGGTTGTAAACTATTCTTACATGAAGATTACTTTGCTTCTTGATTAAGTTTTAGCTCTAATATACACTGATGGAGAGGATACGTAAATTATAACATTTTCGGTTGTAGACTACAATTTATGGCTTGGGTTCTCCTTCCAATTGTATCATCCTCTGTATGGCTTGGGATCCGGCGTGTGAAGCACGCCGAGGCCTACCTAGTATATATAAAAAAACATAACTCTTTCAAATAGGTTGTTTACATGCACAATGAATGAGTACGTGGAGGCAACAAATGAGTTGTTTACATTTCTATAACCTATTTTTTTTTTCTGGAGTTCAAATATTTAAATAATCTTTCAAAAAGAAAAGGGTATGTGCTTAAAATATCTATGCTATATCTTATGTTAATAACTATAAAAGTTGTCTCTCTCTATGTTTAATAAATGCCCTATTCTCTTATAATAATTTCTACTAATATTAAATTACAACAAATTTATAAAAGCTTTTGTGAAGAAAAATAAATAAATACTTAATATTGCCTACTATTTTTTAAGGGCTTTAAATTTCCTTATTTCAAAATAAAAAAGCATAATGAACAATGCTTATGTTTTAGAAAGTAAACGAAACATATAATATTGTTATCGATTATTCATAATTTTATATGCAGGAGAATCGCACTAATCTAAATCTAAAAAAAAAGTTCAAAAATATAAACCTAAATTGGCAAAAGTTTAAGTATAAAAAGTTAAATTAATGCTTGGACTCTCAAATTAAGACATAAAAAATTCATGTATTTTAAATTAGTGTACACTAATCAAATAATCAAATAATTCATATATATATATATGTATTATTTTTTATATATAATCAATTATAATATTTCATAATGGAATTAATTAATCTTCTTAATCACATGTTATGATATTTGAAAGCTCGAACATTTAAGAAAATAACAAACACGTGATATAAACTCTGTCTCGTCCAATGGACGAGTTAGCACTCTAGTTAAAATGAAATTTTGGAGTCACATGCATCAAGCTTTAAATGCATCTAGACTCATTTGAAGGAAAAATTTCCTAGGCAATACATATAATTGCCATGGTGATTAATCTCAAGTCAAGCATTCAGCATAGATTATGTATGGCTCACATACACATGCAAAAAATAGAAGAAACTGAAACTATAGGTTGAACTACGGTGATTCGATCCGACTAATTAAGGGTACGTAGGAAGCTCGACATATAGCTAATGCTCATCGGGTTCAATCACAATTTTAAATCAAAGTCTTAAAAAAATCTTCTCTAGCCGAACTGCGGTGATTTGATCCCGTTGGGTACGTAGGAAGCTCGACATATAGCGAATGCTCGTCGGGTTCAATCATAACCACAAATTAAAATATATTCTTTTTACAACTACATAAAGACTTGATGCCTATAAAAGGCTACGTAGGTAACTCGACATTAAATCCAATCGAGTATAGTCGCCAAATTCCAAAGTCCAAATTTTAAAACACAATCCTAAATCAACACTTAGTGTTCTCTTTTAGAACTACGTATGATTTGATCCCTTTTTTAAAAGAGTAAGTAGGTCACTAGGTAAAAATCAAACGATCGTCGAGTTCAATCGCATTACCAAAATTAAACCAAAAATTGTGTTGGAGAAATTAAACAACCCTTCCTAAAAGGTAGGTCTACGCCATGCAAATGATAGTTGAACCAAGCTTAGACAACCCTTCCTAAAAGGTGGATTTAGGCTTGTTTCTCTGATGCATGAAAATCCAACCCAAAAATTAAACCTCTGAACTACGTAAGACTTGATTCTTTTTAAAGAGATACGTAGGAAAAACATCATAACACAGGTGCAGCCCAAATCAAAAATTATACTCAAAAGTCTCAAACGTGTCTATATTATTAAATAGAATTGTAAAGATATACATATAAAGGTTTAACTTGAAAATCATATGAGATGTGTATATGCATTTTTGTTTTCTTTTAACACTTTTTGCCTAACAACAACTTTGATTTTTTAAAAGAAAAGAATCTCTCAATACATAAAATAGTATGTAGTTACACAAGTACGTCTTTTATCCCCGATGTATTTTGAAATACATCCCTGATATAGGTTAAAAAAAGTCAGGGATAAATGCTGAGGGTATAATAGATCAAATATCCCTGATATGGAAAAACACGCCAGGGATATTAGAGCGGCTTCTTTCAATAAAAAACCAACATAATATCCCTGACATATCAATACACGCTGGGGATATTAGAGTTGTTTCATTTTATAAAAAAAACTTCTCTAATATCCCAGGCTTAAAAATTCAAGCCCGGGATATTAGATTTTCTTTAAATAATATTCAGTAAAATCAATATTGCCTTTCAATATATCAACTGAACAAATGCATACCTCAGTTGTAAAATTCCATTATAAATAAGAACAAATGCACAAATGTACACTTCAGTTGTAACATTCCAATATAAATCAATGAAACTTTAGCAATCAAAATCACAAAACCGGTGGTCAAGTGACAACATCTACCTCAGATAATATAACAAAGTTACAACCGCACTTTCCTAGACTTGGAATCCTATATTTGTGTATACAGTGATCCTACAATGCAAAGAAGCATCTTGTATTTTAGGTGAATCATGACCTGATATAACTTCTTTAGCACTTGCTTTCAATTCTTTGGCTTGTTGAATTTCAACTTCAAACAGACTCGATCCACGACAAACTCCCCATACATCAACATGAGAGTGGATATACTTCAACCGCTAGACAAACAAGCCTTACATTCACATGTTCCACGGCAAACTCGGCATTGTGTTTTAACTTCTTGTGCATCATGAGACCTTGAACCATAAGCATACATGAAATTCTTAAACAATGAATTTCCATATAAATAAGTAGCACACAGGAAACTATTTGAGCAAATTATGTATTCATAACATATGACCAGCAATACATAAACTTATAAACTTCAATTACATCTCCATTCATCATGGTCAATGGAAAAATCAATACATATTGCGGACGACACTATAATAAATGGAAAAAAGAGCATCACATTGTAACAAATTTTTCAGTTCTACCACAAACACCACGACTTGTACACAACCTATTTAGTAAGTCAACTTGCAGTGATAAGCCAATTTGGATTGAATGGCACATGCCTAAACTCGGTCTGACACAACCTATTTAGTAAGTTATGGGAGAAAATATCATGAATCTTCCAACCTAAAACTAGTTAACATTAGGTATACTGACACATTCAACTTGTAATCGTTTTGAAAAATGCATCCACATTATATCTTGCAGGTCATGAAGTTCCTTTTTCTTATTTTTCACATTTTTCAAGCCAGGATTTTCCCATGTACAATAATATCAACATAACACAGATGAGCTTACTTAATACTTACCGTTGGCCATGATTGAAGACGAACGACATACACACAAAGTAATACCATTCGGTATCCGAAAGATCTTCAGAAGACAATGCAGCAGAAGGCCTGTAGCCAAAAGAGACTCATAAAGTTCCCTTAGTTGCTCACTTCTTTGCAAAACCCAATTGATTTACATCAAATTCCACAGCCTGGACTGTTTTCCTTGTCTTGATATCTCCATTGTAGTACCCTTCACTCCATTCCAACACCCTAGAATAGAATATTTTCAATTCATTAGTCATGATAGCTACCAAACTGATACAAAATTACAACAACTCAAATGTTGTAGCAGAGTATAGCAAGAAGCAATACCAGCACTCATACTAGTACTAAAGTGCTTCTAATTTCAATTTGAAGATAACTATTCTGGACCAATATGATTTTTGGGCTAGTAATTAATGAAATGACACCAGAGAGTAATAATGCCTTGAATTGGAGATTATCAAGTACTTCATTTTTTCTCCCCTCAAGTATGGAAGTGAAAGCACTGAGATTTAAGATTAGTTCTCATTACAATTAATGAAAACAAAGGTAGACTAACCTTAAACTAGAGGGAGATACCAAAATTTTGAAAAATACCAAAATTGAATGAGAAATTATGTTCATAAAGAAGAACAAAGAGGGAGATAGAGAGATTAGTAGCGTAAGAAAGGGTGTGACACCCCTATACCCTATGACGTATGCTTAGTAATAACTTATTTCTTATATAAATAAATAATTCACATATAGCAACTATTCATGGAAGCACAAAGCAGAAAGTAACAACCATAAAAGGTTGCACACACACATCTATGTCGTTACTTCTCATACTAAAACATCTATTACTCTAGCTTCTATTACAACCCAAAATGTCTATGATGCAAAATGAGGAGGAGAAGGTTGCTTAGAGCTTCAGCCGGCCGACCTGTATGAATGTGACCTCTAAACGGACACACGTCAGTAAGAACTAGCTGAACTTGAAAAATTGTTTTGCGATTTACGTGAGTCGCATACTCAGTGAATATAAACCATCATCAATTATTTCACACAAAGCCAAACAATTGGTCAATATACATATGTCATATAAGATTTTACTATGCAAATAAGATTTTACTATGCAATGCAAATGCTGATGTTTCCGATTCTTTATTCTGTGAACTGTTCAAGCCTGAATCTGCCCCGGGTTTACTGTACATGGACTCTTATGGTCCCTTAAGCAAAGAAATCCGAAGATTTCCTGAATATTGACTCTTATGGTCCTGTATGATCCGTAGATCCTGTATGACCCGTAGGTCGCTTTAACAAAGAAATCCGTAGATTTCCTGAATTACAGTTCAGGGCAAGACAGTCACAGGTCCTTTTAATCTCTTTGCAATATGCTATGCAATCAAGTGCATTCTGTAATCATATATCATGTTCATCTGTCATCATACTTTCTGTGCAAACAACTCTGTAAATTTCAGAGCTATCACATATAACACATATATCCATATAATCCATATAGCTCATATATTCATATAGCTCATATAGCTCACATATCCATATAACTCATATAGCATATATTCGTATAGCACTTAAAGCACATATGGTTGAATCTCCGGTCTATACTCACCTGTTTAAGGCAGATACTATATTTCTCCCCCTTGACTTTGACCACGGTCTACTACTTGGGCTCCAAACCTCGCTTGCACTTCGAGATTAAAACCTGATAGAAGAGATCTTGTACCAAATCCAAAATAAGAAAATTTTGATCGAATTTCTTTCTCTACTCTCGTGTCTTCTTTTTATCTCACCTCTCAATTTTTTTATCTTACGTACAAAGCTTCATAGGGAAGACAATTAGAATTTGCACATATATATATCATTTGATATGAGAGTCTGCAAAAACTCAGCAAAGTCGGCATGACTTTTGTAAAAATTTCATTTTCTACCCTCAAATTTTCTTTACTACAAACTTTACCCTGAAATAATTATTAATTAACTTTTTCATAAAAACTTTTAAAAATATAATAAACTTAATTCGAAAATATATATTACTTTTAAACACTCACTATATATCATGCCAATATGCTATGCATATACTATTAATCTTATATGAATGCATAATGACGTATGCACTTTGGTCGGGGATGTTACAAAGGGAACCTTGGATCAGAAGAGAAAATTGACCAGAAAATAGAGTAGCTCCACCAGATGCTTCTCACAGCAACAACAAACTGTTTTAGAGGTTTTGGTATTTTTCAAAATCCATGGCTCAAATGGTATATTTCAACAAACATTATTTTCACAAGTTATGGGAGAAAATACGATTGCACCAGCAGCACAAAACAAGTGAAAATTTGGATCTTTCTCAATTGAAAAAATAGAACCACGATCGACATAGAGACACTAGGAACAAAATTCAATTAAGAAGGACAAATTCAAACCGATCAATTTTGGAGACGAATTTGTAGAATTTGACGAGGCGGAGAAGATATGCAGGCGGTGAAGAATTCGATTTCTTTCTCCCGAGTCCGTCGTTCCATCCCGATCCACTCTCTGGTTCCATCTTGATTCACTCTCGCAGTCCTGATTCTCTCTACTGGTTCCGTCCTGATTCTCTCTCTGGTTTCGTTCCGATTCACTCTCTCCGTCCCAATTCTCTCTATCTGGTTCCGTCCTGATTCTCTCTTTGGTTCATGTTGGATCAGTGTTAGGGAACTAACACTGGAACAATGGTTTATCTATTCGAGAAATCGAAGTTTTGATAATGACAAACAAATGGAACTAATTCCCTTTACAAGTGATCTCAGGAAAGATAACAGGTTCACAGAAAAAACAAGGGAAACGTTCCCCATGAAGCCATCTGAGTACGTGGCAAATAAAGTAAAGGATAAAGAAGACTTTTCACTATTGTCTTGGGTGGCAAGCCAAGTTCCGAATGAATAGAAATGAAAAAGGGTACACTAGTCTTTTTGAATAGTGTCGTACTCCCCAAGACAAGAAGGGCAAAGGCATCAGAAGCTAAAAGTGGAAACCCTATAAATAGTATGCGATATCGCTAGGTCAATTGAGCTCACAAATGCAAAAACACAAAACACAGAAAAGGAAAGTGAGAAAGCGAGAGCCCGAGCTTATCCAGTGAAGACAACGATCCAGAAGTTAAAGAAGGAAGTTCCGTGACCAAGCGATGGAGACTGCGTGAAGATCGCCATCGACTTGGAGAGTTGGTTCCTGTGCTAAAGGGAACTGTACAGGAACGAGTAAGGCTCACTATCTATATTCGATTGTGTTTAGATCTAGGAATCACTATGACTTAGTCGTTAGTATTGTTTGTGAGTGGGTTTGCGAACAATAGAGAAGTTCGACTTTGTATTGTGTATCTTGAGATCTATCAATAGTAATATAATGTGTGTTCAAAATCCTCCAAGGGAGGTAGAGGTTTACTCTACAGCTAGTTGGTTGTAGCGGTTCCTCTATAAGGAATCGTGTCCTTGTCTCTATTTTATACTTTACTGTCTGTGTTGCTTTATTCCGCTGCGTAAACTGTCACTGGAACAGTTCCCGACTTGTCTTACTAACACAGATCTACGATCCTACAATTGGTATCAGAGCTTGGCTCTAGATTTTCTGTAAAAACTTACAGGATGTCTACGGAACTGTCTTCAGATCTTAGTGTTGTTGGACACTGAAACAACAAACCACCTAGGCTGATTGAAGGGCGATTCGAGAGATGGCAGGGACTGATGAAAGACTGGATGCGAAGTCACGATTATCAAGCATGGGCTGTAATCGAGAGAGGGAACTTCGTCATCAACCCAGAAATCGAGAATGATCTCACAAAATG
Organism: Fallopia convolvulus; assembly: GCA_964016875.1. NCBI lineage: Eukaryota > Viridiplantae > Streptophyta > Magnoliopsida > Caryophyllales > Polygonaceae > Fallopia > Fallopia convolvulus. The sequence continues at coordinate 27,690,043 of OZ024734.1, read as the reverse complement.
GGGGCCCAACGAGTGGAAGTGTATGGAGGCCAATTTCAAAGCAAAGATGTACCTCGACAATTCCATGAGTGAAATCGACTCAGCCAAGGTGGGAAACCTAAAAACTGCTAAGGAAATGTGGGCTGCTATTGAGCAAATGCACATGGGAAGCTCAGATCTAAAAGAAGATCATCAAATGGATGTTCGTCAGGAGTTCTACAACTTCATGATGGAACCTGGAGAAACCGTATCATCTTACCAGTTCGGCTTCGAGGGACTACTGACTAAACTTGAGAATTTGGGAATTCCAGAGAGTGAAGTCACATAACGGATGAAGGTCAAGAAGGTGATAGGTGGTCTTTTCGGAGAATAGACCCATGATCGAACAACGTTCAGGGAAAATCCATCCAGCAGGAACCTCATGCTTCATGAGATCTTTGGAAAACTAAAGACTTATGAGAGAAGGAGGAACTCTGACAAAGCACAAGACTAACCTGGAAAAAGGATTAGCACTTAAGCTTGAGAAAGTGCTTAAGTCTGTTCAGGAACAGTGTGAAGAATCTGAAGATGAGGAAGAGGATGACATAGTGCTCATCACAAAAGCATTACGTAATCTCTACAAAAAGGGAAAGTTCCAGAAGAATTACGGAGGGAACAATCACTCAAGAGATTACAACAATTCCGGAGAAAAGGATTCCAAGGATATTACGTGCTTCAAGTGTTTTAAGAAAGGCCACTATGATAAAGCTTTTCCTCTGGGAAACGACGAGAACAAGTCTGGGAACAAAGCTTAAATAGCAACATGGGATGATTCAGATGATGAAGATCCTGAGGCTTGGGCTACACCGAACATGTGTTCTATGGCTATCAAAGGAGATCCGAAGGAACCACAAGAGGATGTAAGAGTGAGGGGGAACTGTATGTGGTTCATAGACAGTGCATGCTCCAACCACATGACAGGAAATAGGAACAATTTAACCTCGCTTAACACCCAGGTCGAAGGAGGAAATGTTTCCTTCGGCAACAGGAACAAAGGAGCAATTCAAGGTTCAAGGGAAGTCAAACTTAACAAATCAATCAAAGTCAATAATGTCAATCTTGTGACAGATTTTGGGTACAATTTATTGTGTTTGGCACAACTTTGTGATCAAGGAAACAACATAGTTACCTTCGATTCGAATGAATGTCTGGTTGTGAACAAAGAGACTCACAAAGTTATTCTTAGAGGGAAACGATCTAACAATGTTTACATTGTTGATCAAGATTTTCAACCTCCAAAAAGGCTATGTCTCACAGTTCCTGCAAGTGATACTGATCTTTGGCATAGACGCCTTAGTCATGCGGGTTTAAATCTCATTCAGAAGTTGTTCTTGCAAGATCTTGTAATTGGTTTACCTAGGATAAACCCAGACACAGCAAAATTGTGTGATGCTTGTGCCAGGGGAAAACAAACTCAAAGTTCCTTTAAACCAAAGAAGGTTGTTAGCACTTCCAAACCTTTGGAAATGTTACACATGGATCTATGCGGACCAATGGACATTTGTAGCTATGGTGGAAGCACATACATGTTTGTTATAATTGATGATTATTCTCGTTTCACTTGGGTTATTTTCTTGTCTTCCAAAGGAACAGTGTTCAAGGAGTTTGAAGTCTTCATCAAAAGAACAGAAGTCAGTCTAGGAACCAAGCTGAAGTCCATACGCTCAGACCATGGAACAGAGTTTGATAACTCAACCTTTCTCAACTTTTGCAATAAAAATGGAGTGTCTCACAATTTCTCTGCACCAAGAACTCCACAACAAAATGGAGTAGTAGAAAGAAAGAATCGCACCTTGGAGAATATGGCTCGAGCCATGATGTTCGAAAGTGGAGTTCCATCAAACTTCTGGACAGAAGCCATCTCAACCTCAGCTTATATCCCTAATAGGGCTATGATTAGACCTTTGTTACTTAAAACCTCCTATGAACTAATCATAGGCCGAAAGCCGAATATTTCCCATCTCAGAGTTTTTGGTTGCATGTGTTATATTCATAACAATGGGAAAGATGCTCTTGGAAAGTTTGATCCAAGAAGTGATGAAGGGATCTTCACTGGGTACTCCCTTCAAAGCAAAGCATACCGAGTCTACAACAAAAAGACCAAAAAGTTTGAAGAAAGTGTCCATGTCATCTTTGATGAGGAGCCCATTCATCATGGAACTACCTCTATCAACCCATTCCCAAAGATAGGAGTAAAGCCCTTCACCATACCAAGGGAGACAACGAGGCAAACAACAGAAGAGGATGATGATTCAGATACTCGAAAGGATGACACTTACTACATCAATGAAAATGAGTCTCAACCACAAGAACTATCCAATAAAGAGGATGAAGGAGATGATGATACCACAGAGCAATTTGATGATCTGTCTACTAACTTCCCTAAAGAAGAAAACAATTCATCCGAACCATTGGAAGCTTCCACCTCAGGGAACAATCCTGACAATGAGATTCAACAAAATCTACCTGAATCTAGTTCCAGTGCTCAGGGGGAACTTCAAGAAGCAAATCAACCACAACTTCAACCCAGGAACTATCTTCAGAGAAAAGATCACCCTCTTGAGAACATCCTTACACCTCTAGAACAGGGAGTACAAACTCGCTCTTCTCTCCATAACTTTTGTGCTTTTAATGCATTTAATTCTCTTGTTGAACCCAAAAGTATACATGAAGCACTCAAAGATCCAGATTGGATTCAAGCAATGTAGGAAGAGCTCCATCAGTTTGAAAGACACCAGGTGTGGAAGCTAGTTCTAAGGCCACCAGACAAGAATGTCATTGAAACTAGATGGGTCTTTCGCAACAAACTTGATGAGTCAGGAAATGTGTCCCGAAACAAAGCCAGACTTGTGGCTCAAGGCTACAACCAAGAGGAAGGGATAGACTATGAGGAAACATTTGCACCAGTTGCTCGAATTGAAGCAATACACTTGCTCATATCATTTGCTACACACAAAGGGTTTAAGTTGTTCCAAATGGATGTCAAGACAGCCTTTCTGAATGGCTATCTCCAAAAAGAAGTCTATGTCAAGCATCCACCAGGATTTGAAGATGAAAGCAAGCCAAAACATGTCTACTTTCTTGAAAGAGCTTTGTATGGCCTCAAACAAGCACCTCGAGCCTGGTATGATAGATTTGCTTCATTTCTATTATCCAAAGGCTATCAAAGAGGATCAATCGACAAAACTCTTTTCTTGAAGAAAGAATCAGGTGACATTTTAATTGTGCAAGTCTATGTTGATGATATAGTTTCGGTTCAACTAACCCTGTGCTCACAGAAAAGTTTGAGAAACAAATGAGTAGTGAGTTCGAGATGAGTATGGTAGGGGAACTCAACTTCTTTCTAGGCCTTCAGATTTCTCAAACTAAGGATGGCACCAAGATTCATCAACAAAGTACATCAAGGAAATGTTATCAAAATATGGGATGGACACTGCAAAGCCCATCAACACCCCGATCTCACCTAGCACACGTCTTGACGCGGATGAGAATGGAACCAATGTCAATCAAAAACTCTTTCGAGGAATGATTGGTTTCCTTCTCTATCTCACTGCTAGCAGACTGGACATCATGTTTGCCGTCTGCCTCTGTGCACGGTTCCAAGCAAACCCTAAGGAGTCTCACTTAAAGGAAGTCAAAAGAATCTTTCGCTACCTCAAAGGAAGAGACAACTTGTGTTTATGGTATCCAAGGAACAGTTCCTTTGAACTGGTCTCCTTCACTGATGCTGACTTTGCTGGGCATCTAGTAGATCGGAAAAGCACTTCAGGCATGGAACAGTTCCTAGTAGACTGCCTTGTATCTCGGGGATCGAAGAAGCAATCCTCAGTGGCACTTTCTACTGCTGAAGCTGAATACATAGCCGCTGCAGCTTGTTGTTCCCAAGTTCTATGGCTCAAGTATCAACTTCAAGATTATGGCATGTCTCTTGGAACTGTTCCTATTAAATGTGATAGTACTAGTGCAATAAATATCTCAAAAAACCCTGTGCATCACTCTAGAACAAAGCACATAGAGGTTAGGCACCATTTCCTACGTGATCACGTAGAGAAAGGTTCCATTGAGATGGTACATTGCAGGACTGATGAACAAGTTGCTGATATTTTCACCAAAGCTTTGGATAGACAACCCTTCGAGCATCTTCGAATGCTCTTAGGGATGATTCTCTTACATTAAACAAGTCCCGGTCCATCTTTTCCCTCAATGATTGACTAGTTAAGCTTTAGTATGACTAGGGAATTGCATGGTTTAGCAACTTTCATCTTAATAATTGCTCTTTGCATGAAACATGTTTATTACTTTGCATAGGAACTACTTCTTAAAAGCACTTTGTTCCTTTTTGCCCAAAATGATCAACCTGATCTTATCTATCCCTCATTACAAGTCGAAAGGATGGTTGATCATAAGACTTGTTCCGTAAAGCCAATCCAAGTAAACGTTTCCTATGAGCCTCAATTAATTGAAAACCCCTTCCACGGGATTCAATTATCTGGATGACAAAAATTTCTTACTTACCCCTATATTGTTTGGATACTTCTATTTGTCTTTTCACAAAAACCCTTATGTATCCATATATGGCTTTCCGTTACTTGTTCATGGAAATGAGGTTGGAAAGGAAAGGAACTATTTCAAGCCACTAGAGGACTACAAGGATCTTTGCACCCAAGCATCTCATAGCTGTATTATTGGAAAGAGAAAAGGCGTTGGAAACTGGGTATTTGAAGCGACAGGTTGAGAAAAGGGAAATTTGAATCTGCACCGTTTATCCTGCTACTTTGGCTCGCTATCCACCATGTAGATATTGTTGATTTGGAAAGAATCTCCTAATGGAAGACAACAAATCTTTCTAGTTATCCTTGGAGTAACTAGATGCGACGTTCAAGGGAACCCTAGTAAAGCCTCTCTCTCTCATCTCTTCAAATTCCTTCCCTTTCCTTACTTAACCCGTCTTCCACATTCGCTTCCAACTTCATCATCTTCATCTTCACTTTTTCCCTCTGCAAACCCTAACCTTAAAATTCCTCAATCCCAAACTTTCTTTCAACCATGGCCAATCAAAACCAACCTAAATACACCAGCCTTCACCCAAATCCTCTCATTGAGCATCTTCTTCACAATGATCCAGTCTATCTTCAAGAAACGCTTCTTACAAATCTGGATCTAGATCATCATGAACCAGAATATATCTTCGATGTCAAGGAGCGTCTCTTCTCTCTTCTACGGAAGAAAGATGGTCAACCCCCTCTCACTCCTCAAAGCTCTCCTCCCACAACTCCTCGATCTGAGATTCCAGTACTCACAACGAGACCGGATGGTTCTTCAACTCTAACTCTCAATATTGAGGGTGTTCAAACCACAATCTCTGAAACAAAACCTAACCCTCTCCGTCTCAAAGATTCTTCCCATTCCTCTCCAAAACACCACACTCAAATCTATGACAGTCTCAGTCCCAAACGGACTGATCTGCTTGCCTCAACCTCTCAAAACCCTAATCTTCAAACCCAAAGTTCCAAAGAACCTTCCTCCTCTATAAGAACTCATACAATTCCTACTCCATCTCACAAAGATCTCACTCTCTCCAATCTCGACCAAACTCTCTCACAGTTCGAGAGAGAAGAGTTCCCCCCTTCACAAGGAACCTCACCTGTTCTTCCTTCCACTTCTTTAAACCCTACAAAGCAAACACCAACTAAAGATCCTCTCTCAAATATTCCAACCGGGCAACGATCAAGAAAAAGAAAGCTGAGAAAGATTGGTGATGATGAAGAAGAAGCTGAACAGGAACTTGAACCTCTTCTCTCTGAGCAATTCCGAGCCCTCAATCAATCAAAGGAAATAATCTCCGTTGAGGGTGACGATGATGAGATAGAGGAGTACATAGAGCCTGCTCTTCAAATCGGCTACACGGAACCGCCATCTGGGCGTCCGTCAACGAGAGGCTCAAAGAAACAAAAGGTGGAAAAGGAAAAGGAAAAGGAGAAGAAAGACAAGAAGAAGAGAGGAACTGTCTCCTTTGAGGAGAGAAAGCTGGTCATTCCATTGATAGTCACAACAGAGTTCCTCCAAGAGCATGACTTCAACGAGCTTCAAGAACTCATCCAGTTCCAAGGGTGGGATAAGCTCTGCTTCGAACCAACTATGGTTGATCCAGCTCAGATCAAGTTTTTCTACTCTATGTTTGCTCTAACAAAGGGAACTGAGCTTGATCCAGTGATAAGGTGGCAAACTGAAGAAGACGACTTCACCTTCACCGCAGCTACAATCAAGAAGATTCTCCAAGTTCTTGGGGAAGGCTACAACACTCTCCCTCAAAGATCTTGGCAAGACACCGATGGAAGGGAAGCTATCTTCAAACGTCTTCTAGGTCATGTGCATGTCCAAGGAAAGGAAGTCTTGACTCATGGACTAAGCCAGTTGGGAAAAATGGCGCACCAGTACATCACTAGGGTAGTGATTCCAAGGTAGGAGAAGCGAACAACACTTAACTCAAACGATGCAATTCTCCTGGATTTGTTCCTTCGCAAGGAAAAGATCAACCTGCCTCGAATCATGATATTACACATGTGCAAATGTGTCGCCAAGGAGTCTCATGCCCTTCTATATGCTGCTCTGGTGAAGGAAATCATGGTGAGGAACGATGTTTATCATCCTCAGGAGGAAGAAAAGCTTGGACAAGAGATGGACATGCCCAATATTCAAAGAATGAAGCACTCCCAGGAACCAGCTGACGAAGTTCCTCAACCAATGTTCATTGAACAAGGAGATTGCACAACAATTCTTCAAGCTCTCAATCGTCTGTGTGGGATCAATGAGCGAATCCTTGATGTTCTTCTAGACATCCAACAAAAGTTACATTTCTCTTCCTCCTCTAAGGAATCGTGTCCTTGTATCCATTTTATTCTTTACTGTCTATGTTGCTTTATTTAGCCGCGTAAGGGAACTGTCACTGGAACAGGTCCCGACTTGTCTTACTAATACAGATCTACGATCCTACAGTTCCTTCTTAGGTCGTGCACCGCCAATCCCCACATCGTCGCATCACCGCCCGTCGCCCTGGATGCTCCTTCGAATTTGAGAGGAGAGATTTTGAGACTAGTTTTTTTTTTCTTTACTTTTAATCCTTGACATGTTACTTTTTACTCAATTCAGGTTAGGATTTAGCTACCGGTCGCTAAATATAATGTGATAAATACAATATTGCTTTTTTTAAAAGGTAAAAATTGCTCAATACATAAAAGAATGATGTAGTTAGCGACTACAAGATCTTCGCCCGGGTACGTACGTGAAATATATATTTAGTGAAATCATTTTATAATTAATGATTTAATAGAGGTCAAGGACTTGGACAGAAGCAAGGGTAGTTTGATTTGAATTTGCCTACCCACGAATTACTGAATTAGATATAGTATCTCTTTTTTTTTTGCTTGCTTGCTTGTTTATATGCATGCATGTTCATAATATATTTTGTAATACTTTTTAGAAAACTACGGCTGCAAGCTGAAAAATAATTTGAAGTTTAATATTTTTTTATTAATGGATTTTTTGGCAGCATGACAATAAATGGGTTGGAGTTGATGATTCCTTTTTCATTCTTCGGGGAGTCCGGGTATGCCTACAATTCCATTCTAACAAATATTGCATCTCCTTTGGTCTTTTTAGTTCGTATATTTTGTCCACTTTATTTTTATATCTATACTTTTCTTATATTATTATTTTTACATAATAATAATTTTTACCCACTTTCTTAATTATCAATACTACTTTACATATTTTATTTCTATAAAGTTATAACCATACTTCCAATCAATCTCACATTTTTATCCACTTTTTCAATTACCAATACTACTTTACACTTTTCTTAATAATCACAAAAACCGTCCTTTTGGACAAATAAACCGAGACGGAGGGAGTATTACACAACTGGACAAAATTGTTTGACACATTTTCCTATGGTCCACTCAATACTACTTTACACCTTAAACAATCACAAAAACCGTCGTTTTGGACAAACAAATCGAGACGGAGAGAGTATTACACAATTGGACAAAACTCGATCTCTCATATTACACCTAGATGTGGAGAAGTTCCTCTTAAGATGTGGATGGTGGGATAGATTTAACTAGTTACTAATTAATTGAAGTTTTTTTTGGCTGAAAATTAATGAAGTTACTTGAGGAGGCTGCGGAACATCATAATTCAATTAAGACGCAATATAGACGGACGCAGCTGTGACCAGTCATGACAAGGTGACACAGCAGACACCCAGTACTACTGAATAAAGATAAACTTAATTAGAAAAAGAGAGTATATAAAGGGGTTTTCATAACCACATGAAAACTCTTATATATCCCTACTGGTGGTGAGGTGACTATAGGTTAGAGCCACACACCTTCTTCTTTTCGAAGAAGCCATTCTTAATAAAGCAAAATGAACGGAGGAGCAAGAGTTGCGTTGCTAAGAAGTAATAACAGCGAGGAAGCAGCATACATCGACCGTGAGGAAGGAGGCAGCCTTGTAAAAAGAGTATGGGCGGAGTCGAAGAAACTATGGCCCATAGTGGGGCCGGCCATCTTCAGCAGGCTGGCCTCCTACTCCATGATAGTCATCACCCAAGCCTTCGCCGGCCACCTGGGCGATCTCGAACTCGCCGCCATCTCCATCGCCAACAACGTCATCGTCGGCCTTGACTTCGGCCTCCTGGTAACTACCTAGCTATACGAGTTGATGGATATTAGATATGTTACGTGTATATATATATATATATATATATATATATATATATATATATATATATGGTCAAACCAAGTTCAATTAAATCCGTGCCCCCTCTTTCCACCAGAGAAACTTGACGATTTCTAGGGCCGGCGCTGGAACGAACAGGCCAGGGAGGAGCCGTAGGTTGAAGAAGAGGATAAAACATTTGTTTTGTTTTTATTTTTTTTTAGAAGCAATATACCAACGTCGTCGTTTTGTTTCATTTTAATCTTAAAAAAATCAATTCATATTTACAGTTTTACACAAATACACAAAATCGTTTGACTAAACTGCGGTGATTAATGGAAATTATTAAATTAAAATTATTATTTTTTATAATCATTTATGGAATTGATTTAGTATTTGTATTTATTTGTGTGGAGTTCTCTATACTTAATATAATTTATTTGATTAATTTTCTTGCATTGATATATTAGGATTTAAAATTTGAATATAATTATAAAAATTATAAAAATTTAAATGAATATCTTGATTCATTTAAATGAATGAATTTGTCTATATCCAAACTCATTTGAATTGGATTTATTATATTTTTTCGGAACATGTCATGTTATATCATGGCATCTAATATTCTAAAAAACGTTAAGTAAATCACTGGCAAAGAAGGGTCGTCTAAACGGTCAGAATGATTGTCTAATCGGTCCTAAATGGACTAAGACGGCTAGGCCTCGCTTATCCACTTAGACATGATTTTTGGAACAGTGGTCATCAATAAGTATGTAATTATAGAGTGAATTTTAATAATTATTTATTATTTAAATTAAATTAATATAATATATATTTCGACTCCCCTTCCAAAAAATTTTGGCTCCACCACTGGATGTTGATATAAAATTTTTATATATTTATTTCGGTTTGTACCCCTAATAATTATAGCAAATTAATTGTATACGCTTCCTCTAAAACACAAAATAATGTTTATTGATAGGAACCTAGAAATACTAATAAGGATAATAAGGGTAGTTTTAGTTCAAATTTATGAATTGAACAACTAATTTATTAGTTATATAGCTTGGAATGGCGAGCGCTTTGGAGACTTTGTGCGGGCAAGCGTACGGGGCCAAAAAATACCACATGCTGGGGATATACATGCAGAGATCCTGGATAGTGCTGACGCTCTGCTGCGTGCTGCTGCTGCCGCTCTACCTCTTCGCCTCGCCCCTTCTGAAGCTGACAGGTCAGCCAGATGACGTGGCAGAGATGACGGGCGTGGTGGCCCGCTGGATCATCCCCCTCCACTTCAGCTTCGCCCTCCAGTTCCCGCTCCAGCGCTTCCTCCAGAGCCAGCTCCAAAACGCCGTCATAGCCTGGGTCACCCTCGCCGCCTTGCTCGTCCATGTGTTCGCCAGCTGGCTCCTCGTGGCCCACCTCAAGCTCGGCCTCATCGGGACCGCCGCCACCTTGAACTTCTCCTGGTGGGTCCTCGTCATTGGGCTGTTCGGGTACACTGTTGGGGGCGGTTGCCCGCTCACGTGGCCCGGCTTCTCCATCGAAGCCTTCTCCGGCCTCTGGGAGTTTGTTAAGCTCTCTGTTGCTTCGGGTGTCATGCTTTGGTATGCTACTAATTACTTGACTGACTGCTTTTAATTTAATACTATATTCTTATTTTATTAAGTATGTCCGCACATAAGGATTTTTTTATATGTCCGTACATAAGGTTTATGTATGCAGCTTGGAGAACTGGTACTACAGAGTACTCATACTAATGACCGGGAATCTGAATAATGCAACGACTGCACTTGATGCCTTGTCCATATGGTTTGTCTCATTACTTACTTTACCCCTTATAATCTCATATCATATATAGGCCTCTTAATTAGTGCATTTTAATTAGCTTAGTAATTTCATTCGTATGATTTATCTTAATTAGCTGTGTTACACGTACAAGCACCCTATATTTTGCTTTGATTCGTGCATGGTTCATATAAGAATCTCTACACATATATCATCGCTCAAACAACAAACTACTTATTCGGAAACCCTATATTGTTTAAAGATTCTACATATATTTCCATCTTGTATGGTTTTATTCTATCCTTAACTAGTTTAGATTATGCTTTAAGATAGCTTGGATATCAAGTTACTCATGTATAAATACTCCTCTTGGTTTATGAATCAAAATAATACAAGTCCTACAAAATCTATTCTCTATATGGTATCATCTGCCTAATCTCGTTTCTCCTCTCTTCCCTGCAAAAACCTTCAATCACGAAAATCCTTCGTTACCCAACGCTTGCTCCTGTCTATATGGCAGTCGAGTATTTTTCTCCATTTCACAACCTTCATGAAAAAGATAAACCCTTTACCATTGTTCACTTCCCAACTATTCTCAAACTTACACCCACAAACTACTTACATGGAAAACCCAAATTCAAGCCACCCTTGAAGACTATGATTTCCTAAAATTCCTTAACGGCTCTTACTCGTGTCCCTTGCTTGAAACTGTTTCCAATTCGGGTGAGAATGTTGTTCCCCAACCAAACCCCGCCTACCACACATGGAAACGCCAAGATCGACTCTTGTATAGGGGCTTGCTTGGAAGGTTCTCCACGTATATCGCCAATTTGGTGACCCATGTGAAGACCACAAAAAATGTTTGGGATCTTCTCCGTAACACATACGCCATGGCTTCTCGTGGCCACAAGAAACAAGTCAAGAACAAGCTACAAACCTTACAAAAAGGTAACTCCACAGTGACTGAGTATATGCATTCCATGAAGAGTTTTGCCGATCTCCTTGCTTCTCTCAATGCGCAGGTCAACTATAAGGATTTTATTGATTATATCCTCAAGGTTCTCGACTCAACCTTCCAGACTGTAATCCATGAAGTTAACAATTGAGATTCACCTATCTCCTTTTAAGAATTGCACAAGAAACTCATCATCAAAGTGTAGTCTCTCAAAACTACAACGCACTCCTTCAATGGGCCAGCTACTGCACTCACTGCTAAAAAACGTCCAACAAAATGCAAAAATAACGTATCTTTTTCGGCTTCTTGGTAGCAACCTCTTCTCCCTAACACCTCCACCACAAAACTGGATTAATCAACCCTATCACTCACCAGCTAATAAATACTTTCCATACCTACAACAATATCCTTCATACCACTCAACCCAGGCCTCAAGTTAAATCTGCGACTATCTCCTATAACCCTAATTCTTGGCTTATGGATAGCGGTGCCTCCTACAGGGTGAACTCTTTGCACTATCCCTGTTCCGGCCCCGACGAAATCTTTGTTGGCAATGGACAAGGACACCAAGTCAGGAATAACAATCCTTAGGGGTCCTTGTCAAGATGGAGTCTATGTTTGGCCATCCTCTTCACCAATTGCTCTTTTTGCCTCATGTTCTTCTTCTGAGTCGTGGCATCACAAATTAGGGCATCCATCGTCCCTACCTTTAGTTTCTTATACAATAAGTTTTCTCTAGGAAAATCTAGTTACTTACTTTCTAGTTGTACTTCTTGCAATATTAATAAAAGTCACAAACTTCCTTTTTCTACTTCTTCTCGTAAGTCTCATTATCCTCTTGAAGTAATTTTTCCGGACATTTGGTCCTCACCCGTGATGTCCTATGATGATTTTCGCAACTATGTTGTGTTCATTAATCACTACACTAAATATATGTGGCTTTATCCTCTTAAAAAAGAAATGTAATGTCAAATACACGTTCATTTACTTTTGTGCCCTTTTCTGAAATTTCTTCAACCAAAAGATCAAAATATTTTACTTCGACAACGGGGGCGAGTCTTACCCATCCGTCCTTTCTCGCATCCAATGGTATTACGCATCACACCTCCCGTCATAATACTCCTGGACATAATGGTTTGTCAGAAAGCCGTCATCAACACATTGTTCAAACAAGCATATCACTTCTTAGTTACTCTGGCATGCCCCTTGACCATTGGCCGCACGCCATCACCATAGTTGTCTAACTTATTAACCGACATTTCACCCCAAACCTACAGAACAAGTCTCCCTTATCTCTTCTTCTTCTTCTCAAACAACCTACCTACTTCTCTCTTTGTAGCTTTGGGTGCCTATTCTTCCCTTGGCTTCGACCCTACAACTCCCACAAAATCGAGCCTAAGTCCATTACTTGTGTGTTTTTTGGATATGCCACAAATCAACATGCTTATAATTGCCTTGACCAAAAAAAAAACTTCATTGCATTTCTCACCATGTCAAGTTCATTGACACAATTTTCCCCTACCACAACCCACCTCCTACTATGTCGTCACCTCCCTCTAATCCAGACGAGTGGACCGCACTTTCCCTCCCCCTATCAAACTTGCTACTACCACCCCTCCACAAAATGTCATCCATGAACTTTCACTGCCTGCTTCCCCATCGTACATGTCCAGCTCAACCATGACACCCATCATTACCCTTACCCCGATTCTCCTTCAACCACCTACTTGACCTTACCCATCTCGCCCTCGCACGTGCCCTCACGCACTAGCGACAACCTATCACCCACTTTACCAAACCCTAATAACCCACCAAATCCTAATTGTCTTCCCCAATTCAAACCCTTACACATATACCCACACCTCCTCCATTGCCTTCCCGAGGCATTGTTACATGCTCCATGAATGATATTACCAAGCCTATCCAAAAACTTAACCTACACTTTCACCTTGCCTCTCCTACTAAACCAAAAACCATAAATCAAGCCCTCAAAAGACTCGGGTTGGCGTGCAGCTATGCAAGTTGAACTCGATGACCTCTGTTCGAATCAAACATCGGACCTTATCCCACAATCTTCCACTACAAATATTTTTGGATGCAAATGGGTTTTTCGGATTAAGTATAATGTTGATGGCTACATTGATCGATATAAAGCCCGTCTTCTTGCAAAAGGATTTCACCAACGAAATGGTTGTGACTACAATGAAACCTTTAGTCATGTTGTCAAGCCTGCTACTGTTCGTGTTTTTCTTGCTCTAGATGTTTCACATGGTTGGAATTTGAAGCAACTTTATGTCAATAATGCGTTTCTTCAAGGAACCTTGTACGAAGACGTGTTTATGATACAACCTCCGAGATTTGTTGATAAGAATCGACCCACTTACATTTGCAAGCTTAAAAAGGCCTTGTATGGCTTGAAACAGGCTCCTAGGGCAAGGTACACAGAGTTGAAAGCATATCTTCTTCATCTTGCCTTTCGTGCTTCCACTTCTGACTCGTCTCTATTTATTTTTAAGGGTGCTAGGCACACGCTCTATCTACTAGTTTATGTTGACAACATTATTGTCATTGGTGATGACCCTGGCCTGATTGATCGACTCATTGCTCGGTTGGTATCCAATTTCTCGCTTAAAGATCTTAGTCCACTTTCTTACTTCCTCGGTGTTGAAATATTCCTTCTTCTCATGGTCTTTTTCTCTTGCAACACAAATACATTCTTGATCTTTTGCTTAAAGTTGGGATGGAATCTACAAATTGGTCTCCCCTCCTATGGGTGCAGTTACTACTCTCTATCGTGTGTCTGGTACCCTTGTCGGCTCCTACAAAGTATAGGGCTCTTATTTGTAGCCTTCAGTATCTCGGTGTAACTAGACCTGATATTGCCTTCGCTGTCAACAAGTTGTCCCAATTTATGCAATTGCCTACCTTAGATCAATGGCTTGCTCTCGAGTGCCTTCTGCGGTACTTGTCTGGAACTACAAACCTTGGCATTTTAATTTTGTTCAAACCGAATCCATTTCTCCATGGCTTCTCGGATGCGAATTGGGCGAGTGGCAAGGACAACTACATTTCTACAACCGAATATCTTCCTTATCTTGGATCCACACCAATCTCTTGGAGCTCGAGAAAACAGAAAACCGTAGCCTAGTCCTCCATGGAAGCCGAGTATAAAGCACTTGGTGAACATACTCCTCAACGTCCTATCTTGTACTAAGATAATATGGGTGCTATTATTCTTAGCTCGAATCCGGTTTTACATTCTCTCATGAAGCATGTTGCCCTTGCCTTCCATTTCGTTCAAGAATGGGTCCAAAATGGTTATCTTTGGTTTGCTCATATCTCACTAGTGATAAGCTCGTTGATATTCTCACCAAGCCCTTTCTTTGGCCACAATTTCAAGATATCACGTCCAAGCTAGGCTTGTCTTTCCGACCATCTAGCTTGCGGGAGGATATTAGGAAACAATATCTTGTTCCCTTAACTAGTTTAGATTATGCCTTAATATAATTTGTAGATCAAATCACTCATATATAAATATTCCTCTTGGTTTATAAATGAAAATAATACAAGTCATACAAAATCTATTCTCTTTATACTACATACATACGTGAAATATATATTTAGTGAAGTCATTTAATAATTAAAGATCGAGTACGAAATAATATGCTACTAAAATTACCTTTAATTAGAGGTCAAGGTCTTTGACAAAAGAGTGGTTTGATTTGAATTTACCTACCTGTGAATTACTGGATTAGATATAGTATTTTCTTTGTTTGTTTGTTTGCTTGCTTGTTTGTATGTATGTATGCATGTTCATAATATATAGGGAAATTTCTATTGGTGCGTCTAAGTTTTTGCCTTTTCTTTTTGGTGTCCAAGAAAAAAAACTTATTACTTTTGGTATCCCTGAAGTTTTGGCTTTTTCCATTGACGCCCTTCTCCGGTTCAAATTAGTTAAATTCAAGCTCACCATTATGTTCCTCACCCTTAAATTAGTGGGATTTGACTATTGAAACATCAAAATTCATAACCTAACCATCCAATTTGAATTTGTAAACAACCCCTTAAAATAGGATTGTTTAAAAATTCAAATTGATTTAGTTTGGTTATGAATTTAAGTGTTTTAAGAGTTGAATCTGACTAATTTAAGGGTGATGAACATAATAGTAAGCTTGAAATTAACTAAGTTGAACCGGAGAATGGCGTCAACGGGAAAAGCCAAAACCTCACAGGAAAAACCAAAACCTTAGGGGCACCAAAAGAAATTTTCCTAATATATAATACATTTTAGAAAACTACGGATGCAAGTTGAAAAATAATTTGAGGTTTAATATTATGTTTTTAATTAACGGATTTTTTGGCAGCATGACAATAAATGGGTGGGAGCTGATGATTCCTTTTGCATTCTTCGCAGGGGTCGGGTATGCGTACAATTGTCGTTCTAACACATATTACATCTCCATTTGATCTTCTTAGTTCGTATGCTTTTTTTTTGGATTTTATATAAACCATATTCGAATTTTATTACACAATGGTCACAATACTCCATCTATCTAGCATCAAAAATGTGTCTTAATTTTGAAAGACTAGTGTGTCCTAGCCGACCATGCAAAACAGTCATGCGAAGTTTTGTTTTCCTACTCAAGTAAACATTTAAAGAAGTACTATTTCTCCTCTTGGATTATTTGGAAAAGATAATTGATCAATTCTTCCTCTAAATTGCTTCAGGTTGTATAATCCATCTCTCATTTCCATTGATAGCAATCTTCCTTAAAAGGAAAAGCCAACTGAATCAAATAGAGCCACCATATTTGAATCTCTTAAGTGTTTCCCACATACAATAAGTTGTGTTTAAAGCCAAGAACAACTAAAACATCTTTAAGTGTGACATGATCCGAAAGAGAGAATTGTTCTGCCTTAGTGCGTTACTACCTTAACTATTTGTTGGATCGTAGGTTAGTCGAAATCAGTTATGGGAACTATACGATACAGTTCCCACACGCAGCAGAATGAGTAAATATGCTGGTAAGAAAAACAATAGAGACAATTCCCTTATAGAGGAACCCCACAACGATCTACTAATTATGTGAGTAAACCTCTACCTCCGTTTGGAGGATTTTCGAATGAGTTACCTTTTCTTTATTGCTTAGGTCCCTTCAGATTACAATGCAGAATACAAACTTCCCTATTCCTACAAGGACTCTCTCCCTAGGCAACACTAATGTATTCTCTCGACCCTACCCCGGTGAACGCTCACAATCAAAGACAAAGCCAAAATCAAACCTCGATGCTCTTCTGTCTCTACACTAGAGTTCCTCTAGACCTAGGAACTCTTTCGTTCTTCACCGTCGTCGAGAGTAGCTTGGCGTCGGGGAATTTTCACCAACTTGACGATCTTCACCTGAGTGGCTCTTCGGCTCTACTCTCTTAGTGTTTGGATTTAATGATTGTGAAAAGTGAGCAGCAAGGTCATTATTTAAGGGTTTAAATAGGCGTGATGAGAGACCTTTATCCACTAGAGGTATTTATCCTAAATACCCTTTTTCCTTGCTCTCCAAGTATGATCCTTAAGGTTGACATGTGACTTTGATTTGAATTTGAATTGTCAACTCTTGAATCATTCCGGACCGTTGGATGGTCATCTTCATCCAATTGCATCTCTGATGTCTGAGAAGCCCTTTTGTCCGGAATAGATAGGATCCCTAAAAATGCGCTGAAAAGTCGCTTTCAAGCATGCGCCAGTTCCCATCTAAAGTTCCCATGATGTGGGAACTTGTTGTTTTGTGCTTTGTTTTGCGACGCACAACCTATTATGATGAAATACTTGGCAATTGGCATTAGTTCCCATGGTGTTTGTCATTATCAAAACTAAGGATGTTGTTCTAGTGTTAATTATTGTGTGTTCCTAGCACCGACTCAACGCTATTACATTTTTTAGTCCTATGCAAATAGGATCATGTAAATTTTATTTTTCAGTAAGTAAGTTAGAATCACAAATCATGGGATCACTTTCACCTGTGTCAGTAATCCATTCAACATGATTTTTATTTATGTCGGCAATGTTTACCATTGGATAGTTTATTATACCAGCAAAGTTGACATAAGATGACTCAACTTGTCCTTTTCTCTTCAATCCTTCATGAGCCTCATGAGTTCGTTGGGTTCAGTAGGTTTGGACGGAGTTTGTTTGGAGGTTCCCTCAACAAGTGGGAACTCCTCTCTTAAATTATGAGAGGGTTTGATCAAGAACTAATGTGGAGAGATCCTTGTGGAGATTGAGTGGTATCAGGGTTTTGATCTTTGGAGTTGGAAGACTCTGGTGCAGTTCGTTTAAGGTTGAGATTATCAAAGATTTGGGTGTGGTGTTTAGGAGAAGAAGTGGAAGCATCTTTGAGAAGAGGAGTAGATGGATCTGTTTCAAAGATAGTGGTTTGAACACCATCAATGTTTATAGTGACGGTTGACGATCCATTTACCCTTTTGGTAAGGATTGGGATATCGGATCTAGGAGTTGTAAGAGGTGAGTTTGGACGAGTAAGACCTGGTTGACCATCCCTCTTTCTTAAGAGTGAGTAGAGGCGCTCCTTGATATCAAAGAAGTATTATGGAGTATATGTTTTAGTATTAAGGCCTTCAAGAAGCATCTTTTTGAGGTATTCGAGATCCTTTCGCAAGAGATGCTCGATGAGAGGGTTTTGATGAAGAGGAGAGTATTGGATTTTGTTAATGGGTTGTCCCCGGTTGGCCATTTTTGTGGGAATGAAGGAAGGATAGGAGGGTTAAGGTTTGCAGAGAAAAAGAAGCGAAGAGTACTAAAACATAGCCTTGGAGAAGACTAAGTGAGAGAGAGAAAGAAAGAGGGGGTTAAGTAGAAGGAAGGAATGTGAAAGGGTGAGGGATTAGGTATATCAGAGTTTCCTTGAGAAACGGATCCAATTACTCCATAAGTTAACTGGATAGATTTTCTTCCACCACAACTTAATTCTTTTCAACTTATTAGTCTCCACGTGTCAAAGATCTGTCATGTCAAATACCTAGTTTCCGATGCTTCTTCTCTTTCCAATAATATATATTTGTGTCATCTGAGCTACGCTATCCCTGGTGTTCCCTTGTGATAAGAAGAGGCTCATTTCCTTTCCAACCTAACTTCCATGAACAAGTGATAAAGAGCTAGGTTTGGATACATATAGGGGTTTTTGTGGAAACACTTATCAAAGAGAAGTATCCAAACAAGAATGGGCAACTCAATAGAATTTAATATCCAGGTAATGGAATCCCGTTTTAAGGGTTTAAACATGTAATGGGCTCATAGGAAACGTATACCTAGATTCGGTTTTAGGACAAGTAACATGATCAACCTTCATTTCAGCTTATGATAAGGGATAAAAAAGATCAGGTTGATCATTCTGGGCCAAACGAAATTTCAATGCTTAAGAGGTAGTTCTCATGCAAGATAATAAACATGCTTCATGCAAAGAGAAATTATTAAAATGAAATTTGCTAAACCATGCAGTTCCCTAGTGATGCCAAATCTAAACTAGTCAGTCATCAGGGGAGAGAAAAACAGGGACTTGTTTAATTTAAAGTTATCATCCCTAAGAGCTTACGAAGGTGCCCAAAGGGACGTTTATCCTATGCATAGAGGAAGTGCTCCCTATCTGTTTTTCAGTTCTACATAGTTCTCAGTCAAAGACATTATGTACTAAAGAAGCTTGGAGTAGGACATGGATTTTCATACCTTTGTTGTGAAGGAGTTGATGATGGTTTTCTCCTGTTGTTCCTTATCGTCATCTTTCCTACATCCTTAATGTGTATCCTTTTCTTTTAAGAAGCTTCATCTTGCTTGTTTTTCATGCCCTCTTAAATTCCTTCTGAGTTTATCCTGGGTAGTTCAATACAGAGTTTTTGCAGATAGCTACCAAAAAAACTGTTTGGGCATTGTTCCTTTGTTTGGGCATTCTTCTTCTTCTTCTTGGTCATGTGGTTGGAACAATCATGGACAATGACCCACTTGATATTCCCCCTCACTACAGCCTGCAAGATTAGTTAGACTTGGGGACCCAGACAGGATCTCTCTTGCTTGGATCAAACAGGTTTCCAGATTAATATTGTCTAAGAATTCTATCAAGTCATAGATGAGTGCAGAGTTCCTATGTCTAGACAAGGAGTTCCTAGGTGGGTTCCTATTGTTGGGGACTTTCCATTGTTCCATAGGGATTACCCTTTTCGGGTATGAGAATGACGAGTTTGTCTTTTGAAAAAGCAGTTCCCATGAATTCTATATTTCTAGTAGGCTTTGTGAACTCTAGACTCATTTCCCTTCCCTAACTTAAGGCTCCTTTTCTTGTTGGCCATCCTGGTGTGGTATTTATTGTTCCCGTTCTCTCTCTTTTCAAGCATACTAATTCTTTTCTCTAATTGTGCGATGTCAAGCTATTGGCTTTGAAGCTATCCCAATACTCACTTTTCTCCTTTCTAAAAGAGAAGGGTTTCCATATTTTGATGATCCTTCTTCACATCCTACTTTATGACCAATGGGAACAGATTTAATTTTAGGAGAGGTTTCCTGAGATTTGGTTATCCATTCTATTGGTATAGCTTTAACACAGAGAATGCAGACACCTAGATTTTTCTCAACTATCTTAGACTTGAGCTCTTCACTAAGCAACATTTTTTGGTTGAAGATCTCTCTCCTAAGAGTCTCATTTTCTTTTAAAACCTTGGCTCGAGGAACAGAATTATCTGAATATCCTACCAATATAGAATTTGTCTCATTTCCTTAAAACCTTGGCTTGGGGAACATAATTACTAGATATTCCTGATTTTTACATAAGGTCTTAAACAAGTTATATCTTTCACTTTTGATGTATTTGAGTTCTCTTTTAAGAAGAGTAACTTCATTAGCAGAGGAATTTAGCTTAGCAACAATCTCATCATACTTTGAATCAGTTTCTAGTTTTTTTGAAACCAAATATTTTGATTGATCAAGTTGATTTCTCATTTTGATGTTATCATCCAACATCTTGGTCAACAGTTTTAACAGTTCATGTTTTTCATATTGAGATAGAGAGTTGAGAAGAGTCTTAGAATTTACCTCACCAGGTTGTTCCCCAGTGGTCTCCTTTTATGGCCATCACACATGTTTCTATTGTTATCCATGGATTTATCTCTTCTTCATCATCGGAGTCACTCCAAGTTGCGACGTACGCCCTTTTATTGCCATAGTCAGAACTTCGCTCCTCAGTTCCCTGAGGACAACATTTGGAAAAGTGTCCTTTCTTAAAGCACCTGTAGCAAGTGGCGTCGACAACATATTTATCTCTGTCTTGGTACTTGTTGTCGGACTCATAATTCCTTCTTTCTCTACTAGAGTTCCCTTTGAACTTCCCTTTCTTATAGAGGTTCTTGAGTGCCTTTGAGACTAGTACCAGTTCCTCATCTTCATACTCCTCTGATTGTTCACACTGTTCTAGAATAGATTTGAGGATCTTCTCTAGTTTGAGAGCTATGCCTCTCGTTTCCATCTCTTGTTCCTTATCTTCTTGTTTTGCTTTCTCGTGACCAATGAGCTTAACAAACACTTGATGAAGCATCAAGTTCCTATTCTCCGAATTCTCCTTGAACATGGTTCGTTCATTTGCCCACTCGATTGTCAGCCTATTAAACAATTGTTGCACCTTCATTTTGTCGGAGAACTCTTTCTTGGTGATTCCAAGGGCTGCTAGATTTGAGCAGAGGAATATGAAACGCGATTGATAGCTTCCAATCGATTCACCCATGGTCATTTTGAAGTTGAAGAACTCCCTTCTAGCGTTCATTTGGTGATTTTCCCTCAGATCGAAACTCCCAACGTGTATCTGTTGAATGGCTTCCCACATTTCCTTGGCTGTTTCCAAGTTAGCCACTCTATCACTGTCTTGCTCGCACATGGCATTGTTGAGATACATTTTAGCCTTGTAGTTGGCCTCCATGTATTGTTATTCGGTTGGACCCCATTTAGACAGGTCGTTCCGAATATTTGCATTGACCTCGAAGTTCCCATGCTCTATGACACACCGGGCTTGGTAGTCATGACTCCTCATCCAGCCTCTCATCTTGAGCTGCCAGTTCTCGAAGCGTCCATCGATGAGTCTTGGAGGTTTGTTGTTCCCATGTCCAATCTTCATGAGTTCTTGAGACATTTTTCCTAGTACCTACAAAGACAAACCATGATCTAGAGCGCCTTCTCTGATAGCAATCGTTGGATCGTATGTTAGTCGAAATCAGTTATGGGAACTGTATTGAATAGTTCCCACAGGCAGCTGAATGAGTAAATATGCTGGTAAGAAAAACAATATAGACAATTCCCTTATAGAGGAACCCCACAATGATCAACTAATCCTGTAAGTAAACCTCTACCTCCACTTGGAGGATGTTTGAATGAGTTACCTTTTCTTTATTGCTTAGTTTCCTTCAGATTACAATGCAGAATACAAACTTCCCTATTCCTACAAGGACTCTCTCCCTAGGCAACACTAATGTATTCTCTCGACCCTACCCCGGTGAACGCTCACAATCAAAGACAAAGCCAAAATCAAACCTCGATGCTCTTCTGTCTCTACACTAGAGTTCCTCTAGACCTAGGAACTCTTTCGTTCTTCACCGTCGTCGAGAGTAGCTTGGCGTCGGGGAATTTTCACCAACTTGACGATCTTCACCTGAGTGGCTCTTCGGCTCTACTCTCTTAGTGTTTGGATTTAATGATTGTGAAAAGTGAGCAGCAAGGTCATTATTTAAGGGTTTAAATAGGCGTGATGAGAGACCTTTATCCACTAGAGGTATTTATCCTAAATACCCTTTTTCCTTGCTCTCCAAGTATGATCCTTAAGGTTGACATGTGACTTTGATTTGAATTTGAATTGTCAACTCTTGAATCATTCCGGACCGTTGGATGGTCATCTTCATCCAATTGCATCTCTGATGTCTGAGAAGCCCTTTTGTCCGGAATAGATAGGATCCCTAAAAATGCGCTGAAAAGTCGCTTTCAAGCATGCGCCAGTTCCCATCTAAAGTTCCCATGATGTGGGAACTTGTTGTTTTGTGCTTTGTTTTGCGACGCACAACCTATTATGATGAAATACTTGGCAATTGGCATTAGTTCCCATGGTGTTTGTCATTATCAAAACTAAGGATGTTGTTCTAGTGTTAATTATTGTGTGTTCCTAGCACCGACTCAACGCTATTACATTTTTTAGTCCTATGCAAATAGGATCATGTAAATTTTATTTTTCAGTAAGTAAGTTAGAATCACAAATCATGGGATCACTTTCACCTGTGTCAGTAATCCATTCAACATGATTTTTATTTATGTCGGCAATGTTTACCATTGGATAGTTTATTATACCAGCAAAGTTGACATAAGATGACTCAACTTGTCCTTTTCTCTTCAATCCTTCATGAGCCTCATGAGTTCTTGGCACACGACATTCACCTCGTGTTGTCAACTTGTTTCTCCTCCTGTCCTGAGCTTGATGTGTTGATAAGGATCGAATCGGTGGAGTCGGTGCAAGGCCACTTCGAATGCTCTCTTCTTGGTGGGGAATTGGATGGATGGGCCTCGGAGATGGATTGATGGACGTGTGAGGGGTTGTGAAACCAGAGATGGATGATGGAAATGGAGGGTAGTTGGATATGAATGAGTTTAGGGCGTGGATATGACTCACCACACTCGAAACTCAAACTACGAGATTCAAGGACAAGGATGTGACGTACCTTGCTCTTGGATCTCAAGTGTGATCCGATATTACTCACGAATCAAGATTGAAAACAAAGAAACAAACGATTTTATTCAAGGCAAAAATGCCTCAAAACATTGCCTAAACATGGCAAAACGAAACAAGGGTTTTCCTCTTCAAATTCAAGGTGTCTAGCTAAGGAAAAAACGTCCCTTTTAAGAGAAAGAAGCTCCCAACAAAAGACTCTTCAAAACCAGCTATAATCACATAATTGATGGTAATAGACCCTTGGAAACCAGCCTTAATCACATAATTGATGGTAGTAGACCCTTGGAAACCGACATTAAAAGCACCTTCATCTTGGCACACAGAGAGGCGTCTTGGTGTTGTAGGCGTTGGCATTGGAGGGGTCGGTCTCGACATGCCGAGGCTCGGTACTGTGGAGATGTAGCTTGGGACTATAAGCTTGGGGCTTGGAAGAAACTGCTTGCGCTTGCTTGGTCGTGAAGCGCCTGGCGCGCCCGGGTGGCTCGGTACCGACGACAGATGGGTCATGAAGAAGCTCGGTACCGTGGGCAACTTGGCCCTGATGTGGCACGTGAGGCATAGTCACATCATGTGTCTTCATCAAAGGGACTCTCGTGCATATTCTGTTTTGCATTACCATATGTATTGGCAGACCCATTTATAGGAAATTTATCTTTTGGCCCCTTCTACCAATTTGGGAATCCATTAGAGTAGAAGCATTGATCAATTAGGTGACTTTTCTGATTGCAATGGTGACATTTTCTATTCGCAATTCTTGGCTTCTTGACATACCTCTTTCCCTGATTTCCAAATGAAGAGTTATGTGAGCCAGTCTGCCTTGAATTGTAACTCTGTTGTCTACTAGCATTCAATGTATTGTTCTTCTGGCTTGTTTAGTTCTGTCCAATAACTTCTTTTCGCCATTATGTTGAACAAGAAAATAAGTCATGTTTACTGTCGGCAGTGGCTCTATGTAGAGCACTTGTCCTTTAACATTCTCATAAGTGTCTATTAGGCCCATAAGAAACTACATTAATTTGTTTATAAAATCACTCTCTAGAACCCTTTTGAGAATTCCTCCAATGCTTGCACGCCATGACTTAGATTCATCACCCATAGCTCAGCAATGCAATGAAACAATACCCAAAGAAGGACAAAGTAGGGTTTTTAAAAAAAAGAGTGAAAGAAATTGAAGCTTACCAGTGAATCGTTCTTAGGCGCTTTGATACCATGTAAAATAAGCTAAAGGAAATTTGGAGCAATCAACATGAAAATGCTAAAAACGCTTTCATAGGGATCCAAACCCTTACATTGGCGGTTGTGAGTAATTTCAAGAAGCTCACAAAAACCTACTCTCCAAGAGACGAAAAAGGACTTTATATACTAGTCCCAAAAAAGCTACAAAAAGGATATAAAGAAAAAAGTGCATAACCAAAGGTGTCTTTATAATGTCTTTAATAACATGGATAACAATGATCAAGATATAATATTCATTAATCAGATATTAAGGACATTTACATATATTTCACAGCATAATTGGACAGGACAAAGTGTTTTAAGTTCAAATGCGTCGAGTGCAATGAGGATATAGGTTCGCCGGATCTAATAGTTTGTTCAGTTGAGCCTGATGGAAAATGTTGGGAATTGAAGACTGGCGATGAATTTATCCGAGGACATCAAAGGAAGAGGTTTGTACTGATGTGGGTGGTCATTGAGTCATCGGTCGTCAGTGTACATTTGTTCGTGGAATTCGTTGAGGATGTCATGATGGTTAGAAAAATAAAATTTGTGGGCAGTGGAATTTTAAAAAGTTGTGGCTCTAAAATCATGTAAAATTACTAAGATAAATTGATGTAATATGTATTGAGAGCCTCTATTAGAGTTGTGATTGAATTAAATATAAGAAGATTACCAAATGTCCTTGGAGTATAAGTTATCTAAAAAATAGAGGAAAATAAGACAATATACAAAAAAGAATCTAACGGTATCTAATCCTAAAGTAATTCTATATAATAATAGACATTTAATCTCTAACATACATATAGGTGGATGTTGTTGTGGCTCTATAGCTTTTTGTGTATGTATATATGTGTGGACATGGATATAATTAGTTATATAGATGATTAAATATGCACATATGTACAGAGTGAGGGTGGCGAATGAGCTGGGAGCCGGGAATGGAAAGGGGGCGAAGTTTGCAACGGTGGTGGCAGTGATGACGTCAATGGGGATCGGAATCGTGTTCTGGATGCTTGTCTTAATTTTTCATGAAAAGTTTGCCTTCATATTTTCCAACAGCCCGCGGGTGGTGGAAGCTGTCAATGACCTCTCCTATCTCCTCGCCTTCACCATTCTCCTCAACAGCATCCAACCGGTCCTTTCGGGTACGCATGCTTCAACTGTCATCCACCACGTACACCGTACATATCTAATTAATTGGGTAATTACTCATGATCGAATGTCATTCATTTTGTGTACCTGGTGCATTTAATATGTACGTAGGTGTGGCGGTTGGATCAGGATGGCAGTCTTGGGTGGCATACGTTAACCTTGGTTGTTACTATCTCATTGGGGTTCCACTTGGATTTCTTATAGGATGGACATTTCACCAGGGAGTTATGGTACGTACTACCTACGTAATCAATTGTATTATAAATATGTATATATAAATATATATGGTAGCTAGAATGGTAGTTGTGGTAGAAAATGAGTAATAAGTTGATGCGTTAAATTAAAGATAATTCAGGGTGAAAGTCAGATGGTTCATATTAATTAAAGGAAAAAATCACTCTAAATAATTTCAAGTATCAACTTTGAACCGAAAATAATATCAATTTTTAAAATCACCAACAACGATACAAACTATCACAATATTAACTCAAAACGATATAACATCATTTTCATGTTTGTTTTTCGTCGGGATTGATCGATGACATGGCGATTGGAAATCCTACATTGCATGTTAAAATTTTACACTTTATTTGTTTACATTGAATCCCTAATGGTAAGATTTTTTGCATTCAAATTTAAAAAAAATTAAGCTAACGTCTAAGAAACAATCAAACTTTTGATCCCGTGCAGGTTGTGCATCCATTAAATTGATTCCATGACCCAAATTAAAAAAAAATCAAATAATAAAAAAGAAATCAATTGGGGGAAAGAAGAACAAGGAAGAAGAACTAGACGGGAAATACGAACAGATCGACCACTGAAATTGACCTTCAAAATCAACTAAGAGCATTTAGGGGGAGAGGGCACATCCACCAGAGAGAGATGGAAAGTTGGGGACACAAAAGTACGCATTTCTGCTCAAACTCGTGGAGAGGAGGGGCTTGATTCATTGCTCAAAGGTGCTTCCATGACCTCCCTACGACGCTACAAACACGTCAATTCATTGCAAATTTAGAGAAGAAATTCTATGAATGTCCCTTATGAAAGGTAAGATTTTGAAATCTCTAATTAAATATTGCCAATTGTAAATTTAGGTTTTTACAATTAGGGTTTAGGGCCTTAAATCTCTATCTTATTAAATTTGGCTCACTGATGAGATGAGTGTTTATAATGATGTTGCCTAAAATCCCTAAAAATAAAATCCTTAAAATAAAAACACTAAACTCGAACACTTACATGACCGCACGAGTCGTCTTTATCGTTGATGAATTTGAATGGCGACAAGAATGGGTCATCTTTGTTAAATGGGTCTTCGTCATTGATGAATTCAAATGGCCGCAAGAGATGTTCGTTCTTTTCTTCTTAGATAATTTCTTTTCTTTTTTTTTTAGTTTTTTTATTTTAATTTGGGTTAGATTAAATTTTTAGATTAAATATTTTGTGTTAGATGAAGTCTAATTAAAATAGATGGACACATTAGATTTCTTTTTACTAGTCAAAATTTTAATGACATGGATATATACATATATATATATATATATATATATATATATATATATATATATATATCTTCGTTAAATAGGGCATGGTTCTCGTGAGAACCACTCTTGTGGTAAGGACTAGTTTTAAAATAAGGACTAATCTCAACCATTTGATTTATTTCTTTAGTATGTATTGAACTAGTAGAATATAAAAAATGAACTCATACAATATAGAAAATTGAACTCCTAACATAAAAAATTGAACCTCTAGTGTATAAAAATGAACTCGTAGTGTATAAAAATTGAACTGTCATATTTAGCATTTTTAAAGATTTTTTAAACAAAGAACAAAATATTAAAAATAAAAAAAATTAAAAAATTAAAAATTAAAAAATAAAAAAAACTTGACCATCTAATATATAGTTATGAGGTAAATCTAATGGTTGAGACTAGTCCCCATTTTAAGCAAAAGGTCTTACCACAAAAGTGGTCCTTACTTAAACCAAAACCTATATATATATATATATATATATATATATATAGGTTTAAAAAAGAAAAAGGTTTTATTTTTTTTTTTTATATTTTATTTTTATTTTTTAATTTTTAATTTTTAATTTTTATTTTTAATTTTTATTTTTATTTTTTTATATTTTGTTATTTGTTTAAAAAAGCTTTTAAAATACTAAATATGGCAGTTCTTTTTTTATATACTACGAGTTCCTTTTTATACACTAGAAGTTCAATTTTTTATGTTAGAAGTTCAATTTTCAATATTGTATGAGTTCAATTTTCATATTTTACGAGTTCATTTTTCAATCGATGATAAGTTCAAATTTTTTTGTGCTTTGAGTTCATTTTTCAAATAATTTGATTTTCACATAACTAAAAAAACATTTAAAAAATAAATGATTTTTTTCATATTTTTTTACCTTTTTAAAATGATTTTCTTATTTAAAAAAACCATAATTTTTTTTAAATATGATAGTTCAATTTTTATATACTATGAGTTCATTTTTATTCAAGTTTAATTTCTTATGTTAGGAGTTCAATTTTCAATATTGTATGAGTTCAATTTTTATATTCTACGAGTTCATTTTTTTATCTATGATAAGTTCACTTTTTATGTGCTTTGAGTTTATTTTTCATATATAATTCGATTTTCACAACTACAAAAATAAATAATAATTTTTTCGATTTTTTTTTACTTTTTTCAATTTTTTCCTTTTTTAAAATTATGTTCTTTTTTTTTAAAAAAAAAGCTTTTAAAATGGTAAATATGACAATTGAATTTCTATATAGTATGAGTTCATTTTTATATAATAGAAGTTCAATTTCTATATTGTATGAGTTTAATTTTCATACTCTACGAGTTCATTTTTTATCTATGATAAGTTCAATTTTTATGTACTTTGAGTTCATTTTTTATGATATTTGATTTTCACAAAAATAAAACAAAAACAAAAAAATAAAAAAAATAAACAAATAAAACAAATAAAAAAATTAAAAATTAAAAAGGTAATAATTTAAAAAAAAATCTTGATCATTCAATACATAGAAAAGGAGTAAATCCAATGGTTGAGATTAATCCTCATTTCAAGCCTAGAGCTTACCACAAGGGTGGTCCTCACCGGAACCATGCCCATATTATATATATATATATATATATATATACATACATACCACGTAGGATCTCAATGTAACAAATATTAAAGTGTAAAATTTTATCATGCAACGTTGGATTTCTGATCGCCATGTCATCAATCTCGCCGGAAAACTGATCGAAAATGATTTTTTATCGTTTGTGGTTAATATTGCGATAGTTCTTATCGCTGGTAGTAATTTTTAAAGTTGGTATTATTTTCTTGTTGAAAGTTGATAGTTGGTATTATTTACAATCATTTTTCTTGAATTACAATAGGATAAGAAATATTAGAGTGGATATACGAAGATCATGGAGCTTATTTTCATTGATCAAAAAAGAAAAAAAAAAGAAAAATATTTGTAAAGAGATAAATATAGATATTAACATAAAATTTTAATTTTCTCTTTGCTATATGATTAATTAATTATCATTTACATATTTTTAATAATGATTCTCTCTCCTAATTTTTTTTAAAAATGATGTTGACATAATTTATCTCTATTCTTATAAACTGCCAAATGAAAGCCAACTTAATTAATGAACAATGAATATACATTGACATAGTCTGTCGAGTGAATACCATGTGATAAACATTAATATAAATACGATTAAAATGAATAATTGTTCAATCTCATTATAATTTTATAAATGAATATATATATATATATATATATATTGAAATAAAAATGATTACATCCATTTTCTTGACTGATTACATACTAAAACAAAGATGAATATCATAATTCAATTACTAGAATATTATGAGTTTGTCACCACCCAATTACATAAAATAAAGATGAATATCACCACTAATTGCATGAATATCACCTTATCTTCATCTCTCGATCTTCATCTTCCTAACTTCCATCTTCATACTACACTTACTATCGTAGGAATATGTGAATATTATAAAATTAACTATTGAATATCAACACTTCAAATGTCAATATCAACACTTTAAGTGTTAAATATCATGAAAATTGATTATTATTGTAGAGAATGAATATTATCGTAGGAAGTTGTGAATATCATAAAATCAACTATTGAATATCAAAAAATTAACCATTAATTAAAGCAATCTAAACCAAAAATATTAAAATGAATTGAACATTATCGCATGAAGATGTGAATATTAGAAAATCAACTATCGAATATCAACACTCCAAATGCTGAATATCATGGTACTGTAATTGACTATTGTTGTAAATAATGAATATTATTGCATGGAGCAGTGAATATCCTAAATTCAACTATTAAATATCAACAAAATAGAATATAATTCAAGCAATCTAAACCAATAGGAAATGAAATCTAGTGGGAATGCATGCACCACAAATTAAAACCAACTGAATCTATTTTTATAAAATTAGAAAGTAGAACATGTATAATTTATTGGTTTTAATTAAAATTATAAGAGAACAAGAATGTTTGTTTACTTTGCATAAAAGATTTCAAAAGGGTAGAATTCAACAAAAGAACGAAAAGTAATCAATTCCATGCCACATACAAAGTTGTTGGATAGATCTAGAGATTGGAAATACACTTGACCTTTGACGGAATAGCAAAGTGGAAAATTTGGAATGAGACGATGTCTGTTCTAGTAGTGGCACCTTTGATCATAGATATGGAGAATATCTGGCAGTGGATCATAGGGTTGACTGTGTTGGATGACATCGAAGATAAATTTGTAGTAAATCAATGAAAATAAAGAGATTTTTGGCTGGAATTCTAGGTTCATGATGATGGAGGATTTCTAAGCTGTCTCAAGCTCTAAGAAACAAGGCAAAATCAAGCTTTGAGAGGGTTTTTATGTTGATGTTAATCTTCAATGGAGGTTTTTAAAATAGAGGGTTTAATCTTGTACATAGATGATAATAAAATGAAGAGAGAAAATAATTTCTATCCAAATTATTACTAGTAGAATTAATCTTGTGAATGTGGTCCATATCATAGTTTAAACCTTTTTAAAAAAAATCTTAGCCATTTAATGATTCTAATATAATGGTTATGATTAATATCCATTTTTATCCAAAGAAGGATTTCTACCAGAATCTAATACTACACACACACACACACACACACACACATATATATATATATATATTGTATGGATAATTGTTTGATTCTGGACATTTAGGGTATCTGGACTGGAATGATTTTTGGAGGAACAACCATTCAAACCTTGATATTATGCATCATCACTATACGATGTGATTGGGACAAAGAGGTATCTATAATCTTTTGTTTTGTTAATATATATATAGTGTAATTACCTATTGCACAATTATTTATCAATCAGATCCTTAATTTAGGGAGCTTGATATAATTCAGGGTGTTGAATTTGCAGGCTGAGAAAGCGAGCATGCACATCAGAAAATGGGGAGAAACCATTGAATAATTCAGAACTTAATTACTTGATCTTACATCCTTTGTTCTCTTTATATAAATTTCATCAATTACTATAGGCATCTTGCATACTCTAAGCATGTATAACTTCACACTTACAACCATTTCTTTCTCTACTCAAATTTCTTCCTTTTTATTTTTTTTACCAATCCAAATCCCCTCATTTTTTTAATGGGGAAAGTTTTCGGAATACAAGATAACCTTATATTAAAGTGGCCATCTGAGATGACAGTCAAGAGCGGCTAAGTGAGGCATAAGAGAGACAAATGATACTTGAATGCTTGGTTGATTCTCCCAAGTAGCCTCGTATTTCACCTAACATGTGTAATACCCCTCGTTTTAAATACCTGAATGTCACTTGGTTGTGGACCTCACATGGGTCCACTCAGGCTAAGTTGACAACAATCTCACACTATAGGATCTTCCAACAAATACACGACGAGCAGTACAAGAAAAATGTCCAACTTATTTATCATTTAAAACAACACAAAACTATGTATGAACCAGACAATAACAAAACAATCCCAAACTTTACCTACTAAACATCGAACAACATGTATTTCACACACCTCACTTAACAAAATCACAAAATATCCAATACTAACAACCTTGCTCAACAAACCTACTTGATCCTAAGACACACCACGTCGAGCTGGCTCACCATCATCCTTGGAAAGATTCGTTTGAGCATAATTCAGTTGAGAGTGATTACCAAAAAGAACAACAACGCCCCGAAGGGTTAGCTACCAATTCTAATATGCACTAAATAGTAAACACAACATGCAACAACAAAATCAGTTTTAATAAATTATAACCAGGATAGTTATAATCAAAGTATCCTCCAGACAACTCGGGGTTTGTGAACGGCAACATCAACTTGACCTTTTATCCGACTAGGTGAACGACGGCATAAACTCTACCGATCATCCGAACCACCTATCACCCATAATATTCCTTTTTACCCCTGGTCAATCTTCCACTAAAGCGCTTGCCCAAATATTTTATTAAGATTTTGAAGGGATCCACCTTGCTATAAGACTATGCCAAGAAATGTCTCTGCCTTCCCCACTATCCCGTGGTCATAGTGTATCGGTTGGTTTCAATGTTTAGAAAAGAAATTAATATACATAATTATAATTATCCACTAGTATACCTTTCAAACTATCAATTAATTCCAAATAGACGATCTAATATAATAAAGGGATGAATCCCAAAACAAGCTCTACCCATCATATTTACACATCTAGCACACATCAAAACCGATAACTAAGTAAGTCTAGGCAACTAATGAGGTATTTTTTGTGGTCGTTATACCTATCAAAGAAACTCGGGGAATCGGCTAATGCTAAAAAAGGTTCTAAAAAGACTACTATTAGGAAAAAAAGAACTAATGCCACTGCTGGAAAACGCGTCTATAGCTAGAAAATATTTAGTCACGAATATTGTCGAGGATAATTTGGGTGGAAATGACCATAATTTTAACCACAAATATTTATGTTTGTGGTTATATTGCCATGAAAAATACAGTTGCGGCTATTTTTTAGGCTGAATCGCCGCGAAAAGTGTGGGCGGCTAAATTTGGTTGTAGATTTCTGGCTATATTGTCATGAAAACATGCTCGTGGCTAAAGTTTAGGCCAAATTGACGGGAATATCTCGTGCGGTTAGATTCATTTCTAGTATAGTAGCTAATTAGCCATGAAAAAATATTCGTGTGTATATATATTCATGGCAAAATCTGGAGCTAAGTACCCACATGATATTTATGGCTAGTTTTGTGGTTATTTGTGTGGGCAATTTGAATCATTGACTCATAAATGGTTCTTTATTTCGTTAGAATTTTTAGAAATAGCCACAAAACTAGCCACGAGTTCTTATTTTCGTGTCTAACTTAGTTTGTTTGGAAAAATCTGCGATAACAGTCATGAGATTAGCCACGAGTTCTTTATTTCGTGAGAAATCTACATAAATAACCACAAGACTAGTCACGAGTTCTTCATTTCGTTTCTAACTTTATTTGTTTGGAAAAATTTGCAGAAACAATCACGTGATTAGCCACGAGTTCTTCATTTCATGAGAAATCTGCAGAAATAACCACGAGACTAGTAACGAGTTCTTCATTTCGTGTCTAACTTTGTTTGTTTGGAAAAATTTGCAAAAATAGTCACGAGATTAGCCAGGAGTTCTTCATTTCGTGGTAAATCTGCAGAAATAACCACATGATTTAAACGAAGGAAGAGAAGAAGAGTTTGGATTGGGTTGTTCCTCCATTTGGGCCGAGTAGGGTGATCCAAAACGGGTCCATTTCTTTTTACTCCCAAGCCCATCAGATTTTCTATTACCTTCCAAGCCCACTCCTAATTAATTTTTATTATTTGTAAAATTATCTTCACTAAAAATAACAATTATTTTAAAGTTTTAATAAATATTACCGTAGGCCTTTATAAAGAATATTTATTAAAATAAAATACCAATCTTGCTCACTTAGGAAATTAATAATTTTTAATAAATTATAAAAGACTTCGTAGAATAATAATATTTATGAGAATAACATTATTATGCATGTTGAAGACTAGATTTTCGAGAATAATAATTTTTAATAAATTATATTCCTTTAGAATCGTTCATTCTTATGAGAAATCGTTATATTCATTTAGAATCGTTTATTCTTATGAGAAATCGTTATATTCCTTTAGAATCGTTAATTCTTATGAGAAATCTTTATATTCCTTTGATTAGAATCGTTAATTCTTATAAGAAATCGTTATATTCATTTAGAACCGTTCATTCTTATAAGAAAACGTTATATTCCTTTAGAATCGTTCATTCTTATAAGAAATCAATATATTCCTTTAGACTCTTTCATTCTTATAAGAAATCAATATATTTCTCCAGAATCGTTCATTCTTATAAGAAATCAATATAGTCCTTTAGAATCGTTCATTCTTATAAGAAAACGTTATATTTCTTTAGAACCATTATAGTCCTTTAAAATCGTTCATTCTTATAAGAAATCAATATAGTCCTTTACAATTCCTTTGGAATTGTTCATTCTTATAAGAAATCAATATATTCATTTAGAATTGTTCATTCTTATAAGAAATCAATATATTCCTTTAGAATCGTTCATTCTTATAAGAAATCAATATAGTCCTTTAGAATTGTTCTTTCTTATAAGAAGTCTATATATTCCTTTGGAATTGTTCATTCTTATAAGAAATCAATATAGTCCTTTAGAATCATTCATTCTTATAAGAAATCAATATATTCCTTTAGACTCGTTCATTCTTATAAGAAATCAATATATTCCTTCGGAATCGTTCATTCTTATAAGAAATCAATATAGTCCTTTAGAATCGTTCATTCTTATAAGAAAACGTTATATTCCTTTAGAGCCGTTCATTCTTATAATAAATCAATATATTCATTTAGACTCGTTCATTCTTATAAGAAATCAATATATTCCTTTAGAGTCGTTCATTCTTATAACAAAACGTTATATTCCCTTAGAACCGTTCATTTTTATAAGAAATCAATACATTCATTTAGAATCGTTCATTCTTATAAGAAATCCATATATTCATTTAGAATCGTTCCTTCTTATAAGAAATCAATATATTCCTTTAGAATCGTTCATTCTTATAAGAAATCGATATATTCCTGTAGAATTGTTCATTCTTATAAGAAATCAATATAGTCCTTTAGAAACCGTTCATTCTTATAAAAATCAATATATTCCTTTAGAATCGTTCATTCTTATAAGAAATCAATATAGTCCCTAAACCCTAAACCTTAAATCCTAAACCCTAAACCCTAAATCATTATATTCCGTTAGAATCATTCATTCTTATAAGAAATCATCATATTCCTTTATAATCATTCATTCTTATAAGAAAACGTAAAGTTCCCTTAGAATCATTCATTCTTATAAGAAAACGTAAAATTCCCTTAGAATCATTCATTCTTATAAGAAAACGTCATATTTCTTCAGAATCGTTCATTCTTATAAGAAATCATTAGATTTCTTTAGAATCGTTCATTCTTATAAGAAAACATTATATTCTTTTACATTCATTTATTCTTATAAGAAATCGTTATATTCATTTAGAATCGTTCATTCTTATAAGAAATCGTTACATTCCATTAGAGTTTGGTTAAAGATTAAATAAACCTAATTAGTTCACATGTTATGGTTAAAGTTTAACAAAACCTAAACCTCTATTATGATCTTCATATCCTTGATGTTGATAAGTACCCGCTAGGGGTTCGGGGGCGGAGCCCCCGACAACACCAGGGGTCCTAGGGGGCGGAGCCCCCTAGTAGGGGGTTCGGGGGGCAACGCCCCACAACGGTTTTGGGTTCATCATGATGCATTTGGAACTATTGTCTAAAAGTTTTAAAAATAAATAGGTTAAGTGCTATATAATTTTTTATAAAAATTACTTGTTAATTTATCATCTAGAACATTTGGTTTAAGAGGGATAAAAGGAGGGAATATTTAATATTTAAGAGGAAAAAAAGGAGAAAATATTTAATTTGGAGGGATGAAATATTTGGTTAAAAAACATTTGGGCGGGAATTTTTGGTTAAAAATCATTTAGGCGGGACCATTCTCACTAAAAAAAATTTTGAGCGGGCTTTAATGTTAAAAGGAGGGCATGTTTAATTTTTAAGAGGAAAAAAGTTATTTTTGGACCTGTAAAATCTAAGCCCATAAGGCCTTTTCACTATCTAACCCTAATTCTCTTACTTTCACTCTTAGATCTAACCCGCGTGTGCCCTCTCAAACCCTAGTTGATATACTTGGCGCTCCTCCAAGAAGTTTATTCCTTCCGACCAAAAAAAAATCCAAGAAGTTTATTCCACTGATAAACACCTCTAGGAAGGAACTCGAGAGAAAGAATCGGGATGGAGCGACGGACTCGGGGAGAAAGAATTTAGATTCTTCACCTCCGGTATACCTTCTCCGCCTCGTCAAAGTCCACAAATTCGTCTCCAAATTGATCGATAGCTTGTCCTTCTCAGTTGATTTTTTTTTCCTAATGTCTTTTTGTCAATCGTTGTTCTTATTTCTCATTGAGATCCAAATTCATCTCCAAATTGATTGGTTTTAAGGTGGTGGATAGGTCCATGGAGGAGCTCAAGGAGGCGCTGGAGGCAGACATTCTTCTCGCTCATGGACTCCGTGATTGTGGTCAGCCTTCTTCTCCGCCTCATCAAAGTCTACAAATTCGTCTCCAAATTGATCGGTTTGAGCTTGTGCTTCTCAAGGTCTACAAATTTGGCTTTCCTTATCTTTTGTTTTGCTGATTTTCTTCCAATATTTTGAGATTTTCTGCTTTCATTTTTGATTTAGGGTTTTCACTTTTTGCGTTCTAGATTTGGAGTGGAGGCTTTTGAAGAGGAATGGAAGCTGCTACTGTTTTCCGCACTTCACCGTCGATGTTTGACAAGCCTCCATTGCTCCCACCAACGCCACCTTCAACCATAGTTGCTGATTTCTCTCACTGTAAGCCATTATCTCCTTTATCTTAGTATTGTTTTTTCTTTCTTATGATAATGATTATGTATCTGTAACTATGTAACTAGATTACTTGTTTAAAGCTCTAATTAGATTAGCTTGAAATCTTAATCTTCACTGGACTAAACAAGAGTTAGGTCAGTTAGCTTGAAATCTGAAACCTGAATCTTCATTACAAAGAAATATCTTTCCAAAATTACCTGGAAAGATAATAAAAATACAATAGTTAGGTCAGTTAGCTATGCCAATCCATATCTACCGTATAAATCTTACAAGATTTTACAAAGAAATGAATCAGACTAAACAATATAGCAAGTCATTTGTCAATTAGGGACCGCAGTTTATGAATGGACAACTAAAACTCTCAAGTACAGATAAAAAATGTAAACTTGTAATTATCTTCTTGCAATAGGGAACATTCTTGACCTCATTGCTTCAGGAAAAGGTTAATCACGACTCAAAATGACAAATAAGGCAGCATTCTCCATCTTTAAGATGACCAGAAAGGCACATGTTTTCGGATCAAGATTTTGCTTTCTGATTTCTAATGTATCAACATTTTTCTTTCTGATTTTAATGCCATACAATCTGAGAAATTGTGGCTTTTGCTTTTATATGATGGTTCAATAGAGGAGGCATTTAACAGCCAGATAAGATTGAAGTGTCTGATGAATGATTGACGACAAACCTAACAATTGGGGATACCCTAAAGTAGATGAATTTCACAATAATTAACTTATTCCAACCTGAAAATCAAATCAGGCTTACAATATCTGAGTGACATGCTGTTTTTTTTGTTAGTATGAAAAAAAAAATTTAACTTATGTGTTAGCCTTCTATCAATGATAGTGATTTTGAGGAGTTGATTATGCTGGTACATATCCAACTACTTCTGATCGCTCAATAGTCTTCCTTACTGCTGCTTTGTGTCTTAAGTTAGGATGCTATCATTGATTTTGCTTTAAGTGCTTTAAAATGCTTGTTCTTCTTTTTCTTCTACTGCTGTGCAGATTGGGTTTTGGCAGATTGGGTTTTGGCAGTGTTTGCTCATGTGTTCTCTCTCTCTTTTCCGTTTTACTCTTTCTTTGTTTTGCTCCATATTTATCTGAAGTATGCCTCTTAATCTGCACCTCTGGAATGATTAATTTGAAAAAGCTATCCTTGGTCAGTGGAAAAGCTGCTTGGATGGCTTACATGGTAATATTTATCCTTGTTAAGACTCATTTCTTTCCTTTCTCTTTGTTTTATATTTGACAGGATGCAAAGCAAGATGCTTGGACAAGAAGGGTATAAAGAAGGAGCTTAAAGATGTGTTAAAAGTTGTCTTTACAAGACTCATGATGCTTTATCTTTAGTTTTAGAAAATATTTGTATCAAACATATGAAATGTGTTATGACAGATAATGATGCGTTATATCATTTTCAATTGCTTCTTGCATTGTTTGCATTTTTTGATGCTTTTGATGTCCAACACTCTATATACTTTACTATTGTTTTGACTAAATTAGAGAACGTTAGAGAGAAATTAGGAGATATATTATGGTATAATATTATTTTAATTTCTTTAAATGCATAATTATTTAACCACTAAATTTGAAACAAAATAGATTCAATGCAAATTTCAAGGCTAAATGGTCGCAGATTTTTCCACTAAATAGATTCATTGAAAATTTCAAGGCTAATGGCCACGAATTAGGGGCAATAATGAGTTCAAATTCGACTCGAATTTAGATACAAAATACATTTGTAGCTAAAATTTGATGGTGATGCACTCAAAATCAACCACGAAATTCAATTCTGGCTAATGTGGTTGAACATGACTTTCGTGGCCAATAGCCACACATTTAGCAATGAACTAGTTCATGCCTATTATTTGCAGCTAAATAGCCACAAAACTAGAATTCTGTGGTTCTTTTTCAGAGTGATATTTAGCCTCGTGTGTTTTAGCCCCAAGGCACCTTTCGAAGGGAAATCCGTTGGGGATGTTATGGCTAACATGATTTCGTGGTTATTTTTGTGGCGAAAGTCTATTTTCCTGGCTACAGACGCGTTTTCCAGCAGTGTGCAGTTTGAATTAAACCACCCTCTTAGTGTACTATATTGAATTTTGATGCTTCAAAACAGGTTAATGCTAATACATTTATAGGCTTCATTATTAGAAATCGCGATAGTACTATTTTAGGTATTGATCGTAAAAAAAATTAATCTGATGTCTGTTCTTCATGCTGAGGATGTTACCTTGATTGAAGGTCTCAAGGCTGCAATCTCACTCAATATTAGTCGCCTTATAATAGAAGGCGACAATTTAATGCTAATTAATTCTTTAAAAAAATACTTGGAAAGTGCCTTGGGAAAGTAATTCTTTAGTTAAGGAAATTCGAAATTTGTTATTGGGGTTTTAGGAGGTGGTTTTCTTCCATTGTCTTAGAGAGAGTAATGCAACAGCTGGCTTCTTAGCGAGAAGGCACGTCAACATTTCTCATTGTCGTCAAGTGGCTTCATTCTATCTTCAAGTCTCTTCTGCTCAAGATTCAAGTATTTGTAATTTTAGGGAGTTTATTTTTCATTATCCTCTGTTGTTGCGTTTTTTAAAGATCATTCGTTGTCATGATAACAACTAATCAAAAAAAAATCTCTAAAAACGCTCTCGTCTGATTTCTTTTATGTCGCAAAAAGTCCCGCCGGTGGAAACACTAGCCAACTCGGAGAACGTGAAGGAAGTTACAATGGAGGATTCAAGTAAAGTACGTCCTCCCGGGGAACCTCCAGATACTCGTGGGTGATGGATGGATGTTGTGGTCATTGGGAGTGCTATCCAACAAAAGACCATCATTGATGAGAAATTCCTTGAGGGCAAAGTCCAGATCCACTTTCTGGATGGTGAGAACGGTGATCCAACGATATCTATTGCGGACGATGTTATGGATGCTTTAGCATCTGTGTGAAAATGGTCAGTGGTGGTCAAGCTTCTTGGTCACCCGATAGCATTCCATATTATGGAGAAAAAGATTCGAGATATGTGGCGCTCAGATTTGAGATACCAAATCCTTGATCTTACAAATGGGTGCTACTTGATTCGTTTTGGAAGAGAGGAAGAGTATATGTCGGCCCTGACTGACGGGCCTTGGACGATCTTTGGTCATTGCTTGGTTGTGCATAGCTGGTCTACAAGCTACTGTACTACGGAGCCGATCAGAACGACACCAACATGGATTCGATTATCAGACCTTCCAGTGATGTTATATGAGGAGAAGATTCTTTTGAAGATCACTGCAGTTATTGGACGTCCGGTTAAGGTGGATTCCAAGACGATGTTTACAAATAGAGGGAGGTTTGCCCGGATATGTGTTGAGATTGATCTTGATAAACCTTTAAAGGGTTCGATAAGCATCAATGGGGCTCGGTTATTGATTGAATACGAAGGGCTGCGAACTATATGCTTTGAGTGTGGTTATTTTGGGCATGTGAAGTCTAGTTCTCCTTTTCGATTAGAGCCTAGTAATCGAACTAATGTCGTCCATGTTCAACCCCCAGGTTCGACGACGGTTGAGGGAAACGCTGGGGATCAGAATACTCAAAGTGTTATTCATGAAAAGGAAGTTTCGGCTGCTGAGAGTTCATCGACGGTGAGTGGTGTGAAAACCGGTGAAAAGAAAGGTTTGTACGGTGAATGGATGAAGGTCGAGAAAAGGAAAGTATCCGTGAAAGGAAATAAACAGAACTCACAATCAGGCATCCCGAAGAAAGTTCAATCCAAAGAAGGGCAGTCATCTTTGGATAAAGGAAAGAATAAAGAGGTTGATGCTTCAAGTGTGCTTTTCCCGCAAATCAACAGATTTGGAGCTCTTGGTATTTTGGATAAGGAAACATGTGATACGATATCAAAATTGGTGGAAGAAAATCTCAAGCTAAATCAGAGTATAAAGGTTAATGCTAGCAAGAAGGCGGGGAAGTCGGGAGAAGGGGTCTCTAACGGTTCTGCTGATCCAAAAAGAGTCGCTGGTAGTGGGCCCATTAAGGTGAGGGAGATATGGAAGCAGTCTTGGTGATGGGTTCGAAGACGTTAGCTTGTGAGGTAGCGGTAGGATTTAGTAATGGGGTTGGTTCTTCCAAGGCCCATGATGGGAAAAAAGCTATTAAATTGGGCCAGTGAAAGGGTATTTTTACCCCAAATTCTATTGGGGGGCGGTTTCGATTCGGCTAAAGAATGGGCCGGTGGTGTTCTATCAAAACGACCACAAACGGGATTTGAGGATGGGGCTATCTTTTCGAAGAATACTGATGACATGGATGTTCCTATTCTCAAAGAGAATGGTTTGGTGGTTAATGGTAGACCGCCTGATCTGGAGCTGAACAATTTTGGAGTTCAATGCGAGTCCCCAACATAACAAGAGCAATATACCGAACGCATCGATGATGATGCTCGTATGGCGGAGAGTGATCATGCTCAAGGGCCAAACTAGTTCTTTTCTTGGTTTTCTTTTCTACCTTATATTTGTTTATTATGAATATACTAATGTGGAATTGTTTTGGTGCAGGCAAGCAAGGTTTCCGTCGTGCAATCCGTTACATGTGTCGTATACACAAGATTGATGTTCTAGCACTTTTTGAGACTCGTATTTCGGGTCAACGAGCTAAAGAAGTCTGTGATAGGATGACTAGGAGAGATTTCTCGAATTGTACTAGGGTGGAAGCAGTTGGTTTCAAAGGAGGGGTGTGGTTACTTTGGATGTTTGCCAATATTGACATTGCCATTCGATAGAAGCACATCAATTTTATTCATGCCTCGTTTACTGATCAGGGTCATGTTGCCCACCTTTTCGTTGTTTATGGTCCGCCTTCGGCGGATAGGAGAATCAATTTCTGGTTTGATCTTAAAACTGCGGTTTCTCAAGTGTCGGGTCCAATCATAGGGGGCGATTTTAATTGTATTCTCTTCAACCATGAAAGGATGGGAGGTATTGGTGGCCTTCATTCTGATGGTCAAACTTTTCACGATCTTATGAAAAGATGTAATCTGGTGGATATGTATTGCTCGGGTCCAGGCTTTACGTGGAATCATAAACTTTCCCCGACTTTTGTTGTTCACAAGAGATTGGATAGGGCTATTGTTAAAATTGAGGGGTGTCTCTGTTGGCCGGATGCGAGGGTACGACATCTCCCGAAATACTCTTCATATCACTGTCCTCTGTTCTTGTCTTTGGAGTCGAAAATGAATTTTAACAAGAAGCGTAGGCCTTTCTGATTCGAGGCGGCATGGATCTCTCATCCTAAGTTCGATGATAAGATTAAAGAGAGTTGATGTGATAATGTTGATATGCAAAACGCCCTATCTCTTCTTAAGCAGGAGCTCATTACATGGAATAGGAAAGTGTTTGGTAATATTCATCAGAGAAAGAAAGAGTTATTAGATCAATTAAGTAATCTGCAAGTTCAGATTTGCAGATATAGCTCTAGCAGGCTTCTGGATTTGGAAGCTAAGTTACAATCAGAGCTAGAACTCGTTCTTGAACAGGAAGAAGTTCTTTGGTTTCAGAAGTCAAGAGAGCAATGGCTCAATTGTGGTGATAGAAACACGTCATTTTTTCACACGTCTACTATCATCAACGAAAACGTAACCGTGTTGAAGGACT
This sequence comes from Fallopia convolvulus, assembly GCA_964016875.1. Classification (NCBI taxonomy): domain Eukaryota; kingdom Viridiplantae; phylum Streptophyta; class Magnoliopsida; order Caryophyllales; family Polygonaceae; genus Fallopia; species Fallopia convolvulus. The sequence continues at coordinate 27,647,747 of OZ024734.1, read as the reverse complement.
TCGGGATGAAGCAGGTCATTGGATTGATAATAAGGATGATCTTGAACGGCTGACCACTAATTTCCTCCGTAATTTGTACAGCCGGGAAGTTCGTGATTTTCCTAGTATTCCGGAGACAGTGTGTGGTTTTCCCAATATTGAGGTGGGCAGTTTTCAGAACTTGATCAAGGAAGTTTCTGCTGAAGAAGTTTGGTCGGCGGTGAAGAGTATAGGATCTTTTAAATCGCCCGGAATCGATGGATTTCAAAAAGGTTTCTTCAAGACGTGTTGGAGTACTGTTGGTAGATCAATTGTGAACTTTGTTAAGGATTTCAGCCATTCGTCGGTCCTTCCGGATGGGGCGAATGACACCTTTATTGTTTTGTTAGTGAAGGTTTCTAAACCGGAGCAAATTGGTCAGTTCCAGCTTATTAGCCTTTGTAACGTCATCTACAAGATTGTTATTAAAGTGCTTACTAACAGACTTCAGCCCATCATTTCGAATATTATCGGTTCTACTTGGGGAAGTTTCCTTCTAGGCCGTTTAATAACGGACAATATCGTGGTTGCTCAGGAAGTCGTTCATTCTATGAGACGGAAACGTTGCGCCAAAGGTTGGATGGTTCTTAAGTTGGATTTGAACAAGGCTTATGATCGTCTAAGGTGGGAGTTTATCGAGGACACTTTTAAAGTGGTAGGTTTTCCAGATTAGTGGATTAGATAGTTTATGTCTTGTGTGTCTTTGCCTCGTATGCAGGTTCTTTGGAACGGCGAAGTGACGAGTCAGTTTACAGCTTCTAGAGGGGTGCGTCTAGGAGACCCTATTTCACCCTACTTGTTAATTATGTGTATTGAGAGGCTCAGTCATTTGATTCATGATGAGGTTGAAAATGGGGATTGGAAGCCTATCAACCTTACAAGGAACGACCATAAACTCTCACATATTTTCTTTGCTGACGATATCATGCTTTTTGCGGAAGCATCCGTGGAACATGTGCGGGTTATTAAGAGATGTCTTGACATTTTTTGTGCTGCCTCTGGCCAAAAGGTTAGTTTGAATAAGTCGAAGATCTTTGTGTCGGCAAATGTTCAACCTTCGCTTGTTCGGAGTTTGGAGGAGACCAGTGGCTTCTCGGTTACTAAGGACTTGGGGAACTATCTCGGGATGCCCATTTTACATAAACAGGTGTCGAAGGATACTTACTCGCGACTTTTAGATAAGTTTAATTCCAAACTGACGGGGTGGAAGACCAATTCCTTGAGCTTTGCCGGGAGAGTTACTTTAGTAAACTCGGTTCTCTCATCTTTGCTGGTTTACACCATGGCTACTACTCTCCTCCCTATTAGCTTGTGTGATCAAGTAGATAAAATTAATAGAAGTTTTATTTGGAGCAACATTGATGGCTCTAGAAAAATGAATAAAGTGGCGTGGGGGGAAGTCACTAAACCGAAACGACATGGTGGTTTTGGAGTTAAGACAATGCGAGAATTAATTGTGGCATTAGCTGGTAAACTGAGCTGGCGTTTTGTGTTAGAAGATGGCAAGTTGTGGACTTCTGTTCTCAAGGCAAAGTATGTTGATATGGCGCTGGACAGTGCTGCTGGATGCTCCCATGTTTGGAAATCGATTCAAACGGGGACTTTAGAGGTGGTGGTGAAAGGTGTTAATTGGATGCCGCGTGATGGTTACTATATCAGATTCTAGATTGATGTGTGGGTTGGTGATGAACCGTTGTGCAATAGTTTCAAGGGAACCCTCACGTCTGATCAATTGCTAGAAGTTGTTAGGGATTATTAGATCGAGGATATCAGTTGTTGGCATTGGGCGAGGCTGTCGTCTGTGCTCTGATATCCGCTTTTTAGGTAGGTTTTTTAGTGTCTATATAGATTAGATTAAGTTGGTTTTCGTGCTAGAGTTTTATGTTTTTGAGTCTTTTTGCTTTAGTTTTTGTATTTTCTTGAGATTCGGAAACTACACATCTTTTATGTCTTTTTGTAGGAGTTTTGGAGCTTGAAAGAAGAGTTTGGAGCATTGCAAGAAAAGATGGAGATTAAGCGCTCAAGTAAAGTTATTGAAGATCAAGTTTGAGCTTGGAAAGAGATAGAGGAATGCGTTACAAGAACATAGGAAAAAGAATCGAGTCAATCGGAGTTATAACGAATCTTCTACGCAAGTTTTACTCAAGGTTGTTCGAACAAGCCATCAGGAACGACCCTATGAGGGTCGTGCACGACCACATCAAGGTCTAGCTCGACCCATCTAAATTACAAAGCTTTAGGACCGACCCTTGGAGGGTCGTGCATGGCGCCGACTCTCCCTTATTCCGAGATCTTTTGTGATATATTCTATCTTTTTATTTTAGGAAGGTGTATTATCTTGTTTCCTAGGTTAATTAGGACTTCTTTTCTTCTATAAAAGGAGGCTAAACTCTTTGTTTTAGGGGGGGGGGGGATTTTTAGTAGAACTTAGTTTGTTTGTTTGGGAGAAGACTTGGAAGACAAGTTGGAGAAAATTGTAAGACTTCTTTTTAGTTTAATTGAATTTTCGGTTTTATTATATGATGATGACTTCTTCTTTCTTCTCAATGAGTGAGTAGTCTTCTTAGATTCTAGGGTTGGGTGAAAACCCAACACAATCATGCATGTATAAAACTTGAATTCATGACTTCAATGCTTGAAGATCATATTTATCTATCTTGTGCTAAATACCTTTGCGAAAGTTGAGGCAATATCTTGCAATTCACCTAAAAGCGAAAGTGTAAAGTTGATTTCTTTATTAGATCTAATAGGATTATTTGCGAAAGTTAATATTCCTAGGTTGAAGGATAGATAGAAAGTTGTTTAATTTGCGACAGTTGATTGAATAACTTGAATTATTTACGACAGTTGACTTTTCTTTTATCTAGATTGCATGATGGTTGTGAATTCTTGTTGAAAGCATGTATGGTTGATGTTGTGGTAGCCCTGGCCCTAGGATTGCCTTTTTATATTTGATTAAAACTCGTTAATTTGCATCGATCTCGACCCACCTAGAGTCGTGCTCGAGCTCTTGTGTGTTTGTGCCTCTTCGTGTTTATTTTGCTTTTCTTAGTTTATCAACTAATCTTTGGCCCTAATCTCATTCCCGTGGACGAACCTGACTCCGCTATACTCAGTGGGGTCTTAAATATAAATTTATTTGTTCAAGAAACCCTTCAACAAATTGGCGCCGTTGCCGGGGAGTGAGCAATAGTGCCTAGTTTAGTTGATATTTGGGGTTTGGGACTAGCCCTTACCCCTTTGTTTTTATTTAATTTTGTTTTCTTTGTTTTTGTTCGCAATATATTCCATCTCGTTCTCCCCGGAGAACTCTTGAGATTGACTACTACAGCGAACCTGTGAGGTCCTTCCATAGACGTTTAAGAGAACAACGAGCAATGTGCGACGCTGAGACTCTTGCTCAACAAATGGAGGAACTTCGTGCTGAAATGCAGCGCATACGAATGGACCGAGATGCTCAGGCTGCAAATGCGCGGCGGGCTCAGGCGCAACTGGACGCTATCCCGATGAATGCCAAGCAATATATGCACCCAGAACTGAGGGTGCCCGAATCGGCGATAGTGCTCCCGGAGATTAACCGCACTTTTGAGATTAAATCTCACTTTATATCCTTAATTAAGCGTTTTCAATTTGAGGGGAAACCCACTGAATGCCCAATAGAGCATATTAAGAACTTTACTGATTTATGCGACACCATTGTTGCTGACAATGTTGCACTTGAATATGTTCTCTTGAAGGCTTTTAAGTGGTCTCTTGCAGGACAAGCTTTGAGTTGGTTGGAGAGTTTGCCACCAAGGTCTATTACAACGTGGAAGGCTTTGCATGATTTATTCATGACCAAGTTCTTTCCACCGGCTAAAACAACGGAGCTTAGGAAGCGCATCACCTCCTACCATCAACTTCCAAACGAGACGCTTGTGGAAACTTGGGAGCGGTTTAAGGAACTTCTTCGGCAATGTCCTACTCATGGAAAACCACCCTATGTTCTCCAAGAGATTTTCTTTCAAGGCATTAATGCGGCTACCAAGGATCGCATTAACCTTCACACTGATTGTGATTTCATTGAGATGACTCCAGATGAGGCATGGGCGCTATTGAACAAGCTAACCAACTATGATGCCATGTATGGAACCCAACAATCTAAGCCCACAGAGAGGAGGTTGTATGAACCACAATCCGAGGTGGTTGATCAGGATGTGAAAGTCCAATTCATGCAAGATGAAATCAATCGTCTGAAAAATCAAGTAAGTTACTTTAATTCTTCTTCATCTTGTCAAGAATGCAGGTCTTCCGCCCATACTACTTCCAATTGCACTAACTTGCAGCAAGTGAGAGTCGTTGAGGCGTATGAGGCCAACTACATGAGAGGTTCCTATAGGAACCAAAACAATTATGCAGGGAGGAACAATGCTCAACCATTTTGGGGAAATTCCAATTATGACCAATTCAAGCAACCCCAACAAGAGCAACGTCCCCCTCCCTACCGTCCTCCGAGTTATCAAGAGCCACCATCATGGGTGCAAGGGCTGCAAGAAGGAATCAATGGCGTCCGAACTGGGATCAACGAAGTCCGAGTTGAGGTCAATGGAATACGAGTTGAGGTCAATGGAGTACGAGTGGAGCTTACTACACAAATGAATGGTGTTCATACATGGTTGGGAGAATTTGACTCATGGAGGAGGAACGTAGACTCCCAACTTGGACAACTAGCTACTCAAATCCCGAGACCTCACGGACAACTCCCGGGCCATCCCGAAGAGAATCCTAGAGGCCAAGCAAGCAATGCTGAAGTCCGAGCCATGCAACTAAGGAGTGGCAAGGCGTTGCCCGAGCCAACCGAGCATAAGAAGAAGGAGCAAGCCTTAGGACCGACCCCTTTAGGGTCGAGAACGACCCCCACAGAGGTTGGACCTCTCAGGACCAACCCTGTCACATTTCCCTTAGGGTCGCGCACACCCCCCTTTGGGTCGTGCACGACCCCCTTGAGAGTCGATCCAGAAGGTGATAATAATGAGGAAGAAGAGGTGATCGACCCTTCAAGGGTCGAGCATGACCACCCTTCGCCAAGTAAGTCTTCTAACCCTTCTTGTTCCATTCAATCTTCATCTAAGGTACTTCCTTTCCCTTCTAAGAAACCCAAGGACTCGACGGAAGGTAAGTTTAAGCGCTTTGTTAAGTTGCTTCAAGGCTTGAATCTTTCCATTCCTTTCGCCGAGGCTTTGGATGAAATGCCTTCTTACACTAAATTCTTGAAGGAGATTTTATCTAGGAATCGATCAATCTCAGAGCTGCATAATGAGGTCCATTCCATAAATCTCATTGAAAAGCTACGCGATCCCGGTAAGTTTGCTATTACTATTGGTATGGAGCTTACCGTTTCAAAGCTTTGTGTGATCTAGGTGCTAGTGCAAGCTTGCTTCCACTTTCAATTTGGTCCAACACCAACATGGGACCACTGGAGCCTATTGATATGAATCTCTACATGGCGGATGGATCTCGTGTAAAAGCAACTGGAGTTGTGGACGATATTCCTATCCAAGTTGGAAAATTCTTTGTCCCAAACGACTTCATTGTGCTAGATATGCCAAAAGACCTTGTGGTGCCAATCATTCTTGGAAGACCATTCTTAGCCACCGCAGGGGCAAGAGTTGATGTTAGAAAGGGACTCCTCACATTTGACATTAAGGAGGAGAGGGTTGAGTTTCGCTTCAATCCCATTGTGAACGAAGTTGCTAGTTGCCGTATTGAGGAGCCTACCGACCCACCATTGGTCAGTAACGACCCTTATTTGAAGGAAAACAAGGTGGGAAGTGGATCCAAGCACAACATCGAGCCACTTCCAAATCCAGCAAGGTCGTTAACGACCCACACACCATCGGTAACAAGCCACTTTTTGGATGATCCAGGTGAGTTTTCTTGTTCTTATCCAATCAATTCTGATCATGATCCTTTCCCCTATTCTCGTTCTATATTGGATCCTACTGTTAGTACTATGAAGGAGTCAAAACCTCCTTGGTTTTCGGATTATACTAACCCTGTTGTAGGATTACCAAGCATACTTGTGGATGATAGAGGACCGAATGTCTTAGAGAGAGGCTTTGAAGCTTTTCCATCTAAGTATGGGGTTTCCCATGATTCCGACAAAGCTGGATGGAAACCGCCCTAGGTAAGCAAGGTTAGTTCGTCGGGCTAACGACGTTAAAAAAAGCGCTTACGGGAGGCAACCCAGTCTTTAGACTAGATTTTTATTATGTTTTTGCTTTTTAGATTAGGTTCTTTTTCTAATCTTCCTTAGACTAGGATAGAATACTTTTGTTTGGAATATAATTTTGTGGGATTTTTGCAGGGTCATTAGCTTCGAATATGAGCTCAAAAAGACGGGAAAAGACGACTTTACAAAAGGAGCAATTTAAAGGAACTATTCGACCACTTCCAAGGGGTCGAGCACGACCCTATATGGGTTGTGCACGACCCTGACGTGCATTTCCGAAATTGTCCTTCTCCATTAATGTTAACCATGAAGAGTTCCACTCCTTCCCAAGCTTCTAAGAGTTCTTTGTGAGTTTTCTTCTTCTTTTCTCTTTACATTTTCATATCATTTTCATGCATGAGGACATTGCATGATTTAAGTATGGGGTAGGGGAAGAAGAAATCTCACATGTTGTACATAATTGAGTCTTTTTTGTGTTGGATTTGTTTGCTTGTTTGTTAGTTGTTTTGTTAAGAAAAAAAACTTCAAAAAATCAAAAACAAATTGAAAAATGTCGAAAAATTCAAAAATATTTCTTTCTTTGTTTTAGGATAGAAGAATGCTCCATCTTAGATGTCCTATGATGATAACTAATTTTCATGCTTATCATATAATTCCTTTGGCATATTTGGATAGTATAGCCCAAGTCTTGAGAAATTGCTTTTGATTGTGAAAAGTGACTTGTGATGAAATTGAGCATATGTGTCTTAAGTAGAAGTAGTTGCAATCCAACAAAAATTTTACCTAGTGAGAATTTTGGCCTTAAAGGCAGAACATAAAAAATCCCGCTTCTTTTTCTTGTGTGATTTGCTCTCTTTATGCATATAAATCTCTTGTCATTGATATGGTTATCTATTTCTTAAAACCGCTATGAGATCGTTCATGCATGTTAATTATGATTAAGAACTTATATTTCATAAGCCACTTTTTATCCTCTCTTTTACCTACCTTTACATTATCCTCTTTTTGAAGCCAAGTTGAGCCTTAAGCCGTTTATTTTTAGCTCCACAAAATTAATCCCTAGCCGAAATAAGCTTGACCCTATCCGGGGATTAGGACTTAGTATTGGTTGTGATAATTTTGTTGAGTGAGATTGCTTGGTTCAAATGTGGGGTAATTATGGGTTGGGAAACGTAAAAAAGATCTTGCAGTTTGTCATGTAAAAGGAGTTTGGTTCCCTGAATGCACTTACAAAAGAGTTGAAGAAAAAAAAGAGAAAGATATCGATATCGATCTCCCATAAAAAAATGAAAATCAAAAGGGAGAAAAAAAAAGCAAAGTGTTGAAAGTGAAGGTGTGCATGAGCCAAATTTCCTTAGTATTTATAAGCAATATAAGTTGGGATATTAAAAGGGGTTGAAGAAATAAGTGAGTTTGAGCATAATGTTTGAGTGAGTTTGGTATATGTTATCTTATGAGAGTTTTGGTGATGTGAGAGTTTTTAGGAGTCTTTGATTCCCGGATATTATTAGCACCACATGGCCAAATATTTCCACGCCTATTTGTCTTTACCAAGCCCCATTACAACCCGGCCGAATGGAGTCTTCTATGAAGATTTCATTGAGCCTAAGTTCTTATGATGATTGATGTGTTTTGACTTCTCTAGGTATAGAGATTGGTGATATAAGTTTCAATGATAAAGTTGATGTTGCATAAAGATTGAGATGAGAGTTGATTTAATAGCCTAAACACATGAGAGATGAGTGAAACACATTAAAATCCCTTGTCAGGTTGGATTGTGATTGCCTATGCTTGAGACTCATACATATGTGATGACGATAAAATTACTTGTCTACTTCTTCACTTGTGCTTAAAATGTTTTGACAAAGGCTATGCTTGAAGATTGTGTTATTGGTCTTGATTTTGCATGATTATTTCTTGAGGACAAGCAAGTCTAAGTATGGGGTATTTTGATATCCGCTTTTAGGTAGGTTTTTAGTGTCTAGATAGATTAGATTAAGTTGGTTTTCGTGCTAGAGTTTTATGTTTTTGAGTCTTTTTGCTTTAGTTTTCGTATTTTCTTGAGATTCGGAAACTACGCATCTTTTGTGTCTTTTTGTAGGAGTTTTGGTGCTTGAAAGAAGAGTTTGGAGCATTGTAAGAAAAGATGGAGATTAAGCGCTCAAGTAAAGTTATTGAAGATAAAGTTTGAGCTTGGAAAGAGATAGAGAAATTCGTTACAAGAACATAGGAAAAAGAATCGAGTCAATCGGAGTTATAACGAATCTTCTACGCAAGTTTTACTCAAGGTTGTTCGAACAAGCCCTCAGGAACGACCCTATGAGGGTCGTGCACGACCCCATCAAGGTCTAGCTCGACCCATCTAAATTACAAAGCTTCAGGACCGACCCTTGGAGGGTCGTGCACGACCCACTTTGGGTCGTGCATGGCGCCGACTCTCCCTTATTCCGAGATCTTTTGTGATATATTCTATCTTTTTATTTTAGGAAGGTGTATTATCTTGTTTCCTAGGTTAATTAGGTCTCCTTTTCTTATATAAGAGGAGGCTAAACTCTTTGTTTTAGGGGGGGGGGGGATTTTTAGTAGAACTTAGTGTGTTTGTTTGGGAGAAGACTTGGAAGACAAGTTGGAGAAAATTGTAAGACTTCATTTTAGTTTAATTGAATTTTCGGTTTTATTATATGATGATGTCTTCTTCTTTCTTCTCAATGAGTGAGTAGTCTTCTTAGATTCTAGGGTTGGGTGAAAACCCAACACAATCATGCATGTCTAAAACTTGAATTCATGACTTGAATGCTTGAAGATCATATCTATCTATCTTGTGCTAAATAGCTTTGCAAAAGTTGAGGCAATATCTTGCAATTAACCTAAAAGCGAAAGTGTAAAGTTGATTGCTTGATTAGATCTAATAGGATTATTTGCGAAAGTTAATATTCCTAGGTTGAAGGATAGATAGAAAGTTGTTTAATTTGCGACAGTTGATTGAATAACTTGAATTGTTTGCGACAGTTGACTTTTCTATGATCTAGATTGCATAATGGTTGTGAATTCTTGTTGAAAGCATGTATGGTTGATGTTGTGGTAGCCCTGGCCCTAGGATTGCCTTTTTATATTTGATTAAAACTCGTTAATTTGCATCGATCTCGACCCACCTAGAGTCGTGCTCGAGCTCTTGTGTGTCTGTGCCTCTTCGTGTTTATTTTGCTTTTCTTAGTTAATCAACTAATTTTTGGCCCTAATCTCATTCCCGTGGACGAACCTGACTCCGCTATACTCAGCGGGGGTCTTGAATATAAATTTATTTGTTCAAGAAACCCTTCAACATGCTCCCATCCTCCAAACTGATGATGTTGGAGGTAGTTATGATTAGCCCGGATTTTGACGATGTTGGTGATGAATTATGCTGGGGTAAGTAGGCCGATGGTAATTATTCGGTTGCCTCTGGTTACCAGCTGATTACAAGGGGGTGTACTCTTGTCAGAACTGATGTGGTGGTGTACAATTAAATATGGAAGTTACGTGTTCCCGACCGTGTCCGTTGTTTTGCTTGTTGGCCTACAAGGGAGGTGTCATGACGAACTTGGAGAGATCTCAGAGACACATTTCGAGCAACCCCGGCTGCACCATTTGCAATCTTGGTGAAGAATCCTTCACTCATCTCTTTAGAGATTGTTCTTTGATTAGAGGGGTTTGGATAAACTTACAACCTACTAATTTTTATAGCTCGTTCTTTCAGGATCAATTTTCCATATGGTTTAGGAGGAATCTCTTGGACAACAGAAGGTACGAGGCTGGTCATTGGAACAAGCTTTTCGCCATTGTGATTTGGTGGGCTTGGAAGTGGAGGAATACTCGAGTGTTTGGAGATAAAACTTTTGACGGCGACAAGCCGAGTTTCCTGCTAGAGAGAGACCAGGAATGTTGGCGGATATCAGGTAATTTCCCTCTCCATGGTAGTAGTACAAATAAAGTTGTGCAGGGTATCACTTGGAATAAACCGGATGAAGGATGGATCAAAGTCAATTCGGATGGAGCCGTTAAAGACGGTCGTGTGGCTGCTGTTGGAGGCGTTTTGTGAGAGAACAATGGAAACTGGATTTGTGGGTTCGTTCACAACATCTGCTCTTGTTCAGTTCCCATGGCGGAGCTGTGGGGGTATTCTCAATGGTCTAAAAATTGCTTGGGATAGAGGTTTTCGGTAGGTGATTGTTGAAACTGACTCCGTTATGGCTATTCGTTTGTTGAATTCTAGGATAAATAACTGTCACCCCTTATCTAGCCTGGTCATGCAATGCCAAGGCTTTATTAGTAGGAATTGGAGTATCCTATTTCATTGATAGGCCAAATCCTACCCCGCAAGTGTACGAGATCGGTTGTAATACCAAGGTGTCGAACTCTGGGACTAAGTAGTATTAATTGTAATCAAATCAGTAGACCAAGCCGTAAAATAAGAAAAGATTGGAATGTGATTTTAGCTATGAAACTAATTAAAACAAACAAACAACTAAATATGAGCAAATCAATGAGATGAAAGCTTCTAAGATCAAGGATCACCACAATAATGCGTCGGTAGACTATAAAAGATGATTGCACAACCTTAATTATGACTTTGTTTGAAGGCAATTGTCTAATGTATCCGCTAAATTCTTTCAAATGTTAACAGACGTATCTAGACTCAATTAAACATCCACTTTCGTGACATGCAAATTAAAATCTAGACCATTAAGCACTTAGAATTTAAGATTAAATTGAATAAACATCCGCTTTCGCGACTTGCTAACTCGACCTAACCTAAGATTTCTATGACAATTGTTATTCCACAAGAGAATTCAAAATACTTTCATAATAGAGAAAACTCAGGTTCAAATCCTAGGGTTCCAACAGGAAAAAGTACCTTTCAGTCTCAATTCCCTGTCTGACTACTTAACAAAGTTTTCACCTTTCAGTCTCAAACTTTGGCAAGTTCCCTATTCATATAAATTACTAGGGCATAAAGCATCTAGGATTGAATCAAACAAAGCTTCAAACAATGGATTGTGCAATTTAATGAATAAGTCTACCTAGACATCATTGGATTCACCCCAATCTTAGAATTTGGGGTTTAGCTAGACATGGAAATAGAAGAAATCAATTCAATATCGAGATTAAACATACCGGATTGAAGAAACAAGCAAACTTGATTAATATCCAGCAAATCCAAACTCAAGATCAAAACAAAGTCTTCAAATCTCCACAATCTATCTAAAACTTGTCTCTCAAGGATTAAAACCAGGTTAAAAAGTCGAACCCCCCAACTAGATAACAAAAGAGGGTATTTATACTAAGGAGAAAATAAGAGAGGCGGCCCAAAAACCCGAGCAAACAAAGGCGCACGAGAGACGGCGCGCGTCGTGCGCCGAGACGCACGACCCTAGGCAACGCACGACCCTAGGCAATGCACGACCCAACGCACGACCGGTGCCTTGGCCGCGCACGGGCGCTGCTGTGATTTGGAGGGACGCACGATCGTGCGTCCAAACGCACGACCCACGCCTTGGCCATGCACGATCGTGCGCTAGATGCTGCACGACCTTGGCCACCGCACGGGAGAGTCCTTGCGACGCACGATCCTAGCCATGGATCCGCACGACCGTGCGGTTGCAACGCACGGTTGTTGTCGTTCTCTGAACCGAGGCGCACGATCGTGCGCCTATAGCGCACGGTCCGAAGAATTATCGACACCGCCTGCACGACCATGCACCTTAGTGAACGACCTTGGACTTTGATCGTGTGCTTCCTTCTTTTAGGCTCTTGAATCATCTTTTCCGGTCCCGTTGCCTCCTAGACTGAAGTCTTGATTCCGTCTTGTATCCAAACGCGTTCCAATGAAGCTCAAACTTCTCAAAAGTACCTGAAAAGTATACAAATACGCGTGTAGACATCTATAATAGAAACTCAACTAAAAGTACTAGAAAACACAAGACTAATGCATGAAAACATATAAACTAAAGTCCTAAATGCATGTCCTAATATGCTCTAAAATGCAAGTTATCATTCGTCATGTTTTCTGTGAAGCAAACACTGTTGCAGATCTTATTGCGTTTGTTGCTTTTAATTTTCCTATTGGTTGTCATGTATTGCTTGCCCCGCCTGAGGGGGTTTATTTTCTTCTTGCAAATGATGTAAGGGGTCGGGCTATCCCCCGTTTGATGACTACTTAAACCTTTTCTTTTATTAATAAAACGCCTCCATGAGGGGCGTTTATTCCAACCAAAAAAAAATTCGTTGTCATGATTTAGGCTGGCCTTTATTCCTTCAAAGTCGCCTAATATTTGCCTTGTAATGAGTTAGTAGCTGATTGTATAAAAAAACATTAAAAAATAAGTTGTTTCTCTATATAGTATAATTCGTTTTTTATAAGAAAGAGATTAGGGTGGCCACTAACAAGTTAGTGGTCTCCCTAGAGCATCATGTCGGATGAGGGTAAGCAAACCCGAGTCAACAACAAGCGGGAAAGAGGAGACACGTTTGAAGGATCTAGCGATGAAGTCCACCACAGAATCGCACTCACGAAAGACATGAGAAATACTCCAATCCTGAAAACGAGCGAGCAAGCACTAGATGTCTAACTACAACAACTCAATCTCCCATGGGCAGCGCCAGTCACCAAGAACGGCCTTAACCAACTGCAAATTATCGCCTTCAATCTGGATCCGGGTAATGCCACGACGAATGGCCTCAAGAAGTCCCTGGCGCAAGGTGATGGTCTCGGAGATCAAAATAGACTGTCGACCAATCATCCACCAGAGTCCCTGAGGATAAACCCGAAAGAAGCCACGCCATCCGCACACACTGCACCATCAAATTTTAACTTAATGTAATCCCTCTTGGGTTTTGCCCATATAGCAAGTTTTTCCCCTGCTCCAGCTCTCACAAAGTTAGTGCGAGAGCTCGGGGAATCAGAATCTTCTGCAATTTTCCATTCTTTAAACTGGTTTTGGGTAAACTTGCTTAGGTTATTCGCATTATTCAAGTTTGTTCCGTTGTTGTCAAAGACTCTCTTATTTCTAGAGAACCAAAGGCTCCACCAAGTGTTAGTGAGGTTTTCCCTTCCCCCACTTGCCAAATGATCCCCTTCACGAACACGTCTCTTAGGCCTATTAGTTTGGACCCCTGCCATGATGTGTTATGTTTTTTCTTGTAGTTCAAGATACTTTCCGTGTTGAGGTATTTTGATATCACACTTTTGACTCAGACGTTGTCTGGTTCCCCTAAGATTTTCCATAGCAGTTTCATTTGGAGTGCTTGGTTCATTTCTTCTGCCTTGGCGATACCCGACCCTCCATGAGCAGGTGGACGACAAATGGAGTTCCAGCTTATAAGTAGTTCTTAGTTGTTTTCCTTGTTCAAAAATAAATTCTTGATAATTTGGTCTAGTTCTTTCAAAGTTTTATGAGGTAGCAGAAACGATTGCATAATACAGTTTGGTTGTGCTGAGAGATTCGCTTCGATTAGGGTTTTACGCCCTTCTTGAGAAAGGGCATTTGCTTTCCATTTTGATAATTGGGATCTTGTTCGTAGAATCAAAGGTCTAAAGGTGTTTTGTGTTACTCTCCCGTTGATAATCGGGCATCCTAGATGTTTGTCCAAAGCAACTATATTTGCAATCTAGAGAATTGACTTTTTGGTGACCTTAAAGGCAGATTTGTGGAAATTGACTTTTTGATAAGAGATTTGGCAGTCGTCATCAATTATGGCTTTAATCTTTTTTACACGCTTGGTTGTTTTTTCTTGCGAGTATGATGATTTCATTGGCAAAGGCGAGAAAAGGAATTTTTGTTCCATTTCTCGAAATTTGGATCCCTATCCCACTTTTCGGGTTAGTGCTCTTCATATGGAGTGGTCTCGCCAAGATCTCGGCGGCGAGTATGAAAACGTATGGTGATTGGGATCGCCTTGTCTGGGATCCCTTTGGGGGTAGAATTGTTCTGTTGGTTCATTGTTAACCAGGATGGAAAAAGATACAGTTTCAACACATTCTCGTATCCATCCCACAAATTTCTCATGAAAACCGAACTTATGAAGTGATGTTCATGTTTTTAGTACAATTTTTGAGTGTTTTTCTTAGTTGTTTAGCTTAGTCTAGTTGATTTTTAGTGTTTGTTTTATGTGTTTTTGGATAAGTTTACATATTTTGTGAAAAGTATGGAAGCTACTCCATTTTTGTGTTTTTATTGTAGGTTTTCGAAGCAAAAAGGGAAAATTCTGAAGAAGTTAAGATCAAGTGGATGGTGGTGGAGGATGGTTGAAGACAAGAGGACAAGAAGAAGCTTTAAAGATCGATCCCGACAAAACCAGAAGAAGTTGTGACAAAGTACAAAGAATCAAGAAAACAAGACCTCGATACCGACCCTGTGGGTTCGATACCGAGCTCTACAATAGAGCCAAGTCGAAGAGTTCAATCAAGACATCTACCGATCCTGTGCAGGTCGACATCGAGGTCACCTGTGTCTGTAGGTAGCGCCGATTTCAAAATTTATATCTTTTATTTCGCAATCTTTTAAGTTAGGAAAGTTCTATCTTTTGGAAACTTGATAGATAGGCTCTCTAGTATAAATACCCCTTGTTCTAACCTATAGAGGGGGGCGCAATTGAGAGGAGAAAAAGAGAGACGCACGTTAGAGGATCAAAGGATAGACTTTTTCTCTTGTTTTCTAGTTCTAGTATGAGATTTCTTGGAGTTCCAGTTTGTGTTTGAAGACAAGTTCGACTTTTTAGTTCAAATTAAGCTTTTTTTTTGTTTTGATTTAATGTTCTCATTCAATTGAATTGCTTGTTTTGCTTCAATCATGAGTGAGTAGTTCGCTTTTCTAGGGTTGGGGTTGAAAACCCGGCATAGTTGTGCATGATTGAATGTGTGATGAATGTTTGATTGCCTTCCATCTTTTATCTACTTGTTTTGTGCTTATACTAGACGAAAGTCGAAGTAATTCGAGTTTATAGCTTGATCGAAAGAGAAAGTTGTAATCTTGAATATTGATATTGTTCGATAACAAAATTTTCGAGCTTGGGATCAAAAATAAGTAGAGAGTGAATTGATTCATGAAAATCGATTGATTTGCTTGCTTAAATCAACGAAAGTTGATAGCTTTATCTTAAAGGCATGTTATTTATCCTTCACACTATCTTGAATGCATGATTATGTCGTGGTAAACCCTTATCCTAGATATTTTCTCCATTTGAAAGCACATTCGTATACTCTGTTTAGCTTCGGCACCGAGGTATCTGGTTCGGTACTTTGCCTGCATTTTGTTTGTGTTTATTGTCTTGTTCGAGTCGAAAGGCAACATCGATACCGACCCTGACAAATTCGGTACTGACGTGATCGTAGCTTCGTTATTACTTTTGTCTTTGCTTTACTTTATTTTTGTGTTTTCTAGTTTTCTAGGATAGTAATCGATCATTACTTGTTCCCCGGTGACGATCCTGACCTCCCTATACAAAACGAGGTCTTGACTACAAATTTATTTGTTGTCGGGAAACCCTTCCAACAAATTGGCGCCGTTGCCGGGGAAGCAACAATGCTTGTTTGATTACTCGTGGGTTTAGAAATAGCCTTGCCCCGTTTTTTTTCAAATTTATTTTTATTTTTGTTTGTTTTCTCAGCTTATGCGAGCAAGGCGACGTTGACTTGAATTTGATCAATCTGATTACTATTCTGAGCTTGAACGTGTCCTTCATCGCAGAAGAAGAGAAAATCGTACCATGGTTGTCATACCTGAAGAGATGGCCCAACATATGTTTGCTCTCCGCAAATAGAAGGAGGCGTTGCAAACTTAGAGAGATCAAGAAAGGGAGCAACGTACTCAATTACGAGTGTAGTTGAACGCTATCCCTATGAATGCCAAGCAATATATGCACCCGGAACTGAGGGTGCTAGAATCAACAATAGTACTTCTCGAGATAGAAAGGGCCTTTGAGATTAAATCTCAGTTTATATCCTTAATTAAGAGGGATCTGTTTGAGGGAAAACCAACTGAGTGCCCTATGGAGCATATTCGTAATTTTGTTGATTTTTGTGACACCGTTGCTGCTGATGGTGTTTACCTTGAATATGTCTGACTTAATGCTTTTAAATGGTCTCTTGCAGGCCTTTTGAGTTGGCTAGAGAGCTTATCTCCAACATCGGTAATGACGTGGAGAACTTTGCATAACTTGTTCATGACAAAATTATTCCCTCCTGCCAAGACTAAGAAGTTAAGGAAGCGAACTACTTCTTATCACCAGCTACCTGATAGCTTGCATTTAGGTAGTGTTTAGGATGCATATTTATGTTTATATTGCATGGTTTTAGCTTAGTTTAGTGTAGTTATTAGGTTTTTAGGTTTTCTAGGAAATTCGGGTTTTGCGCTTATTTTGTTCGGTTTTGCAGATCTTTAGGTAAACAAGCGTGGACGGGATGGATATTAGCGGACTATGGTGGAGTTTGAGGAAGCTTAGAGTGATACAAGTGAAGATTGGAAGAACCAAGACCCAAGAGCTTGTGTGAAAAGAACGCTTAAACCCGGGCTGTGCATTGAAGGTCTTGTTTTGACACCTCTATCTTGCAATGCTTGGTTTGGGAGCTATAGTGGTCGGATGAAGCTGAATTTAGTATCACTGGAAAGCTAAATCGAAGAGCTACAGTTCATATTTTTACTCCGAGTCCAAATTCCAACTCGAAGGGGGTGAAAACAGCCTCTGAAGTGTCGCTTGGAGTGCTGAACCGAGGTGTGCCGCGGGCATAACATGAACTTGCGCGGCCGCACCACCCTGGAATGAGACCGCGCCTCACATTCTGCCACGGGAGAGTTGGACCGCGAGTTTTGGGCTTCAAGTTGGACTTCAACCAGGGTGGTGCGCGGCCGCACCACCCTGGTTGCTCTAAGTGTTTGTTTATATTGATAACTTGAATCGTCATTCTGTTATTTAATTGAATCTAGAAGGTCTTCTAGGTTGTTAAATAATTGGGGTTGTTAGACTAGTAGTTCTATCAACTAAATCTGATGTTTGGTCTTAATCCTTAGTAGGGTCATTATCCACAATAGATTATTCAAGTGAGAAGAGAATCAAGAGAATCAATGATCGACAAAGCAATATCATGATGGATTTAACTAGTTGAACATGCTTCTCTCATATATTTACAATCAACTTTGCATTCATATTTTGCATTTACTCTTGCATATTAGTTTAGAATTTCATTCATAAAACCCCCCAATTTGGTTACTTGGCATTTAAGTAATAACACATTTACACGAGTCTTTGTGGGATCGACCCTTACTTACCGCTCTACTGAGTTGGTTGAGCTAAGGTTTCTTTGATAGGTATTAACGACCACTGAAAATACCTCATCACTACCTAACGAGACATTCGTGGAGACGTGGGAGCTATTCAAAGAGATGTTGAGGCAACGCCCCACCCAGGGTCAACCACAATATGTCCTGCAGGAGATATTCTTTCAGAGTATAAATGCTGAGACGAAGAACCGCATCAACTTACACACTGCCTACGGTTTTATAGAGATGGAGTCCGATGCTGCATGGGAATTTGTTGAGAGGGATATTTAACTTGACAACAAATAAATTTATAGTCAAGACCCCGCTGAGTATAGCGAAGTCAGGATCGTTCCACGGGAAGCACGGTTGTTTGCCTATCAACTACTAAAAATAAACAGAGCAAAACAAAACAAAACACCCTATAACCAACCTCGTTAACGACTTTGTCAGGGTCATTAATGAACCTGGATAAACTACAAACACAAAATAACGACCTAAACACAGGTTCGGTACCGAGGCAAAGGAACCCGATAACGAATATAATGAAAGCAAACTCAAATAAGAATAGGAATCTAGGACAAGGGTTACCACAACATAGCCATGCATATAAACTCAGAAGAAGATAAAGATCATGCCTTTAGATAGATAAATTCATCAACATTCGCTGATTAGAAAGCAAATCAAACAATTCTCATAAATTAATTCACTCTATCACTTGGTTTGGATCCAAAGCTCGAAACTTTCGTAATCGAACAATATCAACCTTCAAGTCAACAAATTTCTCTTTCGATCAAGTTGCAAACTTAAATTACTTCGACTATTGTCTAAGCATAAGCACAATAAACAATTAAAACAGATAAAAGGCATTCAAAACATCAACTCACTCGTCAAATCATGCATAACTATGTCGGGTTTGAACCCCGACCCTAGATAGAAGAACTACTCACTACTCATAGTAACAAAGCAAACAACTTTAATAGGAGTAAACATTGAAAACAAAACAAACTTACTTGAAATTATTACGAGAAATATTGTCTTACAAACTACAAAAGAGTTCAAAAACACAGAACAAAAACACGAGCAAATCCGACTAACGACCCTAGCTCTTCTCTCGAACGAACCAGGCTCGCAATTTTCCTCTACTCGACTTCTCCATGAAACAATCTAACTCCAATAATATCGTTCTTCCCTTCTAGGCTAGAAAGAAGGGTATTTATACTAAAAAAGCTATCTATTAAAAAGAGCTTAAAAGATAAAAACTAACCCTAAAAGATAACAAGATAAAAGATATAAGATATAACAACCCTAAAACCAGTTAAAACCCTACCGACACGGAGCCAATGTTAACAACCCCGCACAGGATCGGTAGAAATCACAAACTCCACTCGAAAAATTCTATCTTTAATCCTCGTTAACGACCTTCACAAGATCGTTAACGAGCTTGGAATTTGGCTTTTCTTCGACTCTTCTTCAACATAAACTTGGACTTTGACTTCCTTATCTTCATGTCTTCCGACCTCCACCTCAACGCTCCAGTTCATCTTTAAAAAACGCTCTTTCCTGCTCAAAAACCTACAAAAAGACACAAAACGGAGTAGCTTCCATACTTTTCACAAAATATGCAAACTTATCCAAAAACACATAGAACTAACCCTAAAAACTACTAAAACTAAACTAAACAAACTAAGAAACACACCAAAAACTAGACTAAAAACATGAATATCAAAATACACCATACTTAGACTTGCTTGTCCTCAAGTAATCACTAAACACTAACCAAAACCAAACAATCACCAAGCAAAAATCATCAAGAGAAACTTTGGCTCAATGAAAAACTTCAAAGAAGTTTCCATTCAGCCGGGTTGTAACGGGGCTTTGGTAAATACAATAAGGCATGTAATTTTTTTTGGCTATGTGGTGCTATTAATATCCGGGAATCAAAGAATCCTAAAAACTCACACAACACAAAACACTCATAACAGATACCAAACTCACTCTTCTTTATGCACTTTTCTTTCACTAACCCAATATATCCTAGAAAGTACCATAAAAAAATTTAAAAGAATCTCTGGCCTATCTTTTAAACACAAATGCACATCTTACTTCTCTTCTTTCCCCTTTTTTTATTTATCATATTTCTTTCAGCTCATTTTTTTCTTTTCACTCTCTCTTCTAGAACAGCATCGTTAACGAACCAACTAGGTTGTTAACGAGCTTCATCGTGCACTCATTCTCTTCATTTTTTCTTTTCTTTTTTCCACAACAACTTTTGTGCATCATTCCTTACCAAGAGATCTTTTTACAAATCAATACAAGAGACTTCCAATCTACCCTTCCCAAAAACCTGTAAATTTCGAACCAATTACAACTTTTCACTCAACAAAACAATCCTCTCCAATCTAAGTCCTAATCCCCGTATAGGGTCAAGCTTATCTCGGCTAGGGAATAATTTTTTGTGGAGCTAAAAATAAAAGGCTTAAGGCTCAAATTGGTTGTCAAAAAAAGGATAATGTAAGGGCGGATAGGGATTAATAGTGCTTATGAAAATAAGTTCTCTATCATATGACTTCACAAGTAATGAACTATAAATCTTATATAGGCCTCAAGAAATAGATAACCATCACAATTCCAAGAGATAATATACATAAAGAGAGTAAAATCACACGAGAAAAGAAGAGGGATTATTGATGTTCTCTCTATAAGGCCAAAAATAACTCACAAGGTAGCAATTTTGTTGGATTGTAGATACTCATGCTAAAAAGTTACACGTGCTCAATTTCATCAAATGCTATTCCTCTATAAAAAAACTTCATATCATGAATTAGGCTATAATATCAAAGACATGCTTGCAAGGATATACATGATCATGCTAGCAACTACTATCATAGAACCAAAAGAAAGGGGTATCTATCCATTCTAAACACTCTTTTTTTTTTTGGAATTTTCAATTTTTCAATTTTTTTTGGTTTTTTTTATTTTAACAAAGAACTACTTAAAACGCACAAGACACATAAAACAAACAAAACACAAATTTTCTACCCTTTCCCACCCCATACTTAAAATTACAGTGTTCCCACTGTAACAAAAATAAGCACAAGAAAAGAGACAAAAAAGAAAAAGAAAAAGAAAGAAAAACTTACAAGATATTTAAAGCAGAAAAGAAGTAACTCATATAAGATGGATCTTCGCCTTTTTGGTGGGAACCATTGCTCGAAGATCCCCATAAAATCATACATCCTCCTCCAACGCTCCGCATCATCCGCCTCTCTCTGTCAGTGCCTCGCATCATCTAGCGCCATGCGAGCAGAAAAAATACTCTCCCACCTATCCATCCTCTGGTGGATATGTGTATGTTGTAGGTTAAGCTGTTGTATCTAAGACGATAGATCTTCGGCCCATGGAGGTGGGATACTCGATCCAGTGTAAGTGGGTTGAGGTGGTGGTTGATAATGGTTATGAGGCTGGAAGTGGTCTTGAAAAATTACCGGATTGTAAAGCATAAGACCATAAGAGTGTGGCTCGACAGGTGGCGGTGGGGGGTCGTTACCGAAGCTGTGTGCCTCGGTAGTAGCCTCGAAGTAGTCGTTAACGACCTTGGGTGCGTCGTTTACGAAGTTGTTGTTGCCCAGAACCTCGGTATTGAGGTCATCGTCCCTAATATCGAGCTCTTCCATGCCCGCCTCTGTTCCTGCCTCTGATTCTTCATCATCTTCATCCATTGCTTCTCCTTCTCTAGCAAACCGTGTCACACACGGCCTCAAAGTCGGCTCATCTTGCGGCTTGTGCTCTAACGGGAATGCATGACCCGTCCAGGACTCGTACCAATTCGGTACGTAAAGAAGCTCCAGCTTTGCCAAGGTGAGAAGAACGTCTTGGCCAAGAATCATGGTGGCGTGCCCTCTCTCAGTCCGTACAAAGATGTTGGAAGCGTACCAATAATTATTGTCAAGCAATTGAGCATGGTTCGGCGTGTAGAGGGAGAGGTCAACACCGAGGTTGGCCGCCAAGAGACTAACCAAAGTTCCGCACCACACCTCTTTTGACTGGATCCCTTGATTCTCAACATATTGTACCCACTCGTACCCCAAGTTCAAACGGGTCGGTACCCTCAAAGAGTATGGTTCGGAGGCATGCAACTTCCGTCCTTGTTGGCCTATTCAACTTTCTCTTGGGCCAAAAAGTAGCAGCTAGTACTTGGAGAATGATTCGGAAAATGGGGTTGATGATGCTTGCCCCGGAAAGTGCTGCAGCGGAGGGCTCTACTTCCCCAACAATATAGC
This sequence comes from Fallopia convolvulus, assembly GCA_964016875.1. NCBI lineage: Eukaryota > Viridiplantae > Streptophyta > Magnoliopsida > Caryophyllales > Polygonaceae > Fallopia > Fallopia convolvulus. The sequence goes on along the minus strand of OZ024734.1, from coordinate 27,625,944 downwards.
TCCAAGTCCTTGTCACTTTGTAGTCCTTGATCTAGTAATCCCGAGAAAGATTAGGAAACTCGATAATACCATTAAATTCCTCCATTGTGTACTCGTGACTGACATTGCCGAGTCGTAATCTTATCCGTCCTGCCGAGGTCTTGGTTGGGAATCTCGTTTCAAGAGTAGCCAAGAATTCAGAAGTAGACTTTTCACTTAGTGGTCTCGATCCAAGATGGTGTTGAAGCGCTCAGCCTGTGCTTGGGTGCGCAAAATCACATTGTTCATGCACGGAGGAGACGGGGACCGTTGAGTCCTCTTCTTCTTCTGGGCTCTTATTGCAGCTCGGCTAGAACTTGCCATATGGACCTACAAAAATACGAATTGTCCAAGATAAGATCCACACAAATCAATAGAGAAGAGACCCCATACTTGGTCTCGAAAATGCTCTCGAAATGCCTCGTTAATGACCTAATTGGTGTCGTTAACGAGCCTGGGCTTGCGGTTAGAAGCGGATAAATAGCATGAACTTGGACAGGTCGTTAACGAGCCTGGGCGATAAACATCCGCGATTTTCGAGTTCTAAGACTCCATAATTTTCTCAATAAATCAAGCATGAACCCAACACAGTCCTACATAAGACTCACAATCAGGCACATGCACCCCATACTTTTTCTATTACCCAACCCGAACATGCCAAAATTTGCCCAAAAAACACATGGTGAAGATCAAATTCAATTCAAAGAACAAGGTAGTTCATGATTTTTCTAATCACAATTTCAATGCAAAACCAAGCAAGAACAAACCAATATAATCAAGATCAAACACCAATATATAAAGGTATAAAATCATTGAACAATATAGACATGCAATTCAATCACTTCAAACAAGATCAAGATATGAAACTCTTACCCCTAGAAATCATGAATCTTGCAAATAGAGAGTTAGTGTTTAGAAATCATACCGTTTGATTGAGAAATTAAAGAGCAAGATCGAATTTTGGGAGTGGTTAACGAGCTTTTGGTGCCTCGCCGGTAACGAGGTTGAGAATGGAAGGTTTGTTAACGGGGTGGGATTTTCGGGGCTCGGGTGGTGGTGCTGGTACCAATTGGTGGTGAGAAAAATTAGTAGATTTGAGTTGGGATTTGAAGCTTTGGATTGAGAATTGGGTGTGGGGTTTGGGTGTTTTTGTGAGGGTTAAATAGGAGACGGCTAGTAATAGGGAAAGAGGGTAAGAGGCGGCACAATAGTAAAAGATAGAAGATAAATTTAGGTCAAAATTAATTGCCTGCTCGTCCGCCTATTTGGGTCTCCGGAATGGGTCGTTAACGACCCTGGGTGGGGTCGTTAACGAACCTTCGTGACCTGTTTTGAGTGATTTTTCGAGCCCAACTCCTGTATCATGTTAGCCTAAAACCATTCTATCTTGCTACCTTCTAGACCACTAAAAACTCAAAAGAAAGCTAGGAAAAAGATCTAAAAAGAAAGGAAAAACTAAACTAAACTAAAACCGGGTTGCCTCTCGTAAGCGCTATTTTTAACGTCGTTCGCCCGACGTACTTACCTGAGCTAGTCCGATATTGTAAGAGCCATGGTGAATCTAATCTCTTCATTCGGTTCGGGTTGCTCATGAAACTTTTTCAATCGGTGGCCGTTAACTTTGAAGATAGCGCCTTGGTTATCGATCAACTCTACCGTCCCGTGAGGATGGATGTGGTGAACCACAAATGGCCCACTCCATCTTGTCCTTAGCTTTCCTGGGAATAGACGGAGTCTAGAGTTGAAGAGAGTACCTTGTCACCAACTTCATAGGTTTTGGGCACCAATTTCTGATCATGCCACTGTTTGGTGCACTCTTTGTAGATTTCGGCATTTTCGTACGCCTTAAGCCTCAGCTCCTCTAGTTCTTGCAAGTCTGTGAATCATTTTGGTCTGGCTGCGTCGAGGTTCATGTTGAGCTCCTTAAGAGCCCATAATTCTTTATGCTCCATCTCGACCGGTAAATGGCATGCCTTGTCATACACTAGATTGTAGGGGGCGGTGCATGGGGCATCTTGTATGCCGTCCTATAAGCCCATAGAGCGTCATCCTTTTTAGATGAACAATCCTTCCTAGAACGGGACACCGTCTTTTCCAATATGCTCTTGATCTGCCTGTTTAAATCCTCAACTTGGCCACTAGTTTGGGGATGGTATGGTGTCGCCACCCGGTGTCATACCCCATACTTGGCCAAAAGTGCTTCAAAACTCCGCTCAATGAAATGAGATCCACCATCAATAATGAGGACCCTTGGGACACCAAACCTAGGAAAAATATTAGTTTTAATAAATTTGTCCACGGTTTTAGCATCATTGGTCCTTGTAGCGACGACTTCCACCCACTTAGAGACATAATCAACCGCAACTAAGATATACTTGTATGGGCCCGATGCTGGAAAAGGTCCCATGAAGTCTATTCCCCATACGTTGAATAACTCGACCTTTAGTATCCCGATTAGAGGGTTCTCATTTCTCCAAGTGATATTACCCGAGCGTTGGCATTCATCACATGTTGTCACATAAGCTTGTAGATCTTTAAAAATGGTTGGCCAGTAGAGACCACTTTGAAGAATCTTCGCTGTGGTCTTGAATCCTTTTGCATGGCCTCCGGTAGGATGTGTGTTACATTGACGGATCACACTCTTTATCTCCTCTTCTGGGATACAACGTCTAAAGAGGTGATCACTTCCTTGCTTGAACAAGTAAGGATCATCCCAATAGTATTGTTTTACATCGTGAAGGAACTTCTTTTTCTTTTGTGGGGTTAGTCCCTCGGGGATTACGCCTCCTACAAGATAGTTAGAAAAATCCGCAAACCAAGGGGCTCTTGACCCTCTAATAGCATGAATTGATGTGAAAGAAGTAGAAGCAAGAGGCGAGGAAGGAATTGAATTGAATTGAATGAGTTTTGGTTGAGAAAACTTACCTGACTGGGTCGTTACTGAACCTGTATGGTCGTTAACGACCCAAGAGTTGTTGTGTTAGCCTCGGTAACGACCTCACGTGTCATGGTAACGAACTTCCCGATTGTTGTGTCAATGCACTTTGAGTTTTCGCCATTGTGGTCTATGCATTCCAGCCTCGGTGGTTCGTTAACGACCTTGAAGGGGTCGGTAACGAGGGCCTTGTCGAGTTCGACCTCGTTCAGCATGAGGTGTTCGTCTGGTCTGAAGTCATTGATTGGCACTTCGTTGTTGGATTCGGTGATATGCTCAACCGGCAGCCTAGATAAGTGATCTGCCACCAGGTTTTCTGCCCCTTTCTTATTTCTAATTTCATGATCAAATTCCTGCAGTAAGAGCATCCAACAAAGCAGTCTAGCCTTGGCATCCTTTTTGGCCATTAGATATCTAACGGCCTCATGGTCAGTATAAACGATCACCTTCGAACCAACAAGATAGGACCAGAATTTTTCAAAGGTAAATACCACAGCGAGGAATTCCTTCTCCGTTGTGGTATACTTACTCTGCGCCTCATCAAGCGTCTTACTTGCGTAGTAGATGGCGTGGAGCTTCTTATCCTTCCGTTTTCCCAAGACTACTCCAACAGCAAAGTCACTGGCGTCACACATAATCTCAAAGGGTAAAGTCCAATTTAGGGACTACATAATAGGGGTGGAGACGAGGGTTGCTCTTAACCTGTAAAATGCTTCAAGACATTCTGGAGACAGCTCAAACACTACATCTTTCATTAGTAGGTTAGTCAGAGGTTTAGCTATCTCAGAAAAATCCTGGATAAATGATCGCTCACGAATGCGAGGGTCTAGAGATACAATTTATAACCCGACCCCGTTGTAGCACGTGGTGGGTGTCGAACGCTCGGGAAATCTACTCGATTGAGGTGCCTAAACACTAGAAAGCTGGAAAGGAGAACTTAAAACAAAGGAAAACAAAGAGAACAGTCGGGACCGACACAAGTGTCACGTCGGGCCCGATGTTGGCGACGAAGAAGGAAGTCGGGACCGACGTAGAGCAAGTCGGGCACGATGTAGCTGGTTTTGTCGAACTCAAAGATTGAAAGTAGATCTTGGGATTTTGGGTTCCTTCTCTAGTAGATTAAGGCTTTTCCACCCCAATTCAAGCAATAAGTGATGATCGGAATAGGATCGAGGTGCTTTCACCCTCGTTCCAACCACTTCTACACATCGATCATTGGGGAAATCCCCTTCGAAGCAAGGTCTTGAGATGGACAAATGTTCACTTTCGTTACTTTGCCAATCACAAGCCTTGATTCCTTACTTTCATAAGGAATTGTAGCTCTATGTAGAGTGGGTTCCTAGATCAAGCACTCAAGGCTTATGGAATTGGGGTTTCTAGCCCAACCTAGCTAGAGTTTTCCCCCATAACCCAAGATCAAGGAGATCTACTCCATATGGCAAACAAAGAAAGCAAACAAATCACAAAGCAAAACAATCAACATCATCAATCTCAAACCAAAGCCAAATTTCATTCAGAAATCAAAAGAAATCCACAAACTCCAATCCAAGGTTTCCAAATCCACAAAATCAAAACAAGGCAAAGCTAATCTATCAACCAAACCTATCAAATCTCCTAGAAATCTCCTCTCCTAGGCCGATTCCCTCTCTTCTCCTTCTCCTCTCCTTCCTCCTTTCTCTCCAAGTATCCTCTTGAGAGTTTTTGAGAGTTGGTTCCTTGCTAGTGTGTGGGAACCTCCTCCAATTAGAAGATAAGAGAGCCTTTATAGATGAGGGGCAAAAGTGGTAGATTACAATTTCGTGCCTTGGAGCCCAATCCAGCCAACGACCGACTCGGACCGACACGGAGCACCTCGGGCCCGACTTACTGGGCAAGTCGGTCCGAGGTCGAAAAATCATCTCGGATCCGGCGTTGGTTCTAACTCGATCCGGACCTCGTTCCACCTTCTTCTTGTTGACTTTTCTCTTGTTCTTCTTCATGGCTTGCTCCTCTCTTTCCCTCTTAAGCTCGGGCCTTGCTCCATGTTCCGATTCTCCTTCAAAACGACCCTTGATCCATGCCAAAACACCTACAAAACACATAAAACGCGCATAGTCTCCGAATCTCATAGAAATACGGGAACTAAGCTAAAAAGGAACAAAACACACAAGAAAAGGGGAAAAAGAAACATATTTACAAAGGAAATCATATATAAAACACCACCAAATAAAGAGACATCAAAATACCCCATACTTAAACTTGCTTGTCCTCAAGAAATAACAATGTAAGCAAGACCGAAACATAATCTTCAAGTAAAGCCTCGTATGAAAACACATTTAAGCACAAGTGATTGATATTCAATCAAGATTACATCATCACACATGATTAAGTGTTCCAAGGAATAGAGTCAATGCAACTAAGCCTCACTTTAGGGATATGTGAATGTGTATCACTCATCATGTGTATGGGTATAGCAATGAACACTCAAGCTCAAAAATCATGCAAGTAAGGACTTTACTATTGAAGCTAATATCACCAAATCCTCCACCTAGAGATGCCTAATACAAAGTACACAAAGAATTCGAACTTGGCTCAATGGAGGTCCTCAAAGAGGTTCCATTCGGCCGGGTTGTAATGGGGCTTTTGGTATTTCTCAAGGTGGGAATTATTTTGTCTTGTGGTGCTTATAATGGGGATTGAACAACCTAAACTCTCACCAACTTCACCAAATTCCACAATTACTTTCATACTCACCCAAAAGACTTAACATTTTCCTTTCAACCCAAAATTTCACTTAACATTCCACTTCATCTTTGCTCTTATGCTTTTTGTTGGATTTTCAACACTTTCTACATTTGGACCGACTTTCTTATGACATCGGGCCCGATGTTGCTTGTAACTCGGTCGGACCATTTTCTTCACTTAAGCTCTTTGCTTTATTCCACTTTACATTTCCAACATTTTCTTTCTTTCTTTTCTTTCTTTTTTTTTTCATTTTTGTACAACAAAGATGCACTACCCACATGATTCATAACACCATTCTTTTGCCCTTAAACCCAAGAGAATCTCAACTCTTCAAATACAATCCAAACCTCTCGTCTAAAGTCCAATCCCATAAGGGTCAAGTCATATAAGGCTAGGAATAATATTTTTGAGGAGTTTCAAACAAAGGCTTAGGCTAGAACGGGGCTACAACCAAAGGATTAACTTCATGGTAGGATATGGAACATTTATGTGACTAGAAGAATAAAGTTCAAAATCAATGTGACCATGCTAGGACAATTCTCATGACAGTCTTGGAAAATAGATAAACACCGCAATAGCAAGTTTTACTAAGCATGAATGAGCTAATTACACAAGAAACATGAGGGATATGCAAATATGATCAAGCATCCCTAAAATGGCCAAAAATCAATCTCACAAGGGTCACTCATACTTAGTTGCATAAGAACTCATCATAGAACTCACATGCTCAATAAAACAAGCATAGATTGCACATCCCAAGAGGAGCTTTGGAAGTCTCGCACCATCTTGACCCACTCCCATGCAAGGTTCATGGGCTTCTCGGTGTGAAGAGCATCTCATGTAGCAACATAATCTCTTCCTTCATCGGCTTGTTCAACTCATGACGAGCATAGATTGCACATCCCAAAACTCGCACCATGACCCGAAAAAGAGGGATATCAATCTCGGTTGTGGTGGCGCCCTTTCTCATCTCGCTCTTCCCGGCCACATGCCGCCACACTTGGTTCACCTTCTCGTTGTCGACGTCGGTCTCTTCTTTTGGACATGGAAACCCGAAGTAGGTAGCCAAGTCCCTAAGAGAGAGATTGTGGTCCTCATTGCCCAATTGGAAGGTAATCGCCCCTTCCTCATCCTCCATATTATCATAAGTGCATTCAAAAGTGGCCATGAATTCCGAGGTGAGGGCGGGATAGTGGGTGTTGTCCCACCTTAGCATCCCATTGAGACCGATGTGGGAGTAGCACCTTGGAAGAGCTTGATCCATGTCCATCTTCTTCACGGTTTCCCAATCAAGCCACCTTGTGTGATGCTTAAGCGCCATATACCTTGCATAACTCTCAACTTGCGCATCATCCTCCAAGTAAACGTCATCCAACTTTGGCTCTTGTCTTGACTTGTTGGACTTCTTCTTCGGCCTTTCCGCATGAGATGATGAAGCTCTAGTCTCCATGGTACCGGATTTGAAGAGTATTGAACTTTTAAACAAACAATCTACTTAGAACTCAAACTTTCTCAACCTAGATCGAGATGGGGGATGAAGAACGAGATTGAACTCGAAATTTCTCTTTGGATTCGGGCTAGGGAGGCCTTTTTGTGATTAGATCGAGATGAAGAAAGGGAGAGATGTGTGGATCGAGTATGGTGAGAGGGAGGCCGATTTTTAGAGTGTGAGGGAGATGAGTTGTATTTTGGGAATGGTGGTTAATATGAAGATGGTAGGTAGGTGGGGGATGGCATTTAATGGGGGAAAGGGACAAATTAGGTCAAAGGGCAAAAATGGCATTCCACCCAGTCCGATCGGGTCGGACCGATGTCGTGGACCGACGTCCCTGTGTCGGGCCCGACTTACCTGGGCTCGATGTGGGGAGTTCGGGTCACCAATTTTACTCCATCCTCTTGCAACTTCTTTCTCCATATTTCCATTTATTATTTTTTTTCACCTCAAATCCTACACAACCTTGAAGAATACACAACACCAAAAATCCACAAAACACTAGATAGAGATTGGTTAGAGAAAAGCTAGGCTAAACTAAGAAAAATCAAACTAAAATTACGAAAAGAAAGCTACTAGCTCGGCTTGCCTCCCGAGAAGCGCTCGTTTAGAGTCACTAGCTTGACTTCCTAACCTCAATCTCATGGCGGGTGAAACACGGTGAATTGCTCGCCATTGTTGTGCCCATTCCCATTGCCCTCATACCCATAAAACCACCAACGATGGTCTATATAGGCATGGCTCTCCGATCTCGTGCCTCTCTCATCATACTCCTCCAACGAATGAGATTTCTCCTCCTTACTTGCTCCATCATGTTCCTCTTTTCCTACACCAAAGTTATCCAAAGAATTCCTAGGAGATTCTACCAATTCATCTTTCAAGTCACTAAGGCAAATGTAGGAGTCTCCTAAGTCATCTTTCAAATCACTTAAACAAATGTAGGAATCAAAAGTTTGGAAAGAATTGCGGTCATCTCCAACATCAAAAGGATATAAGTAAGGATACTCTTCATTTCTCCTTGGGCTAGCATTGATCCTTGACTCATCTTGTTCCTCAACTTGCTCCAACAACTCCCTTGCTTGTATTTGTTTATTGAACCCTTCATCACTTCTCGACACAATGACCTCTCTAGCAACTTCCACTTCTTCTCTTTTTCTCTTGGCACTCTCTTCAAGTTTGAGGATAGCCAAGGCGTCCGGCTCATTCAAAGCCTTGTTGAAGTGAAAATCGACCTTTTCTTCACCAATCTCAAAGGAAACTTTGCCGTTTTTGACATCAAACCTTGCCACCGCCGTAGCTAAGAATGGTCTTCCTAAGATTATTGGGACCAAGGGGTCCTCGTGCATGTCCAAGATCACGAAATCATCGGGAACAAAGTACTTTCCAACTCGCACCGGCACGTCATCCAATATTCCCTTAGCCTTGATGATTGAACCGTCGGCCATAGTTAGAGACATATCGGCCAGCTCAATTTCACCTAAATTTTCCCTTCTCCAAATACTAGCGGGCATCACCGAAACACTTGCCCCAAGGTCACATAAGGCTTGGAAGTTTTGAGACCCCACACCAATAGTGATAGCAAACCGACCGGGATCTCCTAGCTTTTGTGGTAATTCCAAGGTCTTGACCTCATCTTGCATTTCTACTATGGACCTCTTCTTGCTCAAAATCTCCTTTAAAAACTTGGCATAGGATGGCATCTCGCTCAATGCATCGGTGAACGGGATAGAGATGTTCAAACCTTGCAAAAGCTTGAGAAACCTCTTGAACTTGTTCTCAACAACATCTTTCGGCTTCTTTGAGGGATATGGAAGAGTTGTTGCACCTTGAATCTTGCTTGGATCAACCTCCTTGGACTTCCCCACTTCACTTGCAACATTTCCTGGTTGGACCGACTTAGGCACCACGTCGGGCCCGATGTCGTGTATCACGGTCCTGGGGCAGAGCTGAGGCAGATTAGTCGGATCGACATATGGGTACGTCGGGCCCGACTCACTCTCAACCTCGGTCCGGGGCAGAGGAGTTGATCTTCCTGTTGGGTCGACTTCAGGGAACGTCGGACCCGACTTGCTGGGTAAGTCGGTCCGGCTCTCTTCATTCTTCTTAGGCATGTGTGGCTCGGGTAGGTTTCGGCCACTTCTCAATCCAATTGCCCGGACTTCATTTTGATTGTTTTGAGCTTGGGGGTTCTCCTTGGATCGGCCCGGAAGTCTCCCATTCTCTCTCGGGGCTTGAGTTGCAATTTGGGCAAATTGATTGTCGACTTGCCTCCTCCATGCACCAAACTCATTGAATTGGGTCCTCATCTCCTTGAACCCATCCCTCATCTCTTGAGCCAATGATTGTAGCTCATTGAATCCCGGTGGCCTATATGGTGGTTGTTGCGGCGCCCTTGGCTCGTTTTGGTTGAAGTTGCTGTTGTAGCCTTGAGCTTGACCGTTGTTCCACCGGCCATTACCACCATTGTTGAAGTTGCCTCTTCCACCGAAATTTCCTCGAACATAGTTTGCCTCCTCAATTTGCTCGGCCAAGCGCACTTGGCTCTCATTCGGACAAACTTGTGTAGCATGTGCAAAGGATCCACACCCTCACAAGCTCTAGCATTTTGCTTGTAGTAGTGGACTTGCCTTTTAAGCTTGCTCACTTCACCTTCAAGTAATTGGAGCTTCACATCCTTGTCAATGTCTTCTCCCTTTGGATCATATAACTTCCTTGCACCTTCACCTTGAACTTTCACCTCTTTTCTAGCTTGACTCACCCCATACATGGCCTCATAATCGGATAGCTTGTCAAGTAGCTCCCAGGCTTGATCCGGTGTCAAGTCTATGAACCCACAATCGGTGTGGAGATTGAGCTTGTCCTTCATTGCCGGATTGATGCCTTGGAAAAAGATGTCTTGGAGCACATATGGTTGTCCATGAGTAGGACATTGGCGCAACATCTCCTTGAAACGGTCCCATGCTTCGAAGAGAGGCTCATTCGGACCTTGTTGAAAGCTTGCAATTTTCCTTCTTAGCTCGGTTGTCTTTGAGGGCGGGAAGAACTTCATCAAGAAAGCATCATGGAGTGCCTTCCAAGTTGTGATCGACCTAGGGGCTTGACTCTCGAGCCAATGTGTGTCCTTGCCCCCAAGTGACCACTTGAACGCCTTTAGAAGCAGATACTCCATCGTCTCCTCGTCGGTAGAGATCGTCTCACACATGTCCACAAAGCGTTTGACGTGCTCTATGGACACTCATGTGGACGGCCCTCGAATTGATCACGCTTGATGAGGGAGATGAATTGCGTCTTGATCTCAAAATTCTTGGCAACCTCGGGAAGCACAATAACCGGTTCGGGTACCCTCAACTCCGGATGCATGTATTGGCGTGCATTCCGGGGTAGAGCGTTGAGTTGAGCCTCGGCCCTCATTCGTTGCTCCCGTTCTCTTCTTGCCACCGCCTCTTGATTGTACTTCTCAAGTTGCAATCTAGCCATTTCGGCCCTAAGTCGAGCCAACTCCTCATCACCATGGAGAACTTGATTCTCCATCCTTTTCCTTCTTCGGGCTTCTTTGAGAATACTTTCCGGATCACTCACAAACTCAAGCTCAAGTGTTCCTCGGGAGGAACGAGCTCGCATAAACCTACGAAAACAAGACACAAACCAAAACAAATCAAAAACAAACAAAGGGTTTGGGCTATTCCCTCACCCAAATCACTACCAAAACACAAGAAACTCACCAAATTGGCACTCAATGCACTTAGAATTCCCCGGCAACGGCGCCAATCTTTTGATCGCTCACGAATGCGAGGGTCTAGAGATACAATTTATAACCCGACCCCATTGTAGCACGTGGTGGGTGTCGAACGCTCGAGAAATCTACTCGATTGAGGTGCCTAAACACTAGAAAGTTGGAAAGGAGAACTTAAAACAAAGGAAAACAAAGAGAACAGTCGGGACCGACACAAGTGTCACGTCGGTCCCGATGTTGGCGACGAAGAGGGAAGTCGGGACCGACGTAGAGCAAGTCGGGCCCGATGTAGCTGGTTTTGTCGAACTCAAAGATTGAAAGTAGATCTTGGGATTTTGGGTTCCTTCTCTAGTAGATTAAGGCTTTTCCACCCCAATTCAAGCAATAAGTGATGATCGGAATAGGATCGAGGTGCTTTCACCCTCGTTCCAACCTTTTCTACACATCGATCATTGGGGAAATTCCCTTCGAAGCAAGGTCTTGAGATGGACAAATGTTCACTTTCGTTACTTTGCCAATCACAAGCCTTGATTCCTTACTTTCATAAGGAATTGTAGCTCTATGTAGAGTGGGTTCCTAGATCAAGCACTTAAGGCTTATGGAATTGGGGTTTCTAGCCCAACCTAGCTAGAGTTTTCCCCCATAACCCAAGATCAAGTTGATCTACTCCATATGGCAAACAAAGAAAGAAAACAAATCACAAAGCAAAGCAATCAACATCATCAATCTCAAACCAAAGCCAAATTTCATTCAGAAATCAAAAGAAATCCACAAACTCCAATCCAAGGTTTCCAAATCCACAGAATCAAAACAAGGCAAAGCTAATCTAACAACCAAACCTATCAAATCTCCTAGAAATCTCCTCTCCTAGGCCGATTCCCTCTCTTCTCCTTCTCCTCTCCTTCCTCCTTGCTCTCCAAGTATCCTCTTGAGAGTTTTTGAGAGTTGGTTCCTTGCTAGTGTGTGGGAACCTCCTCCAATTAGAAGATAAGAGAGCCTTTATAGATGAGGGGAAAAAGTGGTAGTTTACAATTTCGTGCCTTGGAGCCCGATCCAGCCAACGACCGACTCGGACCGACACGGAGCACCTCGGGCCCGACTTACTGGGCAAGTCGGTCCGAGGTCGAAAAATCATCTCGGGTCCGGCGTTGGTTCTAACTCGATCCGGACCTCATTCCACCTTCTTCTTGTTGGCTTTTCTCTTGTTCTTCTTCATGGCTTGCTCCTCTCTTTCCCTCTTAAGCTCGGGCCTTGCTCCATGTTCCGATTCTCCATCAAAACGACCCTTGATCCATGCCAAAACACCTACAAAACACATAAAACGCGCATAGTCTCCGAATCTCATAGAAATACGGGAACTAAGCTAAAAAGGAACAAAACACACAAGAAAAGGGGAAAAAGAAACATATTTACAAAGGAAATCATATATAAAACACCACCAAATAAAGAGACATCAATAAAGCGTCTGTAAAAGCAAGCATGCTCGAGAAAACTCCTAATGTCTTTTACAAAAGAGGGAGGAGGTAGTTTTTCAATGAGCTCAATTTTTGCTTTATCTACTTCTATCCCCCTTTTAGAGACAAGATTTTCTAATACTATCCCCTCTTGGACCATGAAATGACATTTTTCCCTGTTTAGCACAAGATTGGTTTCTTCACATCTTGTAAGAACACATGCAAGATTAGCAAGACAAGTATCAAAAGAAGAACCATAAACAGAGAAATCATCCATAAAGACCTCTACAATATCCTTTATCATATCAAAAAAAATTGCCATCATACACCTTTGAAAGGTGGCAAGGGCATTGCAAAGCCCAAATGTCATTCTTTTATAAGCAAAAGTCCCATAGGGACATGTAAAGGTAGTCTTCTCCTGATCATCAAGATGAATGGGAATCTGCCAAAAACCGCTATAGCCATCTAAATAACAAAAATAATCATGTTGGGCTAAGCGTTCTAACACTTGATCAATGAAAGGAAGAGGAAAATGATCTTTTCTAGTAGCATTATTAAGCTTCCTATAATCAATGCACATCCTCCAACTAGTAGTGGTCCTAGTGGAGATTAACTCTCCCTTTTCATTTTCTATTACGGTCATTCCCCCTTTTTTGGAACTACATGGACCGGACTAACCCATTGGATGTCCGATATAGGAAATATGATCCCAGCATCAAGTAATTTCATGATTTCCTTTTTTACCACTTCTTTCATATTAGGATTTTACCTACGTTGATGCTCTATAGTGGGTATATGATTATCTTCCATGTATATCCTATGCATGCAAAGTGAATGGGATATGTCGGTTATATCATCTAGGGAGTAACCTATGACTTTTCTATGCAACCTAAGAACATTAAGCAACTATTCTACTTCATCATCTTTTAATTTAGCATAGATGATGACAGGGAAAGTAGAATTAGGTCCAAGAAATTCATACCTAAGAGAGTCCGGAAGAGGCTTTAGTGTTGGAGAAGGTTCACCTGAAATGAGAATCGATTCTTCTGGCTCCGTCTTCAACACCTCTTCAAGTTATTCGAATGCCGATATTTCATTGTCCTCGGCCAAGGTCGTTAACGATGTTGGTGGGGTCGTTAACGAGCTTGTTTCTTTTGCCAGGAGAATCGGTACCGATTTTGGGGAACATGTTACCGAAACTGCAGGGGCTATCTTGGTCCATCTTTGACCGAAGAATTCATCATTCGATACTAATCTTCCAACGAGGTCCCCACATTCGATAAATTCGTTGTGGGTGTAGAGCATCTTGACTCCGGCTCTATCTATCTCCTTCATTGTCGGGTTGAACCGAAATTCCATCGCCTCATCTCCAATTTCGAAAGTTAGGAATCCCTTCCTAACATCAATTATGGCTCCGGCTGTGGCGAGGAATGGTCTTCATAAGATAATAGGAACCACCGGGTCTTCGGGCATTGCCATGACTATGAAATCATTAGAAACAAAGAATTTGCCCACTTGAACCGGAAAGTCTTCTACAACCCCTGTTGGCTTAACGCATGAGCCATCTGCCATGTATAACCTCATATTGATCGGCTCCAATGGTCCCATGTTAGCCTTTGATTAGATTGAAAGAGGGAGTAAACTGGTACTTGCTCCCAAATCACATAAAGCCTTGAATTTATGGTCGCCTATGGCAATTGTTATGGCAAATCTCCCTGGGTCGCCTAGTTTCTCTGGTAGAGTGATGGACCGGACTTCATCTTGTAGCTCTGTAATGGATCGTTTCCTGCTAAGAATATCTTTCAAGAATTTTTTGTATGTCGGCGTTTCGCTTAGGGCCTCAGTGAATGGGATAGAAATATTTATGCCCTGGAAAATCTTTACGAATCGCTTGAACTTACTCTCAGTAGAGTCCTTAGACTTCTTAGTATGAAAAGGAAGAGACTTCACCGTTCTCGGAACCAAATCGTGCTCGAGAGGTGATGCTACCGGGTCGACATTAGGGTCGATTGGTCTGCTCGGAGGATCGTTAACGACCCTGGAAGGGTCGTTAACGAGCCTGGGATTGGGAGAGGAGCTAGGAATAGGAAACTTACCTTGGTCGGGGTCGTTAACGACCCTGGGAGTATCAACACCATGGTGTGAAGGTGCGGTAACGACCCTCTCTGGTTCGTTATCGAGTTGAGTCGTGGTTTCCTTATCAATTGAGGGGCTCTTCTCTTTAGCCAAGACACGCTCCGGTAGTGTCTTCCCGCTCCTAAGGTGCACCGCTGCTATTTGTCCTCTAGGGTTCTCCTCGGGGCGGCCCGGGAGTTGCCCTTGTGGTCTTGGAATCTGTGCAGCAAGGTTCCCTAGTTGGGAGTCGACATTCTTCTTCCACATATCAAACTCTCCCCATCATTTTAATTGGTTGTTAAGGTTGGCTTGAACTCCGTTAATGCCTTCCTGTAACCCTTGTACCCATGATGGTGGCTCTTGATAGCGTGGAGGTCGATATGGCGCAGGTCTTCTATCCGGTGGAGGTGCTGCATAGTTGGAATTCGGATTTTGATTCCCCCACGTTGGATAATTGTTTGACCTGTCAAAATTACTAGACTGGTTCCTGTATGGGCCTCTCATATAGTTTACTTCAGCATATGTCTCAGCGGCTCTTACCTGCTCTATGTTAGTGCAAGCAGAAGTACTATGGGCAGAAGAGCCACATTCTTGACAAGATTGAGAGGATTTCAGAAAACATACCTGCTTCTTCAGGCGGTTGACCTCGTCTTGCAGAAATTGATTTTTGACCTCGGGATCAACATCCTCCTTGATAGGCATGTAGAGACTCCTCTGGGGCTGGGGTGATTGCTGGGTACCATACATGGCATCATAGTTAGACAGCTTGTCCAGCAATTCCCATGTAGCTGTGGGATCCATCTCTATAAAACCGTACGTTGTATGCGTGTTGATGCGATTCTTCGCCACTACATTAATACCCTGGAAAAAGATTTCTTGAAGAACAGATAAAGGTTGCCCATGAGTAGGGCATTGTCTAAGCATTTCCTTAAATCTTTCCCATGTCTCTACAAAGGTCTCATTAGGCACCTGGTGATAGGAGGTGATGTGTTTTCTCAACTCCGTTGTCTTGGCAGGAGGGAAAAACTTTGTAAGAAATTGATCATACAAAGCCTTCCAAGTCCTGATAGACTTAGGAGGTAAGCTCTCCAACCAGCTCAGGGCCTTTCCAGTAAGAGACCACCTAACAACTTTTAATAGAACATATTCAAGTGAGACACCTTCAGCAGCTATGGTGTCACATAAATCAAGAAAATTTCTAATATGTTCCATAGGGCACTCAGTAGGTTTCCCTTCAAACTGAGCTCTTTTAATCAAGGATATTAATTAAGATTTAATCTCAAAAGTCTTCTCTATCTATGGAAGTACAATTGCAGACTCCGGCACCCTCAGTTCTGGATGCATATATAGCTTGGCATTCCACGGATAGGCATTCAGCTCTTCTTGTAAACGAGAGTTGTTCACTCGTTCACGTTCAGCCTCAGCATTAGCGGCGTCTCGGTCAGCTTGTAACGCCTCCATCTGCCTTTGGAGTTCAGCCATCTGACGAGCCATATCTTCAGGTTTAGCCATGGCTCGGTTTTCTCTGTGTCGATGATGCAGGGAACGTTCAGATTCTGAATAGTAACCGGTGTTGTCAAATTCGAGCCTGCGCCGTCCAGCTGGCATACGCTAAGAAAACAGACAAAGAAAACAGTATTAAAACAAAAAACGGGGTCGGGCTATTCCCAGACCCATAGAAAAACAAACAAACATTGTTGCTTCCCCGGCAACGACGCCAATTTGTTGAGAGGGATATTTAACTTGACAACAAATAAACTTATAGTCAAGACCCCATTGAGTATAGCGAAGTCAGGATCGTTCCACGGGAAGCACGGTTGTTTGCCTATCAACTACTAAAAGTAAAACAAAGCAAAACAAAACAAAACACCCTACGACCAACCTCGTTAACGACTTTGTCAAGGTCGTTAACGAACCTAGATAACCTACAAACACAAAATAACGACCTAAAAACAGGTTCGGTACCGAGGCAAAGGAACCCGATAACGAATATAATGAAAGCAAACTCAAATAAGAATAAGAATATAGGACAAGGGTTACCACAACATAGCCATGCATATAAACTCACAAGAAGACAAAGATCATGCCTTTAGATAGATAAATTCATCAACTTTCGCTGATTAGCAAGCAAATCAATCAATTCTCATAAATTAATTCACTCTATCACTTGTTTTGGATCTGAAGCTCGAAACTTTCGTAATCGAACAATATCAACCTTCAGGTCAACAACTTTCTCTTTCGATCAAGTTGCAAACCTAAATTACTTCGACTATCATCTAAGCATAAGCACAACAAGCAATTAAAATAGATAAAAGGCATTCAAAAACATCAACTCACTCGTCAAATCATGCATAACTATGTCGGGTTTCAACCTCGACCCTAGATAGGAGAACTACTCACTACTCATAGTAACAAAGCAAACAACTTTAATAGGATAAAACAATTAAAACAAAACAAACTTACTTGAAATTAATACGAGAAATATTGTCTTACAAACTTCAAAAGAATTAGAAAACACAGAACAAAAACACGAGCAAATCCGACTAACGACCCTAGCTCTTCTCTCGAACGAACCAGGCTTGTAGTTTTCCTCTACTCGACTTCTCCAAGAAACAATCTAACTCCAATAATATTGTTCTTACCTTCTAGGCTAGAAAGAAGGGTATTTATACTAAGAAAGCTATCTATTAAAAAGAGCTTAAAAGATAAAAACTAACCCTAAAAGATAACAAGATAAAAGATATAAGATATAACAACCCTAAAATCAGTTAAAAACCTACCGACACGGAGCTAATGTTAACGACCTCGCACAAGATCGGTAGAAATCACAAACTCCACTCGAAAAATTCTATCTTTAAGCCTCGTTAATGACCTTCACAGGATCGTTAACGAGCCTGGAATTTGGCTTTTCTTCGACTCTTTTTCAACTTAAACTTGGACTTTGATTTCCTTATCTTCATGTCTTCCGACCTCCACCTCAACGCTCAAGTTAAGCTTTAAAAAATGCTTTTTCCTGCTAAAAAACGTACAAAAAGACACAAAACGGAGTAGCTTCCATACTTTTCATATAATATGCAAACTTATCCAAAAACACATAGAACTAACCCTAAAAACTACTAAAACTAAACTAAACAAACTATGAAATACACCAAAAACTAGACTAAAAACATGAATATCAGAATTGCTGGATAAACTGACCAATTATGATGTCGTGTATGGGACCCAACAGCCACCCCAGCCTAAAAAACGTATCTACATTCCAAAAAAGGATGAAGTTGATCCCGAGGTTAAACATCAATTTTTACAGGATGAGATCAACCGCCTAAAGCAACAGGTAAGTTTTCTGAAAACCTCTCAACCTTGTCAAGAATGCGGCTCTCTAAGCCATAGTACCTCTGCTTGCACTAACATTGAGCAGGTTAGAGCCGCTAAGACATACGTTGAGATGAATTATATGAGAGGGAAGTACAGAAACCCACCTAATAGTTATGATAAGGCCAAACAATTATCCCAGTTGGGGAGGTTACAATCAAAATCAAAATCAAGCACCTCCACCACAAGAGAGGAAACCTCCTTCTTACAAACCTCCAGGATATCAATAGGTACCCTCATGGGTTCAAGGACTGCAAGAGGGCTTCCACAACAAGATTGATGAAGTCCAAGCCAACCTCAATAATCAAATGAAAAGGTGGGGAGAGTTTGACAACTGGAAGAAGAGCGTTGACTCGTAACTAGGCAACCTTGCAGCACAAATTCCAAGACCTCAAGGGCAACTCACGGGCCGCCCTAACGAGAACCCGAGAGGACATATAGCAGATGTACACCTCCGGAGCAGAAAGACACTGCCAAATTGTGCTGAGGCCAAGGAAAAATACCTTGGTACCGTAGAAAATGCCCCGACCAAGATCGATAACGAGCCAAAAAGGATTGACACCGAGCCTAACACCCTCGGTACCGATACCCCAAAGCTCGTTACCGACCCCAGGTAAGTCCTCGATACCGAGCCACTCCCTTAGTCACAGGCTCGATACTGACCCCACTCGGGTCGGTATCGACCCTTCTGCAGCACCAATTGACCTTGTTGTCGATCCGGTAGTACCACCTCTCGAGCCCGCTTTGGTTCCGAGATGGTGAAGTCTCTCCCCTCCCCTACTAAGAATTCTAAAGACTAAACCAAAGGAAAGTTTCAGCATTTTGTTAAGATTCTTCAAGGCTTAAATATTTCTATACCATTCGATGAGGCCCTAAGCGAAATGCCGGCTTGCACCAAATTCTTGAAAGACATTCTTAGCAGGAAAAGGTCGATGTCAGAGCTGACGGACGAGGTCCGATCCTTAGAGCTCCCAAAAAATCTAGGTAAACGAGGGAGATTTGCTATCACTATCAGGATCGGCGACCACCGTTTCAAGGCACTATGTGATTTGGGGGTGAATGCCAGTTTACTTCCCTTATCTATTTGGTCAAAAGCCAATATGGGACCTTTGGAACCCGTTGATATGAGGTTGTACATGGCAGACGGGTCTAGTGTAAATGCTATTGGGGTCGTTGATGATTTCCCCATTCAAGTGGGCAAATTCTTCGTGCCAAACGACTTTATTGTTCTTGATATGCCTGAAGACCCCGTAGTACACATCATTCTAGGCAGATCATTCCTTGCCACAGCAGGTGCTCGAGTCAATGTTCGGAAAGGACTCCTTACCTTTGACATAGAGGAAGAGCAGGTCGAGTTTAGTCTCAATCAAGCTGCCAATGACACATCCGCAGCTGCAAAGATCGAGACGCTCCAACCAGAGCCTTACAATGTTAAGGCAAAAGTTTATCTCCCAAGCAACAACGAATACAAAGTAGCTACCGACCCACCTTTGGTCGATACCGAGCCCTTCACACAACAATATGACAAGGGAGGCACATTCTAGCACGATACCAAGGGAGGCCTTGCTCCATACAGTTCGGTAACGACCTCAACCAACTTGGTACCGATGCCCTCGTTTGATTAACCAAGGTGAGTATTCTAACTCCAATTTCATTACCCCCGGTTATGATCCTTCCTTATATCAGATTCCTACACCATATCCTATTATTCATACTATAGATGAGTCAAAACCTCCTTGGTTCTCGGACTTTTCTAACCCTCATGTAGGAATACCAAGTATATTGTTAGAGGATGAAGGGCCGAATTTAGTACGAAGGAACAACAATGCCTTTTCAGTTAAGTATGGGGTCTTCCACGACCCTGATAAAGGTGAAACAGAACCACCCTGAGCCTAACTAAGGTAAGTTCGTCGGGCTAACGACGTTAAAAATAGTGCTTACGGGAGGCAACCCAGTTTAGTTTTTCTTTCCTTGTTATAGTTCTTTTTGTTAACATTCTTTTTGAGTTTTTTTAGTAGAGTAGAAGTTTGTGGAATAGAAAATTTTGGCTAACATGTCACAGAAGTCGGAGCAATAACAACGCTGGAAAAAAGAGCCATTCCAGGCTCGGTACCGAGCTGTGAGGGTCGGTACCGACCTGTGAAAAAACCTCAGAATTAGACGCAAGGCAGGTAAGTGCCTTCTTAACTTAAAAACTTCTCATTGCCTCTCTTTTCCACGCCGCCCCTCTAACAAACTTCCCAAAACGCTCTCAAGCCAAAAATCGCACACCAATCTCTTCAAATCCTTTAAGATCTAGCCACGCATTCCACTCGATCCATTCAATCCAAATATCGCAGACCTCAATCGATACCGAGCAAGGCTTTCGGTTTGTTCGTTACCGAGCCTCACCCTCGTTATTCTTGCCATTCAATTTTCGGTTCTCGATTTCACAAGTGTATGGTATGATTTCTTGACCCTAAACTCTTTTCTTGAAGATTCATGGTAATTTTGGGTAGTTATTTTCATACCTAGATCTATGTATAATCCGAGATTGAATGTTCTTATTACCATCATGCCTCTTTGCCTTCATATTGGTGCTTAATCTTGATGATTTTCGTTTCCTCATGCTTGGATTGCAACATCTTTCGATTATTAAAGCATGAAGTGACCCGTTCTTGACATTGCATGATTTTTACCATGTTTTCTCGCATGATTGAATAGGGATTTGAGTAAATATGGGGTTACAGGTACTTAATTTTGTGGTTTTGATGTGGAATCTTGCTTGAAATGTGCTTATTGTCAAAACTCGGGGTTTAGAGATTCAGAATCTTTCTGCGATATTTTGGAGACATGCTCGATACCGACTTGTGAGGGTCGGTACCGACCTGTCATTAACTAGAACAAAACTGGGATCCGAGGACCACGATACCGACCCTTCAGGCTCGGTACCGACCCACTTCGAATTGTCAAATATTACATTCGAGTGTGGTTTCGATGCAAGTATGGGGTTTCTTTAGTTTTTTATTTGCTTGAGTTGATTTTAGCTTGGTTGTTTATGACATTTCAGGTACTAAATGGCGAGTTCAAGCTGAGTTAACCAACAACCAAGCAAGAAGAAGAGGACCCAAAGATCTCCATCTCCACCGAGAATGGATGATGTCATACTCCCGACAGAGAACCAACAGCTAATCTACAACTCTGTCCTCGATAAGACTCATGCCACAAGATGGTTCTCACAGTCTAGTGCAAAGACGCCAGGCATCTATGAAGATGTTAAGCACGCCTTCTCCATCCTCGGTGTGCCTCATCTCCTTAAAAATGAAGACACTCCTATCTATACGGTTGTCACCTCGGAGTTTGTAACCACTCTCCGCACTAGCTTCAAGTCCAAAACATCTCCGGGAAGGATCAAGTTCCGGTTAGGCAATGCCGACCATGATTTCAATATGGAAGAGTTTAATGCACTTCTCGACTTCCCCAACCATTCCCGAAACTACAAAGTACCGGACGACTTCAAGGTCCCGGACACTTAAGGTTACATTTCTGGGGATGAAAATCCCAACACTCCTGCACTCCCCGGGGCTCACATAATTAACCCCATCTTCCGCATAATCCTCAGGATTTTGGGCACAACTATTTGGCCCAAAAAGGAGCTCTCTAGGCCAACCAGGACGGAGGTCGCATGCCTTCATACAATCCTTTTTTAAGACCCCGCTCCTATGAACATGGGGTATGAATTGTTGAAGTCAATAGAGGAAACGAGACCACTTTACAAGGAGTGTATTGTGGTAATTTGGTGAGCCTCTTGGCCATAGCTCTTAGAGTCGATCTCTTACACTACAGTGCACACCGTCCACAAAAGATGAACACTGGTTACTGGTTGTCTTCCAAAATTTTCCAGCGATGCGAGGGAAGTGGAGTTGCTACCTTGATTCACGATCGTTTCATACAAGTCACTCGAGATAAGTTGGAGTTGCTACACGTGCCCAATTGGTATGAAGTATGGACTTCTCAACCCTTCCCCTCGGCCAAGAAGACTCAAGATGAGTCGTCATTGCGGATATCCGAGACGAGGTATGAGCAAGAGGAGGCGACCATGGAAGAAGATGACCCAGCCCCTATGGAAGGGCTTGGTACTGAGGACCACCAGGTCGATACCGAGGCCCCTATACAGACTGCCAACCTCGGTACCGAGCATCCTGGCCTCGTACCGAGTACTTCGAGTCTGATAATGAATCATTCCACTTCGATACCGAAGTTGCTCAGCATCCTACCGTGCCACCATCATTCGGTGTCGTGCCATATGCCCCCTTTGTCCAGCATCACAATTACCAGCAACCACCCCATGCAGACTACTCTAGTTCAAATGCTTCTCCTGAGTGGGCACAAGACTTGTCATCCTAGATGCAACAGCTGAATTTGCAGCATTCTCAGCTCCACCAACAGATGAATCATTGGCAGGATGTCTATTCAGCTCATATGGCACTTGAGGATGTACGGCAGCAGAGGGTTGAGGCTCGCTGGAGGACAATGGAGCAGCGCGTTACAGTTGAAGATGAACGCTGGCGAACAATGACTAAGTTTATGGGCAACTTTGAACACTACTTCCCACCACCAAACCAAAGATGATCCCTCTTTCAAGGATGTTTCCTTTGCTTCGACAGTTGCTCTGTGAGTTTCTTTTCTTTTTCCCTATCTTTTCTTATGCTTTGCTTTATTCTTACAGTGGGGACACTGTAATGTTTAAGTATGGAGTAGGCAGGGAAAAGAAAACTTGTTTGCTTTTGTGTTTTTTCATGTTCTTGCTTTAGTTTGTTTTTCTAATACTTGTTTTCGTTGCTTTCGTTTTCTTTTAAAATAAAAATCACAAAAAAAATTTGAAAATTTTGAAAAATTCAAGAAAGATTTTAGAACAGGATGATACCCTTGATCTTTTGGTTCTATGATTGCTTTTACCTGGCATGACCATGTAATTTCCTTTTAGCGTTTTTTTGATAGTATAGCCTGAGTCTCATGATAAAATTGTTTTTATGGTGAAATAGCTTATGATGAAACTGAGCATGTATGACTATTAGCATGAGTAGTTGCAATCCAACAAAATTGACCTTGTGAGCTTTATTTCTAGCCTTGTTTTTCATGTGTGATTTACTCTCTATATGTATATTATCTCTTGGAATTGTGATGGTTATCTATTTCTCAAGACCTATATAATATTTTTAAGTTCATTGCTTGTGAAAATCATATGATAGAGAACTTATTTTGCATAAGCCCAATTAATCCATATCCACACATACATTATCATTGTTTTTTATAGCCAATTTGAGCCTTAATCTTTTAAATTAGCTCCACAAAATTATCCATAGCCGATATAAGCTTGACCCTATCCGGGGAATTAGGACTTAGTTGGAGAGGAATTGTTCTTGTTGAGTGCAAAAGATATTTGTTGGTTCAAAAATAAAGGTTTGGTTGGGGTGGATTGGAAGTCTCTTGTTTCAATTATGTAACAAGATCTCTTGGTTAGAAAAATGCACAAAGGAAGAGAAGCTTAACCAAGGAATTTTATCTCTATACTGGCCTATGTGGGCTCGGTACCAAGGTTCTCAAAAAAGGAATCCAGAGAAGAGAAGTTGCAGCCCGATAACGACCCTCTCAGGTCGGTACCGAGGCTTACCCGTGAAGAAAAATATAGAAAAAATGCAGAAAGAGAAGGAAAAAAGGGTGAGAAAAGAGGAGGAATGAAGAAGGAAAATGTGCAAGTGTTTCAAAAAGTTTAAAACCAAGATATTCTTATGTTTATATTTATGAGGCTTTCTAGGATTTAATGGGTGAGTGAAGAGAATGTGCATAAAGAAAAGAGAGTTTGGTATGATCTTTTATGAGAGTTTTGGATGTGTGAGGCTTCAGGAGTCTTTATTCCCGGATATTTTTAGCACCACATAGCCAAAATATTTCCATGCCTTATTGTTATTACCAAGCCCCATTACAACCCGGTCGAATGGAAGCTTCTATGAAGTTTTTCATTGAGCCTAAATCCTCTTTATGATTTTTGCTTGTTTTGACAAATCTTTGGTGGAGAGTTTAGTGATATAAGTTCCAATTTCTATGAGTTTTTTCATATAAGATTGAGTTGACAAATGAATTTATAAGCCAAACACATGAGAGACGAGTCAAACACATTATCTTTGGTGAGGTTGGATTGTGATTATTTATGTCTATTAGTTGCATATATATGTGTTATGACGTTAAGAGTCATTTGCTATTTTTGATATGCTTTGAATTTGCTTTTTAGATAAGGGATACTACTTGATGAGCATGTTGATTGGTTTTGGTTTACGTCTAGTAATTGCTTGAGGACAAGAAAGCTTAAGTATGGGGTATTTTGATGTTCATGTTTTTAGTATAGTTTTTGAGTGTTTTTCTTAGTTTTTAAGCTTAGTTTAGTTGAGTTTTAGTGTTTGTTTTATGTGTTTTTGGATAAGTTTACATATTTTGTGAAAATTATGGAAGCTACTCCATTTTTGTGTTTTTTGTCGGTTTTCGAAGCAAAAAGGGAACATTCTGAAGAAGTTAAGATCAAGTGGATGGTGGTGGAGCATGGTTGAAGACAAGAGGACAAGAAGACTCTTTAAAGATCCCGACAAATCCAAAAGAAGTTGTGACAAAGTACAAAGAATCAAGAAAACAAGACCTCGATACCGACCTTGTGGGTTCGGTACCGAGCTGTGCAATAGAGCCAAGTCGAAGAGTTCAGTCAAGACATCTACCGATCCTATGCAGGTGGACACCGAGGTCACCTGTGTCTGTAGGCGGCGCCGACTTCAGAATTTATATCTTTTATTTTGGAATCTTTTTAAGTTAGGAAAGTTCTATCTTTTGGAAACTTGATAGATAGGCTCTCTAGTATAAATACCCCTTGTTCTAACCTAGAGAGGGGGTCGCAAATGAGAGGAGAAAAAGAGAGACGCACGTTAGAGGATCAAAGGATAGACTTTTTCTCTTGTTTTCTAGTTCTAGTTTGAGATTTCTTGGAGTTCAAGTTTGTGTTTGAAGACAAGTTCGACTTTTTAGTTCAAAGTAAGAATTTGTTTTGTTTTGATTCAATGTTCTCATTCAATTTAATTGTTGTTTTGATTCAATCATGAGTGAGTAGATCGCTTTTTTAGGGTCGGGGTTGAAAACCCGGCATAGTTGTGCACGATTGAATGTGAGATGAATGTTTGATTGCCTTCCATCTTTTATCTACTTGTTTTGTGCTTATACTAGACGAAAGTCGAAGTAATTCGAGTTTATAGCTTGATCGAAAGAGAAAGTTGTGATCTTGAATATTGATATTGTTCGATAACAAAAGTTCCGAGCTTTGGATCAAAAATACGTAGAGAGTGAATTGATTCATGAAAATCGATTGATTTGCTTGCTTAAATCAATGAAAGTTGATTGCTTTATCTTAAAGGCACGTTATTTATCCTTCACACTATCTTGAATGCATGATTGTGTTGTGGTAAACCCTTATCCTAGATCTTTTCTCCATTTCAAAGCACATTCATATACTCTATTTAGCTTCGGTACCGAGGTATCTGGTTCAGTACCGAGCTTGTATTTTGTCTGTGTTTATTGCCTTGTTTGAGCCGAAAATCAACATCGATACCGACCCTGACAAGGTCGGTACCGACGTGATCGTAGCTTCCTTATTACTTTCGTCTTTGCCTTACTTTATTTTTGTGTTTTCTAGTTTTCTAGGATAGTAATCGAGCTTCCCGTGGACGATACTGACCTCCCTATATACAGCAGGGTTTAGGGGTGTTAATCGGGCGGGTCGGGTCGGGTTTGGGTCGGGTCAATACAGTTTTGGGTAAGTTCGGATTCGGGTCAAATTCGGATATTTTGAAAATCGAGTCAAATTGGGTTGGATCATTTTGGGTTGGATGCTCAATTAATCGAGCAAAGTCGGGTTTCGAGTCAATTTATGTCGGGTCATTCGGTTTTCGGTCCAACTTGATTTCGGATAAGTTCGGTTTCAGGTTTAGTTAGGTCTCGAATTTAGTCAGATTTCGGATGAGTCAGGTTTCAGGTTATTTGGAATGTGGGTGAATCGGATTTCGACTTTGGCCGAATTTCGTGTTAATCTGATTTCGAGTAAAACGGATTTTTATTCAAACCATATATTGAATGATGATTTTCTGTAGTTCAACTACTCTAGGGTCTAAATATTTAATGTAACATTTAAACTAAAACATAAATATAATAAATATTCACTATTATTAACATTTTAAAACATAATGTAATTTTTGAATGACTTCGGGTCGGGTAACTTCGGGTATCGGGTTGCATAAGGCTAGTCCATTCGGGTATAATCGGTTTTGGGTTAATCTTTGGTTCGGGTTTTTTCGAATTCGGGTCAAATTTTTGGGTCAAACATGTCTCGGTATAAAACTTTTTATTGTTTTCTCGGGTCGGGTCGGGTTCGGAGTAGGGCGGGTTTATCAGGTCGGGTCAAGTTTTGACAGCCCTAGCGGGGTCTTGACTACAAATTTATTTGTTGTCGGGAAACCCTTCCAACATAAAGCACAAAGGCCAGATCTTCCCAGCTGATTCGATCATACGCTTTCTCCATGTCGAGTTTGACGGCAATCCAACCCTCCCTCCCTTTCTTGAAGCGGAAAGAGTGAAAAATCTCGTGTGTAACCAGCGTGTTATCATGGATGCTTCGGTTTTGGACAAAAGCCCCTTGCATTGGGTGAATGAGTTTATCCATGACGTGTTTTAGGTGGTTTGTTAGAATCTTTGAGATTAATTTGTAAATGGTATTGCATGGGCTAATTGGCCTATAGTGATACGTTGAATTAGGGTTATCACATTTGGGTAATAGTGTTATAAATGTGTGGTTGATTTGTTTTAAGATTTTCACCGAGTGGAAGAAGCTTTTTACCGCTTTTATCACGCCAAGGCCAACAATATGCCAGTATTTCTTATAGAAACAAGTCGGCATGCCATCAGGGCCAGGGGATTTATCGTCTCCAATTTCAAACAAAGCATTCTTGATTTCAGTGTTCGAAACTGGTTTTGTGAGTTCTAGGTTGCCTGCCTCTGTTATTTCTAGTTGAATAGTTTGGGTCATAACCTGGATTTTTCCACGGTTTATTTCCAAAGCCCTAAACCGGTTTTGGAAGTCTTGTTTGATTTCCGCCTTAATATTATCTAGTCCCGTGACTTGTGTGCCTTCTGTCGTTCGAATTTCTTTGATATTAGTTATGTTCCTTCTTCCACATGCGATCCGGTGGAAGTATTTTGTGTTTTTATAGTTTAATTTAATATGGGTGAATTTGGCTCTTTGTTTCCAATAAGAGTTGTGGAACTGAATGAGGCACGAGCAATAATATTACCAAATGTTTGTTTATTCCAAGCCTTTGCTTTTGCTTTTAATAGTTGTGTTTTTTTCGTGAGGTTAAACATATGGGACCCTCCCACACTGAGGTGTCATGCCTGTTTTACGACATTTTGAAAATCCTTTCTAGATGTCCACATCATCTTAAATTGAAGGGTTGTGCTTTGTAGGGAGTTCTTGTTGGGAGATCACAAGAGATTGGGCAGTGATCAGACGTTGAGAACGCGTGGTTTTTGGTTACGATGGATGGATACTGTTGGATAATCTGGTTGCTTACAAGTGTGCGGTCTAGTTTTTCGAATGTGGTGTTTTCTAGGTCTTTGGATCTTTTCCAAGTGAATTTATTCCCAACAGTGGGAATATCACAAACATCACAAGTATTTTTAAAGTTTATGAGCCGTTCAAATCGGTTGTGGTTTGAGGTTGCACCCCCTTGTTTTTCCTCTGGGTGCTGAATTTCGTTGAGATCACCCATTAAAATACAAGGGAGATTACACATTTGGATAAATTCTGTCAATTTTGTCCAGAAGGTTTCTTTGTCTTGTGCCCTAAGCGGAGCATACGCAAATATGAGGATCATTTCATTATTGGTTTCCAGGTTGTATACCGGATTCCGAAAAATCGATTATTTTATGGATGGTGTAGAGTGTTTCATTCAATAGTTGTGAGTCTTTTCCAGAGGACACAAACACCGCCAGAGCGACCGATAGCCGGGATATACTCCAAGGTATCAAACCCCGCTTTTTGCCAATTTTTATGATCAGGGAGTTCTTGGGCTTTTGTTTCCACAAGTGCTATTATATTATTATGTTCAAGGCGGCACAACATGTTAATTTCAGTCCAAAAAGACTTACGCTTGATGCCCCTACAATTCCACATGCATAGCTTCATAGGATAACCGTTTGTGGAGGGTGGATTGTGTTCCAAGAATAATTTTGGTTTTGTTCTTTGGTAAAGGTACCTTTTTGTGTCATATTTTATTTTGGGTGACTATACACATGGTTTAGTGGTAAGATTAATTTTTTGTTTTGATATTTGCAAATAGTAGTAATGGATGTTTATCATCCAAGTTGTGACGGGTTTAAACACCCCGATTTTTATGAGCTTGATTTGGGTTATAAGGGTATTTTATATTACGGTTAGTTTAATATCTAAGGTGGTTGTACCGACTATCCCAAGGAAACAAGGCATGGTCAAGTGCCACCGGCATGTAGTAACTTGAAGCCAGGTTCTGTTTTCTTTTGTTGTTGGGATCCATTTTTTCAATTTGTTGGCATATTTTTTAGCATTGTTGTTAAGCGTAACTTTTGGGTTTGAGTTGCACGGGCAACCTCCCTTGAAAGTGTTGTTGCACACATAGGCTTTTATATTTGCCATTTCCTTGTAATTACCGGGTTTAAAATTAGTCTTTAGGTCCTGTAATACACAAAGATAGGACCATTTTGCATACAGTGAAGAATCAATCCCACCAAAATTAATTTTACAAAGGAACCAACAAAGTAAAATGCATCATACTCATTCAAGTTGAATATTTCGAAGGGGTGCTTAACACCACAAGGTTTGTCAAGGGAACTTGTAGATAAATACTACAGAATTGATTTAGTGACTTGGTAGTAAGAAGAAAGTTGAAGAACAGATTGGGATATCACCAGAGAGCACAACTTGCTATGAAAGAAGAACGTAAAGGACTAACTTGTCGCCCACATAGCAAGAGAGAATGAGGATTGGAAAGAAGTTACCGGAAAAGGGATTGCAGTGAGTGAGATGGAAAGGAGCGAGAGGAGCCAAGGGACTCCTAAAGAAGCCGACCGCCGAAAATCCACGAACTAGCATCCCGGCACCACCCCCACTACAGGGAGAGGACTCCCCAACCACCAATCACCAATGGAGGAAACCAGCAGGAGCGCAGGCCCCAGGTTGGTGAAGAAAGGCCATCGCACCCACAAATTAGACCACGACCGCCTAGAGTCGACGCCGACAGACCACGCCATCATCGGAACGTCCCAGAAACAACACGAAGATTATGATTTTGCTTTGGTTTTTCAACAGATTTCACGACCTTTTGCTTGGATTCAGTTTTTGGAAGTTTCTTTGGACCTTTTTTGCATCTCTACACCGACAGTTGCCAAGGGGGCGCCCTTTTAGTCCAAGCGTTCGAGATCCACCGAGATGAGATCCAGATTGGGACAAGGCTAACGATTATCCCATTGAGCCGCTTCTTCAATTGTGTCGGCCATGGGAGATTGACGATTTCTCCGTCTCCTTTGAGTCGGTTCTTATCATGTGTGAAGTACCGAGTGATGGCGGCCGGAGGTCGGTCGCGGTTGGCGTTAGATGGTGATGACGACGGAAGAGGATTCTCTAGGGTTTTCTGGCTTTTGGGGGCAATTGTGGTACGCGTACTTCAGCAGGGGTAAGGGGTTTCATTGTGTGCCATCTATATAGCGTAATTTTATTTCTTTTTTGGTAGAATAGTGTAATTCTTGTCCACAATCTGCTGTGCGGGTACCAACTGAGCTATGCCCATGGAGCCAGAATAGCGTAATTCTATTTCTATATATCGTGCTTCGTATCCACAACTAAAAAACAAAAGACAAAAAGGCAAAGGTAACGTGTGGAATGTGGATGTCAGCTTGAGCTACTGAATCCTTGAACTCGAAGCATATCTAATCTAATATCCCTTGTTCCGTCTCCATTCAGCGCCAAGCAGTCCGCCGACGCAACACTTGCAGTCCAGCGCTCCGACCGGCCAAGCCAGCGGCCAATTTGACCACCGCTACTTTCACAAGGCAGATGTTCATAGCTTGCCGATCTCTTCTTCAGCTACAATCCAACCTTGACAATCTCCGCTTTCACTCCTTCCGGAAGCTTCAGCGTGAATCTCTCGTCACAATCTCCGCCAGATTGACTCACGGACGCTGAGTCCCCTTCCCCGGCGGCCTCCTCCAGACTAATCGACGTAGCCAATGGAAAATCCCCTTGCATCTCGATGGGACGCGTGCGATTATCCGTCACTCTAGCACGGCAGACGGGGCAAGTGGCGTGATTAGCGAGCCATCCGGCGATGCAGTGAGGATGGAAGACGTGATCGCAACTCGGAAGCAGCTAGAGAAGCTCCTCACCGGAGAATTCGCTTAGGCAGACGGCGCATTCGAGCGATCCGGCTCCGATCTTCATCTCTTGCGCTGCGGAGTAGGCCATCATTGGAAATGAATCGACAACTGCCTTGCCTACGCCTGCCGTTGCGGGGGAGTCTAATTGATGGCTTCCCCTTTGCCTGATTCGCGCGGATCTGAGATCCGGTGTGGTGGAGTCAACACAGTAGTTTTGTATCCAGAGGGAGAAGGATCCAAGGAAGAGGATGGGCGAGACAACGACGAGAACGAGAATGGCCATGGTGGTTGTATCGAGGGAGCCATCTTCTTCTTCTTCTGATCTTGGTTGCGCTGCCGTTAAAGGCGCTAACACCGTGCAGCACAGGAGGAACGTGAGCAGCAGAGTCCGGAGGCGCGAGTCTTGCATCTTATCGGTTATTGTTCTTCGATGTGGGATTGTGGAGGGAGTTACAGTGAGCAGAGGGAAAGAGACAATTGGATCATAACTTGTAAGGGAATAAAATTAAACATCAGCTAGATCTTGACAAAGTAAGTATATGAGATGAGCATATCTGACATCTGGAAGCCCATGTGGATCATCATGGTGTGAGGTTGGTTAACTGTCCGCTGCTTAATGCTTTGGTCCAAGAATAGCTAGCGTAACACTTCAAATTAACTTTAAACATCAGCTACGGTTGCTTTTTGTTTCTTCCAACTTTCCTTCCATAGGTTTTTAGTATTTAACTAGTTATATCAGTCGTGCCATGCACGACTACGTGAATTTAATATTTAATTTATTTAATGAATATAATTTTAATTTAATATAAAAAATTATTTATTAGGAAAAATACATAAAAAAATTTACAATTGGTATCATACTGTCATGTGAAACGGGGCCAAAATTATTAAGGTGAGCCCATTATAATTTTGATTGCTTAATGATAGTTTATTTATGCCAAAATATAAATAAAACTTATTTGAATCAGAATCATTTAATTTTAAAAAAATTTACAAAAATATAAAAAGGTGAAAATAATCTAAATTCTTTAAATTTTTTATTAAATTCAATTCTTTCAAAAAATTTGAATAAAAATTAAAAATATACTTAATAAGAAACAATGAAAAAATTTAAATAAAGAATGAATTTTTTAATGATAAGAAAATCATTTATATTTATATAAATAATTCAAAAAGAAAATTAAAGAAAAGATAACATAATTTTTTTTATCAAAAGTCAATTTAGGTAAGTAATTATCTAGATTGAAAGTTCTATTTTTTTTATCAAATTTTATTTAAGATAAATCTTTTACATAAATAGATAAAAAAAATGAAGATTATTGTTTTAAAATAAAATTCGAATTTAATTTTTTCATATAAATAGATAGAAATTTAATTCGAAAAAATATATTAATATATCTATAGAAATATATAATACATAATGTTCTATAATTTATTTTAATTTTAGATCGAACTAGTTGTACACGTGGTGCCATGCACGACTACGACTCAACAATTTTTAGATATATTATAAATATAATATTAATAAAGTATATATACAAAAAAAAATGTAATTTCTTTAAAAAAATAATCAAATTCATTTCTTTAAAAAATCTTTTTAATAAAATATTTAAAAAGATAATTAATAAGAATGTATAAAAAATATAGAATTTTTTAAATATAAAAAATCTTCCATATTTACATAAACAATCCAAAAATAAAATTAAAGAAAATATAATATAAATTTTCATAAAATTTTAATTTATGCAAGTAATTATACAGATTATTAAAAAATTTAGTTTTTTTATCAAAATTTAATGTAAGATAAATATTTTTTTATAAATTGATAAAAATATAAAGATAAAATAATTTTCTTTATTTTTAATTAAAATTTGAATCAATTTTATCCACATAAATAATTAGAAAGGAATTTAATTGGAAAAAAATAATATAAATAATTTTTTTAATATAAGGTGGGGCCAAAATTAATGTGGTGGCTATAAAAGTTACAACTTTAATATATAGTTAATTAGTTATAGATCGATATGACTATTTTTGTTTCTAAGATATATATGTGATCAAGTGTACATACTTTTTCTTATCTCTTACAAATATAATAAATATAATGTCCTTTTATATCTATATTGGTCAAATCTACTAATATTATTTTATGTTTATGTTTATTGGGGATAAATTTTACAAATATTATTTTATCTTTGTGTTCAATTGGAGATAACTTTTTTTGCATGATTAATTATTTAAAATTATTATTTTAACAAAAGGGTGATGTGGCGCAACGTGGTGGCAGAAATTGCTCCGGCTTTAGTTATTAGTAAGAGATCTTTTAGATCTTTCCTAATTCATAATATATAATAGATAATATTTTTATTTTAGATAGAATCTTTCATGAATTAATTTATCCTATTTCTATAATATCAACATATATAAATTTCCAAAATAAAAAATACTGTGTGGCGAAATCTTAGGTGGCTTAATGTGGGAACGACACGTAGGAACAAGAAAATCATGTGCACTAAGTAAGAAAATCTTGCACAATTAGTTTTAAGGTCGTGTACGCTCGTCCCAACATCGTGCACACTCATTATAAGACCATGTACACCCAATTATTAAATAATACACACTTAATTCTAAGAATTAATTTTTTTCCCTAAAATTTAGTGTGATCAGATTTTTTCATATAATCAACACAAGATCTAGGTCGTTAATTTTTCAAGATCCAATTGTTCTTACATGTACTTTGTTTTCTCCTGATCCCTTCCAATATTATACATGTATATTTTGACTTGGATTGAACAATAAGCATAAAGTGGAGTTTAAACTGAAATGACTAAACCTAAATATTCTGTAACAAACTTCTTAGAAGACATAAAATATAAGGCCATATGCAATGGGGGTGCTTAATGGTGCTTAATAAGTACTTGTATAATTTTTGGGTAAGAAAAAAGAAAAATGCTAAGCACTAAGGCCATGAGTAGACCTGTCAAATGGGTCGGGCGGGTCGGGTTCGGGTTCGGGTCAATCGGGTTCGGGTCAAAACGGGTCACGGGTCGTCGGGTCGTAAATATTTCGGGTTCACATGGACCGGGTTATTACGGGTTTGGTACGGGTTCGGGTTGACCCAACGGGCCATGATCGTCAATTTTTTTAGCCTTTATCTTTATATTTATTAAAATATTTAATATTATATTATATAAAATATTATTTAATAATAAAAATAATAATTTTATATAAAATTTATAATAAAATATTGAATTTTTAATTGAAATAATACTTTATCGGGTTGGTCGGGTCAACCCAACGGGTTGGTGACCCAACCCAGTTTTTTCCGGGTCAACCGGGTTCGGGTTACACTTGACCCATTGATTTTCGGGTCGGGTTTAAACCCTAAAAACTTCGGACGGGTCGGGTCGGTTTTTCGGGTCGGGTCACGTTTTGACAGGTCTAGCCATGAGCAATGGGGCTTTACCCAAAAATTTTGATCTTTTTGGAGATTTTTTCTCAAATAAATCACTCTTCTTTCAACTTGATCATGCGGGCCCTATGGGTCTATTTGGAGTTGAGTTGGATTGGATCGAGTCATATCTAGTCGAGGTCGTAGTCGAGCTTCCTTCCTGAAGATCTCTCATCTAGGTGGGGGCAACGTCGAGGAGGTTCTTTAATTATGCACTCCCTGATAGAGATGACCCGTTTTCCCTGCGTACTGGCGGTGCAGCGCTCTGTTGTGCTTGGCTAACCCATCATGTCCTTTTTGCTAGCTTCGGATTGCCTCTGGGTGTCTTCTTTGCTTATTGGGAGTTCTTCATGTTTGTGCTCTTTAGTCGGCTTGTCTGATTGCCGATTCTTTCAGCCTCTTGATCTACTAGGCATGTCTAGTACATCGAATTCCTTTCCTTATCAAAAAAAACATAGGTACATAAGGAAGTACACAATATTTTTTTTTAAAAGAAAAAGGAGAATTCAGTTGTACCCATCACATGGTAGTTATATCACTACCCATTATGTACCCTCTTTTTTGGCTTCTTCCTTGCAACATGGCATGTTTTTATAAGTAATAGCATATATTATTATATTTGTAAATATTCCTTGTATAACCTAACTTGTCAAACAAGGTTGTGTACTCTATTTATACTGAATCAATGGAAAAGCAAACCCTAAGGGGACATTCACAATCTAACATGGTATCAGAGCCTAACCCCAACCCGACCCTCTCCCTTCTCTCGTTGCTCGCCTTCCTTGCGCAGCGTAGCCGGCCAGAGACACGAGGTTTAACAACCCCGACTTTACTACGAGTGGTCATCGGGTGAATATTTTAAGGTTGAGATTCTGTGGATGGGCTAGTCTCGGGTATGTGCACCGCGGGCACATGTGAGTGTGCCACGGGTATGGGCGAGTGCGTCGCGGGATAGGGCAGCGGGCACGGGAGAGTGTAAAGGATCGGCGGTTGTTGGGGACATAGCAGCGGGCACGGGTGACAGGGCGGCGAGCGCGGGTGATGTCTGAATTGAAGGCTAGAATAAGGAGAAGATTGGATCGGTGAAGGTGGGGCACGAGCACGAGACGCACAATCCGATGGAGAGTGGAAGAAGGAGTGTATGAGAGGGGACAAAGAGTCATCTAAGAACTCATATGAAGAGGAAGAAGAATGCACCATTTCAAAGACAAAAGGAAACT
The DNA here is from genome assembly GCA_964016875.1 of Fallopia convolvulus. Classification (NCBI taxonomy): domain Eukaryota; kingdom Viridiplantae; phylum Streptophyta; class Magnoliopsida; order Caryophyllales; family Polygonaceae; genus Fallopia; species Fallopia convolvulus. The sequence continues at coordinate 27,590,953 of OZ024734.1, read as the reverse complement.
CAGATTCATTAAAGGTGACATGACGAGATATGATAATTTTGTTGGTTGACAAGTTTAGACATAAGTACCCTCTATGATGATCCGGGTACCCCAAGGAAGACACATGGAGTGGAGTGGGCTTGAAGTTTATGGGCATTTTGAGACGACAAATTAGGAAAACATAGACACCCGAAAACCCGAATGTGATCATAAGAGGGGATGACATTATAGAGAAGTGTAGTAGGGGTGAATTTATTCAGAAGAGGTGATGGAAGAATATTGAGAAGGTATGTGGCAACACCGACTGCAAATGACCAAAATTCAGCCGACACAGAGGCGTGTAACAAAAAGCATTCGAGCAATGTTGTTAATTGTTCGAATGGCACACTCTGCCTTGCCGTTTTGAGCCAAAGTGTAAGGACAAGAGAACCGAAAAGTTATCCCGTGTTTTTGAAAGGAGTGAAAAGAATGGTTATCAAAATCTTTGCCATTATCACATTGAAACGCTTTGATGGGGCAATTAAATTGAGTGTGAACAAATTTGTGAAAGAGAATGAATTTATAATACACTTGAGATTTGAATTGGAGAGGAAACACCCACAAAAAAACTGTAAAATCATCAAGCAATAATAGATAATATGTATGACCAGCTGAGCTGGTTATAGAAAAAGCACGCAAAAACTAAGACAAACAAAAAAACGAACAAACTAAACAAAAGAAAAGGGGGAAAGAAGCACTCCCTAGTAGGTGGGTCTTCCTTTTCTATCGCTCGACCACTGTAATCTTCTCGCGCCACTGGTCCCTGCACATGGCCATATCTGCTGAAACTGCCAGAGCGGTGAGGTCCTGCTTTATGACTTCCTTCAAGCTCTTTTTAGGTCGGCCTCTTTCCCTACGAAACTCACTTGAGGTCAGTCTTTCGACCCTGCGGACTGGGGCGTCTGGCGGTCTCCTCTGTATATGCCCAAACCATCTAAGCCTCGGTTCTCAGAGTTTTTCCCCTAGACTGGTGACTCTCACCTTACTCCTAATCACCTTGTTCCTAATCCTATCTAGCCTCGTGTGCCCACACATCCATCTCAGCATTCTCATTTCTGCTACCAACTTTTGCTCTTACACCTTTGTAGTCGGCCAAAACTCTACCCCATACAAGATCACTAGTCTAACCACAGTTTTGTACAACTTGCCCTTCAGCTTGAGCGGTACTTTTTTGTCACACAGCACACCCGAGGTGCCCCTCCACTTCTGCCAACCCCACATGATCCGGTATCTAATATCTTCTTCCATGCTCCCATCACTCTGCACAACTGATCTTAAATATTTGAACATCTCCTTTTTTGCTATGGTCTCGCCTGCCAAACGAATCTCCTCTTCCGGCTCCACTTCCTGACTGAACTTAAACTCTACATATTCTATCTTTGTCCGACTCAGCCTAAAACCCTCGGTCTCTAGTCTTCTCTCTCCAGGATTCCAACTTTCTGCAAACTCCCTCCCTCGATTCATCACCAACACAATGTCATCGGCAAACAGCATGCACCACGGTACCTCTTCTTGGATCCCCCTCGTCAACACATCTAGAACTATAGCAAACAGAAACGGACTCAAGGCAGACCCTTGGTGCAAACCAACCTCCACGTGGAAAAACTTCGTGCTACCCCCGGGGTGCACACACTTGTCAACAAGCCCTCATACATGTCTTGAGGAATTTTGATATATGTCCCAGAAACTGCTCTAGCTTCCAAACACCTCCACAACAACTCTCTAGGCACCCTATCATAGGCCTTTTCTAAATCAATAAAAACCATGTGTAGGTTTTTCTTCCTCTCTCTATAGGCCTCTATCAACCATCTGAGTGGGTGGACGGCCTCAATCGACGACCGTCCTGGCATAAAACCGAACTGGTTCTGTAACACTGTGACTGTCCTCCTCAACCTAGCCTCACTTACCTTTTCCCACACTTTTATAGTATGAATGAGGAGCTTAATACCCTTGTAAATGCTGCACTGTTGCACATCCCCTTTGTTTTTGTACAGCAACATCAGGCTACTAAGTCTCCACTCCTCTGGCATCCTCGTTGTCAGAAAGATAACATTGAAAAGTGAAGTTAGCCACTCTATGCCTCTCACCCCATCCACTTCCACACTTCCACTGGGATCTCATCTGGCCCCACTGCTCTCTTGGTGCCCATTTTCCGAAGCACATTTTGCACCTCACTCCTAAAGATGCGTCTGAAGAAGAGGCAATCAGACTGACCCCTCGCCTCCTGTGAGTCCATTGTAGAACCATGTCCCTCATTTAGCAAGCCACAGAAATACCTCCGCCATCGTTCCTTTATCTAACTGTCCTCAACTAACACCCTTCCTTCCTCGTCTTTTATACACTTCATTGTGTCTAAGTCTCTACTTTTTCTTTCTCTTGTCCAAGCCAACATGTACAACATTCTTTCCCCTCCATTTTCATCTAGGGCTTTGTACAACCTTCCTTCCTTGTCTTTTATACACTTTAATGTGTCTAAGTCTTTGCTGTTTCTTTCTCTTGCCCTAGCCAACCTGTACAACATTCTTGCCCTAGTCAACCTGTACAACATTTCTTTCTCTTGCAGCTCAATCCCATATAAATTATCGGGGTATTACAATCTCCCCCACATAAACACTTGACGTCCTCGTCAAGACCCAAGGATCGCCCTCTGGGTCAAGTGACTGCCCTCCAAGCCAAGCCGACTCGTAACACAGAGTCATCTCTAATACCATTTTGTAAGGCCCCAAGCCTTTAGAAACCTTATCCCATGTCAACCCGAAGACTTATAATAGCTTGCATATAGGTAGTGTTTAGAATGCATGTTTACGTTTCTTTTGCGTTGTTTTTAGGTAGTTTTAGTTAGTTTCTTTTGTGTCTTTAGTGTCTAGGATTTTCGGATTTTTGCACTTGTTCTATGTTGTTTTAGAGGTCTTAAAGTGAACAAGTGTGAAAGGAATGGAAACCGAGGAAAGAACGCTTGAATTCGGCTCATCCATTGGAGTTGTTGGTTTGACACCTTTGTCTTGTGAGGGCTCGTTCGGGAGTTACAGTGGTCTGATGGGGTTGAATTTGTTATCATTGGAAATCTAATTCAAAGATCTACAACTCATGTTTACTCCAAGTCCAAATTCCAACTAGAAGGGAGTCAAAACAGCCTCTGAAGTGTCACTTGAATTCCGAATCGAGTTGCAAGCGGCACCCGCCGCCTCTGACAGTGCGAGATCTCTTGTTCTCCAGGTGTTTTATTCTAATTGGCTCCTTTTCTATCAACTTTATTCCGACTTTTTTATATTTGGATATACTTTTTGAGACCTATTTTTGTTATATTAGGGTTTTAGAGAGTTGCACCTCTCATCTGTCAATCGATCTATCTATTATCATAGTTTTTTCTCTTTCATACTTTTAAGTTTTTAGCTTTTCATGGAGAACTAAGTCCTTTTGCTTAGTCAGACAATTCGAAGCATCATTTGAATTTCAGTTGTAAAATTTTTTCTCTTTATTTATTGCATGGAATTATTTTACTCTCTTCATTTAATAGTTTATGTGATTGATTCAACAATTTCTAAGGTTGTTGTTATCGAATCTCAATTGCTAGATTTAGAGAAATTACTGGTTGAGTTTCTCTATTTCATAGTAGCAAACTGCATTGTAATAGTATTTAGTTGTGCTAGTCTATTGCAAAAGAGAGTTAAATTGCATTCTAGAATAAAAGCTGGTTGTTTTATGCTATAATTGTATCCTGATTTATATTTCTATTCTTACTGCTGCTATTAAATTGAATCATTGATGGTTTCATGGTTGTTTAATTAGTTAGAACTAATAGTATCTGGTTGTGTTGTTAGTTAGAATTGAAAAGGAATTGGAAAATCCATTGCATGTGATTCTGAGGTGAAATCAATGATCAACTTGTCATACGATTGTGGATATTTGTTTACCTAATCTATCTTCCGAATTATTGTTATTCATATTCTTTTATTGCTTTGTTAGTTTTTCATTCTTAGATTTAGTTACAAATACAATAACCCCCTTGTTACTTCTTTGACACAAAATTCATTACAAAAGATAAAACATGTCTCCCTGTGGATTCTACCCGGACTTCCTAAAGACTACTATTCTTAGTTAGTTTGGATTCTTTTGCATAGCCGTGATTTGCACGACGAAATCACCGTTATCAAAGGTGTTGGTAAGAAAAGTTGGAAGTATTAAGAAGATCGAAATTTGGGTTTAGTTAGTTCTTTATCCCGTATTTAGCAACACATGACCAGATATGATCCCTTCCAATTTGTCTTTACCTTGGTCCCATTACATCCTTTAAAAAAGTCCTCACGATTTTTGTTGTGTGTTTGGTCCATAACGGTGTAGAATTAGAACGCTGATGTAAGCCTATGGTAGTCTAGTTTTTCATTGTTGATTTTGAGTGAAACACGTATCCTTTAAACACATGAGTGAGAGTGCAAATACATTACCTTGGTGAGGTCTAGAATGGATGAATTGATTATGCTCTTTGCTTTAGTCAATTGCATGCTAGGACATCTTGATCAAGTTATAGTTATATGTTGACTTACTCTATGGATTATGTGATGAATGCATGGATTGCAATGTTGTGGTGTGACTTGATTCTATGTCTTACTTGAGGACAAGCAAGGTTTAAGCATGGGGGAATTTAATAGTTTGCATTTAGGTAGTTGTTAGAATACATGTTTATGTTTCTTTTGCGTTGTTTTAGGTAGTTTTAGTTAGTTTCTTTAGTGTCTTAGAGTGTCTAGGTGTTTTGGGTTTTTGCACTTGTTCTAGGTTGTTTGACTGATCTTAAAGTGAACAAGTGTGAAAGGAATTGAAACCGAGGAAAGAACGCTTGAATTTGTGCCATCTATTGGAGTTGTTAGTTTGACACCTTTGTCTTGTGAGGGCTCCTTCGGGAGCTATATTTGTCTAATGGGGTTAAGTTTGTTATCATTAGAAAGCTAATTCAAAGATCTACAATTCATTTTTTTACTCCAAGTCCAAATTCCTACTAGAGTGAAGTCACAACAGCCTTCGATGTGTCATTTGAATTCTGAACCGAGTTTCTGGCGGCATCCGTCGCCAACCTAGCGGCACCCGCGGCCTCTAACCGCGCAAGATCTCTTATTCGACACGTTCTTTATTCTAATTGGCTCCTTTTCTATCAGCTTTATTCCGACTTTTGTATTTTTTGATATACTTTTGGAGACCTAGTTTTTTATATTAGGGTTTTAGAGAGTTGCACATCTCATTTATAAATCGATCTATCTATTACCATATTTTTTCTTTTTCAGACTTTTGAGTTAATAGCTTTTCATGGACTACTAACTCCTTTTGCTTAGTCAGACAATTTGAAGGATCATTTGACTTTCAGTCGTAAGATTTCTACTCTTTATTTATTGCATGGAATTATTTTACTCTCTTGATTTAATAGTTTATGTGATTGATTTCAGCAATTTCTAGGGTTGTTGTTATTGAATCTCAATTGCTAGATCTAGAGAAATTACTGGTTGAGTTTCTCTATTTCATAGTAGCAAACTGCATTGTACTAGTATCTGGTTGTGCTAGAGTATTGCAAAAGAGAGTTAAATTGCATTCTAGTATAAAAGTTGGTTGTTTTATGCTAGAATTGTATCTTGATTATATTCCTATTCTTAATGTTGCTTTTGAATTGAATCTTAGTTTCAGGGTTATTCAATTAGTTAGGATTGATAGTATCTGGTTGTGTTGTTAGTTATCTTTCTAAAGGAATTCGATTTTCATATGCATGCGATATTGAGTGAATCTATGATCAACTTATCATACGAATGCGGATCTCTGTTTGACTAAGTGATTTCCCTAATTTGATAAAAACTCCAACATTAATTGCTTTACTAGTTTTGTATGTTTGTTACTTAATTTAAATTCATAAACTCCCTTTTATTTTAATTGTCATAAAATTCACATAAAAAGATAAATCTCCTCCCTGCGGATTCGACCCTTACTTCCCTAAGACAACAGTCTTTAGGTTTGTTAGGACTATTTTGCATAGTCATGATTTCCAGGACCATTTCAGGCCTATCAACTTCCCAGAAGGTCACCCAAATTGGTACTACTCTCTCCCCTACACGCTTAAATTTTGAGTTCTTTGTCCTCATTCGAACTCAGAAAAAGAAGAGCTCTTGTTGACATGGGTAGCACCTCAATCCCTTAAAAATTTTCGGGGTTTTACAAGTGGTTCTATTCCGTGGTTTCATGTGTAGGTTTCGAACCCAAATCATGTGCAACGACACATGATTTTTCACAGTTACAAGTGGTTAGCACCTCAATCCCTTAAAAATTTATTGGGGTGTTACAAGTGGTTCTATTCAGTGGTTTCATGTGTAGGTTTCGAACCCAAATCATGTGCAACGACACATTTTAAAAGGATTTAAAATGATTTTTCACAGTCATTACACAAAGATTAAATATTAAGTACACATCAAAAAGCACGACATCGTAACTATATATATGGGTTCATCAATACACTATTACAATGTTATAAGTCATAACATCTATATGAACAAAATCACTCTTCGTCGCAACCCATAATCAAGCAATATTTCAAATTCTCCTTCGTCACCAAAACTCTTATGATAGTGGAGTATATAGTCATAAGTTTTATTTATTATGGTTCATAAACATTCAAATATGAGTTCATCAATACCCAAATACAGGTTCATAAAAAAGAAACATGGATGTCATTTGCGATGACTTATTGTTGTAGTGTGTTGGATTGTAGGTTAGTCTAAATCAGTTATGGGAACTATATCGAACAGTTCCCACACGCAGCCGAATAAACAAGTAAGCCTGTAAACTAAGTAATAGAGATAGTTCCCTTATAGAGGAACCCCACAACGATCAACTAATCGCATGAGTAAACTTCTACCTCTCCTTGGAGGATTTTCAAATGAGTTTTCGTTTCTTTATTCCTTAGTTCCCTTCATATTACAAGGCCGAATACAAACTTCTCTGTTCCTACAAGACTCTCTCCCTAGGCAACACTAATGTATTATCTCAACCCTAACTCGATGAATGCTCACAATCAAAGACAAAGCGAAACTCAAACCTCTACAGCTCTTCTGTCTCTTCTCTAAAGTTCCCCTAGACTTAGGAACTCTTTCTCTCTTCACCATCATCAAGATTAGCTCGGCGCCGGAGACTTTTCACCAACTTTACGATCTTCACTTGTGTGGCTCTTTCAGCTCTTCTCTCTTACATTTTAGATTTGATGAATGTGAAAAGTGAGCAGCAAGGTGATTGTTGAAGGGTTTAAATAGGCGGGATGAGAAACCCTTATCCACTTGAGGCATTTGTCCTAAATACCCTTTTTACCTTGCTCTCCATGTATGATTCCTTAAGTTGACATGTGACTCTGATTTGAATTTGAAATGTCAACTTTTGAATCAATCCGGACTGTTGAATGGTCGTCTTCTTCCTGTTGTGACCCTGAAGGTTTGAGGCGCCCTTTTGACAAGAACAAACAGGGTCCCTAAAAACACACTAAGATGTCGCTTTCACGCATGCGCCAGTTCCCATCCAAAGGGAACTCTCGTATTCTCAATTCCCTTCTCCTGGGAACTCTTCTTGACTTCTGAGGGATTCTTGTTCCTCTTATCCAGTTCCCATCATGTGGAAACTCTATTCTCTTCTGAGGTTGGTCGCCTTCTTTTTCGTCGTTGCATTAGTTCCCATGGTGTGGGAACTTCTTGATCTGTGCTTTGCTTTCTGAGGTTGGTTGTTCTCTTTTCGTTGTTGCATTAGTGTCCATGGTGTAGGAACTTGTTAATCTATGTTTTGCTTTGCTACGTGCAACCTTTTCTCTTCTGAGGTTGGTCATTCTCTTTTCGTCGTTGCACTAGTTCCCATGATGTGGGAACTTGTTGTTTTGTGCTTTTAGGACGTGCAACATGTAAGGCTAAAATACTTGACAATTGGTGTTAGTTCCTATGGTTTTTTTCATTATCAAAATTGAGGACGTTGTTCCGATGTTAATGAACGTGAGTTCCTAACACCAACTTAACAATCTCCCCCTTTTTGATGATGACAAACCCATAATAAAATGACAAGTATTTCATTCAACTTTATGCTCATGCAAGTTCGCCCTTAGTGTGACAACAAATAGATTTCAGGGGATTTCGCTTATGTGGTCATGCAATTCCTACTTGGCAGATTTTGTGAAATTATTCCCCCTTAGAAAAGGCCATAACTACATGATAACTTCGAGAATAAAGCGCATCTCACACATTTTATCCTTCCCCCTTTTGGCATCATCGAAAAGATTAAGCATAAATTGAGAATGCAAGGGAAGCACAATCATTACTAGAAAATAATACTTAATGCATTCAAAGAAACATTTTATACAAGCATAGAGGAATAAACAACTTAAGGCCTTTAGAGAAGGTGTTTAGATCTACTAGGGGGAATTTTTAGGGGTCTTGTTCATGGGTTGGAGGAGGAGGGGGAGGAAGGCAACTTCTGTTGGATGTCTAGACTAACGTCAAGGATTCGCTTAATTGAGATGATTAAGAGCTTGAAGGACAGAGGTGCAATCTCCTTGTTCGAGGAACACTGGTTGTTCCCTTTCTTTAGGTAGTTCCTAGGAGTGCTTCATTCTTTGGATATTGGACATATCCATTTCCTGTCCAAGCTCTTCTTCCTCCTTTGGATGGTAAATGTCATTCTTTTTCATAATTTCTTTGACCACAGCAGCATAAGAAAGTCCATGGGTTTCCTTGGCAACGCACTTGCACATGTGCATGATCATTATTCGGGGTAGATTGATCTTTTCCTTGCGTAGGAACAGGTCTAGGAGGATGGTGTCATTGTAATTGAGTATTGTGCGCTTCTCCTATCTTGGAATCACCACCCAGGTGATATACTGATGTGCCATTTTGCCCAATTGACTCAATCTGTGAGTCAGGATGTCCTTTCCTTGAGTAGGAACATGTCCTTGAAGTCTCTTGAAGATTACTTCTCTTCCATCAGTGTTTTTCCATGGCTTTTGAGGAAGAATTGTAAAGCCTTCACTTGGTACTTAAAGAATTTTCTTGATAGCAGCATAAGTGAAGGTGAATTCATCATCCCCGAAGATGCAGCGAACCACTGGATTAAGATCAATTCCTTGTATCAGTTCAAAGTTGGAAAAGAAAAGCTTGACTTGTGAGGGATCCACTTTAACTAGTTTCGAGCAAAGAGTATCCCATTGTTGAAAGTGGATCAACTCTTGCAGTTCCTTGAAATCGTTTTCTTGAAGGAACTCTGAGGTGACGACTAGTGGAACCACCAGCTTACTATCACCAAAAACAGTAGTTCCCTTCCTTTTCTTTTCCTTTGTAGCTTTTTTTTTCTGCTTCTTGCTCCCCTGTTTCTTAGATCCTCAAGTGGATGGATGTCCCGAGTGTGGTTCTGTGAGTCCAATCTGAAGAAGAGGTCCCATGTTTTCTTCTATCTCGTCCTCATCTTCATCCACATTGATTATACCCTTTTTGTAGTTGAGCGCGTGGAGTTATTCAGAACCAAGAGGGGTGAGTTCCTCTTCAGGCTCTTCTTCTTCATCTCCAATGAGCCTATGCTTTCTTTTTCTAGTTCTTTGGCCGGCGGGAACTGTGGAGAGAAGGCTTTGGCTTGATCAGGTTTGGGAGGAGTTTGCTTGGATCTTCCCTCGGCAGACGAGAACTCTTCTCTCTCGAATTGTGAGAGGGTTCGATCAAGAGCTGAAATGGAGAGATCTTTGTATTGAGGTGTGGGAATGTGATCGACTTTATTTTGTAGAAGGGCTAGTTCTTTGGGAGATTGAGATTGAGCGGTTGTGTGGTTTTGATCATTGGAATTGGAAGAATCTAAGAAATTTCGTTTAGGGCTGAGACTATCGAAGATTTGAGTGTGGTGTTTCGGAGAGGAAGTGGGAGCATGTTTGAGAAGAAGAGTAGATGGATCTGTTTCTGTGATAGTGGTTAGAACACCGTGAATGTTTACGGTGAGGGTTGAGGATCCATCTAGCCTTGTGGTGAGAACTGGGATATTGGATCTTGGATTTGTAGGAGGTGAGTTTGGAGGAGTCAGACCTGGTAGACCATCTCTCTTTCTCAAGACTGAGTAGAGGCGCTCCTTGACATCGAAGATGTATTGTGGAGTATGTGTTTCAGGTTCAAGACTTTCGAGCAGGGATTCTTTGAGATACTCAGGATCCTATTGCAGGAGACGCTCGATGAGAGGGTTTGGATGGAGAGAGGAGTAGGGGATTCTATTAATAGGTTGTCCTTAGTTCGCTATTGTTGTAGGATCAAGAGAGGAAAGGTAAGGTTAGGGTTAGGGTTTGCAGAGAGAGAGAGAGAGAGACAAGTGAAGAGTGAGAGAGAAGGCTTAGGAGAATTTTTGGTTAAGTGCCCTTTCTCAAAGCACTTGTAACAGGTGGCGTCAGCAACATCTATGTCTTTGTCCTAGTACTTGTTGTCGAACTCATAGTTCCTTCTTTCTCCATTGGAGTTCCTCTCAATCTTCCTTTCTTATAGAAGTTCTTGAGTGCCATTGTGAGAAGCACCAGTTCCTCGTCTTCGTCTTCCTCAGCTTCTTCACACTGCTCTTGAACAGATTTGAGGACCTTCTCCAGTTTAAGTGCTATGTCTTTCGTTTCCAACTCTTGTTGCTTGTCTTCTTGATTTCTCTTCTCATGCCCAATGAGCTTACTAAACACTTGGTCGAGCATGAAGTTTCTATTCTCAAGATTTTCTTTGAACATGGTCCAATCATTTGCCCACTCAATTGTCCGCCCATTGAACAGTTGTTGCACCTTCATTTTGTCGGAGATTTCTTGCATGGTGATACCAAGGGCTGCTAGTTTTGAGCAGAGGGACTCGAAATGTGATTAATAGCTATCAATCGATTCATCGATTGTCATTTTGAAGTTGAAGAACTCCCTTTTGGCGTTCATTTGGTGATCTTCCCTCAGATCGGAACTTTGATAGCTTGCATTTAGGTAGTGTTTAGGATGCATATTTATGTTTGTTTTGCAGGTGTTTTAGGTTAGTTTAGTGTAGTTCTTAGGTTTTTAGGTTTTCTAGAGAATTCAGGTTTTGCGCATATTTTGTTCGGTTTTGCAGATCTTTAGGTAAACAAGCATGGAAGGGATGGATCTTAGAGGACTATGTTGGAGTTTGAAAAAGCTAAGAGTGATACAAGTGAAGATTGGAAGAACCAAGACCCAATAGCTTGTGTGAAAAGAACGCTTAAATCTAGGCTATGCATTGGAGTTCTTGTTTCGACACCTCTATCTTGCAATGCTTGGTTTGGGAGCTATAGTTCTTGGATGAAGCTGAATTTGGTATCACTGGAAATCTAACTCGAAGAGCTACAATTCATATTTGTACTCCGAGTCCAAATTCCATTTCGAAGGGGGTGAAAACAGCCTCTTAAGTGTCGCTTGAAATGTTGAACCGAGAAGTGCCGCGGGCTGGAGAACAAGATGCCGCGGCCGCGCCACTTTATGTTTAGACCGCGCCTTGTTGTTTCGCTGCGAGAGAATTGGTCCAACGGAATGGGCTTCGAGTTGGGCCAGGATTATATGATTTCCGACTGGTTTGATTTAATTTCGGGATAATTTGATATTTGGATATGTTTTAGGGTATTTAAACCTTGTTTTTAGTTTTATCTCTCTAATTATTGTCATAACTTTTGTCAAACTTTGGAGGCTAGGGTTTTCTCTTTGGAGGCAGACTTTGAAACCTTTGTAAGTTTGATTTTATTTTAATTATGCATTGCTAAATTTATTGTGTTTGGCTAGTTATTGAAGTCATGATTCATATGTAGTTGTGAGGTTTGATTGATTCCCAAAAAAACTTAAATAGAGTTTATTCCTTGTACTTAATTGAATCTAAACTAGGGTTTTATTAGATTAGCTACCTTATTGAATTTCGAGTTATAACTGAATCTGATAAATTACCTGTTGGATTTAATTTGATCAAGAGTATACTTTAATCAACTTAGTACTAGTTGGACTAGTTGGTTGAAGAAGGGAATAAATTCACAAGTCACTTGGATGTCTGGTTGCTCTAAGTGTTTGTTTCTATTGATAACTTGAATCGTTATGTTGTTACTTAATTGAATCTAGAAGGTCTTCTAGGTTGTTATTTAATTAGGGTTGTTAGTGTAACACCCCCGATTTCCCTCGGAGAGGTTACACGCCAGTGACATAGGAAATTTATCCTAAGCCACCCAAGGCTTTACAGTAACAAAACTTTCATACAAAATTCATAATAAAATAGAAAGTAGAATAACAATTTATAAAAAGAGTGCGTCCATAATTCAATCAACTTTAATAATGCGGAATTAAAGCAATCCTTTAATGCAAACTTGTTTTGACGGACCTCACAAGCCAAGGATCTCGCCTTTATTATAAATAAAGAAATAACTTAATAGAGCCCTTGTCAATAAATAGAAACTCCAAGTATGCTGTAATCACCTTCTTCACTCCGTAAGCTTGAGACCAGATGTTTCCGTATAGGGACGGGTTGACACCAGCCGACCATGAAAAAGAAAGAAACGGTCGGGTTAGTCTTGTGACAGACTAAGCAAATGGGACTTTTTGTGAGTGGTTCTTGTGGTTGTATTAAATCACCACCATTGAATTCCGAATAAAAGCCGGTCAACAGTTTAGTAACTACAATACTTCCACGGAAAAGAAAAGAGGAATGCAATTAAAAGAGAGGGGACGCCACAAGAAATGTGGTTCCTTTACGGAAATATGCGATTGTTGGGAACGTTTTATTATTCACATAATTTTATTTTGAAAAGCCTCGAGTCGACTAATTGGGTCCCGACCAACCTCATCATACTCGGAGGGTGCCGACAGGGAGGTGGCCGCGAAGGCGCTTAAGTACCAAGCCCGTCTTGCCATTTTATAGGCGTTTTAACAAACCCGAGCATGCATTCAGATTGGAAAGAAGACTTACTTAGCCGGGAGCAAGAGTAGGGTCACAATTTGTAACCACCACCCTGGTTCATTAAGGGTGTGCATTGGGCACTTATCTTATTTAAATGACAAAACATTACACATCGAGTTATAAGCTTTTAATACTTCTCGAACTAGTCGAGGCGCGAATACAAGAACTACCCGGGATTCGATAGAGAGCATTAGCTAGATGCTACACCCCTCATGAACGGATGAGACGGGCAGGGTCATGACCAGCATTAGGGTTTAGGTCCATCCTAATGAGAATGTTATAGAGAGGTGTCCAAGGATCACAAGTCCTACACCCCTAGTACTACGCTAGCATATAATGTCCATAGACAAAGCACAACAATTCACAAACAAGCCCGAGGCTACGCACAACCTAGTATATACATATATCTAGCGCTTTATAACAAGGTCATTAAATCTAAGACGATAAATAAACCTAGTTCAATTATTTCCACACAAACATTTCCCAACAATAATTAAACATGGATTCAATTCTGATGCTTAAAGAAATAATGCAAAGCGAACCAAACCACTTGCCTTGATTGAAGACGAGTGTACGGATTAACATAAAGAGAGAAATTCCAACGCTCGGACCCTGAGTCAACAATAATTTACAAAATAAATTACCAATAATTTATTTTGATTTATTTTCACTTTATTTTTACTACATTAATAAGTTATCCATATTAATGTATAACACTTCAATTAACATCCAAGAATCATGTTAACTCTATGGACTTATATAAATAACAATAGTATATGCGCTAGCACATACATGTATTTATATCATGCTTCTTACCCATATAGTATAAGTCTTTTATCTTAAATCTCTAAAAATCATAAATAATTTTTAAACAACTTTATAAATCATAACATGTTGTAAAAAATCAGAATAATTCATATTCTGATTTTTATTTTTAAAATTACAAAAATTCTTTATTTCCATGATTATTCTAGTTTTAAAGGCTAAACATAAAATTAAGCAATAAAACTAAATTCTTTTAGACTTTTCTAAAATTTTGATAAATTTGGGATTTTATAAACAGTAACATCATAAATTTATAAAATTAATTTCAAACTAGAACAAAATAAAAAAAACATTAAACCGAAATAAAATAAATAAATCTGAAAATTAGGATTAAGGGTTTTGGGCTGCTCACATACTTCTAGAAAATGGCTCGGTGTGGGCGGCTCGGACCACGGCAAGGCGCGGGACCGGTTGGGTTCAAACACCAAGAGGCTGGCGCACACACGGCGGGTGGCGGCGGCGCTATTGGTGGCCTGTGGTGGTCGGAATCGGGACGGAAAGAGGGCTGTTCGTTGCCCTGTTTTTCGCTGCACATGTCGGACTTTGTTTAGGTTTTTCCGAAGAGTTAGAGCAATGTAAAAATTATGGGTAAAGTGGGCTTTTGTAGGGAATTGAATGAGGATTCCAGATCTTATTTTAGTTTTGGGATTGGCTTTGTGGTTTGAGAGATATCAGCGAAAAACCGAGAGGTGTGCTTTCTAGGGTTCGTGATTTTGTGAGGCGGAATTCGGGCTCAATTCTCCGCTATTTAAAGTGCTACCAAAACGTGGAGATCAAGGAGGACATAATCTACAACTTTCCTTTTGGGCATAGCCACAATCGTGGCCTAATTTGATTCGAAATCAAGGTTGAATGGGTTTAAGGAAGGAAGAGCAAGAAAGGAAAGAGGTGGGGAAGAAGATATGGACGGTTGGCCCTTATTTTTGGCAAAATTACAATTCTAAACCCACTTGTTTTTAGTTGTGATAAAAATACCCTTCCATGAAAAAATAAATTTTCAAAAATTATGGAAAGGTACCCAACTTCTTCATTTTGCTTAAAAACGTCCCTCTCAAACTCTTATACGGAATTTTCATTCCCAAAATACAATATACCTCATTTCTTTTTTTTTTTCTTTTTTTTATTTAAAACAATATAAAAATATAACCATATTTTTGTAATGAACATAACCCAATTTTATTTCCATAAACTTATTTCTTATGAACTTATAATATCATAAGACTTATATATACTATTATTTTGGGTAAGGTCCAAACTCGATAATAACTATTAGAAGTTATTATTGAACTTTTCTTATTCCTTTAAGAAATAAAGAAAAATTCTTTATTAGGATATGAGAAAGGAGGAAATTACAATAATACCCTTCTTAAAAAGAGTGGTTATTACAATAGTACCCCCTTAAAAAAGTTTCGTCCCCGAAACTAAGGTATGAACAACTCTGGGAACCGATTTTTCATGTCTTGTTTAGTTTCCCATGTCTCCCATGTAACATCCTCGTCACCATTTTTAGACCACAAAATCCGCACTAATGGAACCTTCTTGTTGCGTAACTCTTTCACTCGGTTCTCCAAGATACGGATTGGTTTCTCTTCATATGTGCCATTTGGTTGTACTTCAATGTCATCATAATTAAGAACATGTGATTCATCTGGCACATATTTGCGTAAGAGTGATATGTGAAAAACATCATGAACTGGATGTGCTGACGGAGGCAGAGCAAGGCGATATGCGAGTTTGCCAATCCGTTCCAGTATCTCAAAAGGACCAACATAGCGAGGGTTTAGTTTCCCTTGCTTTCCAAAGCGGAAAACACCTTTCGTCGGTGATACCTTAACAAACACCTTTTCTCCCACTGCGAACTCCAAATCCCTTCTCTTCAAATCAGCGTAGGATTTCTGCCGGCTCTGAGCTGTGAGCATTCTCTGTCTGATCAAACCAATTTCAACAGCGGTTCTTTCCACCAACTCTGGCCCAAGAAGGAGTTTATCAGCTGGCTCATCCCAGCATATCGGTGATCTACACTTTCGACCATATAATGCTTCAAATGGTGCCATTTTGATCGTTGAGTGCCAACTATTGTTGTATGTGAACTCAATCAGACTCAAACTATTCTCCCAGCTAGTAGGGCGATCTAGTACACATGCCCTAAGCATATCCTCCAATGTTTGAATAGTCCTTTCTGATTGCCCATCGGTCTGTGGATGAAATGCAGTGCTGAAATGCAATTCTGTCCCCATAGCCTTATGTAGCTCTTTCCAAAAATTAGCCATGAATCGCCCATCCCAATCAGATACAATAGTCTTGGGAGTTCCATGTAGACGGACGACTTCATGTATAAATACTTCTGACAATTTTGGAGTTCTCCACTTAGACTTAATAGCTATAAAATGAGCACTCTTTGTAAGTCTATCAATGATCACCCATATGGCATCTTTCTGGTTCTGAGTCTTTGGTAGACCTGTAACAAAATTCATGGCAATGTCTTCCCACTTCCATTCTGGCACTGGAAGGGGTTGCAGTTCTCCTCCTGGTCTACGAGGCTCAATCTTCACTTTCTGACAAACCAAACATTTTGTCACAAATTCTGCTACTTCCCACTTCATGTTTGGCCACCAGAAATTCCTATGCAAATCCTTGTACATCTTACTAGATCCTGGGTGTATCGAGTAAGCAGAAGAGTGCGCCTCTTTCATGATCAGTTGGCGAAGCTCCTCATCCGCTGGCACACAAATTCGGTCACGAAACCATAAAGATCCATCATCCTGGATGATGAATCCCGATGCCTTTCCTTCTTGCACCTCACTGCTTATCTTTACTAACATGGCGTCATCCACTTGTTTCTCCTTGATTTGGTCCAATAGTGTAGCCTGAATCTCTAACGTGTTCAGCCTACTCTGTTGATGTCCAAACCAAACTTCAGTCTCAGTCCTTAATAGCTCATTATGCAGTACTGGTTGTGCTGTGAGCAATGCTACCATGGTCTCTTGAGTTGCCTTTCGGCTTAAGGCATCAGCTACAACATTGGCCTTACCTGGGTGGTAAAGCAGCTCAATGTCGTAGTCCTTGATTAACTCTAACCATCTTCGTTGTCTCATATTTAGCTCCTTTTGGGTGAAAACATATTTCAGGCTTTTGTGATCTGTGAAGATCTGACATTTCACCCCATACAAATAATGTCGCCAAATCTTCAAGGCAAAGACAACTGCTGCCAACTCTAGGTCATGTGTTGGGTAATTAATCTCGTACGGCTTGAGTTGACGAGATGCATAAGCGATGACTCTACCATGCTGCATCAGTACACAACCTAGCCCTTGCTTGAAAGCATCACTGTACACCACATATCCTTCTTCTCCATTGGGTATGGTTAGGATTGGGGCACTAGTCAAGCGTTTCTTCAATTCCTGGAAACTCGTCTCACACTTCTCATCCCATATGAACTTCTTGTGCACCTTGCGGAGTAAGTTAGTCATGGGGAGGGCGATCTTGGAGAAACCCTCCACAAATCGTCTATAGTACCCTGCAAGGCCTAGGAAGCTACGTACTTCCCTGACATTTTGAGGTTGCTTCCATTCTGCTACTGCTTGTATCTTTTGAGGGTCCACCATTACCCCCTCTTGGTTGATTACATGTCCTAGGAATGCAACTTCCTTTAGCCAAAAGTCACATTTGGACAATTTAGCATATAACTGATTCTGTCTTAGTATCCCTAGCATAGTCCTCAAGTGTTCTTCATGAATTGCCTCATTAGCAGAATATATCAATATGTCATCAATGAATACCACCACGAACCTATCCAAGAACTCGTGGAAGCAACGATGCATTAAATCCATGAAAATTGTCGGGGCATTAATGAGACCAAAGGGCATTACCACGAACTCATAGTGGCCATACCTTGTTCGGAAAGCAGTTTTCGGAATATCCTCCTCGCGAATCCGAAGTTGGTGATAACTGATCGCCTCTCACGGTGTGCGAGGGTCAAGAGATACAAATTATAACCCGACCCCGTTGTAGTACGTGGTGGGTGTCGAACACTCGGGAAGTCTACTCGATCGATGTGCCTAGATACTAGGAAGCTAGAAAGGAGAGCATAAAACAAAGGAAAATAAAGAAAACAGTCGGGACCGACACTGAGGTCACGTCGGGCCCGAGGTTGGCGACAAGAGGAAGTCGGGACCGACACTGGGTAAGTCGGGCCCGAGGTAGCTGGGGATGTCGAACTCAAAGATTTTAAAAGTAGATCTTGGGCTTTTGGGTTCCTTCCCTAGTAGATTAAGGCTTTTCCACCCCAATTCAGGCAATGAGTGATGATCGGACTAGGATCGAGTGCTTTCGCCCTCGTTCCAACCACATCTACACCTCGATCCATGGGGAAATCCCCTTCGAAGCAAGGTCTTGAGATTGACACATGTTCACTTTCGCTACTTTGCCAATCTCAAGCCTTGATTCCCGACTTTCGCAAGGAATTGTAGCTCGATGTAGAGTGGGTTCCTTAGATCAAACACTCAAGGCTATGGAATTGGGGTTTCTAGCCTAAACCTAGCTAGGGTTTTCCCCCATAACCCAAGATCAAGGAGATCTACTCCATGTGACAAGCAAGGAAAGCAATCAAATCAAAAGAGAAAGCAATCATCATAATCAATCTCAAAACAAAGCAAGGGTTCATTCAAATCCAAAGCAATCCACAAATTCAATTCAAGGGTTTTCAAATCCACAAGATCAAAGCAAATCAAAGCTAAACAATCAACAAAACCTCTCAAGTCTTCCTCCTCCTTGGCCGATTCTCTCTCTCTTCCTCCTCTTCTCCTTCCTCCTTGCTCTCCAAGTATCCTCTTGGCTCCCTTGGAACCCCCCTTTTTTGTGTGTGTGAGGGAACCCCTTCTTAGAAGACAAGAGGGCCTTTTATGGATTAAATGAGGGGCAAAAGTGGAAGTTCACAAATTCGTGCCTTGGAGCCCAAGTAGTCCGGTGACCGACTCGGCCCGACACGGAGGAACCTCGGGCCCGAGGTACTGTGCAACTCGGTCCGAGGTTGGAAACTTCAAAGTCGGGCCCGACGTTGTTGCATCTCGGTCCTGACCTCGTTCCACCTTCTTCTTAGTTGGCTTCTCTTGTTCTTCTTCATGGCTTGCTTCTCTCTTTCCCGCTTTAACTCGGCCTTTGCTCCATGTCTCGACCCTCCTTCAAATCCATCCTTGATTCATGCCAAATTACCTACAAAACACATAAAAGGTGCGTAGTCTCCGAATCTCATAGAAATACGGGAACTAAGCTAAAAAGGAACAAAACGCACAAGAAAAGGGGAAAAAGAAACATATTTACAAAGGAAATCACATATGAAAACACCACCAAATAGAGAGACATCAAAATACCCCATACTTAAACTTGCTTGTCCTCAAGCAATAACAATGTAAGCAAGACCGAAACATAATCTTCAAGTAAAGCCTCGTATAAAAACACGTTTTAAGCACAAGTGATCGATATTCAAGCAAGATTACATCATCACACGTGATTAAGTGTTCCAAGGAATAAAGTCAATGCAACTAAGCCTCACTTTAGGGATATGTGAATGTGTATCACTCATCATGTGTTTGGGTTTAGCAATGAACACTCAAGCTCAAAAATCATGCAAGTAAGGACTTTACTATTGAAGCTAATATCACCAATTCCTCCACCTAGAGATGCCTAATGCAAAGTACACAAAGAATTTCGAACTTGGCTCAATGGAGGTCCTCAAAGAGGTTCCATTCGGCCGGGTTGTAATGGGGCTTTTGGTATTTCTCAAGGTGGGAATTATTTGGTCTTGTGGTGCTTATAATAGGGATTGAACAAACTAAACTCTCACCAATTTCACCAAATCCCACAATTACTTTCACACTCACCAAAAAGACTTAACATTTTCCTTCCAACCCGAAATTTCACTTATCATTCCACTTCATCTTTGCTCTTATGCTTTTTGTTGGATTTTCAACACTTTCTACATTTGGACCGACTTTCTTATGACATCGGGCCCGATGTTGCTTGTAACTCGGTCGGACCATTTTCTTCACTTAAGCTCTTTGCTTTATTCCACCTTACATTTCCAACATTTTCTTTCTTCCTTTTCTTTCTTTTTTTCATTTTTGTACAACAAAGATGCACTACCCACATGATTCATAACACCATTCTTTTGCCCTTAAACCCAAGAGAATCTCAACTCTTCAAATACAATCCAAACCTCTCTTCTAAAGTCCAATCCCATAAGGGTCAAGTCATATAAGGCTAGGAATAATATTTTTGAGGAGTTTCAAACAAAGGCTTAGGCTAGAACGGGGCTACAATCAAAGGATTAACTTCATGGTAGGATATGGAACATTTATGTGACTAGAAGAATAAAGTTCAAAATCAATGTGACCATGCTAGGACAATTCTCATGACGGTCTTGGAAAATAGATAAACACCGCAATAGCAAGTTTTACTAAGCATGAATGAGCTAATCACACAAGAAAAATGAGGGATATGCAAATATGAACAAGCATCCCTAAAATGGCCAAAAATCAATCTCACAAGGGTCACTCATACTTAGTTGCATAAGAACTCATCCTAGAACTCACATGTTCAATAAAACAAGCAAGATATCATGATCACATCAAAAGCAACATCATTTAAGAGGCTAAACTATCCAAAAATATGCAAAGGAATTTACATGCTCACATCATCATTAGCTTTTATTTTGGCAATCTAAGATGGGAATTTCTAGTCCAAAACCTACAAATCACAAAATCTTTTTGTTGTTTTTAACACAATTTTTCAATTTTTTATGGATTTTTTTGCAAAAAAATTTCTCTAAAACCAAAGACTCAAACATTCCAAACACAAACTAGAAACACCAACTAAATATCCTCAAAATAATAAACAAACATAAACAAGTGAAATCATGAACACACTTACCCCCACCCCATACTTAAAATTTTTGATGTCCCCATCAAACAAGGAAATCAAAACTTAAAAGTAAGAGAGAAGAGTATGAAAAGCTCACAATTTCTTATTCTTCAATGGCATGTATGGGATCACTCGAAGGGGTTGTCACGTCTACGTCCTCTTTGGAGCCTTGCTTGCCGTTCCCTCTCCTACACTTGCTCTTGGTAGAAGTCTTGTGGTGGTGGTTGGAGTTGAGGCTCCGGGCGTGTCCATTGGTCCTCACGGGAAGGGAAGTTCCCGCTCATCCACGTATTGTAGCTATCTTGGACTCGCCACCTTTGGTCTTCCACCTCTCTAAGCTCCTCTACCTCTCGCCTAGTGTAGCCGAGGGCCCGGTTCATCTCTTGTTGGCTAGCTTGGAAAGAACTTTGTTGTTGAAGCATTTGTTGTTGTTGTTGATACATTTGTTGTTGTTGGAGATTCACATGATGGACCTCTTGGAGAACATTTTCTTGTTGAAGTTGGAGATGAGCCATTTGGTTGGCTAAGAAGGACATGTCCACCGGTTGTTGTTGCTCGGGAAACACCATTCCCGGACCGTACCATTGGGCATAGCCTTCATAACCGCCACCTTGGAATTGCTCTCGCCTTGCACCGCTCCCTTCTCCACGTTCATAATGCCTCGGGACCTCACCACCATGGAATGAACTGGACCGACGTTGGGGAAAGTCGGGCCCGACTTGGGGTGTACCTCGGTCCTCTAGTGTTGGAGCTTGGTGCGTGGCTCGGAGGTTGGCCATCAAACCTTGGAAGCGCTCATCTTCTTCACTTTGCCCTTGATCGACATCCATGTCCTCCCCACGAGGTGCAAACACGAAGTTGTCTTGGTCGGAATCCGGTGTAGATGGAGGAGAGGTAAACCGAATGTGTTGAGATTGTTGTCGCCGCCCTTCTCTTGCACCTTGTGGGTCGCCAAATGAGTGTGGCTTGCCGGCCCACACTTGGTACCAATTTTGATACCGAGAAAGATCATAGAGGTTGTGCACTAACCGGATCGACACACCATCATAGTTTGAATGAGGGGCCAAGGAAATCATGTAGAGCTTCTCCTTGATGATGTTGGCTATTCCCTCACCCAAATCACTACCAAAACACAAAAAACTAACCAAATTGGCACTCAATGCACTTAGACTTCCCCGGCAACGGCGCCATTCTTTTGATCACCTCTCACGGTGTGCGAGGGTCAAGAGATACAAATTATAACCCGACCCCGTTGTAGTACGTGGTGGGTGTCGAACACTCGGGAAGTCTACTCGATCGATGTGCCTAGATACTAGGAAGCTAGAAAGGAGAGCATAAAACAAAGGAAAATAAAGAAAACAGTCGGGACCGACATTGAGGTCACGTCGGGCCCGAGGTTGGCGACAAGAGGAAGTCGGGACCGACACTGGGTAAGTCGGGCCCGAGGTAGCTGGGGATGTTGAACTCAAAGATTTTAAAAGTAGATCTTGGGCTTTTGGGTTCCTTCCCTAGTAGATTAAGGCTTTTCCACCCCAATTCAGGCAATGAGTGATGATCGGACTAGGATCGAGTGCTTTCGCCCTCGTTCCAACCACATCTACACCTCGATCCATGGGGAAATCCCCTTCGAAGCAAGGTCTTGAGATTGACACATGTTCACTTTCGCTACTTTGCCAATCTCAAGCCTTGATTCCCGACTTTCGCAAGGAATTGTAGCTCGATGTAGAGTGGGTTCCTTAGATCAAACACTCAAGGCTATGGAATTGGGGTTTCTAGCCTAAACCTAGCTAGGGTTTTCCCCCATAACCCAAGATCAAGGAGATCTACTCCATGTGACAAGCAAAGAAAGCAATCAAATCAAAAGAGAAAGCAATCATCATAATCAATCTCAAAACAAAGCAAGGGTTCATTCAAATCCAAAGCAATCCACAAATTCAATTCAAGGGTTTTCAAATCCACAAGATCAAAGCAAATCAAAGCTAAACAATCAACAAAACCTCTCAAGTCTTCCTCCTCCTTGGCCGATTCTCTCTCTCTTCCTCCTCTTCTCCTTCCTCCTTTCTCTCCAAGTATCCTCTTGGCTCCCTTGGAACCCCCCTTTTTTGTGTGTGTGAGGGAACCCCTTCTTAGAAGACAAGAGGGCCTTTTATGGATTAAATGAGGGGCAAAAGTGGAAGTTCACAAATTCGTGCCTTGGAGCCCAAGTAGTCCGGTGACCGACTCGGCCCGACACGGAGGAACCTCGGGCCCGAGGTACTGTGCAACTCGGTCCGAGGTTGGAAACTTCAAAGTCGGGCCCGACGTTGTTGCATCTCGGTCCTGACCTCGTTCCACCTTCTTCTTAGTTGGCTTCTCTTGTTCTTCTTCATGGCTTGCTTCTCTCTTTCCCGCTTTAACTCGGCCTTTGCTCCATGTCTCGACCCTCCTTCAAATCCATCCTTGATTCATGCCAAATTACCTACAAAACACATAAAAGGTGCGTAGTCTCCGAATCTCATAGAAATACGGGAACTAAGCTAAAAAGGAACAAAACGCACAAGAAAAGGGGAAAAAGAAACATATTTACAAAGGAAATCACATATGAAAACACCACCAAATAGAGAGACATCAATAACCAGATCTCAAGTCAATCTTGGAGAACACCCTTGCCCCTTTTAGCTGATCCAACAGATCATCTATTCTCGGTAGCGGATACTTGTTCTTGATGGTAACCTTGTTCAGCTCTCGATAGTCAATACATAGTCGAAAAGAACCATCTTTCTTCTTTACAAATAGAACTGGCGCTCCCCAAGGTGAAGCACTAGGTCTTATGTACCCTTTCTCTAGCAACTCTTCCAGTTGCTTCTTTAACTCCTTCATTTCCACCGGAACCATTCGGTATGGTGCCTTGTAGATGGGCGCCGTCCTAGGCTCTAGTTCGATGGTGAATTCTATGGTCCGTCGAGGTGGAAGCCCTGGAATTTCCTCTGGAAAGACATCGGAGAATTCTCGCACCACAGGGATCTCCTTAACTCCTACTTCCTCCCTCTCAGGTTGCTCTAAATAGCATAAGTAGCTCACACATCCTTGTCGAAGCAGCTTCCCAGCAACCATTGCATTAATCAGCTTTCCACTATCTACATCACGCTGACCCTTAAATTTGCATACATACTTGCCTCCTGCGGTAACAGTTACTGTCCTAGTACTGAAGTCTATGACAGCCCCGTGACGGGTCAACCATTCCATTCCCAGAATGATGTCGTAAGGAGCCATAGCTATGCAGATCAAGTCAGCATCAAACTTCCGACCTTGAATGGTGATCGGAAAGTCTATAAGCTGTTTGGTTCCTTCTATCTTCTCCCCATTGGGAAGATTCACCACGAAGGGTTCACACATAGCGTTACATTTAAGGCCTACTTTCTCTACACAGCTTCAAGATATAAAGGAGTGTGTTGCACCCGAGTCAAAAAGCATAAAAGCAGTTAGGGAGCGAAGGTATAAGGTACCTTGAGTGACTGGGGCACTGGGTTCATCTGTCCGACGCATTTCATATAACCGTTGCCCTTGGCTAGACGAGGCTACTGGTGTCTTTCCCTTGTTTTTAGTCGTAGACTGCACAGAAGTTGCCCTTGATGCTCCTGGGTAAGCTCTGTTGTTGTGGGATGTCGATGCTTGTCTTGTTGAAGCTGCCCCGTTTCCCTTCTGAGGACAGTAAGTGCGCATGTGTCCCTCCTTTCCACAAATAAAGCACTTCCTCTTCTCCTTAGGGCACAACCTACTAATATGACCTGGTTCCCCACAATTATAACAAGTCATTGGCCCTCTTTGCTGACTGGAATGCTGAGTGGACCTTGATTGCGTTGACTCGGTCCTAGCTCTGTTTGACCTATTAAAGTGCGAGGGAGGAGGGGGTCGTTTAAACCCACTGAACTGTGATCCTTGCTGAGGTGGTTTGCCCCAGCCTCGGGTCTTGCTAGCAGACTCTTCAAGGGTCATCTCTACCTTATAGGCAGCATCAACGTACTCCTCTAGAGTGATACAGGTGTGGTAAACCATGAGTGGCTTGACAGCTGGACTCATCCACTCATGAAAGCGCTTGATCTTCTGACTCTCAGTGGACACCTCCGTCCTTGCATATTGAAGTAAATGATTGAATTTTGTGGCTAGCTCAGGCACTTTCATCCCTTCGATCTTGGGGTACAGAAATTCTTTCAGCTTTTCATCCCTCATAGCAGTAGAGAAGAAACGGTCCATCATCTTGTTTTTAAACATTTCCCATGTTAGGGCTGGGTGATCTGCTAATCCCGAGTTCTCCCACCACTCACTTGCACCTTCTTTGAGTTGCAGTGAGGCAATGTGCACCCTTTCAGCCTCGGTGCACAAGATATTGCGAAATAAGCGCTCCATGTGGGAGAACCAATAAGCAATCCTAACTGGCTCGTCGGTACCATCGTAGTTATCCGGCCTCATAGAGTTAAATGTTTTCAAGGCTCGACCATAGCTTGAGCCATTGCCTTGGTTAGGGAGTTGTAAGTTCACTGCATCATTTCCTGTAGATTGATCGCCTACCCCTGGCGGTGTGGCATCTCGATTCATGTTTCTGACTGTCTGCTCAATAATAGTCTGAATAGCCGCTAGGGTGGCAGCATGCAGGGTAACATCGGTGGGAGGATTGGAAGTCCTAGCTTGATTCTGAGGATCCCTTGGTAACCTGGCAGGGTTTGAAGCTCGGTTGTTTCCAGACCCAGTGTCATCCCCTTGATTAGCTGCACTCCTTAGTTGAATCCGGGGAGCATTGTTGCTCTCATCTCGATTATGATTTCTCGTGTTTACCATCTGAATAAATTTATAAGTTTCAATTCATCCAATCCATATACAAAACTTATGTATGTTATTAGACAAGAATTGATAGAAAAACTTAATAATTTATTCATAACAGTAATATCTTTAATATCCTTTAAATATCAAGCAACATCCAAAGCTAAAGAAAACAACTTAAGTTTGAGAACTTTATTCAAAACCGAAACATAACTACTGAAGCTAGGAAAGAAACTGGTAAACTTTCTAACAACGATCTCCCCAGAATTTCCGATACTTCTTAGGGTCTCCTCCCTTAGCTGGACTTGGACCCTCTTCTGGCTCATGTGAGGCTCTCTTAATGTCAGTTTCCCACCATCTTGGTGGTCCTTTAGGTGTACTTGGGGGATAACAGTATTTGTCTAGAAATCTTGGAGTGAAAAGGTTCGGATCCATGACCGCACCACTGTGATCCAACAAGTTATTAGCTTGTTCCACATCGGTCTTCACTACCTCCACCGTTTGCCTCACTCCCTCCAGAGCCTCTTCTAATGTTGTGATCCATGCCATGCTTTTAGATAATGTGTCCCGCAAGGACACCATGCGGGGTAGAAGGGGGTCAGGACGAATCCTTGCACGTTTAGCCTTGGTGCTCCCAGAGGCTATGAAGGCTTCCCATGGGCGATTCTTGTTGTACTGACGATCCGCCATGTCACTAGCCCAACGAGGGGCTTCCTCCTTGCGTACATTCATCCAGGTGGGTTGTGCTCCACTAGTTCCTCCAAAGTAATGTGGTCTAGGAGAGTCTCTAGCAGGAGGGCTCAAGGGCGAGTACTGGGGAGCTGGGCGCAGTCCAACAGGAGGGGATCTAGGCGTGTACTCATGTGTCTTGCATAATCCCTTACAGAAGCAATGATCTGGACGCGGTGTTGGTGGATAGGGAGTCCGGAATCTCCACTTTCTCTTGGATGTTCCCTTGTCAGCCACATACGATGGGTAAGTCTCCTTCTTGGATGTTCCCTCGTCAGCCACATACGAGGGGTAAGACTCCTCCTCACTCTCGTAGTTAGAGTCCATGCTAGGATCCTCCTCAGTTTCCAAATCGACTATAGCGGCCTTACCTTCACGGTGCTCACTACCCATTCTCTGAAAGTAGTAGAAAAAGGAGGTTAGTATTTATTAGTAGAATTTCCTTTATTCTATAATAAATACACGTGACTACAACTTGGAAGGTTTTTAAAACAATTACTTGAGAAATCTTTTGTATTAGGACTAAAACTTTTAGATATTGTAAATCTTTTTCTAAAACGGTTTAAAACTCATTTAAAACGTTTAGCTCTGATACCATATTTGTAACACCCCCGATTTCCCTCGGAGAGGTTACACGCCAGTGACCTAGGAAATTTATCCTAAGCCACCCAAGGCTTTACATTAACAAAACTTTCATACAAAATTCATAATAAAATAGAAAGTAGAATAACAATTTATAAAAAGAGTGCGTCCATAATTCAATCAACTTTAATAATGCGGAATTAAAGCAATCCTTTAATGCAAACTTGTTTTGGCGGACCTCACAAGCCAAGGATCTCTCCTTTATTATAAATAAAGAAATAACTTAATAGAGACCTTGTCAATAAATAGAAACTCCAAGTATGCTGTACTCACCTTCTTCACTCCGTAAGCTTGAGACCTGATGTTTCCGTATAGGGACGGGTTGACACCAGCCGACCATGCAAAAGAAAGAAACGGTCGGGTTAGTCTTGTGACAGACTAAGCAAATGGGACTTTTTGTGAGTGGTTCTTGTGGTTGTATTAAATCACCACCATTGAATTTCGAATAAAAGTCGGTCAACGGTTTAGTAACTACAATATTTCCACGGAAAAGAAAAGAGGAATGCAATTAAAAGAGAGGGGACGCCACAAGAAATGTGGTTCCTTTAAGGAAATATGCGATTGTTGGGAACGTTTTATTATTCACATAATTTTATTTTGAAAAGCCTCGCGTCGACTAATTGGGTCCCAACCAACCTCATCATACTCGAAGGGTGTCGACAGGGAGGTGGCCGCGAAGGCGCTTAAGTACCAAGCCCGTCTTGCCATTTTATAGGCGTTTTAACAAACCCGAGCATGCATTCAGATTGGAAAGAAGACTTACTTAGCCGGGAGCAAGAGTAGGGTCACAATTTGTAACCACCACCCTGGTTCATTAAGGGTGTGCATTGGGCACTTAGCTTATTTAAATTGCAAAACATTACACATCGAGTTATAAGCTTTTAATACTTCTCGAACTAGTCGAGGCTCGAATACAAGAACTACCTGGGATTCGATAGAGAGCATTAGCTAGATGCTACACCCCTCATGCACGGATGAGACGGGCAGGGTCATGACCAGCATTAGGGTTTAGGTCCATCCTAATGCGAATGTTATAGAGAGGTGTCCAAGGATCACAAGTCCTACACCCCAGTACTACGCTAGCATATAATGTCCATAGACAAAGCACAACAATTCACAAACAAGCCCGAGGCTACGCACAACCTAGTATATACATATATCTAGCGCTTTATAACAAGGTCATTAAATCTAAGACGATAAATAAACCTAGTTCAATTATTTCCACACAAACAATTCCCAACAATAATTAAACATGGATTCAATTCTGATGCTTAAAGAAATAATGCAAAGCGAACCAAACCACTTGCCTTGATTGAAGACGAGTGTACGGATTAACCTAAAGAGAGATTTTCCAACGCTCGGACCTTGAGTCAACAATAATTTACAAAATAAATTACCAATAATTTATTTTGATTTATTTTCACTTTATTTTTACTACATTAATAAGTTGTCCATATTAATGTATAAAACTTCAATTAACATCCAAGAATCATGTTAACTCTATGGACTTATATAAATAACAATAGTATATGCGCTAGCACATACATGTATTTATATCATGCTTCTTACCCATATAGTACAAGTCTTTTATCTTAAATCTCTAAAAATCATAAATAATTTTTAAACAACTTTATAAATCATAACATGTTGTATAAAATCAGAATAATTCATATTCTGATTTTTATTTTTAAAATTAAAATAATTCTTTATTTCCATGATTATTCTAGTTTTAAAGGCTAAACATAAAATTAAGCAATAAAACTAAATTCTTTTAGACTTTTCTGAAATTTTGATAAATCTGGGATTTTATAAACAGTAACATCATAAATTTATATTAATTTCAAACTAGAACAAAATAAAAAAAAACATTAAACCGAAATAAAATAAATAAATCTGAAAATTAGGATTAAGGGTTTTGGGCTGCTCACATACTTCTAGAAAATGGCTCGGTGTGGGCGGCTCGGACCACGGCAAGGCGCGGGACCGGTTGGGTTCGAACACCAAGAGGCTGGCGCACACACGGCGGGTGGCAGCGGCGCTATTGGTGGCCTTTGGTGGTCGGAATCGGGACGGAAAGAGGGATGTTCGTTCCCCTGTTTTTCGCTGCACAGGTCGGACTTTGTTTGTGTTTTTCCGGAGAGTTCGAGCGATGTAAAAATCATGGGTAAAGTGGGATTTTGTATGGAATTGAATGAGGATTACAGATCTTATTTTAGTTTTGGGATTGGCTTTGTGGTTTGAGAGATATCGGCGAAAAACCGAGAGGTGTGCTTTCTAGGGTTCGTGATTTTGTGAGGCGGAATTCGGGCTCAATTCTCCGCTATTTAAAGTGTTACCAAAACGTGGAGATCAAGGAGGACATAATCTACAACTTTCCTTTTGGGCATAGCCACAATCGTGGCCTAATTTGATCCGAAATCGAGCTTGAATGGGTTTAAGGAAGGAAGAGCAAGAAAGGAAAGAGGTGGGGAAGAAGATATGTATGGTTGGCCCTTATTTTTGGCAAAATTACAATTCTAAACCAACTTGTTTTTAGTTGTGATAAAAATACCCTTCCATGAAAAAATAAATTTTCAAAAATTATGGAAAGGTACCCAACTTCTTCATTTTGCTTAAAAACGTCCCTCTCAAACTCTTATACGGAATTTTCATTCCCAAAATACAATATACCTCATTTATTTATTTATTTTTTTTTTTATTTAAAACAATATAAAAATATAACCATATTTTTGTAATGAACATAACCCAATTTTATTTCCATAAACTTATTTCTTATGAACTTATAATATCATAAGACTTATATATACTATTATTTTGGGTAAGGTCCAAACTCGATAATAACTATTAGAAGTTATTATTTAACTTTTCTTATTCCTTTAAGAAATAAAGAAAAATTCTTTATTAGGATATGAGAAAGGAGGAAATTACAATAATACCCTTCTTAAAAAGAGTGGTTATTAAAGTTAGACTGGTTGTTCTATTAACTAAATATGAAGTTCGGGTTTTAATCCTTAGTAGGATCATTATCCACAATAGATTATTCAAGTGAGAAGAGAATCAAGAAAATCAATGATCAACAAATCAATATCATGATGGATTTAACTAGTTGAACACGTTTGTCTCTTATTGATTTAAATCATCTTTTGCACTCATATTTACTTTCCAACTTGCATAGTAGTTTAGATAATCCTTCCAAAAAAAAACCTCTTTGGTTACTTGACATTCAAGTAAAAGCACAAATATACAAGTCCTTGTGGGATCGACCCTTACTTGCCGCTCTACTGAGTTGGTAAAGATAAGGTTTCTTTGATAGGTATTAACGACCATTGAAAATACCTCATCAAACTTTCAACGTGCATTTGTCGAATGGCTTCCCATATTTCCTTGGTTGTTTCCAAGTTAGCCCGCTGTCACTATCTTGCTCGTACATCGCGTTGTTAAGGTAAATCTTGGCCTTTTAATTGGCCTCCATGCATTTCCATTCGTTGGGACCACATTTGGACAAGTCGTTCTGAATATTTGCATTGGCCTCGAAGTTCCCATGCTCTATGACACACCAAGCCTAGTAGTCATGACTCCTCATTCAGTCACTCATCTTGAGTTGCCAGTTCTCGAAGCGTCCAGCGATGAGTCTGGGAGGTTTGTTGTACCCATGTCCGATCTCCGTGAGTTCCTGAGACATCTTTCCAAGTACCTGCAAAGACTAACCAAGATCTAGAGCATCTGCTGTAATACCAATTGTTGGATCGTTGGTTAGTCTAAATCAGTTATGGAAACTGTATCGAACAGTTCCCACACGCAGCGGAATAGACAAGTAAGGAGGTAAACTAAGTAATAGAGACAGTTCACTTATAGAGGAACCCCACAACGATCAACTAATCGCGTGAGTAAACCTCTACCTCCCCTTGGAGGATTTTTAAATGAGTTTATTTTTCTTTATTGCTTAGTTCCCTTCATGTTACAAGGCCGAATACAAACTTCCCTGTTCCTATAAGGACTCTCTCCCTAGGCAACACTAATGTATTCTCTCAAACCTAACCCGGTGAACGCTCACAGTCAGAGACAAAGCGAAACTCAAACCTCTACAGCTCTTCTGTCTCTTCTCTAGAGTTACCCTAGACCTAGGAACTCTTTCTCCCTTCACCGTCGTCGAGATAAGCTCGGAGTCGGGGACTTTTCACCAACTTTACGATCTTCACTTGAGTGGCTCTTTCAGCTCTTCTCTCTTAGTGTTTGGATTTGATGAACGTGAAAAATGAGCAGCAAGGTGACTCTTGAAGGGTTTAAATAGGCGTGAAGAGAAACCTTTATCCACTAGAGGTATTTGTCCCAAATACCTTTTGCCTTACTCTCTAAGTATGATTCCTTAAGTTGACATGTGACTCTGAATTGAATTTGAAATGTCAACTCTTGAATCAATCCGGACCGTTGGATGGTCGTCTTCTTCCTGTTGTGACTCTAAAGGTCTGAGACGCACTTTTGTCTAGAACATACGACATCCCAAAAATGCACTGAGATGTCGTTTTCACGCATGCGCCAGTTCCCATCCAAAGGGAACTCTCGTCTTCTCGGCTCCCTTCTCTTGGGAACTCTTCTTGACTTCTGAGGAATTCCTGTTCCTCTTATCCAGTTCCCATCGTGTGGGAACTCTATTCTCTTATGAAGTTGTTCGCCTTCTTTTTCGTCGTTGCATTAAGTTCCCATAGTGTGGGAACTTGTTAATATGTGTTTTGCTTTGCGACGTGCAACCAGTTCTCTTTTGAGGTTGGTCGTTCACTTTTCGTCGTTGCATTAGTTCTCATGGTGTGGGAACTTGTTAATCTATGCTTTGCTTTGCGACATGCAACCTGATCTCTTCTGAGGTTGGTCGTTCTCTTTTCATCATTGCATTAGTTCCCATGATGTGGGAACATGTTGTTTTGTGCTTTTATGACGTGCAACCTGTTATGCTGAAATACTTGACAATTGGTGTTAGTTCCTATGGTGTTTGTCATTATCAAAACTGATGACGTAATGTTAATGAACGTAAGTTCCTAAAACCGACTCAACATAGCGCTTCTATGGGTTCATGCATACCGAACTTGTTAGCAAAAATAATATCATTTTATCAAAGAAGAAACAATGAAAATTAGAGAAAAATCAGGAAAATTAGATATGTCAAAACTCTAAGTTGTTCATTTGGGCATTTTATCAAACACATAGTGGATGTTTAGATGAACATTTATTATTATCCTAGATTTTTAATCAAAAACTTCAAATTGGAATGCAAAACATACACAACCTTTATAGGTTTGTGTAAAATAAACAAAAACAAAACAATTCAAATGGCACAAAACATGACGAAATACATGAAAATCGAAGTTTCAAATTCCAAATTTGAAAAAACCCCAAATACAAAATTGAGACCTTACAAAAACAACTTATACCTAACTCCATGAAGATTGAACTTCAAATGAGGCTTAGGTAATAAACTTATGCAAGAGGCATAGGTAAACTTATGCATGCTTTATTAGGTTGTACCCTACTGCAAATCAGGGACAGTTATTGTACATGAGGCATAGGTAATATAGTCCCATTATTTCCTACCTCTGAACAGAAATTGTGCTCTTGTGTCTAGGTTCAAAGTCATTTCTAAGAAGCGAGCTAAATTTGAAGCGAGCTAAATCTTATGCGCCTGGGGAAATTTATGTGTATATAACTTCTTCGATAATAAAATGAATTTAGACAATAAAGAAGGAACAAATTGAGCAGCTCCATTCGTAGTGTTAGTGCACAAAAAATCGGTCTTCAATGCACTATTTGAAGGCTCCTTCCTCTTCCGCTCCACACCGAATCTTCTGACCTAATACCTGCAAAACAATGGACACACGAGGCGGGGACCCCTTAATCCACCTCCGATGCCTAAGTCAAAAGAGCGATATGTCGTTTCGAGCGTCGAGGTACAACGAGAGAACGGCAAATCCCTGAACAGTCGAGCTAAGCGAGTATTAGCCTGTTCAAGTTTTCGGAATATGCCAATATTCACATGTGCCTCTCCGTACACGCCTAGGGCGTGTATTTATAATGGAAGAAGGAGATCAGGGGGTCGACTTTCTATATCTCCTAGGGCTCGTCGGATTGCTTAGAGCCCAAGCTAGGAATATTCCCCCTTCTCCAAGTTTAATTACATCATATTTGAAAGATAGAATCTTCCATTAAGTTGCACAACTACCATACATTTAATAATATGGAAAATAATAAAAATAATAATAAATGCGCAGTAATTTAAGAAATACCTTTTAAAAGTGAAAATAACTATGGTAACTATGTTTGTTTTACTCGCTCACACGTAGTTCTCCTAATTTGCCAAAAGAGACAGACTAAAAGCGAGATTGTAATTCTCTAATGGCCGCCTTTAATGTTCCCAGCTACCCCTTCCAACTCATCTTGTAAGCTCAACGTCCAAAGTATCCTGAATTCTCCTTGCAATTTCTTGTACAATTCACAAATTCTGGTTGCCTCTTCCAACCTTCTCTCTATGAATGGGTTTTACTCCCCCGTCTAATAATGTTTGTTCCTTTTCCGTTGTTCCAAAATATTTATCGTATTTATTCCTTTCCTTTTTATCTATACTTTTCTTACAAATTTACAATATTACTCTTATTCAATATATATATATATATATATATATCTACCTCAATACTATTTTTATTCATTTCCTTTCTCCTTTCTGTTTCTTTCCATCTTTATCCATCAACATCACAATCTTTACCCTCTTCCTATTGGCTACTTTTACTATTTTTTTCTTAATTTGTTTGAAAATGTCCTTTTAGGACAAACATTATGGGAGAGAGTTAGTAGATAATCACTTATCTATATTACTTTAAAGTGACAGTTTATTTTAATATGCACAAAGTTGATTGCAAAGTACTCAAATAATCCAAGCCCTTTTCAATCCGCCATTTGCCACTACGCCATGTGCCCCAGAGCTGTTATAGGACTCTTTTGAGTGTTAAATGACTCTTTTAAGTGTTTGTAGTTTACACACACCTATGCTTTTCAAGTGTGTTAGTTGTATCTCTTCCCTCTCTAATACAAAGTTTACCGTTGGCGAAAAAAAGTACTCGAATGATGATGCCCTATCAATGCAGGCATTCACAAGCCACAAATTGAAAAGACTAGCCTAGCCGCAAACATGGGCATTATTGATTTCGATTGACATGCTGAAGTGGAATGGCTGAAATACCAAATTGGTATTAAAAAGTATCACCTTTGGACATTTGGGTATTTATAAAAATCTCTTGGACATTTTGGTATTAAAAAACAAAATCTAGGACAAATGGGTATTAAAAAAGCATACATAAGTCATTTTAGTACAATTTTACAAAAAAAATCATTTTACACGCACAAAACACTCATTTATTAATTAAAAATCTTTTTTATTTTTAGAAAATATTAAAAAAAAAAAAATTTATAGGTTTAAATTTGTTTCATTTTTTATTCATAATTAATAAAAAAAAATAGTCATATTTTATTAAAAATAAAGAAATCTTAAACAAGGACATGCTCACATAATTAGTGAAAAGTTTGAAAATCATTTTTTTCATGTAAATAGGAGTTTGATTTGCTTGAAAGCATAATT
This sequence comes from Fallopia convolvulus, assembly GCA_964016875.1. Classification (NCBI taxonomy): domain Eukaryota; kingdom Viridiplantae; phylum Streptophyta; class Magnoliopsida; order Caryophyllales; family Polygonaceae; genus Fallopia; species Fallopia convolvulus. The sequence continues at coordinate 27,556,462 of OZ024734.1, read as the reverse complement.
TAATTATATCGTCACAAAATATGTATTGGTTATTTACAATTGCAAATAACATCTTTGATGTTGCTACTTTTGGAGATATTGTGAACACATATATAATGATAATAAGTTGACCGGATTGCGCTTTAATGTAAACATTTAAAAATATTATTTCATCGAGAATTTTTATTTATTATTTTTATTTATGAACAAATGTGAGTGTGTCTTTAATTTATTTTGAGAATTTAGAGTTCTTATCAACAAAATATTGATGACTTCATTTGAAATTTTTAATTTAAAATTCTAAAAAAATGTGTGTATTATTTATTACTTAGAAAGGAAAATAAGGAATTATTTTTAACAAAAATGAGTTTTGTGTGTGAAAATCAATTTTTTAGTCAAAAAATACTTAAATGACTGATTTTAGTTTTTTTAATACCCAAACGTCAAATCTTTGTTTTTTTAATACCCAAATGTCCAAAAGATTTTTTTAAATACCCAAATGTCCAAAGGTGACACTTTTTAATACCAATTTGGTATTTCGACCGAAGTGGAATAATGTTTTCATCTAGGCTTTTCGATGGTGAGGCCATCCTAGAACTGCACATGACTGAACATCTGACATCCAAGGGTTTCAGTTGCCCTTGCCCAGAATGGGATCCTCAAGAATGGCATGCAGCGCAACAACAGACTTGAAGAAAACTGCAAATCATATACCAGAAAGGAGCTCGTGCAGCAGGATTTAAGATCCAATTATCAGAATTTGAGGAAAAAAGAGTTACAGTGAACAATAAGGTTAGTCTGGACAGAAGCAATGGCCATGTCAAAACAATAGGTCTATATTCTTAATGCAGAGTCCGTCCACTCAAGAGGACGGCATAAATTACTCTTCCTTGATGATTAACACAAGAAAGCCCATCTCTCCAAAAGGACCACGTTTATGCAATCCATAATAACAAATCAAGTTTATGAAATCTGTAATACCATCAGCATTTCACAAGGGAAGTATGGAGGAGGAGGAGGAGGGCTGATTTTTACTCCCTCTAAACGAAGACAAAATCTTAGCACTGGAAGAGAAGGACCTCTTCAGGGAAACAGGCGCCTTTTGCAAGGAGCGTCCAATTGTAGAGCTCTTCATCAGTCCAGAAATGCCAGAATCTCGACTCTCTTCCTCCATCACCTCCGCCAGTTTCTCTTCACCATCATCTACATCAATCACAACAACAGCTTTGTTCATTGCAGAAGAAGCGGAAGCATCCAATGAAATCGTCCTCCTTACAGATTGTAAATCTTCACGGGCCACTCTGTGATTCTCGCCCAAATCGCTGAATGCCCTTTTCCGCCAATTATTATCATCATTCTTCAGAATCTCGGCTATCCTGAGATTTCCTCCTTCTTCTTCTTCTTCTTCTTCTTCTTCTTCTTCGACATCCTCATCAAGCCGGATCAAGGGATTCTCCATGGGGGCGGATCCGGATAGAACCGGCTCACCAGAAAAGTGGTTCACCACTGGGGATCTACACAATGGGCAGTTCTGATGCGATCTCAACCAAGTATCAATGCAGCTGATGTGAAAGGCATGAATACACTTGGGGAGAAGCCGGAGATCATCACCCTCGTCAAATTCAGTCAAGCATACAGAACAATCGGTCCCCTCCACCAACCCATCGCCCTTCTTATACTTGACGGTGGTGATCGATTTGATCGCAGACTCCGGGAGACCGACCGTCACGATTCGCCAGATCGGGTGGTCAACGGGGCCGTGATCTTCATCAATAAACACCGCTTCGCCGGAGATCGCCGCCGCCGTGGGCTCCCTCCTGCGCCCCCAGCGGCATCTGAGGAGGATCCCGCAAGTGGTGAGGATCAGAAAGGCGACGCCCAGCGCGCATACCGCCGACACCAGGTAGGGTGTCACGTGATTCTGGCCGGAATCGGGTGGTGGGGGAGCCTGCAGAAGCGGCGGTGCCGGCAGTGACACGTAGACGCAGCTCCAGCAGTATTCGAGCATCGATGATTCGTCACAGTTTGTGTTCACTGTGCAGTTGTAGAGGCCGGCAGCGTCTGCTGCGAACTTTCTCTGAAGAGTCGCCATTGATGGAGATGCCAAAGAGAGTTGTGCTATGGCAGGAAGAAAACACATGAATTCGCCATGGGAACACGTCTTGATTCCTAAGAAATTGTTTGGACTTTTGAACCAATTGATTGGTATGAATGGTTTAATGAAATTAGGGTTAGTCCAAGGGAAAATAATAAATACAATTTGATGATTGATTGCTAGAATCGGTGAGCAGTTACTACCGGTGCTGGTTTGATTGGGGTAGGTAGACGAACCAAAAAAAAAATGAGGAAAGGCAAGTCTATTTTCATCCAAAACTAAAAAGGTTGATTCACATAAAAATGAGCCTTATTATGAAAATTAAAAATAAATAAAAAATCTTGAATTTGAGAAATCTATCTATCTATATATTAGAGAATAAGTCTTTTGATCACATCACATTTATTTTGTCTATGTGTCATTTTTTTGTATTTTTAAATTATTTTTTATCAAAAATTTAGCCCCCATTATTTTTTAGCTCATTAAAATAATAAAAATACTTACTACTCCTAAAATTTAGGCATTTCAAGTTTTAAAAATTAATCTAATTATTTAATTCAAAATTTAAATAATATTTACTTAGGAAAAATTTAAATAAAACCGTGCATAGCACAGAAATTCAACTAGTGAATAGCTAAAATTAAAACAGATAAGGATAAAATGGTAATTTTTATAAAAAAATAAATTTTCTTATTTTCTTATTTTTGCTAAAAAAAACAAGCGCCCTACCACGTCCGGAGGATCGATGAACTAAGGGATGTCGATTGGTACAGGTGTCAGTCGAGTCGTATATTATCACGTGTCGCTATATTGCTTGACATGTGTCGCCTCTTCCTTTCACGCTCTGTACTTAGGGTGGAGCTCCAAACTAATGATTAAAACCCAAGCAAGTAGCGTGTTAGATCGCCAAGCAAAAGTGTACCTCGTTAGACCGCCAAATGGGCGAGTACCGCAATAGAGATTGCCAAAAATGGTAAGGCGTCTAGTATTGGAATCACTTTAGTATCCATACGAATCATACGGCAAGTATGCAAGTGACACATGGCATTACACATGCGGTCGAGTATACACCTATAGGGCTTGTTGGGCTACCCAGGTAGCGAGCAAATTCCGGGGCTCTTCAAGAGTATTTCAAAATTATTGGCAGAATACATCAACAGACACTTGAACTTGTACACTTTTTTCAATCAGCCCCCCGTACTTTTAAATGTTCAATTAAACACCTAAATTTTAACAAATTTGTTCTTTTAAACACAATCTCTTGCAGTGCAATTCACGCGCGCTGATGTGGCATTAAATTATGTCATTCAAATGCCATGTAAGTGCCAACTAAGTAACTAGATAATTTTATTAAATTTTAATTACAAAAAATTGCAAATATTTTTTTTCTTTGCTTTTAGTCTTCTTCCTCTTTTTTCTAACTGATGAAGAGGAACCAGAATTATAGACACCATAGGTTCATCCGAACCAGATTCAGAACCAAAGCTAAGAGAGGCATAAGTCTACAAATTCTTCACCGTCGGCGTTTCTTTTCTGCCTCGTCAAAGTCTACAAATTTGAATTGTTCCGGTAGTTTCAGATCCAAAATCTTCGCCGACAAATCTTCTCTTCTCTGTCCCCAAATCCGGAGGTCTCTGGCGACGCCGATTGCGGCTGCTCCCGACCACCGTCCTCAGATCTACATGGACCATCTCAAGCCGACGCCGATTGCGGTGGGCGGCGAAGGTGGTGCGCGATGGATGGTGGCGATGGGCGGTGACAATGAGCGGCACAAAGGAACCAGATCCACAAAGAGTCGGGACGGGTCGACAGGCTCGAAGAAAGAATCGAATTCTTCACCGCCCAGATCTAAAAACTCTTCACCCATTAAAATAGGAATTTGTAAAAGAGAGTCAGTATTTTAGAATTAGAAAAACAAAATTAGGATATAGGAAGGAGTAAAAGAGAATCAGGACTGAAGGACGTACAAAGAGATAGAAATTGAGTCTTCACCGCCCCAGATCTAAAAGACAAGCAAGTCCTAAAAAACTATTTGGGGAAGAAGAAGATACATTAAAATAGGAATTTGTAATTTCTTTTTTCTAATAAAAGTTTTTATTCTAGAAAACCCTTTTAGATTGGCATTTTAGAAGTCTCACTCGCGTATAGAGCAAGTGAATCTCACATTTTATGCCACATCAGCGTCGAGTGTTTAATAGAATAAAAATAGTTAAGTTTAGATGCTTATTTGAACATTTCAAAGTACGGGGAGCTGATTGAAAAAAGTGTACAAGTTCAAGTGCCTATTGATGTATTCTGCCCAAAATTATTGCATGTATCAAACAAGAACTAAGATGTAAAATGAAAACATAGATAGCATCAAGGAAAACTCCAACTGTGCAAGGCACCAAACCAAAATCCACAGTACAAGGGCGCAAGCTGAAACCAAAAAAAAAACTCTTTCAGTTTGAGTTATTCTCTCTGCATGAGTATTGTGTAACCTCTTCCCCATAGTTAACAAGGGAAACCTAGTTTATGTATTTGCCTATCTCAGTCTAAATAAAGCTCAGTAGTGAATGAGCATGTATCATTAATAATAGAAGAGAGAGCATTCGTCAGTCCCCATAATACAGTAAAAAAGAAGAAAATGCCGTCATAGGCTGGGCATTTGCTCTTTCTGTAGACCTATTCAACATTTTCAATTTTACTCAATAGGTCGTATTTTTTTTTACCCATCCTGTACATTTCCACGAATACACACGTCGTGCTACCTGATGTGCTCATTCTCATCATCACTGTCACTATATGCCACATGGTCATCTGAGGAGGGACGCTTGAGTCTCTGGAATATCTCATCCAAGGACTCAGACGACGAAGAGTTGGGTTGTAGTTTCATCTCTTGACCCTGTCTTGATGGAATGAATTTCTTCGCCTCAATATTTTCCTTGAAATTCTGGAAACCCATTTTCACAGACTGCCATGTCATGGACAAACCAGAAGTCGATCTTCCAATGGTGTTGATTGACAGAGAGCTACCCTCTTCGTCCAGCAATGATACCTTGGCAGATGCAATGCTGTTTTCTGTTGGTTTTGAGGAGGTAGATGTTTGCTGGGTTTGTTCTCTGATTGTGGCATACTTGTGGCTGATTCCATCTCTGTTTGCACTATAAAGACGGGATTCATCCTTTAATGATGCCGCGACACTTCCTCGCGTCCCATTTGTGGATTTCATTTCCACTGAATATCCCTCCTAAATATGTCAATGCCATTAGAATTTGAGTCATGGACATTATAAAAGCTTAGCCTAATCACTAACTACATTAAGAAATGGATAAACTCAATTTTCTTATGTATTGTGAGTTGTGATTACCTTATGGGTGCCAGACTCAACATCCTCAATACTTATATTGTTAAAATTCCTTGCCAGTGGAATGACTTGTTCACCAACTGTATGCCCTTGCTCAAGCCATAATCGTTCTGGAATAAAGTTAGAATAAGGTAGTGACTCCTTCAACAAATTTGACTTGACCTCGAAAAGGTGGGCATTCAAACGCCAGAATATTACAAATCTCTGGGCAAAGTTTTTACAAAAAAAAAAAAAGTAACTTCACCTTTTTGTAAGATGATCAACCCTGATGGATCAAAACCATCCATATCATCTGCCTCATTTCGCAAACGGAATCTTTTCCAGCTTCCAAAGAAATCAATCATTCGATCAAAGAAATTACTAGCAACCAGAAGTGTGTACACAACCATGATAAGGGGATATATTCTGTTGAACCCCCTCCCGAAGAAGGGAACAGCATCATCAATATTTCCCATTCGCTGTATACATTTTATTCAGTGTCACCAGATAAGCTTCTCAGGTGTTGAATATACTTGAATGACAAAAACATATGATCTCAAAACCAGTCAAATGAATATGGCCAACTGTATCTAACCTTTTCAAATATAGTTTTAGCACCATCATCAAGGCGAATAAGATTCAGAAAGTTGTAAGAAACAGGGGGAGCATATCGAGCAACCATCCTGCCCAAGAGGAGGAGAAAGTGCTACAATTAGGCTCTACAAGTGATTTACACACAAACAAATCATTTCATAAATTTCTAAGATAATCCCCATGTTTCAGGGAAATTGAGAACTTACGAACAAATCATAAGCAAGTTGACAGAACTTGTCTGCCTTGAGGTCAAAGAGTAGAACATCAGCCTTCCAACTTTGAATAATGAATAATAAGTACACACACACATGTACATTAGAGGTACAAAAGCAAAAGCCTGGAATGAAAGAAAAGATGCAATAAATTAGCTTAAGACAATTTTACCACAATCAACTTAAGGCACCATATACAGTGATAACGTTCAGCAGCTTGTCTGTGGTACAGACGAGCATTACAGCATAGCAGGCACGTGCTAGTGCTCTGATCTAGTACATAGTGCAGCGCTTCTCTTTTAAAGTAGAGTTCTAAAATATAAAGTGAAAAGATCAACAAAAGTGCAGGAGGAATTTCAGCTAAATATAATAACATGTAATACTCTGCCAATTAGACCTGTCAAAACTTTAGCTGACCCATGATCCAATCCCACCAGAGAATTTTGGGTTTCCATGGGATCATTTACCTAAACCCGATAGACCCATAAAACTTATGGGTGGGATTGTGTTGGGTTCAGATGAACATAAGATAAATAGATAATAAATACATAATTTTACTTTATATCTGAAATAAAGCATCTACCAAAAAGAAAAACAGTGACATAACATACTACCTATACCCTATTACATCTCACCAGTAAATTTGATTGAGAAAATTATAAACCTAATATAATAAATTTAATATCAAGACTTTACATTATATTCATATTTATATGTGCATTTTTTTATTATATTGATCATATATATGTAGAAAATCATCATATAATTTTAATACTATTATTTTAGGTTAGATGGATCAAATCATGCTATAATTCGAAGTGTTAAAATAAAATTAGAAGTTGACCAGAGCTCTTAACAAATTGGTGTTCTTTGCCACTTGTGTCATTCCCAATCCAATAATTCTATGTTAGGGTTTGACATTTCACAAACTAAACCCCGATGAGACAGAATTCTAAGCTAGAGTTTAATATATCTCAAATTGCACCCCGATGAGACTCAACATGTAATTGACCCGAATCCGACCTGCATGGCACCATTGGTGTAATGCTAAGCACTATAATAAGCATATTTATGGCACCAGCTATAATATCATAGTTGCTCAATATACCTGTACAAGCACTTCTTGCTTTCCAACAGCTTTAATGAGAATGGAGAAAAGAGATAAATCAACACTCGGCAGCAACGTTGCCTCTGCCAAAAGAATAGCCACTGACATGCAGCTAAGAATTATAGCCAGAAGTTTCTGAAGTTGGCTCCTCAGGATACATCTCCAGATTAACTCTGACATCATGAACCAGAAGACTGTTTAGTAGTGAAACTTGAAAGAGGTTTTCAGCTATCCCATTTGGGGAATGCTGAATTTGAAACGATAAGAAATCATTTCAAAGTGTGGAAAATAAGCAAGAAAAAGATAATCTGGAGAAATCATTCACTCCAGGTGACAGAGCATACATGAACAGAATTCCCCTATAGGTTTTACTAAGATTACTTACACTACATCAACCCACATGAATCCAAACATTATCTGCTTACATCCTAGTCATTCTCACCATACTATACACGTAGTGGACATTATTATTTACCAATGGTTTCCAAGGAAGAGCCAAAAGATCCCGAACGACTGCCTCTAAGGGTTGATATATACTTCCTGCATGCAATATATGAGTATCCAAGATGTAAGGGACTTGTCTGGAGCAAACATAGCAAAATTTCAATAATCTAAATAAGAAACACATCAGTTCACTGAAAATGGTGAAGCAAAATAAAGGTGATCAAGATCTTATTAACTTGTAAAATCAAGTAAAGCAGGTCCGCCAGGTCATTGAAGTATTTTAATATCATTGTCATAATTTTAAAACAATCAATCTACATAACACTTCAAGAAGTTACATTAATGGTAAGCCAGACATGAAGCACATCATAATAAGATCATAGAATACTTTTATGCTAAGACAAAGTACAAATGTTTATTAAGCTGAAGGCAACCAGATTGATTATGTCATATTTCAGGTGAACTTCCAGCATGTCAAAAGACAACATCGCTTCTTGAGCAATCCAATCACATGAATAAAGTATTGCAATTTTCTCCACACAAGTTGTCAAAAACTTATAGACCTAAGTTACCAAAGTAAAAGCATTAAAGAGGATAACCAAGAGGAGAAAGTAGCAAACCATCCAGTGGCTTCCCGTCTTTCATAGTTTTTCACAGTGTCTTCGAGTTCAAGTGCCTCAGAGACAAATGTTAAATATTCACTGCAAAGGAGATGCAAATTAATGCAATCAACACAGGAAGCTACATAGCAAGGAAAGAAAGTAATAATATAGAAACAATAGCTTTACATGGATGGATAACCAGGAAGGAAGATGCCCAAATGTCATGCAAATTAGCCAAAAGGGATGATGGTTTTTCAAATCAAGAAAAACATGCTATTTACAACAACTTCAAGGTAACATTATGTAAGAACACTAACAATGAAAATTAAAAGGGATAAAATCAGAGAGTAAGAATCTCACAATCAACCAAGGTATTGAGGAATCCTCAGATTGTATTTTTATCAATTTCACTTCTGAATACAATAGGCTGCTGACCCTCTTTTTATAATGGAAAAGAAAGCAAATAACTACTAAATAATAACAATAATACTCTGAAAATCAGCAACTAAAATATAATGAGAATATGGAGAGAGTGGGTAAACTAATTCCTTAAAAAGTAGCTAGTGTAATTTTAAGAATTAACATAAGTAAGATTAAATAAGAACAGAAACCAATTTCAGAACAAGGAACGTATCAATGCATCATCCCTACAAGACTGACTTGTCCTCAAGGCAGTACTTCAGGCACTTGTTTTTTCCATTTTATAAGACAACACCCATGTAGCTCTTCCATGGTTCACCCATGCCTTGACCGATGTCAACCTTTGCTCTACTTTGAGATGGAGTGAGGTAAAGATGGAAGTTTGATTTTCTGGTTTAAGGCTGGTGGATAAACCAATGATGGGGTTTTGGATAGGAGAGGGCTGGACTTTGAAAATTTAGCTTGTTTTGGGGATTTCTTTTTGGGCAAATTTGGCTCCAACCTCCATGGATCTTGGTCTGGTACCCCCATGGACTTCACTTGAACCATCACATCAGCATGGACAAAGTCCTTGGTGTTGTTAACCTTTTCTAAGTGGACTAAACTTTGTCCATGGATTTGCTCCATAGTTGTTTCCCCACAACTGTTGTTGATGGGCTATCCACCATTGTAGTGAACCCTGAGCTTTCAAATTTCAGTGCTTAGAAGAAGCAAAAGCTCTTCCAAGCAAGATATAACTGATGCTAGTTTCTGGGACCTAATGTAGGGATTGAGGACTGCAGGTGGTGGTGGATTGCTGTTTCAGGGAGGTAGTGCAGCAGAAACGGAAGAGTGCGTCATCACCATTCGAATCGAACGGCTCAGATACCAAATGTGAGAAGATTTACTACGAGATGTGTACAAAGAAGTACCCAAGTACATTAGAAGGATGGGATGCTTATAAGGATGGCAAGAAACACAAGTATGCACTTCTCCAGAAGTCAACATTAATATAGGCATTATCTTTTCTCATGTCAACTAACCTTTTGTAGCGGTAATATTCTTCCCAAGTGACTCTAAGTTGACGCCTAAGAGAAGCCATAGATTTCTCATCTGTATCATAGTCCATGTCATTTTCCCCAAGACGTCCTCCTTGTGGCTTAAAGGAAGGATCTTCCTTTAACTAAAAGTATTCAAAGTACATGTAGAAAAGAACATTCCAAATCAGAAGCTTGAAGATGCTATGTCTTCTATCACGTTTTTTTTTATCAGGAATGTTTAACAGTTTCGCAATTTTAGCGAAACATCAACATACCATCTGAGCCAACATCTTGTCAATGACATCCATATAAGGCCGCAAGGGATCACGTTTTGACATTTGGTTGGATGTTGCTTGAGCAACCTAACAAGATAAAATAAAATAGAAGACAGTATTAAAGAGACATACAGTAATTGTCAAAGACCCAAATTGGAGATCAAAACCTTCAAGTATACATTTCCTGGTAAGAAATGGCCTTATCCTTTTGACACACACAATTTCGCCAAAGGTTCCAATAGCAAAATACGAAGTCTTAGATATCAGAGTGATTTTTTTTAGTGAAGGTAAAACATAACTGAAGAGGATCAGCAGGTGATGTAATGTACCTAATAAAGCTGAGACTCAATGAGAATATTATACTCTAAGAACTCTTACTAGTCTGTGGGTTCCTACAGAGAATTTAAAACTTACAACAATGGCATTTGAAAAGTTTTGATGAGCTTCATCAAGCTTCACAGCCACTTTTGCAATCTTATGAGAGAGTACTTTTTGCAAATAAGTCCAATTAGCATTTTTCCAAAGACTCCTTGGAAGTTCACTTAAACCAAACCCAAGAAGAAATGCTCCTGTTACGAGTCCAAATGTATTTGAGCATGCCATGGCAAAACCGAGCCAACTACCACTCCTGATTTAGCATCACATAGTAGAAAATTTTAGTCAACAGATCAGTAACATAATCAAAAGCAGACACAAAGCAGAAAACAACAAATTCACCAGAAAAATTTAAGGTGTAAAGGCTGACCAATTATGCATACTGATGAGGAGTACAAGTCCAAGAATGGCAACTGAACCAACAATTAGATAAAACACTAAGTTGACATGTACACTTGTTTTCAATCTTTCTGCTACGGTGAAGTCTCCAGCATCTTCATAACCCTGAATAAGGGGCACCACAGCCCTGCTTAGAGAAAGCACATAGCTGAATGCATAAGACTATCTGTATCTTATGAAATCAAAAAATGCAAGGAAAAGCAGTTGTTGCAACTTAAGAATAGCAATGAATAAGCAAAATAATCGATCCCTTGGCAGAAGTGATGTACCAAGTAAGAAAAAATGTACTCCAGTAAGACAAGCTCCAAAAGAAGGATATTCCACTGTTATAATGACCAATAATTGTCTGCAAACAGCAACAAGAACCATATTAGCAAACATAGAAATCTGTGAATGCTTTGTGTAGGGATTAAGGGTTTAATTTTGTGCTTTGAGGCGTGACAGATCACTTTCTTTAAAGTGATATTTGTCCCCTTTTAAATGTTGTAGGGTTTCAGACAAATCCACTTCTCTAGGATACAACAAAGCCTTATGAGGAATCAGACAGCAAAACTGATTTTTTCAAAAAAAGGGGACAAATACAAAAATCAGAGATTGCAATTCAAAAATTGGTGCAAGGATCCAGAGAAATACAAAAATCAGCTCACATAGCCCATCGAATAGCAAGGGACACAACAATATGCTAGGACAGGGATTGCAATTCATCAAATTGGTCAAAAAGCCCTAATTCAAAAAAAGCCGAAAATAACGGAGGATGGTGCAAATGATCAACGATGTTTGAGATCATCCAAAACCCTAATTACATGCAAGAAATCACCGCAACAAGGAATGAAACCCGGAAAGGAAGGTAAGAGAGAAATGAAGATCAAAGTGATGTACCGTCCAGATGTCGGCGGGAACGAGGACGATGACGGACAAGGAACAGAACCAGGCGTATCCGACAGTGAAGAAAACGTAACGAGGGACATGGGGTCCGGCGAAGTACTTGAGGGTGAAGATGACCATTCCCATCGTCAATGGCAACGAGATCGAGTAGAAAACCCACATCTTCTCAACTTTCTCTCTCCTGATGTTCTTCAGAGAAAATCGTAGGAGAGAGAAAGGAACGGACGAAGGAGAAGGCGGAAGATCAAGCTTGAAGCAACGCCAAACAGAGACTATATGCTATGAGGAAGGAGAAGGCTGAGGATGGATGGCATGGGAAGGAAAGGGTCGTCACTCGTCACTTCGGACCACGTCGTCTGAACTCTGGGGTTCCGGTCTTCGGTCTTTCGCGTTTTAAAATGCGTTTGCAATTTTACACATGTAACAAAAGATGAGATTAACTTGTACAGTATATGTTGTGAGAATTTTGGACAAGTTTGTGAAATCTCAATTGATCTCGTTAATTGAATTACATTGATTTGTATATGTTATTCGTTAATTGAATTACATTGATTTATATATGTTATTTATAGGTTAAGATTTTGGTTTGATATTGTCGTATAAAGTTAAACAGATAGAATGTTGTCAAGCCGTATGTTACAAGCCGTATGTTACAAGTCGTATAAACCAAAGCCTATTAAAATAAAATGTGTATAAATATAGTTGAATCATTCATCTTTAAGTTTATCTCATAACACTCCCCCTTAAATATTCTTCTTTTATTCAGGGTTATGTATATGATGCCAAGTTAAAAACGTGGCTAAGAAAAATTCAGTGGAATAAAAAGCATAGTACATGAAAAAAGAGTACATCATGCTTTCATAGTATTGGCCCATTAAAAACCTTTTCGAGTAAAACCCAGGGAAAAAATGAACGAAGGGAAAAAGAGTGCAATGCGTATAATTTTCCCCCTGAAATCAACGTATTTCCCGAAATCTGCGCATTCCGATCTTGTATACAAGTTCTTCAAACTTCTTGGGTTGTAAGGATTTTGTGAATAAATTTGCAACATTTTCACTTGATCTGATTTGCTGGATTTCGATCTTGCCCTCATTTTCTAGATCATGAGTTGAGAATAATTTTGGTGAAATGTGCTTCGTCCGATCTCATTTGATGTAGCCTCCTTTGACTTGTGTGACACATGCAGAATTGTCTTCATATATCATGGTAGGATTTTCTGCAATTGATCTTATTTTGCATTCTTTTTGTATATATCCAATCATTGACCTTAACCAGACAGATTCTCTTCCTGCTTCATAAAGAGTGATTAATTCTGCATGGTTTGATGATGTAGCAATAAGCATTTGCTTTGTTGACTTTCGTGCGATCGTCGTATCTCCGTAAGTAAATACATAACCATTTTGAGATGTTGCTTTATGCGAATCTGATAGATATCCTGCATATGCATATCCAACAAGAGTAGTATTTGCATTTCTATGATAATATAATCCAAGGTCAAGAGTACCTCGTAGGTATCGAAACACATGTTTAATTCCGTTCCAATGCCGTCTTGTTGGTAATTGATAGCTTGCATTTAGGTAGTGATTAATGTGCATATTTATGTTTATATTGCATAGAATTTAGCCTAGTTTAGCTTAGTTTTTAGGTTTTCTAGGAAATTCGGGTTTTGCGCTTGTTTTGTTCGGTTTTGCAGATCTTTAGATAAACAAGCATGGACGGGATGGATCTTAGTGGACTATGGTGGAGTTTGATGAAGCTTATAGTGATACAAGTGAAGATTGGAAGAACCAAGACCCAAGAGCTTGTGTGAAAAGAACGCTTAAACCCGAGCTATGTATTGGAGTTCTTGTTTTGACACCTCTATCTTGCAATGCTTGGTTTGGGAGCTATAGTGGTCGGATGACGCTGAATTTATTATCACTGGAAAGATAATTCGTAGAGCTACAATTCATATTTTTACTCCAAGTCCAAATTCCAAATCGAAGGGGGTGAAAACAGCCTATGAAGTGTCGCATGAAATGCTGAACCGAGAGTGCCGCGGGCTGGAGAACAAGGTGCCGCGGCCGCGCCACTTTATGTTGAAACCGCGCCGTCTGTCTTGCAACGGAAAAGTTGGGCCGCGTGTTTTGGGCTTCGAGATGGGCTTAAGATAGATCTTGACCGACGTGTTTGATTGTATTTCGGGATATTTTTTATCTTTGGATATCTTGTGGGGTATTTAAACCTTGTTTTTAGTTTTTTCTCTCTCTAATTATTGTCATAACTTTTGATCAACTTTTGGAGGCTAGGGTTTTCTCTCTATGGGCAACTTTAAACCTTTGTAAGTTTGTTTTTAATTTAATTATGCATTGCTAAATTTATTGTGTGTGGCTAGTTATTGAAATCATAGATTGCATAATATTGTGAGGTTTGTTTGATTCTCAACAACTTGAATAGGTTTTATTCCCTGTGCTTAATTGAATCAGAATTATTCTAGGGTTTTGTTAGATTAGCTACCTAATAGAATTTCTAGGTTAATTTGCAACTAATCTGATCAAGTCCCGTTCGGGATTGATTAGATAAAGTAGAAACTATAATTGTTTAGACCCGTTCGGGCTATTCTGTTGTAGAGGGAATAAACCACAAATAACTTGATTAGCTGTTTGCGTTGAAAATTTGTTTCTATCGATACTTTGAACTTAAAGTTGTCGTTTAATTGAATCTAGACGTTGTTCTAGGTTGTTAGATGATTAGGGTTGTTCAGACTGTTAGCTCTTTCAACTAAATATAAAGTTTTGGATAATAATCCACGATAGATTATTCAAAGGAATTGAGAATCAAGATAATCAATGATCAATAAGCATATCTATGATGGATGTAACTAGTTGAGCACGCTTTTCTCATATTTGTCAAACTCAATCATATTTGCATTCTTAGATAGTTTTCAACTTTGCATATTAGATTAGAATTTCAATCGTTAAAAACCCCCTTATTTGGTTACTTGGCACATAAGTAAAAGCATAAATACACAAGTCTATGTGGGATCGACCCTTACTTGTCGCTCTACTGAGTTGGTTAAGTTAGGATTCTTTGATAGGTATAACGACCACTGAGAATACCTCATCAAATTTGGCGCCGTTGCCGGGGACTCGTCGCTATTTGTGTTTTTAATTTTGTGCTATTCTTGGTGTTGTGAACCTATCTTATGGTTCATAACACCTATGCTACTGATCCATGTCTTTGTTCGATTGTAGACAGCTACAGGATGAACACTTCTATGATTATTTTTCTAGATTTCAAGACCATGTGTTTGAACTATGTGCTTGGGGTTTACAGTACAGTGATAGAGAGGTAAACATGGGAGTTATCCATGGTATGAATCTTGAGACAAGGGGATTTAATGACTACATGAGCAATGAGAAGCTTTTGTTTATGGGATCTGAGGAATGCTGGGATTTCTTCTGTTTCATGAGCCATCAAAGCTTTCTAGTTGAGTCATCTTCCCAGCCACCCCAGCTGATTGATACGTCTCTTGAGGATATAATCAAGGATCTCTCCATACGGACGGATACTAGAATCGAGGAGCATTGTGAGTCTTGTTCTTCATATTTTCATTCCACAATCTCATGTCCTTTTGAGTTGTGTGAAAGAAGTGGTGGAATCATGTTGGAATCAAACAATCAAGAGTCAAACACCCAGATGCAAGTTGAGGATCAATATAAAACACTTGATGTGGGTTATGAGGATGAATTTGACACCCAACATGAAGTCGCACCTATAAGTCATGTTGAGCAGATCACCATAGAGCCTATTGAAGTCTGTGTTGGCATAGAGATTCTTACGGAGCCTAGGGAGCCTGGGTCATTTTCACCCATGTGGAGTAAATTGCTTGAGGGTTTTGTGGTTTTGGAAGAAGACTCGTTTGTTGACAATGATGACTTCTTTGCTGATGAAGTAGACAACCATGAGGGAGAAAAACAATATGATACATTTATTAAGGCTCCCGCTTTCATGGTGCGCCTTATGTTAGGCCTTGACATCCCATGCTTCAGTTTTCCCACCTTCTCACATCAAGAGCTTATGGAGTTCCAAGATGAGGAGCCAAGCCTACAACCCAAGGTGGAAGATGGAGAATATCTGGAGTTCATCCTAGATAAAAGTGGTATTGCTGACAAGTGCTTTGATTCATACTGTAAGTATTTTCTAAAGCCACCACTTTTGTTGAATTTATTTGAACAAATGCCATCTCATGAAAATTGGGCACATATGTTTGATAAATTCAAACGGTCTTTGAAAGTTATATTATGCGTAATTGATTTGTCAATGTGTTACTTATGCTTTTCCGAGATGTGTGCACAGGGCTTTGACAGGTTATTAAGGGCATTGACAATGTCTAATCTTGTCAAATCATGCTAGGAGTCAAGCTAATGACGTTAAATAAGCGCTTCTTGGGAGGCAACCCAAGGCTTAGAGTAGTTTTGTTTTTCAAGTTATAATCTTTTACTTTTTAGGTAGTTTTTTTTGTGTGTGTTAGATATTCCAGGTCTGAAGATTGATAACCCTAAGAACCACCACCGTCGGATTTCACGCCGCATTACCCGGATAATTTTAGTTTTGTGAGTATTTCTTTTCTCTTTTCTTTTTACTATACTTTGGGGACAAAGTATGTTTTAAGCATGGGGAAGGGAATTACTTGTTGCATTGCATGTAGTTGCATTAGTTTAGGTCATGTTTAAAATTTTTTGCATGCATTGATTAAAATTCTTGAATAATGAAAAATAAAAAATAACAGAAAATTGAAAAAAAAAATAGAAAAATATTGCATTTAGGTTCTTATTTCCCCATTGTTTAATTCCTCTTGTTTCTCTAAGTTGAGTATGAGTCCTAACCCATGATTGGCATGATTTGCTGAAGTTGATATGATATGAGCATGATCATTGATTGATTACCCTGATTATAGGATGGAGCATGTATTTAACTTGAGTATTTGATTCATTCTGAAGTTCTAGACAACAAAAATTAGCCTTGTGAGATATTTTTGGCCTTTCATGATTATTTGTTCTCTTTGTCTTAAGTGTATCACCATGATTATCTAGCTCTAGAACTTGCGTTAATATTCTATTTCAAGGCTGCTTTATATGATTGAATGCATGACATTAAAGTGATTGAGGCAATGTTTCTTTATAAGCCTATTATTTTCCTTCCTACCTTACAAGATCCATGTTCTTGACACCCCTATTTCTTTTGAGCTTGAAGCCTATTTTTGTTAGCTCCACAAAATGATTCCTAGCCTAATAAGCTTGACCTATAATCCGGGATTTAGGACTTTAGGTTATGTTGTGTTTTGTGTGAGTTTGATGTAAGTATGGGGGAATTGGAAGAAAAGGTGGAAAAAGAGGAAACAAAACTCTTGTGTGAGCAAAGTGAAAAAAATCGAAGATGAAAAGTTTGTGCAAAGAAAAAGAAAAAAAACGTTGAGTTTAGTAGTCTTCAATAGTATGAAAGAAAGAGTTGAAAAAGAGGTAAAGAAAGAAAGAAGGAAAAAAAAGAAACAAAGTGTTTAAATGTGTGTTATGGCGTTGAGAAAGAAAGTTGGGAAGTGAAGTAAGAAAAGAAAGTGTTGAATTTTGGGTTAGGATTAGTTCTTTATCCCGGATTTAGCACCACAAGCCAAATATTATCCCTTCTAAATTTCTCTTTACCTTGGCCCCATTACAACCCTTTAAAAAGACCTCATGATTTTTGTTATGTGTTTGATCCCCAACGGTGGAGATTTAGAATGCTGATGCAAGCATATGGTAGTCTAGTTTTCATGGTTGATTTTGAGTGAAACACATACCCTTAAACACTTTAGAGTTTGAGTGCAAACACAATTACCTTGGTGAGGTCTAGAATGAATGAATGGTCTTTACTTTTTGCTTTCCATAATGCATGTTAAGAAGTCTTGGTCGGGTTTTTAATTATATGTGAAATGCTTGTTTAACTTGAGATGGATGTATGATTGCATTTCTATGGCGTGACTTGGATTTATGTCTTGTTTGAGGACAAACAAGGGTTAAGCATGGGGGAATTTGATAGCTTGCATTTAGGTAGTGATTAGGATGCATATTTATGTATATACTGCATAGAATTTAGCCTAGTTTAGCTTAGTTTTTAGGTTTTCTAGGAAATTCGGGTTTTGCGCTTGTTTTGTTCGGTTTTGCAGATCTTTAGGTAAACAAGCATGGACGGGATGGATCTTAGTGGACTATGGTGGAGTTTGAGGAAGCTTATAGTGATACAAGCGAAGATTGGAAGAACCAAGACCCAAGAGCTTGTGTGAAAAGAACGCTTAAATCCGAGCTATGTATTGGAGTTCTTGTTTAGACACCTCTATCTTGCAATGCTTGGTTTGGGAGCTATAGTGGTCGGATGAAGCTGAATTTATTATCCCTGGAAAGCTAGTTCATAGAGCTACAATTCATTTTTTTACTCCAAGTCCAAATTCCAACTCGAAGGGGGTGAAAACAACCGATGAAGTGTCGCATGAAATGCTAACCGAGAGTGACGCGGGCTGGAGAACAAGATGCCGCGGCCGCGCCACTTTATGTTGAGACCGCGCCGTCTGTCTTGCAACAGAGATGTTGGGCCGCGTGTTTTGGGCTTCGAGATGGGCTTAAGATAGATCTTGACCGACGTGTTTGATTGTATTTCGGGATATTTTTTATCTTTGGATATCTTGTGGGGTATTTAAACCTTGTTTTTAGTTTTTTCTCTCTCTAATTATTGTCATAACTTTTGATCAACTTTTGGAAGCTAGGGTTTTCTCTCTATAGGCAACTTTAAACCTTTGTAAGTTTGTTTTTAATTTAATTATGCATTGCTAAATTTATTGTGTGTGGCTAGTTATTGAAATCATAGATTGCATAATATTGTGAGGTTTGATTGATTCTCAACAACTTGAATAGGTTTTATTCCCTGTGCTTAATTGAATCAGAATTATTCTAGGGTTTTGTTAGATTAGCTACCTAATAGAATTTCTAGGTTAATTTACAACTAATCTGATCAAGTCCCGTTCGGGATTGATTAGATAAAGTAGAAACTATAATTGTTTAGACCCGTTCGGGCTATTCTGTTGTAGAGGGAATAAACCACAAATAACTTGATTAGCTGTTTGCGTTGAAAATTTGTTTCTATCGATACTTTGAACTTAAAGTTGTCGTTTAATTGAATCTAGACGTTGTTCTAGGTTGTTAGATGATTAGGGTTGTTCAGACTGTTAGCTCTTTCAACTAAATATAAAGTTTTGGATAATAATCCACGGTAGATTATTCAAGGGAATTGAGAATCAAGATAATCAATGATCAATAAGCATATCTATGATGGATGTAACTAGTTGAGCACGCTTTTCTCATATTTGTCAAACTCAATCATATTTGCATTCTTAGATAGTTTTCAACTTTGCATATTAGATTAGAATTTCAATCGTTAAACCCCCTCTTATTTGGTTACTTGGCACATAAGTAAAAGCATAAATACACAAGTCTATGTGGGATCGACCCTTACTTGTCGCTCTACTGAGTTGGTTAAGTTAGGATTCTTTGATAGGTAGAACGACCACTGAGAATACCTCGTCAAATTTGGCGCCGTTGCCGGGGACTCGTCGCTATTTATGTTTTTAATTTTGTGCTATTCTTGGTGTTGTGAACCTATCTTATGGTTCATAACACCTGTGCTACTGATCCATGTCTTTGTTCGATTGTAGACAGCTGCAGGATGAACACTTCTATGATTATTTTTCTAGATTTCAAGACCATGTGTTTGAACTATGTGCTTGGGGTTTACAGTACAATTATAGAGAGGTAAACATGGGAGTTATCCATGGTATGAATCTTGAGACAAGGGGATTTGCTGACTACATGAGCAATGAGAGGCTTTTATTTATGGGATCTGAGGAATGCTGGGATTTCTTCTGTTTCATGAGCCATCAAAGCTTTCTAGTTGAGTCATCTTCCCAGCCACCCCAGCTGATTGATACGTCTCTTGAGGATATAATCAAGGATCTCTCCATATGGGCAGATACTAGAATCAAGGAGCACTGTGAGTCTTGTTCTTCATATTTTCATTCCACAATCTCATGTCCTTTTGAGTTGTGTGAAAGAAGTGGTGGAATCATGTTGGAATCAAACAATCAAGAGTCAGACACCTAGATGCAAGTTGAGGATCAATATAAAACACTTGATGTGGGTTATGAGGATGAATTTGACACCCAACATGAAGTCGCACCTATAAGTCATGTTGAGCAGATCACCATAGAGCCTATTGAAGTCTGTGCTGGCATAGAGATTCTTACGGAGCCTAGGGAGCCTGAGTCATTTTCACCCATGTGGAGTAAATTGCTTGAGGGTTTTGTGGTTTTGGAAGAAGACTCGTTTGTTGACAATGATGACTTCTTTGCTGATGAAGTAGACAACCATGAGGGAGAAAAACAATATGATACATTTATTAAGGCTCTCGTTGTCATAGTGCGCCTTATGTTAGGCCTTGACATCCCATGCTTCAGTTTTCCCACCTTCTCACATCAAGAGCTTATGGAGTTCCATGATGAGGAACCAAGCCTACAACACAAGGTGGAAGATGGAGAATATCTGGAGTTCATCCTAGATAAAAGTGGTATTGTCGACAAGTGCTTTGATTCATACTGTAAGTATTTTCTAAAGCCACCACTTTTGTTGAATTTATTTGAACAAATGCTATCTCATGAAAATTGGGCACACATGTTTGATAAATTCAAACGGTCTTTAAAAGTTATATTATGCGTAATTGATTTATCAATGTGTTACTTATGCTTTTCCGAGATGTGTGCACAGGGCTTTGATAGGTTATTAAGGGCATTGACAATGTCTAATCTTGTCAAATCATGCTAGGAGTCAAGCTAATGACGTTAAATAAGCGCTTCTTGGGAGGCAACCCAAGGCTTAGAGTAGTTTTGTTTTTCAAGTTATAATCTTTTGCTTTTTAGGTATTTTTTTTTTGTGATAGATATTCCAGGTTTGAAGATTGATAACCCTAAGAACCACCACCGTCGGATTTCACGCCGCATTACCCGGATAATTAGAGTTTTGTGAGTATTTCTTTTCTCTTTTCTTTTTACTATACTTTGGGGACAAAGTATGTTTTAAGCATGGGGAAGGGAATTACTTGTTGCATTGCATGTAGTTGCATTAGTTTAGGTCATGTTTAAAATTTTTTGCATGCACTGATTAAAATTCTTGAATAATGAAAAATAAAAAAATATCAGAAAATTGAAAAAAAATAGAAAAATATAGCATTTAGGTTCTTATTTCCCCATTGTTTAATTCCTCTTGTTTCTCTAAGTTGAGTATGAGTCCTAACCCATGATTTGCATGATTTGCTAAAGTTGATATGATATGAGCATGAACATTGATTGATTACCCTTATTATAGGATGGAACATGTATTTAGCTTGAGTATTTGATTCATTATGAAGTTCTAGACAAAAAAATTAGCCTTGTGAGATATTTTTGGCCTTTCATGATTATTTGTTCTCGTTGTCTTGAGTGTATCACCATGATTATCTAGCTCTAGAACTTGCGTTAATATTCTATTTCAAGGCTGCTTTATATGATTGAATGCATGACATTAAAGTGATTGAGGCAATGTTTCTTTATAAGCCTATTATTTTCCTTCCTACCTTACAAGATCCATGTTCTTGACACCCCTATTTCTTTTGAGCTTGAAGTCTATTTTTGTTAGCTCCACAAAATGATTCCTAGCCTAATAAGCTTGACCCATAATCCGGGATTTAGGACTTTAGGTTATGTTGTGTTTTGTGTGAGTTTGATGTAAAAATGGGAGAGTTGGAAGAAAAGGTAGAAAAAGAGGAAATAAAACTCTTGTGTGAGCAAAGTGAAAAAAAAATGAAGATGAAAAGTTTGTGCAAAGCAAAAGAAAAAAAAATGTTGAGCTTAATTGTTAGTAGTCTTCAATAGTATGAAAGAAAGAGTTGAAAAAGAGGCAAAGAAAGAAAGAAGCAAAAAAAAGAAACAAAGTGTTTAAATGTGTGTTATGGAGTTGAGAAAGAAAGTTAGGAAGTGAAGTATGAAAAGAAAGTGTTGAATTTTGGGTTAGGATTAGTTCTTTATCCCGGATTTAGCACCACAAGCCAAATATTATCCCTTCCAAATTTCTCTTTACCTTGGCCCCATTACAAGCCTTTAAAAAGACCTCATGATTTTTGTTATTTGTTTGATCCCCAGCAGTGGAGATTTAGAATGCTGATGCAAGCATATGGTAGTCTAGTTTTCATAGTTGATTTTAAGTGAAACACATACCCTTAAACACTTGAGAGTTTGAGTGCAAACACAATTACCTTGGTGAGGTCTAGAATGAATGAATGGTCTTTACTTTTTGCTTACCATAATGCATGTTAAGAAGTCTTGGTCGGGTTTTTAATTATATGTGAAATGCTTGTTTAACTTGAGATGGATGTATGATTGCATTTCTATGGCGTGACTTGGATTTATGTCTTGTTTGAGGACAAGCAAGGGTTAAGCATGGGGGAATTTGATAGCTTGCATTTAGGTAGTGATTAGGATGCATATTTATGTTTATATCACATAGAATTTAGCCTATTTTAGCTTAGTTTTTAGGTTTTCTAGGAAATTCGGGTTTTGCGCTTGTTTTGTTCGGTTTTGCAGATCTTTAGGTAAACAAGCATGGACAGGATGGATCTTAGTGGACTATGGTGGAGTTTGAGGAAGCTTATAGTGATACAAGCAAAGATTGGAAGAACCAAGACCCAAGAGCTTGTGTGAAAAGAACGCTTAAACCCGAGCTATGTATTGGAGTTCTTGTTTTGACACCTCTATCTTGCAATGCTTGGTTTGGGAGATATAGTGGTCAGATGAAGCTGAATTTATTATCACTGGAAAGCTAATTCAAAGAGATACAATTCATATTTTTACTCGGAGTCCAAATTTCAACTCGAAGGGGGTGAAAACAGCCTATGAAATGTCGCCTGAAATGCTGATCCGAGAGTGCCGCGGGATGGAGAACAAGGTGTCGCGGCCGCGCCACTTTATGTTGAGACCGCGCCGTCTGTCTTACAACGGAGAAGTTGTGCCGCATGTTTTGGGCTTCGAGATGGGCTTAAGATAGATCTTGACCGACGTGTTTGATTGTATTTCGGGATATTTTTTATCTTTGGATATCTTGTGGGGTATTTAAACCTTATTTTTAGTTTTCTCTCT
Source organism: Fallopia convolvulus (assembly GCA_964016875.1). Lineage (NCBI taxonomy): Eukaryota > Viridiplantae > Streptophyta > Magnoliopsida > Caryophyllales > Polygonaceae > Fallopia > Fallopia convolvulus. Next base: position 27,533,500 of record OZ024734.1, on the reverse strand, counting down.
CTCTAATTATTGTCATAACTTTTGATCAACTTTTGGAGGCTAGGGTTTTCTCTCTATAGGCAACTTTAAACCTTTGTAAGTTTGTTTTTATTTTAATTATGCATTGCTAAATTTATTGTGTTTGGTTAGTTATTGAAATCATAGATTGCATAATATTGTGAGGTTTGATTGATTCTCAACAACTTGAATAAGTTTTATTCCCTGTGCTTAATTAAATCAGAATTATTCTAGGGTTTTGTTAGATTAGCTACCTAATAGAATTTCTAGGTTAATTTACAACTAATCTGATCAAGTCCCGTTCGGGATTGATTAGATAAAGTAGAAACTATAATTGTTTAGACCCGTTCGGGCTATTCAGTTGTAGAGGGAATAAACCACAAATAACTTGATTAGCTGTTTGCGTTGAAAATTTGTTTCTATCGATACTTTGAACTTAAAGCTGTCGTTTAATTGAATCTAGACGTTGTTCTAGGTTGTTAGATGATTAGGGTTGTTCAGACTGTTAGCTCTTTCAACTAAATATAAAGTTTTGGATAATAATCCACGGTAGATTATTCAAGGGAATTGAGAATCAAGAGAATCAATGATCAATAAGCATATCTATGATGGATATAACTAGTTGAGCACGCTTTTCTCATATTTGTCAAACTCAATCATATTTGCATTCTTAGATAGTTTTCAACTTTGCATATTAGATTAGAATTTCAATCGTTAAAACCCCCCTTATTTGGTTACTTGGCACATAAGTAAAAGCATAAATACACAAGTCTATGTGGGATCGACCCTTACTTGTCGCTCTACTGAGTTGGTTAAGTTAGGATTCTCTGATAGGTATAACGACCATTGAAAATACCTCATCAGTAATGAGTTGTATCTTGAAAACAAGCTTACAACAAAAGCAATTTCCGGTCTTTTATTGTTTTTGAGATACATTAATGCACCAATTGCGCTTAGGTAGGGGATTTCAGAACCAAGAATCTCTCCATCATCTTCTCGAGGTCTGAATTGATCATCATGTATACTAAGAGAATGAACTATCATGGGTGAACTTGTAATACCCTATTTTACAACATTGGGTATTACCGCCAGTGACCTCGGATTTTACCGTCCAAAGTCACCCAAGGCTTTTAGAATGATATAGAACAATAAAATGCGGATATAAACATAATTTATAACATAGAAAGGGTGCTCTCGAAAGAGACTTTGTTCGTACAAAACATCTTACAGTGCTTTAAACATAATGTTGTTCGGAAATGAAACTTAAAACTAACTTGTCCTTGAAACATAACAGAAGCAAATCACAATGATATGAAAAGTACATCTTCGGAGATCCTTGTCCTTCCTTCGCCTTCTACGTCTTACTTGGATTCCTAGGTTCTGACATAATTTGCGAGGGGCGAGATATGCCAGGCAAATATGCGGAAAAGAAGAATTAGTCTAAGAGACTAAGCAAGCGGGAACGGAACTTCCCAAGGGTAATTTGGTAATTTGAGTAATATCGAGGGAGATTTTATCGGGTTGTGTTTTAAGATAAGGCTTATTTATGTGAGGTTTAATGGTACGAAGGTGTAACATCTCCGACCAAAGTGCATACGTCATTTTGCTTTCATATAATTTTAAAAGCATATGCATAGTATATCGACATGATATATAGTGAGTTTTGTAACACTCGGGATTTCGAAAACCCGCTAACTAATCCCTCTGTCTCAATTTCTCTTTTTTTTATAAGACCCGAATTTCCGTTCGTTAGTTCCGTTCAAATTCCTACCTCTTTATTAAGTCTAGTATTCCTTTCGCTGCTATTTGGGCCGAAAAGCCCGAAATTGGAAGGCCCAAACCCATGTTTACTCTTCTTTCCTAAACTACCCTTGCCCTAATGTAACACCCCGACTTCCGTCGAGGCGCTACTGGGAAATAGACCTTACAAGGTACTATTAATTAGGTTGACAACTACACTGTAGGACCTTACAACTCGGGCACGACGAGAAAAACATAATAAAACATCCAACCTTTATTTAATGAAAACTTAGAAAGGGTGCTCTCGAAAGAGACTTTGTTCGTACAAAACATCTTACAGTGCTTTAAACATAATGTTGTTCGGAAATGAAACTTAAAACTAACTTGTCCTTGAAACATAACAGAAGCAAATCACAATGATATGAAAAGTACATCTTCGGAGATCCTTGTCCTTCCTTCGCCTTCTACGTCTTACTTGGATTCCTAGGTTCTGACATAATTTGCGAGGGGCGAGATATGCCAGGCAAATATGCGGAAAAGAAGAATTAGTCTAAGAGACTAAGCAAGCGGGAACGGAACTTCCCAAGGGTAATTTGGTAATTTGAGTAATATCGAGGGAGATTTTATCGGGTTGTGTTTTAAGATAAGGCTTATTTATGTGAGGTTTAATGGTACGAAGGTGTAACATCTCCGACCAAAGTGCATACGTCATTTTGCTTTCATATAATTTTAAAAGCATATGCATAGTATATCGACATGATATATAGTGAGTTTTGTAACACTCGGGATTTCGAAAACCCGCTAACTAATCCCTCTGTCTCAATTTCTCTTTTTTTTATAAGACCCGAATTTCCGTTCGTTAGTTCCGTTCAAATTCCTACCTCTTTATTAAGTCTAGTATTCCTTTCGCTGCTATTTGGGCCGAAAAGCCCGAAATTGGAAGGCCCAAACCCATGTTTACTCTTCTTTCCTAAACTACCCTTGCCCTAATGTAACACCCCGACTTCCGTCGAGGCGCTACTGGGAAATAGACCTTACAAGGTACTATTAATTAGGTTGACAACTACACTGTAGGACCTTACAACTCGGGCACGACGAGAAAAACATAATAAAACATCCAACCTTTATTTAATGAAAACTTAGAAAACGTACTAATGCATGAATCCCCAAAACTCATAAATATTCAAATACGTCACTACGCCTACTGAAATTGAACTATTCGAACAAAATTATAATAAACGAAACTCTATACCAACTCCGTCTAACAAATATTAAAATCAACATTCTAAACTATTATAAATAACTAGTAAAAACCAATCCCACTATGACACGCGCTATTTACCGCTCCGGCCCGCCATCTTGCCTCGGTTCCTGCACGGCTCCCTGATTCATACCTGGAACTGAAAAATGTTTCCCGAAGGGTTAGCGTCTAATCTACCAAGCTAGAAAGAATATGGAAACTGTAGAACGCGTTAAAATCATTTATCTAAAGTCAGCATATAAATCCACAATCGCAATCATAACTCTAAAGGCCAATACCTAAGTTAGTTATATCAGTCACACAAGTCACATACGCATTTACAATCACAATCACACAATAATGCAATTCTTCCTTTGTCCACAATCCGTCTTCCAAGGCGCTCATCACCGCGCCGAGTGCAGAGGCAGGCCCTCCCACTCCACTTCGCAATCTCCCTTCTAACCCCTGGCTAAGCCTCCACTGGAGCGCTTGCCAAAAACACACAGATGATAATTTTCGTTTTGAAGGGGTACGATTTTCCCAGTTACACGGGTCAAAGTAGCCAACTCTTCCTCAACACCAGCTACAATGGGCCGTGTCGGAAACGGTACCAACACAGAGAAAACGTTCCAAAATATTTTCCGATAAATCACATTTTAAATCATTAACGCACACAACACACAAGGAGTGCAAAACAATTTAAAAGGTATTCGGGACTAGTTCCCAAAACCCGTCCTACAATATCGATACACAGTCTAACAAGGGAGAAAAGAACCGAGCAAGTCGAAAAACGACTTACCTCGAACGAAGGATCCTCGAAAAAGACGGAATTACGATCTCAAGCAGAAACGATTCCCTAAAGAATTATAAAGGGAAAGATTAATTAATTAAAAATACGAGCCGAACTAACTAACCCATTTAAAGAGCCACCTTTATTCCCCTTAAGCAAACGAATATTTATAACGGTTTTTGCTAATTGACAAACTACACCAAGCTACTTAATTCATTAACTTATTTACATATATAACTTAGCCCACAAACAAAACCCAAATCCACTTGTACTAGTTAGATTGAAGTCCATCTCCCAGCCCAACATCAAAAGAATTTTGCACCCAACTCCAATCTATTTTTGGGCCCATTCACTTGAGCCCAACAAACCCTTCAAAATAACCAACCCAATTTATACTAAAAAAAATTTGAGAAAAATTCCCAGCCTAATTGGGCTGACTTGCACGAACGCCCCACCACCCTTCTCCCCTATCCACCAATTGACTAATTCAACCTTTGACCTAAACTCGTGGGGCCCACCATCCCCCTTTCTTCAACCTTGAGCCGACGCCTCCCTCGCCTCTGTCTCTGGTTTGTTTCCTTCCTGTCTACCCTGCCCGACGACATGAATGGAGAGCCTGCAACCGGTGGCAACAACGGAGAGCGACGTCGAGCGTCACTCGCCGCCCCTGCTCGCGCCCCGCCGGTGCCTCCCGATGACTCCGACCCCTCCTTTGCCTCGACTGAAAACGCCGGTCGATTCCTTTCTTCGCCGGCGGTCCTGCGTCGGCCCCCCTGCTACCCACGAGAGACACCGGCGAACTCGCTTCCCCACCGTGGGCGACCAAAGGCGGTCTCTCCCGATCGGCCTCGACTACGCCAGCCCATTCCGATCCGAATTTGCCTCATCGCCGCCCGACCCCGGAATCCGGTTCCCGCAATCCTTCGCTCGTACGCCGTTACAATCTACCCATTCACCGGTGGTAACGGCGGAGAAGAGGCGGGCAATTCCCGTCACCCCTATTCGCGCTTCACCTTCGCCGGCGGTTCTGCATCGGCATCGTTGACTGACTCGTACACCCCCCATACACGACTCTACCCCAGACGACGAAAACAAAGGAAGGAAATTTTTAATAAGAAGGACGAGAACTCACCGTTGGTACCGAATTGCTGGCGAGAGTGTTTGAACGACTCAACTCCGGACTTCTACGCCAAAACGGGGAGAAAGTGTTTGATCGGATTTTTGGGGTTTATCAGAATAGTTAGTTTGGATAATAGGAGGCTTTGATCGGGGAAGAAGGTGTTAATATAGGAGGCTTTAGATAAGAACTGATTTTTGATAGATTTGGATAAAATAACAATTGATTTTTGATTGATCTTCCTCCTGTAATCAAGCCATATATATATTTTTTATTTTATTTTTTATTTTTTTTTGTAACTGATTTCATGTAATTAAATATATAATATGTGTAAATCTATAGAGCTTATAGTATAATGGTGTATAATTTCGTGCCTGTTTACGAACGATTAAGCTACTAATATTTTTATATGGATCCTTAAAACGAAATATTTGCAGGTCAAGGATTAGAACTATGGTCGCTTATTTGTCGACTAAGAAACCAATTTTTCGACCCTAGGAAAAGACAGAACCCAATTATTACACCTAACACTTTTACTCTCGCTTTTTTTGTTGATGCGCCGCTCATCTGTAGAGGCGGGAGAGCAGCCAAGCGCTCCATCCATTTAATCAATCATCGAACACTCTTACCCTTCTCTCTCGTTTTTCATCGACCTCCAACTGTCTTCTCGAGCTGGTGTGGGTTGGGGTCGTACAACCACCCCCTGACCACAGTTTCGCCGTCATTCCGTCGAGCGAGGAGATCCAGCGGTATCGGCTTCACCGTCGTTCTTCGCCACGAGCCACGGTCGTTCATCGTGCGAGTTACCACTGCTGCTCGTCGCCTTCCTCTGGGCTTCCGAACGGTTGAGACATCAGCTGAAAACAATCGCTTGAGGTTGCCCGTCGCTGTCGACACCTTTGCGTGACCATTGTCACCGCCCGTGAACTCGTCACCGCCGGTGCTGGTAAGGCCTCAAGCCACCCCTTTCCTTGCCTCGTTCATTCCCTCTCCCTTCCCTTCACTCCCTTCTGATTTTGAGCGCCTCGGGATAGATTCCAAGTGGTGAATTCGAGATCGCTACTGATTGAGTCACTTGGGGACCGCTACTATTCACGAGCGCCACACGAAGCCGGCCATTGTGCAACGATGCCTTATTTCTGAGCCCAAGTCAATCGATCAGTTTTCGACCACGATCGACCTTGCCTTCAGTCCATAACTTCGATCAAGACAATTGAACTCTTGGACCACCGATTGAGATCGAGAAGCCATCCTTGTTCGAGGGCGTGCGACTTCGATTCTTGGAAGGTCGAATATCTCTCCTTGAATGGGTCGACCTTGCATTCTCATTTCTTTGCCCATGTGATGTTTTAATTTGGATCATGTGTTTGCCTTGTAACTTGTGTGTTGATATGTGAATAGATGAAAATTGCTAGATTTATCCTATTTATTGTTTCGTTTCGGTTGAATATGTATGGTGGTTCATTCTAGCAACTATTGATTGTGTGTGCAGTTCAAACTTGTTGTGAATGGTAATGCTTTGACCATTAGTATCTCATAATTGTTGTGTCTTGAAAATGTATACTTGGATTGGTTTAAGTGGTTTATCTAAGAATTAGATTTAGAAATTTTGTTGTTGAATGGCGTACAAGTCTAATTATAGCCTTTTGCCGATGTGAATTAAAAGTCGTATTTCAATAACGGGATTGAGGTAGAGCAACTATTGATTGAGATATTGGAGTTTGTGTGCTTGTGGACGGGATATGAGTTTGTGTGGTTTGATCCTCCCTAGGATGCGAGTAGCGTTAGGGCATTAGGTTTTCGAATAGAATGTATGTTAGTCTCGGCCGTTTGTTGCTTGGTAGAACTCGCCTGGTTTTGGTTTTGCTTGGAGTGAAATCTTTGGGACCTAGTGCTATAACTTTTGGAACTTGGACTCGAATTGGATACCTTGGGATCCCACAAGTCAAGGCATTGAAAGTTTTGGAAATCTTCGTATGTAAGAAAATCTTTGACGTTTGCTCTCAAGTTTGTTACATTGAATGTTAGTTGAAAATATTAAAATCAAGTCAAACAACTTTTGTTTGGATGTCATGAATGTATGGCAACTCGCACTTGGTAAAGCCACTATAGTTGTGCTTGCGTAGAATCGAAAGTTACTTCTCACGGTTAGTCAATTAACCGGGAACGTTATGATCCATAGGTCTCTAGTGTCATTGCATTTCTTACATCGTTCGAGGATCGCCATCCAGGTAAGTTGTTCTGCAACTTGCTCGGTGTTTGTTCTAGTTCTTGTTAGACGTTATACTGTGCTTGTAGGATTGGTTTTAGGGAACTAGTCCCTATTGTTTGTTTACAAAAATTGTATTTTTAGGTGATATGTGTATGATTCGTTTTTAATTAGTTGTATCGTATGTGAAATATTGTGAATGGTTTTGTAACTATAATTTGTGATTTGAGTGATGGTAAACGTGTTTGTGTCTGCGATTGTGTTCGTAATTGTGATTGTGATTGTGATTATGATTGTGACTATGACTGTGATTGGTAATTGTGTTTGTGAAATGTTTGAATGTTTGCTCTATGTGTTATTTGAAAAAAAACGGCATGCAAAGGCGAAGAAGGGTTGCAATGCTGGAATGACATGCAAAGGCGAAGAAGGGTTGCATTGTTGCGTAGAATGCAAAGGCGAAGAAGGGTTGCATTGCCGCAAAATAAATTATATGGGTGCGTGTGTGCGGACGTGTGGAGGAGAGTTGTAGGTGAATATTATGTGCATGAAAATGTGTGTCTGTATGTACGAATGTGTTGATATGCATGTGTGATGACTATTTGGAAATTAGGTATGGACTGTAGTTAGTTTGTGTGTGCTAATTTTGGTTGTTGAGTGTTAGGAATTGTGTGATGGTTTTTAAAACGTCTTACTGGTGCTGTGTGATTTCTAACTTGGATTGGAATGGGAGTTGACCCCTCGGGGACTTATTTTTCAGTTGTAGGTACGAAGTAGGAACCGTGAGGATCCCTAGCAGATTGGTGGAGCGGATGTTGGAGTACGTGTCAATAGGTTTAGAGTGTTAAAAGTTTAGTTCTCCTTTTATCTTGCTGAGTGGTGAGAATTGTGTTAGAATTGAAAAGAGTTTGTGTTGTGAAGTTTGATAAAAGTTGGTTTCTTTTTTTAAGCTTAAGTGTTGGGTTTTCATGTATGTTTTCTCACCTACTATTTGAGTAAATACTAGTTGGATGTTTTAAACGGTTTTCTCGTCGTGCCCGAGTTGCAAGATCCGAGTGAAAGTTGTTGTCTGACCAATCTGAGTAGTACCCGGACAAGGTCTACCACCGAGTAGCGCCTCGACGAAAGTCGGGGTGTTACAAATTGGTATCAGAGCCAGGTTGGCAACAAGGGCACATGGAACTGAACAAGTGTACACGAGGTCCAACTAGAAACAATAATAACCGGCCAGTGTTTTCTAAAAAGTTTTTAAAGTGGTAGTCATACTGCATATAGGGGTAGAGGACACGATGCGACTCCGCTTTCATCCGCCGAAGGACCTCACGTAGATTAGTAAGTAAATCTGTAACTTTTAGTCAAGTTTAAAGTTTTGATTGTGAGAATTTCTGTTATACATGGCTCCACAAACCAGAGTCAGAGTTGCTGCTGCTAGTGTTAGAGGTCGTGGTAGGGGTCGTGGTAGAGGCCATGGTAAGGGTCGTGGTAGAGGTAGAGGAGAGACTTCCTTAGTTGCTGAGCCAAAGGAGCATCACAACGTTCACCCCTAAGAAGAAGTTGCTGAGAGTGATGGTGTGGCTGCGGGGATCCATGAGGACGCTAGCGTGTCTGTTGCTAGAGGAGGGCCCCCAGCTAATGGAGCCCATTTTAGAGCCACTACACCGCAAGTTGGTTTACCACCAGAGATGGATCCTGCGCTTCGAGCCACACTTGTAGGGATGCTACAAAATCTGTTGGGTACCGGAGTTGTTTTTGACCAGAATGCTGTTATTGGACTTCAAAGGACAGAAATGAGGGCACAAGGACAGAATGCAGTGGGACCTAATCAGTTAGGAGGGTTACCAGAAGTACAGAGACCAGAAGTAGTTGACCGCGTGGTAGAGCTACCGAGACAGTGCCGCGAGCCCAAACCTGACAAGTGGCTCGCGGAGTTCATGAAGACTGGGGTGCCAAACTTTACTGGGGACAATGATACTAATGTGGAGCAGTGTTTGAGGAGAGTGGCGTCTGCTTTGGACTCGATCCAAGCACTAGAGGAGAGGAAGATGTCCTTGGTACAGAGTTTGCTGCAAGGAGATGCTTTTGATTGGTGGGACTTGACTAGAGACGGTCAGACAGAGGTTACTTTTGAAGAGTTCCGAAGGAGGATTCGAGATTACTATTGTCCCCAGGTTGTTAGGATGGCTCGGGAGTCTGCATTTCGGGATGTTGGGCCCGAGAACATCACAGTAGATGAGACTATTCTGAAATTTCAGCAAGAGTTGGCGGTAGTGCCTAACGCTGCCCCTACAGAGGACATGCGAATTGCAACCTTCCTAAAGCGGTTGCAACCACAGTTGCGCGCTTATGTAGCTGGACTCCAACTTACGACTTTGGGAGCGATTCAGGAGTCAGATTTGGCTCATGAGATGGCCACGCTGAGGCCAGAACAGTTTGACACTCACATGGGGAGTAACAAACAGAAGTTGGCAGCATTAGCAAATACTAGGGGAGAAGGTCGATGTTGGCAGTACCCGCAGAATAGACCAGAGTTTCAGCCCCAGGGACATCACGAGCATCCACACCAAAGCCGGACTGTAAGGAATTTGAGACATTGCCAAAATTGTGGTAGCACCGAGCACTTGAGGAGTCAGTGTCCGAGGCCAGCGAGGGATTGTTTCACATGCGGGAAGCCTGGACACATCCAGAGGTTTTGCACGACTGGTGCACCTTCACAGGGATCGGTACCAGGGACGGGGAACCAGGGAGTCGTTTATCCGCCACCGCCATGGCAGGCACCAGGTCAGAATATGGGTCGGAGTGCAGGAGCTAGCAATTCGGGAGCCGTCCCACCTAGGGAATTCGAGATGAGGATGGAAGAAGAACAAGATGACCCGCCTCGTCGTAACGATCTGTCTTGAGCGTTTTAGTAGCTAGTACTTTAGTTCCTTTGCAAGACAACAAGACCTTTACTAGTTTGGTTGTTCCTTGGTTACTTACTCGACTGTTCGTTTTACTTGGTTGTTGCATGGACCATGGTTGTTGCAGAGAGAGGTTTGAGAATTTAAGAAAGAAGTTGGTGTTTTTTTTATTATTTGTTGGATCTGGTCCAAGATCTCTTCTATCGGGTTTTAATCTTGAAGTACAAGCGTGGTTTGGCAAGTTTTTAATTAGTTAATGGTTTATCTGAATTTTCCTAATTTTTCCAGATCTAGATCTACAGTTGCTTTTGATTTGAAAATCGATAGATCTATAGTTCTAAGAGGGTGTTTTCGATATCGGATTTATATTCGGTAAAAGATTTCAGAGTATTTTTAGGGTTTCGTTTTGTAAGGATATTAGAGAGCCCTTTGATCAAGTTTTTCAGAAAGGTTTGAACTAGAAAAATGTTCTTTCATATATAGAGTTCATCGATGTCAAGTTTTAAAGGATTTGGAATTATGTATAAGAAGTTGTAATGCATTCTGGCATTTCATTGCATTTGGGGTTAGAGTTTGTAAGAGTTAATAGCCTAATTTGCATTGGGTTACATATAGGAGCCCAAGTAATAGATCGTGGTCAAAGTCAAGGGGAAAAAATATAGTATCTGCCTTAAACAGGTGAGTATAGATAGGAGTTTCAACCCTATGTGTTATATGTTCTGCATGAACTATATGGATATATGTGTTTTATGAGCTATATGGATATATGTGTTATATGGATTATGTGGATATATGTGTTTTATATGATAGATGTGAAATTTTTAGAGTTGTTTGCACAGAAGGTATGTTAACAGATGACATATGATATATGGTTACATGATGCATTTGATTTCATATCATATTGCAATGAGATTAAAAGGACTTGTGACTGTCTTGCCCTGAATTTGTATACAAAAGAGACCTACGGGTCGTACATGATGCCTGAGATGCCTAAGAGATGGTAAATGAGCAAATGAGGCATGAGATGCCTAAAAGTCGGTAATGGAAAAGAAAAGAAAAGAAAAGAAAAGAAAAGAAAAGAAAAGAAAAGAAAGAAAAGGTTGGTAATGGAAAAGAGTCGGTAATGGAAACCCGGGGCAAATTCAGGCTTGAACAGTTCACAGAATAAAAAATCGAAAACATCAGCATTTGCATTTGCACAGTAATTAAATTTATGTATGACATATATAATATGTATGAATATGTATATTGACCAAATGTTTGACTCTGTGTGAAATAATTGATGATGGTTTATATTCACAGAGTATGCGACTCATGTAAATTGCAAAACAATTTTTCAGGTTCAGCTAGTTCTTACTGACGTGTGTCCGTTTAGAGGTCACATTCATACAGGTCGGCCGGATGAAGCTCTAAGCAACCTTCTCCTCCTCATTTTGCATCATAGACATATGGATTGTAATAGAAGCTAGAGTAATAGATGTTTTAGTATGAGAAGTAACGACATAGATGTGTGTGTGCAACCTTTTATGGTTGTTGCTTTCTGCTTTGTGCTTCCATGGATATTTGCTATATGTGAATTATCTATTTATATAAGAAATAAGTTATTACTAAGCATACGTCATAGGGTATAAGGGTGTTACAGAAGGAGAGCGTATCTCAAGCGGATATAGCTCGATAATCAGAGAAGAGCTACTAGATTGTAGACTTCTTTTATAATTGAAAGTATATTTGGAACGTTATTAATTCATACAAGTTGAAAACCTCTCGCGCCCTGAGCGGACCGAGAGCCGGATCGATCATTTGAGATCGGTCCGATTTTGATGTCTTTTAAATGTGCATTGGACACTTATCTTATATGGTGACGAAAATGTTCGATTTCGTTAATGATTTTTAAAGAGGGGTGGGGGCTTGAATGGTCCGATCCACCAAGGGAAAAACTCAGTTTTCGGCACTTAGCTAGAGTGCAACTCATCCCTCCTTGCAATCGGAGCGGACTGGATCATGATCCTGAAAGTCGTACTTTAAGCGCAAATGCATACGACTTAGTAAAATTATATAGAGGCGTTCTGCTACTTCTGCGCCCCTCACTAGTCTGTTCGACATCGATCTCTAAATGAGACCGTAAACAATCAAGGCCACAACCACACTAACATAAATAATCATATCACAATTTTGACCGCCCAATAACCGATTTGGTCCAAATAATATAGAGCGAACTACGCTAACAGTGGGGTCGTTATATCTAACAATCGATATTTCCTAGGTTCATCTATTCCTTAGCACACAAGTTGTTCCCAACATCGAGAATTTCACAAAAACGAAATATATAAGGTCACAAAGGGAATTTCCACTTGCCTTTGTTCTCACGAGTAGATTAGTGATAAGACGGAAAGTGTTGTTCGCGACTCCGAACAAAATCTCGACCTATCGACATGGAAATTTACGAACGATCTTTAAGTACGAATTCTTTTAAGGTTTGGAATGTTCTTATATACTTAGTATAAGAAGATGAAATTCTAAATTATTAAAATAATAATTTAGGTGGCTAAATAAAATAATAATATTCCTTTACTATTATTTTAGTTTTGTAATATCCTTTTATTCCTTGAAAATCCTTATTCAATTTATTAAAATATTTCTTTTAATTTCACTTTCTAACTTCTTAAAGTAAAAGCAAGTATCAACTCATAAAAGTAAATGCTATAATATTTTACCTAAAGGTGTTTTACAATTATAACTTCCTTAAGATTATAAAAATTCTATTATAACCTTAGTACTATATTTCTCTTAATGTCATTATAATAATATTTTATTTTCAATAAAAATTCATGGGAGCATTTAAAGTATTATTTTCTCACCAAAGAATATTTTGCTACTAATATTTTCATAATAAAACCTTATTTAACTATATAGATCATATTAAATGAAGATAAAATAATAATAGACCACTTTCTTAGTAAATTTCCATAAATAGAACTTTCTATTTACTTTATAAAGTAAGCTTTCCCAAAAACTAACATAATATTAAATTAATCTTATTTATTTTATTCCCACATATCTCTTCATATCTTATAGTTTACATAAATATATGATCATGGCTTAAAATATCTTACTTTCTACTTATAGTATATTATTATGATATCTTAGGTCACAAAAATAATATCTTTTCTATATCTTATTGTATCTTTTCATGCAAGACATCTTTTATAACTTAGCCATATTAATAACACATTATATATATTGAAAAAGAGTCCCGTGCGAATGGTCGCGTGTGTGGGAAATAAGAATAAATCTCGATCGTTCATTCCAAAAAATCAACGTCCCTGATTAAACATTCATTAAAAAAAATAAAATACGGCACGGGTGAATTTTTCGCGTATTATTCGCGTATTTTTCAATAAAATACGAGACGGGCGAATTTTTCCCAAATTATTCACGAATTTTTCGAAAAATACGTTTTTCTGAGACTCGCCCAATTTGTTCATCAGAAATAGCGATTTGTTCATCAATATTCACCAATTGTTCATCAATACTAACTAATTGTGCATTGAGTTTTTGATAACATTGTTCATTGATTTTGAACTTTTTAAATTTTAAATTTTATTTTTTAACCTTATTTATGTGTAGGAATACTATATTATGTAGTTTTTTATGCACATATAATTAGTTTTGATATACCCATATTTGTTCATTGATATACTCGTATTTGTTCATTGATATACCCCTATTTGTTCATTGATATACCCATGGTATACCATTATTTGTTCATTAGTATACTTCTTTTTTGGTCATTGGTATACCATTATTTGTTTATTGATATACCCTATTTGTTCATGGATGTACCCTTATTTGTTCATTGATATAACCTTATTTGTTCATTACCCTTATTTGTGAATTGAAATAAACTTATGTGTTATGTGTCAAGGCTATCAACTTGTACATTTAGGACTATTAATACCATCAACTTGTACATTTAGGACTATCTATTTGTGCATTTTCGCATGTATTTTGTGCTTTAAGGCTATCTTGAATTCAAAGTATAATACGAATGAAGTGCTTTAAGGCTAACTTGTCAATACGAATGAAGTGCTCAATATAGTACCAAATTAAGATAAGTTTGATGTAGAAACTTGAATGCAAAAGATAATAGATAAAGAATTTGACTTTGCAATAATATGGTGTATGCTAAGAGAACGAGATAGCAACAAATCGAAGAGGAGTGCTTGTGCCTTATTTAGCTATGAACAAATTGATGTTATTAATGAACAAATATGCATATATCAATGAACAAATTGAGGTTACTAGTGAACAAATATGCATCTAGTAATGAACAATTATATGAAAAAGGCAATGAACAAATATGCATAAACCAGTGAACAAATTGATGTTACGAATGAACAAATATCCACAAACCGATGAAAAAATATGTCAAAACCAATGAATAAATATTTTCATTTTTTATGAACAAAATCACAATGTTGATGAACATATTGCATGTAATTTTGATACACATTTGTTCATTTTTTATGTACAAACAATAGATTTTTGATGCACAAGCAATAGTTTATTTATGCACAAAATCACAGTTTTGATGAACAAATCCACATTATTGATGAACAAATCCACAATATTGATGAACAATCTGGGTGTATGTCCTATTTCCGTTTTTTTTAAAATACGCGAATAATTCGTCTATGTCGTTTTTCCCCTTTTTAAGTGAAATGATCAGCGCCTTTGATTTTTCTTGATCCAACGACTCTTGTTCTTTTTTATTTCGCACATGAGCGCCCATTAGCACGAGAACGTGACCCATATATATTATCTCATTATCACCACTATCTTATTTCTATTATTAAAGCTTATATCTATATAAATCTCTACACCTAGAGATATGGCAACTAATATTCTATTAATAAAACTTTATTAACAAATCTATTATTATAAACAAATTCATATATCTTGATATTCTCTATTAAAATAATATTTAATATAAAAAGGTACAACATTTATACTAGTAACTTTATAAAATACAATTTATAAGAGCTCTTAGTTATTATATATATAAACCTGTCTTGCAATTCATACTATAATATGACATAAGAAATTAACAATAATTTATTTAATTGGTTTATCTTTTTTTTTTCAACTAACAAGGTCTTACTTAATAGTTTTTTATTGAATTAAAACTTGCAGGCTAACAAATATTATGTGATCCATTTATTTTATAATAAAAAGATTTATCCTTCTTATTCTACTAACAATATCTTAACAAAATATTTTTATCATATTAAAACTTGTACTTTAACCTATAATTTAAATGGCTTTCTTATACTAACAATTATTTTAATAACATATGATTTATTTAAATTAACAAATAATAAATAAAAGGGTTAGATTTTATACTGTTGCATGTACTACAGAATACAGGGGAGAAGAGGCAGGGGAGGGCCGGCGAGGACAGGCGGCGGCACCAGGGCTCCGGCGGGGTAGTGGCGGTCCAGCGAGGGCTCGGCGGTCGACAGGCGGAGCTCCGGTGGGCAGGTGGGTGGCCGGCGGTCTCAAAGGGGGAAAAGAGAAGGCTTTTGGTGGTGCTTTGGATGGAAAAACAAAGCTTGAAAGGGGCTGATTTTTGGGACAATTGAGAGCAATTTGCAAGAAGGAGAAGAGAATGGTGAATGTGTGAGTGTTAGAAGAAGTTTGAAGCCACTTTTTATAGGCCAAGGGGAGGAAGCTTGTGATCCATGGCTATGGTGATGGACCAATGGAGGAAGGGAGGATGCTCATCTATAGGGCAAAAGTGTGTTAGTTTGATGATGATGAAAGGTGATGCAAGAAGGGGAGTCTTGCAAGCAAGAGGAAAGGGAGGGGGAGGCTCCAAGGGCATGCAATGGTGGAAATCAAACTTACGTCAATCAATCAGACATCATTCTGATGTCTCTAGAAAGAAGAAGAAGAATATTTGACATAAAATAAAAAGGGTGGGGTGAATGAGTAAGAAATTGCAATGGTTTAGCGGATTGAGGGGTTGGGCGTGTGAGATGGGTTGCAAGAGGTCTCGGGTTCAAGTCCCGGCTCTTGCATTCTTTTTACTAGACCTTCATTGTATTTTTAATGCCTTGTTGTACCTTTTTATATTTAATAAAAAAAATCGAGATTTATAATGCATTAATTTTATTTAAATGCTTTCAACTCTCCATAACCCTTGTAATAGAATTCTTGAATTTTAGTTGATTTAATTTACTTAAGAATTCTCTTTTTAAAGAGAAAGTAAGGGTTATCATAATTTATTATAAATTCTCTTTTATATAAAGAGAAAAAAATTATAACTGTAAATATTATATTAAAATTAGTTTCAAAAACCTTGGAATATCGCGGATATTACAGAACTCAATGGATGTGCTTTGTCCATGTAGAACCTTTTCAAACTTTTGTCGGTGTAATTTGTTTGATGAATGAAAATTTCATCCTTCAAATGTTCAATTTGTAAACCGAGACAAAATTTGGTTATTCCAAGATCTTTCATTTCAAATTCTTTCACCAAATATTTTACAACATTTTCAAGTTCATCGGATGTACAATAATATTTAAATCATCAACATATACTGCAATAATAGCGAATCCATTTTTTGATCGTTTGATGAAAACACATGGAGAAACAGTATCATTTTGATATCCTTCTTTAAGAAGATATTCACTAAGCCGATTGTACCACTTCTTTCCAGATTGTTTTAGACCATATAATGATCTTTGCAATTTTATAGAAAACATTTCTCGAGGTTTTGCTTTAGATACCTCGGGTAATTTTAATCCTTCGAGACCTTTCATGTAAATATCACTATCAAGTGATCGATATAAATATGCATTTACGACATCCATAAGTCGCATTTGTAGTTCCTCTAAAACAGTTAGGCTGATTAGAAATCTTAATGTAGTTGCATCAACTACAGGAGAATATGTTTGCTCATAATCTATCCCGGGTATCTGAGAAAAACCTTGAGTTACAAGTTTTGCTTTGAATTTTACAATTTTATTTTTCTCATTACGCTTTAGTACTACACACATTTATAGCCTACTAGTTTCAAACCCATTGGTGTGGGCTTTATTAGGCCAAAAATATTACGTTTTTCAAGCGATTTTAATTCAATTTGCATAGCCTCTTTCCATTTTGGCCAATCGTGTCTAATACCACACTCATCAATAGTTTGTGGTTCAATGTCATCGTCATAAACCACTATTTTTTATGGCGGCAGAGTATGCGAACACCTCATCAAGGATAATGTCGTTCTTGTTCCACTGTATTCCAAAATAGACATAATTTACTGCAATTTCATAATTATCAATGCCTTTGTCATTATCTGAAACAATTTCCATTTGGTTCTTATCCGACATATTCTCTATTTTGTTTTTATCCGGAACAATTTTCATTTCTGACACATCTCCTAGATTTTCGGAGGTATTTTTGTCATGTTCTCCCCCTGAATAGGAAATTGATGCAGCTTCATTTGAATTATTCAGTCGTCTATTCTTTTAATATTTTTTCCACCTTTTTCCAAATTTATCCTACTTTATAGTAGTAATAAGTACTATAAACAATTTTCTAGAAGGGGTTAAGAGTACACATTTTTCCAAGTGTAGGGGTCATTTGGGTGAAAAACTCATTCTTTAACAATCGTGTAGTAGGCTAAAAGGACAACTTTTGAGATACGGATAGAGTAATAAAAAACATAAACAGTAGATTTATTTATGATACATGGAGTATTTTACAAGGATGTTGATAAAGGAAAACATACTGCAATATTTTACATAATATTACATGGATCGAGATTCTAGTTTTCAATAATTGATATTTTCATTGATCCCGAATTCATCATCTATGATGAAATCAGAGACGTCTAGACTTGGTGTAGGTTCAGTTTCGTCAACAAAATGAGTCTCCACATTCTTCCCCTTATCTTTTTGGGAAGCTTGGTACAACTCAACCAAGTGTTTAGCTGTGTGACACACCCTTACCCGGTGACATGTCATACCACATCTATAGCATATAGATTTGGGCTTTTGGGAGGGTCCCGTAGGACCTTTTTGGACCATTTGCTTATCATTCCCTTTGGAATGAGATGCATCAGGAGAGTTATGCTTCTGATAATCACCAAAACCTTTACCACGGCCACGTCCTCGACCATGGCCACGACCACGATTACCATCCTGTCCATGGTTATCTTGATGGCGATACATAAATAGGTCCCTGAACTTTGACGATTTTGGCATCCATATCCTTGTACTAAGTTTAATAGATATATACATATATTTTATATATACTAAGTTTATACTAGTTTACTTTAATATCTAAACATATAAAATGATGTCTCGTACACATTTTAAATGTATCGTACACATGTAAAAAAACAAAACAAAATCCTTTCTTTAATTGATTGAACACGCAAACATTCTTATATGGGAAAGCTAGAAAGAAAATCAAACAACACTTCCAAAAGTGTTGTACATACACGTGAATATAATTGGCAACATCAATTTTAATGTGTACAATACTTGTGCAGGATAAAAGCTAAGGATTTGAAAATTCTATCCTGTCTTGTCAAATTTGCAGGCTTTGTATGAAGTTTGTTTACTAAAGCACGTAAACTAAAACCCATATAGTAGTGTCTAGTAGTATTTAGATCAAATACCTTAAACGTAAAAAGTTATCTATCAGAAGAACTTCAAAAACTCTCTATTTTGCAAACACTTTTCTTAAAATTTCCTCCATCAGAAAAATTTACATGAAGAAGAAGGAGGCTTTGTTTTCAAGGTACATGAAGAAGAAGAAAGCCATACTTATATGTAATCAAAGTAGAGAGTTTTTAATAAACATACCTTACAAATTCTTATAGGTATTTTTACATTTCATCTATTACTCCTATATATTCTCTTGATCTCTATCCCATAATCACTCTTTTTCTTCTTTATATTTCCTCCACATTTTCTTGTTTCATCAATTCTTACCCTCTCGACTCCCCCTATTCATCTTGTTCCTCCTCACCGTTTCCGATCGACATGTCTCACTCCGACCAATTTTTCTTTGAAACTTTCATATGTCTTATAATTATCTTGATAATCCTTTGGATTATCATCTGGATCAACATGTCTTAGTTTTCATAGGTATGTAAAATCCTTTTTAAAAGTTTAGTTTAGATTTGATGTAAACTAGGGTTTTTATTTTGATCTTGAATGTAAAATTCGATCTGATATAAAATCTGTTTGGATCTAATAAAATGAGGTGTATGTTCAAATATCTTTTGTTTAATATGAGAAAATAATTTTTGATGCAAACTCTCATATCATCGAGCCATTAAAACGATTATCTATAAAAACTATGGTTTGGAAAATTGAAAGCAGTATGAAATATGTATTACCTTCAAGAGATCTAGCCACTCAGTTGGTATTTTTATTTTGAGAAATCTCTCGTGCTGATAACGTGTTGTGAGAATTTGGGAAAAAACTCGTGAAAACTGAATTGAATTCCTTGATTGTATTACATTGATTTGTACATGCTATTTATAGGCCAAGATTTTCGTTTGATCTTGTCGTACAAAGTTAAATATATAGAAGGCCGTCAAGCTGTATGTTACAAGTCGTATGAACCAAAGCCTATTAAAACAAAATGTGTATAGATATAGGTGAATCATTCATCTTTAAGTTTATCTCATAACATTATAGTTGTATTTTGAAATATTTTATTAAACATCTCAATTTTTATAATTTTGTTTTATCTAACATTTGTGATCAAATTCTTTTTGGTGTGAAACTCAAACTCATTGATGTATAAATGTTAAATCATCACCACACAAATAACTTTTGTATTAATTTTAAAATTAAAAAAGTAAATTACTATTTTATCCCTATTGTTATTATTAAATTACAAGCCTAAACTATTAATAATTAATAATCTATCTATATCTATCTATATATAACATATAAAATTGAAAAACTTGGTCAATTATGACTCATTCCCTCATTTAAATTTATAGGAAAAAAAATATTCAACACCACAATTAAATTAGATTTTATTCTTTAAATTTAGGAATCAATACACGCATATATAGATAAATTCAATACTAATAATATTTCATATAACAATAACTAATATAACAATGTGTAGTTTAATCTTTATAAAATTGAAAAACTTGGTCATTTATGACTCATTCCCTCATTTAAATTAAAAGGAAAGAAAACAAATATTCAACACCACAATTAATGTAGATTTTATTCTTTAAATTTAAGAATCAATACACACATATTTAAATAAATTCAATACTAATAACATTTTATATAACATTACTAATGAACAAATATGCACAAACCGATGAACAAATATGCCGAAACCAATGAATAAATATTTTCGTTTTTTATGAACAAAATCACAATGTTGACGAACATATTGCATGTAGTTTTGATAACATTTGTTCATTTTTTATGTACAAACAATAGATTTTTGATGTACAAGTAATAGTTTATTTATGCACAAATTCACAGTTTTGATGAACAAAATCATAGTGTTTAATGAACAAATCCACATTATTGATGAACAAATCCACAATACTGATGAACAATTTGGGCGTGTGTCCTATTTCCTTTTTTTTTTTAAAAATAAGCGAATAATTCGCCAATAATTCGCTCATGCCGTTTTTTCCCCTTTTTAAGTGAAATGATCAGCGCCTTTGATTTTTCTTGATCCAATGGCTCCTGTTCTTTCTTATTTCGCACATGAGCGACCATTCGCAACTGAACCGGACTCGGGATTATGAGCTATTATTAATTTAAAGATGCAAGTGAAAATACAAGAATAAGCAAAAATAAAAAGGGGCGAGATGGGGACTCGAACCCGCAACCTCTTGCTCCTTTCACACATTAGCAAACACTCAATCCCGCTATGCTATAGTAACTTATCTATACTTTCACTCAACCTTTTATTATTAAACACTCCTATATTCTTCTTCTCCAAACAAGTCAAAAGAGTCTGATATAGATTTGACGTAAACCAACGAAGGAGATGGTCAGCCTGATTTCTTCCATTCTTCACTATTGCTTGCAAGACCAACCTTGATGCATCATCAAGCTTACATCATCATCAAACTAACACAACAATCCCAATCCTCATCGATTAAACTCACCTCCATTGGTTGATTTCCATAGACATGGATCACCAAATTTGCATTGCTTGCCTATTTAAAGGTTGATTCCTTCCATCAAAATTCTCACACAAAGCTCTCTTTCTCCTCTTCAAATTCATCCAAAATAAAGGCCAATTCCCAGATTTTAATTCATGTCTTAAATCTGAATTTTTTTCAAAAATCCCACAAAAAAACCCCTATCTCCATCTTGTGGCCACGTGACCACCGTCGGACCGCCCCTGCCTCCGGCCACCACACGCGTGCACCGCCACCATCGCCAAGAGGGCTGCCGTCCACCACCACTGGAGCCTCTCCGTTGCTGGAGTCCATGGTCGTGCCTCTTGGCTGAGTTCAAGTGAAAAAGGGAGAAAGAAGGAGGTGGGATCTCTTGGGCCTTTGGTTGATTTTTGGGCTGAGGTTTTATTAGGCCCATCTGTATTTAATTAGCCCATCAGATTTTTTTAAGAGTAAAAGAGAAAGGAGAAGCCCAACCTCGCTCATCTTGAAATCCGTGCCCATTCCGCTCTCGTTTTCGCTCGGTAATTTCCCGACTCGTATTTTAATTTTCTATCTCTTTATAAAATAATTTTACATATATATAATATTTATTCAAATAAATTCACTAAATATTACAAATGAGCTTTTAAAAAGGAAATTATGTAATTAAATTGATTTGCATGCCCATCTAAGAGAAATATAATTTTCAATAAATCATATGTGAATTCATAGATTATTAATATTCATAACAATGATATTTTAAGCATATTAGGTTGTTGATAATTTGAAAAGAATAATAACATGCTTGTGGTTTTTATAAAAAAGGAATAAATATGGCAAGACATAGAATAATTTCAAATAAATTATAAGATTAATATAAGTGACTTTTAAGCTTGAAAATTCTGTTTTTAACAATAGTATTAACTTGGTTGTATTTTTATTTTAATAATTAAAGAAATAGAGTAAGATAAAAAGGATTTATTAATTTAGGACTTTAATAATAGAAAAATACATACATGTCTATCAAAATCATGCTATAATCTTATATATAATATGGATAAGATATTCTTATCATAAGATAATTTTATATGATTGAGTTGAAGACTAGAAAGATATATTAAATAATTTGCATGAACTTTTATATAGAGAAATACATTATAATAAAATCATGGGTTTGACCTATGAGATTTATATGAGAAGTATAATATAAATAATATGATTACCCTATTTGGAAGTTATTATAAAAATATAAATGTCTAAGTTGTTAGAAAAGATATGCTAAAGATGTTATTAATAATTATAGAGATAAATAAATAGTTGCATGCTCCTATTTTTTTTATAAAATAATATTCTAGACATGAGGAACCATTTAAATAAGATAATATGAGTTTATTATGATCTTAGTTATAAATAAATAAATTATATACTCCTAGTTATAAGATAATGTTATAAGGCATGTTTCTATCTCATAAACTAAAGATATATGGGTAAACTATTTTAAGATGATATTATTAAATCTTATACTTGGATACTACTACATAAGTATTATAGAGATTGCTACTTAAGGAAAGTTCTAGAAAAAACCTTATTACCTTATAAGTATATTTATATAATATGGTATGTCTTTTATGAAGAGAATAAAAAGAGAAGGATGTTATAATGAGAATATATTATAAAGGTTTAAAAAGATCTTATATGATAAGGTGGATATCAAAATAATAATAAGAAAAATAAAAGATATTCAACTACAAGGGTATTTTAGACTTTTCACACCCTAAAATGAGTTTTATAAAAACAATATTTCATATAGTTGTGAAAACTATATCTTAATGATTATATAAAGATAATATCCTTGCTTGGTTATAATAAGAAAATAATAATATTTTAAGTTAAAAGGAGTTTTAAGAAAAATAAATAAAGTATGACTTGGTTTCAAAATAATAGTAAATGAAGTTAAAATAAGGATTTTATAAAGAATAAAAGGATATTACAAATATAAAATAAGAATTGCGATCAGATGCGAGATAGTGCTACAATGTTTTATGCGGGCATTTATGACCCGTTCGATCTCCTATTTTAATGGTCAAGATTGCTTATACGCGTTTAAGTGGTTTTTTATAAAAGGAAGACACAGAGGGTTATTTTCGTCCTTTCACCCATTAAATTAGAACACATGTGCATGGGTCTTCTTCAACCTCAACATCGTGGGTATTCATTCGCCTATTTTGATCGATTCTTCTCCATGCTTGTTGCATCTTGCTTCTTTTGATTTGTTTGGCTTTTTTTGTTGTTTCCGACCCCAATTTTTATTCTCTCTTCATAGATTTTTCTATAGATCTATTTTATATGATTCCAAGTTCATATTTGGGAGTTTTTTCAAAATTTGGAGCTTGGTACTTCGATTACATATTTCTGTGTGTTTTGGACCGATTTTTGTTGATTATAATCAAACCTATGAAGATTGTGCATGTTTTGTTTTACATTTTCAAGTTTTCGATTGAAAACAAAGACTAATGTCCAATGCTCATCTAACCACCCACCATGTGTTTGACAAAATACCCAAATGGTCAAAGTGTTTAGAGCACTTTTTTTTTATCAATTGTTCATAAATTATGAACCAAGCGTACCAAATCATTAACTCATACCATTTATTAACTAGAATGCATGACACAAGTAATGTAACACCCCGACTTCCGCCGAGGCGCTACTGGGAAATAGACCTTACAAGGTACTATTAATTAGGTTGACAACTGCACTGTAGGACCTTACAACTCGGGCACGACGAGAAAACATAATAAAACATCCAACCTTTATTTGATAAAACTTAGAAAACGTTATCATGCATGAATCCCCGAAAATCATAAACGTTCAAATACTTCACAATATCCAATGAAACTGAACTAACCGGACAATATAATAATAATTGAAACATAGAACTAACTCTATCTAACAAATATTAAAATCAACGTCCTAACTCTTATAAGCAACTAGTATAAAACCAAGCCCACTATGACACGCGCTCTTTACCGCTCCGGCCCGCCATCTAGCCTCGGTTCCTGCACGACTCCCTGATTCATACCTGGAACTGAAAAATGTTTCCCGAAGGGTCAACGTCTAATCTACCAAGCTAGAAAGAATACGGAACTGTAGAACGTTTTGAAATCAGTTATCTAAAGTCAGCATACAAATCCGCAATCGCAATCATAACTCTAAAGCCAATACCTAAATTAGTTATATCAGTCACACAAATCACATACGCATTTACATTCACAACACACAGCAATGCAATTCTTCCTTTGTCCACAATCCGTCTTCCAAGGCGCTCATCACCGGGCCGAGTGAGAGGCAGGCCCTCCCACTCCACTTCACAATCTCCCTTCTAACCCCTGGCTAAGCCTCCACTGGAGCGCTTGCCAAAAACATACAGATAATAATTTTCGTATTGAAGGGGCACGATTTTCCCAGTCACACGGGTCAAAGTAGCCAACACTTCCTCAACACCAGCTACGATGGGCCGTGTCGGAAACGGTACCAACATAGAGAAAACGTTCCAAAATATTTTCCGATAAATCACATTTGAAATCATTTACGCACACAACACACAAGGAGTTCAAAATAATTTCAAAGGTATTCAGGACTAGTTCCCAAAACCCGTCCTACAATATCGATACGCAGTCTAAAAAGGGAGAAAAGAACCGAGCAAGTCGAAAAACGACTTACCTCGTGACGAAAGATCCTTTGGCGTGGACAACTAAGATCTTGAACGAAAGCAGATCCCTAAACATAATAATGAGCACACTTAATTATATAACCGACCACACCCGTTATCTCAACTCTATAAATTATACTCTAACGATTTGTCTACCCCACTAATTACTAATTAACAAATTTATTTTGATATGACCGAACCCCCCACAACCTATTACTATATATTTGGAGAGATTACTTATCATTCTACTAGTTATAAGTATTAGCCTACCTTGCAAATTCAAACTAAGATTAACCACCCAATTTAACTAATTAAAACCGGCCCAACCCACTATTAATTGGAGATAACCCAACATAAAAAAATGAAACCAGATTTGGCCCCATCAACAATTACAATTTGAAACCAATTCAGCCCAATTGGGTAGAACGGATCACACCCCAACCCGTTTCTCCAATCCACCCAAGTTTGACCATTTCAAACTTTGACCCCCAAACTTGCGGGGCCCACCACTGCCTTCTTCAACCTACCCACCCCTTTCTCTGGTTCAACCTTGGAGCACGCAATTTCCCGAACACTGTTACGCCCCAACCTTGCCGATGACAACAGAGGACGACGGAGGCGAGCGGTCCTCGCCGTCCGTTCGCGTCTAATCCCGCACTCTCCGCAAGCCTTGCCGTTCCCCCTCACCGGCGACCTTTGTCAAAACACTCACCGCCCTCTCGTCCACCACTCTCACTAACCACCCTCTCCGACGACTCTAACCCAAACCCGTCCCCGTCCATCTTCTCCGATTGCCCCACCCACAGCGACTCATCCCTACACTCGTGTCCGCCCGACACAACAACCGCAACAAGACAAAACAGAGGACAAGAAAACCTTACCGGAGATTCACGACGATGTACGATGGCGGATGGCCTCTCCACTGGCGTTTTCTCCGGAAAAAGGATTGGGTGGGTCGAACGGTGATTAAACAAGGACGACTCCGGCGATAGGCACCGGTTGGGACGAGGACCGAAGTTCAATTGGTGAACGAATTGAAGAACACGCTGGTGAAGGGGGTCGCTTAAGTAGTCCAGATTCGGACTTAATCTAATTGATTTAGGATAGAATTTTGGTTAAATTAGATATAATTCAGTTAGGATCAGATTTGGCTATCGGTTTGGGTTTAGATATAAGGTCAACGGATTTGATCCAATTTGACTTAAGAAGATGGGAAAGTAAGATCGACATCCTTGGTAAAAAAAAATACATACGGAAAATTATATATGTATATATTATGTGACTAGGAGTAACTCGGGTTATAATTCATAGGTTACTTAAACGAGGTTGTCACGGGTTAAGGAAACGAACCCGAATATGACATACTACCCCTCTTAAGAAAGTTTCGTCCCGAAACTTTTATTACGAAAGGAACTATATCTCGAGGTTTTTCAAGTAACAAGTTTTGTGAATTAAATTTCATGAACCATATTGATAATTGTTATGAACCTAATCATATAAAGACATGAACCCACAAAATACGATTTATGTACAAGATTACATGTCAAAAATAACAAATATATTATTGTTGGATCGTAATCGGTTAGCAGTGAGCTTGGGAACTGGCAATTAAGTTGTTCCCAAGGCAGCGGAAGTAAATAATCGCAAGTAGTAAAAATAGTAAAAGACACAGTTCCTTTATAGAGGAACCCCACTACAACCAACTAGTTGTATGGGTAAACCTCTACCTCCGCTTGGAGGATTTTGAATGACTTACTTATATTGATTGCTTTGTTCCTTAGTTACACAGCCGGATTCACACTTCTCTGTTCCTACAAGTTCTTCCTAACTCTAGCAACACTAGTAAATCCTCTCAACTGAGTTCCTAAGCTCACAACAACAAAACACAAGTAACTCAAACCTTACGCTGACTTCTCAGTTCCCTTGCTCCAGGGAACTTCAGCTTCACCGTCGTCGAGATCACACACTCGCCGGCGGGGACTTCTCTTCCTTTTCTTTCTTTTCTCTGATGTGGGTGTTTGTAAGTTCTGGGAGAAGTACTCAGACCGAGTACTATTCATTTGGCTTTATAGTCCATTTGTCTTGGGCAGTCGCATCTTTCGTTTGTGTCCTAAATGCCCTTTGCTTGATGCCCAAGTTTTACTTTCTTCACATGTGACTTTGGTTTGAATTAGGTCAACTTCTTGGATCAATCGGACCGTTGGATGAAGCGTGACAGTCTGATCCTCAGACTGTTCCCTCGGGCTGTCTGAGACAGAATCCCGCGATCTGCGCTGAACGGTCGTTGTCCTCACATGTGAGTTCCCATGTCATGGGAACTGACTTCTTCAGAGTTCCCTTGATGGAAACTCTTCATCGTTGTAAGCTTGTGTTCTCTTGATTGTTTCTGGGAGTTCCCACTTCATGGAAACTTTCCTCTTCAGAGTTCCCTTGATGGGAAACTCTTCATTGTGGCCTGCAGTGGCTTTTGGTCATTCGTAGGAGCTCTTGGCTGTACCTGTGTTCCTTAGAAATACTTGAACAAACCACATTAGTTCCCTATGGTGTTTGTCATTATCAAAACTTGAGAGAATTGAATCGTTGATCCGTTGTTTAGAACCAGAGGTCCCAACAACGTCCCAACAATTTTCCCCTTTTTGATGATGACAAACCCATCACAAAAATGCAAGTATTTCAATGAATGATATGCTTATGAGTTCCTAAGTATGATTTTGGGAAGTTACTCTTAGTGAAACATGTAGATTTAGGGAGCCACTTCTGGTGAGACACATAGTTCCTATTAAGCTTTTTATGCAATTGTTCCCCCTTAGCTTATGCGTGGTCTGTGATAACTTAAACTTTTAACTCATCTCGCATTTTTTATCTTTCCCCCTTTTGACATCATCGAAAACAAGCAAAGCAATATTAGGAAAGAAAGGAACACGCAATCAAAATAAAGACCATTTCATTACTTAAGATAATATGTACAATGGGAACCCAAGTACAATTTGTGGTCATTTTTGGATTAAGGGAACAAGGAGGGAGAGATCATGGGTTCTGAGGGAACAGGGCGTCACAAAGGCGCGTAAGGACTTGTGTAAGCTTTTCTTGTCCTCTGGCCAACGCTGCTTGGTCCCTAGCAATCTAGTCGAGGGTGTTGGCGATGCAGAGCAACACTGGAGAGTTCCCCTCTTGTGGACCAGACTCTAGTGGAGCCGTCTCCTCTACAGGCTCCGAGTGCCTCATTTTCTGGGCAACTGTAATGTCCAGTTCCCTTCCAAGCTCGATTTCATCTTTAGAGGCGTCGTAGAGACCCTCTTTTTGTAGGAGCTTCTTTATCAGCCCGGAGTAGGGAAGGGAGTGGGACTTGGAGGCCATTCACTTCTCCATGTGCCCAAGGATTATTCGGGGAAGATTTATGGGCTTCTTGAGGAGGAAGTGGTAGAGGATAATGGCATCTGGAATGTTGACGACCAAGCGCTTCTCTTGGCGTGGTATCACCACGTTGATGATGAATTGGTGAGCGAGCTTGGCGACCAAGGACAAATGATGCGTCGAGAGGATCTTAGAAGGAACCCGACCCTCAAAAATTGTGTTGCACACCTCGGCGCTGTTGAAGTCGCCCCAGAGCTTGCTGGGCACCTCGCTAAGCCCTTGACCGGGGACCTGGAGTTGAAGGCGGATTGTAGATGTTGTAAAAATGAACTCGTCGCCTTCGTGGGAGAGAGTTCCCTGAGTTCCATCGTTGGTGATAGTGAAGTTGTTGTAGAATCGACGCACTTGTGAGGGATCTACGCTCACAGTTTCTTGGCAGAGTCTCTCCCAGCTCTGGGCCTTGATCAGGTCCCACAATTCCTCCAGACCATTTTCAGTCAGCACTTTTTCTGAAACAATGAGGTGAGGAAGAAGCTTTCGGAGCTCATCGACATGATGCTTGGTGGTCCCCTTCCCTTCCTTGAAGTGCTTTTGGATGTGTTCCCCCTAGAGACCGTGCGAGGTCCTTTCTGTTGAGGGGGTGCAGCCGCTTCAATCATAAGCACGCGGTCCCGTGGTGGTTGGGAACTCGTGGACACCACCATTTGGTGTCCAGGTGTAGGGATCCGTGCTGGCTCCTTTGTAGCTGGAGCTTCTTCTTCTTCTTCGACCTCATCGTGGGAGGTCCCTTCTTCCTCGGAGCAGCTCGAACTCGAGCCCTCCGCGTCATATCCAGGATGACTTGTTGTTGCCTCAGCACCTCCAGCTGGTGCGAGGTCCCTTCTCTCCGTGGGCTCTTCAGGAGCCACTTTTTCTGGGGACTTTGTCCCTTGGGAGACTGTGTGCTCAGAGGGACCCCTGTTGAGTTCTTCCTCGATGGCCTTGAGCTGGGCTTCCTCCTCCAGAGTTCCCATGATGATTGGAGGAGGATCCTTGGTCATTTTGCCGATGACCACAGAGAGAGGAAGATCGTCGTCGTCTGAGGTGAGAGCGACGGTACTTTTGGATGGTGAGGGAGAGGGGAGTTTGGTGGTGGTGGGAGACGTGATGGAAGAGGGGAGAGGAGAAGAGGGAAGAGGGGTGGTTAGTTGAGTGGAAGGGGGAGGAAGGGATCTGGTGACGTGGGGAGTAGGGATCCCCGAAGTGGAAATGGGAGTGGTGGAGATGTGTTTTGGTGAGGAGGGAGGAGGAGTTGGAGATCCCGTAGTTAGAGGGACGGGAGGAACGGAAGGAGGTTGGGGAGGTGGAGTTCCCATCGTGGTGGGAACTGGAAAAGGCGGTGGAGGAGGAGTCGATTGTTTTGTGAGAGTGCCCTTGGAGGTGGGAACTGAGGGAGGTGGTGGAGGGGGGGTTGGTCGTTTTGTGGGAGGAGATTTGGGAGGTCCCTCGATTTGAAGAGGAGGGATGGAGGAGGACGAGGGGAGTAGACTCTGGGGTTCGGAGGTCCCATCGTCGGAAGGGAAATGGTAGGGAGGTTTGGGAGCACAAGAACTCTCCTTGGAGCAGTTCAGGTAGTCCTCAAACTTGAAGAAAGCCTTCTTTCTGGGCTCCGAGAATTCAGAGGCCTCAGAGTGTTTACGCTTTTTGGATTTGGAGGGGTCGTGGGAGTGTTTGGATTTTTTGGATTTTGAGGGATCTTTTGATGAGTGACGGCGTTTGGATGAGTGGCGGTGTTTGGATTTGTGGGGCTTTTCATTGATTGAGGGGCGAGCGTCTCCGAAGTTGTCAACGATGACAACTCCGGAGGAGGTGTTGGTATTTGGAGGAGGGAGAGGAAGAGATTCGGAGGAAGAGGTCCAGGAGACGGTTTCGTCGGCCTGAGGAGGAGGAGGAGGCAGGAAGGGGCTTACTTGATTGTATAGCCCTTGGATGAGGACATCCTTCATGGTTGGGTCTTGTTCTTGCTCGATCTCTTTTAGTTGAGAGATGAAAAGGATGCGAGGATTGGCAAGTACCCACGCTTTGATTTGGGCGAATGTGTGTTGAGGGGCCATTTTTGTAAGAAATTGGGAGGCTTTGGAGGTTTCTTGAAAAGAGAGTGAAAGGGATTTGGGGAGGACGAATGACAGAGATGTAAGATGGAATAAAGGGCCTAAAAATGGCAAAGAGGGGTTTTAAAGGAGAGAGGAGGTGAAGGGTAGAAAGGGAAGTAGAATAACCTCGATAACCGTTGCCCAATGAACGTGGGGCGCCGTTTCAACTTCTCAAGCACGCTTCTGGACACGCGTCACAATCTCTTGGGAAGTCCTTTTCAAATTTTGAATACTTGGCCTTTAACGCTTCAGAGCTTCTGACACAAAAGTCCGCTTCCCAAGTGACGGTTTTTCTTTGAAAATTAGTCAGCGTTCCCTTTGTAGATGCATCAGTTCCCATGATCTTTTCAAGGTCAGGGAGAGTGAAGTGGTTAAGGGAACTTCACACTCGTCTTTTTGTGGGGCTAGGGAACTCAAAGGGAACCAGACAATTTGCAACTCGATAAAGGAAATGTTTTGGCTCATGAGAAGCATTTATCTGGTCCCTAGCTTAGGGTGGGTCATATGATCAACCGTCATGGTGGCTTGTAATAAGGGATAAAGGGAACTCTAGTTGATCATTTTGGGCCAAAAGAAATAGAGTTCCTTTGTACACATTTTTCTCTAGACTAGTAATCATGGCATAGTGAAAGCAATAAATCCAAGTTCCCTATCATGCAATCTTAGATAAACTAGTCAGGCATTGAGAGAGAGATAAACAGGGACTTGTTTAGTTTAGAGTTATCATCCCTATAAGCATTCAAAAACGCTGGTAGGGACGTCTGTCTAAAGCTTTGGTAAGAATATCAGCAATTTGCTCTTCAGTTCTACAGTGTTCCATCGAGATGTTCTCATTTTCAACATTGTCACGTAGAAAGTGATGCCTTATATCAATATGCTTAGTTCTAGAATGATGCACAGGATTTTTGGAAATGTTTATGGCACTAGTGTTATCACAGAGTATGGGAACTGGGCCAAAAGACATACCGTAATCCTGGAGTTGTGACTTAAGCCATAGAACCTGGGAACAGCATGATGCGGCAGCCACATATTCAGCTTCAGCTGTGGAGAGTGCCACTGAGTTTTGCTTTTTAGATCCCCACGAGACTAAGCATGACCCTAGGAACTGGGCCATTCCTGAAGTGCTTTTTCTGTCAACCAAGTGCCCTGCAAAGTCAGCATCTGTGTATGCAATGAGCTCAAGGGAACTGTTCCTTGGATACCAAAGGCACAAGTTATCGTTCCCTTTGAGATACCTGAAAATTCTCTTCAACTCTTTCAGGTGTGATTCCTTAGGGTTAGCTTGAAAACGAGCACAAAGACATACGGAGAACATGATATCAGGTCTACTAGCTGTTAAGTAGAGAAGGGACCCGATCATACCTCGATAGTTCCTTTGGTCCACACTGATACCTGTTTCATCTGCATTGAGCCTTGAATTTGGTGAGATGGGAGTGTCAATGGGCTTTGAATGTTCCATCCCATACTTCACAAGCATTTCCTTGATGTATTGTTGTTGATGAATCTTTGTTCCCTCCTTTGTTTGGGATATTTGAAGTCCCAAGAAGCACGTGAGTTCCCCAATGAGACTCATCTCAAACTCACTGCTCATGAGGTCCTTAAACTTCTCTACAAGAGTTTCGTTAGTTGCTCCAAACACAATGTCATCAACATATACTTGCACAATCAAAATGTCTTTAGATTCTTTCTTTACAAACAAATTCTTGTCTATGGAACCACAAATGTATCCATGGGACAAGAGGAATTGAGTAAACCTGTTATACCAAGCTCGGGGAGCTTGTTTGAGTCCGTAAAGGGCCCTTTCCAGGAAATAGACATGGTTGGGCATTTTCTCATCTTCGAATCCTGGAGGTTGGGCCACATACACTTCTTCCTTGAGATGTCCATTTAGGAAGGCTGTTTTCACATCCATTTGATAAAGTTTGAATCCCTTGTGAGCGGCATAGGCGATGAGGAGTCTGATTGCCTCGATCTTGGCAACTGGTGCGAAGGTCTCATCGTAGTCAATCCCTTCCTCTTGCCTGTATCCTTGTGCTACTAACCTAGCCTTGTTCCTTGCTACAACTCCAGTATCATCGAGCTTGTTCCTAAAAACCCATCGAGTTCCTATGATGTTCTTGTTTTTGGGCCTAGGAACTAGCTTCCAAACTTTGTTTCTCTCGAATTGGTGGAGTTCCTCTTGCATGGCTTGAATCCAATCTGGGTCCTTTAATGCTTCTTTGATATTTTTGGGTTCCACCATTGAAACAAACGCGTTAAAAGCACAAAAATTATTGAGAGAGGAACGAGTTTGCACACCTTTATCAAGAGGGGAGATGATGTTCTCAAGGGGGTGGTCCTTCCTTTGTTGAAAGGTTCTTGTATGAGTGAGTTCCTTTGCATGTGTATCATCCTCAGTCGGTGTTTCTTTGTCATGGGAACTCTCATCTCCAGCTTCTTCATTTGATGTTTCTTCAGAGATTTCTGGCAGGTTTCCTCTTTGTTCCCCTTGAATACTTGATTCTGGCAGGGTATTGTCTTGGGGGACAACAGAGTTGTTCCCTGAAGAGGGGACCTCGAGAGAGTTGGAGGTGTCTTGTGGTCCTTCTGAGGAAGGAGCCTCGAGGGAGGTTTGATCAGTGAGGGTTGGACCTTCGTCGTTGTTCCCTGGTTGCGGGAAATTGCTTGCACTTGGATAGTCTTCATCCCTTTTTCTTGGCTCATCCTCGTCATCATCATCGTCTTCATGTCTGACTAGCTTGAACAGAGTTCCCTTCCCTTGGGTCTCGGTTCCCATCTTTACAGACTTTTCATTGAAGACGACATGAATGCTTTCCTCTATCTTCTTGGTTCTTTTATTGTAGACCCTGTAAGCTTTGCTTTGTGATGAGTATCCCAGGAAGATCCCTTCGTCGCTTCTGGGGTCGAATTTTCCAAGATTGTCTTTGCCGTTGTTGTGAACAAAACATGTGCAACCAAATGTTCTTAAGTGTGAGATGTTTGGTTTTCTCCCTTTGATGAGCTCATAGGAAGTCTTGTTGATCAGGGGCCTTATCATGGCTCGATTTAGGATGTATGTAGCTGTGGAGATTGCTTCAGTCCAGAAGTACTCAGGAACTCCACTTTCGATCATCATGGTTCTAGCCATGTCCTCCAGAGTTCTGTTCTTTCTCTCGACCACTCCATTTTGCTGAGGAGTACGAGGAGCTGAAAAGTTGTGAGAGATCCCATTTTGCTCACAGAAGTTTAGGAACTCCGAGTTTTGAAACTCAGTTCCGTGATCAGATCTGATTGCTTTCAGTTTCAGCCCCAAGCTTACTTCTGTTCTTTTGATGAAGGGCTCAAATTCTTCAAACGCTTGTGATTTTGCCTTCAAGAAAATAACCCAGGTGAATCTTGAAAAATCATCAATTAAAACATACATGTACCTTTTTCCACCGTAGCTAGCTGTTCTCATGGGACCACAGAGATCCATGTGAATTAACTCCAGGGACCTGGTTGTGCTTACCACCTTCTTGGGTTTGAAGGAGGTCCTGGTCTGTTTCCCTCGAACACATGCTTCACACATTTTGACTCCTTCGAGATTGATCCGTGGAAGACCAATGACCAGATCCTGTAGATAAAGCTTCAGGATTTGATTTACACCAGCATGTCCCAGTCTTCGGTGCCAGAGTTTCATGTCATCTTGGGAACTCGCAAGGCACAGCTTCATTGGTGGTTCAAAGTTGGTGTCCACCACATACACATTGTTGTATCTTCTTCCTCTCAGAAATACTTTGTTGGTGTTCTTGTTAATGACGAGACATTCATCTGAGTCGAAAGTGACGATGTTGTTCCCTTGATCACACATCTGGGAGACACTCAGCAGATTGTATCCCAGATCCTTTACCAGATTTACGTTGCTAACTTTAATAGATCTATTGAGCAACACTTCTCCTTTTCCAATAACTTCTCCCTTGTTCTTGTTGCCAAATGAGACGTGGCCTCCTTCGGCATGAGTGTGGAGTGAGATGAGGATATCCTTGTTCCCTGTCATATGGTTCGAGCATCCACTATCTATGAACCATGTACTGTTCCCTCTCACTGCCACCTACAAGGAAAAGTTAGTGTTTGGAGACCCAGGCAAGATGACTCTTGCCAGGTCCCTTGCAAGGGAAAACATTTTCATTCAAGATATAGTCAGAAATGTTGATGTCTTTGGAATTTTGAGAGTTGGAGTTCCTTTGGTGATGAGCATGACGTTTTTGTCTGTTTGGGAACTCATGGTTTCTAGGGGTTTGGGCTCTCTTCTTGGGACATGCATCCTTGTAGTGCCCATGAGCACCACAGTGCCAACATGTCTTGTAGTATTCTCCCAGGTAGTATTTTGGGTGCGGTCTCTGGATACGGTTCCTATCCATTGTTTCTTTGTTGTACACTCGAGACCCATTTCCCTTAGCAATTTTGACATAGATTCTATGTCCAGAGTTCCCAGTATAGTAATCTTTCTCACCATTGTTTCCACTCTCTAGGACCCTGATTTTCTCCTCGAGATGAGCATTTTTCTGTTTCTCGCACTGGAGTTCTAAGGCCCTACACTCATGGATCTCATGTTCGCTCAGGGGTGACTTTCCGTTCTTGGAGCACTCACCTTTGTATCCTATGCCATGTCCGGCTGGGACAAACTTAATTTGGGAACTAGAGGCTTCAAGATGTTCGGGAGTCTTACTCAGGTTTTGCAGGAGGGTGTTCTCATCTTTCTCTAGAGTTTTGATTTCTCTTTCTAGATCTACGATGTGAGACACATGGGACTTGAGTTTTTCTAGAAGGGATATGCAGTTGGGACAGGGCTCAAGACCAACTAATTGAGAATTTATGTGTTCCTGTTTTTCCAACTTGTTTTGCAGTTTTATGTTATCTTTAACAAGACTTGAAAGAATTTTCAACAACTCAGGTTTTTCATAATTACTCAAGGAATCAAGAACAGTTTCAGTGGTTACCTCACTGGGTTGTTCCCCAGTGGTTTCTCCTATGGCCATGCCACACATGTCTGGGAGTGCCCATGATTCAGGATCTCCGTCTTCATCATCGCTCCAGGTAGCGATGTAGGCCTTCTTTCCTTGCTTTCTGCCATCAGTTCCTTGTGGACATTCCTTCGCAAAATGTCCTTTCCTGTTGCATTTGTAGCAAGTCACTTCTGAGAGATCCTTCTCTGTGGGCTTTCTTTGGGAACTCTGTCCCTTTCCCCAGTTCCCACTGTTCCGTTGAGACTTTCCTTTGTAGAAATTTCGAAGAGCCATTGTCACAAGAACTAGCTCTTCATCCTCTTCTTCTTCGGAGTCTTCATGTTGTTCTTAGGTTGATTTGAGCATCTTTTCGATCTTGAGTGCGATCCCTCGATGAGCTCGACTTTGTTCCTTATCATCGATCTTCCTCTTCTCATGTCCCACTAGCTTTCCAAATACTTGATGGAGCATAAGCGTTCGATTTTCTGGGTTTTCCTTGAACATCGTTCTCTCGTTTGCCCATTCTCCAGTCAATCCATTGAAGAGCTGTTGGACCTTCATTTTGTGGGTGATTTCTTCTTTTGTGATCCCCAATCCTTCCATCTTAGTGCAAAGTCCTTCAAACCGGGATTGGTAGCTGTCGACTGACTCTCCCATTTCCATTTGGAAGTTGTAGAACTCCCTTTTTGCATTCATTTGAAGATCTTCTCTGAGATCTGAGTTCCCAACGTGCATTTGTTGGATGGCTTCCCACATTTCCTTGGCTGTGTCAAGGTTTGCAACCCTGTCACAATCTTGTACGCACATGGAACTTTTTAGATACTGTTTTGCTTTGTAATTTGCCTCCATGCACTTGTACTCGTTGGGACCACACTTTGAGAGGTCGTTGACAATAGCTGGATCGATTTCGAAGTTCCCCCTTTCGATGACACACCAGGCTTGATAGTCTTGGCCGCGCATCCAATCTTTCATGTCGCATTGCCAGCTTTCAAATCTTCCTGTGATAAGCCTTGGCGGCTTGCTGGTATTGTTCCCCACCTGAGTAAGTTCTTGAGCCATTTTGACACTTGCGATGCTAACACAAATCTAGAGCGCAAGCTCTGATACCAATTGTTGGATCGTAATCGGTTAGCAGTGAGCTTGGGAACTGGCAATTAAGCTGTTCCCAAGACAGCGGAAGTAAATAATCGCAAGTAGTAAAAACAGTAAAAAGCACAGTTCCTTTATAGAGGAACCCCACTACAACCAACTAGTTGTATGGGTAAACCTCTACCTCCGCTTGGAGGATTTTGAATGACTTACTTATATTGATTGCTTTGTTCCTTAGTTACACAGCCGGATTTACACTTCTCTGTTCCTACAAGTTCTTCCTAACTCTAGCAACACTAGTAAATCCTCTCAACTGAGTTCCTAAGCTCACAACAGCAAAACACAAGTAACTCAAACCTTACGCTGACTTCTCAGTTCCCTTGCTCCAGGGAACTTCAGCTTCACCGTCGTCGAGATCACACACTCGCCGGCGGGGACTTCTCTTCCTTTTCTTTCTTTTCTCTGATGTGGGTGTTTGTAAGTTCTGGGAGAAGTACTCAGACCGAGTACTATTCATTTGGCTTTATAGTCCATTTGTCTTGGGC
The DNA here is from genome assembly GCA_964016875.1 of Fallopia convolvulus. Classification (NCBI taxonomy): domain Eukaryota; kingdom Viridiplantae; phylum Streptophyta; class Magnoliopsida; order Caryophyllales; family Polygonaceae; genus Fallopia; species Fallopia convolvulus. The sequence continues at coordinate 27,496,555 of OZ024734.1, read as the reverse complement.
AGTCGCATCTTTCGTTTGTGTCCTAAATGCCCTTTGCTTGATGCCCAAGTTTTACTTTCTTCACATGTGACTTTGGTTTGAATTAGGTCAACTTCTTGGATCAATCGGACCGTTGGATGAAGCGTGACAGTCTGATCCTCAGACTGTTCCCTCGGGCTGTCTGAGACAGAATCCCGCGATCTGCGCTGAACGGTCGTTGTCCTCACATGTGAGTTCCCATGTCATGGGAACTGACTTCTTCAGAGTTCCCTTGATGGAAACTCTTCATCGTTGTAAGCTTGTGTTCTCTTGATTGTTTCTGGGAGTTCCCACTTCATGGAAACTTTCCTCTTCAGAGTTCCCTTGATGGGAAACTCTTCATTGTGGCCTGCAGTGGCTTTTGGTCATTCGTAGGAGTTCTTGGCTGTACCTGTGTTCCTTAGAAATACTTGAACAAACCACATTAGTTCCCTATGGTGTTTGTCATTATCAAAACTTGAGAGAATTGAATCGTTGATCCGTTGTTTAGAACCAGAGGTCCCAACAACGTCCCAACAATTATGAATTAAATTTCATGAATCTTAATAAAAATTGTTATGAACTTAACCATATAATGACTTGAACCGACATATTATCATTTATGAAAATATGACACAGATAACAAGTATTGTGAATTAAATTTCATGAACCTTATTGACAATTGTTATGAACTTGACCGTCAAAAGCCATGAACCAAAAGTCATGAACTAAAAGAACAATCGTAAGATGAAATATTGTAAACTTATGGTTATAAAAACATGAACTTAAAGAACAAAAGTCATGAACCAAAATAACTAGTATGACTTAAAAAACATGAGGTATAAGATAAACTATTAAGAATTAAAAGTCATGAACCATAAAAATTATTATGAACCTAGCTTACAAAAACATGAACCGAAAGAACAGTTATTATGAACCAAAAGACACGAAACAAAATCATAACTATCATGAAGTAAAAGACATGAACCATTAGATGAACTTTTGATGAACCTAAAATTAGATAAACATGAACCAAAAGAACAATTAGTTATAAACAAAAAGGCATGAAGCAATAAGAATTAAAAGACATGAACCATAAGAATTGTTATGAACCTAGCTTACAAAAACATGAACCGAACCAAAAGATAACAAAATAATAACTAGCATGAACTAAAAGAAATGAACCATAAGAATTATTATGAACCTACCTTGCAAAAACATGAACCGAAAGAACAAGTAACATGAACCAAAAATCACGAAAGAAAATAATAACTAGCATGAACTAAAAGACATGAACCATAAGATGAACTTTGATGAACCTAAGGTTATTCAAACATGAACCAAAAGAACAATTGTTATAAACATCAAAGCCTATAACAAAATGTATGAACCTTACCTCAAAAAGTCATGAACCAAAAGAAGAATCGATACGAACAAAAAGACATGCCCTATCAAGAATTAGCCTATGTGGGATTTGAACCCACATCTATGTGCACATGCACATTGCTCTACCATTTGAGCTAATAGGCTGCAAAATATATTATTTCTCAAGGGTCAAATGCACATGTCTCATTTCTCACTAATACAACTAGATCTAGACAAACTTACATTGAGATTTCTCCTAGGAAGACTTAGTAGACAACTTCAACAGTGGCAACATATCATCAATCATGCCTTCTATACCAAAAACATGTCATCAAAGAATCAATTCCACTTCTAAATTAACCATTTTTGTGATAACTTATGAACCACAAGCTCAAAACATCACAATACATCAATAAGCAACCATTTTTCTAGAAAAATAAACTCAAAGTGAGTAGTAATAGTTCACCACACCAATATCATCAAAATTCACCCAAAAAAACCACAAACACTTCCATCAATGGAAATCAAACCCTAGAACCCTAGAAAATCAAAATAAAACATTAAAAAATTCTATAAGTTTATGCATACCTTCTTGTGTTTGTTTCTCCATAGAATTAGATCAATCGACAATTTGAATGAGTTAGAGGATGGTGGGAGCGATTTGCATAGCGATGTGTTTGAATTTGGATCTCTGTAGATCGTTCAGGTCGGCGGGGGAGAAGAGTTACGGGAAGGGGAAGAGTTTGATTGTTTTTTGGGAGTTGAGGGTTTTTTGTCACACGTGTCAAATTTTAATATATTTAGATTTCGTGCCATTCAAACCAGTCAACCCCCCCCCCCCCCTTTTTCTTTTTTTTTGAAAAATTATGTTCTAATCTGGGCCGTTGGTGATATAAATCAGATGCCCCAAAATTGCTCGCATTTTACACTATAGCAAATATTGCACCGGAGCATGACTCTATAAAATAATAATAAGAAATATTATTATTTTATCATCTCTACCTTATAATAATTTAGAAATTAATTCTCTTATAATAAGGATATAAGAGACTTCCAAAACTTTAAAAGAATTTAAAGAAAATTCATATTAAAGCTCGTTCGTATACCCCCGTGTCGATAGGTCGAGCTCCCGTTCCGTTTCGATTACGCTATCGTACAAGCAAAGACAAGTGGAATTTCTCCTTGTAGCCTTAATAATTCGTTTTGTGAAATTTCTCGATGTTGGGAACAACTTGTTTGCTACTAATAATCGAACCTAGGAATATCGATTGCTAGAAATAACGATCCCACTGTTATCATTATTCCGTTATATTTGATAGTACTAATATGCTAGCCTTGCTTTTGTCCTTGATTGTTTAAAATCTCGTTTAGAGAACGTTTGATGAAATAGTGAGGGTTGCGGGATTAACCCGACACCTCTATATAACTTACTAAGTCGTATGCCTCCGAGCTTAAAGTACGACTTTCAAGATCATGATCTATGTCCGCTCTAATTGCAAGGAGGGATGAGTGACACCGTAGCTAAGTGTCGGAACTAAGTTTCCCTTAAGTGGTACGTGTAACACCCCGACTTCCGTCGAGGCGCTACTAGGAATAGACCTTACAAGGTACTATTAATTAGGTTGACAACTACACTGTAGGACCTTACAACTCGGGCACGACGAGAAAAACATAATAAAACATCCAACCTTTATTTAATAAAACTCAGAAAATGTAATCATGCATGAATCCCCAAAATCATAAATATTTCAATACGTCACAACACCTACTGAACTGAACTATCCGAACAAAACAATAATAACCAAAACATAGTACTAGTTCTGTCTAACAAATATTTAAAATCAACATCCTACTAATATAACTAAACTAATATAACTAGTCCCACTATGACACACGCTCTTTACCGCTCCGGCCCGCCATCTTGCCTCGGTTCCTGTACGGCTCCCTGGTTCATACCTGGAATTGAAAAATGTTCCCCGAAGGGTCAGCGTCTAATCTACCAAGCTAGAAAGAATACGGAACTGTAGAACGTTTTGAAATCAGATATCTAAAGTCAGCATACAAATCCACAACCGCAATCATAACTCTAAAGGCCAATACCTAAATTAGTTATATCAGTCACACAAGTCACGTACTCATTTACAATCACAATCACACAGCAATGCAATTCTTCCTTTGTCCACGATCCGACTTCCAAGGCGCTCATCACCGCGCCGAGTGCAGAGGCAGGCCCTCCCACTCCACTTCACAATCTCCCTTCTAACCCCTAGCTAAGCCTCCACTGGAGCACTTGCCAAAAACACACAGATAATAATTTTCGTTCGAAGGGGCACGATTTTCTCAGTCACACGGGTCAAAGTAGCCAACTCTTCCTCAACACCAGCTACGATGGGCCGTGTCGGAAACGGTACCAACACAGAGAAAACATTCCAAAATATTTTCCGATAAAACACATTTAAAATCATTAACGCACACAACACACAAGGAGCTCAAAACAATTTAAAAGGTATTCGGGACTAGTTCCCAAAACCCGTCCTACAATATCGATACACAGTCTAACAAGGGAGAAAAGAACCGAGCAAGTCGAAAAACGACTTACCTCAACTGAAGGATTCTTTGACAAAGACGGAAACTAAGAGCTTGAGAAAAAGTGATTCCCTAAAGAAGTACGTATTAACGCATAAGATTAAATTAGATACGATCCACCATACTAAATGGACCTTAAACCAACACTTCTATTTTTACATACCCCACGAAATTAATATAACTTTATAAACATGTTTTTCTACTACATAAAACTACTAATTAGCTACTTTAAAATTTAAGTACGTAGCTCTCCCACATGCCTATATATGTATATATACAAAAACGTTTCAACAGAAACTTTTATTCCCCCACTTAATAAACTTTAATGATCTAGATTTTGAAACCCATTGACCACTTTAATCTTAATTTGGTACAAACCCCCATTAAAAGTTAAACTAGCTACCTATCTTCAAAATTGCTTTGGTTGACATACAAATAGCAAAACCACAATCTACTAGCCCAAATCCTAATCCAACCTAAAAGTTGCCACCTAGTCATCTAATATGTATAATCGTACGGACCCCCACCCAAAACCATAACCATGATATTAAGTTGAACACCTCACTTAAATAATAATATAATACTAACAAAAATTTCCTCCAGCAACACCACATCGATCGAGCCTGTATTCCCCAACTACCGGCTCTCCCGCTCGATCAACCATTGTTATCCCCCTCCCAAGCGAAGTACCCTCTCGTCTCACACCGACAAGACCAAATGAGAAGAGGAAAAAAAAGTGGCGACTTACCACGACTCCACCGCGGATGAACAACAGAGCGTACACCCACAAGCTCGTCGATGAGCGTCGATCGGTTCTGAGGTTGAAGACACACAAAGAAGAAGGTAAGGCAGCCCGATACCGGAAAGCGGTTTATCGGCGACGACTCCCAACAGAGAAAGGAAGGATCTTTACTGAAACAAGGCACACACGAAGTTGCGTCGGAGAGAGACTAATTCTCGGCGATTTCACGGTCTAGTGATCAGCGGCGTAACCTACTGGCGGTGTTGTGCTTCGTCCGGCTGTAGCTCGAGAGGCCTTAGAATGATTCTTAACTAGAACCGATGTTAGCGGTGGCGAGGAAGATAAGGTTGACTTCCGGCTTTCTACACGATGAATAAAAAGTTTGGATTTGGTTGGCCCTTGGTTGTAGATTTGGAGGAGACGAGGATCGGGGTGAACAGTTTTAAAGGATGAAATATTGAGTTTAGGATATATGATCGGATTTACTAGATGATATAGGATTGGGTGATTAGGCTAGAACTCTGTTGAATTTGGTTAATTAAGGTTAAAGTAAAAGAATTACTTTGATTGCTTTAAAGATAGGATCGAAGAGTTGAAAAAATTTCCTTACTTAATTAATTAGTTAGTTAACTATTAGGTAGAAAGAATAATTGTATAATGGATTTTAAGGAATAATTCTAATAGTTTTAATTATACCGATGTCACTTGCGGGCGAAGATTTCGACTACTTGTAACCCGAGAAATTTGCTTTTCCGCCTTAGACGGAAATACGGAATCCGAATGTTACATACTACCCCCCTTAAGAAAGTTTCGTCCCGAAACTTTTGTAACAAAAGAACGGATTTCACAACCTCCCCCACTAAAAGGGGTTCGTCCTCGAACCCGAACTTAGTAATCAAGTAAAACATAATTAGCATTTCATATCTAAAACACACAACATAGCGGCCAAACAGTCAGACAATTAAGTCAAAAGAAAAACAATCACCCAAGCAATCATTGAGTCTGAAACAACTTACTGACTAGTAACCTTCCCTCAAACGCCTCTACTAAACTTGGGTAGATCTCTAGGTAACACTCTCTCATTCTAGACTCCGTCTCCCAAGTGGCTTCTTCAACTCCCCGTCGTGACCACTGCATCTATACCAAAGGAATCTCCTTGTTCCTCAACTTCTTCATTCGTCGGCCCAGAACCTTCAATGGATGTTCTCGGAAAATGTGATCTGGCTTTACCTTCAACTCCTCATAATTACGTGTGACTAGGATTCAAAACATATTACCATAGCTGCGAAACGTGGAAGATAGGATGAACTTCGTCAAAAGCGGGTGGCAACGATGAACTGTAGGCCATATCACCCACTCTATCCAAAATCTCAAACATTTCGATATATGAGGACCAAGCTTCCCTTTCACCCCAACCCCCCGACCTCAAAGTCGGAGACACTCTCTACCAAACATGTGCACCTACCTTTAGTTCTAAAGATTGTCGTCTCTTATCTACACAAGACTGCTGACATCTCTATGCATCTAACATGCGCTTCACTAAGCAAAGCTACCCCCCTAACAGTCTCGTGAATCATCTCAGGCGTCTCTCCTACCATATTTGATAGATCATCCCAAAATAGAGCTATCCCGCCCCTCTACCAACAAGGCCTCGTAAGGTGCCAACTTAAACACGAAACACTAACTGCTATTGCACGCAAACCTCACTAATCTTCAAGTACCTTGACCTGTTTCATCTCTCATTTGTCTCCGAAGTAAAAATCTAGTCGTTTATTAACCATGTTTCACTGATTTGATGGGAGAACTTCTTAATGGGCATCCAAGTATCGATACACATGTAACTTCATTTCCCCAATTCTCCATCATCCATTGGCACGCCTCCTATTTTTTTTTCTCTAAATTGGAAGCAATTTTTGCTTCCCCACCCGTCTGTGGTGAGTTATCTCGTGCCTAACTAACCTGAACTATTTCACTGTGCGCCATGCTTCTAATACTAGAATTTAATAGTTTAACCTAATCTTTCAAGCCTCTTACTTGTTAATGTAGAAAAATCTACTACTCGGCCTGGGTATCTTATTACTTCCAAAGCTCCATGCTTTCACTAAAGCTCTACACCTAATTGGTGCACACCCCCGTTTTCTTTAAGGTCAACCTTTACTTCAATTCGACCAAGATTACTCATTCTCGATAGAGGTCTTAGCTACCATATCAAATTCATGATCGTTCCACAAAACTGACATCACTGTACTCTTAACGTGGTCTCCAAATGGAAAGCTTTCTCCTCCGATCCGTTCTAAAGCAATTGAAATATCATCGGCACAAGTCTCTACATTGAGGTAGGATAGTTAATAAGATTTATATTCTAAACTTCACCCACTCTAATGACATTAATTAAACTTGATGGTATCTTTATACTTCTCATACTATTTACATATCAAGTAGCCATCTTTTAAATATCCTTTTCCTGCCCCCTCAACTCGAGCTAGCTCGACATTTGAACCAATTTCGGAAAGTCCCGCATTTCAGTATGGTCGACCCACCTAATCATCAATCTGCAATAACAGATTCATGGTTCATATGGCGAGATTAGACTCTGCTAGGCCCTCCACGATCTCCTTGCGTCAACTGTTCTCCCTCTCGATTCCAAAAAAAATCTTGCAGAGGGGTAGACTAAGTGACAATCTCTTCCCCAAAATGTCCATCTCCTAAGTCCTCACTCCAACACCACGTTTGGCCCGGGCACATCCGCTTGATTGGTGTGATCCTCGACCCCAAGTTACTGTCAGAATTTACTCCTCTCATTAAAATGATGGTCGTGCTAGTCCTTCATAAGAGATGCTTAATGGTTCATATCACTTAGGTAACTAAGGATCTTATACACAACTTGACTCGCGACAGACTTGTATCAACTAGCGGATACATTCCAGGTTTGACCAACTCAACTTGCGACATAGTGCTAAAATCTCAACGTATCTCTACTAACGTCCTCAACTCTCCTATGTCCTGTTCACTTCCCCATTATCCTTGCTTAAAGGTCCTCCCATATGAGGTTCCATTGCCAACTTGACCACCAAGTTTTCGACTATAAAACTTAACAAGCCAATCCTAATGGAGTCTTAACCCAATTAATTAACTTCTAAATCTCGTGGTCAAGGTCTTGTTTAAAGCATCTTTACTACTTAATACTTCCGTCTAGATGGGTTTAGTACTAGTCCAAATCTTTTTTGAGCGAATTTAGACACTGCAAATATCTTTATCCATACTCCATTCGTTCTCTCACGGAATCCATAATCAGGCACACGTCTCTATATAAACTAGCTCAACGGGTTCCACGTCATCTTTCATTTTCATTTTTTTTTCAATGGCCTTGAGCAGATTTCCACCTCCACTCAATATCTCTTTTACCCTACAATTGCGTTATTGTGGTCACTACTCTGCCCTAATTTATTCGTGAGGCTTTAGTTTCGCACGGGCCTAAACAAAGTGTTCCTTAATCTCTTCCATCTACAGTTTACTGTCTAAACATGTTTTCTTCCCTTATCTTTCTCATGTTCTTATTCTTAGCTTCCGCGAATAGTATGGTTTCTTAGCTAGATGTTACCCGACTTAATGTCATAATCCCTTTTCCCAACGCCTTAACAAAGTGTGCTTGTGGATAAATTGGCCCAGGGCCCTTACCGCCTTTGATCACTTATTCCTTCTCTGTTCAATCTCTTATCCTCCTTTGTGAAAGTTTACCTACACATTGCCTTAAACTCATTTTACTCCGCTGCCTTCCTAGATCCTCACTGCGTCATTTCATTGGCCTTATCCTATAACTCACTTTCTTATGATTGCTTCAAGTAAGTAGGATCAATCGTGAATAACTACATTCTCTTCTATCCTCCACTTCGAACTCCTTGCTAATTTTCTTAAGTCGGATATTCGACTCTCCCTAAAACGAGCAACATCATTCTTCAACCGATGTCCCTAGTTGAAGTTCAACCACTTCTAATCCAATAACTTATATGCCTAGGTTAGATTTGCTCCAAGTTGCTCCATTATCTTCTATGTCGACTATTTCTGCCTTCCTCTTGTACTAGATTCAAATACTCGATGACCAGTATTATTTCAGTCTTGGAGACCATAACCCGACACTTCAATCCTACTCTTATTACTAACTCACACTTATCGAATAATTTGAACACTATGAACGGATTTAGCTTCTATCCAACTTACACTTAGAATTAGAAGGTTAAAAGTACAAACTACCGGAGGTCCTTCAGCTCATGGTGGCGGAGTCGCGACGTGTCACCTACCCCCTATATGCAACATGCCTACCCCACTTAAAACATTTTGAAAACACCGGCCGGTTTTGGTTTTAAGTTGGACCTCGGGTACACTCGTTGGTCAGTTCCATGTGCCCTGTTGTCAACCTCGCTCTGATACCAATTTGTAACACCCCGACTTCCGTCGAGGCGCTACTAGGAATAGACCTTACAAGGTACTATTAATTAGGTTGACAACTACACTGTAGGACCTTACAACGCGGGCACGACGAGAAAACATAATAAAACATCCAACCTTTATTTAATAAAACTCAGAAAATGTAATCATGCATGAATCCCCAAAATCATAAATATTTCAATACGTCACAACGCCTACTGAACTGAACTATCCGAACAAAACAATAATAACCAAAACATAGTACTAGTTGTGTCTAACAAATATTTAAAATCAACATCCTACTAATATAACTAAACTAATATAACTAGTCCCACTATGACACGCGCTCTTTACCGCTCCGGCCCGCCATCTTGCCTCGGTTCCTGTACGGCTCCCTGGTTCATACCTGGAATTGAAAAATGTTCCCCGAAGGGTCAGCGTCTAATCTACCAAGCTAGAAAGAATACGGAACTGTAGAACGTTTTGAAATCAGATATCTAAAGTCAGCATACAAATCCACAACCGCAATCATAACTCTAAAGGCCAATACCTAAATTAGTTATATCAGTCACACAAGTCACGTACTCATTTACAATCACAATCACACAGCAATGCAATTCTTCCTTTGTCCACGATCCGACTTCCAAGGCGCTCATCACCGCGCCGAGTGCAGAGGCAGGCCCTCCCACTCCACTTCACAATCTCCCTTCTAACCCCTAGCTAAGCCTCCACTGGAGCACTTGCCAAAAACACACAGATAATAATTTTCGTTCGAAGGGGCACGATTTTCTCAGTCACACGGGTCAAAGTAGCCAACTCTTCCTCAACACCAGCTACGATGGGCCGTGTCGGAAACGGTACCAACACAGAGAAAACGTTCCAAAATATTTTCCGATAAAACACATTTAAAATCATTAACGCACACAACACACAAGGAGCTCAAAACAATTTAAAAGGTATTCGGGACTAGTTCCCAAAACCCGTCCTACAATATCGATACACAGTCTAACAAGGGAGAAAAGAACCGAGCAAGTCGAAAAACGACTTACCTCAACTGAAGGATTCTTTGACAAAGACGGAAACTAAGAGCTTGAGAAAAAGTGATTCCCTAAAGAAGTACGTATTAACGCATAAGATTAAATTAGATACGATCCACCATCCTAAATGGACCTTAAACCAACACTTCTATTTTTACATACCCCACTAAATTAATATAACTTTATAAACATGTTTTTCTACTACATAAAACTACTAATTAGCTACTTTAAAATTTAAGTACGTAGTTCTCCCACATGCCTATATATGTATATATACAAAAACGTTTCAACAGAAACTTTTATTCCCCCACTTAATAAACTTTAATGATCTAGATTTTGAAACCCATTGACCACTTTAATCTTAATTTGGTACAAACCCCCATTAAAAGTTAAACTAGCTACCTATCTTCAAAATTGCTTTGGTTGACATACAAATAGCAAAACCACAATCTACTAGCCCAAATCCTAATCCAACCTAAAAGTTGCCACCTAGTCATCTAATATGTATAATCGTACGGACCCCCACCCAAAACCATAACCATGATATTAAGTTGAACACCTCACTTAAATAATAATATAATACTAACAAAAATTTCCTCCAGCAACACCACATCGATCGAGCCTGTATTCCCCAACTACCGGCTCTCCCGCTCGATCAGCCATTGTTATCCCCCTCCCAAGCGAAGTACCCTCTCGTCTCACACCGACAAGACCGAATGAGAAGAGGAAAAAAAAAAGCGGCGACTTACCACGACTCCACCGCGGATGAACAGCAGAGCGTACACCCACAAGCTCGTCGATGAGCGTCGATCGGTTCTGAGGTTGAAGACACACAAAGAAGAAGGTAAGGCAGCCCGATACCGGAAAGCGGTTTATCGGCGACGACTCCCAACAGAGAAAGGAAGGATCTTTACCGAAACAAGGCACGCACGAAGTTGCGTCGGAGAGAGACTGATTCTCGCTGATTTCACGGTCTAGTGATCAGCGGCGTAACCTACTGGCGGTGTTGTGCTTCGTCCGGCTGCAACTCGAGAGGCCTTAGAATGATTCTTAACTAGAACCGATGTTAGCGGTGGCGAGGAAGATAAGGTTGACTTCCGGCTTTCTACGCGATGAATAAAAAGTTTGGATTTGGTTGGCCCTTGGTTGTAGATTTGGAGGAGACGAGGATCGGGGTGAATAGTTTTAAAGGATGAAATATTGAGTTTAGGATATATGATCGGATTTACTAGATGATATAGGATTGGGTGATTAGGCTAGAACTCTGTTGAATTTGGTTAATTAAGGTTAAAGTAAAAGAATTACTTTGATTGCTTTAAAGATAGGATCGAAGAGTTGAAAAAATTTCTTTATTTAATTAATTAGTTAGTTAACTATTAGGTAGAAAGAATAATTGTATAATGTATTTTAAGGAATAATTCTAATAGTTTTAATTATACCGATGTCACTTGCGGGCGAAGATTTCGACTACTTGTAACCCGAGAAATTTGCTTTTCCGCCCTAGACGGAAATACGGAATCCGAATGTTACAGTACGGGCCATGCTAGCCCCCCACGCTCTTTAAAAATCTTAACATAATCGACATTTTCGTCACGATATAAGATAAGTGCCAATGCACATGTAAAAGACATCAAAACCGGGCCGACCTCAAATGATCGATCCGGCTCTCAGTCCGCAAGGGAGCGAGAGATTTTCAAAACTTGTATGAATTAATAACGTTCCCAACATACTCTCTACTCTAAAAAGAAGTCTACAATCTCGTAGTTCTTCTCTCGATTAACGAGCTATCTCTTCTCGAGATATACTCTTCTTCGTTCCGATAAGCCCCACATAAAGTCCTATACCTCAAAACACATCCCGATAATATTTCTCGAATATTATGAAGTTACCATAATACCCTTGAGAATTTCCATTCTCACTTGCTTAGTCTCCTTAGACTAATTCCCCTATTTCCGCATTTTTTGCCTGGTATTTCTCGCCCTTCGCGACAAATGCCAGACTGTAGGAATGTACACCGAAGTGTTGAAGAAGAAGTCTAGAAGGTTCGAGAAGCGTTAGGCGAGAATCAAAGGTGGCAAGACGACGTTGAAGGAAGGAAGGAATTCTCATAAGAGCAAGGCATTCCGACGATAGTGCACCAGCTCATTTTTTTTTAAAACCATGCAAATCATCATCACATGAGTTGTCTTGGGAAAACATACTTGTATTTTTAATTACGTCTTTTCAACCCTTCTAAATGGGCTTTAATTTCCGCTGCTACATCATTTGTAAAACGACTCTCAATGTAACGAATGAAAGTTCTTATCAATAAATAAAATTCCGCTTTTAGTCAATTTCATCTTCAATTAAGGAACCAAGTCTCATTCGTGAGCATCCGTTTATTTATGTAACGTTTATGTAAATTTCCGCATTTCTATAAGTTTTAATATCATTATAAAGCCTAGGGTGACTTTGGACGGTAAAATCCGAGGTCACTGGCGGTAATAACCAATGTTGCAAAATAGGGGTGTTACAACACACAAGACAAAACCTTTGATTTTACAATATGAATTTAAAGACATTAAATTATGACCATTGATCGGTATTACAAATAAAATTAAAAATAAAAGGAGATAAGATCAACCTTTGGTATTCCAAACAAAAGAAAAGATCAAATTTAATATATAGCCTTTCGTATTCCACTCTCTTACTCACTATATAAACTTTTTATTTTTGCATGATCATCTCACAATTTTATTCACTACAAAGCAGAAAATAAAAGTCAACTCTCAAATTGTTGAAAAATAATGATCAATCAAGAAACTATTGGAGATGGGTAAAGTGATAAAAAAAATAAACGCGAGATGAGAGAAACGTACATACCATCCAAGCAATAAAAGCATTTCGTTCAGGTTAAAATTATGCAATTTCTATTTCATTATTCTTTTTGTTCTAAGTAATGATTTTAAGTCAATATTTGTGACAATAAAGTAAAAAATATAATAGTTTCAACAAAATTTTCTAGCAATTTAATCTAAGAATTTTAGGTACGTTAAATTTTTATTTTCTTCAAATAATTTTTTTACTTTGAGATTTGTATTATTATTATAAAATATTTCAAACTAATGGGTTATTAACATCTTTCATAATCCTTCAACATCAAATAAATTTAATTTTTTTAAACATAAGTATTTCTAATTTTAATCTAATCAATCTATGTGTAGATCTAAAAACCTCTAAACTCTAAAAAATGACAATTAATGTTCATGCAACTAAAATAATATGAAACCAAAAATAATAAAACAACGTTTTTACGAAAAAAAATATGTAGCAATAATATGAAACCTAAACAAAAAATAACTAGTGCGTAGCACGGGTTATCCTCCTAGTAATAAGAAAACATTTATGACCTTTCTTCTTCTTTTATGGACTTTCCTTGAATTTGTGCACCATCGTTGCCCTTCGTCTCCGTCAACCAAACGAGACACCCTCCTCGATATCTCTTCCCGAGATCTCCCTACCAAACTCAGTTCTCCAAATCTGGCAGTCTACCACCCCTCTAATAACACTGTCACCGATCCAAACCTCTCGACCCAAATTTCGAATACCACTCGTCTATTGTAAACTAGAGCATCGAAAAGATTTTTTGACAGATCGACGGTCGATGGCGTGCCGGTTTGGGGTGTGCTCCCCCTACTGTCAACTAGACCCCGCCATCGATGATGTAGGAGGACCGACCAACTTTCCTCCAGCCACGATGGGCTCGTCGCCAACTTTGTCTTCCTCCAATTTTCCTCCTTGTTGCAATATTCCATGCAATCCACTATGGAGGAGAGAGAATTTGCAATCAATTAGTTTTGATTTTGTATATTTCTGGAAAATTGAGAAATTGGCAATCAATTAGGTCAGATATGCAACCGAATAGGCGAATTAAGGTTACATTAGACCCGGTTCAATTATTTTAATTAAAAAGAGTTTACTTATCTTGCGTCAAATTAGCCAAAAAAATAGTCAATTTTATTTTATTTCAATTCTCACTCGCCCAAAGAAGCGTGAAAATCACGTATGTTGCCACATCAGCATCTAGTGTTCAATAGAACAAATTTAGCTATGTTATGGTGTTTAGTTGAACATTTTAAAATACAGGATGTTGGTTTACAAAATTGTAGAAGTTCAAGGGCCTATAGATGTATGTCGCCATGTAATATTACCAAAAAAAGGATGAGATGTAACAAAAGTTTCTTACGGTATGGGTTGGTATCGCCGGTATTAGGCTATAATTGTTAAGTTACAACAATAAAAAATAGTTGGAGTTGTAAAATTACTTGGACTTTTTAAAAATATATATAAATATTATTTGGTAATGTTTAATTAGTTAATTGTAGTGTGCTAAAAAAACCTAGTTTATTACTATAAGTAGTAATTTTAAATTTCACTTTATAGTAGGGTTATTATTATTTAGCAAACAATTATATTTTTAATTCAAAAATCTACTAAGAACTCCTCCAAAAGCTTTAAAAACTAGTATTTTAAGAGCTTTAAAAACCAATTTTCTAAAAAAAAAACTAGTTTTACAGCTAGTTACTAGTTTTTATGAGTCAAACAAATGGTAGTTATACGAGTTTGCACAACTAGTTGAAATACTCCAACTAGTTTTCGGTAGCCAACAAACATAACCTTAGTCTTGAATTGTTTAACAAGAGTTTTCTTAAGAGAATTGGATGCCTCATTGGTCAAGTTGCTCTCGGAGGCTAATCGGGGTTAGTTCACTCATTTTGGCGTGGAAATTGAACTTGTATATATATATATATATATATATATATATATATAAGGCTCTAGAGAAATAGTCTATTGTAGAGAAACGGGAGAAATAATTCGAACCATTAGATGATAAATTATGACGGGTAAGATTTAAAGCAAATAGGGTGTAGGATAATTATATGTTCGTGTTACATAGAATAAAGATACCATGCACAATTTTAGGGATTGAAAATATAATTTTCTCTCTCCTAATCTTCCAAATATACGTTTAACAAAATCAACACAATTATAATTATTATTTTGCTCATCATCATCATCATCAATCTATATACTAAAGAAGAAGCCTTTTGGCCACATGTCATCTCACATTTAATTCGCCTATGTGTCATTTTTTTATGTTTTTGAATTATTTTTATCAATAATTTAGGTCCCACTATATCTTAACTAATCAAGGTTTATACTAATTAAAATAAGAAATGTTTACTATTCCTAATATTTAAGCATTTCAAGTTTTAAAAATTAATCTAATTATTTAATTGAAAATTAAAAAAATATTTATTTAGGAAAAATTTAAACAAAACCCGTTTATGGCACGGGATTTAACTAGTTCTTACCTAATTCTCAGCCCTCCTCAAACTTCACTCCATAAACTTTGATCGCTTTGTAGTTTTTTCAATCAAGACAAATTAATTTTTTGGATTCGTAATTTCTATAGCATTTCATGGTGCTTTATGCCTCATTAAATTATTGGTGGTATGATTTTTATTTCTTCACTTCTTTTAAAAGAGATCGATCAAATTCAAGTTGTAAAGGAGGTATAGTTTGTAGTGTGATTGTAATTCTAGTATTAATGGCATATATTGTGAAATTAGTTTCTTGAATAATGTGCATATTTTGTTTCTCAGACTCTTCCACGGCGGCCAAGCTCCTCACGGAGACGCTGCCGACCACCCACCCAGACTTTGCGCTGGTGGTCCACTGCCGCTCACTTATCCAAAGACCTTTTTGGAGAGTGGTAGTTCATTTTATCCCTCGAACACGTAATAAGGCAGCAGATGCTACTGCCAAACTTTCCTTTGCTTTAGACCAACAGTTAACTATTCTAGAGGTTTTACCTCACACTATTCTAGATGCTACTGCCAAACTTTCCTTTGCTTTAAGTCAATAATAGAACAGGGCGTTTGCTCTCATTCAGACAAAAAAAAAACAATATGGTGTTTCTAACTATTTTTCTGTTCGTTTGACCAACTAAATAATTTATTTATTTATTTTAATGGACCAGTTCATGTTACCAATTATATTATATGATATGTTGCAACTGAGATATGATTTTTAAATGATATTTCTTGTTTTAGTTAGAGATATACCTGTTATTAGACGTAGACTGTGTGTAGTCATTCATAGTTGAGTGGTACATTCATCAAATCTCCTATTAATTTGATTTCAATTCTGACAAAAAAAAAATTAATTTGATTTCGATGTGTGTATAGTACTTTTAACATTTAGAATATCAAGAACTAAAAAATAGAGCTTATGGGATCGAGCAACAAAAGAAGAGAAGGGCAAATAAGAGAAGAAAGAAGAAATTAATAGAATTCACCATTGATGTGGTAAGGCTGAGCAAACGGATATACCCGATCCGATTCGGTATACCGGATATTCGGTAAAAAAATTTCTTAAAATCTCGACCTGTATCCGATCCGTTAGGTACTGGATATCCGAGAGCGGATACCCAAAATATCCATTTTGTAAAATATTGCCATTTTAATTCAAATTTTAAAGCGGATCAACGGATATTCGGATATCCGCTAATCTAAGCTAAAAGCTTGATTAACAACATTATTTAAAGGTGTCATATGTCAAATTGTAAACGTACTTGAGTTGTAACTAAAATTGCTAAAGTAAACATATAAACTAATGTTTAAATTAGATATACAAAAATTAAAGTTCCCACAAAGTTCAAATTACATATAATAAAATAGAAGTCCCCACAAGGCCACAAATATTAAGGCTAGAAATTACAAACCAAAGGTCACATTTCGCATCTAAGAGTGTGATTTTTCATCGGAGTGATTTCATTTTTAGATTTTAAACCAATTAGTGAACTACAATATTTGCATTGTGCACAACCCGAATCAGGAAGTTCATTAAAGTGAGCCCAAATTGGAGAATATTTCTTTCTCATACTCGGAGGTTGCTTTGCAACTTTCTGGTTGATCATTTGACTTTCTTGAATAGGAACCTCATTGTTTGATGCCATACTTGAGTTACCTTGTTCCTGAAAAAAGTAAGATGATGCAAAATTAATTCAACCATCTTTGTTTAATTTGATTAGAAAGTTTCAAAATTGCAACGTGTAATATTTCCATAACATATGAGCCCCTGTGATAGTGTGATGACCAACAATCCAAACACTAGCGGAAAATATAGTAGTCATTAGGAAAAGGATCTATAACTGTACATTCAGAAATCAACTATAGAGAGTAACAAGGAAGAGCTAGCCATTTCAAATCTGAACAGGGCTTATGACATATGACCTAAGATCTACTGTTTCCTACCACGTAGAACACGTAACTGTTTTAGATGAAATGGAATGGAACTTTAAAATCAAAAGTAAAGTAGGGAAGAGGGAGAGGGGTTGTAAGTAATTGCCTCCCATAGCATGCTTGCAGTCATGTTCTCTTTTGCATCAGAGATGCATTAAAGCCTTATCACAAACAAATCAGGGTCACCAAGTATAATAAAAACACTCTCCTGTTCACCAAAAATATGCACTCCTTTACAACTTGAAACCCTAACAAAATCAAAATAGGAACCTCATCTATTTAGACCTTCCAAGTCTATCAATTCTAGAACTAATTCAACAATCTCTTATACTAACATCAGGTGCACAACTAGTACATAATTTCTTCACCTCTACAAGAATATATGGCTCTACAATTCAGTAAATATAAATTAAGTTAATACACTAAATGATTGCTTAGATAGTGTTGGTAAAAGTCTATTAATAAAACTTATTATGATTTAAGTTTAGTAATTATAATTCCGGAATAAAAGGGAAGAAAAATGATTTATTTAAAATCAGTGGCTGAGATTAAAAGTTGATCTTTAGAAGATCAAGGGCTGGAATTTTCCAGGGTGGTTAAGAACAACTCACTTCTAACCAACTTCCTAACTGTTTTCTGAATTAACTGTCTGACAATTCAGAGTTCTCTATTTAAAGAGAATGTTTCTTCACAAAAATGTAAGAAAAAAAAAAATTCAGATTTGTTGTCTGAATTTCTAAGAGCGCTTTGTTGTATCCTGGAGAGTGAATTTGTCTGAAACCCTACATCAATCTAAAAGGGGACAAATATCACTTTAAAGAAAGTGATCTCATGCCTCAAAGCCAATAAATTTCTACAGAAATAACCCTATTGTACTAACAATTTTAAAGTGATATTCGTCATGGAGGTCGGATCACATGCAACAGCCTTGACTCTGATGAATCAATATTTTTTCAAGTTAGACAGATTTGATGGAACGAACTTCAATCGGTGGAAGGACCAAATGATGTTCCTACTGACTGCCCTCAAGATATCTTATGTGTTGGATGATGACCTAGTGGTTGTCCCTGATCCAACAGAAGGAGAAAGTGAAGAAATCAAGGAACAGAGAAAGAAACGTGATGAAGATGAAGTCTTGTGCAGAGGACATATCTTGAATCGACTCTCTGAAAGACACTACAATTTGTTCACAGCGATCAAGTCCCAAAAGGATATATGGAGTACGCTGGAGACGTGTTACAATAATGAAAAACAAGGGACATATAAGTTTGTTATGATGAAATACTTTGAATTTTCTATGGATAGTAACAAATTAGTTATGGATCAAGTGAATGATCTACTAAGCATTGTTAATCAACTTAAGGAACTAAAATTTGATATTTCTGAACCATTACAAGTAGGGGCTATAATTGCAAAACTACCTACATCCTGGAACAACTATAAGAAGAAACTTTTGCATACAAATGAAGATCTCTCCTTAGAGCAATTACAGAAACATCTAAGGATTGAATAAGAAACTAGAAAGCAGTATAATAAGCAAATGGATTCTGATTCAAAAGTAAATAACGTTGTTGGTGAAAGCTCTAACAAGAGTGCATGAAAGAATAAAAGGAAGAAGTTGATGAAGGGTACACGAACAACAATAAGAAGTCCAAAAAGACTGAGAAGGACAATAGGCCAAAGTGTCACTTTTGTCAGATACCAGGCCATTTTAAAAGGGATGACATATTCTGGAAGAAAAAGCAACAAGAGTCGAGAAACAAACAAGTCAATACAACCGACAAAGAAGTCTCAGAAATCATTGCAATGGTATCTGATCTGCAGATTGGCATGGTGACTGAACTGAATCTGGCAGCATCTGTAATCACTAAGGATTGGTGGTACGATTCTGATGCAACAATGCATGTGTGCAATGATATTTCTCAATTCTCTGATTACAAAGAATCTGAGAAAGATGATGGAGTTTTAATGGGAAACAACAATGTGTCAAAAGTTGTAGGAATGGGAAATGTACACATACAATTTACATCTGGAAAGAAGGTGACACTATCTAATGTACTACATGTTCCAGAAATCAGAAAAATCTGGTTTCTGCTAGTCTTCTATGTAAAGCCGGAATAAAGGCTGTTCTAGACTCAAACAAGTTGATTCTGACCAAGGGTGGGGTTTTCGTGGGAAAAGGATATGATTGTAATGGAATGTTTAAACTAAGTATTTTGAATAAAAGTGCCAGTTCCATTTATTCTGTTGTCTCTATTGATTTATGGCATTTAAGAGCAGTCCATGTAAATATTAGAACTTTAAAATTAATGGCTAAGAATGGCTTGATCAGTGGGGCTTTTGACTCTAAACACAAAAATTGTAAAATCTGTGTTCAAGCCAAAATGTCAAAGAAACCTTTTCCTGTTGTAGAGAAAACTAATAATATTTTAGATCTGGTGCACTCTGATATATGTGAATTGAACGGAGTTTTGACTAGAGGAGGTAATAGGTATTTTATTACCTTTACAGATGATAAGTCTAGATATACCCGAGTGTACTTAATGAGGAAAAAGAATGAAGCTTTTGAAAAATTTAAGATTTATATAGCTGAAGTTGAAAATCAGAAAGAAAGGAAAATTAAAATTCTGAGAAGTGATCGGGGAGGTGAATACTTTTCCAATGAATTCAATGATTTTTGTGAAATTAATGGCATAATTCATCAAAGGACAGCCCCTTACAGCTAACAACAAAATGGGTTGGCAAAGAGGAAAAATAGAACTTTGTGCGATATGGTGAATGCTATGATGTTAAATGCCAAATTGCCTTCAAATATGGGGAGAAGCACTACTGACAGCTTGTCATGTGCATAATAGAATTCCCTCTAGAAAAACTAAGTGCATAATAGAATTCCCTCTAGAGAAACTAAGGTATCTCCATACGAAGTATGGAATGGAAGACAACCAAATTTAAATGATTTGAGAGTATGGGGATGTTTGGCATATTATAGAATTCCTGATCCAAAAAGATCAAAATTAGGTCCTAAAGCCTTAAGAAGTGTTTTCCTAGGATATGCTGAAAATTCTAAAGCATATAGATTTCTGGATTTGGATTCTAATTTAATTGTTGAGTCTAGGGATGCTGGATTTTTTGAAACAAAGTTTGTTGGAGATAGAACTTAAAATCCAGCAGAATATGCACCAGAAGAGGTTACAGAACCTAATGAATCTGAAAATCCTATAGATATTACAGATCCTAATGAATCTAGAGCACAACCTGGTGCATCGACCTCTTCATCAAATAAAAGGAAATTTGATGAACCGCAGGAACAAAGAAGAAGTCAAAGATTAAGAATTCAGCAGTCATTTGGTTCTGATTTTCGATTACCGAATGATGTCCTACTTCTGGTTCAAGGATCCAGAAAAGAAATATTAAATAAAATCCCTATAATCTTTCAAGTAGATCAAACGAATGGAGATCCTAAGACTTTTAAAGAGGCAATGTCCTTCAGAGATGTGGCTTTCTGGAAAGAAGCCATAAATGATGAAATGGAATCAATATTATCCAATAATACTTGGGTTTTAGTGGATTTACCTAAAGGTACCAATTTCTAGGAAGTGGGTATTTAGAAGAAAGTACAATACCGATGGATCAATACAAACATTTAAGGCCAGATTAGTGGCCAAAGGATTTAGGCAAAGGGAAGGGGTAGATTACTTTGATACTTATGCACCGGTAGCTAGAATAACGTCCATAAGAGTACTTTTAGCTCATGCTTCTGTTTATAGGCTGGAAGTGCACCAAATGGATGTTAAAACCGCATTCTTAAATGGAGATTTAGAAGAATTATTATATATGGAGCAACCAGAAGGTTTTGTAACTCTAGGGAATGAAAATAAAGTGTGTAAACTTGTGAAATCCCTTTATGGGTTAAAGCAGGCTCCATAACAGTGGCATGAGAAGTTTGACTCCGCCATTTTGTCATATAGATTTAGACATAATGGGGCTGACAAGTGTGTTTACATGAAATTCATTGACAAATACAGTGTGATAATCTGTCTATATGTCGATGATATGTTAATATTAAGTAATAATATGGATTAAGAATTTCTTGAAGTCACAGTTTAAAATGAAGGATTTAGGAGAAGTAGACACTATCTTGGGTATTAAAATAATCAGAAATAGTGGGGAGTTCATTTTATCTTAGTCTTATTACATTCATAAGATGCTAGATAAGTTTAAGCATTTGAGGATTAAAAAAGCAAATACCCCCTATGATCCTTCATGTAAGTTGTTTAGAAATGAAGAAAGATCGAACTCTCAAATAGATTATGCTAGTGCGATAGGGAGTTTGATGTATGCAATGCATTGTACTAGACCAGACATTGCATTTGATGTTTGTAAGTTATCAAGATATACTAGCAATCTTGGAATTGAGCATTGGAAGGCTATAAATCGAGTTCTAGGATATTTAAAGAGGACTATAAATCTGAATTTGTCCTACAATGGTTTTCCTAAAGTATTGGAAGGGTATTCTGATGCTAGCTGGATATCTAGTACAGATGAAAACAAATCAACAAGTGGATGGGTCTTTACCTTAGCAGGAGGAGCTATTTCCTGTGCTTCAAAGAAGCAAACCTGCATAACTCATTCCACAATGGAATCTGAGTTTATAGCACTAACGGCTGCAGGAAAGGAAGCAGAATGGTTGAGAAATTTTTTATTAGACATAATGTTGTGGCCACAACCGATGCCATCCATTTCTGTGTTTTGTGACAGTGCAGCGACAATGTCTAGAGCCTATAACAAGATCTATAATGGAAAATCTAGACATATAAGTCTAAGACATGCATATGTCAGACAATTGATTGAAGAAGGTGTGATTACCATTACTTATGTCAAGTCATGTAAAAATTTGGCTGAACCATTTACTAAAGCACTCGAGAGAAGTGGTAAGAAACACCTCAATAACAATGGGATTAAAGCTAAACTGAAATCACCACAACAGGAACCCAACTCCTTTCTAGGAAATATAGCTATGGAGTTTAAAGGGTAATAACAAGTTGATGAGAAGTGATTGGATGACTGCACAAAATAAAAGGCTCACAAAGCTGGTGCAGAAAAGGTAGGTTGAGCAATTTGATACTCTTAATAAGGTTTATGAAAGGCTGTAAATTAATAATATAATGGATCTTACCTATATAGATAATATAAGAGTGGAGTTTCTCTTAAGCAAAATCAGTTGTTTTGTAAATTATCTATGAATCTCAGGTGAAACTCAAGGCAAGAAATAAATTTGGACATTTGTGAAGAAGTTAGAAGTGCTGTATGTATGCTCTATCCGGTGTTGATAAAAGAAAGATGGTTTAAGGAATTGACCACCATTGAATCTGTTGTCACTTTGGTAGAGTTATACTAATTAGAAGTTTAAGTTGAAAAACACTTTCATTATGTATGACATTATTAACAAAAGTCTGATTTATAGACTTAGTGGGGATTGTTGGTAAAAGTCTATTAATAAGACTTATTATGATTTAAGTTTAATAATTATAATTCTGGAATAAAAGGGAAGAAAACTAATTTATTTAAAATCAGTGGATGAGATTAAAAGTTGATCTTTAGAAGATCAAGGGCTGGGATTTTCCAGGGTGGTTAAGAATAACTGACTTCTAACCACCTTCCTAACTGTTTTCTGAATTAACTGTCTGACAAACGTTTGACAATTCAGAGTTCTCTATTTAAAGAGAATGTTTCTTCACAGAAATGTAAGAAAAAAATATTCAGATTTGCTGTCTGAATTTCTAAGAGCGCTTTGTTGTATCCTGGAGAGTGAATTTGTCTGAAACCCTACACCAATCTAAAAGGGGACAAATATCACTTTAAAGAAAGTGATCTCACGCCTCAAAGCCAATAAATTTCTACATAATAACCCTATTGTACTAACAGATAGCACCATAATCACCACCAAATCAAACAACAACATCAACAACATATACACTCATAAGCATTTAGGAATCCCATAGATCAAGCTGGGCTGATGCAACTATCAAGTGAAGGAGAAAGAGAAGTAGTCAGACATTAATAGTAGTGAAAGAGAGGTCAAACTAACCATAATCTTGCGTGGTGGTTCAATGGATAGAAAACGGAGCCTTTGACGATCTAAAGCATGAATAACAAAACAAGGGTATTATAAGAGACAATAAATTTTTAAAAATCGAAGATCGAGATTAACCACACAAAGATCAGCCACAGCCAAGCACGCTCTAGGAGCCTTCCATCCTTTTCGCTAGTGCCAGAGAAGAAGTGAGTGAGGAGAGTTTAGTGTTAGAGAAGCGAGTGAGAGTGGGAATTGTGAGTGTCTAGTCGATGATGATAGAGATTAGAGACCAGAGGGCAAAGTCGAAGGGATCACTGGAATATCAGATTGAGGCGAGCGGCGGATTAGGGTTTTTACTTTCTACTTTACACTTTTGTAGGGTTAGAGAAATCAAAATAGAGAATGGGCTGGAATATGAGAAATTTTTAATGGGCTGGCTTATTTTCACAAGTCTAATAAGCAAATTAGGCTCACATCAGAATATCAGATTAATAAGTATACTACAATATTTAATAAGCATATTATACTATATACATACTATATTCCCTATCTAATATTATATT
The DNA here is from genome assembly GCA_964016875.1 of Fallopia convolvulus. Lineage (NCBI taxonomy): Eukaryota > Viridiplantae > Streptophyta > Magnoliopsida > Caryophyllales > Polygonaceae > Fallopia > Fallopia convolvulus. The sequence continues at coordinate 27,472,478 of OZ024734.1, read as the reverse complement.
TTATATATACCGGATATTTCAGATATATCCATTTATCTTAAACCCCGATCCGTATCCGATCCGAATATCCGAAAAATTAGCCGGATCGGATTTGATACGGATCGATTTTAAACGGATAATTTTGTTTACGTATAAAAATGGATCGAATCGGCTGATTTTTCGGATCGGATCAACGGATCGGCAAATTTTGCTCAACCTTAATTGATGGTGCTTGATGGTCACTCCCTTGAATTCTCCCAATTGACAAAATGTAAAGTGAAATGTGCGTGGTTCTATTGGAAACGAAAGTGGTGAATAATATAGTTTTGATTACGTTGTTAATATATTTGATATTTATAATTACATATTCGAGTTCTTTTCTACACATGTTCATACATGTGAAGTTAATATTCAAATATATTTCATACATATTAAATATTGTGAACTTAATATTTAAATATTTTGTATATATGTTCGAGATTTTGTACTTAATATATATTTATATATTGTATACATATTCGAATTCTTTTGCGCACATGTTCAAAATTATAAAGTTAATATTCAATCATTTATTCATTTATTTATACATACTGGTTTATTCAATATTCGAGAATATGTTCTTAATATTCATTTACACATATTTGTTTTGTTCAATATTTATACTAACATATTCAGATACAAACACATGACTACTACAAAGGCATATTCGAGAATGTGTTCTTAATATTCGTTCACACATATTGATCTGTTCAATATTTAAACTAACATATTCAAATGTAAACTCAAATATACTACAACTGCATATTCGAATTTTTTTTAATATATTCAAATATAAACACATGACTACCACAAAGTGGGCTGGCAAATTCGAACAATCTTTGATAATATTCAAAAATCATTGAAACATATTCAACCATATACAACATAATTACGTAAATAATAAATATTCAGATTTTAAATTTGAATTTTATGCCAAATTAAAAATGGAAGCTTTAATTTTAATTTTTAAAAAAATCTAGCAAATCCCTATAATCTTGCATCTTCCATTTTAGTAATTAACTAGCAATATTCAAGTATTTAATCCCCATATTTGTTATTATGTGCCATCGATCAAGAGCATTAATCTTCCTAAATCCGACGCTTCTAATTATTTCTCCCGTTTCTCTTATAGGAGCCATTTCTCTTTAACCCTCCCATATATATATATATATATATATATATATATATGAATTTCCCTTGAGGGATGCCTTTGTATTAACTTGATATTAATAGGAGGGATACATGACTTGGTTATGAAAGTTAGGAATACATGACTTGCTATACAAGCTAAGATATTAACACATATATTATTATATTTTATCATGACCCCGTTGTTAGGGGTTCCCTAAAGTTAGATTGTCCCTAAAATCTAAAAGCAATTGACGAGGCAAACCCTTTGTGAAAATGTTTGCATATTAATACACAAACAGTGCATGAAGTACTCGTACATGTCCTAACGCTACCTTCTCATGGACAAACATAATGACCAATTCAATGTGCTTTGTACGTTGATGTTGAATAGGATTGTTGGCAAGGTACGAGGCTAAAATATTATCTATATAGACTAAGGACACCTTTTGACAAGGGACAATATAGCTCAAGTAGAAGATTTCAGAGGAAGGTACACTTGGAGACGACGTTGGCAACGCCACCATACTCGACTTCAATGCTAGAGCGGGAGACGACAAACTAGTGCGAGAGCATGAGACAAAAAACTGGCATTAGAGAAGTGATAACAACCAAAGGGCTATGAAGGCTAAGGAGGTGATGAAGGAGCATTGATATAGTCATTGGACGAGGCTGGTGGAATCTAATCCGATGGACGCTCATCCAATTCAGAAGGGTTGCCCAAAGGTGAAAAATTATGAGGATTAACCATGCCCGAGTCATCATGGATAATCAGGGTAGCAGAGTTGTACCCTAAGGAGGCATGTCGTGGTGTACGAGAAGGATCCCTTTCATAAGCTCTATGGTCACGAGTATAATAATCATGATCCAAAACCGGTGTTGGAAACCGTTGGCCACGCATTCTAAAAAGCCAGCGCGCCCGGGCCTCGTCAACATATTGTTGGCGACGCTGGATACGAGGAGATATCGTGGCATACTAACGATCATCTCTTGAATCATAAGAGTAATAGACACGGGGAGGAAAAGACATACCTTGGTCTTCGACGTAGATACCAGAAGATGGATCATAAGAATTTGGGTCACTTCGAAGCACCCGAGTGTCTTGGCCTTACCGAGACTCGATGACGGAGTCTATCCTTTGGAGTTGAGGCTGGGTGTCTTGGTTAGCATGGGAGAGGGCGCGATGGCCGCAACACGAGTGGTGCGCCAACTGTGGTGTTGGCTGCTTTGGCGCACCCGCGTGAGCGACCTTGGTGGTAGTTGTTGCTGCTGCGTGGAGCCAGCCAAAGATGGGTCTTGCGACGCATCAATGAGGGTGAGGACAAGCTGGTCCAAGGATGACGAGGAAGGCACCAGTGCCAGCAAGCTCTTGGCGCAAAAGAGCATTTTCTTGCTCAATTGGAGAAAGCTGGTACGCTTGTTGTTGGTCCATTACCACGACGGTGGGGTTGAGTGTATGGTCCACATCATGCTCCGGAATGGTACCTAGAACCACATTGGAAGAGATGGCGAGTAAAAAGGAACAACAACAAAACTAGGCAAACAAACGCACAAAGTCTTAGCTCTTGATCCAAGCAATGCACTCACACAAGGTCACGGGTATTAATGTTGTTCCTTTTTTAACAAATCATGCTTAAACACATGACTTTCGTCCACACAAGATAGTATGATCAAAACAAGTAGTACTAAACAAGCAAGTAAATGAGCAAGCACTATCAATGTCCCAACCAAAACCAACAAGTGTGGTAGAAGTGTGTTGTTGTTGGATTACCTTATTTTGGCTATGGCACCCCACGCAAATATTTTTTTTATTAGACGAGAGTTCTTCAAATCTCTCGAGGTGTTCTTTGAATCACCCTTTTTCTGAATTTTTTTGTTATAACAACCGAATGGTAATTTTTTTATGCTGATTTTTTTACTTAAACAAACAACAATCAAACACAAACCCTAATTGTAGGTGATTCACAAGTGGAAAATGGAGCAACAATCAAGTTCAATGCAAACAATAACAAGCAAGAAAGTCTATCAAGTAACGAAAACCACTAGATGATGGACAATCTATTCATGTAAATAAGCAAGCAATGAACAAGTGCACACTACAAGTCTACTCGAAATGGTAAAATAAGAACAAATAGTTGACTAGGGTTAGGGAAAATAATTTTTTATCTGAATTTTTTTATTTAATGGCGGAAAAGTGATGGTATGCAAAGATTGAACCAAGAGACTTACGTGACTATGGCTCTGATGCCAGTTGATGCGTTCCCTTATCCTTATGGAAGTCCAGGACGCGTTCACTAGGACCGAAATCTCGAGTTGTGTCCTCAACACCGATCTAGGGCAAAGAAGATGACGTCGGACAACGTGAGGGGCGCCGAAGTCCAGCAAATGTTGCGAGTGGCAACGATGGGATGAAGCGAGTGGCGCAAGGTGATGAGTCGAAGGCACGAGGGATGCACCGGATGCAGATTTGGCAATAGGCGTGTCTCGTTGGTAGCGTTAAAGAGTTGGTGGAAGCTTGAGGCGCACAGAGTCTGGCGCTGGCACAAGGCGCACGACGCGATGGCGGTGTCGATGGTGGCACGAGGCCTTAGAATTGTAGGGCGTTGGGAAAGTAAGGGATAGATAATTCGATGTTTGAAGGCCTAAGGAAGAGGATCTCGATTCTCAAAGGCAATTTGCAATTCAATCAAACGTAGAAAATACTCGAGTACCTTGGCACTTTTATAGTTCTGAGCATTCTAAACCCTTGGTAACCTAATTGAGTTAGGCTCAAACATGAAAGTTCAACCCAACTCATTATAATAACTTAAATAAAGCAAAGATAATACCTACTAAAAATATAAAGGTGCTAGTAAAAGTTCAACACAAATAGAAAGTGCAAGCTAGGATAAGTGTCGAAGAGTTTCGAGGGCGTCGGCGCACTGGCAGGGTGAGACGCAATTTGGTGTCAGGGACGCGGCAGCGTATTGGGGGCCCTGCCCGCTTCTTGAAAATAGAACATTCTGTTGGCAAGATGCGTCCTGGAGGGGCTAAGGCGTGGGTGCGTCTTGGCTGGGATTGGTCGCGCCTTGGGGAGAATCGGCCCTTGCCTCCTCTAGTTGGCTTGGAATGTTGTCTTGGACCAAATAACTGAGCACAATGATGGATGGAGAGTCTTGTACCTTGCTCATGACTTGATTAGCCCGACCAATATAGGATGTCGTGGCCCTTGCTATGGCCTTGGTGTGGGCACACGTCAAGGGACCGTTGGAGCACACAGTCGTGGCTTTTTCTTCGTCGGCGGTGGTGATTGAAGGGATCACATCAAGGGAGAAGGAGGGAGGAGGTCGGGTCGGTGGCGCTAGCGAGGTGGGGGAGAGATAGAGAGAGAAGGGTGATCGATCTAGATGAAATGAAGATTTGATGCACTAGTTAACAAAAAAATGTTTCCTAAAACTCAATTCACCTAACTCAAAAAATCCAAAAAGTAAGTAGTTCATACATAATTTGAAAATGTTACACGAAAATCAACCAGTTGCTTTCAAAATTATACAGGATTGATCAAATTCATTACAACTCTTCCTCATTGGTATCTGATGCACTCTCAAACTCTCGTTCTATCATTTCGCTAAACATCCAGATCTCTTAATCAACATCGACAACATGATCATCTCCGATTGGGTCATTTAGCAGAACAATCGGATCTCTACCGTGTGTATCGTTGATAACTCGTGGAAGTAACGAATCATGTTGAAATATCTCCTCAACGACAACTCGACGTGAACTGATCTCATTGGAGTCTACACCGGAACCTTCATCTATATGACTAACCTTTGGACAATCGAGGAAATAAACTTGAGTGGATTGATGTGCTAAGATTTAATTGTCCTTAGTTCTCAACATTTTTTTTTTGTGACCATCAACAAGCTTTAGTTGAGTGTGAGTATAGGTTCCTCCACGGCTTTTAGTGTCAAACCACGAGATGTTGAAGACAATAGGAAGTTTGATGGCTCGAAATATGTATTTGAGCTTAATTACTTCCTCTAGCACACCATTGAAGTCCTCCTCGTCAGTGCCAAAGCTTTGTCCTAGAACACAAACTCAACTATTGTCAATTTCTCGGATTGATGTGTGTGTCTTCATATGGAATCGATAATCATTCATAAAATAACCAGGATATGTCTTGACATTATTAGAGAGTCCAAAAGCTAGTGTTGCAATGTTAGGATCTAAAATGGTTGGATCGTTAGCTCGCATAAAGAGGAAATAATAGTTTTGAATTGCTTCATTCTAGATTGGAATTTAAACGAATTACTTGATTATATAAATGAATTTATCCTTATATGGGAGTAGAACCAGGGGAAAAAGTGTCTTTCCAAAATCTATTGCTCTTTAGCTTCGCTTATTATTGGATTTGACGGGCACACGAAGTTTGTCAAATAATATCTATCAAAGAATAAGTGAATAACGTATATTAATTTAGTCAATTCAACATATATATACATATAATATTTAGACACTTACTCAATAAAGGGCTCCACTACTTCGTTGTTCATGAGTATGTAAGTTTGGATCAAATGGTATTCAACATCTATGAGTAAACGACCAAATGCTCTACCCAACATCCGACCTGTTGATGTGAAAATAGACAAATTGCCCGCATCAACCCTAACAGGAAGTGTGCAACTCACGTTGCAGGCAACATCTATTTAAATACTCGTGGTGTGCAAATTAAAATAATATGAGCAAAAGGTGAACGTCTCTTGAACGAGATAGGCATTGTATAATGTGCTCTCAACGTGAGCTTTATTACCAATTTTGTTCTTCAACCTTTTTTAGGAACCATAAATTCAAAAATACTAGCTTGTTTTATAAAATTGAGATAAAAACAAATTTAACCAAATTTATAATACCTTTCAAATGTATATCCATCTATATTAGACAAGGCCATAAATTGAAGCTTCCCTTGAAAGATGAATAGGCAATTTCTCCATTGAATCAAAGAACCCCAAGGGAAAGATTCACCACAACTTGCACAATATTATTGGTATTTTGTAGTACAAATTCATAACTACTTTAGACTTATGCTCATAACATGCGAGGTCCCTGAAGGATGCACTTAGGTGAGCAATGGAATCCCAAACTTTGTCCTCAAGAAATGCTCGAAAAGCATCAAGCAACAACCTTTGCATGCACACGTGACAATCATGGCTCTTCATCCCAAAAATTCTAAGCTTAAGCAAGTCAATGCAACGGCTCATGTTGGAAACATAACTATCCAATAATTCCACAGATTTCAACCACTCAAGGAGCACATGCTTTTCATGACGATCTAGTGCATACAAAGCCTTTGGGTACCTATTCTCCTCATCATCAGGTTACAACTCTGCTCGCTTGCAAAAATCATTTGGATCCTTTGTTGCCTTCAAATTGACTTTCGACTTCCCTAGAACATCAAGAATGGTGAAAAATACATTATCAAAGACATTTATTTCAATGTGTATGACATCCAGATTATGTCTTACCCACAAACATGCCCAGTAAGGTAGGTACAAGAAAATGCTTTTCTTCTTTCAACTCGAACCTCTACTCACTACGATATTGTGCTCCCCGGCTCCGACTTCAGTTGTCTTTAAGAGACCCATACTATCAATCTTGTCTAATATCTCGTATTTGTCACGAAGTATCGATGGATCGCTCTAAACCCTTTTACCTTTTTTGAAATCGGTCCTGTTGTTCGGAAGTGATGATCTTCTTATATAAACCTCCTTTGACAATCGAACCAACACATTTTGTGTTTAAGGGTTAGATAAAACACATTTGTGTCCTCCATGCAATAAGGGCGAGCGTATTTTCCAAAAGTGCTCGATCTGACACAAATATCAAGTGAATGCAATAAATTTAATGAGTACATATATGCATGATTATAATTAACCATATTTGTAAATATACCGCACAAGAACATGCCTGACAACATCGAATATTCTAGAAAGTCGCTAATAGTCCACAGTATAGCCACGCGCATGAAATTCTTTTGCTTCCTCCACACATCGTATGTCTACACCCCATGAAGCCATAAACTCTTGAGCTCGTCTATCAATGACTGCAAGTAGATATCCAACTTTTACTTTGGACTTTTCGATCCAAGCACAATAATTGTCATAAACATAACCTCATCGCACATACACATTGATGGCGAAAGGTTATATGGTGTTAAAATCATAAGCCATGAAGAGTATTGCCACCCCGACGACACATACTGATTGAAACTGTTCATGCACAAACCTAGTCTGACATTTTGGCCTTGTTTCACTTTCACCATAAAATCCCTTTCTACCCAAAATCCACTTTTAATACTCTTCAAATATGTGCAACTATCTCTGATTTTTACATTTCTCAAGACACTAAAAATCACTTTTCCCCCAAAAACCCATTTCTACCCATAAGTGAAACAACCCATTTGTGATTTTGCGGCAAATTTGGCCACACTACATTGAAATGAATCCATGCCTCTACATCTAAGGGATGTCGCATCACCCCCATCTTGTACATGCTCTGCATGTAATCGTATGTGTTCAACAGTGACCACCGATGTGTATAACCTCTGCAATCGTTGAGTTATTGGCAAGTACAACATACAAGTAAGGAATGCAATTCATCTTGCCTTGCCTCCATCTAGGATATTGAAATATCTTGCAAAATGTGAATTATGCATCTACATCCTTGTATATCATACAAGAGTTTGAGCAACAATCTATGGCTTCGTTCGGAAGACCGCAAACCTCAACCAGTTTTTTCGTGTCATAAAACGTGGATGGTAATGTTGTCTCATGGTGAGATACGCGTTTGTATAAAACTGAAATCATGTCGTATCCTTGCTCCGTCAACCTTAACCTTGACTTGAGGCGAACTAGGTCAGTCTCCGCCTCCAACTAGGTTACATCACATCCAGGCCACGACTGCCTATTCGCGGCCGACAACATGTCGTACATACGTTGTGCATCGAGACTGGGCACTTCATGATAATACTGCTCTCTCATAGGCCTTATCTCCTCATTTTGGACGGGATCAATGTAATGAGGTCGGGCATTAAAACAATCATAGACCATCTTCTCCATTCGATGATCATACCTAGATACGGTTGGCGTCGGATCGATACAAGGACTTATTTTTCAATTGCACGTATGAATTAGGAATCGTGATGGAAACTCAGCTGAGTGGTGGAGCGGAAGGCTGATGCATGTGTCAATAGGTTTGGGTTGGCTATGGGAATTTTAGTTTCTATTCATATTTTTGTGCTTGCTAGAGTTATTTAACGTTAAATGGTGAATTGTCTTGGGACGGTTGAGAAGGTTAGTTATTCTTATGTTTCAGGAATTGGTTCCCTACTGATGAAACCCGAAATAAACCAGCGCTAGAAGACAAGAAACGAGATTACTTTTATTCGACTGTGCAGACACTTGCTTTTTATTTATATCTTTATCACGAGATTACAGATTGCGAGGTTACAAGCAACGAGATTACAATCAGTGAGGTTACGCCCTAGATCTCCCTTAGAGTATTCGAGATCTCGATCTAACAAGGTTCGAGATCTCCTAGTTACAACGAGATTCTATCACTAACAGGTTGCTTAACGAGCTCTAGTAGCGAAGTCGAAGAGCTGACTTAGCGTGTGTTGATTGTGACCTGCGAGATGATGCAACGAGATTTTTGACAGGAGCGAGGACTCTTTGAGTGACATGAAGTCTTTTTGTGGACCTTCACTTGACTATAGCGCGACCTTTAACGATGATTCAACACGTCGATCTTCAACGAGCAAGATAGTTCTTGAGTTCAAGATGTTTTTCGACCCCTTTCTACCTACGAGGTTCTCCTCTATTTATAGATATTTGAGGAATCGGGTTTTTGATGTTTGCTCAATGTAGGACACCCTAGATCAAGCTCTTTGATTGGTCAAGAGTGAGGCAGTTAATTATTGGTTGGCAGAGCGGTGGTTGCTGAGTGGTTTAGACAGGGCGGGGGAGTCAGCTTTTGAGCAATGAGGTTTAGACCTCGTTGTCGAGGTTCCGAGGCCTCGCAAAGGTAGGGACTTGTTGTTTTTTAAGATGGGTATGACAATGGGCCTTGAGTTTAACCTCGGGAACCTCGTCGGATCCGCTAATCCTTGTACCCCGGTCCCACCTCTTATTCTGCCATTTTGCGCACCATCACAACCCCATGGCCTGGGGGTCTCTTCCTGAGGACCGCAGGTCATATATGCACGACATCCGGTTCCCTGGACCCGATGTGCGAGGGTTTTAGTTTTAGGGACACGGGTAGTGAGTTCGGGGGTTTGGCGAACTCTTTTTGCGAGGCCTAACACTTGGGTTTTTCTCCGGTTATGTGCTTGATGAGTTCCGGGCCTGTTCTCCCTTATTTCATTAATGGGCCTCTAAGGTGGATTAGGCCCATTAATGCTATTTTGGGAGCTGGGAGAGGCCCAAGTTCATTTTCTATAAAAGCAACTTCTCTACGCTCCTTATCGCTTCATCTTCATCTTCTTCTTCAAGCACTCTCTCTCTCTCTCTTTTGTTCTTCCGATCTCCGGCAAGCAGTCGACGGTTTCTCAACAGTTTCCAAGAACGCAACCGCCTCTTTTGAGAAAATCTTCCAACAAGTAAGTGCCCGTCTCTTCTTTTTTGCGTTTATCACATTTTCTCTTTCTTTTGTTGTCTCATGCCCTATTGGAAGAGGGTAGTTCTCTGGCGTTTCGCGTCGGTGTCACGGTGGCGAATCGAAAAGGGCGAGGGCGGTGTTGGTGGTTTGGCGACACTCTCGATTCTCTTTTCGGTGTTTTTTCTTTCTTTCATCGCCTCGTGCCCTAGTGGGAGGCGGTGGTTATATGGGGTTTTGCGCCGGTGTCACGGCGGCGAAAACGGAGGGGGCGAGGGAGGCGCTGGTGGTTTCGACAAAGCTCTCGAGTGTTTCGGCCTGTCAGCCGACGATCAAGCTTCTTTGGCACCCTCATTTTCGAATTTTGAAGTCCTCGGAAAGCCAAACGTCATGACGTTTGATTGATGGGACGTTTGACCTTCCAACCGCTGGCTTCCATTCTTCATATCTCACTTTTGGCGCTTCACATTCCCCCTAGGTTGTCCTATTTGTCAGAGTAGCCCTAGGATTCCACGTCCCCCTGTGTTACCACCTCGTATTTTCTTTCTTTTGTGGCTTTTTTCGACGTCTCAAAACCTCTTCTTTTCCAGGTGTTCGCCTTTCGTGGCCTGGACGTCGCTCTTTCATGCCTAGAGGAACTTCTTCGAGCCCTCCACCAGGCTTCGCATTCAAGTTTCAAGAGAGGTGTTACGACCGTAGGGAGTGTCGAGACCAGTGATTCTCAGAACCCGAGGTCCCCTTCGCTCGTCTTTAGTGACACTTCTTCTAGTGACTCTGACATCTCTGTTAGCTCGTGCTTTCCCTTACTGTGCACGTCTTTTGGGGTTGAAATGGCTTCGTCTTCAATTTCTGCGAGGAGGTTGTCGGGTCTGTTGCGAGGTTGTCTGACTCCATCGACCAAGTGAGCTTTTTCGCGGAGCATATCACCGACTTCGTGTCGAGTATTCCTCCAATCCTCGAGGAGAGGATACCCATGAGCCCGAATCCCTCGAGGGGGATCTATCTGCCCGAGGGGGCCCCGACATTTTTGAAGCGGAGAAACCTCGAGAAGATCGCAAAGGATTTCTCCTGGCCTGAGGGGTTTGAGTTAGCGCTTCCCGAAGGGGGAGGCTGCTCCTTGGCGCTGTATGAGAGGTGTGTGGTCGTATACTTGCCCAATCTCCAGGTCGGCTTCTGACTACGGCTAGCCCAGTCTCCAGGTGCGTGGTCGTATACTTGCCCCGCGTAATTGTTCCCCAACGCATGGAGGCTTCTGTGCGCGCACACCATCCGAAGCTACGAGCTCGGGGAGGGACCAGACCTTTGATTGTTTGCGATGATCACAAGCTTTGCTCGGATCACGCACTCTTTGATTGTTTGCGATGATCACGAGCCTCGCTTGGATCACGCACTCTTTGATTATTTGCGATGATCTCCCCCTATTCTTTTTATCTAACTTGCTTTTATATATTTTTTTCAGTGGATCTCTTCAACGCTCTAGCCTTGAGAGCGCAGGGGAAGAAGCCTACGGTCTCAGCCGCGGAGAGGTCTCGGGCCCCGAAGGGCCCTATAGTAAAGGCGTCGGCTCCCTCGGCGACGCCGCCAACCTCGCTGCCGAAGGAGACAGCCCCTACGAAGGTCGCAGGGGTTAAGATTACTGAGGGGGGCCACCCAAGGGAGATGCTACCAAAACGTCCTCCCACGCTCCCCGAGGATCCGATGACGAGGCCGGGTCAAAAAGAAAGTATGCAAAGTCCTCCCACAGAGAGAAAAGGAAGAAACACAAGGGGGACAGGCAACGTGGTCCCTCGGGGAAGGAGATCATCCCCAGCCTCAACTTCGAGGGGCGGGCCATGTTTGCCGATGTCCTTCCCCCGCGAAGTTCCACTGCCCGGGCCATCCCGGGGCATGTTCAGGAACTAGAATCGAGATGACAGGAAGGAGGAGGTTGCGTGGGAAAACAACCGCTCCGAGGAAGCCCTCAACGACGAGGCCCTCCGTTACTCGGCGATTGTATGCTTTGCTTCCGTAAGTCTCTGATGTCTCTTTATTTGGTGGTGTTTTCATATGTGATTTCCTTTGTAAATATGTTTCTTTTTCCCCTTTTCTTGTGTGTTTTGTTCCTTTTTAGCTTAGTTCCCGTATTTCTATGAGATTCGGAGACTATGCGCATTTTATGTGTTTTGTAGGTAATTTGGCATGAATCGAGGATCGATTTGATGGAGGGTCGAGACATGGAGCAAGGCCCGAGCTAAAGAGGAAAGAGAGGAGCAAGCCATGAAGAAGAACAAGAGGAAAGCCAACAAAGAAGAAGGTGGAACGAGGTCCGGACCGAGTTACAACAACGTCGGGCCCGACTTGGAAGTTTCCAACCTCGGACCGACATGCACAGTAACTCGGGCCCGAGGTCCTCCGTGTCGGTCCGATTCGGTCATCGGACTACTTGGGCTCCAAGGCACGGAATTGTGGACTTCCACTTTTGTCCCTCATCTAATCTATAAAAGGGCCTCTTGTCTTCTAATTTGGGCTCTCTCTTAGACACAAAAGGGGGCTCTCTCACACACAACAACCCTCAAAAGGATACTTGGAGAGCAAGGAGGAAGGAGAGGAGAAGGAGAAGAGAGAGAATCGGCCAAGGAAGAGGAAGGATTGATAGGTTTGGTTGATAGATTAGCTTTGCTTTGTTTTGATCTTGTGGATTTGGAAACCCTTGATTGGAATTTGTGGATTGCTTTTGATTTGAATGAAACTTTGCTTTGTTTTGAGATTGATGATGTTGATTGCTTTCCCTTTTGATTTGTTTGCTTTCTTTGTTTGCCACATGGAGTAGATCTCCTTGATCTTGGGTTATGGGGGAAAACCCTAGCTAGGTTTGGGCTAGAAACCCCAATTCCATAGCCTTGAGTGTTTGATCTAAGGAACCCACTCTACATAGAGCTACAATTCCTTGCGAAAGTTGGGAATCAAGGCTTGTGATTGGCAAAGTAGCGAAAGTGAACATGTGTCAATCTCAAGACCTTGCTTCGAAGGGGATTTCCCCAAGGATCGAGGTGTAGAAGTGGTTGGAACGAGGGCGAAAGCACTGGATCCTAGTCCGATCATCACTCATTGCTTGAATTGGGGTGGAAAAGCCTTAATCTACTAGAGAAGGAACCCAAACGCCCAAGATCTACTTTAAATCTTTGAGTTCGACAAACCCAGATACCTCGGGCCCGACTTACCCTGTGTCGGTCCCGACTTCCTCTTGTCGCCAACATCGGGCCCGACGTGACCTCAGTGTCGGTCCCGACTGTTCTCTTTGTTTTCCTTTGTTTTAAGCTCTCCTTTCTAGCTTTCTAGTGTCTAGGCACATCAATCGAGTAGACTTCCCGAGTGTTCGACACCCACCACGTGCTACAACGGGGTCGGGTTATAAATTGTATCTCTAGACCCTCGCATTCCCGAGCGATCAAAAGATTGGCGCCGTTGCCGGGGAAGTCTAAGTGCATTGAGTGCCAATTTGGTGAGTTTCTTGTGTTTTGGTAGTGATTTGGGTGAGGGAATAGCCCAAACCCTTTGTTTGTTTTTGATTTGTTTTGGTTTTTGTCTTTGTTTCGTAGGTGTATGCTAGCTCCTTCCTCCCGAGGAACACTTGAGCTTGAGTTTGTGAGTGATCCGGAAAGTATTCTCAAAGAAGCCCGAAGAAGGAAAAGGATGGCGAATCAAGCTCTCCATGTTGATGAGGAGTTGGCTCAACTTAGGGCCGAAATGGCTAGATTGCAACTTGAGAAGGACAATCAAGAGGAGGTGGCAAGAAGAGAGCGGGAGCAACGGATGAGAGCCAAGGCTCAACTCAACCCTCTACCCCGGAATGCACGCCAATACATGCATCCGGAGTTGAGGGTACCCGAACCGGCTATTGTGCTTCCCGAGGTTGCCAAGAATTTTGAGATCAAGACGCAATTCATTACCCTCATCAAGCGTGATCAATTCGAGGGCCGTCCACGTGAGTGTCCCATAGAGCACGTCAAACGCTTTGTGGACATGTGTGAGACGATCTCTACCGACGAGGAGACATTGGAGTATGTGCTTCTAAAGGCGTTCAAGTGGTCACTTGGGGGCAAAGCCACACATTGGCTCGAGAGCCAAGCTCCTAGGTCAATCACAACTTGGAAAACACTCTATGATGCTTTCTTGATGAAGTTCTTCCCGCCCTCAAAAACAACCGAGCTAAGAAGGAAGATTGCAAGCTTTCAACAAGGTCCGAATGAGCCTCTCTTCGAAGCATGGGACCGTTTCAAGGAGATGTTGCGCCAATGTCCTACTCATGGCCAACAACCATATGTGCTCCAAGACATCTTTTTCCAAGGCATCAACACGGCAACGAAGGACAAGCTCAATCTCCACACCGATTGTGGGTTCATAGACTTGACACCGGATCAAGCTTGGGAGCTACTTGACAAGCTATCCGATTATGAGGCCATGTATGGGGTGAGTCAAGCTAGCAAGGAGGTGAAAGTTCAAGGTGAAGGTGCAAGGAAGTTATATGATCCATAGGGAGAAGACATTGACAAGGATGTGAAGCTCCAATTCCTTGAAGCTGAAGTGAACAAGCTTAAGAGGCAAGTCCACTACTACAAGCAAAATGCTAGAGCTTGTGAGGAGTGTGGATCCTTTGCACATGCTACACAAGTTTGTCCGAATGAGAGCCAAGTGCGCTTGGCCGAGCGAATTGAGGAGGCAAACTATGTTCTAGGAAATTTCGGTGGAAGAGGCAATTTCAACAATGGTGGCAATGGTCGGTGGAACAACGGTCAAGCTCAAAGTTACAACAACAACTTCAACCAAAACGAGCCAAGGGCGCCACCACCACCATATAGGCCACCGGGATTCAATGAGCTACAATCATTTGCTCAAGAGATGAGAGATGGGTTCAAGGAGATGAGGACCCAATTCAATGAGTTTGGTGCATGGAGGAGGCAAGTCGACAATCAATTTGCCCAAATTGCGACTTAAGCCCCGAGAGAGAATGGGAGACTTCCGGGCCGATCCGAGGAGAACCCTCGAGCTCAAAACAATCAAAATGAAGTCCGGGCAATTGGATTGAGAAGTGGCCGAAACCTACCCGAGCCACACATGCCTAAGAAGAATGAAGAGAGTCGGACCAACTTACCCAGCAAGTCGGGTCCGACGTTCCCCGAAGTCGACCCAGCAAGAAGATCGACCCCTTCACCCTGGACCGAGGTTGAGAGTAACTCGGGCCCGACGTACCCAGACCTCGATCCGACTCCTCTGCCTCGGACCGAGATTCACAACATCGGGCCCGACATGGTGCCTAAGTCGGTCCAACCAGGAAATGTTGCAAGTGAAGTAGGGAAGTCCAAGGAGGTTGATCCAAGCAAGATTCAAGGTGCAACAACTCTTCCATATCCCTCAAAGAAACCGAAAGATGTTGTTGAGAACAAGTTCAAGAGGTTTCTCAATCTCTTGTAAGGTTTGAACATCTCTATCCCGTTCACCGATGCATTGAGCGAGATGCCATCTTATGCCAAGTTTTTAAGGGAGATTTTGAGCAAGAAGAGTCCATAGTTGAAATGCAAGATGAGGTCAAGACCTTGGAGTTACCGCAAAAGCTAGGAGATCCCGGTCGCTTTGCTATCACTATTGGTGTGGGGTCTCAAAACTTCCAAGCCTTATGTGACCTTGGAGCAAGCACGAGCATCATTCCTTACACCATATGGAAATCCACATCCATGGGTCTCATAGCTCCGGTCAACATGAGGTTAACGATAGCGGATGGGTCGTCCATCGAGCCAATTGGTATCGTCGAGGATTACCCCGTTTGCATCGAAGGCCACTATGTCCTAATCGACTTTGTTGTGGTGGACATGATAGAAGTGCCGGGTGAACCAATTATACTAGGGAGACCTTTCCTTGCCACGGTTGGGGCAATCAATCATACTTGTCTCTTGACATTGGAGGAAGAGAGATTGAGTTTTTCTTCAGGCCAACTTCAAAAGGGGCCGTACATAAGGAAGCTAAGATGATCCAAGTTCCTCTTGGATTGCAATGGGAAGCCGTTTCTAAGAATTCAAGGCCAAGGGAGTTTAGGTTGAAAGCCACCCCACCACCTAGAGAAATTGAGATAGAGCGCCAAGGTCTAGCCCTCAATATGATTGAGTATGAGCAATTGGAGGAAAGGATGTCTTGTTTGGAGGTGTTCAAGGCCGAGAAAGAAGAAGTTCAAGCACCACCGGAACCATCTCAAGAACTTAAGGAGCTCCCAAAAGATTTGAGGTACGCATTTCTTGGTCCCAACTCTTCTTTACCCGTAATCATAAATGCCAACTTGAATGATGAGGAGGAGTCTAAGTTGTTAGAGGTTCTAAGAAAACATAGAGGAGCTTTAGGGTATTCACTAGAGGAACTAAAGGGAATCTCTCCCTCAATTTGCATGCATAGGATTTATATGGAGGATAACCATAAACCCACTATTGAAGCACAAAGAAGATTAAATCCTAACATGAAAGAAGTGGTAAAGAGTGAAATACTTAGGATGTTGGATGCGGGAATTATCTTCCCAATTTCCGATAGCAAGTATGTGAGTCCCGTGCATGTAGTTCCTAAGAAAGGAGGTCTCACCGTTGTGCAAAATGAAAAGGGAGAAATGATACCTATGAGAACCACAACAAAATGGCGTATGTGTATTGATTATCGTAAGCTTAATAGTGGCAATCGCAAAGACCATTTTCCTCTTCCTTTCATAGACCAAGTCCTAGAAAGATTAGCACAACATGAATATTTTTGCTACCTTGCCGGGTATAGCGGGTTTTGGCAAATCCCTATTCATCCCGATGATCAAGAGAAGACGACATTCACATGTCCTTATGGGACTTTTGCCTATAGACGCATGCCTTTTGGTTTATGTAATGCGCCGGCAACGTTTCAAAGATGCATGATGTCCATCTTCTCCGATATGGTTGAGGATATAGTAGAAGTGTTTATGGATGATTTCTCCGTCTATGGTTCCTCATTTGATGTTTGCTTAGCTAACTTAGACAAGGTTTTGACTATATGTGAGGAGACTAGCTTGGTGCTTAATTGGGAAAAATGCCACTTCATGGTGAAGGAGGGCATAGTACTAGGACACCTAGTTTCTAGTAGGGGGATAGAAGTAGATAAAGCTAAAGTTGAAATAATTGAAAAACTACCTCCTCCCTCTTGTGTTCGTGATGTTAGGAGTTTCTTAGGTCATGCGGGATTTTATAGACGGTTCATCAAGGATTTTTCTAAGATTGCAAAACCATTGTCTAACCTCTTGATGAAGGATGTGCCCTTTGAATTTTCCGAGGATTGCATGAGTTCTTTTTGTAGGTTGAGAGATGCCTTGATCTCGTCTCCAATAATGGCGGCACCCGATTGGAATCTTCCATTCGAGGTAATGTGTGATGCTAGTGATTTCGCCGTAGGGGCCGTCCTTGGGCAAAGGAAGGATGGAAAGTTGCATGCCATCTACTACGCAAGCAAAACTTTGGATGAAACTCAGTGCAATTACACAACGACGGAGAAAGAGTTTCTTGCGATAGTGTTTGCATTTGAGAAATTCCGTTCATATCTTGTGGGATCAAAGGTGGTAGTCTTCACGGACCATGCGGCAATCAAATACCTTATGAAGAAGAAAGATGCAAAGTCGAGGCTTCTAAGGTGGATGCTCCTTCTCCAAGAGTTAGACCATGAGATCAAGGACAAAACCGGTGCAGAAAATGTGGTAGTTGATCATCTATCCCGTTTGCCCATTGAATACATGTTGGAGATGGAGGATGGTTTGACTATAGATGATTCAAGAGCAGATGAAGTTCTCATGAGCGAAAAGGAGGAAAGGAAAGGTGGATCGACAAACCAAGTAAGTCGGCCGAGGTCCAGAACATCGGACCGAAGGCAGGGCAGGTACGAGTGAGTCGGGACCGAGGTCTTCAGAGTCGGGCCCGAGTCCCGAGTGACCTGTGTGTCTGCGAAGCTAGACCGGCGTCCAACCATGTCGGGCTCGGTACACTTCAATGTCGATCCGTGGAAGAAAGTAAGTTTCCTAACTCGATTTTCATTCCTTCTCGTTCTCAATTGATTGATTCTTTCTCTCCCACTTGCCTTGTTTCTATTAGTGTCGTAAGACGAGGGGTTTCCCCTTGGTTTGCGGATTTTGCTAACTTTGTCGTAGGGAGAGTGATCCCACCAAATTTGTCTTATCAAGCTAGGAAGAAATTCTTACATGATGCTAGACAATATTTTTGGGACGATCCATATCTCTAGAAGGAAGGGCGTGATCAAATCTATAGACGGTGTGTGTCAAGTGAAG
Organism: Fallopia convolvulus; assembly: GCA_964016875.1. Classification (NCBI taxonomy): domain Eukaryota; kingdom Viridiplantae; phylum Streptophyta; class Magnoliopsida; order Caryophyllales; family Polygonaceae; genus Fallopia; species Fallopia convolvulus. The sequence continues at coordinate 27,454,390 of OZ024734.1, read as the reverse complement.
AGGTTGAGAGCATAATTCACCATTGCCATTCCTTGCCTACGGGGGGTCACGCTAAGAGTTCCAAAACCACTTCAAAAATTCTTCAATGTGGTTATTATTGGCCAACCATGTTCAAGGATGTGCATGATTATGTGAGGAAGTGTGAGGAGTGCCAAAGAGAGGGGAACCTATCAAGGAGGAATGAGACTCCTCAAACTGGCATTCTAGAAGTTGAGTTATTTGATGTATGGGGTATTGATTTCATGGGACCATTTCCCACATCGGGGCCTTACAAGTACATCTTGGTAGCCGTGGACTATGTCTCAAAATGGGTGGAGGCCATACCAACAAGAACCAATGATGCTAGGGTGGTGATGAAGTTCTTGAAAAGCAACATTTTTGCAAGGTTTGGTGTGCCTAGGGTTCTCATAAGTGATGGCGGACCTCATTTCATTGAGAGGTGCTTCGAGAATGTGTTGATCAAGTATGGGGTGTCTCATCGAGTTGCTACTCCTTATCATCCTCAAACAAGCGGGCAAGTCGAGGTGTCAAACCGTCAAATCAAGGCTATCTTGGAGAAGACCGTATCTCGATCAAGGAAAGATTGGGCCTCTAAGCTCGATGATGCACTTTGGGCTTATAGAACCGCCTTCAAGACACCTTTGGGAACTACACCCTTCAATCTAGTTTATGGCAAGGCATACCATCTTCCGGTAGAGCTTGAGCACAAGGCAAAATGGGCACTCAAGGAGATGAATTGGGATATCAACTTGGCCGGTGAGAAGAGGTTTCTAGAGCTTCATGAGTTGGGAGAATTGAGGTTGAAAGCCTATGAGAACTCCAAGTTGTACAAGGAGAAGACCAAGAAGTGGCATGATAGGAAGTTAATTCCAAAGACCTATCAAACCGGTGACAAGGTTCTCCTTTTCAACTCAAGGCTTAAACTTTTCCCGGGGAAGTTAAGGACTAGGTGGAGCGGACCATTTGTGGTCCACCGTATCTATGCTCATGGTGCGGTGGACTTGGTTGATGAACGAGGTCATATTTTCAAAGTAAATGGTCATCGAGTGAAGAAGTTCTATGACAAGGCCGGTCCAAGCGAAGAAGTTAGAGCCTCATGGGCTCTCGTCCTCGCCAATTGATCCTAGACATGCCATTGAAGGATAAGAAATTGTGAGCTCTTCATACTCTTCTCTCTTGCTTTTAAGTTTTGGTTTCCTTGTTTGATGGGGACATCAAAATTTTAAGTATAGGGTGGGGGTAAGAGTGTTCATGATTTCACTTGCTTATGTTTGTTTGTTATTTTGAGGATATTTGTTTTTTGTTTCTAGTTTGTGTTTGGGATGTTTGCTTCTTGGATTGTGGTTTGATGAAAGACATGGATGATTAATTTGGTTTTGAATGGATGAGTCTTTGTTTTTGGTTTTAGAGAAAGTTTTGCAAAAATCCATAAAAAATTGAAAATTTGTGTTAAAAACAACAAAAAGATTTTGTGTTTTGTAGTTTTTGGACTAGAAATTCCCATCTTAGATTGCCAAAATAAAAGCTAATGATGATGTGAGCATGTAAATTCCTTTGCATATTTTCGGATGGTTTAGCCTCTAAAAAGGATGTTGCTTTTGATGTGATCATGATATCTTGCTTGTTTTATTGAACATGTGAGTTCTAGGATGAGTTCTTATGCAACTAAGTATGAGTGACCCTTGTGAGATTGATTTTTGGCCATTTTAGGGATTCTTGTTCATATTTGCATATCCCTCATGTTTCTTGTGTGATTAGCTCATTCATGCTTAGTAAAACTTGCTATTGCGGTGTTTATCTATTTTCCAAGACCGTCATGAGATTTGTCCTAGCATTGTCACATTGAATTTGAACTTTATTCTTCTAGTCACATAAATGTTCCATATCCTACCATGAAGTTAATCCTTTGTTTGTAGCCCCGTTCTAGCCTAAGCCTTTGTTTGAAACTCCTCAAAAATATTATTCCTAGCCTTATATGACTTGACCCTTATGGGATTGGACTTTAGAAGAGAGGTTTGGATTGTATTTGAAGAGTTGAGATTCTCTTGGGTTTAAGGGCAAAGAATGGTGTTATGAATCATGTGGGTAGTGTATCTTTGTTGTGCAAAAAGAAAATGAAAACAAAGAAACAAAGAAAGAAAGAAAATGTTGGAAATGTAAAGTGGAATGAAAGCAAAGGGCTTAAGTGAAGAAAAAGGGCCCGACCGAGTTACAAGCCACATCGGGCCCGATGTCATAAGAAAGTCGGTCCAAATGTAGAAAGTGTGGAAAATCCAACAAAAAGCCTAAGAGCAAAGATGAAGTGGAATGTTAAGTGAAATTTTGGGTTGAAAGAAAAAAAAATGTTAAAGTCTTTTGGGTGAGTGTGAAAGTAATTGTGGAATTTTGGTGAAGTTGGTGAGAGATTAGATTGTTCAATCCCCATTGTAAGCACCACAAGACCAAATAATTCCCACCTTGAGAAATACCAAAAGCCCCATTACAACCCGGCCGAATGGAACCTCTTTGAGGACCTCCATTGAGCCAAGTTCGAAATTCTTTGTGTACTTTGTATTAGGCATCTCTAGGTGGAGGAATTGGTGATATTAGCTTCAATAGTAAAGTCCTTACTTGCATGATTTTTGAGCTTGAGTGTTCATTGCTAAACCCAAACACATGATGAGTGATACACATTCACATATCCCTAAAGTGAGGCTTAGTTGCATTGACTCTATTCCTTGGAACACTTAATCATGTGTGATGATGTAATCTTGATTGAATATCAATCACTTGTGCTTAAAATGTGTTTTCATACGAGGCTTTACTTGAAGATTATGTTTCGGTCTTGCTTACATTGTTATTGGTTGAGGACAAGCAAGTTTAAGTATGGGGTATTTTGATGTCTCTTTATTTGGTGGTGTTTTCATATGTGATTTCCTTTGTAAATATGTTTCTTTTTCCCCTTTTCTTGTGTGTTTTGTTCCTTTTTAGCTGAGTTCCCGTATTTCTATGAGATTCGGAGACTATGCGCATTTTATGTGTTTTGTAGGTAATTTGGCATGAATCGAGGATCGATTTGAAGGAGGGTCGAGACATGGAGCAAGGCCCGAGCTAAAGAGGAAAGAGAGGAGCAAGCCATGAAGAAGAACAAGAGGAAAGCCAACAAAGAAGAAGGTGGAACGAGGTCCGGACCGAGTTACAACAACGTCGGGCCCGACTTGGAAGTTTCCAACCTCGGACCGACATGCACAGTAACTCGAGCCCGAGGTCCTCCGTGTCGGTCCGATTCGGTCATCGGACTACTTGGGCTCCAAGGCACGGAATTGTGGACTTCCACTTTTGTCCCTCATCTAATCTATAAAAGGGCCTCTTGTCTTCTAATTTGGGCTCTCTCTTAGACACAAAAGGGGGCTCTCTCACACACAACAACCCTCAAAAGGATACTTGGAGAGCAAGGAGGAAGGAGAGGAGAAGGAGAAGAGAGAGAATCGGCCAAGGAAGAGGAAGGATTGATAGGTTTGGTTGATAGATTAGCTTTGCTTTGTTTTGATCTTGTGGATTTGGAAACCCTTGATTGGAATTTGTGGATTGCTTTTGATTTGAATGAAACTTTGCTTTGTTTTGAGATTGATGATGTTGATTGCTTTCCCTTTTGATTTGTTTGCTTTCTTTGTTTGCCACATGGAGTAGATCTCCTTGATCTTGGGTTATGGGGGAAAACCCTAGCTAGGTTTGGGCTAGAAACCCCAATTCCATAGCCTTGAGTGTTTGATCTAAGGAACCCACTCTACATAGAGCTACAATTCCTTGCGAAAGTTGGGAATCAAGGCTTGTGATTGGCAAAGTAGCGAAAGTGAACATGTTTCATTCCTTTTTTCTCTAACATACTTTTTGACTTTTCAGCACACCTTCTTTGAGAATTATAACTATAGCCGCCTCGCCCTCCTCCAGAAGTGAATGGACAAGATGGAGGCGACGCTCAAGGCCCGCACAGAAGAGTGTGCGAAGCAGGAGAAAGGCCTCGCCGAGGCCGGGAAGCGGGTTAAGGCCACGGAGGTTGCAGCGAGGGACGAGGCCAAAGCGACGACAAGGGCGAAGGACGGGGAGGCAAAGGCGAAGGAGGAGGAGAACAAGGCAAAGGCCCTGGCTGGGGTTTACAGGGCATTGTCAAGGAGTTCTGAAGCAAACTTTCCGCGGAGCACAAGTTTTTTAGCGAGAAGGAGTCGGAGCTCCGGAAGGCTGAGAAGGAGATCAGCAGCCTCCAACAACGCGTCAATGAGCTTAACGAGGAGGTGGAGGCTGCAGACCCTAAGTAGGTGACGTCTGCCGAGTACAAGGAACAACTGTTGAGAAACATTGACAAGATGTATCGGCATGCTATTCGTGTGGGGGTCAGGCAGGCGGTTGCAAAGTATGGGCACATCGACCCTCGCATTGCCTTCTTTAACCCCAACTACGCGCTGACCATGGGGGAAGAAACCGAGGAAGAGCCCGAGGGAGAATGCGAGTTCTTCCTCGACAACGAAAGTAGAGATGCGCCAAATGAGAGCACCGAGGCGCCTGCCGCAGACCCCGCGCTCGGTGGCGCCATCCCCGCGAAAGATGCGCCCACCCCCGACCATGAAGTGATCATCGCCTCCCCCATTCGCCAAGTCCCCATGGATCCCGTTGTCGACACAAAATGAACGAAAGGTGCCTGGCCTTGTAATTTTTGTTTTTTTGTTTTAAGGATTTTGGTGGCCCCGCTGAGGTCTCTAATTATGATATTTTGGCCTTCGCGGCCCTATTTTATGCAATTTTCTTTCCTTTCTTTGCTTGTGGTTGTGTTGCATGTTTTCCAAGGGTTCCAGGGGCTTATTATATCCAGATCCAACCCCATGGCCCGAGCGCCGCGTCTTGTGGTCTGCTCGGGCCACATCGGGCGTTCGTACTGTTTAATATCCCGAGCCTTGCTTGGTTTCCTTTGATAGATTATGTGCCGCAATTATGAGCTTCGCTCGGATCACGCACGATAGATTATGTATCGCGATCACGAGCCTCGCTCTGCTCGCGCACTATAGATTATGTGCCGCGATCACGAGCCTTGCTCGGATCGCGCACGATAGATTATGTGTCGCGATCACGAACCTCGCTCAGATCACGCACGATAGATTATGTGCCGCGATCACGAGTCTCGCTCGGATCGCTCACGATA